>JAQSUU010000241.1:0-1267037 GCA_038087645.1 Saccharum hybrid cultivar R570 | reverse complement strand
AATATGTATTGCCACTAACATTTGAACTTAAGACCTTCCATCCTAAATATTCCTAATACCATACCGAATGACATACACCGGCTACAAATCAACTGAAAAAAACTTAGGCCCCGTTTGAATTCTTGAAATTGAATTCATTTTAATAATCATAATTTAGACACATATTAATAATTAAGCTAATATGATTGTATATGAATTATATTTGTATATTATTGTTGGCTATAAAAAAAGATATACTTATGTGTTGTATTTCTAATGTAGGGGAGTGAGTCGAAGAGCGTGTTATAAGTTGTAAAAGTAGAAACATATCATGATGATTTATAGAATTAATTTTCACCTTCCACCCTATGAATTTGATATAGGCTTATATGTAAACTTTGTAAAGTGGTGGAATGTTATATAACCAAATTGCCTAGTTTATTAAGTAGATTTTAAATCCTCCAAATAAAAAGATCCAAACGGACCCTTAAAGTAATAAAAAGATGGACATGCAACCATTAAACTTCACGAACATCAAAATATATGCACACTGAGATTTAAATCCCGGTGGTAGAGTCATGCACCACGCCTCTACCGTCACACCACACTCATAGTGCTTTTACATGTCAATATGTTGTCGTTAGGCTAGTCTTAACGGAGAGTTTCATTTTATTCTTTTTAATGCTACCATGTCATATAGAATGAAATGAAACTTGAATGAAACACTCACTCTCAATGAAAAGTTTCATTCCATAGTTTTATAGACATTTAATTCTATGACTCATAGAGAGTTGGTAATTGTGACAAGAGAGTTTCATTCCCATGAAACCCAATTCTTCTCTCTTCATTAAAACGTTGCCATGTCATCAAAAGTGCATATGTGGCAGACTATTAAATGCAAATGAAACTCCAGTGAAACTCCCACTGAGACTGACCTTAGACACCAGATTCTTTGTATGCTTGGGCTGTTGGGCAAAAGATGATGTGTGTGAAACAAGTATAGGTAAGCCTTCATTGTCTAAAATAAGTATAGGTGAGAGTGATGGAAATGAAGAAAAAGGTCCAATAATTAATATCAATAAGCATCAAAGCAGGCAAGAATGACGGAAGCATGTTTCAATAGCATAGAATTGCAATTTTGCTCGGGTCAATGGCATAACAAGTTCACATGAACTGGATATAAGAAAGAGTTAAATGCACCATAGACCCCTGAACTTGTAAGAGTGTTACATAGACCCCTGAACTTTGAAAATGCATTTCTAGGCCTCTGAACTTGTCACGTGGTGCACCGCAGGCCTCTGAACAGAAGCATGTACGTCGGCCAAGTAGCGAGCACATGCCGATCGACCAGTGAGCTGCCAACAGGCCCCTATCGGCAGTTGAACAGCCGACAGGCTTATATATGTCTATTTTTTATAACAGCTTCTAAATTTATAATTAATCATAAAAAATATTATTTAAAAAAATCGGTGCGGACCACGAGCTTGCATTGGGCGCTCACGTTCTCCATATCTCGATTTGATATCCGCATTCATGAACCAAACCCATAGAATTCAGTACGAAGTCTGATTTTAAGACATATTGAGTTACATGCAACGCCACACACGTTTGCTAGTAACCGATAAACATATCTAGGATTTGTCAGAACATCACGGGAACCAGACCGTTGCAGCTTGCAGGAGCGAATGCGCCTCTGCTTTATTATTTTATTATAATAATTTACTGGCCAGGCCATTGTAGGATCGAATGCGTCTCTGGTTCATTGTTATTTCACAAGGCTCGATGGGCCTCTCTCTTCACGGGCCTCCGGCACGGCACCATCAGCTGGGGAGCTGAGACCTATAGATGTCATAGCACGACAACGTTGGCAGCATGGGGCAGAGCCGCAGGAAGAAGGCGTACCACGTCGGCGCCAGCAGGTACTGCTCGTGGACGCACGGAGACCAGCTGTCGTCGCCGCCCAACCCCATGTGCCTGTGATCAAGATGCACCTGCAAAACAAACACGAGCCGAGCCATCACTCCCCGACCCGACCACTTCGCAGCAGCTCTAAAAAACATCGCTTCCCACCTCGATGTCGTCCCCCTTCACCAGCCTGTGGACGTGCGTCGGCCTGTCCAGCTCCGCGGCACCGTAGTAGCTGGCGCTCATCTACGTCGGCGAGGAGCCGCCGTAGCTCGCCGAGAAAGATGCCACAGGCCACAGAGGGACAACACGGGAGAGGAAGATGCAAGAGGAGTGATTGCTACTGCTCTGAAGGGATCATTGCCGAATACTTTGGTTTGGGAAGGAACTCGCCTGCGGCAGCGGCCGGCTCCAGAGGGGCGGCGAAAGGAGACAAGAGACGTGGGACTCAATACAAGCTCGTGGTCCGCACTGATTTTTTTAAAATAATATTTTTTAATGATTAATTATAAATTTAGAAGCTGTTATACAAAAATGGATATATATATAAGCTTGTCGGCTGCTCAACGGCCGATAGGGGTCCTGTCGACAGCTCACTGGCCGATAGGCATGTGCTCGCTACTTGACCGACGTGCATGCTACTGTGCCGACGTGCATGCTACTGTTCAGGGGCCTGCGGTGCACCACGTGACAAGTTTATGGGCCCAGAAATGTATTTTCAAAGTTCAGAGACTTATGTGACACACCCTTACAAGTTCAGGAGCCTGTGGTACATTTAACTCTATAAGAAATATCCTATCCTCCAATGTAAGCATGTTTCAATAGTGTAAACAAGATCACATGGAAGCATATTAACAAGTTCATTCACATATTCACAACTTTTTTTTAACAAGTTTACATCACATGGATTTTTTTTTGAGTGGAACATCACATGGAAGTACGATAGTGTTACTGATCCGACCTAAGCCTGTCCAGAAGTTTCCGTGAAATAGTATAGCCCACTCCAGCCCAGTGGCCCAAAGAAACACAGCCCACCATGTTTCCTAAACCACTCCGCGGGTCCAAAAGATGTCACCGTGTTCAGTTCATAGAAGGCCGGCATCGTGAGCTATGCAGCCAGTAGATAAGCCGTAAGCGCACTAGGCCTCGTTTAGTGAATTTTTTTAGCCCAAATTTGAAACAAATTTTAAATTTAACCCACATTTGAATTTTTTTTAAATCTAACCCGTTTGGCCCCGCCACCATGCATGGCGGGGCAAATGCACTGAACCCCGCCATGCATGGTGGCGGGGTACATGTCCCACGTGGCGGGGGACGTGGCAAAGCCACCCGGGCGTACCCCGCCATGATGCATGGCGGGGTACTCCAAACCCGCCACCCATCATGGCGGGTTACACCCCGCCGCCCATCATGGCGGGGCACGGCCTAAATAAAAGCCGCGCCTCGCCACGCTAGCTCGGCCGCGCCCGTCCTCCGCACCACCGCCTCACCGCCGCCGCCGTCGCCATCGCCCCCACCGACGCCTCACCACCGCCGGAGCCGCCACCGACGCCCCGAGCGCCGCCACCGTCGCCCAGAGCTCCTCCCCCGCGCCCCTGAAGGGTCGAGATGGCGGACTAGAGGGGGGTGAATAGTCCTTTCTAAAACTTAAACGCGTAGGCTAACCAAAACAAATGCGGAATTAAACTTATCGGTCTAGCCAAGACTATACCCCTCTATCTAAGTTCTCTAGCACCTTGCAAAGATCCTAATTAAGCAACTAAGGTGCTAAGCTTACCAAGAGCTCACCTAAACAATTCTAGAGCAAGGTCACACAAACCTATGCACTAGTACTTTGCCAACCGAGGGAGCTCCTACACAACTAGTGAAGCAAAAGCACAAAGCTCCTAAGCTCACTAGCAATGCTCAATAACAACCAAATTAGAGAGCGCAAAACACTTAGCTACACAAACTAAGCAATGTGACTAACAAGGTTACACAAACCAAATTAGTCACGCAAGGGGAAGCTTCTAGCTACACAAGCAGGAAGACAACTAGCAAGCTACACAAGCAAACTAGTTACGAGAGCAACTACACAAGCACAAGTATATATGAAAGTAAATACAAGCTTGTGTTACACGAAGGCAAACCACCGAGAAGAGTAGACAATGTTGACACGGTGATTTTCTCCCGAGGTTCACTTGGTTGCCACCAAGCTACGTCCCCGTTGTGTCGACCAACACTTCGTGGTTCGGCGGCTAATCGGTCACACACCGAGCCTCTCAAAAGGCACCGCAAGAACCCACCATAAAGTGTGGTAGCTCAATGACACGCTCAACTAGAGTTGCTCTTCGCGATCCCCGCGGGGTGAGCACAATCCCCCTCACAAAGCTTCTCCGGAGCCTCGCACAATCTTCTTGCGAGCTTCGACGGAGCCACAAGCCACCAAGCCGTCTAGGAGGTGGCAACCTCCAAGAGTAACAAGCACCACCGGCTTGCAACACGATCACCTAGTGCCACACGATGCAAACTCTCAAAGCAACGCACTAGAATCGCTCTCTCACTCGATCCGATGAACACTATCAAGCATGAGTGAGTTAGATGGCTCCCAAGCACTACCACACAAGTCACAAAGACTATAGTGTGCTCAGCTACCGGCCATGGCCGGCCAAGGCATCTATTTATAACCCCACGGTCAAATAGAGCCGTTACCCCTTTACTGGGCAGATTTCGGGACGACCGGACGCGCCGGTCGTAACTGACCGGACGCGCTCAGCCGCGTCCGATTCTCCAACGGTCACTGACCCCAACGGTCAAAACAACGACCGGACGCGCTTCTCAAAACGACCGGACGCGCCGGTCTCGATGACCGGACGCGCTGGTCCAACTGACCGGACGCGCCGATCGAACAACGGCTAACTGCGAAGCAACGACCAGACGCGCCCCTGGCAACGACCGGACGCGCTTCTGACGACCGGACGCGCTGGTCCCGAGAATGACCGGACGCGCTGGTCGCCTGAGCAGCGCTCAACGAAACAACGACCGGACGCGCTGAAGAAACATGACCGGACGCGACAGTGACAACGTCCGGTTAGAGTCCAGTAAGCTCCCTGAACGACCGGACGCGTCCGATCATCAGTGACCGGACGCGCCTCGCGTCCGATCATCGAACTGAAAAACGCGCAGACACTGAACACTGACCGAGCGCGTCCGGTCATGCAAGGACCGCGTCTGGTTCAGCGTCCGGTCACCTCTGTGACCTCCGTTCGCCTCCGTTTCTTTTCCGGACTTCCGGCGTAGTGGAAAATAGTCGTTTCAACTTCTCAAAAACGCCTGAATCCCGCCTCGCAAACTCGGCGGGAGGGAGAGAGGAACCCAAACCCTCTCTACCGCTCAAACTCCACCGCCTTCGCAAATGTGCCAACACCAACAAGTGATCACCACCTTGTGCACGTGTGTTAGCATTTTCATAATCATTTTATCGAAGGAGTTAACCACTCAACTTGCCTCGCCACTCGATCCTAACACGTATGCAAAGTTAGATCGCTCAAGTGGCACTAGATGACCGATATGCAAACAAGTTTGCCCCTCTTGATAGTACGGCCATCTATCCTAAATCCGGTCACCAACTTCTCTACACACCTATGACCGGTGAAATGGAAATGCCCTAGGTTATACCTTTGCCTTGCGCATTCCACTCCATCTCCTCTGATGTTGATGCAACACATGCACCAACCAATCACCAAATGATATGATCCACTTCATATCATCACGTGACCGTATTGGTTCATCGATCTTGACCTCACTTGCTCTTCACCGTTGCCTCGGTCCTTCGGTGCCAAGCCATCACACAACTTGCCCTTCACCCTAGCAACCGGTCCATCAAGCCAAGCCTCATCTTGATCTTCTCCACCTTGGTCACATGACTCCATGTCATGTCTCATATGCAATGAGCTCCTTTATGACACCATCACATGTGGACTAATCTCCTGTGTATCTCACATAACCACATATTAGTCCATCTAAGTTGTCACTCAATTACCAAAACCAAACAAGGACCTTTCAATCTCCTCCTTTTTGGTAATTGATGACAACTCTACAAAGATATAGAAATTAAGCTTTTTCAAGCTAGCACTTCACACAAGTGTAAATTGCTAACTTGTTTTGGATTTAATGTTACTTATCCAACTTTTAAGCTCTATGTCAAGATTTGGATAAGCACCATAAAATCCGACTTGGTAGTGATAACTCCCCCTACATATGTGCTCAAATGGTTTGGTTTCAAGTTTGCACATATGCATAAATATGAAATTTGTGGGAGGGTTAGCACTACTAAGTGATGCTAAGGTGTATAGAATAAACCTTTGTAGCTTGCTACCAATTAGTAGCTTGATACCATTTGAAAATCACAAGTTTGCCATCATCCTTAGCATCATGAGTAGCTAGACATCAAAAACACTAGAAACCCCGTGAGATCAACATTATAAGCATGGTTCTAGTTTTTGCATGATAATCACAAGTCTAGCTAACATCCTATGCATGCTAGTTATCAAATCATCATTCAAGTTCTATAACTAGCAGACACCACACAAGCATGCATTTTGAATTTAAGAACTTATGCAATGCAAGCAAGCACATGAATTATGCACATATCAAATGTAATCAATCAAAGTTCATGAGCTTGCTCCCCCTACTTGTGTGCTTTCTTTGTCCAAGAATGTTTGATCCCCTTACATTCTTCAATGTTACTCCCTCTTTGTCTATGTCCATGTCCAATCTTTCCAATCTCTCCCCAAAGCTCAAAAAGCTTTTATATCTTTGTCCAACTTCTCCCCCTTTGTCATCAATTTCCATAAAAGGTGTTCTTCTCAATTGATACAAAGGCTTGTATTGGGGTAGATGGTTGAGACTTGAATATTGCATTTTTGATGGACATTACCACATATGTTGGAATGACAAACTTTATGGTTGCTCTTGAGATACCACATAGGATCTTTGACCTTGATACCAATCGGTGGGGCTCCTCCCCCTATGTCATAGCATGTGTCATTTACTTGAGATACCACTTGAAGATGAGGGTAGCAATTCTTGATTTGATCACTTAAAGTTGAGGATCACTTGTGAAACCATCGTCTTGCATGAATGATACCACGTGAAGATACCATGAGTAGGAATGTGATACCATTTGAAAGAATTTTCTAGTATGGATCCACTTTGAAGGATTTGACAATAATATTCACTTCTTGAACATTTGCTATCTTCATGAGTACCACTTGTAAGATATCACTTGTAGATCATTATCTAGACACCACTTGTACATACCACTTGGAAGATCAATTTGAGTCTAGATACTACTTGAAACAAACTAGATATCTATTTTCATTGTTGTGCTTGTACTCTTATCATTGTCATGAGCTTCTTGTATGACTTGAACTATATTGATTTTCCTAAGATTCCAAGTTCGGTTTGATCCAATGACAAGCTTCTTCACACCTCATGCTAAGGGTTATCTTGCCAATGTTGTACTTGTTACTTGTTAGCAATCCAAACTAGATCAAGTACTTGGGTTTACTAGCTCATGAACAAACTCATATACATACCACTAGAATATTTAGACAATCAAGCAATAGTGGTAGGCTATGAATCTAAAATTTTCATTTGTCATGCATGATCCTAATAAGCATGTACTATATGCACTAACCGCATACTAGTAAGGGATGAAATGATCATGCACATTACAATGATACCTTTGCTATGTTGGAGTAGAGGATAGTCACATAGATTCTAATTCATTACTCCAATAGCAATGTGAAGTCCAATTTATAAGCTTGGTGAAGACCAATCATCATAGATAAATCCATTCTTCACCCATATGAAAATGTAAACCACTTATGATCAAGTGCACTTTCTTGTTGTGGTTGACTTGCTTCATTATATCATCTTTGCTTGCATGAGAGAATCACTTAGAATATTAATTGAGTTGCAATGACTAACTCTCTTTTGGGTGTTGCTTGCTTTTCTTGATCAACCCTTTTGATTGTTTCAAGTAAGCATCACAAGTTCCTCGGATCACCACTTCCATGTTAGCCTTCCAAGTCCCAAACTTGGTTTCACCTACACACGGCGGCAAGCCCCTCACTAGGGAGAAGTGACCTCTCTCCAAAGAACCACTCCTGATACTCACTTGAAATGATATAGTTTGATTGATCCAAATGATGAACTCAATCTTGATGAATAATCCTTGAATCTACATTTGAGTTCAACTCTTTCTACTTGTTTAAGTCCTTTTTTTCTACCAAATGATCTCTAATCATCACTAGAACTTAAACTTCATCTTCATCTTAAGTTTGATCTTGATCTTCAAATTAAGTACCAAATAAGTACACCAAGTACATTTCACAATACAAAAGTCTTGTACTCATTGCTCATCATGCTTCTAGATCAATCCAAAACCAAACTTAGGTACCTCGACCACTTATAAACAAGTTTCCATCTTGAGGACCTTTCAATTAAAGTGACTCAAGATTAATCCAATGATTGTCACTTTATGGCAGATTCTGTACCCTTCAAAGAATAATTTATATCTCCCAATGTACAGATCCAAATGCCATGAAATTTGGTGGAGATGTGCTTCACTAAGTCATCTAGCAACGGTAAAAATTTGAACTTCTTTTGACTTCTAGATTGCTACTAGATTTCAAATCTTTCACAACTGCTACATGCTGAAAACTGCTGCACTATCGCTGACAAGATGCACTCCAAAACCGAAGCATCTCTTATCCACTTATCATGAAATTTCTACAGCATCTTCTTTCATAAGTGTAGAGCATTTATACCAAATTTCAAGCCAATCCAAATAGATTTGATCACTCAAACATGGCTAAGATCACAGCTAGCTCAGATTTTCAATATAGGACAGATTTCAATACATGAGCTATTCTTCAACAAAAGTGAATCAAACTTGAAACTAACTTGTTTGAATACTTTCACAAGACATATATCCATCCAATCCACTTACTAAATATCATCTCATGAGTTTATCCAACACAAATCAATCCAAACTTGATTACTAAGCATTTAATCCATTCAATCATCTCATAGCAAGCAACATTGCATATATATCCAATTCAATCAACTCATATGCACCCAAATAAAATGATCAACAAGAGATATACCTTGGTTAGCTCATGATCATCCAATAGCAAGCTTTTACTCAAATAAATTGCAAGCCATCAAATATATCCAATAAATCACCACAATTTTTAACATTGCACTTGTATGTTGTAGCACTTGAACTTCACTTATTTTGACTTGGCATTGGGATTGGATATGCATTGAGCTTCATAACTTGACTCAATATATGATGAACAAAATGAAACCAATTGAATCAAGCCTCCAATGCCGATGGTACCTACAAACAATCATCCACTCTTTGATGGTACCCAAACAAGTTTGGGTCCTCTCAAGTTAGGTGCAACAAACTTAGGCATTGCCTTAGTATGAATAGCGGGATGTTTTGCAATAGCAATCATAGAGGTACCATTGCCATCCTTTCTAAGCATATTAGTATCAACAATTGAACTAGACTTATAATTCTCACCTAGAGGACATGAATGTGCCATGTGTCCCTTTTTCCGGCATGAGTAGCAACTTCTCTTAGATTGAGTCTTTTCTTCCTTGCTCATATGTTGCTTCTCATTGCCTTGCCTCTCACGAGTTGCTTGAATCTTCTTTTCAAGCTTGGTAGGACACCCCGAGGTAAAGTATCCTATATCTCCACACTTGAAGCACTTGATGTGAGCATGTACTTTCTTCTTGATTTGATTCTTGCTCATCATCTTGACATCTTGAATTTGCATTGGATGTCTTGCTCTACCACCCCTTCTTGTTTTCTTCTTCTTCTTCATCAAGTCATCATCATCTTCATGGTTGATTTTGACTTGATCTTGGGGCTTTGCTTTTGGCTCAACTTGAGACTTGTTGGTAGGGCAACACTTGTCAATATGTCCCACTTCATGGCATTGGTAGCACATGAGTTGGGATAGCTTCTTTGCGTCTTGCTTTTTCTTAATCTTGCTCTTGCTCTTGTTGTAGCCAATACCACTCTTATCACCATATCTTCTTTGATTGGTCCTGATATGCTCAATGGCGATTTTAGAGTTATAGCACCTCTCCAACTTGTTGCTTAAATTCTTCACTTCACTTTTGAGCTCATTGTTCTCCTTCAAAAGGTTAGTCTCACAAGACATAGAAGTAGAACAAGCATCTAATTGTGAAGAACATGGCATATATAATAAATCATCACAAGAGGTGGATACATGCTTCTTGCCTACATCACAAGGGTTAGTAATATGTGATTGATCATTTGACCCAAATGATGAGCTCTCACTAGATTTGGTTTCTTCATTATAAGGTTTCTTAGTGAGTAAAGCATGTTTTTGTACCAAGTTATCATGAGTAACACTAAGTTTCTCATGAGTCAATTTTAGCTCCTCATGTGAACAAGTAGTAACATAAAGTAGATGCTTTTGTTGTTCACATGTGGTCTTTAGAAAAGAGTTTTCATTTTCCAATTTACTTACTCTTTCCATTTCCCTTTTCAAGGCTCTTGAGAGTTTATATAAAAGCTCTAAATTTAGATCATCACAATCCACAACAAAACCACCAACATGTATCTTAGTGTTACCATGTGATGATGTTGAAGAGCTTGTTGAAGCATCACTCTCATAGCCATCATCTTCACCATCAAGTGTGCATGAAGTAGAATCAATGTATGCATCACTTGTGGCATTATCATTCTTCTTATCAAGTGATGTTGTGATATGATCATCTTTGTCATCACTTGACCGTGAGGTGGAGCAATCCTCCACAACCACCTTGTTGTGGTCATGCTCAACATCCTCATGTACCTCCATCACTATGTGATCATCCTTCTTGAATTTTCCGTCATCCCAAATTGAGGAGCCACAATAGTGATGCTTGAGCGCCGTCCACATGCTATGTGCACTTGAGAGACCCCTCACCTTGTCAAAAATCTCATCATCTAAAGCTTTGATTAGATAAAACTTAGCTTGTGCATCAAGTGTTCGGCAATCTTTTTGAGCTTGGGTACGGTTACCACACCCATCCAAGTCATGAGAAAAACCAACAACTATGATCCACCAAAACTTAGGGCCAAGAGCACGAAAATGATCAAGCATGTGATTTTTCCACCGTGCATAGTGAGTGCCATCAAAAATGTGTTCCACACAATCATCTAGCCCATAAGTCGCCATCCTCTCGGGTCGGTGAAGACCACAAATGAGAGACCCGGCTCTGATACCACTTGAAGGGTCGAGATGGCGGACTAGAGGGGGGTGAATAGTCCTTTCTAAAACTTAAACGCGTAGGCTAACCAAAACAAATGCGGAATTAAACTTATCGGTCTAGCCAAGACTATACCCCTCTATCTAAGTTCTCTAGCACCTTGCAAAGATCCTAATTAAGCAACTAAGGTGCTAAGCTTACCAAGAGCTCACCTAAACAATTCTAGAGCAAGGTCACACAAACCTATGCACTAGTACTTTGCCAACCGAGGGAGCTCCTACACAACTAGTGAAGCAAAAGCACAAAGCTCCTAAGCTCACTAGCAATGCTCAATAACAACCAAATTAGAGAGCGCAAAACACTTAGCTACACAAACTAAGCAATGTGACTAACAAGGTTACACAAACCAAATTAGTCACGCAAGGGGAAGCTTCTAGCTACACAAGCAGGAAGACAACTAGCAAGCTACACAAGCAAACTAGTTACGAGAGCAACTACACAAGCACAAGTATATATGAAAGTAAATACAAGCTTGTGTTACACGAAGGCAAACCACCGAGAAGAGTAGACAATGTTGACACGGTGATTTTCTCCCGAGGTTCACTTGGTTGCCACCAAGCTACGTCCCCGTTGTGTCGACCAACACTTCGTGGTTCGGCGGCTAATCGGTCACACACCGAGCCTCTCAAAAGGCACCGCAAGAACCCACCATAAAGTGTGGTAGCTCAATGACACGCTCAACTAGAGTTGCTCTTCGCGATCCCCGCGGGGTGAGCACAATCCCCCTCACAAAGCTTCTCCGGAGCCTCGCACAATCTTCTTGCGAGCTTCGACGGAGCCACAAGCCACCAAGCCGTCTAGGAGGTGGCAACCTCCAAGAGTAACAAGCACCACCGGCTTGCAACACGATCACCTAGTGCCACACGATGCAAACTCTCAAAGCAACGCACTAGAATCGCTCTCTCACTCGATCCGATGAACACTATCAAGCATGAGTGAGTTAGATGGCTCCCAAGCACTACCACACAAGTCACAAAGACTATAGTGTGCTCAGCTACCGGCCATGGCCGGCCAAGGCATCTATTTATAACCCCACGGTCAAATAGAGCCGTTACCCCTTTACTGGGCAGATTTCGGGACGACCGGACGCGCCGGTCGTAACTGACCGGACGCGCTCAGCCGCGTCCGATTCTCCAACGGTCACTGACCCCAACGGTCAAAACAACGACCGGACGCGCTTCTCAAAACGACCGGACGCGCCGGTCTCGATGACCGGACGCGCTGGTCCAACTGACCGGACGCGCCGATCGAACAACGGCTAACTGCGAAGCAACGACCAGACGCGCCCCTGGCAACGACCGGACGCGCTTCTGACGACCGGACGCGCTGGTCCCGAGAATGACCGGACGCGCTGGTCGCCTGAGCAGCGCTCAACGAAACAACGACCGGACGCGCTGAAGAAACATGACCGGACGCGACAGTGACAACGTCCGGTTAGAGTCCAGTAAGCTCCCTGAACGACCGGACGCGTCCGATCATCAGTGACCGGACGCGCCTCGCGTCCGATCATCGAACTGAAAAACGCGCAGACACTGAACACTGACCGAGCGCGTCCGGTCATGCAAGGACCGCGTCTGGTTCAGCGTCCGGTCACCTCTGTGACCTCCGTTCGCCTCCGTTTCTTTTCCGGACTTCCGGCGTAGTGGAAAATAGTCGTTTCAACTTCTCAAAAACGCCTGAATCCCGCCTCGCAAACTCGGCGGGAGGGAGAGAGGAACCCAAACCCTCTCTACCGCTCAAACTCCACCGCCTTCGCAAATGTGCCAACACCAACAAGTGATCACCACCTTGTGCACGTGTGTTAGCATTTTCATAATCATTTTATCGAAGGAGTTAACCACTCAACTTGCCTCGCCACTCGATCCTAACACGTATGCAAAGTTAGATCGCTCAAGTGGCACTAGATGACCGATATGCAAACAAGTTTGCCCCTCTTGATAGTACGGCCATCTATCCTAAATCCGGTCATCAACTTCTCTACACACCTATGACCGGTGAAATGGAAATGCCCTAGGTTATACCTTTGCCTTGCGCATTCCACTCCATCTCCTCTGATGTTGATGCAACACATGCACCAACCAATCACCAAATGATATGATCCACTTCATATCATCACGTGACCGTATTGGTTCATTGATCTTGACCTCACTTGCTCTTCACCGTTGCCTCGGTCCTTCGGCGCCAAGCCATCACACAACTTGCCCTTCACCCTAGCAACCGGTCCATCAAGCCAAGCCTCATCTTGATCTTCTCCACCTTGGTCACATGACTCCATGTCATGTCTCATATGCAATGAGCTCCTTTATGACACCATCACATGTGGACTAATCTCCTGTGTATCTCACATAACCACATATTAGTCCATCTAAGTTGTCACTCAATTACCAAAACCAAACAAGGACCTTTCAGCCCCGCCGCGCCGCTGCCGCCGCCGGTGCCGCTCCTCGCCGCCGCTGCCGCTCCCCGCCGCCGCTGCCGAGCCCGTCGTGCCGCCGCTGCCGCCGTCCGCGCCGCCGCGCCGTCCCCCGCGCCCCGGCCGCCGCGGCCCCGCCGCCACACGTCCCCTGCCACTGCGCCCCCGCCGCGTCCCCGGCCGCCGTTCCCTCGCCGCCACCCCGGCCGCCGACCGTCGCACCACGGCACGCCGTCGTTCGGCCAACCTCGTCACGCCGCCGCAACCTGTTTTACGGTAATTTTTTATTTTGTCGTTACTATTATTTATTTGTAGTAAGTATTATTTAGTTAATATTATTTATTTAGTTACTTATTTAATATTCTTTGTAGTTATTTAGTTAGTTATTGAATCAGTTATATATTTATTTAATTAGTTATTTAATATTCTTTAGTTGTTATTTAACATTACTTATTTAGTTAGTTATTGAATTATTTAGTTAGTTATTTAGTTAGTTAATATTATTTGTAGTTAGTTGGTTAGTTAATATTATTTGTAGTAAGTTAGTTATTTAGTTAGATAACGATTAATATTAGTTATTTAGTTAGTTAACGATTAATATTAGTTATTTAGTTTGTTAACGATCATTTGTAGTTAACGATCATTAGGTTTTAGTTAATCGGTTGTTATTAGTTATTCAGTTATTAGTTAATTAGTTAACGATTATTAGTTATTCGGATGTTATTAGTTAATATTAGTTGTTTAGATATTAAGTAAGTTAGTTACGTGGTAGGTAAGTAAAGTTAGTTAGTTAGTTATGTAGTAATTAGTGCTACCATATTGGTCAGTTGATAATCGGATGTCAAATCGTTTTGTAGATGGATTACGGTGTAAGAGTTTTTTTACGGAGGAAGTGTTAGGAGAGAGGATTGCCAGTTTGAGGATATGTATGAAGAATTGGAATAGTTTGATGGCACCCCTAGTTTCCGCGATCTATGTGACCGTTTGAGTTTGAAGTTTGGCGAGGCTTTCACACTAAAGGGTAGGTTCGATGTTGGAAAGAATAGGGCACACTATGTGATGATGGACTTGTGCAACCAAGCAGAGTGGTCCCGATACAATAGGGTCATCCAAGGTTCGAATATCGGCATGGCTGAGTTGGTGCTGGAGAATGTTGAGAATGAGGAGCCGTCCTTCGACAGTGGTACTCTAGGAGATTGTGGTGTGCAGATGCAACAAACTATGGAGAGTATGGACTTAGATGGTAATTTGACGCAGGAGCAGGTTCATTCTCCTCCAGTTGGTCATAAATCAATGATTTTGATGTAGACGAGTTTGAACAGGAGGAGGAGGAGGCGGCAGAGGAGGAAATGATTGGTGATGATGTTAGCACTGATTCTGACGATTCAGGAAATGAGGAAGGAGGTCCACATGCCATGCGAGCACCGGTTGAAGCCATGCCCTCTCGAGGTGCTCCTGCCATGTGTACACCAGTTCGTGGCATGCCCTCAGGAGTATCGCTTGAGGTACTTCATGGCATGCAGAGTCAGGGCACATTAGCCACCGGTTATCCAGATGATGGAGTGGAATATGAAGGATGGAGCAGGGTTAGGGAGCCACAAGAATACATTGCACCACCCTATTATACATCGTCAGAGCTTACACAGCTGAGGGAGGCTGGCTTGCCCTTTACCGGTGTGCCAAATTATAACAATGTAAGTATGTCGCATATGGCAGTTTGTGACACGGGTTTGCAGATGTGTAAGGAATCATTGTACAACCATAAAAATTTAATATTGAGGAAGGGAATGCTTTTCAATACGATGTCTGAGATGAAGTTGTTCCTTCAGGACTATGCTGTGTATCATCATAGGCCTTACACGGTTCGACATTCTGACAAGGAGGTAAAATTCCACATATTATGTAAGGCTGGATTCCCGTGCTCGTGGAAGTTGAATGCACGAAAGAGGCGGAGTGATGGTAAGTGGAAGGTAACTTCAGTGGAACAGCCGCACAGATGCCAGACTAATGAGGGTAAAAGGTACCATCCGCAGTTGACGGCTCAGTACCTAGCCCGTCGTATATTGGGTCTTGTAGATAAGGACAACGACGTATCGGTGTCTTTCTTGTAGGAGACCATAGTCACATTTGTTGGGTATGAGGTCACGTATGGAAAGGCTTGGCGGGCAAAGCAAATTGCCCTGGCAATTCGCTGGGGTAGCTGGGAGGAAGCCTATAACAGGGTTCCACGTATTTTGTGTGCGATGGAACACTTCAACCCTGGCATGAGATCGTTCATATACACAGGAGGGTTGTATATTCAGAACCCGTTGAGGCATATTCTGTATCGTGTGTTCTGGTATTTTGATCAGTGCAAACATGCATTTCAGTATTGTCGGCCAGTTGTTCTTGTTGACGGCACGTTCCTCACCGGCAAATACAGGGGCACATTGATGATGGCTGCTGCTGTAGACCCAGAGAACCAGATAGTGCCAATGGCTTTTGCTTTGGCGGAGGGGGAAAATAATTATTCATGGTCATGGTTTATGCGTCTGCTCCGTGTTCATGTGCTTGGCCCTTCTCGCACCATTTGTCTGATTTCGGACCGTCACATTGGAATTCTTAATGCAGCCGTTGAACACATTGATGGTCACCCGCCCCTAGTGCACCGTTGGTGCATTCGGCATTTTGCCGCCAATTTCTGGCGGCGTCAACGCAAGAAGGATGTGGCTGACAAGTTAAAGGAGCTTTGTAATAAACGTATGGAACGCGAGTTCAACGAGACTATGGCAGAACTAGAGAAGATGCTCAACCAAGCTGGCAAGGCATGGTTAGACCAGCAGATGGAAAATAAAGCCAAGTGGGCATTAGCATATGATGAGGGCGGCTTCCGGTACGGCATCATGACAACAAACTCCTCTGAGTCTTTCAATCGTGTGTTCAAAGGCGTTCGATCTCTCCCAGTGTCTGGTATTGTTGAGTTCTCTTTTAGGAAGTGCAATGAGTATTTTGTTAAGCGGTATGGCCTAGCCCTGAGGAATGAAGAGGAGCTTGGAAGATGGGGGAAGGCTGCACACGAATATTTGAAGGAGGCTGAGGAATTGGCCAAACAACAGGTTGCTAAGGCTTATGGACGGGACATGCTTGTTTTCTGCGTACGAGCTAGAGGGGGCACAAACCTGGGCGGTGAACGATTTGGTGGCCGTACGTACCGTGTCGATCTTGATAAAGTAGAATGCAGTTGCAACGTCCCTCAGATCATGCATGCCCCTTGCTCACACATGATCACCTCTTGTTGGCTTAGAGGTTTTGACCACACAGTTGCACCATACATGTCACCCTTGTATCTCCGTGCCAACACCCTCAAAGTTTGGGAGAAGAGTTTCGAGCCATACCTTGACGAGTCGCAGTGGCCTCCATATTATGGTGAGGACTACACGCCTTATCCGGACCTGAAGAAGGTAGGGAAGGGAAGGAGGAAGAAGAAGCGACTTGTAACAGAACCGCCCAATTATACGAGATTAAGTAGGTAATCATCCAACGGAAGGACAATTTAACAAACTTAAGCCCGTATAACCCGGTAGTCCGTGAAATCTCGACGGATTTCAAACCATTTCACATAACAGCCAAGATCGTACTAAGTTTAGCGGTCACCATCATAAGTTACATAAATGTTCACGGCATAAAATACATCGGAGTTTAAACATAGTTATTACAAACCAAGTTCGAATAAAAGTAGCGGAAGCGGTAGTTCACATCACGCACACACACAACATTTTGAAATAAAGTGCCAGCTTGTGATCATCTCCAGCAAAAGCATTAGACTAGAAGTAGCGAATGACCATTGCCCATGGTCCTAAGCTTCACCCATTGCAGGATAGAGGCAGTTGATACAGTAGCCGTAATACATCTGCCCATCTGCAACAAGTGGGAACAAAGCCCTGAGTACGAGAAGGTACTCAGCTAGACTTACCCGCCATAAACCAGAAATAAAAGACACCAAGGAATCATGATAGGCTTTCTGGTGCGATAGCTGACTCATTGCAAGAAAAGCATTTTTAACTTAACAATTCCTTTCCAAAAGCATGCAGTAATTAACTCTTTATTAACCTGTCAACTATATTTGCACTGGGGCTAGAGTAACATGTAATTAAGCAAGTAAGGATTACCATTGATCATTAGCAATAGTTATCATGTCATCTTCCACGTAACTATCCAAGTGATTCATCAAGATTACTACGATGAAGTAGCTCAAGTCAAGTGTTCACTATCCAGTGAACGATGGCGATTCGAATCGATTATTAACCCGCTGGTAAGTTATTCCTCACACAAACCTCACTCACCCGCTAAAGTGAGGTGTTGGTCACCGAGTCAACCATTTAGGTAAAGTCGCGAGCTTGCCAGGAACCACTTGTACCCGGGGGCCGCCCGACTGCTCTTTGGCCTTATCATCGCGCCCCCGTATCCTGCCACTACTGCTCCGGTATAGTGCGTTGCGGGCAATCCACTCGGCCCGAATAATCTCCCAGTTTCGCGGTCGGAAGGTACTTTATTCGACCAGCTAAATGTGAGGCATGCGTTCAACATGACCCGAGGGACAACAACGGATGGTCCTTAATCGACACAGACGGAAAACACTATAGTCCAAAACCCTGCAAGTTTCCGCCCGGTCTCAAATTCATTTCACACTTAGTTATACCATGACTTCATAATCATCCAAGCAGATCCAGGTAACCACCTATAGCTCGCAGGTGACAGGGAATCACCTGACTTCTACCGGTCTAAGCCAGCTAAGCATTGACTCGACTGCGGATACCAGGGTAACAAGGATATAGTATAACAAAGGTAAGCAAGGTATAATGCAGCAACGTTTGCAAACAACTCCTAAACGTAATGCATCAAATTAAGCAAAGTTAATAATAAATTATTTGCAAACCGGGAGAGAAATGCTCCGGGGCTTGCCTCTCTCAAAAGAGCTCGGACGGTGGTCGGGGCACTCGGGGAGCTCTTCACCGACCTCCTCTTCGGCTTCTGTCACCTCCTGCTGCTGCACCTCGAGCTGCTCCTCTGGCTCCTCGGGTAAGACGATTGGGTTCTCGGTTTGCGATCCTGTATGATGCAATGCGCGTAAGTGATTATGCAAACGTGCATCGAAGGAGATGAATGCAATGAATATGTTGAAATGCAAGGTAGTCAACATCATCCAAGAAACTATACACTACAAGCACATGTCATCTACTGCATTCTCTTCTACTACTAACATGTCAAGTTAACATATCTTATGAAATGCTTCAAAGATACACCAAAGCTTTACTAATTTCTTAATCACACTTAAAGCAACACTTGCTTAAACCCTAAATAATAATAAGTTTGAATAGCAACATATATTTCTGATACTCCTAAAAATCTAAGAAAATTACAGTAGCATAATACTACCCTAAACAGACTACCATAGAAATTTCATGACATTTGGATAAGTCAACTATCCTGTACAAAAATGACAAGTTATAGCATAAAAATGAGTATGAAATTACTTTGTACTATGAAAAGTGTCAAACAATAGAATTAATATTTTTCCTAGGTTCTTCATGGAATATAATGACTGTACAAAAATTATCACATGCATGTTTTATACAAAGTTTGCTCTCTAGCAAAAATAATAAAAATCAGCCATTAAAGGTACTTGAACTACTCCAAAGTTTTCCACAGCACATGCATGAAACATATTTTTCCTAGGAAGTACATGACACAAGAAGATTAATAAACTTGGGAATCATATTTTTATGAAACCTATAGATTTTTCTACATATTTTTCAATTTATCAGCAATATACATGATTAAATAAAATCTTATAGAAAAGTATTTCAAATTTGACATGCAATATTTTTATATCATAGATCTGGTTCCAATGAATCCATAGAAATTTGCTTCACAATTTTTGGAGCACATTTAATCACCCAAATAATTGCTAAGCACTTTATTTCCAATTGAGAAAATAAAAACTGAATCTTTATTTTGAAACGGGCCGACATCAGAAGGGGCAGACGGCCCGGCCTGCTCAGCCCAGAGACGCGCGCGCGCGGGGGTAACGAAAACGGGCCGTGTCCCGTTGAGACCGGGCGGCCCAGCCACTTGCCGCACTCGCAGGCGAGCGGGGCAGCGCGCGCGGCCGCGCGGGTGCTCGCCACCGCGGCGGTGCGACGGCCGCCGACGGCCAGCGGCTGTCTCCGGGCTCGAGCGAACAAGGCGAGGCGCGCAACACCATCGCGGGGACATGGTGAACATCAACATGTAGTTCGAGAGAGATAGGGAGGAGCGGAGGCGACGGTGGCCGGAGCGCGAGCGCGGCGGCTCCGTTCGCGGTGGCGCAGCGGGGCGGAGAAATTGTGTCCTACCGGAGCGAGCAAGGGGATGGTGGCGCTCGTTCGGAGGAGGGAAGAGGGTGGCAGAGCTCCGTGCACGAGCAATTGAGCTGCAGTGGACTGGCGTCGCCGGAACACGGCGGCGGAGGCGGAGCTCGCCGCGGCGAGCAGTTTGCCCGCTCGGGTTTTTCCGGAGGAAGGAGAAAGGGAGCGAGCGAGTGAGCGAGTGGAAAGGAGGCCGAGCGCATGCGGTGATTTGAGGCGGAGTGCGCGGGGCCACGGGCGGCCACGCAGAGGGCGTCGCCGGCATGCGACCGCCACGCGGCGAGCGCAGTCTGCCGCGGGTGCCAGCGAGCGCGCGCGAGCGGGAGGGAGGAGGAAGCCGCGCGGTGTGGGCTGGGCCGAGGCGGCGGCTGCGGCGCGCGCGCGTGTGGGGGTGGCGTGGGCCGATTCGGCCAGCGGGCCAAAAGGGAGGCGGAAGCCCGCTTAGGGGAGAAATTGGTTTATCAAATTATTATTTTCAAATAAATTCAAATAATAGTGTTCAAATCTCATTTTGAGCAAGAAAAAGACATTTTCTGGAAATGACCCAAAAATAAAAGTTGCTTAGAATTTAATTCTCTACAACTTTGATTAAGGGGCCAACCTCAAAACTCTTATATATTTTGACTTTTAGAATAAAAGCTAATTTAGGGAGGATTTTTGAATATTTTCAAATAACATTTTAAAAACAAATCTTTGACAAAACTTTGAGTGATTTAGTGGCTCCAAAAATTTCACCTATAATTCTAAGTGATATGAAATTTATAGTTGCACCAATTTGATGAATGTCATTAGCACACTATCACAACATGTTATGCAATACTAGTTTTCACATTTTTATTTTATTAAAGGTACACCCTAAGCACATATAATTATGAATGCCATGACATGTTATGCTCATGATTAGCAATGCAAATGCTTGCGTAACACCGGAGTGTTACAGCCCTCCCCCCTTATAAAAATCTCGTCCCGAGATTTGGGTTACGAACCATTTATTATAAAAATCTTCGTATGCTTTTTATAGGTATTCACCCGTTTTCCAAGATGCATCTCCCTCATCATGATGACTCCATTGTATCTTATATGTTTTCACCACACTGTTTCGAGTAGCCCTTTTTTTGGAATCCAAAACTCGAATTGGCTGCTCACGATACACCAGATCTGACTTAAGTTTTATGCCTCGAGGTTCAATTATTTTCTCTAGAACGCGCAAACATTTCTTGAGATGTGATACGTGAAAAACTGAGAATATAGCACCCATTGATTCTGGTAATTCCAATTTGTAAGCCACTGGACTCTTTCTTTCCAAGATTTTGTAGGGTCCTACAAATCTGGCGGCAAGCTTTCTGCGTATTCCAAACCGCTTCTTCGTTGGCGTGACTTTTAGATAAACATAGTCACCAACTTCGAACACAAGTGGTCTCCTTCTCTTATCCGCATAACTTTTCTGACGTGACTGAGCTGTTCTCATATTTTGCTGAATGATATGAACTTTCTTTTCGGCTTCTTCCACGAAATCAATACCATAATACCTTCTTTCCCCTGGCTCAATCCAGTTTAGAGGTGTTCTACACTTTCGTCCATACAGAGCCTCAAAAGGCGCCATTTTGATACTTTCTTGATAGCTATTATTATACGCGAATTCTGCTAAAGGTAACCACGACTCCCATGAACCTCTGGAAGACAACACACAAGCTCTTAACATATCCTCTAAAACAGCATTAACTCTTTCAGTCTGACCATCTGTTTGAGGATGATAGGCAGTGCTACGAATCAGACTAGTTCCTAAACCTTTATGCAAATGCTCCCAAAAGTGAGCAGTGAACTGTGACCCTCTGTCAGACACGATAGTCTTCGGTATGCCATGCAATCTCACAATCTCCGCAATATACTTCTCGGCATATTGAGGTGGTCTATAAACTGTCTTGACAGGCAAAAAGTGGGTTGTCTTGGTAAGACGATCCACGATTACCCAAATCGAATCATGGGCCTTTCTGAGTAGTGGGCAAACCTGTGATGAAATCCATACTTATATCGTCCCACTTCCAACTAGGTACTGACAAAGGTTGCAACAATCTAGCAGGTTTTATGTGAATAGCTTTCACTCGACAACATGTGTCACATCTGGCTACATAAGCTGCAATTTCCTTCTTCATCTTTGTCCACCAATAGCGAGGCCTTAGTTCTTGATATATTTTACTACTGCCAGGATGAATGGACAACTTAGAGTGATGAGCTTCATCCATAATTTTATTCTTAAGCTCTCTATCCTTTGGAACAACAAGACGGTTGTCGAACCACAACATGTCCTGCTCGTCCACTCTGAAGTGTTTTGAAGGTTCTTCTTTAATTTTCTTTTTGATGTGGAATATCCCTTTATCTACTTTCTGACCTTCTATTATCTTACTCTCCAAGGTGCAACTGATCTGAATACTATGTAACACGACAGGGTGCAATAGATTAAAAACATCTTCGAGTAAGGGTTGCATATTCAGACAATGTGACTTTCTACTCAAAGCATCAGCTACCACATTGGCTTTCCCAGGGTGATACTGTACATTCAAGTTGTAATCTTTAATTAGTTCTAACCATCTTCGCTGTCTCATGTTCAATTCTGGTTGGGTGAAAATGTACTTGAGACTCTTATGATCGGTGAAAATATTGCACACATTACCAAGTAAATAGTGTCTCCAAATCTTTAAGGCATGCACCACGGCGGCAAGCTCAAGATCGTGTGTCGGATAATTGATTTCATGTTTTCTCAACTGCGGGAGGCATAAGCAATGACTCTTCGTTCTTGCATCAGAACACAGCCTAATCCTGTTTTTGATGCATCACAGAACACATCAAAAGGTTTCTCGATGTCTGGCTGTGCAAGAACTGGAGCAGTGGTCAACAGTTTCCGCAAGGTGTGGAAAGCTGTCTCACACTCCTCTGTCCACACAAACTTGTGATCTTTCTATAACAGACTTGTCATTGGCTTGGCAATCTTCGAGAAGTCTGGGATAAAGCGGCGATAGTAACCAGCTAACCCTAGGAAACTCCTGACTTCTGGCACTGTGGTTGGAGTTTTCCAATCCATAACCTCTTGCACTTTGCTCGGATCTACCGAAACTCCATTCTCAGATAGAATATGACCAAGGAAAGGAACTTTCTTAAACCAAAATTCACATTTGCTGAACTTAGTATACAACTTATGATCTCTCAGTCTGGTCAAGACAATTCTCAGATGCTCTTCATGATCTTTCTCATTCTCAGAGTATACTAAAATGTCATCAATGAAGACAACTACAAACTTGTCCAATTCTGGCATGAAAACCGTATTCATCAGGTACATAAAGTATACAGGAGCATTTGTTAAGCCAAAAGACATAACAAGATACTCGTACAACCCGTATCTGGTAGAAAAAGCGGTTTTCGGGACATCTTGTGGCCTGATCTTTATTTGATGATACCCTGATCTTAGGTCTATCTTGGAGAACACCCTAGCTTTAGCCAACTGATCAAACAAAACGTCGATATGAGGCAAAGGATATTTATTCTTGATAGTTACAGCATTAAGAGGTCGATAATCCACACACATTCTCAGAGTACCCTCTTTCTTTTTCTTCACGAACAAGGCAGGACATCCCCACTCAGACTTACTCGGTCGGATAAACCCCTTCTTTAGCAATTCTTCCAGTTGCTTCTTCAGCTCAGCTAACTCATCCGGAGGCATCCGATAGGGTCTCCTCGAAATAGGAGCTGTCCCGGGGATCAACTCGATTCCAAACTCAACATCTCTATCTGGAGAAAGGCCAGGTAACTCGTCTGGAAACACATCCGGGAACTCACACACTACCGGGATCTGGTGGATAGGAGCGACTTCCATGGCACAGGTCACACTCACAAGGTCTGTTCTTTCGGGCAATGGTACCTGAAAAGTACCCTCTCCCTGGGGATCCTTAAGGGTAAGCAACCGACTGCTTGTATCTATGACTGCCCCCTAGTTCTTCATCTAGTTCATTCCCCTATTATTACATTCAAAACTAGTCCAGGCATAACTATCAGGTTCACTCGGAACTTCCGACTACCTAACACAAGGGTTGCCCCTCTAACCATCTTATTGGTTAACACATCAGCCCCGGCTGAACTTATACGATAACCATAACTCAATTCTGTGCATAGTTGTTGATGCTTCCGTGCAAATGCTTGACTCATAAAAGAATGCGAGGATCCAGAATCAAATAGAACAACTGCAGGGTGATGGTTAACAAGAAACTTACCTACAGTTACAGGCTCTCCCTCAGGAATCTCATCAACGGTGGTATGGTGTACACAGGCAGTATAAGTCTGTTGCTTCTTTTTAGGCGGATAAGGGCAGAACTTTGAAAAGTGGCCTGGCTGACCACAATTGTAGCAGGGCCCCTTCACTGTATCAGCAGATCCTATAGCTCCCTTGGAGTTGCTCTGTTCTGCAGCTGCGGTGATCTTTGCTGGCGGCACGGCCATCTTGTACGGCTTCTGTGGTCCCCTGTAGTTCTGGGTTTTATGCTGTGGTGGCCAGAACCTTGCGCCAGGTGCGGACGGACGATAAGAAAGACGGTTTGCAGTGACAACTCTAGACTGGGATGGTCCTGACTCAAACACCCTCTTGCGATTCTTGGATGCAGTGTAGGCGTTGTTGTTCTTTTCTTGTTTCAAACAATCACTGATAAAGTCATTGAACCTGGCGCGGGTATTGGTACCCACATGCTTCATCATCTTTAGACTTAACCCTCTCTTGAAACTAGCAATTCTCTTTGCATCTGTGTCGACCATGTCTCGAGCATAGCGGCACAAGCTATTAAAGGCATGCAGATACTGTGTTACAGTCTTGGTACCTTGATTTAAGGCCAAGAACTCTCCGAGCTTCATCTCAACCAACCCTGGGGGAATATAAACTCCTCTAAACGCTTTAGTGAATTCTCTCCAAGTAATCTGGGCATTGGGAGGAAAGGTGGTGCGGTGATGCTTCCACCACATCCCTGCCGGTCCCTGTAACTGATGTGCAGCATATTCTGTCTTCAGAACTTCTGTCAGCCTCAACACATGAAACTTATCTTCCATAGTGTTGATCCATTCTTCAGCGTCGAGTGGCTCTGCTGCTTCCTTGAAAACTGGTGGCCTGGTGTCCATGAAATCCTTGAAATTGCTGTACTGGTTCACCCCATGGCCACCACCTTGATTATTTCCTCTCTGAACATTTTCAGCGATGGTACGCAGAAAATCTTCTATATTCCTTTGTGACTGCTCGGCGTTGCGCTGGCTTCCCAAGAACTGTGCGAAGAATACCTCTGCAGTGAGCGGTGGAGGAGGGGGCAATTGTGGCTCTGGCTGTGGCTCCTGGTGATTGACGTTGTTTGCACCACCCCCACCAGCCCCTGCACCGTTGTCACCAGTTTCAGCGGCCTCATACGTGGCACAGCGAGTGTTTGCCATCTGCATATTTCAGCAACAAGTAATAATTGAGCGAAGTGGTAGCAATTGTATTCGAATGAACAATCATGTCATACTGAATTTATTGGAGAGAACAAGTCATGCAATGAAACAGAGGCACAATAATCACATTCCAATTAAAACAACATCACTAATCAAATTACTTTGGATGCAACATCGCGTTCCATACAACCAGGTTGCCAGCATACATACACTGGACTTTCATGCGTCCGAGCATCACATACACAACCAAGATTCAAAAGATCGCTAGTCTCAAGATCGAACAGGATACAACACGATACATGGAAACCAAAAGAAGGCCATCGCGACAGAGCCTAACACTAACGCAAGGCAACTAGCCTACTCCTCGGGGCCGTCGTCGAGGTCGGAGGCGTCACCATCGCTTCCATCAGTAGCGGCGTCGTTGTCGACGTCCATCTGGGCGGCGTCCGGAGGAGCATACAGGCCCATCCCGTTGTAGAGGGCATGAAACTCTTCATGCAAGTTGGTGTAACACCCAAAAATTTTAAAATTTAGAATTAAAAGAAAAAAATTAGAGTTGGAAGGGTTTTGGTATGGGTTTAAATAATTTAGATAATAATTAATGGGGAATTAAGATTTAAAATTTTAAAAACTATTTGGTGTTGCATTCATGCTGTTGCATTTATTTTATTTTGTGGTGTGGACTTTATTTTATTTTGATTTGGATTTGAAAAATTCTATTTGGAATAGTTTGGTAAATAAGCAAATAAAAAAAGAATAGCTTACCTTCTTACCTGGCAGCCGACCGCCTGGCCCGACGGCCTGCTCTCCCGCGCTGGCGCCTGGGCCGCTCCGCGTGGGCCGCTGCCGCCTTTCTTTCCTCCACGCACGACTCCGGGTGGGCCGGCCCAGCGTCGCTGTGACGAGCCAGCCCGAGCCAGCAGTCGCACCCTCTCTTGGTCGCTGACCGGTGGGGCCCGGTTGTCGGTCGTCTTCCTCCTCCCGTGTTCGAGCTGGACTCCGAACCGGAGTACCACCGACCGTCCTTCTCGCGATTTCCGGGAAATCTTACCCGAACACGGCAACTTGAAGCTATAAATAGGTCGCATAGGTCTTCTAGTTTCCGTTTTTCATCTAAACCGTGAACTCTACCGCAAGAAAATGAGGTTTAGGGTTTGAGGTTGTTGGAGGTTTCGGTTGATCGCGGGTAGAGCTCTCGGGTGGATTTGAAGCCGATTTCATTGCATTGGTGAGTCCGCACTCTTCTCCTCTACCTTCTCATGTTTTTCTTTTGGTTGGAGAGGCTTCGAATCGAGCTTTTGAAGATCACCGACGAGTCGGTAATGGCGCCACCGTCCCCTTGTTGCCGCGCGTCGTATTCGGTCTATCGTAGCTAGTTCTTAATGCCTAGATGAGTTCGCATGGAGTTTCTCTTCCGTTTGGATCAAGTTCCAGGTCGATTGGTGGTCTAGTTAGGGAGAACCGCCATCTCCGGCGAGGTGGAGCACGTCGGCCATGGTGGCCGCCGTCCGGAACCGAGGAAGAAGGATTGGTATTCTCACTGTAGCGTTGCTGATGAACCCGAGCCGTCCGATCTCAGATCAACGGCTGAGATTAGAACTTACCCCTTCGCGGGTAGTTTTTCTAAAGAACCCCTGTATTTGTTAGAAATCAACCCGCGGTCCATAGCGTATGTCGGAAAATGTGTTTTCGCGTTTTGGAAGCGTATTTTCTTCCGGTTTATTCAAAAATACGTTTTCAGGTATTTACAGTTTTGCCACTAGGATTGTTTTGGTCATAAAATCTTCGTTTTAACTCCGATTTGATCCGTTCAAGTTGCGTTAGGTTCGTATTTGCGAGCTCTACATGTTAGTGTAGTTGTACAGTCAGTTTGGACAATTTAATTTTCGAGTTTATAATTAAGTATTTATTTATCTATAGGAAATCTTAGAAAATTCATAACTTTCACGTTTTAACTCCGAATTTGGTGATCTTTGCGTCTGTGTGAGCGTAGAAACGTGTAGAAGAGTTTTATAAACTTTTATTACTGTTTTGTTATTGTTGGTGTACTGTTCTAATTGTATCTCTTTGTTTGCTTCGTGTATGTTTGCTCGGATGATTGTGTGTTGATGCTTGATGATCGAGTATAGACGGTGAGCAGTTTCTTGACGATCAGAAGTATTATTTTGAGCCAGACCAGCAGTATCATCAGGAAAGCTTTATTCAAGGCAAGTATAACACAGGACTATCCTTGTTACCTATACATTGAATTGTCGTACATATGCATGTGCTTACCTTGACAACCTTAGAGATTATAACTTAGTGATTGTTATCTTGATTCCTTGTCAACCTTGGGAATGCATATGGGTAGCTACTGCTAGTGCTTAAACTAAGAACAATGATCTTGTAATTTGATTAATGGATTAAGCAATCAACTATTAAGATGATTTTATTACTGTTAAAAGGGAGCTAGAGCATGTGTATTATTTTGATGCTCTGGTTTCTCTCCATAAGGACTTATCTGTAAGTGATAACCGGGATATACAGTACAGCTGTGAGGGCTATATGGCTCTGGCTTTAGTTGTTCAAGAGACCTTTTCTAGCTTGTTAGAGGTTACCTTAAATGGCGTAAGAATGGCTTGCCACGTTGGGTGTAGTGCAAGCCCCTGGCCTAGTGTGTATAGGCTGCGGTTGTTGTGCCACAGGGAAGGGGGGTTCTACATCTGCCTGCCGAGTGAATCTAATGGCCCTAACTTGTTAGACGAACTTTTGAGTGGCTTTATATGGTTCTCGGGTGTTTGGGCTTGATCTCCCCACTCATTCGGAAATCATGACTCACAGTGAAAGTGTACACCTCTGCGCAGAGTTAAAAACTGGTATACTAGTCGTGCTCACGGATACGAGCGGCCTTGGGGATTCTTATGGAATAGTTGATCATAACTGTTATATCATGCTTAATTATTATTGATTATTATTTGCTCATGTTAATGCTATTCATTATCCTTATTACAATTGATCATTGGTTCTTTAATGGGAAGCGGTTTATCTTGATGCTACTCAATTGCTAATATATGATTAAAAGCTAAACGCAGTTAAACAATGTCTAGCCTTTTTGAGCCTCATGAACCCTGTGTTATATTTGTTGAGTTCGACATGGACTCACCCTTGCTATTTCCACCATAACAGATGAAGATATTGAGGAAGATTATCGTAATGAGTACTAGTCTTGGTGTCAACTAGTCAACCGTGTCCCTGTGTGGAGTTTCCGCTGAAGAATTACTATTAGTTATTATTACCTATCGTTCAAGACCATGTCTTAAATATTTATTCGTTATGTAATAAGCACTGTGATGATACTTTGTAATTTGTTAACTTATGTGTGCGACTGTTTCCTGGGGCGCACATGAGTCTTTTATGCATCCTATTTTTGTCCTTAAAAATGGGTGTGACAGATTGGTATCGGAGCCGTGTTGACTGTAGGACGCGAGCCTAGCTAGAATGGTTGTTAATAGCATCCATACTTTACTTAATTCATGCTTCCTCTTTTCACCTTGTTAATTACTAAAGTTTTATGCTTCCTCTACTTTATTCTATTGCGAAAATACATTGATTCTATCTAATCTATGTCTAAATCTTATAGATACCTCCTTATCCTCGTCTGTCAGCTGCACAGTACGTTGTCCGTTTCAAACCTCAGGAGCCGTATAAAGATGGTGATCAAGAGCTATCTGATGCTGAATCAAGAGTTGGTGATACACCAATGGAGAATGTAGTTATGGGGTGGACTACGAAGCTTCATATCATGGTTCCTAAAGCTGATGCTTTCTTCCATGACATGTTGACAAGAACCTTAGACAACTACTACTACGACTGGGAAGCTACGTTGGAGTATCGCAGTGCAGAGTATAGTCATCCATGGATGGATTCCTATTGGGAAACAGAGTTATGGGTTAAGAAAAGGGATCCTACCACTAAGGAGTCTAAGGTGGAGTCAAAGTTCATTACCAGAGTGAGCCGGGCAACCGTGGAGATAAGCATGGAGGATGTCGCTTTCAATGCATTTGTTTACTACCATGGTCTACGCTCGGACAAGACGTTAAAGGGTGCACTCCGGCATTTTCCTTGTTTCTTACATGACAAGGGTATTTGGACCGTGCCGCTTGCAGATGATTCCTCCTTGACTTTACAAGCTACGGTGGGATTAGCTCGTGAATTGACTCTCCATGAGGTGGATTTGAAGGATGAGTTGCTGAAGGAAAAAGAACTTAAGGAGCAAGCTTATAAGGAGATTGTCCAATTAAGGGCGGAGTTAGGTCGTCCCAAGATTTATGAGAAGCTTAATTAGGAAATAGGAAAAATCCCTATGTAATAGGAACGATAGTAGTTGCGAGTTAATTTTAAGTTTGGTTTGTTTTAAGAGTCAGTTTGTGGTGTGAATAATTGTGTGATTGATGGATTGTTATTATGATAATGTGTGATTTGGATCTTTGTAATGTGTGCTGGAGTTTTGTAGACATGCCTACAAGTTCCATGGTTAAGAATATTAAGTTTGATCAAAATATATTAGTTGAATATGAGGTTAACTTAGTTCTGTCCTTTGCTGATTTTTGGATCAGTCTGGGATGTTTTAGAAATAACTTAAAATTCGTTCATGAGAAATTTAAGAAATTTTACTGGGAATAATTAGACTTCTGTATCTTTCCAACCCCGCAAGAATCACCTTATTATCTATTATGAGCTAAGAGATATACCTGTTCCAAGTTGGAGTTACTGCACAGTCTGGAATTCTGAAACAGTTTCGGTTAAGTTCAGTTTTTGGCCAATTATTTGACAGATTCAGAAAAAGTGTTGTGAATAAAAGTTGTAGATAATTTTGTAAGCTTTCCAACCATGTAAAGATCATCTGAATTGGACGTCTGTAGCTCGAGATATGACAGTTTTACTGAGTTGTTGAAATTGGAGTTCGCCCAGAAAAATTAGATTTTGCTTATCTATTGAATACATCATCTCGGATTGTACTGAATTTCATCTTCTGTGTTTTTGGAAACAGATGTCAGGCAGAGAACGTGGCAGAGGTCGTGGAGGTGTTAACCCACCCATTACTATGGAGGAACTCATGCAAACTCAGAACCAGATGATGCAGATGTTTATACAGCACATGCAGAACAATCCCCCTGCAGGAGGACCACCGCCTGTGCAAGTGAGGGATAAGCGTGGGGAATTTTTGAAGGGACACCCTCCAGTATTTTCTCATGCTGCTGATCCTTTAGAGGCAGATGATTGGGTGAGGGCAGTGGAGAAACAACTGAATATAGCCCAATGCAATGATATGGAGAAGGTGTTATATGCATCTGGTCAGTTACAGGGGACAGCTCAGACTTGGTGGGAGTCGTATCAAGCTGCACGCCCCGACAATGCTCCTCCTATCACTTGGAATGAGTTTGTTAGAGATTTTCGAGCTCGTCATATTCTTGAAGGTATAATTGAGCTGAAGCAGGAAGAATTCAGAAACCTTAGGATGGGACAGATGAGTGTTAGTGAATATCATGACAGGTTCACCCAGTTGGCTCGCTATGCTCCTAATGAAGTGAGGGAAGATGCAGACAGGCAGCGTCTTTTCTTGAAGGGAATTTATTATGATCTTCGCTTGCAATTGAAGGGGAACAACTATGCTAGTTTTCAAGAGCTGGTAAATAAAGCTATTGTGCTTGATAATGAGCGCAGAGAGATGGACAGGAAGAGGAAGATGAAGGTACAAAGCTCAGGAAGCAACAACCGTCAGCGCACTAATTCTCAGCATGGTTTTCATCAGAAGTTTCAGGGACCGGTTAGTCAATGGAATCGCAATCCGAATCAGAGGTGGTCCCAGAATTGGCAAAGTAATAAGTCACAACAGCGTTCATCCTATCCACAGCGTCAACAGTATCAGCAGACTGGGCAACAGACTCCTCGCACTGGAAATTCCAATGTTACCCCCATGAAGAATAGTGCTCCCAGCACGCCTACTAGATGCTTTGTCTGTGGTAAAGAGGGGCATATGTCTTACCATTGTCCTGAGAAGCAGAACCAGCAGACTCCTCAGAGCCAGAAGAGCAACCAGAGGCAATCTGGTACTGGAAGGGTGAATCATGTGTCTTCTGATACAGCTCATGATGCACCAGAAGTTATGATTGGTACGTTCAATGTACATTCCACTCCCGCAACTGTTCTTTTTGACTTTGGAGCCTCTCATACATTCATATCCAATATTTTTGTTAAAATGCATAGTATACCCATGCTAGCTATGAAAGAACCTCTCTTAGTAAATTCACCTGGAGGTACCATGCAAACCAGTAATCGTTGTCTTCCAATTAGTATGGTATTAAGGGGGATAGAGTTTAAGATAACTCCTATAGTGTTGAGGACATCTGGTATTGATGTGATATTGGGTATGGACTGGATGAAGCAAAATTAGGCAGAGATTCAGTGTCAGCAGAAAGTGGTAGTTGTGAATGCACCTAATGGAGATAAAATCAATGTGGATGTAGCAGTGCAGAAGCAACCAACCGCTGTGGTGAATCAGCTTGAAGATACTATTAAGGAGAATTCAGTGATTGAGGAATTTCCGGATGTCTTCCCTGATGAATTGCCAGGTATGCCACCTGACCGAGACATTGAATTTCTTATTGAATTACTTCCTGGAACTGCACCTATAGCCAAACGACCATATAGGATGGGAGTAGATGAATTAGAAGAACTTAAGAAACAAATTAAAGAATTACAAGATAAAGGTTTTATTCGACCTAGTTCATCACCTTGGGGAGCACCAGTTATTTTTGTTGATAAGAAAGATGGCGGTCAGAGGATGTGTGTTGATTATCGGTCACTAAATGAGGTAACTATCAAGAATAAGTACCCTTTGCCCAGGATTGATGACTTGTTTGATCAGTTAAAAGGTGCTTGTGTGTTCTCTAAGATTGATTTACGTTCTGGTTATCATCAGTTGAAGATTCGTGCTTTTGATATTCCAAAGACAGCTTTTACTACAAGGTATGGATTGTATGAGTATACTGTTATGTCATTTGGATTGACCAATGCACCTGCATACTTTATGTACATGATGAATAAGGTGTTCATGGAATATTTGGATAAGTTTGTGGTAGTGTTTATTGATGATATACTGGTATTTTCCAAGACAGAGGTAGAGCATGCTGAACATTTGAGGTTGGTATTGCAGAAACTTAGAGAGCATAAACTGTATGCAAAGCGAAGTAAATGTGAGTTTTGGTTGAGGGAAGTTTCTTTCCTTGGTCATATTGTTTCTAATGGAGGGATATCAGTGGATCCAGGTAAAGTAAAAGATGTATTAAATTGGAAACCACCTATTGATGTTAGCGAGATTCGTAGTTTCTTGGGATTAGCTGGATATTACAGACGGTTCATTGAAGGGTTTTCTAAACTTGCTAAACCTATGACATCTCTGTTAGAGAAGAATGCCAAGTTTGTGTGGTCAGATAAATGTCAAGCTAGTTTTGAGGAGTTGAAAAAGAGGTTGACTACAACGCCTGTTTTGGTTTTGCCAGATTTGAGTTAGAAGTTTTCTATTTATTGTGATGCTTCTCGTCAAGGTTTGGGATGTGTTCTTATGCAAGAAGGTAGAGTTGTGGCTTATGCATAGCATGAGTTGAATTATACTACACATGATTTGGAGTTAGCAGCTGTAGTTCATGCTTTGAAGAATTGGATACATTATTTGATTGGACATAAGAGTGATATATACACTGATCATAAGAGTTTGAAGTATATTTTCACTCAGTCAGATCTGAATTTGAGGCAACGCAGATGGTTAGAGTTGATTAAGGATTATGATATTGAGATACACTATCATCCTGGTAAGGCTAATGTAGTAGCTGATGCTCTTAGTAGGAAAAGTTATGCCAATGAGATACGGACGTTGTCTATAACTAGTGAGTTATGTGCTGAATTTGAATATTTGAATTTGGGAATTGTTACTAATACAATGGAATTAGTGATAGAGCCTATTTTAGAGCAAGAAATCTACAAGGGTCAGTTGAAGGATGAGAAACTGAAGAAGATAGCAGAAGATATAGTGATTGGTAAGTCACCAGGGTTTTCGAATGGATGATAATGGGATTTTGTGGTTTGGAAAGAGGCTGTGTGTATCTGAGGATCAAGCTGTTCGACAGGCAATTCTTAGCGAAGCTCATGAGTCAGCTTATTCCATTCATCCTGGTAGTACTAAGATGTATTTGGATCTGAAATAGAAATATTGGTGGGTTGGATTAAAGCGAGATGTGGCTGAGTTTGTGGCATTGTGTGACACCTGTCAGAGGGTGAAAGCAGAGCATCAGAGACCTGCTGGATTGTTGCAACCAATGAAGATTCCTGAATGGAAGTGGGAGGAAGTTGGTATGGACTTTATAGTGGGGTTACCTCGTACTCAGAAAGGTTATGACTCTATTTGGGTGATAGTAGATCGGTTAACTAAAGTTGCTCATTTTATACCAGTTAAGACTACTTACCATGGACCAAAATTGGCAGAGTTGTATATGGAGAGAATAGTCTGTTTGCATGGAGTACCAAAGAAGATTGTATCTGATCGAGGATCACAGTTTACGTCGCATTTTTGGAAAGCTGTGCATGAATCATTGGGAACAAAATTGAATTTTAGTACAGCATATCATCCACAGACAGATGGACAGACTAAAAGGACCAACTAGGTATTAGAGGATATGTTGAGAGCTTGTGCATTGCAATATGGAACTAGTTGGGATAAGAGTTTGCCTTATGCAGAATTCTCTTACAATAACAGTTATCAACAGAGTCTTAAGATGGCACCGTTTGAAGCTTTGTATGGACGTAAGTGTAGAACTCCATTGTTTTGGGATCAGACAGGTGAATCTCAAGTGTTTGGTACAGATGTTCTTAGAAACGCAGAAGATCAAGTGCGAGCGATTCGTGAGAATTTGAGAGTAGCACAGTCACGTCAGAAGAGTTATGCTGACAATAGGAGAAGGGACTTAGCATTTGAAGTAGGTGATTATGTCTACTTGAAGGTGTCACCGATGAGAAGTGTGAAGAGGTTTAATATGAAAGGCAAGTTAGCACCAAGGTATATTGGACCATTTAAAGTTATTACTAGACATGGGGAAGTTGCTTATCAATTAGAGTTGCCTGAAAATTTATCTGGAGTGCATGATGTGTTCCATGTTTCACAACTTAAGAAGTGTTTACGGGTGCCTGAGGAGCCGATACCTTTAGAAGAGTTGACTGTTAAAGAGGATCTTACATATGAAGAGTTTCTGATTAAGATTTTGGAGACTGCTGAGAGAGTTACTCGAAGTCGGGTTATTAAAATGTGCAAGGTACAGTGGAATCGATATTCAGAGGCAGAGGCAACTTGGGAAAGAGAGGATGAATTGAGGAAATCGTATCCGCAGTTGTTTGAGTAAGCAGTTCAATCTCGAGGACGAGATTCTTTTAAGGGGGGTAGAATTTGTAACACCCAAAAATTTTAAAATTTAGAATTAAAAGAAAAAAATTAGAGTTGGAAGGGTTTTGGTATGGGTTTAAATAATTTAGATAATAATTAATGGGGAATTAAGATTTAAAATTTTAAAAACTATTTGGTGTTGCATTCATGCTGTTGCATTTATTTTATTTTGTGGTGTGGACTTTATTTTATTTTGATTTGGATTTGAAAAATTCTATTTGGAATAGTTTGGTAAATAAGCAAATAAAAAAAAAGAATAGCTTACCTTCTTACCTGGCAGCCGATCGCTTGACCCGACGGCCTGCTCTCCCGCGCTGGCGCCTGGGCCGCTCCGCGTGGGCCGCTGCCGCCTTTCTTTCCTCCACGCACGACTCCAGGTGGGCCGGCCCAGCGTCGCTGTGACGAGCCAGCCCGAGCCAGTAGTCGCGCCCTCTCTTGGTCGCTGACCGGTGGGGCCCGGTTGTCGGTCGTCTTCCTCCTCCCGTGTTCGAGCTGGACTCCGAACCGGAGTACCACCGATCGTCCTTCTCGCGATTTCCGGGAAATCTTACCCGAACACGGCAACTTGAAGCTATAAATAGGTCGCATAGGTCTTCTAGTTTCCGTTTTTCATCTAAACCGTGAACTCTACCGCAAGAAAACGAGGTTTAGGGTTTGAGGTTGTTGGAGGTTTCGGTTGATCGCGGGTTGAGCTCTCGGGTGGATTTGAAGACGATTTCATTGCATTGGTGAGTCCGCACTCTTCTCCTCTACCTTCTCATGTTTTTCTTTTGGTTGGAGAGGCTTCGAATCGAGCTTTTGAAGATCACCGACGAGTCGGTAATGGCGCCACCGTCCCCTTGTTGCCGCGCGTCGTATTCGGTCTATCGTAGCTAGTTCTTAATGCCTAGATGAGTTCGCATGGAGTTTCTCTTCCGTTTGGATCAAGTTCCAGGTCGATTGGTGGTCTAGTTAGGGAGAACCGCCATCTCCGGCGAGGTGGAGCACGTCGGCCATGGTGGCCGCCGGCCGGAACCGAGGAAGAAGGATTGGTATTCTCACTGTAGCGTTGCTGATGAACCCGAGCCGTCCGATCTCAGATCAACGGCTGAGATTAGAACTTACCCCTTCGCGGGTAGTTTTTCTAAAGAACCCCTGTATTTGTTAGAAATCAACCCGCGGTCCATAGCGTATGTCGGAAAATGTGTTTTCGCGTTTTGGAAGCGTATTTTCTTCCGGTTTATTCAAAAATACGTTTTCAGGTATTTACAGTTTTGCCACTAGGATTGTTTTGGTCATAAAATCTTCGTTTTAACTCCGATTTGATCCGTTCAAGTTGCGTTAGGTTCGTATTTGCGAGCTCTACATGTTAGTGTAGTTGTACAGTCAGTTTGGACAATTTAATTTTCAAGTTTATAATTAAGTATTTATTTATCTATAGGAAATCTTAGAAAATTCATAACTTTCACGTTTTAACTCCGAATTTGGTGATCTTTGCGTCTGTGTGAGCGTAGAAACGTGTAGAAGAGTTTTATAAACTTTTATTACTGTTTTGTTATTGTTGGTGTACTGTTCTAATTGTATCTCTTTGTTTGCTTCGTGTATGTTTGCTCGGATGATTGTGTGTTGATGCTTGATGATCGAGTATAGACGGTGAGCAGTTTCTTGACGATCAGAAGTATTATTTTGAGCCAGACCAGCAGTATCATCAGGAAAGCTTTATTCAAGGCAAGTATAACACAGGACTATCCTTGTTACCTATACATTGAATTGTCGTACATATGCATGTGCTTACCTTGACAACCTTAGAGATTATAACTTAGTGATTGTTATCTTGATTCCTTGTCAACCTTGGGAATGCATATGGGTAGCTACTGCTAGTGCTTAAACTAAGAACAATGATCTTGTAATTTGATTAATGGATTAAGCAATCAACTATTAAGATGATTTTATTACTGTTAAAAGGGAGCTAGAGCATGTGTATTATTTTGATGCTCTGGTTTCTCTCCATAAGGACTTATCTGTAAGTGATAACCGGGATATACAGTACAGCTGTGAGGGCTATATGGCTCTGGCTTTAGTTGTTCAAGAGACCTTTTCTAGCTTGTTAGAGGTTACCTTAAATGGCGTAAGAATGGCTTGCCACGTTGGGTGTAGTGCGAGCCCCTGGCCTAGTGTGTATAGGCTGCGGTTGTTGTGCCACAGGGAAGGGGGGTTCTACATCTGCCTGCCGAGTGAATCTAATGGCCCTAACTTGTTAGACGAACTTTTGAGTGGCTTTATATGGTTCTCGGGTGTTTGGGCTTGATCTCCCCACTCATTCGGAAATCATGACTCACAGTGAAAGTGTACACCTCTGCGCAGAGTTAAAAACTGGTATACTAGCCGTGCTCACGGATACGAGCGGCCTTGGGGATTCTTATGGAATAGTTGATCATAACTGTTATATCATGCTTAATTATTATTGATTATTATTTGCTCATGTTAATGCTATTCATTATCCTTATTACAATTGATCATTGGTTCTTTAATGGGAAGCGGTTTATCTTGATGCTACTCAATTGCTAATATATGATTAAAAGCTAAACGCAGTTAAACAATGTCTAGCCTTTTTGAGCCTCATGAACCCTGTGTTATATTTGTTGAGTTCGACATGGACTCACCCTTGCTATTTCCACCATAACAGATGAAGATATTGAGGAAGATTATCGTAATGAGTACTAGTCTTGGTGTCAACCAGTCAACCGTGTCCCTGTGTGGAGTTTCCGCTGAAGAATTACTATTAGTTATTATTACCTATCGTTCAAGACCATGTCTTAAATATTTATTCGTTATGTAATAAGCACTGTGATGATACTTTGTAATTTGTCAACTTATGTGTGCGACTGTTTCCTAGGGCGCACATGAGTCTTTTATGCATCCTATTTTTGTCCTTAAAAATGGGTGTGACAGTTGGCATTATATCCTTCTAGCTCCTCGACCCTCTGCCTCAGAAGGTCCCTCTCGTTCCAGGCTTCATTCCTTTCCTGCACTAGCTGTCCCATCATGCGGTCTGCATTTCTGTTGGCCTGAGTCAACGTCTATACTCGCTGCATAGCGCTCTCACCTCTCTCGAGAGCCCGATCTCGCTGCAAGCTCATGTCGGCCAACTGCTCCTGCAAGCTAGCTATAGCACGTGCTTGCTTCTTCTTCTGCTTCCTTGCTTCAAGCCGGTCATCACCACGCAGACCAGTCAAGGTCCAATAGGTACTCTCAAGACCCTGGTATGCTCTGATGGCTGCATACATGGCACTCATTGTGTGGTTGTCGCTAGCCCGTCCTTCACTTGGGCCTCTAACCAGGGCACTTCCTTGCGGTTGCACCCAAATAGCATCACGAGGATCATCTCTCGGGAAAGTACCGGCCAAAGCTGCTGCCAACTCATTAGGAAACCTGCTCATTATGTCTCGGATGACGCGAAAGGCTGCGCCCTCTGCACCCTCAACTGGAGTGCGTCCTTCAAACTCCAAATGCCAACCATCCCATTCTGGCGCATCACCAAGAGCAGGGACGGTGATTTTCACTACCGCAAGTCCATCCTTAGCTAACTGGCTCTCACTCCAGGAGTACACCGGCTCTTGACCCTCTGGGTACCCCACATCATGGAGCACTCTCCAAAGCAAGGTGAGCATGCCAAACTCACTTAGAAAAGTGTCCGTGCTGCGGCGCTCCCGCGGGGCCATCTGGTGACGGGGTGCTCTTCCGCCAGTGGACTTACGAGCAGTCTTCTTCATGCGGGCCATCTATAGCACAAGTTTTTAAATTACCCGGTGAGAACATATTTGAAGTTCAGGTCACTTTTATCAAACTGGGATAATCCTTTTATAAGGGGAGGAATGCATGCTATGAATGAAATGCACAGGCAATATGATGCATGCGCGAGTCTTACGTTCTCACAAACTTAGAAAATAAAGACATCTAACGATGAATTCAGTGGCATACAACGATCTCTCATATACGTAACTAATTCGATCTATACGATAAACGCTGTTATGAACCTACAGAAAATTCATTTCAGCCCATTCCCCATGAATGCATGAAAGCAGTAAATCTACCTACACGCTCTACACGAATCCCCAGATGCGTGTACAACGGTAGTAACTACCCAAACACATCGTCCTATTGATGGCATCGCCTCAACGGACGGAACACCCACACATGCGATACTTTCATAAAAACATGTGTAAAACATGTAATTATTCTAGTATCATATAAGCACTCTCCTAGATCGGCGGTGTATCCGATCATGCTCTCACAGCTCACACTTACCAAAGCGTAGAGGTAACTGATCCATACATTACCACTCAATTAAGTGGCACTCATACAATAGCACGCCGTATGAGCAACGAAAGAGAAATATGGTGCAAGAACCCCAAGTTAGTACTTAAATAGCCACCTAGAGTCCTTAACTGGGCATACAGGATATGACCACTGGCACACCTTTAGTTTTAAAATCACTCTTTTTAAATAGAATTTTGTTTAAAATACACTTATGAACAGTAATCACGTTAAACCTTGCTCCGATGCCAGCTGTAACAGAACCGCCCAATTATACGAGATTAAGTAGGAAATCATCCAACGGAAGGACAATTTAACAAACTTAAACCCGTATAACCCGGTAGTCCATGAAATCTTGACGGATTTCAAACCATTTTACATAACAGCCAAGATCGTACTAAGTTTAGCGGTCACCATCATAAGTTACATAAATGTCCGTGACATAAAATACATCGGAGTTTAAACATAGTTATTACAAACCAGGTTCGAATAAAAGTAGCGGAAGCGGTAGTTCACATCACGCACACACACAACATTTTGAAATAAAGTGCCAGCTTGTGATCATCTCTAGCAAAAGCATCAGCGAATGACCATTGCCCATGGTCCTAAGCTTCGCCCATTGCAGGATAGAGGCAGTTGATACAGTAGCCGTAATACATCTGCCCATCTGCAACAAGTGGGAACAAAGCCCTGAGTATGAGAAGGTACTCAGCTAGACTTACCCACCATAAACCAGAAATAAAAGACACCAAGGAATCATGATAGGCTTTCTAGTGGGATAGCTGACTCATTGCAAGAAAAGCATTTTTAACTTAACAATTCCTTTCCAAAAGCATGCAGTAATTAACTCTTTGTTAACCTGTCAACTATGTTTGCACTGGGGCTAGAATAACATGTAATTAAGCAAGTAAGGATTACCATTGATCATTAGCAATAGTTATCATGTCATCTTCCACGTAACTATCCAAGTGATTCATCAAGATTACTACGATGAAGCAGCTCAAGTCAAGTGTTCACTATCCAGTGAACGATGGCGATTCGAATCGATTATTAACCAGCTGGTAAGTTATTCCTCACACAAACCTCACTCACCCGCTAAAGTGAGGTGTTGGTCACCGAGTCAACCATTCAGGTAAAGTCGCGAGCTTGCCAGGAACCACTTGTACCCGGGGGCCGCCCGACTGCTCTTTGGCCTTATCATCGCGCCCCCGTATCCTGCCACTACTGCTCCGGTACAGTGCGTTGCGGGCAATCCACTCGGCCCGAATAATCTCCCAGTTTCGCGGTCGGAAGGTACTTTATCCGGCCAGCTAAATGTGAGGCATGCGTTCAACATGACCTGAGGGACAACAACGGACGGTCCTTAATCGACACAGACGGAAAACACTACAGTCCAAAACCCTGCAAGTTTCCGCCCAGTCTCAAATTCATTTCACACTTAGTTATACCATGACTTCATAATCATCCAAGCAGATCCAGGTAACCACCTATAGCTCGCAGGTGACAGGGAATCACCTGACTTCTACCGGTCTAAGCCAGCTAAGCATTGACTCGACTGCGGATACCAGGGTAACAAGGATATAGTATAACAAAGGTAAGCAAGGTATAATGCAGCAACGTTTGCAAACAACTCCTAAACGTAATGCATCAAATTAAGCAAAGTTAATAATAAATTATTTGCAAACCGGGAGAGAAATGCTCCGGGGCTTGCCTCTCTCAAAAGAGCTCGGACGGTGGTCGGGGCACTCGGGGAGCTCTTTACCGACCTCCTCTTCGGCTTCTGTCACCTCTTGCTGCTGCACCTCGAGCTACTCCTCTGGCTCCTCGGATAAGACGACTGGGTTCTCGGTTTGCGATCCTGTATGATACAATGCGCGTAAGTGATTATGCAAACGTGCATCGAAGGAGATGAATGCAATGAATATGTGTAACACCCCGGGTGTTATAGTACTAATTAATCTGCCATGTCATCATAATGCATTGCAAAGCATCCCTGTTAGGTTAACTTTGTTATGCATCAACTAAAACAAGTTTACTTATCTAGGTTGAATGTGTTTCTCAGTGGTGTGCTCCGAACCCGAAAACCCTAATTTTTAATACCACCGCAAATGCTTAGTCCATGCCCTGCGTAATTTGAGGTGTGCGACTGTGTTGCACACTAGTGTCAAGTGTAGGGTATGAGCTCAAGTACAACCTCTAAAATGAAACTCCAAATTTGAGTTTGAATTGGAGTCCCAAAACTTGTCACGAGTTTTCCGATTCGAATTCGAATTCAAAATTGGGGAAAAATGTAAAAGAATTTTAAAAGCTAATTGGTCAACCAAGAGTGGCATTTGGTCAACCATGTCATGTTGGTCCAAATGATGCCCTTGGGTGAGGTTTTGATCACTAAGTAATCACAAATCAAAGTAGCAACAAATTCCAATGTAAAATTCCTCCGAAAACCCTAAATTTCAAAACCCTGTTTTACCCCTTTTGAAATAATTCAAAATCTAAGCAAAATTTGGGAAAAAGTTCAAAACCAAGTTTGTAGAACTTTTCAAGGGCTACAACTTTGGTGTTTTGAGTTTTCAAAGTTTTAGTGTAAAATGTGGAGCAATTTTGAAAATAAAAAATTTCAGATTTGATTCATTTTTTATCCCCAAACTAAGATTTCAAAATGGAGGTAGAGTTTGAAAAAGTTTTGAACAGCAAAGTTGTAGGTCTGGTCGAGATGTACAACTTTGATGTTTGGAGATTTTGAAGTTTCAATATAAAATCAAAAGTAATTTCTAGATTACCAAATCTAAAAATTTTGTCCCCTTTTGAATTTAAACTCAAATTTCAAAATCCCGTGTGAATTTGAAAAAGTGTTTAATACAAAACTTGTAGAGCTTGAAATTCTGAAGATTTCATAGATTGGAAGTTTTTCAAGTTGTTACATGAATTTAAAAGTAATTTGAAAAATCAGTTTGAATTTCAAAAGTTGGGGGCAGCTACAGTGCACCGACGAATCACCGCCGACCACCGCGCGGTATGGGCGCCGGCGAGACGCCGGACGGCTTCGGCCAGCTTCCAGGCGTGTCTTCGATCGCCAGCACGACATCGCGCGTCTTCCAGTGCAGTAACCGTGGTCGTTCCCTATATATATGCGAGCTCTCCATGACCGGCTTTGTTTCTCCGTTTTCGCCACCGTCGCCACCGCAGCTCCGCCGCTCGCCGCTACCGCCACCAAGCCATCTCCGGCCATGCCAACCGCACCCTTAGCTCCGTCTCATCCTTGCGCACCTCGTGAACCAGTTGAGTTGGCCCAATTCCGCTTGGATCGCCAGGGAGCCGTCGTCTTCCACCTCGGGTCGCCGCCGTTCCCGTCGAACCCCGCCACCGTGGCCAGCCGCCTCCAGAGCCTCTCAGCTTCAACCGATCACTCCTTCGTGATCGTGGTACGCCCCTGATACTCCCTGACCACTCGCTTTAATCGCTACCGCGTTGTACCGTCGAGTCACCGGTCACCGTGGCCGTCGAGCTGCCACCGTCGTCGGTGAGCAGTCGCCGGAGCTCGAGCCATGGTGTTTAGTAGCAAATTGGAACCGTGGGGTAGTGTAGATGATGATGGTGGAGTCGGTTTGTCGACCGAGGCACCGGTCACCGGCCAGCCACCGCAAGAGAGAGCGCGGGCACGCGGGAGCGAGCGGGCGAGCGGGAGGAAGGCGATGACATGTGGGGATGTGGTGTCAGCGAGAGAGAGAAGGAGAGCAGGCGCGCGCGGGCGGAGCATGCCGATGCTGGGCTGGGCCGTGCGGCTGGGCCAAGCGCGGGCGCGGGCACACGTAAGCGGGCCGTCTAGTTGGGCCAGACCGCGGGAGAAAGGAAGAATCGGCCCGATTTCGTTTTTGTTTTTCTTTTTCAAATAAATGAATAGTGTTGTTATTTGTTTATTTCACTAAAAATTGTGTAGAGTTCCAAAATTCATGAAAATTTTTGTGTAGGCTTCTCAATGCATAAACTATCTAGGAAAAATGTTAAATGCTGAAATTGAGTACTTTGTGCAGTAGAATTAATTAGTTCTAATAAAGATTAAATGCAACTTCCATGAATTTTAATAATTAATTTATTAATCCAAAAATGATGAAATTTATTATGACACTGTTATAAATCATTCTTAATCCATAGAAAAAGTTTGAGCTTGATTAGGTAAAATTTGATTAACTTCTAATTATGTCCTAATTATTTAAATAATAAATAAATGTTAATTTAAGAACTTTAAGTGTTGTGTGCCTTTTGATTGAGTGATGTCCTTAGGTCACTACCCTTTGGTGATCTCTAGCACCTTAATTTCATGATTGAGCTCGTTAGTAACTTGTTAGGTTAAAAGCTGGTATCGCTGGAAATCGTCGCTACTAGTTAGTAGGTTTTCAGTTTGCGACTGTACCGCGAAGGAAGTTGTACTCTAGTCGTAACTCGTAGCATGTTATCATCAAGCATCATGTTTATCATCGAGCATCATGTTAAAGCATGTTATGTGTTCGTGTAGTCTCTGCTTTCGAAGAAGTCGAAGCCGTCGAGCCAGTTTCCGGAGAAGAGCGATCGTCGGTGGGTTTCGGACCTGACGTTGGAGTTCTCGGGTCTGAGTCAGTCGTCGTGTCCGAGCAAGGCAAGCCCCGGTGCATTTAAACCCTACCTTGAATTTTACAAATGTTTTATTATTTATAATATGGTTTACTGCATTAAGTAATTAGGAGTTGAGTGATAACCCAATTGCTGCATTATCATCCTTGATTATTGTGATATCAACCTTGATACATGTTTTACGGAAAATGCGTAGTATGCTTCGCTATGCTTAGAAGTTAAGCTTTTAAATGCAATGTTTATATAGCCATGACGGCATATTGAATGAATATTGAAATATGAGAATGAACTTGAAAGATCGGGCGGGTGGTTTGGCCACTGCTAACATGCATTGGGAAAGGAGTCTCAATGTAGTGTTTCCGCCTTGTCAGTTAAGGTCCGTTCGTTGTAAGCCTGTTGTGTTCAAGACTTTGCAACTAGCTTCATGCCTTGGGTAAGCCCAAAATGTTGGTGATTCTATTACGAGAACGTCTAACCTCGCACTGGGAGTGGAGAGATGGCGAGAGTAGCGTGTACCCTCGGGGCTAGAATTTGGTCGGGTTCGAGGAGTACTGTACTCTCGGGTGGCGATGGACACATTCTGGTTTTGGGAGATCTAAATGAGGGTTGATATATGCAAGATTCAGTTCTACATATGTCGTGAGGTTAGGGATCCCCAGCTGGGTATAATCGGTTCGAATCGTCGTTGCTCCTCGGTTATGGAGACTTGATCACCTGACTTGCATCGTAGTTAAGAACTGGAATTGAAAGAAAGAATGAGAAAGGTTTTGATGATAATTACTTTGATCTAGATTAGGATCACCTAGAATTGGTTAATGAACCATCAATGGTAAAAGTAAAATATTGAAGGTAAGGACTTACTTTAGTAAGCTTTTCTGCAAAGGAAAATCTTGATTCTAGAATACCCGTACCTTGATTCCCTAAAGCTAGCATGCCCTTGGAGTCTTTGTCTTAGTCGGGTAAGTCTTGTTGAGTACCCTCAAGTACTCAGGGTTTGTTAACCCCTTGTTGCAGGTGCGGTTCATGAACAAGTCTGCTTCGAGCCTTGTTGCATGACCGTCGTGGTTGAAGAAAGCGACGACGAGTAGACTGTGTGGCCTTTGGGCAAGGCATCTCGCTTGTGTGTTGTAATAAAGTTAATACCGATACTTCTCTACTACTGGTTTGTAATAATGTTACATAAGGTTTGAAGTTTGAAAACTGGTTTGTAAACCTATATTATTGTAAGACTTCCGCTACGTTACTCTGTTGAATATTTTGAATAAACTGTTGTAATATTGCAATACTCCTGTGATTGGATCCTGTTCGGAGGAAAGCAGGCCTTTTAAGTTATGGTGAACATAAGTACGGCCATCAGAGGTCATTATGGCAATGACGGGTACTTGTGGGCCATCATAATTAGGAGGTTCTGTGACAGCTGGTACCAGAGCATAATCACTCGGGTTATTGTAGTATTACCTTGCAAAACTTCAAAATGATTTGGGTCAAACAAACTTAATACTGATATTTTGGTCCAAATTGCTTTTGCTTATCTTAATCTATTCTATAGTTTCCTTAGCTCATATTTGAAAGCTTCGTAGTGAAGTATCATGTATAGTGCCCTATGTTATAAAGATTGCATGTGTTACTTAAATCTTTCTGTTAGATCGTAAGTGCGATGCATGCATCATGTTTAATTAACCTGCTTAAGCTACCTTCCCTTTTAAAGTGGTTTGGGTTAAGTAAGGTTCAAATCATATTCATGCTAACCTTCAGATCCCCCTATCTGTTCTTATCGTCCTAATTCTATCTTGCTATAGGATGGCACGTGTGAAGACGACTCCTCGCAAGAAAACGGGTCCGCAAGGAGTGCCGCGTCATCAGTTGGCCGCCAGAGGTGATGGAGCAAGCAGTAGCCGTAATCCAAACCCGGATTCGGAATCAGAGGTTGCAAGGCTTACATCAGAAGTGGAGTTACTGAAGCGCAACATGCGTTTTTGGAAACAGTTCTAGAAGGAGTCTTTGGAAAAGGAGACAGAAGCCAGGGCTCGTGTTCGTGAGTTGGAGCTTTATGTGACACACCTAGAGCAGTACAACACAGTTCTGCATGAGGAAGTCCATAGGCTAAATGATCTGATGAATCCCAATCATCAGCCCCAGGCAGTAGAAGATGATGTCGGTGCCGTGATTGTTCCTGATGGAGAGGACAATGAGGAAGAAGATCCAGAAGAAGATGAACCCATGATGGAAAGTGGGGATGATGCGAGTTATGTCACTGGTGCAAGTGCTCCAGAGAATGAGGATGGAGTGATCGTGATCAGCGATGATGATGAGGAGTGAAGTGTCGACATGGATGGTTGTGTAATATAGTAGTCTTTCCTGCTTTCTAAGAACCTTAGTGGGTAGTTTCTTGCTTGAGAGAAAGTTTGTAATGAAATAATGTAAGATAAGTTGTGTGTGTATACAAGTATTGTACTAACTGCTTTTTAATTCAATAAAGCGATGTAAATAAATATAGTTTGTGTACAACAGATGGATGGTACTGGAACTTCCCAAGAAAGGGACAATCCTCCGAATCCCCCACCATTTCCACCCACCTTGGCAGAAGCTATTGCCGCACTGGTTAATGCCACTACCTTGTTGGCTCAGAATCAGAATCAGAATGGAAATCAGGGCCGTCGAGGCCGTAACAATGGAGGGGAAACCACTTATGTGGATTTCACCGATACCCGTCCACCAGTGTTCTCAAAAGCAGATGAGCCGCTAGAGGCGGATGACTGGCTCCGTACCATGGAGTAGAAGTTTGAACTTTTACAGTGCACGGAGCATCAGAAGCCCGTGTTTGTAGCACAGCAGCTTAGAGGTGCCGTAGGGGCGTGGTGGGCGAATCTGGTCGCCGCACGGCCTGCTGGCCACCGTATCACTTGGCAGGAGTTTCATGAAGCCTTCAGAGCACATTATATCCCAGATGGTGTCATGGCCATGAAGTTAGAAGAGTTTCTCTCGCTGAAGCAAGGGAACCAGACAGTTCTACAGTATGTGGGCAAATTCAATCATCTGTCCCAGTATGCAGCAGAATATGTGAACACCGATGCAAAGAAGAAGAGTTGTTTCATGAGAGGTTTGAGTACCAGAATCCAGGAAGCATTGGTCACCTGCTATAATGCCACTTACCATGAGATAGTCAATGTGGCTATTGCGTCAGAAGAGAAGTCCCAACTACATAAAGAGTCGAAGAAAAAGAAGCCAGTGTTTTCTAGCTCGTCTGGTGGCATTAAAAAGCGCCAGAGGTTTGTTTATCACCCTCAGAACCATTTCCGCCCAACTTATCGTCCACCGTAATACCAAGCTCAGCCGCAGACGTTTTTCCGTCCTGCCGCAATTCCGCAGTATCCACAGCAACCGAATGCCCCTGGTATTCGAAACCAGACTCTAGTAACCCATAACTTTCCCTGTTACAACTGTGGAAAGCCAGGCCACTTTTCCAAGGACTGCCCGTATCCAAGGCAGTACAATCCCAGTTATCCCAGAGCTCCCGTACCGCAACAGCAACAACCTCAGAGCAAGAATAATAACCTGAATGTTCAGAAGGGTAAGGGTGAGAAGAAGAAGACCGAACGTGTGTTCTACACTCAAGCAAGTGTAATCCCAGAGGGAGAACCTGTTATGATGGGTATGTTCCCTGTTGCTAATCATCCAGCAGTACTATTATTTGATTCAGGTGCATCGCATACATTCCTAAATCGCACCTTTGTTGTTAAGCATGACATTCCAATTATGGGAACACAAGAAGATTTCTTTATCCAGTTGCCCGGGGGACGACTGTGTACTAAGGAGATGGTACGTGACGTACCTATAGAGTTAGGTGGGCATATATTTCCTACCTCAATGATAATATTACAGAAACAGGATATAGATGTAATCCTGGGTATGAATTGGATGTACCAAAGAGGAGCTCTTATAGATGCACTGCATAGAACTATAAGGTTGAACCTGCCAGATAATAAATCTCATCTTCTTATCCAACTTCCTATCCCAAAGAGAACAATTGAAATGATATGTGCAACTTCAGTACAGGAGATTTGTGATATACCGGTAGTCTGTGAATTTCCAGATGTGTTTCCAGATGATCTACCAGGTCTGCCACCAGACAGAGATGTAGAATTTGTGATTGAGTTAAAACCGGGTACTGCCCCAATATCCCGGAGAGCTTACAGAATGCCACCCAATGAATTGGCAACACTTAAGGATCAATTGCAAGAGTTACGTGACAAAGGTTTTATCAGACCTAGTTCCTCACCATGGGGATGTCCATCTCTTCTTGTCAAGAAGAAAGATCAGACTTTAAGGATGTGTGTTGACTATCGACCGCTGAATGAAGTAACCATTAAGAATAAATATCTGTTGCCTCGCATTGATCTACTCTTTGATCAGCTTGTGGGGGCAAAGGTATTTTCAAAGATCGATCTTCGGTCAGGGTACCATCAAATCAAGATTCGACCTAAAGATATCCCAAAGACTGCATTCACTACCAGATATGGACTGTATGAGTACCTAGTTATGTCTTTTGGTCTCACCAATGCACCGGCACATTTCATGTATCTGATGAACTCAGTTTTCATGCCGGAGCTTGACAAATTTGTGGTTATGTTTATTGATGATATTCTGGTATACTCCAAAAGTGAAGAAGAGCATGTTGAGCATCTCAGAGTTGTTCTGACTCGTCTGAGAGATCACCAACCGTATGCCAAGTTCAGTAAATGTGAGTTTTGGTTAAGAGAAGTGCAATTCTTAGGACATGTGTTGTCAGCCGAAGGAGTAGCAGTAGATCCTGGCAAGGTGGAAGATATTCTGAATTAGAAACCACCAATCTCAGTTCATGAAGTCCGAAGTTTTCTGGGAATGGCGGGTTATTACCGTCGATTCATACCTGACTTTTCAAAGGTAGCCAAGCCAATCACAGAGTTGTTGAAGAATCAAACTAAGTTCATATGGTCTCCAGAATGTGAGAAAGCTTTTAGAATTTTAAAGAAGTCATTGACAACTGCTCCAGTTTTGGCACAACCAGATATAGAAAAGCCATTTGATGTTTACTGTGATGCCTCGGGTATTGGTCTTGGTTGTGTATTGATGCAAGAAGGCAGAGTCATTGCTTATGCCTCGAGACAGTTGAAGCGTCATGAAGAACATTATCTGACACATGATCTTGAACTAGCAGCTGTGGTTCATGCATTGAAAATTTGGCGTCATTACTTGTTAGGTAATACTTGCCACATGTATACAGATCACAAGAGCTTAAAGTATATCTTTACTCAGTCAGAGTTGAATATGAGGCAAAGAAGGTGGCTTGAGTTAATAAAGGATTAAGATTTAGAAGTGCACTATCACCCTGGAAAAGCAAATGTTGTTGCTGATGCACTCAGTAGAAAGAATCATTGCAATTGCATTACTGTGAAGCCAATGGATTACAGTTTATGTTATGAATTAGAAAAGCTGAATATTGAAATAGTTCAACAAGGTCAGTTGACTAATGTCACAGTAGAATCAACAATCAAAGATCAGATTGTGTCTGCTCAGAGAAAGAATTTCGGAGTAGCTCACATCAAAGAAAAAGTTAGAACGGGTCAACAGACATATTTTAGTATTGATGATGCAGATGTGTTGTGGTTTAAGAACCGGTTAGTGGTCCTAAAGGTTCCAGAGTTACGTCAGCTCATTCTTGATGAAGCACATAGCACAAGGTTTTCTATTCATCCAGGAAGTAATAAGATGTATCAAGATTTGAAACAGAAATTCTGGTGGACCAAAATGAAAATTGAGATTGCCAAGTATGTGGCCAGATGTGACACTTGTTGTAAGGTGAAGGCAGTACACCTGAAGTTGGCAGGAATGTTACAACCCTTGCCCATTCCATCCTGGAAATGGGAAGATATCAGTATGGATTTCATTACTGGGTTACCCAAGACCTCAAGAGGCTTTAATTCAATTTGGGTCATTGTGGACCGACTGACAAAGTTATCTCATTTTATTCCAGTTAAGGTGGACTATTCTGCTATAACTTATGCAAGAATTTATATTGCACGAATCCTGAGTCTTCATGGGGTACCAAAGACCATTGTATCAGATAGAGGTACTCAGTTTGTTAACAAATTTTGGAGACACCTACATAAGTCCCTGGGTACAAAACTTTTGCATAGTACCGCTTATCATCCACAAACAAGTGGTCAGACTGAAAGGGTCAATCAAATTCTAGAAGACATGTTAAGGTCATGTGCACTTAATTATTCAGACACTTGGGACGAGTGGTTATCTTTAGCAGAATTCTCCTATAATAATAGTTATCAAGAGAGTATCAAAATGGCACCGTTTGAGGCATTGTATGGCCGTAGGTGCAGAACTCCATTGAATTGGTCAGAACCGGGAGAAAGATGGTTTTTCGGTGTTGATCTTGTGAAACAAACAGAAGAAAAAGTTAGGCAGATCCAGAATAATTTAAAAGTGGCTCAGTCCAGGCAAAAGAGTTATGCTGATAAAAGGCGTAGACCTTTGGTATTCCAAGTAGGGGATTATGTTTATCTAAAAGTATCACCCATGAAAGGAGTTAGCAGATTTGGAGTCAAAGGCAAACTCGCACCACGTTATATTGGTCCTTTTCAAATCATTCAACAATGTGGAAAGGTGGCATATAAGTTAAAGCTACCTGAACAACTGTCAGCCGTGCACAATATATTTCATGTATCACAAATGAAGAAGTGTCTACAAGTACATGATCAAGTGGTTGATGTTGAGGGAGTTGAACTTGAACCGGATTTGACATATTCTGAACATCCTGTCAGAGTTTTGGATCAAAAAGATCGTGTTACCCGAAGTAGAACAACTAAATGGTACAGAATACAGTGGAATCAACATTCAGAAGAGGAAGCCACCTGGGAAACGGAGGATTATCTGTTAGAGAATTTCCCGGAGTTCTTTGCTTCTATCTAGGTTGCAATTTCCTCTTTAAACTGTAACCTATCCTTTTAAAATCTTTGTAATGCAGAAAACCCCTACCTATTTTGTAGACAAGTCTTGGACGTGTTTGCTTGACACGTTTCCTTTTCTATTACTTAACTCAAGGCTTTAAATCTCGGGACGAGATTTCTTTAAGGGGGAAGGGTTGTAACACCCCGGGTGTTATAGTGCTAATTAATCTGTCATGTCATCATAATGCATTGCAAAGCATCCCTATTAGGTTAACTTTGTTATGCATCAACTAAAACAAGTTTACTTATCTAGGTTGAATGTGTTTCTCAGTGGTGTGCTCCGAACCCGAAAACCCTAATTTTTAATACCACCGCAAATGCTTAGTCCATGCCCTACGTAATTTGAGGTGTGTGACTGTGTTGCACACTAGTGTCAAGTGTAGGGTATGAGCTCAAGTACAACCTCTAAAATGAAACTCCAAATTTGAGTTTGAATTGGAGTCCCAAAACTTGTCACGAGTTTTCCGATTCGAATTCGAATTCAAAATTGGGGAAAAATGTAAAAGAATTTTAAAAGCTAATTGGTCAACCAAGAGTGACATTTGGTCAACCATGTCATGTTGGTCCAAATGATGCCCTTGGGTGAGGTTTTGATCACTAAGTAATCACAAATCAAAGTAGCAACAAATTCCAATTTAAAATTCCTCCGAAAACCCTAAATTTCAAAACCCTGTTTTACCCCTTTTGAAATAATTCAAAATCTAAGCAAAATTTGGGAAAAAGTTCAAAACCAAGTTTGTAGAACTTTTCAAGGGCTACAACTTTGGTGTTTTGAGTTTTCAAAGTTTTAGTGTAAAATGTGGAGCAATTTTGAAAATAAAAAATTTCAGATTTGATTCATTTTTTATCCCCAAACTAAGATTTCAAAATGGAGGCAGAATTTGAAAAAGTTTTGAACAGCAAAGTTGTAGGTCTGGTCGAGATGTACAACTTTGATGTTTGGAGATTTTGAAGTTTCAATATAAAATCAAAAGTAATTTCTAAATTACCAAATCTGGAAATTTTGTCCCCTTTTGAATTTAAACTCAAATTTCAAAATCCCGTGTGAATTTGAAAAAATCTTCAATACAAGACTTGTAGAGCTTGAAATTCTGAAGATTTCATAGATTGGAAGTTTTTCAAGTTGTTACATGAATTTGAAAGTAATTTGAAAAATTAGTTTGAATTTCAAAAGTTGGGGGGCAGCTACAGTGCACCGACGAATCACCGCCGACCACCGCGCGGTATGGGCGCCGGCGAGACGCCGGACGGCTTCGGCCAGCTTCCAGGCGTGTCCTCGATCGCCAGCACGACATCGCACGTCTTCCAGTGCAGTAACCATGGTCGTTCCCTATATATATGCGAGCTCTCCATGACCGGCTTTGTTTCTCCGTTTTCGCCACCGTCGCCACCGCAGCTCCGCCACTCGCCGCTGCCGCCACCAAGCCGTCTCCGGCCACGCCAACCGCACCCTTAGCTCCGTCTCATCCTTGCGCACCTCGTGAACCAGTTGAGTTGGCCCAATTCCGCTTGGATCGCCGGGGAGCCGTCGTCTTCCACCTCGGGTCGCCGCCGTTCCCGTCGAACCCCGCCACCGTGGCCAGCCGCCTCCAGAGCCTCTCAGCTTCAACCGATCACTCCTTCGTGATCGTGGTACGCCCCTGATACTCCCTGACCACTCGCTTTAATCGCTACCGCGTTGTACCGTCGAGTCACCGGTCACCGTGGCCGTCGAGCCGCCACCATCGTCGGTGAGCTGTCGCCGGAGCTCGAGCCATGGTGTTTAGTAGCAAAATGGAATCATGGGGTAGTGTAGATGGTGATGGTGGAGTCGGTTTGTCGACCGAGACACCGGTCACCGGCCAGCCACCGCGGGAGAGAGCGCGGGCACGCGGGAGCGAGCGGGCGAGCGGGAGGAAGGCAATGACATGTGGGGACGCGGTGTCAGCGAGAGAGAAGGAGAGCAGGCGCGCGCGGGCGGAGCAGGCCGATGCTGGGCTGGGCCGTGCGGCTGGGCCAAGCGCGGGCGCGGGCGCACGTAAGCGGGCCGTCTAGTTGGGCCAGACCGCGGGAGAAAGGAAGAATCGGCCCGATTTCGTTTTTGTTTTTCTTTTTCAAATAAATGAATAGTGTTGTTATTTGTTTATTTCACTAAAAATTGTGTAGAGTTCCAAAATTCATGAAAATTTTTGTGTAGGCTTCTCAATGTATAAACTATCTAGGAAAAATGTTAAATGCTGAAATTGAGTACTTTGTGCAGTAGAATTAATTAGTTCTAATAAAGATTAAATGCAACTTTCATGAATTTTAATAATTAATTTATTAATCCAAAAATGATGAAATTTATTATGACACTATTATAAATCATTCTTAATCCGTAGAAAAAGTTTGAGCTTGATTATGTAAAAATTGATTAACTTCTAATTATGTCCTAATTATTTAAATAATAAATAAATGTTAATTTAAGAACTTTAAGTGTTGTGTGCCTTTTGATTGAGTGATGTCCTTAGGTCACTACCCTTTGGTGATCTCTGGCACCTTAATTTCATGATTGAGCTCGTTAGTAACTTGTTAGGTTAAAAGCTGGTATCGCTGGAAATCGTCGCTACTAGTTAGTAGGTTTTCAGTTTGCGACTGTACCGCGAAGGAAGTTGTACTCCAGTCGTAACTCGTAGCATGTTATCATCGAGCATCATGTTTATCATCGAGCATCATGTTAAAGCATGTTATGTGTTCGTGTAGTCTCCGCTTTCGAAGAAGTCGAAGCCGTCGAGCCAGTTTCCGGAGAAGAGCGATCGTCGGTGGGTTTCGGACCTGACGTTGGAGTTCTCGGGTCTGAGTCAGTCGTCGTGTCCGAGCAAGGCAAGCCCCGGTGCATTTAAACCCTACCTTGAATTTTACAAATATTTTATTATTTATAATATGGTTTACTGCATTAAGTAATTAGGAGTTGAGTGATAACCCAATTGCTGCATTATCATCCTTGATTATTGTGATATCAACCTTGATACCTGTTTTACGGAAAATGCGTAGTATGCTTCGCTATGCTTAGAAGTTAAGCTTTTAAATGCAATGTTTATATAGCCATGACGGCATATTGAATGAATATTGAAATATGAGAATGAACTTGAAAGATCGGGCGGGTGGTTTGGCCACTACTAACATGCATTGGGAAAGGAGTCTCAATGTAGTGTTTCCGCCTTGTCAGTTAAGGTCCGTTCGTTGTAAGCCTGTTGTGTTCAAGACTTTGCAACTAGCTTCATGCCTTGGGTAATCCCAAAATGTTGGTGATTCCATTACGAGAACGTCTAACCTCGCACTGGGAGTGGAGAGATGGCGAGAGTAGCGTGTACCCTCGGGGCTAGAATTTGGTCGGGTTCGAGGAGTACTGTACTCTCGGGTGGCGATGGACACGTTCTGGTTTTGGGAGATCTAAATGAGGGTTGATATATGCAAGATTCAGTTCTACATATGTCGTGAGGTTAGGGATCCCCAGCTAGGTATAATCGGTTCGAATCATCGTTGCTCCTCGGTTATGGGGACTTGATCACCTGACTTGCGTCGTAGTTAAGAACTAGAATTGAAAGAAAGAATGAGAAAGATTTTGATGATAATTACTTTGATCTAGATTAGGATCACCTAGAATTGGTTAATGTACCATCAATGGTAAAAGTAAAATATTGAAGGTAAGGACTTACTTTAGTAAGCTTTTCTGCAAAGGAAAATCTTGATTCTAGAATACCCGTACCTTGATTCCCTAAAGCTAGCATGCCCTTTGAGTCTTTGTCTTAGTCGGGTAAGTCTTGTTGAGTACCCTCAAGTACTTATGGTTTGTTAACCCCTTGTTGCAGGTGCGGTTCATGAACAAGTCTGCTTCGAGCCTTGTTGCATGACCGTCGTGGTTGAAGAAAGCGACGACGAGTAGACTGTGTGGCCTTTGGGCAAGGTATCTCGCTTGTGTGTTGTTATAAAGTTAATACCGATACTTCTCTACTACTGGTTTGTAATAATGTTACATAAGGTTTGAAGTTTGAAAACTGGTTTGTAAACCTATATTATTGTAAGACTTCCGCTACGTTACTCTGTTGAATATTTTGAATAAACTGTTGTAATATTGCAATACTCCTGTGATTGGATCCTGTTCGGAGGAAAGCAGGCCTTTTAAGTTATGGTGAACATAAGTACGGCCATCAGAGATCATTATGGCAATGACGGGTACTTGTGGGCCATCATAATTAGGAGGTTCTGTGACAATATGTTGAAATGCAAGGTAGTCAACATCATCCAAGAAACTATACACTATAAGCACATGTCATCTACTGCATTCTCTTCTACTACTAACATGTCAAGTTAACATATCTTATAAAATGCTTCAAAGATACACCAAAGCTTTACTAATTTCTTAATCACACTTAAAGCAACACTTGCTTAAACCCTAAATAATAATAGGTTTGAATAGCAACATATATTTCTGATGCTCCTAAAAATCTAAGAAAATTACAGTAACATAATACTACCCTAAACAGACTACCATAAAATTTCATGACATTTGGATAAGTCAACTATCCTGTATAAAAATGACAAGTTATAGCATAAAATGAGTATAAAATTACTTTGTACTATGAAAAGTTTCAAACAACAGAATTAATATTTTTTTTAGGTTCTTCATGGAATATAATGACTGTACAAAAATTATCACATGCATGTTTTATACAAAGTTTGCTCTCCAGCAAAAATAACAAAAATCAGCCATTAAAGGTACTTGAACTACTCCTCCAAAGTTTTCCACAGCACATGCATGAAACATATTTTTCCTAGGAAGTACATGACACAAGAAGATTAACAAACTTGGGAATCATATTTTTATGAAACCTATAGATTTTTCTACATATTTTTTAATTTATCAGCAATATACATGATTAAATAAAATCCTATAGAAAAGTATTTCAAATTTGACATGCAATATTTTTATATCATAGATATGGTTCCAATGAATCCATAGAAATTTATTTCACAATTTTTGGAGCACATTTAATCACCCAAATAATTGCTAAGCACTTTATTTCCAATTGAAAAAATAAAAACTGAATCTTTATTTTGAAACGGGCCGACATCAGAAGGGGCAGACGGCCCGACCTGCTCAGCCCAGAGACGCGCGCGCTGGGGTAACGAAAACGGGCCGTGTCCCGTTGAGACCGGCCGGCCCAGCCACTTGCCGCACTCGCAGGCGAGCGGGGCAGCGCGCGCGGTCGCGTGGGTGCTCGCCACCGCGGCGGTGCGACGGCCGCCGACGACCAGCGGCTGTCTCCGGGCTCGAGCGAACAAGGTGAGGCGCGCAACACCATCGCGGGGACACGGTGAACATCAACGTGTAGTTCGAGAGAGATGGGGAGGAGCGGAGGCGACGGTGGCCGGAGCGCGAGCGCGGCGGCTCCGTTCGCGGTGGCGCAGCGGGGCGGAGAAATTGTGCCCTACCGGAGCGAGCAAGGGGATGGTGGCGCTCGTTCGGAGGAGGGAAGAGGGTGGCGGAGCTCCGTGCACGAGCAATCGAGCTGCGGTGGACTGGCGTCGCCGGAACACGGCGGCGGAGGCGGAGCTCGCCGCGGCGAGCAGTTTGCCCGCTCGGGTTTTTCCGGAGGAAGGAGAAAGGAAGCGAGCGAGTGAGTGAGTGGAAAGGAGGCCGAGCGCATGCGGTGATTTGAGGCGGAGTGTGCGGGGCCACGGGCGGCCACTCGGAGGGCGTCGCCGGCATGCGGCCGCCACGCGGCGAGCGCAGTCTGCCGCGGGCGCCAACGAGCGCACGCGAGCAGGAGGGAGGAGGAAGCCGCGCGGCGTGGGCTGGGCCGAGGCGGCGGTTGTGGCGCGCGCGCGTGCGGGGGTGGCGTGGGCCGATTCGGCCAGCGGGCCAAAAGGGAGACGGAGGTCCGCTTAGGGGAGAAATTGGTTTATCAAATTATTATTTTCAAATAAATTCAAATAATAGTGTTCAAATCTCATTTTGAGCAAGAAAAAGACATTTTCTGGAAATGACCCAAAAATAAAAGTTGCTTAGAATTTAATTCTCTACAACTTTGATTAAGGGGCCAACCTCAAAACTCTTATATATTTTGTCTTTTAGAATAAAAGCTAATTTAGGGAGGATTTTTGAATATTTTCAAATAACATTTTAAAATAAATCTTTGACAAAACTTTGAGTGATTTAGTGGCTCCAAAAATTTCACCTATAATTCTAAGTGATATGAAATTTATAGTTGCACCAATTTGATGAATGTCATTAGCACACTATCACAACATGTTATGCAATACTAGTTTCCACATTTTTATTTTATTAAAGATACACCCTAAGCACATATAATTATGAATGCCATGATATGTTATGCTCATGATTAGCAATGCAAATGCTTGCGTAACACCGGAGTGTTACACGACTGAAAGGCGATAGCGATATGGACAATATGAAAGGTTACGGCCAAAACCAAGAAGTGCCTGGGCTTTTAAATGGACGGACTTGTACCCCGCCATGATTCATGGCGGGTTAGGGGTACCCCGCCGTGATGCATGGCGAGGTACTCCTTTCCACGCTGGCCTACAGCGTGCCACGTGGGACCTGTACCCCGCCACCATGCATGGCAGGGTTCAGTGTATTTGCCCCGCCATGCATGGTGGCGGGGCCAAACGGGTTAGATTTAAAAAAAATTCAAATGCGGGTTAAATTTAAAATTTGTTTCAAATTTGGGCTAAAAATAAAAAAAAATTCCGTTTAGTTCGGTGAATTGGGGAGAAAAACACTGTATCAGAATTCCTTTAGCATTTCGTTTGTATTTGGTAAAAATTATCTAAATTTTGACTAACTAGGCTTAAAATGTTCATCTCGCAAAGTACAACAAAACTGTGCAATTAGTTTTTGATTTCATCAACATTTAGTACTCCATACATTTGCCGACATTTTGATGTTGTTTAGTTCCCCCAATTCTCCCCAAATTTCACTATGCCAAAAGAAGATTCTCTGTCACATCAAAATGTCGGCAAATGCATGGAGTACTAAATGTTGATGAAATCAAAAACTAATTGTACAGTTTTGTTGTACTTTGCGAGATGAACATTTTAAGGCTAGTTAATCAAAATTTAGATAATTTTTACCGAATACAAACCAAATGCTACGTGAATTCTGATACAGTATTTTCCCCTCGGTTCACCGAACTAAACGAGGCCAGGGCCTATCTATTTTGCGTAACCTGCGCGATTCTCTTCTTGCGACGGAAGCAAAACCTGCGCGAGAGAGACAGACGACTGCTGGGACGACGAGATGGCCGACGGGGAGGACGCCGCCGCCGCGCGCCGACGGGCCGCCATCACCGACTACCGCAAGAAGCTGCTCAACTGCAGGGAGCTCGAGTCGCGCGTCGGCACCGGTAAGTCCTCCCCATCCCCCTCCTCCCTTCACCCACCTTGCTCGGCTACAGTCTCCCTAGGGTTCGGGGCGGCCGATTCCCGTGTCTCACTAGGGGGGTTAGTGGATGTGTGCGCAGGATCTAGCTGGAGGTTTGGATGTCGAGTAGTTTCGGTGTAGATTCGCTGTCCGTGGCGCGGCGTGGTCGGTGATTTCGAGGCTTTACTAGGGGGATTGGTGATGATTTGCTTAGCGGCTCCTTCGGTGCTAGATCGGGACCTGTGGCGTTGGGTCTTGGCATCTGTTAGTTCGGTAGATTTGGCGTTGGAGCGCTGAATCTGGCCGTTTGGGGACTGGTTGCTCTATGTGGATCTGAAGTTCTGGAAGTTCTCTGCAAGTACGAGGTCACTTAGTGTTTAGTCTGGTCAATCTTGGTAGCTGTTGCGAGGATAATTGGCCCCAATATTTCTCTCTCACCCTGGTTGACCTGCGTAGTATTTGTTGGTCACTCAGTAACTTTGCTTGCTTGGTCATTCAAGCGTTTGCAGTTAATACACAATCAAATACTTGTTAGGGCATCAATTAGACACTGGCAATTCTTTTATTTTCTGTTTGAAGTGCGAAACTTCAATTTTCTTAGAGGTTTTTATGTGTGGATTATCTACATTTTATTTGGATCGATTTCAGTATCGAGGGGTATGAAATTCCATGGCAAAAAGTAGTATGTAGCTTGAGCTTGGTTACAGCTGTCACAACCCAAGAGTTATCCAACTTCTCAGCATGCTAACTGCATGATGGCTGTTTAAGAAAATTGTATGGTGCAAACGCTCCTAACTCTGTTCTCTGTATCTGATTATTGGTAATGTGTTTTATTGAGAGCTAGGGATTAATATGTTGTGTACCAAGAGTTATCTGGTTATGTTTAATAAATCCTTAAAAGCTTGTATTGCCCCAGTTCCCCGGTTTAAATTTCTTCCCATCGCAAGCTTTGGTTTCTTCTCTGTTAGTCTTATACTGTTGCTACGAGCCTGTACTCTATTGCTATTATTTTCCATTTGTAAATTTGATGCACAGCGAAAACTATCAGCATTGGTGCTCCACAATAGCTTTTGTTCTTAGGGGTTAATCTAAGAATTGCCGAAATACATTGTTTGGTTGTTTTCTGAAAATCTCGTTCCAATTTAACTAATATGATTTGCTTGTCCCCTTGCATGCAGTGAGAGAAAGCCTTAAAAATGCAAAGAAGGATTTTACCAAGACTGAAGATGACTTGAAGTCTCTGCAGAGCGTGGGGCAAATAATTGGAGAGGTTCTCCGACCTCTTGATAATGAACGCTGTAAGTCCAGTGCATTTCCTGTGTCTTTGGATCTGTTTTCTTGTACACAGTTTACTGGCTTCAGAGTCAATTCTTTCCCCTTACTATAAAGGAACATATCTGTTTTTGCCATTCCTCTCTCCTTGGTAGCAATGAATGAGAATACTGCTGTTAATCTATAGTCACCAACTGACTATTTTCTTTGGCATGTCTACATCAAGTATCACATTTAGTTTCTGTTTTATATTTATCAATGATATAAAGCTGAACACTGAAACACCTGTCTCTTCAGTTATTGTGAAGGCCAGCAGTGGTCCCCGATACGTGGTCGGTTGCCGAAGTAAAGTGGACAAGGAGAAGTTGACGTCTGGAACTCGTGTTGTACTTGACATGACGACCTTGACAATAATGCGCACTCTTCCACGGGAGGTATGTTTATCAGTCACTTTATGTATTTTTCTTCATCGATTCTTAGTTTTTTTTTCTGTTGAAGAACAATTGTTTTCAATGTGGAAAAATGTATTTTGATGATGTGGAATGAAAATCCTTCAGGTGGATCCTGTGGTATATAACATGCTTCATGAAGATCCAGGAAATGTCAGTTACTCCGCTGTAGGCGGTTTGTCTGATCAGATTAGAGAGCTTAGGGAATCCATTGAGTTACCTCTTATGAACCCTGAACTCTTTCTTCGTGTGGGAATTAAGCCTCCCAAGGTAAACACAAATATGTGTTTAGATCCCAATTATGCATATGAGGTGAAAGAGATTATAATGTCTAATGTTCTGACTGGATATCAATGCTTGTTCAATTTACTCATCCAGGGTGTTCTACTCTACGGTCCTCCAGGAACTGGGAAGACCCTATTGGCAAGGGCTATTGCAAGTAACATCGATGCTAACTTTCTGAAGGTGTGTGGCTTTTCACTTCATTGATGGCATTCAATATTTCTTACACTTCACATATGTTGCTTACATAATGTCTAAAAACAGATTGTTTCAAGTGCTATTATTGACAAATACATTGGAGAAAGTGCTCGTTTGATTAGAGAAATGTTTGGCTATGCACGGGATCACCAAGTAAGTAGCAAAGGCTTGATGTTACTCTTTTTTAATTCCTGCAAACCTAATGGTTCTGAACTGATCTTTCATTTATCTGGAAGACACTACCATGGTATATTGATATATTCCCTAAAGATGTGCGTCTAAAGTAGCTATGCAAGCCTGTATACAATACTACAATAGTTTATTTGATGAACATATTGTGTTGTAAAAATATTTCCCACCAATGCAATGTGGAAGATTTGCTTTACTAATAAAACTGATCATTACTTAACGTTTGGATTTCGTTGTTAGTGTTGCATGAGAAGAAATACTTTCCAAACTATCATCTTTGCATGAGAAAAATCACTCGGATCAATTACTTTATTTGAATCCTGTCGGGTCACTACCAAATCAATAATGCACTTCCCTTACCTGACTTGTATCATCATTCATTTTAGTTCCATCACTCATGATATTTGTTCTTTTCATGTCAATCTTTTCTTATCTAGCCATGCATCATCTTCATGGATGAAATTGATGCCATTGGTGGACGAAGATTTAGTGAGGGAACTAGTGCTGATCGTGAGATCCAGCGGACGTTGATGGAGCTCCTTAACCAATTAGACGGATTTGACGAGCTAGGAAAGGTAAATTTGTTATTTTGATAACTCATATTTTTCTAGGTATAACGGTAATGCTATCTGTAAATGGAAGTTGATCTAACCAAATTTATGCACTCTACATTTATTGGATATATAACATCTGGAAGATCATCACCACGTGATTTACTGTTGTAACTAATCCATTTTGCAAGTTCCATTTGATAGTACTGTTGACTTGTTGAGCAAATGCATGTTTACTGTTAGAATTTGTAATATAATGAAACTTCATTTGAATATAATTGGAATACTAGATGCTGAAAGGTATATTACCTTTATGTTGCTGCTTAATCATTTGTGTAAACTCTGATTTTGGGGGTTTTAGAACTGAGGCAGGTTTAACTGTTTAAAATATTATTTTGCCGTGCTCTCCCAGTCACGTAATCGGTGTATAATTTTCACGAAATATCCATCAACACCAACGTTCTTGTTTTTCCAGAGTCTACATACCCTACAAAGTTAGCAGTTTGTATGCTTGGTCGGTTTTGCATGGTTAGCTAACTAGGCACAATCAAGGTTACTAGTAACATGATGCCACTTTTCAGAATCCTAGGTTCAATGTTGATTTTTCCACTTGCTTGGCACAATACTCATGACACTCTATTTACCTTGCATTTTCTGTGATTGTTACATAGAGCAGCTTGTGTCTTGTTGCTTATGTATTAATTCAGTTTGACAAGGATAGTTTGGCTTGAACAGGTAAAGATGATCATGGCCACGAATCGACCTGATGTTCTGGACCCCGCGCTCCTGCGTCCTGGACGTTTAGACAGGAAGATTGAAATTCCGCTACCCAACGAGCAATCAAGAATGGAAGTTCTGAAAATCCATGCAGCTGGTATCGCCAAGCATGGGGAAATTGATTATGAAGCAGTTGTGAAACTAGCTGAAGTGAGTGAGTGTATTATTATCATATCTAACCTCTAATCCCATTGTATAGTTTCACCTTACTCTCCTGGTTTTAGGGTTTCAATGGGGCTGATCTTCGGAACGTGTGCACTGAAGCTGGTATGGCTGCAATTCGTGCAGAGAGGGATTATGTAGTCCACGAAGACTTCATGAAGGTGCACTACCTTACACTCCAATCTTGTGTACCGTTGCATAGTGGGGGTTACACATTAACACTCAAAATCCTTGCATCTTTCATTTCAGGCTGTGCGTAAGCTAAATGATGCAAAAAAGCTGGAATCGAGTGCGCATTACAGTGCAGATTTTGGCAAAGAGTAATGTATGATGCTGATGCAACGGATAAATGCATATGGCGTGTATCATCAGGGAGCTCAGTCAGATGCGATGCAAAAGGGTGAAAGAAACCAACTATCTATTCAGGCTCCAGGCAGCTCCTCTTTTTCTGATATTCACAATTTTAGTGAGGAGGATTGTCAAGCTGAGACCAGTGGGAGAAACCATTCGAGAATTTAGTAGTTCTGCACCAGATGCTCTTTGCTTCTGTAAATCGTACGTTATCTGCTTCCGTGCGTCTTAGTCTGGTAATAACTCTGGTTCGGGCTGTTATGTTTCCATGTACTTTTGACAGTGTGCTTGACTGCGCGGTAACAGAGGAAAAAAAGAACAATTTGTATTCATCCTGAACTACGATTTCCCCTCATTTGCACTATTCGCGCTACAATTACTACACAAGCTATACTCAGTATTCGGCCTTAGGGGTCAGTGTAATCCGGTGCCAAGCAAATGGTACAAATTTTCACACGAGGCTTTAAACTCCTGCAGGGATTTTTGCACAATAAAGCCTTGGTCACCCATCAAGAGGTAAATCGAATCATATTGAGAGTCTAGGGTCGTCAAATGGACTGAAAAATTTTATAGAAATGAATTTCCAAAGTTGTCCAATATGTTTTTAAAAATTATATAGCTAAAAATCATAAAATCTGATTTAATCTTAGAAAATCTATAGATTTTTTTGTTTTAGCTCGTAAAAATATGAGACTAATTTCAATTTTTTTTTCTAAAATCATGTTCTATGTAGCTTGGATTATTTGTATATTACATGTCCTCCTTTTGAATTTATTTGCCACTAGATGCCCTCGTTATATGTGTTATAACTAGTCTAGGTGACAACAATACAAAGTGGATATAGGCACCGCACACTTGATCCTATTTAAGCTCGTATTAACACTTAAATGCAGCAGTCATATGCAAGGGCCATTTATCAGCAGAACAATATGCACCTTGTTCGGCTGGCTGGTTGCCAGCCAGCAGTGTTTTTCTCTCACACCAGTTCAGCATCAGCCACCAGCCAGCCAGCAGTATTTTTCTCTCACAATAAATCAGCCTCAGCCACCAGCCAGCCGAACGAGGCCATGATATTTCTCGTATACCCTTAATAATATACATGGGTTGGGCTGTTCCATTTTCATGTGCTTTTGGCAATGTCCTTGCCTCTGCGCGGTAACAAGAAAGAAGAAGAGATTGTTTGACCTTTAGTGGCGTAAGTAATGCAGTGCCAAACGAAATTTAGCTTGTTAACTTGTTGGAATGCATGTTTTTTCTCTTCATATTTTGCAAGACAGGGCTGCTGCTGCAGCAACAGCAACCATTGAGGAGCACCTACAGGCTACAGCTCGTAGATACGTACTAATCAATACACTGCAGCCACTGTGGGAAAATCACAGCGGAGCACAGCTCATATACTCGTATAACGAGGAGAAGTTGCTGCCCCGATTTAATCTCATTTATATTCAGTTTTTTTTGAGGGATCATTTATATTCAGTTTATATAAACCTGAGGCGTTCCGAGCCTATCGGAACAGCCCCACGCGTTAGGCTGGAACCACCCCCCCTCCCTCGGATCCAACGGCCCGCGAAATGCCTCCTCCTCCCACACGCACGAATCATGAGGTGAGAAATGCGCCACGGGATAAACGCCTCCCGAATTCAAACGGCCGCGGGCAATCCCCCACGCCCCCCCCCCCCCCTCTCGCCTCATCCAAATCCCCAATTCCACGGAGGTCGGTCGCGGACCCGCCATTGCTGCTCTCTCTCTCTCTCTCTCTCTCTCTCTCTCTCTCTCTCTCTCTCTCTCTCTCTCTCTCTCCTTCTCGTCGCACCATCGCGGCGCTCGTCCGTCCCCCGAGGCCCCTGCCGGATGGCGCGGCCATCATCGGGCCCGCCGGGTGGTGGTCCCCCCGAGCCCGGCCGCCACGACGCGCCGATGCTGCTGCGCGTGCACGTGATCGAGGCGCGGGGCCTGCCCGCGATCTACCTCAACGGCTCCAGCGACCCCTACGTGCGGCTGCAGCTCGGGCGGCGCCGCCCGCGGGCGACCACGGTGGTGAAGCGGAGCCTCAGCCCCGTGTGGGACGAGGAGTTCGGGTTCCTCGTCGGCGACGTCGCCGAGGAGCTCGTCGTCTCCGTGCTCAACGAGGACCGCTTCTTCGGCGCCGAGTTCCTGGGCCGGGTAAGGGTGCCCCTCACCGCCATCATGGAGACGGACGACCTCTCGCTCGGCACCAGGTGGTACCAGCTCCAGCCCAGGAGCGGCGCCGCCAAGTTCAGGAAGAAAAGGCGCGGTACTCCCTGCTTGCATCCGATTTTTCCTCTTTGCATGCCATGGAAATCAATGCTTCATCGGTGATGATATGGTTCAAAGCAATTGAAACAGATACCAACGAGATGTGTGGGTAGGAGAATGGATGCTTGCTCTACACATGGATTCCACCTACGTGTTCAGGGAAATAAAATCATATCGCCTTGATCAAGTCGTTCATAGTCAAGATTTTTCTACTTTCCATAGCAATGCGCCAATTCCTCTTTAATTGAGTGATTTTGCATATCACAAGTCTTTGTCCCCAATCCTCAGCAGTTTCTTTTATCCCCATTCTGATGAATGCTTTAATGTTGAGAAGATAATTTCAAATTGCATTATTCACTGTTCAATCAAATTTCCTTCAGGTGAAATTTGCCTGAGAGTATACTTATCGGTTAGGGCCACCCTTTGTGAAGACGCACATCAAGCTCCACCGCAACCTATTGATGATATATCATGCAGCTCCCACAGGTCAATTGAAACTAATGACTCCTCATTATCAGCTACTGCTAGTAGCCTGGATCTGTCAGCCTGTACCAGCATTGATCAGGCATGCCTCAAAAGTTTGGATGGCTTCAACCAAAGCATAATGGAGGCCCGAGGCCCTAGAAGCACAGGGCCACCGTCTTGTGTCAGCACAGAGCAATCCATTCTTCTGGAGCCTGAAGAAGACGACGGTAGTGCCATCGCTGATACATCATCAGTAGTGGAGGTCATGTCTCGATACTTCAGGAAAACTGCTGACGTTACACATTCTGTAGCATTAGATCCTGTTTCCACAGACCAGTTTCGAAACACACAAATGAATTCTGAGTGTCGAGAAAATGGCAAGGGTTGCACACTGCCTGAGGTCAGTCTTGATGAACTAATGAAAAATATGGAGTCCAAAGACCAAGCTTGTGAAATGCCGGCAAACTTGCCTGGTGGTGTACTAGTGGACCAATCTTACATTATTGCACCAGCTGAACTGAATTCATTGTTGTTTTCTGGAACTTCAGATTTCTGGCCAGAAGTTTCTGAACTTCAAGGAACAAGTGGATTTCAAATTGAGCCCTGGAAGCATGACAATAGCGAGAATTGTTTAAAAAGAACAATAACTTATACAAAAGCTGCTAGCAAATTAGTTAAATCTGTAAAAGCCACAGAAGAGCAGAAATACTTGAAGGCAACTGGAAGTTCTTTTGCAGTTTTGTCTAGTGTTAGCACTCCTGATGTTCCATGCGGTAATTGTTTCAAGGTGGAGATATTGTACAGTATAATATCTGGTTCCCAGTTGCCATTAGAAGAACAGATCACACAACTTACTGTAAGTTGGCGTCTGAACTTTGTTCAGAGTACAATGCTGAAAGGAATGATAGAGAATGGAGCGAAACAAGGCCTTGCAGAGGGTTATTCACATTTCTCTGAGGTACTGTCCCGGAAAATTAAAGTAGCTGAACTTGACGACGCTAATTCCAAAGATAAGATTTTAGCATCACTGCAGACGCAGAAAGAATCAAACTGGAAGCTGGTTGCCCGCTTCCTTGGAAGCTTCGCATTCATATGCTCTCTCAGCACAGCACTGTATATCATTACACATCTTCATCTAGCCAAGCCTAATGTGGTGCATGGCGGTCTTGAATATTTTGGTATTGATCTTCCAGATTCCATTGGAGAGATTGTATTTTGTCTTATTTTGATCATCCAGGGGCATAATATCATCAAAGTAGGGCGACGTTTTTTGCAGGCCTGGAAACAACGTGGTAAGCCAGTAATCATCTCTGTGTGATGGCTGATATTTACATGTCTTTCTGATGGCCGATCTAGGCTATCCTGTAAATGTTAACGAGTTAATCCAAATGAAGCAAATATTTTCTTTTCACCACTCCTCTATCTAGTCCTTTGTAAGTTTCCCTTAGTCCTCTAAGTGACTTTTTTTTTTAAAATAATCATCTTTAAAAGCTATTATCATTCATTTTCACTATAACTTGCAAAATTATCCATTCCTTATGTACACATCTAATTTCCGTTTTTCTTGTCTCAACATTAGGTAGTGATCATGGGGTCAAAGCTCATGGAGATGGTTGGTTGTTGACTATTGCACTTATTGAGGGAATCGGTGTAGTAAGTGCAGGTACACCTGGTTTTCCTGATCCTTACGTAGTTTTTACCTGCAATGGAAAGAGGAAAACTAGCTCAGTCAAATACCAGACTTCTGAACCAAAATGGAATGGTAAGTGCTGCTTCTACATTATAAGTTTACCTCATCCCACAAGTTAAAAAGGACATCTGGAAATGGCATGCTGGAAACACTTTCATCCTCTTGACCTCTGAGTTTTGCCTGATTCTTTGATTTTTCAACTCTACAGAAATATTTGAATTTGATGCGATGGACGACCCGCCAGCAAGATTGGACGTGGTTGTGCATGATTCAGATGGGCCAAGCAATGAAACTCCTATTGGTCAAACAGAAGTCAACTTTGTGAAAAGCAAGTTGTCAGATTTGGGTGACATGTGGCTTCCTCTTGATGGAAGGTTTCCCCAAGGGCACCAGCCCAAATTGCATCTGCGGATCTTTTTGAACAATTCGCGGGGTACTGAAGTTGTTATGAATTATCTGGAAAAAATGGGGAAAGAAGTTGGCAAGAAGGTACGAGTTGTTGAAAATTTGATCTGGGGAAATGTTCTCTGAATTTATTTTAATGCTCGCACAATGCATTCTTTTACTGAACTTGCATAACTGAATGTTCAGATGCAATTGCGCTCATCTCAGACAAATTCTGCATTCTGTAAACTCTTCAGCCTTCCTCCTGAAGAATTTCTCATTGATGATTTCACCTGCCATCTAAAACGGAAAATGCCACTTCAGGTAATCAGGCTTCACTACATGTTCTAGCTTAGAAGGTCTTGACTCAGAATAGTTAATAGTATTTTGAAATATGTTCCTTTATTTTCATCGTCCAATATACAGCGCCATACCTGATATCTTGCGTATGTGATATAAACCAATGTAGATCATGCATATGAAATTCCTTTTTTTGTCTCATTGGAACCTTAGTTCATTAAAAATTAAAAGAAAAACAACATAAGAGTTGTGCTCTGTTTTATCATGGTTCATGATAAATTGGTGTCCTGTACACTTTTGAATTTGATGATATGTTGCACAAACACTTTTGATGATGCGTTGCACACTGGTACTCGCCACAGTTTGTTATCTTATTTCTATCTTTTGCATCTAGTTTTGGTCAGACTAATCAAGAACTGAGGTAGTTATCATTTTTCATAGGGGCGCCTCTTTCTTTCCCCAAGAATAACTGGATTCTATTCCAATATATTTGGCCGGAAAACCAAGTTTTTCTTCCTTTGGGAAGATATCGATGACATCCAGGTTGTTCCACCGAAACTAGCAACAGTTGGCAGTCCATCATTGATGATCATCCTTCGCAAGGACAGAGGTCTTGAAGCCAGGCATGGCGCCAAAGCACTGGATCCTCAAGGGAGACTGAAGTTCCATTTTCAGACATTTGTTTCATTCAATGATGCTCACAGGTATGAGGTATCATTCCTTTAACCCCCCTTTCTTTTCATTCCATGCTGATATGAAGATTCCAAAGAGATATGAAACCCTACTGTACATTTGTTAAGATTATTACGGGTTAAAGTTTAAAGATATGCTTTATCGATCATTGTATCACACCAGTAGATAAAGTGCCTTTCAAAAAGGATTGCCATCAATGCTTTATGAAAATTTTGTTTCCTGAGTCCCTGAGTCCTGACAGAATATCTTCAACAAACACACTTTGACATGACATAAATAAAAACATGGCAGGAAAAAAAGATATCTCGAATTTCTTCATCATTCAGTATAGGTATTTAAGGTAATAACTGGTGTTTGCTTACCGTAGTATGATGGCCTACAACCGAGTTTTCTGCCTCTTTTCTCTATAGGGCTTGCTGTCTTTCTGATGCATTGACTGAAATAATCCCCTATTTAATAATAGTTTTCTGTGGATGTCATCCTGCCTTAAAGAAGTCATGAAATAGGTCACATCATATATAAATAATGGTTTTAAAAGGAAACTAAAATTTCTTCAGGTGAGTACTTAAATATACATATCCAAGGTCCAACCCAGGATCTGGCTTTTCAGTGGTAACAAGCAACTAAGTTGATTTCCCAGACTGGACCCAGCGAACAGAAATCTGAAGCAATTTCCTGGTAGCCAGATTGGTTACAATTTGTCTCGATGTTCATGCTAGAAACTCAAATTGGTGAACTGAGCAATCTGTTCCCATTACATTAACAGAAAGCGATGTGACTAGGGTCTTTGGGTTTAAAGGTAGGATCATTCTAGAGCGATGAGAAAGAACCATGCTCTAACCTGGGATTCTTTCACATCTGTGAGCTTGGTGTTTTTCTTGGATCTTTGATGAAGGCATTCGAAGTTACATCAAAACTTTTCAGGATTTTCAAATTTCCATGGTTATAGTCATTACATAAGCTGTTAGAAATGCCCCTCTTTTGTGTGGCTTCAAAGGAATTTTTAAGGAATCCTATTTTGAAATAAGCTCCACACACACAAATACTTCTCCCTAAACTATATGAACGTTCATACACAATTGAACAAACGAAATCGAGTCATCCTACCCAAATTTTCTGGAACAAAATAGCGTATTAATAATAATTTATTTTATATTATTAAGACCCCTTAGCGGTAGCTTGTTATATATTGTTTGGTCCTATTCTTCCATTGCTATTGCAATATAAGCTTGTCTTGTCAAATAGTTATGTTAATGTATCAAACAACTTTTTGACAGAATTATTATGGCAATTTGGAAAATGCGGTCACCAGGTCTGGAACAAAAAGGTGAGATGATTGATAAAGAACCTGAACTGAAAGAGAACCCGTATGAAGAAGGTTCTCTATTGGCCAACGAAGATGTAAAAATGTCAGAAGTCTACTCGGCAGTTCTTTCTGTCGACGTGAGTCTTGTGCCTTGCCAATGAACACACGTCTGGAACCTCATAAATGCAGTCGCAAATGCTTCTGTTGAAATCTCATCAAATTCTGTATTTGCAGGTCAGTGCCTTAATGGAGATGTTCTCTGGAGGTCCACTGGAACACAAAGTGATGGAGAGAGCCGGTTGTGTTGACTACTCAGCTACAGAATGGGAGCTGCTAAACCGTAATGTATACCAACGTCGTATAAGCTTCCGGTTTGACAAAACCTTGTCAAGATATGGAGGGGAAGCAACGACCACTCAGCAAAAGTATAACTTACCGAACCAAAATGACTGGATTGTTGAGGAGGTGATGACCCTCCAAGGTGTCCAAAATGAAGATTACTCCAGTGTAAGATCATAAAAGCAGAGCTCGATTAATGCACTCGGATATTTTAGTCAAATTGTCAGGTAACAGTTGGTGCTTGTTGAAATTGCAGGTCCAATTGAAGTACCACATGACTAGCACGCCCTTGAGACCAAACAGCTGCAGCATCAAGGTTTTGTTAGGGATTGCCTGGTTGAAGGGCACTAAGCATCAGAAGAAGGCTGCAAAGAATGTCATGATGAATTCCGCCAACAGGCTGAGGGAGATTTTTTCAGAAGTCGAGAAGGCGGTCACATCAAGGAAAGGTAACCCTTTTGAAAACCAACTGATTCCTCATACCAGATTACCAGTAAATAAATTGCTGAAGCAACCCTGGTTCAAGACACGATAAATGCTCAGAGGAACTTCATCTCACCCAAGCAATGCAATTTAATGTCTCTGATCCGGAACAACACTAATAATGACTCGTATTTGTGAAATGCAATTCCAGGTTCAAGCTAACTGGCGTAAGGTGAACGTGGATTGGTTCAGGTAGATGATGATAGCAACTGTCAGCTGTGGACACGATCAGCAATAGTCCATTAGCGTCACAGTTTGTTTCAGCTCTTACCATTACTTCTGGTGGCCAACTTTTGCATAGATGGCTAGCCAATGTGAAAAGAGTTTTTGCATAGATAGCCCTAGATATGTCCTCACATGATTAGTTCAGTGTTAGTTCAAGTAGAGATGTGTATATAGTATATACAATCAAAAATCATCACAAGATTTGAAGGAGCTAAGATGGAAGAATCCATGTATCGTGTCACAGCCTAAACAGATAGTTTGTATACGCACATGTTAAATTTGGATAAGAACTAAACTTGTATCTTGGAATAAGAAAGCAGCACAAAGCTACAAGCTATTGATCCACACGACAGGTAGCTGCCAACACAAGGTATGGAAATATGGTGGGTCAAACATAACGAAGCGACAAAGAAATTTAAAAAGTGTAACTTATTTCTTTGGAGAATTGTGCAAACAACTCAGCAAAGAAGTTTCTAACATACAAACTTCTGATCTCAGCTCAAAGCACTATTACAACATCAAAAGGGCAAATTCAGAATGTCATTGGAAATATGGCCATCAAAAGCTCAATTAGGCCACGTATCAGCCATCTGCCAATGCCGCTGGAATGGGCTCTTCCATCTTAATCCTACTGAAAATATCACGAACATCAGCATGGTTTTGGATGCTAGCAGGAGACTGGGAAAGCAGCTGCTGTGCAACTTCATGCCTGTCTTCTTTCAACAAAGCTTGAAACAAGCGCACATAAGCTGTTCTTGATGGCAACCCTTTTGATGATGTCACATTCAGCAGGCCCAGGGCATCATCCACTGTCCCAGACTTTGAAATATGTGTGATACAAGGATCAATAAATGGTGGATAGCCATGACTTTTCATCAAACCTAGCACTTCAAATGCTTGTTTTAGATGCCCTTGCCGGATCAACTTGTGGATCAAATACTTGTAGGTTGTTTGCCAAGGAACCACAGTCTTTTCGGACATCAGGTTCTTCAGAACTTTGAATGCTTCCTTTGCCCCTTTCTTCTTAAATAATCCAGAAACCAGTGTCTCAAGGGCAGAACCCACATTCTCGTTGCCGCTTCTTTCCAGCATTTCATGGAAACATGACACTGCTGTGTCAATATTTTCACCAAGAGAATACTTCTGAACTAAAGAAGACCATACCTTCGAACCCAACTTATGCCCTGACTCTTCCACATCAACCAAATACTTGTGTGCTTCTTCAAGATTGCCAGCATCACACATTGCAAGAATAGCTTTCTCATGGTCGACACTGTCTGGTGCAAAGCCACCTTCCTTCATCGCCATCAGCACTCTACCACTCTCCCCAAGCCTCGCCACACTCCTCAATGATTTGAGAACAGAATCAAAGGCGAATGCTTTGACCTCGTTGCCTGCATGTTGATAGTACCTCACAACCCTTGTTACCAACTTAAGATCCAAATCACCAGTCACCACAACCTTCTTGAGCAAGACAACAAAATCCTCTCTCGAGAGCTTCTCTGGCCTGCTTGCCATGAATCGGAACAGGTCCACTGCATCCTCAACCATCGTCCTCTTGAGGAACCTGTCGGTGACGGTAACATACACATCCCGATCCATCTCAAGCCCCTTACCCCTCATCTTCCGCAAGACCTCGCGGAACTCCTGGATGCAGTCCTCGCGGCCGAGAACCCTTGCCATCGCATTGTAAACCTTGTCCCAACCAATTCCAGACCCAGCCGACTGCTCCACCCATCGGAAGAACACCATTGCCTGCCGCGGGTATTGCCCGACCTTCTCCACCACCAATGCCACCAACTCATCAGTCACCTCAACCCCCGATTCACTCAGCATGGCCAGCTTCGAGGAGTCATCCTTGTCCGGCGCCCGGAGAACTTTGCATACCTCGGCCGCCGCCGCGTTCCTGCCGTGCGCGGCGAAGGCGTCCTGGAGAAGGTCGGCGTCCCTGGCCATGTCCTTGGCCCGGAAGCTCTCGGAGGCGGCACGGAAGGCGGCCTTGGAGATTCCGTAGCCCTTGGACCGCATGGAGGCGACGAGGGACCAGAAGCGCTCGGCGTCGCCGTGCGCGGCGGCGAGCTGGAGCATGGAGTTGAAGGACCGGGAGTTGAGGGCGGCCTTGGCGGCGGGATCGAAGGCGGCCCAGGAGAAGAACCGCGAGGCCGCAGGGTAGTTTCCCGCGAGCCCCGGGTCGAGGAGGAGCGCAGGGACGGTGTCCGGGTGGGAGAGGTCGACGCCGGCGGACTGGATCGCGGCGGCCGGGTCAGCGGGCGGGGTGGGGTCGGAGAAGAGGGCGGCGATGGTGGATGATGATGAGGAAGAGGAGGAGAGGAGGCGACCGAGGTGGCGGGGTACGAAGGCGGTGAGGCGGCCGCCGCCGGAGGTGAGGGCGGCGCGGAGCATGGTGGCGGCGGCGGAGAGGGGAAGGGAGGAGGTTCTAGGAGGGTTTTTTTTTTGGGGGACAAAAAGACAATTTATTATTAGCAGCAAGATGCTTCAAGAAGGGAGAAACCCTCCCAGTTTACACCTCTCAGCGCCTCTAGGATAGGGCAGCTGTTTACATGATTGCCATTGCTACAAGATAGGACATCATAGTTTACATTTGGCACAGAGCTTCTGAAAGACTGGGATGCTAACACATGAGCTGTGGTGTTTAAATCTCTCTGGATCTTCATCATCTTCCAATTGCAGTTTATCATATCATTCAGAAATCTTTGAGTGAACGGCTTGATGTTCCAGTGCGGTGGCGTATGCAGATATGGACCATTGAAGAAATTTGCAAGCTGTTGACTATCAGTGAGGAAAGTCATGCCACAAAATCCCAACGTTGAACTGATTTTTGCAGCCATAGCCATGGCAGCCGATTCTGCCATTAAGACAGAGGTGACTTGATCCACTTTTGCTTTGACATAGCACTTGGTCTGGTGATTTGGATCTAGGAGAAATACTCCTAGTCCAGCAGTTTTTGCCTCCGCAGATATGCCATCAGGTTCAACAGCAGCATCCGAGTAGCACCTTGGCCTGGTTTAGATCCCAAATTCTCCCCCCAAATTCCACTATTAAAAAAGGAGATTTCTCATCACATCAAAATGCCGGTAAATGCATGAAATACTAAATGTAGATGAAATCAAAAACTAATTGTACAGTTTTGTTGTACTTTGCGAGACGAACATTTTGAGTCTAATTAATCAATTTTTGACAATTTTTTGCACTAAAAAAACAAAAGCTGCTACAGTGTTCCGACAGGAACACTGCGCCGATTTAGGCTGCCGAATTCGGCATCTGAACACGGCCTTAGTCCTTCAAGCAAGGTAGGTAACCTGCAAATATAAAAATTCGAGGAAAAGCCAACCTCCACCTGATTTGAAGGTGAGAGGCCGTGGGTGACTGCTCCATTTAAGTTTGAGCCTGCAAAAGAGGTAATTTGTTTTTCATGATCCCAGAAGGGGTTATCTCTTAAATCATTCCTTGTTTTCCAAAGATACCATACGGTAGTCATAATTCTGTGCAACTCAACATCTGTGGTGGTTGTCTTGACAATCCTGGAAAGGATGTCATGTACAGTGTACACCATCCTGCTCAAAAGGAAGCATTGAAGTGTGAAGAGGGGTTTTGGCCAAACCGCTCTTGCAAAATTGCAGTCAAAGAATAAATGAGAGTCATTTTCAAGCATATTGCAGTTGTCACAGTTCTTACTGATCCTTGTGGACAGGTTCCCCGCACGCACCCCTGTAGCAATAGCTCTTCTGATCACCCTCCATGCAAAGGTTTTGATGTTAGGTGGGAGGAGCTTGTGCTTCCAAATTCTTCTCAGAATTTCAATTGCTTGGTCACTGATACCTCTTGAGCCTTGTCTACTATGATGAACCTGCACCTGAGAATTCAGAAATCGAAAAGCTTCTTTAGCAGAGCAAACACCCTTCCAAAGATACCATAGAGTAGTCATAATTCTGTGCAGCGGCGAGCGCGCGGAGCCTGGACAAGATGCGGCGGCCGCGGACGAGGTTGACCACGAGGAGCACCCCAAGTGTCCAGACGAAGAGCTTGCGGCCGCCGACGAGGCAGCCGATGTCGACGTACTTCTTATTGCGGTAATTGTGCGTATCGTACGCGTGCCGAACGCCAGCCTGAACCGTACGCCGTGCTCTGCTCTTGAGCCAGGACATCAATCGAATTTGTGAACGGAAAAAGTCTAAATAACCCCATGAACTATGGACCCTCGAACATATAACCCGCTGAACTATGAAACAGTCTAATTTACCCCTTAACTATCCAAAACCGTCTATTTTACCCTCTGAGTGGTTTTCGACGACGGGTTTGCTACAGTAACAGTGGGTTTGCTACAGTAATAACGGTTTTGTCTTTTTATTTATTTTCGCTAAATGTTTGAAAAATCATAGTAAATCACAGAAAAATCATAAAATAGAAAATCTAATTTTGTTAGACTCTATATGAGTAGATCTACACAGTGAACATATAATATGGTACGCTTTAATACAAAGTTTTTGCTGTAACTTTAGTCTAAATTAGATTTTCCAATTAATCTAAAGCTACTGCAAAAACTTTGTACTAAAGCGTACCGTATTATATATTCACTGTGTAGATCTACTCATGTGGAGTCCAACAAAATTAGATTTTTTATATTTTATGATTTTTCTGTGATTTACTATGATTTTTCAAATATTCAGCGAAAATAAATAAATAAAAAAGACAAAACCGATATTACTGTAGCAAACACACTGTTACTGTAGCAACCCGTCGTCGAAAACCGTCCAGAGGGTAAAATAGACGGTTTTGAATAGTTCATGGGGTAAATTAGACCGTTTCGTAGTTCAGTGGGTTATGTGTTCCAGAGTCCATAGTTTAGGGGGTTATTTAGACTTTTTCCATTTGTGAACGGATGCACATGGCAGGGTAGCTGCAGGTGCATGCATCGTTGATCTCTTGGTCGCTCATGCCGGTGACGGCGTTCTTGACAGCCTCGACGTCGGCTTGCTGCATGACATGCTGCACCTGTGCACCGCCCTGGTCGGCGTGCCCCATGGCGGCGTGCGCCACGTCCTCCTTACGCTGCTGCGCGTGGCCCACGGTCTTGCCGCCCTGGTGGCTCAGTTGCTGCGCGGCCTGCGTGGCGCACGGCGAGGAGGAACCGTTGGAGCGGCGGGTTCGCGTGAAGGAGACACGAAGACGAGGGATATAAAGTACTATTCTATCCTTTAATTTTTATTTTACAAATAATTTCTAACACATATATTTTTTATTCCAGACTCACATATTTTAGATCCCTGTCCATAACTTAAGTTCCTCTATATTAGTTTTTCTTATTTTATTTTATAGCCATCCGACTACCCTTTTCCGTGCGCCGTAAAATTTCACCTTTTTTATGATGAAAATGATGGCGGGCCGGGCCATACCGTATAGAAGCAAGCATCCCAGGCCTGCGGCAGCCACTAGTTTTGTCTGCAACCAATTTGGCAACGACGAGCCGACGACACGACAGACGACACTACCCCAGTAACCCACACGTCTTGGTGGAACCTGGGACGTGCAACGGCTATAGACGGCTGACGACCTAATCGCTCTAAAACTTCACTATCATTAAAACAACGAAGACCATAAAACAAAAGTAGGGTACGATATACAAGACATGATAAAAAGATAATAATAGGTGGGTTTGGTTCAATTAGGATGATTTAGTGTAATGAGTTCTAGATCTCAAACTAAATTAAACTACTCTAGTCCGGCTAACACTACTTTTTTATTGAAAAATTCCACGTATCATCCCAAGCCGAACCGGAACAAAACGTGTCCATGTTTTCCTTATGCACTCATCCATAATTAACACACGTGCATGAATGCACGTATTGATGATCCTTCCTTGGAATTTCGTTGCAGTGCATGCACGTTGGATCCCAAAATTAAATTGATTCAGCCTTAATTGATATGACTAGGCCTTTTGAATATCTGATGACTTCGCTTTGAAATTGATTCAAAAGGTCTTTATTCAACGGACAAATATTTGACCTGATACTGGTAGGCTAAAATTGATTATCAACACTAACCATATAAACATTTTTAGACAATTTTGTTTTATTATACCCTAAAAACTTCAAATCGTGTACGTGGTTCTTGGAACAATCTAATAGAGCTGTACCAAGCAAATAGCTAGGGACATTAAGAACATGTAAAATAGTTGGATGATAGGCTAAATTTGATTATCAACACTAACCATATGTGATTTCATAATACAAATATACAAGAAAGAAAGAAAGAAAGTCATAAAATAGTTGGGTGATTTGAAAATTGTCTTGGATTCCTTATGTAAAATTGTCATTTATCTTTTAGGAGCGAGATTTCAAAAAAGATTGGAGGAAGCCAAGAAACAGAATCCCAACTTTTTATGGCCACTTGAGAAACTTATTGACTTGCTAAGTGGTTTTTTGAAACGGGTGGAGATGCTCTAAGCTCGACTGAACTGCGAAAATTTAAAACCGTACTGCTTTTGGCACTAGCAACTGTCATTATATTGGTGAATGAAAAACACTTGGATGATATTTTGGCTTGGCGATATTCTCATATTTCATATTCAAGCTAAGGTGACGGCGATGCAAATTGAAGCAAAGCAAACATTTTGTCTCCATCGTCCAATTTGGTACGTATACGTTCGAGGACGCCCCAACTTGCAGGCTTTATTTATTTCCTGACCAGAAGAATAGCAGGTTAAAGAAAAAAATATCTTATCTTAAAAAATATCGCAACTTGTTCACAATAAAAAAAATATCGCAACTCATCTGTCACTGTGTGTGAAGTGTGCCAGTGGTTCCTCTTCCAAGTTCCACCACGACCACACGTGCCGCGCACATGCTCAACAAAAGGTGTGTACGGTTGCAAGAATGATACACGAGCCAATTGATGGTGCTCACAATATAGCAATTGAAGATGGTACTAGGCATGAGTCTATTGCACATGCTACTATAACTTTTACTGTATTATTGTGTGTATTCCTCATTTTGCTACCATGCAAGCTCATGAAGGATTGAAGGTCCTAGACTTTTTTTTTACACCTCTATTGACTCTCAAAATCACACCTAAACTACAATTGGAGTTCTCACTCTCACTCTGTCACTCAACCTGTTAGAAGTATTTCGTATGCTTCTTTTTTTAGGTAGCTACTATTGCTAAGGTCTTGGAACCCTTGAGAGTGAAGCTCACACCCTCCTTTTTTTTTCCAAGCTGGCTGTTGTACTCGATCTCCGGGATGCAACTCTGCTAACTGACAATCAAGTGTTGGCCTTTGTTATGTTTGCTGCTGAATCGCCACGCACTTATCTTGAACATTGGTCAATGGTGTCTTATCTTTTTGGGTAAATTTGCTATTGGACATGCCAAATGCTGCCTCTTTACTGGTGGACACCCACTTTCGAGCCTTTTGCTAGGGGACACTCTGGTTTCTGAAAATTTGGTCAGTGGACACCGCTCCCCAGTTTCAGCCGATTTTAGAGAGAGAAAATTTCGTTTTGGACACCGGGTGCCCCTAAGCCAGACTTGGGTCGACTTGGGTCCGTCCCCAACCGGTCTGGTTGGACTAGCTTATAACGCCCTGGACCCGTCGGTTAGGGTTTACTTGCGCCACTTCCCCAGTCCTGCCACCGACGCCCACGCCCACGCGACTCCACTGCTCGCCACGGCGCCATCCACTCCACTACCCGTCGCAAATGGTGTAGAGCACAGAGAATGCATGAGGCATCTTGTCAAGAATTTCTAGAAGAGATTCAGGGGAGAAGTGTTTGAAAGGAACTTGTGGCCTGCATCAAGGTGCTACAGACAGACCACCCATGACAGGCACTGGAATGAGATGCACAAGGTATGCCCAAAGGCAACTAGGTGGCTGTTGGACAACCACAAACAGCTATGGGCAAGGTCAAAGTTCAGCACTGCCAACAAATGTGACTATGTCACCAACAACATAGCTGAGACCTTCAATAGTTGGATCAGGGAGGAGAAGTCCATACCTATTATAGAGCTCATGGACAAGATAAGGCAGTTGATCATGGACAGGTTTTGCACTAGGAGGCAGCTGATGGAGAAGTTGTCTAGGTTCAAGATTCTGCCTAGTGTCATAAAAGATCAGCACAACAAAAGCAGAAATTTGAGGTACAACATTCGCAGGAGTGGCCCAATGGTAGAAGAAGTAGGAGTCAATAAGGACCTAGTCCCTTGGAGGTTCATTGTTGACCTGGACAAGAAAGAGTGCACCTGTAGAGGCTGGCAGTTAACTGGTCTACCATGTGTGCATGCCATAGCTTTCATTGGCACAAAAAGGGTTGATTTGGAGGACTATGTTGACCATTACTATTCTGTAGAAAAGCTCAAAGCAGCTTATGCAAGTGTTGTGCCTCCTATGCCAAGCAAAGATGAATGAGAAAAGCTGGACCTTGGCTTCAAGCTCCTTTCTCCTAAATGCAACAGAGCAGCAGGAAGGCCAATGAAGAGAAGGATAGTTGGAGTTGAAGAATGTGGGTCAAGCAGTAAGGGCAAGAGAAGATGTAAAAGATGTGGTGGATTGGGACACCTATAGAAAACCTGCAATGAAACTGTTGCAGATCCTGATGCACCACCACCTACACCTCCAAAGAAGAAGAGAATGACCTACAAGCCAAAAGTGGTTGAAATTATAGAAACCACAGATGATGCATCTAAGAAGAAGAGGAAGGCCTCCTCTAAGGGGAAACAACCTAGCAATAAGAAGACAACTCCTGCTGAGCCTACACCTCCTGAGCAATCTGTGCAGTAAGTGATCCATCTGTTCTAACCATTTTTCTAATTTTGAAGCCATGTGTAGTTGACAACATGTTCACACCTGTCATCTTACAGGGTTCCAAGCTCCCCGGTCACTAGGAGGTAGGCCAAACAGCAAGTGTCAGGTAGCCCAGGGGCACTGACTAGGAGTCAGGCTTCCTCAATGCTGACATCCAGTCCAAGCGCCTGCACTAGGAGCAAGAGGGGAGGGGTCTGATGCAATAGAAGCAAGATAGAAGACAACTTTTGACTTCTGTACTTTTGAACTTAACACCAGTGCTTATGTGTGCTGCTGAGTCACCAGTGCTTTTGTGTGCTTTTCTGAATGTAATGTGGCATATGAACTTGGTATTGTAATGTGGCATGTGAACTTGGCCTGAACTTGGTATTGTAATCTGCCATGGGAACTTGGCAGCTGTTGGTGTGAACTTGGTATTGTAATCTGGTATAATGTAGTGAATTGTTTGTCATGCTGAAAAATCAAGACTTCGTAATGTATTCAAGTTTCTCATGCTGAAAAATCAAGACTTGGTAATGTATTCAAGTTTGTCATGCTGAAAATTTAACAGGGCAACACAAGCATAAGGCAACTGCATTTCATTCATTTTAGAAACATTACAAAGCAAAGTTCATGCTTGGTTATACAATACCATGCACAAAGCAACAAAGCAAACAACACCTACAAACACACTGACCCCCAATCATCATCTTACCAACTCTCTGCTCTCCACCTATTCTAATCACAGTATTCCTCTGAGCACAAACAACATTGTTCAGGTTCAACAGAGAATTCTCTAAAGCCTTCATCGTGGCCATCACTGCTACAGCATCCATGCCATCTCCAGCGCTCACTGGCTTCCACATGAAGAAGCTGCAGTTCCCCTGACCCTGTTCATGCCGAAGACCACAGCAATGGGATGAACCCTAGATCCGATTTTAAAATACCAAAATGGACCAACAAGAATTCAAAAAACTCACCCAGTCATGATTCCTACAGGTGTAGAATTGTTTGTCTGGGTTGTTTTGGGTTCTCGACGTGCGCTCCACAACCGTCGCCGTGCGGCAGAAGGGGCATAGCGGCTGCCCCTCTCTCGCTCCGTGTGAGCTTGTCGATGACGAAGCGCCCGAGCCTGTCGCCATCTTCTACAGCCCTCTGCTTGCACTCCTGTCGACGATGCCTGCCCGCCTAAGCCGTGCCCGCACCCCCGCCCGAGCGACTGCCGCCGCTGCTGCCTTTACCGTGGAGACAGGGAAGGAGGAAGAGACCGGGAAGGAGAAAGAGGTCGTTGGTGCCGTTGGGTCCGGGCCGGCCATTATAAGCTGGTCCAACCTGACCAGGACGGGGATGGACCCAAGTCTGGCTCAGGGGCACCCGATGTCCCCTAGCAAAAGGCTCGAAAGTGGGTATCTGCCAGCAAAGAGGCAGCATTTGGCATGTCCAATAGCAAATTTTGCCTATTTTTTGAGGTACAGGACATCAAGCAAACAAGAAGCTACTCGATAATCAAGAATTCAAGATATATCGTTTCGCTGAAATTTAGCTTATGCTGATTTGTTGTGAGAGGAAAACACTATTCGTTCGCTGAGAAGTACTGCTGAAGTAGTTCAAGCGAACAGGACGCACAACAAATCAGCATAAGCATCAGTATAAGCCAGAAAATGATGTGGGGTCTATGATGAAATATTAGAAATAGATTATTAATAAGCGATAAAATATTAGCTTTGGCGGCAGGACCTCGATTCAGACCGCTCAATCAAGTGGTAACCTAGCCCTGTTGCCTTTTGAGTCATTATTCTACTATACTCCTATTTATCCTATACGGGGCGTGTTTAGTTGGAGAGAAAAAAAATTTTGGGTGTCACATCAAATGTGTCGGAAGAATGGTGGAAGGAGTTTTCAGATACTAATAAAAAAAATTACAGAACCCGTCAGGTAACTTCGAGACGAATCTAATAATACTCATTAATCTGTCATTAGCACATGTTGGTACTGTAGCATTTAAGGCTTTTTATGAACTAATTAGACTTAAAAGATTTGTCTCGCGATTTCACCGAGAACTGTACAATTAGTTTTTTTTTCTGTCTACATTTATTACTCCATGTGTCTAAACATATGCTTTTACTGTAGAAGACAAAAAAATTTGAGAACTAAACCAGGCCACAGTATATATTTGTCCATGGGCCCACGTGACATGACTTTGGCGATTCGCCACGCGGCCCACCACGCAACTCAGACTGGGCATTTTAAAACCGGAAACCGAAAACCGAACCGAACCGAGCCGAACCGAACCAAAATATTGGTTTTTTCGGTTTTCGGTTTCGGTTTTACTCTCTGCCAGGTTCGGTCATCGGGTTCGGCTTCGGTTCCAGGCTTCAGCCAAACCGACTCACCGAGAACTGAACTATGATGCGTGCACAGTACAGCGTCACAACAGCAGGCGCTTAGCCAGCCCCGCTGCCCCAGACTACCTAGCCCAATAAGGCCCACGTACTTCGAGCCCTCGAGTACTCAAGTCAAGTGCCTACGTACGTATACTAAACTAAGAAGCTCGAGCTCTTGGACCACAGACAGAGCCACGACCCACGCAGTTGCATCGCACAAACCACTCCTAACCCTATCCCTATCTGGAGCTTCACAGGCGGCGGCGACGGCGGCGGACCGATGCGAGCGCGCGGTCGTAGTCTCACGGACGTTGGAGGGGATGGAGCACGGCGGCGGCAGCAATCGCATCAGCACTTCGGCGGGAGGCGGGAGGCGGGAGGCGGCAGACTGGCAACGACAGCAGTCGACCGCGGACCCGTGGTGGAGCAACGAGGCCGCGGATATCTACGAGGCAGCGTCGCAACCACCCTCACAGGTCTTCCATTATTCGATTCTTCCCCTGGATTAACAAGTGTTGATGCTTGCTTTGCTTCTTGTCTGTTGCCTTGAGTTCCTTGATTTGAAGTAGACATCTCTCGTGTGTTTGTTCGGGGCTTCGGTTAAAACTGAAAAACCGAAGTAAAACACCGAAACCGAACTCGTTGGTTTCTGATTTTCTAGACAACCGATCGGCTGTCAGTTTCTGCAAACGGAAATTTCTACCAACCGAGGCACCGTTTAGATGCCAAAAATTTTGCCAAAATTTTTAGATTCCCCGTCACATCGAATCTTTGAACGCATGCATGAAGCATTAAATATAGATAAAAAATAAAACTAATTACACAGTTTAGACGAAATGGACGAGACAAATCTTTTAAGCCTAATTAGACTATGATTAGATAATATTTACCAAATAACAACGAAACTGCTAACAGTAGCATTTTATCAAAAAAAAAAAAATTTGCCAACTAAACAGCCTTCTAATACACCGAACCGAAAAGTCGGTTTAAACCGATTGCCCTGGCTGACACGCAACAACCACTCGCTGGATAAATTATTTGCCCGCGCAGCGCGCACGCATATGCATCCAGTTCCAGCTCACGCCACGCCTCTCCTTCACCCAGTCTCAGTCAGTCACAGCGCACACCTCCCAACCTCCTCGGCCTCGGAGGTCGCAGCTCACCGCGGCTCAGCCAGGGCGGCAGGCATGGCCGGCCGCGAGGCAGGCGACTGCGGCGGAGAGGGAGAGGAGCCGCCGGCCCGTGAGCTCCCCGACGACATCACGGACGAGATCCTGCTCCGCCTGCCGTTGCGCAACGCCCTGGCGCGCGCCGGGGCGGCGAGCTGCGCCTTCCGCGCGCGCGTCTCCTCCCCGCGCTTCCTCCGCCGCCACCGCTCGCTGCACCGGGACCCCGGCTCGCTCCTCGGGGTCTTCATCTTCCCCCTCGTCCCCGACGGCGCGCGCGGCGGCACGGGCTTCCACCCTGCCGAGCCACCGCACCCGGCGGCGTCCGCCGCCGCCGCCGTCGCCGCCGCGGCTGACTTCTCCTTCGGGTTCCTCCCGGCGGCGGCGGCGGCGGACCCCTCCGCCGCGGCTGGGTCTGAGGCCGCCGCCGCCGCCGCCGAGTGGATGGTCCGGGACTACCGCGACGGCTGCTTCCTCCTCGACCGCGTGCCGGCGGCCACCGGGAGCACCGTCTTCACCGAGCTCGCCGTCTGCGACCTGCTGTCCCGCCGCTACGTCCTGCTCCCGCCCATCCCGGACGACCTCGCCGACATCGTCCACAGCGTGCTCACCGTCTTCGGCGGCCGCCGCGCGTGCGAGCCCTTCCTCGCCCCCGCCGACGCCGAGGCCTGCGGCGTGGACGACGTCGACGCGGATCCACCTCTCACCGTGTTCTGGACGGCCCGTTCCCCGAGGAAAATGATCGCCTTCGCCTTCTCGTCGCGCGACGGCCGGTGGCGCGCGCTCGAGTCGCCGCACTGCTTTGTCTGGCGCAGGCACCGCTCCCCGTTCAGCTGCCCCATCAGCGCCGTCTGGAACCGCCGCCAGTACGCGCACGGCCGCTTCTACTGGGTGGACTGCCTCACCAGCCGCTGGCTCGTGCTCGACGCGCGCACCATGGAGCTCTCCCTCGAGGTCATCCCGTCGCCGGCCGGCTACTGGGAGGAGCACGTCGCCGTCGTGGAGGCCCCGGACGGGAAGCTTGGCGTCTTCGCGCACGGCTTCCACCACCCCGGCGGCAAAGCCAATCTGCACTACTATACGATCGTGCACGACACGGAAGCCGGCGGCAGCGACGCGCGGCGGTGGCAGCTGGAGAAGACGATCCCGCTGCCGTGGCCGTCTGACCACCGCCCTTTCTGCCTCCGGGGCACGGCCAACGGATGCCTCATCATTGAAGTCAGCGAGGAAAAACCGGTATTCATGGCGAGCCACCGCGTCAGGGACGCCGAGCTCTTCAAGATCGACGTCAAGAGTTTCCAGCTCCAGAAGATCTGCCGGGCACGGTGCGCCGGCAGTGCTGCCGGCGAGTGCTGCTGGCCATACTTCGGCTTCCCGCCATCGCTGTCGTTGCCCACTGTGTGAGCACTGAGCAGCATGATGTTAATGAAACAAAATTATCTTCAACTTTAGAGCGAGCCTTCAGTTTGTATGGTCTACATGTATAAGCAACACTTGTACTCGTCCAGTTTGTTTACATATGCAACGCATACATACAGATACAGTTACAAGTACAAAGCAAACAACAACCTCAACATTTTTCAACTGTATAAACCCCACAAAGCAGGAGTAGACCATTGCCCAAAGGCATAGATTATAGTCAAAGCCACGTCACTTGATCATGATGTTTATTGATCTCCTCTTGTAACTACGTCCCATTGCTGGTTGCTTTCAATGGTACCATAGCAATGAGCAAGTACAGCATTGCACCTTCTACACAAAAGATGGCAGCTTGTATGAGGCAAAAGGAACCAATGCTCCTAGCTTGCTCTATGTTTTGATATCTTCCACTGCATGTTTGTCGTTCTCTTTGTTCTCTTAAAGGATTGCTCAAGGTCAGCTGAGGACCATCCAGTCAGACCAGAAGATCGCCCACGGCTTGCTGAGGATGATCCTGCACCACGGAAAGATGGCCCAGCGTCCGCTGAGGATGGTTCAGCCAGACGAGAACGGATACCATACGATGCTGCAGTCGAGCTCACCATACCTGTCACAGCAGGTGCAAAGCTCTCCACAAACATGCCACAAGATATCAAAGTCTCACCAGGAGGCATGTTGATGTATGAAACTGTACCATCCTGAAGATCTACACAGAGGAGTCTCTTCTGGTTGCCAAAGAAGATCTTAGTCTTGAGCTGGAAAAATGGGCTTATGCCCACAGGCATCCGAGGAACGATAGTCTGCAAGTGGATCCAGTCTTGACTAGTCAAGTCTGCCACCCAAATATCTGACACTATATTGTTAGATCCATCAGAATGTGTTGACAACAAACGAAGCTTTCCTTCCCCTTCAAATAGTTCCAAATTATGGTTTTTTACAGCATCTGGGATGGCAATTTTTGAGAACCTCTCATCTGTCAGGTTGAGCGTCAGGATGTCTCGACACAAATGGGAGGAAGCCTCATTAAGAAGTAGCCAATACATGCCATCATTAACAATGACTGCCTTTGTTGCCTTTAAGAGCTCTGCAGATTCATGTATTGTCCTCCATGTCCTCCATGACAGTGCACCAATAGTGCATATTTCAAATGTCAAGAACCGCACACGGTGACGGATAGAGACCACCTTGTACTCTTTTGTGGAGGGCACAAATCCAACAAAATATTCAGAGTAAAGAGACTGTAATTTGAGTACTGAATCTGGGAGCCTAAAATGCTTCCTTGTTGTGGGATTCAAGACCTCAGCATCGCCTTTTATATCATAGGCACACACCAAGCCATTGCAGGGGCCTGACATGTTAAACCTACTTGAGAATACCAGCTCCACGCTTCTGAAATTCATTGTGGCAGGATCAAATGTGTACATGTGGACTAGGCCATGATCAAGCGAGGTGAAACAAGCAATGGACTGGTGGAAGCGGCAAGCATTATTCAGGTGACGGTCCACAAAACTAGGTTCTTCAACACAGTCTCGCCAGAACTTGCACACGCTGCGGGACTTGACAACGTCTCTGCCAGGAAGAAAAGCAAGGATAATCCCTTGGGCGTCTTGAGGAATGAATATTTGAGTTTCCGTTGCTTCATTCTGCTTATCAAGATCATCATTGTTACAGTCCATGCCAAGGATGCAATCTACAATTCTGTCCAAGGTAAAGGTTTGGTCAGTGATCACTATGCAACAAAAAAAAAGCAAGACAGGGCTTGCTGATACAAAATTGTACTCAGATAAAAATATGCCCTTTAGTGTCCAACATAAAAGTTTCCACTAGAGCAATTAACATCATAAGGGTTTGGTACTGCTATGTGAATCCATTCGTAAATGGCTGAAAGTAAACGTAGAACACAGATACAGAATCAAATGCGCACCAGCATGTTCTAACTAACATCAAAACCATTATGGATGCACCACTTTGATGAAGTAATAAAGAGTTTTTAACTTCTTCCAGAAATGGATATTGAAGAGCATCTCCAGCAGCTCACCAATAATTCATCCCCAATAGGATGGTCTTGATGGTCACTGATACTGCTTTTTTGGAATATTGGGGGAGATGCTCCAGCAGACAACCAATATTCTTCCCCAATACATAGGACCCACATGTCAGATTACAATTTTTTATTTTCTTTCCTCTTTCTCTCCAGCAGGGTGTTCCTTCCCCGCCACTTCCACCCTGATAGAACTTTCCCCGCCCCTCACGCTGCTCTTGGCCGCCGCCCTCCTCCTCCACTTCGCCACCGCGTCCCGGGGATCCCCGCTCTCCTCCGCCCAGCCCTCCTCGCATTCTCTATCCTCCTCTGGCTTGTGGCCCTCCGCATCCTCCCCTCCCTGGGCCTCCTCGTCCTCGCAGACTCCGCTGGCTCCCTGCTCGCCCGCGCCCAGCACCAGCCCTATCTCCGTCGCCGGCAGACGAGGTGTCGAGGTGGAGGCATCCTCATCACCAGCAGCGGCGCGGGCAAGGAGCAAGTGTTCAGATCCACGAGCCAGCCACATGCACACAATACCGGCGCACACGGTTGTCCAAACCCCTACGGCGGCGGTGGTTGCCGAGTAGCTTGGAGGACAGCGACCATGGCGGTCTGGTGTGGGCAGTGTGCAGGGAACAAGAAAAGTGACAGTTATCATGGGGTCCACAGTATTGGGGGAGATGCAACTCCCCCTCTATTTGAGGTGAGCTGTTGGAGCAATGAAATCACCTCATCTCCCCCAATATGACAGGTTTCTGGGGATGAGGGATTGTATTGGGGAGCTGCTGGAGATGCTCTGTACTACAGATGCAAGGCTCTATGAATCACAATAAGATGAGACCCCCAGGCCCCCTACAAAAAAAGGATCATTCATAGAGGAAAACAGTACTGGGCTATCGTGATAGAGATTAAATGATTATGTATCAAAATCAATTCACCTTAAAGGTGGAAATAGTAAAAGGTGCACAAGCATATCAAATTCACAAGTTCTAAATAAAAAAAGAAACATATATGACACAAAAAGCATGGTATGCAATCAATATGCTTTGCCCTCCCTCCCTACCATTTACAATGCACTATTGACCACTTGCATGTTAGATATTAAACCCATCCAAACTTATCTTCAATTTCAGATCACTGGACTACATCAAGGACAAATCAGCATTTTTTAACACTAAATACTTGTTATTTTAGCTTCCATCAGGTATGCTAGTGTCCATCTCTCAGTGCAGCTTTATTTCATTGTCCATTTCTACTCCAACTCCAAGTTAGCGATGCGATCTCTATATCTGCATAGAGGCAGGAAAGTCCCAAGCAAGTTTTCTCGCATCGAAAAAGACTCCGCAGGGATAGCCTTTGCTTCACAAGCTGGTTATAGAGGTTCAAGACTACGATCAGTTCCATCATCAGGATATCATCTATGCATTTCCTATTCCATTGAGAGATAATTCCTATTCCCCATGATATATGCAGCCACCGGATCTAAACTGTTTGCCAACAGATGTAGATTCAACTAGTGGTCTGGCTAAAATGGTGCCAATCATACAACGAACAGCACATACAACAAATGGCACAGAGATCTACCACTTTGTGCTGTCAACCGAACTCCATTTCGCGTGATATTTCAACATGATCTCAGCGCATATCCGCAGTGAAAAGCAGGGGCGGACCCAGTTATACTTTTTTTTTGGCAAAGCAATCGAAGTTAGTAGCCGTAATACATGCATATACGCTTGTAACTAGATCAGATCCGTATAGAAATACTAAGTTAGGGTTTGGGTGGTGCACCGTTTCGCACAACAGGAAGGGAAGACCGAGGGGAGGGCGTACCAGGCGGTGCTCTTCACCGGCGAAGGGGCCGGAGAAGACCTGGGCACCTGACCTAGTCGGCAGCGACGGCCGCCCAGGCGTCGCCACGGCCCACGAGCGAGCGCGCTGGGGCCTGGGGCGGTGATGGACGAAGAAAAGCAGGTTGCAGCATACAGGCAGAGGCAGCTCGGGTCCGTGTAGGTCCGGCCTGACACTGGAGTAGATAGATTGTACCATTTCAGCTTCCAGGTGCTAGATATCTCCCTAAAATACTGCCGGTGCTTGATTTGGAATTTAGAAGGTGAAGTAAAAACAAGACTTATGTTTCACAGTTTTGTTCAGTTTTCACGTGTCTACATATATTTAAGTGTTGGTATTATAAAATGAAATACTTTCAATGGATTTCACTCAATTTTTCTAACTTGTGAGGATGAAAAACATTCTCAATAGAGTTTTAGTCAATTTCCAATGTACACGGAGCCAAAACCCAGCTTAGGCGAGTGCCTATACTGACTTAGCTATTTATGTCCGAGCTTATAGGTTTGCGATGTTTTTTTTCTCCCATTATGTCCCGACCCCCCGTCTGGCTATTTATTCACTGTCAATTAAACGAGATGGATGACTAACTAAATGGAAAAAACAAATCATTGTGTGCCATTTTCTATGGTGTTTAAACGATATGATTAGACGAACAATAGTTTAATTTCACGAGCATATTTACTACTCCTTTTAAAGAATTACATTCCTAGTAGGGGCGGATCTACAGTATACCATCGGGTCCGGTGACCCTGGTAAACTTCGAGCTAATTTGTTTAGTCATAATTCTCAATATAACATCATATCACAATAGCTTCTTTAAGGGTGACCCTAATGCCTGATTTTGCTAGATTCACCCCTGATTCCTAGAGGTCATAACTACAAGGAGAAAGTTTTTTAAAAGAAATAACATGAAGAATATTCCTGGAAGTCATAACTACAAGAAGAAAAAAGTTTGTAACTAAAAATCAAATAAGAATATTCCTGAAGATCATATATGAAAAAAAGAAGAATATTTTATGGAGGTCATATGGAAAAAAAAGAAATAACATGACGAGAGTGGGTTGTCATAACGACAAGGAGAAAAAATTGTAACTAAAGTCAAATAAGAATATTCCTGAAGGTCATATATATAGAAAAAAAAAAGAATATTTCTGGAGGGCATATGGAAAAAAATAACCTAACTAAAATCAAATAAATATTCCTGAAGGTCATATATGAAAAAAAATTCTGGAGGTCATATGGGAAAAAATTAAAAATAACCTGACGAGAGTGGGATTTGAACCCACGCCCTTTCGGACCAGAACCTTAATCTGGCGCCTTAGACCAACTCGGCCATCTCGTCAAGTTGGTTATGCTGTCAACATTTCCTTATTTATTCTATACATTGTTATCTCTTCTCATCAGCTGTGGCCGAAGCAGTATTCCCATTATCCAGTTCCTCCCTCGAAGCTGTAACAATGGAGTCTGCGTCGCTCACGTCACTCACCAATCTATTCCCGTGCGCTTCCCCGTCTCCAATGTAATGCGGAACGCCATCTCCTCCTACAGTCAAGATGAGAAAAAATCGCGTTCAATTTTCATAATTTATCTTGTCCCCATTCCGGGAGTTCTTTGAATCAGATGCTGGTGTCCGTCGGAACCGAAGAAGATCGGGCCGGGACGCCGCACTAAGGCTTCGTCTCTGAAGGCAACCTGTGCGCTCTCTAGGCGGAGGGCAGTTTCAGAGCTGGTGGTTCTTGGTGCTGTGGCCCTCTCCATGCCGGCGCAAGCAGCAATGTTGGAGCCTGATATCATCAGGTAACGCGGAACGAGTCGTCGCAGCTACACAGATTTTTCCAGTGGTCACGCAATCTGATCTCTTGTTTCCGTATTGAAGTTTTCAGGTACCGGAAGCTGGACAGCGGAGTCATACTCGAAGGTACTGTACTGGAAGCAGGGAGTTGCTTTCGCACAGTGTTTCAGTTATGTTTCTGATTGCTCATGGACGAACTACGCTTCTTGATCTGAAGATGTCGTCGATGGGGAGGGGCCTGAAGCACGGGAAGGCGATATTGTGCAGTTCAACTACGTGTGCCGCCGCGCAAACGGTTATTTTGTGCATAGGTGTGTGGAATTCTAATGCCAGTGTTGTTCAGTACATACACTGAAAACCCGTTGCAGTTTCAGTTAGATGGAGTCCGGTCATATGGTGGTCTCACCATGTTTTCCCTGTCTGCTGCAACTCAGCACGGTGGACCAGTTCAGCGGTGAGAGCAAGCCGGTGACACTTGCACTTGGCGGAGAAGAGGTTACAAGCTTCACTCCTGAAAATGTTTTCCCCTCATTCTTCAGAAGTATGGATATTCTCTAGGTGCACTCTGCTGCAGTTTCTAGTTCTGTGAATTTGTTTGTTGTGATGTCTAGCTTATGTTCTATTCAGATGATTCGAGGCCTGAAAGACGTCCTAATTGGGATGAAGGCCGGAGGTAATTTGGATACAAGCTTAGTTCCCGTTCCAGGCAGACAGGCAGCATACTAAAACAATTGTTCAGTTTTTTTTTCCTTATAATGATGTGAATCTTGATGGTTGACACTATGGTTTTAGGACTGCCATTTTATTCTAACCTTTTTCATGACTTGGTGTGCACTGTGCAGGCAAGAGGAGGGCTCTAATCCCTCCTGAAGTAGGCTACATCAGTGAGACATTGAAGCCCATACCAGAAGAGGTGCACGGTCTCGATGCCGTACTATCTATCTAGATTTGATTTGAAGGAACATTAGTACAGTACTTCCAAAATGTAAATTCTGCACAATTCTGATGGTTTATACAATACAGCTGATTTACGGTTACTCTTCTGCTTGTTTTTGGTTCAAATTGCAGTTTGGACCGAGGCGAAGCCTGCTGTCTCATGCCAAGGAACCACTGGTGTTTGAGGTTCAGCTGCTGAAGGTCCTGTGATTCTGCATTTCTGCCGTCATCATCATTGGTCAATGCAAACGGTGCTCCAAGGGAATCACCGAGTTCATTGTAAACTTAAATGTTCTCCCTTTGAAAACGAAATCAGCAAATTAAATTAATGAAATAGTCAAACAGCAGCCATCCTGCTTTTGTCAAAATTTCTGCTCTGAAATGGAGAAGCGGAATGGTTCTGCACTGAAACGGAGAGACGGATCAAAATTTCAGAATTTCTTCATGGCCATTTGCAAATATGCCATTCACGAACTGCACGGCAAGTTTATGCTTAAAAGCAGGATCCAATTACTAGATTTTTTTTTCTTGTAACTCAAAAGAACACTTCGAACTGGTAAACCCAAAAGTTTGAAGGAAAAAGGTGATTTTGAATGGCATTGCTGTTTGTATTGTATGCGAGATTTTTACTGTTTTCTCTCTGCATCGATCGTGCAATAAGCGGTGTAGTACAGGCAGTAGGAGGGGAAGACCGACTTGCAGAGCAGCACTGGCAATTCCAGTCGGCCGCCGCCGCCGTCAGCGTCAGCGGGAGCTGTCAAAGTGGCGGCTTGGAGGCCGACGAGCCCTCTCACTGGCGAGCCAGAGACAGCGACGCCGCGCACCGTCACGTGCGGAGGGAGGAGGCTGCCGGCCGTGGCGGCTACATAGTCGCCATTGCCGAACCACGAGGACTCGGCGTGGCTGCCGGCCAGCACCCGGCGCCACAGCCTGTGGTCCGGGCGGGACCTCAGCAGCGCGCCCACGGCCTTGGCGCCGAAGAAGGAGCCGCGCAGGCGCAGCCTCTTGGCGATGGCTTGGCCTGCCGCCGCCAGCCGTGGGTCCGCCTCGGCATCGTCCGCACCGCCGAACGCGTGCGCCTTGAAGAAGAACCAGTACTCCTCCGGCGGCAGCGGCCGCAAGATGATTGGCTCCGTCGTGCCGAGTTCCACGACGTGCTTGTCGCTGCCGGTCACGATGATCCTGCTCCCTGTCCGGCCGCGCCGCAGGGCCGGCATGATGGCGTCTATCACTGGCTTCTTGCGCGGGTCGACGTTGTCGAACACGGCCAAGAACCTCTCGCCGCGCAGCTTCCGCTCGAGGAGCCTCAGCTGCTCGCCGGAGCCACCAAGGCTGGTGCCTGCCGTGCTGGCGACACTGAACAGAGAGCGCAGAAGCTGCACGGCCTCGCTGGGTACCGTGAGGCTCATGCAGTGGAAGTCCAGCAGCATGATCAGCGAGAAGTGGCGGCGCACCGCTGGCTCGTCGCAGACGTGCTGCACGAGGGTCGTCTTCCCCAGGCCGGCGCGCCCGATTATCGGAAGAACGCCTAGCTCGCCGTCGCCGCCGCCAGCGTCTTCGTCGTGCAGCAAGAAGTCAATGACACGGCTCCTCTCGAGGTGCCTGCCGAACACCTGGCAGTCGGCGTAGATGTTCGTGGCCAGCGGACGGTGCAGCGCCGGCGGGCAGCACTGCAGCAGCATGATGAACTCGGCAAGATCGCTGGACACGCTCTCCATGTCCACGAGGACGCCGTCGAGCTCACCACCGCGGAACAGCGTCCTCCTTGCCGCGACGCGCACGCGCTTGGCGGCGTTGAACGAGCTTGGCGAAAACAAAGACCGCCGCGGCTCGCCCCCGCCACCGCCAGGGCCGTCGTCGTCGTCCTTATCCGTTACCTCGACCGCCTTGCCCCCGAACGCGTCGAGGAAGTAGCGCCCTCGGTGCGCGGCGCCAACGAGCTCCGAGAGCCACTCCAGAAGCGCTCGGCTCGTGATCCGCCTCGCGTCGGCGGCCTCCACCACGCTCTCGAGCTTGACCACGAGGTGCCGTAGCCGCTGGAGCTTGCCCTCGACACCCCGCCGGTCTTGGAGCTTCCCGGCGAGGAGAGATATCGCCCTGCCTACAAGGTCGGCGACCACCGCGGATACGACGGCCTCGGCCATGCTCAATTTCCTCCGGCTATTATCTGCACATTGCGAACCAGCCGCGGCCAGAAACTTCGTCTTGCTCTGGTAGAACGCACTGTTTAAAAAATGACACGCGGAGACCTACCTCACCGCCGCCGCTGCCGGCTAGCGCCCAACTGCCGCCTTGACTCACAAGTCACAAGGCGATGCTGAGACGCCACCCGACCGTGTCCGCCTACCACCTGCCGATTTTTTAAAGAATTTCTCAAGATGGTACGGAACATTGTTCGAGATCATCAAACTGGTGCTGGTGGTCTGAAAGAATTTTCTTAAATACGCTACTGGAGCCTGTTCGTGTAACACCCTAGGTGTTTATCACCAATTAAGTGGTGGGTTTAAGCTCAAACATGACAAATTAGTGGAGATGACGATGCCAAAGCCAAACCTATGGAAATAAACCCTAATCTAAATTTGGATGCTGCACCCTTCTTTGCATATAGGCCATTTTTAAGATATATGCTTGGGTATTGTTATCAAAGTATCTTCACATGTCTCACATCAGTAACTATCTATATGAAGCCCTGGAAAAGTTTCATGGAGTTTGGAAGCAAAAAGTCTCATGAAATGATAAGTTCCATTCCTATTGGAACTTGCATCATTAAGCGAATGGAATTGTAGATCATCAGCCAAACCTTGCAAACTTGTCCAAATAACTCCAGATGAACTCTACAACACCTTAACTACACTTAGGGCACTTAATGGAACAATGTTCATCTTGGTTATTTTGCCTAAATGTGCTTCTAAGTAATGGTTGACCATGTATGGACCTGGGAACACTTTGGTTTGACCATTTCAAAAGTGTGACCTAGAAGCTTTGCATGACTATGCACCCTTTGACAAAGTTATAGAGAATTTTATAAGGAACAAACTTTGTTTAAGAGTCGAGTCATGAAAATGTGTGTAACATGCTCAAACAGGGCCCACAAGTCAGTTTTAGGGCTGATTTCAGCACTTAGCCATTTTAATCCCTGATTTCGGTGTCGTCGACGTTGGCATCACGCGTTCTCCAAAAATTGCTAAGCAACTCAAGTTGGTCCAAATACAAAAGTTGAAGAGTATATTGTGGAGAGGATAATGCCCGAAAATGGCACTTGTTCGACTACTTTTCGCCTAGCAAATTGGAGTTTTGTTAATCGCTTGGAATGCTTTGACAATGTCATTTTGGCACTTAGTTATCTCCTAATCCAGAGCACTAATGGTCATGAACCCTAAATAGATATTGTAGAGGGTTACGTGGGCAACAACTTTGGTTCTTGGCCCAAGGTCCAGTTCGACCAGTATCTAGCTCAAATCGTCGTCCAACCGGCCCACGTTGTAACCCGACACGTGTTCGGCAGAATGCCAAGACGGCCGACGCGTGCTCCGTGGCGTGGCGGTCATGCCCGTGCCGCGTCCCCACTGCATTGCCGTGCGTCCTCGTTCCCTCTCGTGTTGGTAAAGCCCGAGCTGTAACCGAGCGCCTCTCCACTTCTCTCTCGCCTCATCTCCGCTCTGGGTGCGCGAGAGCAAGCGCCGCAGCCATGGCCACCGCGGGCAGGGCCGTTCGGCACCCCCATGGCTTCACGCGTTGCGGCCAAGCCAAGCCGTCACCGACCCTGGAAACTCCCCTTACGCCTTGTACACGCTCGATAGGAGCCGTTGTCGCTGCCTTCATCCGGCTGTTGCTCACCGAGCGCCGCCATCGACATGGTCGCCATGGCCGAGCTCCATGGCCACCGGTGTTCCTCCAACCCCGAGCCTCCTTGTCCTCAACCGTGCTTAGCACCACCCTGACCTCGTCGCACCGCCCGCGAAGCACCCCTTCCTCGGCCCCGTTGGCCGCCGGCAAGCTCCAGCGACGGAGCCGCCGCGGCAGCACCGCCGGTCACCGTGGTCAGGCGGTCACGAGCCACCCTAGGCTGTGGCAAGGCCACCTGCGGGTGCGCCCGAGCACCGCGGTCCTTCCCTGCCACTTCCGCGATGCCGGTGAGGCCCTCATCGCTCGGAGCAGCGAGCTCCGGCGACTTCCCTCTGCTTTCCCGGCGTCCAGAGGAAGGGGGCGGTTCCCTCTCTCTCTGTCTTCCTCTGTGTGAGTGACATGTGGGTCCAACCGGGCAGTAGGCCCCGCATGTCAGTTAAGGCGGTGGCTGTTTGGGTATGTTTTCGGGTGCGCCTAGCAGATGCGGTTAAGGGTGGTTTTAATTCTGATTTTTTATTTCCATTTCATGTAAATCTTCTAAAATTCATATCTCAAGCTAGGTAATTCCAAAAATAGCAAATGTGGACTTTTTGGAAACCTTGTGAAGAGATATATGCAGTGCAGTCATAATATGTTACATGTTTGTAGGTATTTTCTAATGTATTTATTAAGTTTTAAAAATGCTCTAAAAATGCCTCTAAACCTAACCAGAGCAAGATCGGGAGTTTTAGGACTCCAAAAATAGTGATTCTTGTTTTGTTAATTTTGTGATGACATGTACTTGCTAGGAAAAATATTAAACACACTAATTGTTCACTGTTTTCTTAGGGTTTTGATTGGACCTTGATAAATAAGAAATTTACATTATATTGCTTGTTATTTTTATATTTTGAGTTGTGCTGCTCCAATTGATGTGAAATTTTTATGGTAGGCTTGTTATGCTATGGATGTACTGTGGTATAAATTTCATGGTCATTGCTTACTGTATGCTCAAGTTATTGATTTAACTTGTTTATAGCTTGATAAATAGCTTATAAATAATATATAAATGATAAAATAGAAAATTTTGTTCCATTACCTTAGTATGATTTTTCTCTATCATATTGATTCATAATATGGCCTTGTGTTCACAGAAAATATTGAGTGTTAAGTTTAACTTGCTCTCACATGATTTATTGCTATAGCTATTTGTCTTTTTCATAGGGGTTGATATATATCTCCAAATGGTTTGAAATTTGGACAGTAGACTTTTGGTAGCATTTTTAGGCCATTGTAATTTTGTTAGAATTTATTGAGCACTTTTGATAGGTGTTCATAATTCCACCTAATTATCTAAATAAATTAAGAAAATACATTAAAAGAATTTATTTAGGAATGGACACTATGTTTTATGGTGTTCATTGGTCATGGGTGACATGTTGGTAAAGTTGGTTTTATCCAATTATATGTTTGCAACATAAGTTAATAATTATTTCTTGCAAATGAGGTTTCTGAACAGATTTGAGGATATTGTTAATTACCCTATGCAAATGATGTTTTCATGTCTTATGTGATATAACAAAGTTGTTGTGAATTTCATGATCTAGCTGCTGTTAAAATTTGGTGGCATTTGGCCATATGGTTTAGAAACTACAGCTGTTTAAAGTTAGGTTACAGAATTGCTTGCTCTCTGTCTTGTTAGACCAGTTTCGGTATTTGTGTAAATTTGACATGTTAAACTTTGGAATCATGCTGTGATGTTTATAAATGAAATTTAGATAATTTCATAAGCTTTCCATAATGTCTTCTTGCAAGTCATTTGGATTTGTAGAACTTCAGATATGATTGATTTACCCAGCTACTGCATGTATGTCCAGAATTGTTGAAAATACATGATTGCTTGGTTACTTTGTTTGGGTATTGCTAAGTGTGATTCATGTCTTTGGTGATTAAGCTATTACACCTGAGACTTTGTAAATCTTATGTCATGCTTGGTGTTGCTTTCTTTGCTATTTAAGCATGTTTGTTTGTGTAAGGTTACTTAAGTAATGTGATGTGCTTACGTGTCTTTACTATAACCTTATACTTGCCTTGATTAACGTGTGATGCATCATCTATTGCATTTTCTTATATTCATGCACTTGCATCTTGCATTTCATTTAGGTACGCTAGATGCACCACGTGAAGGACCTAAGGTGGAGCCAAACCCGAAGATGGAGTTTTGGATCCATCCCGAAGATCGAAGGACCGGACAAGTGGTAGATTGGAAGATGCTCGGCAAGCGAACTCATCTGACATACTCTAACTTGAGTCGGATCCCAGGCAAGCCCCGGAGCATTATAAGCCTCCTATCTTCAAAGCAATTAATTCTATATATGTTATAAGTATTGTTGCATTAAGTGATAGGAGTTGGTTGGAAACTCTTGCTGCATTATATCATTCCTTGTCCAGATATATGAATCCTTGAATCCTACATAGACTAGGATCGAGTAGATGCTTAGCCCTGCTTTAAGCGGTAGAAGTCAGGTGATTTCCTGTCACCTGCGAGATATAGGGATATTCATATATGGCACGGTTGGCTATATTTGCTATCGTGGAATGGAACCATGTGTTAATAAAATGAAATGAGACCGGGCGGGATGACGATAGTGAAGCAACAAGGCATGGAGGTCTTGGGTGTGAATCTATCCCCGTCTGAGTCATTTAAGGACCGATTCGCTGTACGTCCTTGAGTCATGTTGAACGCAGTCTAACACTTAGTTGGCCGGATAAGTCGTTCCGACCGCGAAGCCGAGTAATGTGATTCAGGCCGGGAATCGAATGGTAGGTTGCTTCTTGGAGGAGAGAAAGGATGTGCTTGGGGACATTGTCGTGAGACCAAGGGGGGGTTAGAGTCCCTATCACCTGGCAGAGTGTCGCCCTTGGGGTCGCGACATCATTCGGACCCGCGATTCCTGAATCATATGAAAAGGTGGCCTGTGCGACCCTGGCAGGGGTCTGCACGGTGAGTGTTAGAAATACCCCTCCAGCTGGATAGGAATTCGATTCGAATCGCCGTCGCTCCCGGTTAGTGAGCACTTGACTTGAGCAGCGGCAACGTAGATTCCATTAAATTGAACGGATGGTTAATTGGATCACGATGAAAAGGTTGCCTCAATTTATACCTGCTATGGTTAATATTGTTTGCTCCTAATAAAGTGAGTGCTCTAGTACAGGTTCTAATATAGATGATAGGTTAATGATAATTAACTTGATGCTTAAGCATTAATGATTGATCATCTATATTAAGCTTTTTATGCAAAATGTTGTCAAGCTAGCCCACTTTATATCAGCCTTGCATGATCCTTGGTGTCACCTTATTTCTGGTTTTTGACGGGTAAGTCTAGCTGAGTACTTTCTTGTACTCAGGGTTTTATCCCCACTTGTTGCAGGTTGTGATGTATCACGGCGACTGCAAGAGTTGGTTGGCTCCTGCCATAGAGGCGGAGTGTGATCATGGGCATGATCCTTCTGAGCTACCTTATCTATAATGCTTTTGTTGGAAGTCGACCGTGGTACTGGCATGTATTTGAAATAAGATTTATGTTAGTTTTAAATTACTTTGCTTCCGCTACTTTTGAACTTAAGTTGTAATAACTATGTTGAACTCCGATGTATATTGAATTACTTGTGAAATGGTTATAACATGTGACTTGTTATGTTGAATCACTACGATCTTGGCTTGTATGTTGGTTGGTTTGAAATCCCTCGTGATTTCATTGGACTACCGGAGTTATATGGGCTCAAGTGTGAGAATTTGATCACTTCGGTGATTGTTTTTATACTTGTGCTCTTATAATTTGGACGGTTCTGTTACAGCTGGTATCGGAGCAAGATTCAACATTAAACTTGTCATATGTGTATTTAAAACAAAAGTTTTGTTTTCTAAAACCAGTTTTATCAACTTATAGTTATATATAGGTTTGTGAAATCTAAATTTTAAACCTAAGTATGCCAGTGGTCAATTTCCTTATGCCCATATAAGGATTATTAGGTGGCTTATATAAGTACTAACTTGGGGGTTTTTCATTTATGCATCTACGCCCAGGCCAAGGTATGTATGTGTGATGACTCTTCCACACTATGTTATCCGGTGTGTTAGATTAGAGGTAGCCTTCATATATGGAATAGTCATATATGTCGTTAGTTTACTTTTATGCAACGTCGCACCTACGCTCAGGTAAGTGTGAGTTGTGAGAGCATGACCGTACAACTTGTGGTCTAGGGGAGAGCTAGTTTTGGTTACTGGATTATTTACATGTTACACACATGTATATATGAAGGTACTTAATTGTGGGTGATCGAATGATTCGGGTAGTTTTGGTGCTACATGTATATATACGGGGGTATATGTACATGGGAGTACTTAGAATTTTACTTCTCTGCTTTCATTATGTGCTTTATTGGGGAATGTTGGGCTGCAATGAAACTTTTCTGCAGGTACGCTAACCACGAATGCGTAAGTCGAATGTAGCTAACGACTAGCTATATATCGAGAGAGTGCGTGTTATGCCACCGACATAGAACATGATCACCACCTTAGGTTGGTAATCTTGTGAGGACGAATAGGACGAAGCATGCATTATCAGGATTGTTGCTTTATGCATAGCTATGCTCCTCTCACCCTTGTTCCATATTAAGTGACTTGTGGTTGATGTTATGTAGTATCTTTCTTGTGTGAAGCTAAACAAAAATGTCTTACTCTATGTTGCTCACCCAAGCGTTTGCCAATGCTTTAGACCTCACTTAAATAATTATGGATTCTCATAAATGAATTAAATTGGTGTTGGTCTAAGGTAATAATGTTTAGAGCTACTAGAATAACATGTTTGTGTGCTCTCTTGTTAAGCACAACAAAGACAAGCTTTGTTTTGCTTATTGAACGTTGGCTGCTAGAACGGTTTTTTATGTATTGATGCTTTCGTGGTCATAAATGTGTTTTCTGTAGTTATAGAGAATACCAAAGTTGTAGCAAACTTACTTCTCTAGCTTGTCCTAAAATTTTATGACCCTAGGTCTTATGGTTTGAGAGTTATAAATTTTAGAAGTTTGTTGTTAAAATCTGCTCATGTTCAGAACAGATCTGAATATTTGGTTTATTTGACCTATGTGCATAAGGAATAATGTCTTGGAGATAATAGAAGAAGTGTAGTACTTTTTCTAAGCTTTCTAAAATGTCCTATAGCACTAATTTTGGTGGTCTAAATCTCTAGTTATAAGCTTATAAAGTGGAATGACAGAATCTGTCCAAATCTGGGCAGAGATGTCTTCTTTGTCTTGTTTGGCCTTGTTAGATATAGAATCATCTTAATATGATAATAAGAAAGTTATAGATAAATTAATAAGCTTTACATAAAGTTAAGGCTCAGCCTTGTTGTGTCCCTAGAACTCCAGTTATGCATTTTTTTGTAAGTTCTTGTCCATTTCTGTCTATATTGGTACAGATCTGAAACATCAGCATGTTTGACCATGCTAACCTGTGCTTTAGCTTTTGGTATGAGTAACTAAAGTGTAGTCATCTTCCTAAGCTATCTAGAAAGTCTAGGATCACCTTTATAGAATGTCTACAACCTCAGTTATGGTTGAAACAAGTAACCATTGTGCTGTTGTCCAGATTCTATGCACATGTTAAGTTAGTCACCTTAGCTAGCGTTTGTTTTGAGCTAAACTTGTAGTTAGTTCGTGCTTGAGATGAATGCTTAGTTTAGGTGAGCCTTGTGCCTTGTATTGGTTGCTTAAGCCCATTCGTTTGAATTTTCTCAAATGACTGCTTGATTGTGATGTTGTATGTATGCTTGTTATCTAGGTAGGCCATAGTTGTCACCTCGTTTGTCCTCGGTAAGCATACGAGGGTTGCATAGCTTTATCCTAGAACAACATTCCCATTACGTAATTGTATGGTTGTTGTCTTCAATTAGGTTTCTCTCTTAGGAACCTGAGCCTGTAGACTTGGTGGTTAGCCTTTAAATATTTGTATCCATGCCTTTGCTTGACCGAAAGCACAAAGTTTAGTTCTCCTGTATGTTTGTATAAGCCGTGGATGTTTTCCAACCCTTTTTGTGAAGACCCTTGTCGACTGACCAACCCAGTTAACTTTCATCAACGCTAGGCGTGAGTGGAATCAAGTGAAAATCTCGTGCTTAGTCACCTTCGGCAATTGAGCTATGTTCTCTTGTGCTATATTTTGATCTTCGGATCATTTTTGTGTTGATTATAAACCTTGTGACTACCTTTGCTTGCTATCCCTCCTTGTATGGCACTTGCTCTTACAGCCCATTGGTGCCACTTAAAATTTCACTTCGTTGTGCGTTTAGTAATGGTGTTATGAGTAGCCGCTGATGGTGCCGCGACGAAACCAAGGGCCTCCTGTGGCTGCAGACACATGGCTGGCTGCTTGGCACGCGCTGGTATCATGGTTTCTAGTCATGATCCATTCTCAAACGACAGACGATGTGTTATTTTCTCATGTTCCTTCTTGGTTATCTTTCCATATCGTATCGTAAGATCCATATCTTGAACCAAAAGTAGTAGAGCTTTCTCCTAAAATTGCTAAGAGGATAACCTTTGAAGAACAGGTCACTGACATAAACTTTAACAGACTGCAATATGTGGTAGTCAAGTGACTCTACTTAGTTGCCCAAGTATTGACGACCGCCATCTAGTGAGAAAAATATCTCATCCCTATTGGATAGAAAGGACACACAACACTTAAGGTTGGACAAGTCATTCGTTGGATAAGAATCAATCGTCACATTATGTAAATCTTAACCTTTGTATGCATAATGACCACACCATCGAAATCAACCATCTCTGGTGTGACCCCGTATTTGCTAACTTCGATGGCAACCATCTGTTTTGCATCAACCACGATTATTGTGATCAAGAATGAAGATTTAGAACTTTTTAGTGTTGAGAGACAACTAATTAGTTACCAATAGGAAGGTTAATCTCTAGCTAGGTAACGACTCTTTGGTAGCTACGAAGGCTATGTCTTATAGAGCAATAACCAATAAGAAGTTAATCAACTAGTCCACAACTTGAGTGATATTCTATCTTCTAGAGCCATTGGAACAAGTCAATTCCATCTTGGAAAATCACACTGATAGTGCGAGGTGTTCTATCAGCTAAAGTGAAGAATTAGAGAAATGCATGCCCTAGTTTCGATCAACATCCTTGTGCCCTTAGGTGCCATAAATGGTTTGTTCATAACTTTATTGGACAAAGTGTTGAGGAATATTCAAAAGCAATTTGAAAAGTGTCAAACAACATATTTTCCATCTTAGAGCTGCTGTTTGATCCTAAAAAGGAAGCCTCAAGGTGAAAGGTTGGCCTGACAAAGTTGCTACGCTGCAAGTCAACTCAACTTATAGTGCAACTAAGTCACGAAGGAAAATTTTACTCAATCGCTTGGTGGTAGACTACTTTCCGCGGTTTAGTAAATATTACAACTTTTGTTGTCCTTAAGGCCTCACTACATCTTTCTTTAGCAATGATTATCCAATGATGACATACTTTAGTACCTTATAAATGTTTTTTACCAAGAGGTTGCATCTGATTCAACCCAGATAACTGTTGGTAGAAATAGGAAGCCGACAGAGTCAGCTATCACATTCACTGACCATCGAAAGACTCAGATAATACAGTGTTGTTGTCAGAGAAAGAGAACTGCACGCATGGATAGTAAGTAGCTTTCCATTAGCTGATATATGAATGTTTGAACATTTACGACCAACATAGACCCTGTCTATTGGTTAGTCAGTATCCTATGGCCTTAGAGAATGTTTGTCGTCTATGATCTCACCCTTTTGGAAGGTTGTGCTCAAGCCATTTTGGTAGAGAACTGCTTTTCAAAACCGTGGGAACATAGAGCCATTTCAACGAGTATAGTTTTGAATATTTAGTCTAATGTCAAGTTCATACGGACTATGTTGTGTTCACTAAAGAATCAGATCCTTGTGAGTGGTTCACTCATGGACCAAATGATCTCCGTACACTGAGAATGCAGTACGTGCTATCTTGGATTCCTCCCAAAGTAACAATGCTTCATGGAAGTCAATGAAGGAAATTCTTCAGACGAATTTTTCCATAAAGAGTAAGTATCAGAAAGTGCCTTTGACCAAATTGTTCGCCGATGTTGACGCTTTATAGCTGCATGCTATAGCAGATGTTGGGAACTAGATAACGTGTCTCTCTTCCTTAAAAGATCTTCCATTCCGAATCTCAGGACGCGATTCTTTTAAGGGGGGAGGGCTGTAACACCCTAGGTGTTTATCACCAATTAAGTGGTGGGTTTAAGCTCAAACATGACAAATTAGTGGAGATGACGATGCCAAAGCCAAACCTATGGAAATAAACCCTAATCTAAATTTGGATGCTGCACCCTTCTTTGCATATAGGCCATTTTTAAGATATATGCTTGGGTGTTGTTATCAAAGTATCTTCACATGTCTCACATCAGTAACTATCTATATGAAGCCCTGGAAAAGTTTCATGGAGTTTGGAAGCAAAAAGTCTCATGAAATGATAAGTTCCATTCCTATTGGAACTTGCATCATTAAGCGAATGGAATTGTAGATCATCAGCCAAACCTTGCAAACTTGTCCAAATGACTCCAGATGAACTCTATAACACCTTAACTACACTTAGGGCACTTAATGGAACAATGTTCATGTTGGTTATTTTGCCTAAATGTGCTTCTAAGTAATGGTTGACCATGTATGGACCTGGGAACACTTTGGTTTGACCATTTCAAAAGTGTGACCTAGAAGCTTTGCATGACTATGCACCCTTTGACAAAGTTGTAGAGAATTTTATAAGGAACAAACTTTGTTTAAGAGTCGAGTCATGAAAATGTGTGTAACATGCTCAAACAGGGCCCACAAGTCAGTTTTAGGGCTGATTTCAGCACTTAGCCATTTTAATCCCTGATTTCGGTGTCGTCGACGTTGGCATCACGCGTTCTCCAAAAATTGCTAAGCAACTCAAGTTGGTCCAAATACAAAAGTTGAAGAGTATATTGTGGAGAGGATAATGCCCGAAAATGGCACTTGTTCGACTACTTTTCGCCTAGCAAATTGGAGTTTTGTTAATCGCTTGGAATGCTTTGACAATGTCATTTTGGCACTTAGTTATCTCCTAATCCAGAGCACTAATGGTCATGAACCCTAAATAGATATTGTAGAGGGTTACGTGGGCAACAACTTTGGTTCTTGGCCCAAGGTCCAGTTCGACCAGTATCTAGCTCAAATCGTCGTCCAACCGGCCCACGTTGTAACCCGACACGTGTTCGGCAGAATGCCAAGACGGCCGACGCGTGCTCCGTGGCGTGGCGGTCATGCCCGTGCCGCATCCCCACTGCATTGCCGCGCGTCCTCGTTCCCTCTCGTGTTGGTAAAGCCCGAGCTGCAACCGAGCGCCTCTCCACTTCTCTCTCGCCTCTTCTCCGCTCTGGGTGCGCGAGAGCAAGCGCCGTAGCCATGGCCACCGCGGGCAGGGCCGTTCGGCACCCCCATGGCTTCACGCGTTGCAGCCAAGCCAAGCCGTCACCGGCCCTGGAAACTCCCCTTACGCCTTGTACACGCTCGATAGGAGCCGTTGTCGCTGCCTTCATCCGGCTGTTGCTCACCGAGCGCCGCCATCGACATGGTCGCCATGGCCGAGCTCCATGGCCACCGGTGTTCCTCCAACCCCGAGCCTCCTTGTCCTCAACCGTGCTTAGCACCACCCTGACCTCGTCGCACCGCCCGCGAAGCACCCCTTCCTCGGCCCCGTTGGCCGCCGGCAAGCTCCAGCGACGGAGCCGCCGCGGCAGCACCGCCGGTCACCGTGGTCAGGCGGTCACGAGCCACCCCAGGCTATGGCAAGGCCACCTGCGGGTGCGCCCGAGCACTGCGGTCCTTCCCCGCCGCTTCCACGACGCCGGTGAGGCCCTCATCGCCCGGAACAGCGAGCTCCGGCGACTTCCCTCTGCTTTCCCGGCGTCCAGAGGAAGGGGGCGGTTCCCTCTCTCTCTGTCTTCCTCTGTGTGAGTGACATGTGGGTCCAACCGGGCAGTAGGCCCCGCATGTCAGTTAAGGCGGTGGCTGTTTGGGTATGTTTTCGGGTGCGCCTAGCAGATGCGGTTAAGGGTGGTTTTAATTCTGATTTTTAATTTCCATTTCATGTAAATCTTCTAAAATTCATATCTCAAGCTAGGTAATTCCAAAAATAGCAAATGTGGACTTTTTGGAAACCTTGTGAAGAGATCTATGCAGTGCAGTCATAATATGTTACATGTTTGTAGGTATTTTCTAATGTATTTATTAAGTTTTAAAAATGCTCTAAAAATGCCTCTAAACCTAACCAGAGCAAGATCTGGAGTTTTAGGACTCCAAAAATAGTGATTCTTGTTTTGTTAATTTTGTGATGACATGTACTTGCTAGGAAAAATATTAAACACACTAATTGTTCACTGTTTTCTTAGGGTTTTGATTGGACCTTGATAAATAAGAAATTTACATTATATTGCTTGTTATTTTTATATTTTGAGTTGTGCTGCTCCAATTGATGTGAAATTTTTATGGTAGGCTTGTTATGCTATAGATGTACTGTGGTATAAATTTCATGGTCATTGCTTACTGTATGCTCAAGTTATTGATTTAACTTGTTTATAGCTTGATAAATAGCTTATAAATAATATATAAATGATAAAATAGAAAATGTTGTTCCATTACCTTAGTATGATTTTTCTCTATCATATTGATTCATAATATGGCCTTGTGTTCACAGAAAATATTGAGTGTTAAGTTTAACTTGCTCTCACATGATTTATTGCTATAGCTATTTGTCTTTTTCATAGGGGTTGATATATATCTCCAGATGGTTTGAAATTTGGATAGTAGACTTTTGGTAGCATTTGTAGGCCATTGTAATTTTGTTAGAATTTATTGAGCACTTTTGATAGGTGTTCATAATTCCACCTAATTATCTAAATAAATTAAGAAAATGCATTAAAAGAATTTATTTAGGAATGGACACTATGTTTTATGGTGTTCATTGGTCATGGGTGACATGTTGGTAAAGTTGGTTTTATCCAATTATATGTTTGCAACATAAGTTAATAATTATTTCTTGCAAATGAGGTTTCTGAACAGATTTGAGGATATTGTTAATTACCCTATGCAAATGATGTTTTCATGTCTTGTGTGATATAACAAAGTTGTTGTGAATTTCATGATCTAGCTGCTGTTAAAATTTGGTGGCATTTGGCCATATGGTTTAGAAACTACAGTTGTTTAAAGTTAGGTTACAGAATTGCTTGCTCTCTGTCTTGTTAGACCAGTTTCGGTATTTGTGTAAATTCGACATGTTAAACTTTGGAATCATGCTGTGATGTTTATAAATGAAATTTAGATAATTTCATAAGCTTTCCATAATGTCTTCTTGCAAGTCATTTGGATTTTTAGAACTTCAGATATGATTGATTTACCCAGCTACTGCATGTATGTCCAGAATTGTTGAAAATACATGATTGCTTGGTTACTTTGTTTGGATATTGCTAAGTGTGATTCATGTCTTTGGTGATTAAGCTATTACACCTGAGACTTTGTAAATCTTATGTCATGCTTGGTGTTGCTTTCTTTGCTATTTAAGCATGTTTGTTTGTGTAAGGTTACTTAAGTAATGTGATGTGCTTACGTGTCTTTACTATAACCTTATACTTGCCTTGATTAACGTGTGATGCATCATCTATTGCATTTCCTTATATTCATGCACTTGCATCTTGCATTTCATTTAGGTACGCTAGATGCACCACGTGAAGGACCTAAGGTGGAGCCAAACCCGAAGATGGAGTTTTGGATCCATCCCGAAGATCGAAGGACCGGACAAGTGGTAGATTGGAAGATGCTCGGCAAGCGAACTCATCTGACATACTCTAACTTGAGTCGGATCCCAGGCAAGCCCCGGAGCATTATAAGCCTCCTATCTTCAAAGCAATTAATTCTATATATGTTATAAGTATTGTTGCATTAAGTGATAGGAGTTGGTTGGAAACTCTTGCTGCATTATATCATTCCTTGTCCAGATATATGAATCCTTGAATCCTACATAGACTAGGATCGAGTAGATGCTTAGCCCTGCTTTAAGCGGTAGAAGTCAGGTGATTTCCTGTCACCTGCGAGATATAGGGATATTCATATATGGCACGGTTGGCTATATTTGCTATCGTGGAATGGAACCATGTGTTAATAAAATGAAATGAGACCGGGCGGGATGACGATAGTGAAGCAACAAGGCATGGAGGTCTTGGGTGTGAATCTATCCCCGTCTGAGTCATTTAAGGACCGATTCGTTGTACGTCCTTGAGTCATGTTGAACGCAGTCTAACACTTAGTTGGCCGGATAAGTCGTTCCGACCGTGAAGCCGAGTAATGTGATTCAGGCCGGGAATCGAATGGTAGGTTGCTTCTTGGAGGAGAGAAAGGATGTGCTTGGGGACATTGGCGTGAGACCAAGGGGGGGTTAGAGTCCCTATCACCTGGCAGAGTGTCGCCCTTGGGGTCGCGACATCATTCGGACCCGCGATTCCTGAATCATATGAAAAGGTGGCCTGTGCGACCCTGGCAGGGGTCTGCACGGTGAGTGTTAGAAATACCCCTCCAGCTGGATAGGAATTCGATTCGAATCGCCGTCGCTCTCGGTTAGTGAGCACTTGACTTGAGCAGCGGCAACGTAGATTCCATTAAATTGAACGGATGGTTAATTGGATCACGATGAAAAGGTTGCCTCAATTTATACCTGCTATGGTTAATATTGTTTGCTCCTAATAAAGTGAGTGCTCTAGTACAGGTTCTAATATAGATGATAGGTTAATGATAATTAACTTGATGCTTAAGCATTAATGATTGATCATCTATATTAAGCTTTTTATGCAAAATGTTGTCAAGCTAGCCCACTTTATATCAGCCTTGCATGATCCTTGGTGTCACCTTATTTCTGGTTTTTGACGGGTAAGTCTAGCTGAGTACTTTCTTGTACTCAGGGTTTTATCCCCACTTGTTGCAGGTTGTGATGTATCACGGCGACTGCAAGAGTTGGTTGGCTCCTGCCATAGAGGCGGAGTGTGATCATGGGCATGATCCTTCTGAGCTACCTTATCTATAATGCTTTTGTTGGAAGTCGACCGTGGTACTGGCATGTATTTGAAATAAGATTTATGTTAGTTTTAAATTACTTTGCTTCCGCTACTTTTGAACTTAAGTTGTAATAACTATGTTGAACTCCGATGTATATTGAATTACTTGTGAAATGGTTATAACATGTGACTTGTTATGTTGAATCACTACGATCTTGGCTTGTATGTTGGTTGGTTTGAAATCCCTCGTGATTTCATTGGACTACCGGAGTTATATGGGCTCAAGTGTGAGAATTTGATCACTTCGGTGATTGTTTTTATACTTGTGCTCTTATAATTTGGACGGTTCTGTTACAGTTCGTTTCGCTGGTTCGTTGTGGCTGAAAGTACTGTTCGCTGATTTGTTGTAAGAGAAAAACACTGATGGATGGTTGTTGCTGCTGATATGCTCAAACGAACAAGGTGATCTCTACTCTGAGCGTCTGATTTTGACTTGTGATACCAATCAACCCGACAGCATTCCTAGTTTTCAACTCTTGATTCAAAGATCGCCGGCTTAGCCATTAGAAGTGTCCACGGGCACCTCGGTAAGACCATTACCATTGCAGTGTTGGTAACGAAGGCCTGCTTTACTATTTTTCAGGAACCTTTTTCGGTTCTTTGGCTTTTGTTCGTTGGATAAGCTTTGATTTCGGATAAAACAAAAGGCTGCAATTTCCAAGTGTTTTGGTCCTCGATTCAAACTCAGATAGAAAGGTCTTCGAGACCGAACGAAACTTGCCGGGTAGAGCTGCCGGCTTCAGCCAAAATCGCTCTAGCTATGACATTTTTTATGAAGGTACTCTTTCTAATTTCGTCTTCTCTCGTTAGAAAAATGTTTGGTAAAACAGTTTTTCATGGTTGTTGAAAATGATATCTAGAATACCCTTCCATTTTTCCTCCCTTATTTCTCTTTAGTCCTCCTCTCTTCACCTTATCCACATGTCTGCATGTACGCCTAGGCAACTTCGCGCCAGTCTCACTCTGTCCCACAGTGGCCCTGCCCGCGTGCAATTGTTGCTTGGGCTCAACCTGTCCTCGCACCGCCATGCCTGCCTCGCCTGCACCACCATCTCTTCACCTCGTGTCACTGTTGCCCAGCCTCAACTGCTCCTTGCGTCGTGCCGTCGTGCCACCATGGCAAATCGGACCATGGCCTCGTGCTGGGACCACGGGAGTGAGAGGGAGCCGAGCAAAGATTCGTTTTAGCTCCTGCTCTATCTCTACACTCCTTTCGGCGTGTTTTCTGGAGTACCATCCACAGAGCGATTTGACGGGGAGTGTTTGGTCAATGGAGTCACGGAGCTTTACCAAACATGGTCTAAGAATGACTATAGTATAATAGGAATTGAAGAGGTCCCATACTAGGCTTGCCTCAGCCCACACCCATTGAATGAACTTCTTCCTAGAAGCTAGTTCACTTGCTACTTGATTACACTCTCCTTTAGGCGGGATGATCCAATCAGCTTCAGGTCGGACCTTTCCCCTTGGTAATGACAAAGATTAGAATTATAATAGTTTCTAAAGAGTTTTTAGACATCCATTAATGTTGTTTTTATTTGAATAATATTTTTTAATCTCCAATCATGCGCGGTGTTGGAGTTGACCAGACACGATGGCTATGGTGTTCCATGTAAGACAAGGAACTAATATGAACCGAAAATAAAAGTTTAAACACTGAAATACACTTTGATAGTTTATGGATGAAATTGAGTCCAAAATATAAAGTTTGAAGAACTGAAATAGCCACTTCGATAGTCCTATGACGAAACCAAGCCAAAAAATAAAACTTTGAGAACTGAAGTCATTTTGAAAGTTCAGGAATGATGGGGGCCTCATACGGTGGTTAAAGGAATTGAAATGTCCATTCCAAAAATATATTAAGATAAACAAATATACTACATACAGTCAAATACATGAGTCTCAAACATAAAAATTGCTTGTTTTATTCCTATTTTGTTTGTCTAGAGCATACTCATACTTTTAGTTGTTCTGTAAGACAATAGATTACCAAGACGATATATTATTAATTTTAATAACTCAAACTAGCCACAAAGATTTACAAGAAAAGAGAGTGCATATATATATATATATATATATATATATATATATATATATATATATATATATATATATATATATATATATAAGGAAAAAGTCCATTTTACCTCTCTGAACTATCCTTAAAGTCTATTTTTCCTCCCTGAACTCCAAAATTGAGTAAACCACCTCCCTCAACTTTTAAAACCGTTCATTTTACCTCTCTGGTCCGGTTATAGGTGGTTTTCAAAGGCGGTTTTGTCTTTTCTTTTTTATTTATTTTGGCTAAATTTTTAAAAAATCATAGTAAATCATAGAAAAATCATAAAATAGAAAACCCAATTTTCTTGGACTCCACGTAAGTAGATCTACACAGTAAATATATAATATAGTATGCTTTAGTACAAAGTTTTTGTTGTAGCTTTAGATCTATGCTTTTCTGTAATTAATTCAAAACTGCAATTTCTATGGTCCAATTGTGATGAAACTTTTATAGTGGGCTAATTATTATATGACTAAATTGTAGTAAAAAGTTCATGCTCATTGGATCTTGTATAATTGAGTTATAAATTTATTTATTTTTATGCTTGTTAAATAGTTTTAAAATAGTTTAAAGTGCGTAAAATAGAAACGAGTATGAAATTTTTACTACAGTTAAAGCATACAATAATTAGACCACCATAAAAAATTCACCATAATTGGACCATACAAACTGCAGGCGGTCTGCAGCTATGAATTAATTACGAAAAAACATAGATCTAAAGCTACAACAAAAATTTTATACTAAAGCATAACATATTATATGTTTAATATGTAGATCTACTCATGTGGAGTCCAACAAAATTGGATTTTCTATTTTATAATTTTTCTATGACTTACTATGATTTTTTAAATATTCAGCCAAAATAAATGAAAAGGAAAAAGAGAAAACCACCTTTGAAAACCACCTATAACTGGGTCAGGGAGGTAAAATAAATGGTTTGAAAAGTCGAGAGAGGTGATTTGCCCGGTTTTTGAGCTCAGGGAGGAAAACTAAACTTCGAGGATAGTTTAGGGAGATAAAATAGACTTTTTTTGTGTAGAAAATAATGGAAGCGGGCTGGTTCTTTCTCACGAGCTAGCTGGTCTGCTCGTATCCTTAGGCCCGTTGCTTCCCCGCTGGGCCTACATGGGCTGGCCGATCTCCTGCTAGGAGTCGGTGGTCTAACAGACCTACCTCTCCGGCTCTCCCGTTCACCTCCCACTGCCCGTCTACCTCGCTCTCTGGCTTCCTGGCGGCGGCGGCGCCCTCGTTGGGCCCTTCACCGGCGACGAGCATCCATCTGGTATGCCCTTTGCTTCCCGTCCCTTTCCGCTGTGCGAAACCGAATACCCCCAAACCCTGAACCGTAAGCTGTGTATCCATCCGGATCTGCCCCAATTACATGCATTTGCATATGTTTTATATGTACGCAGAAACTTCGTTTTCTGCAAAAATATTTATCGGGTGCACATATTTCCACCGATGCCCTGTACTGGATCCACCCCTGCCCTTGAATCGATGACCTTGAGCAGTTTGGCTGTTGTTGCTCTCCCTGCATATCGGTGTGATCCCGTTCAGAATACAGAAACTGGGATTTTGGGAAAAGAATGGGGATTTTTTCATATGAAAGAGACACATTTCTGGCACAAGTTATTATGCTTTGTATGGGTGTAAATGGAATGCCACCCAGCAGTACTGGCTTTGTAAACTATCTGTAGTTGATCCCATTTAATATATCATATTTATAAATGCTTATATCTGTGTGCTTCAAGATGTTTATGGATTCAGAGTGCAAGCTGAGATTTTCTTCAAGTCTCATTTACTATTGTTTCTTGTTTGTCGTGGTGCAGGCGGAGAATATTGCACTCACATAACTGATATTAGGATGAGTCTCTGTACAATAGCTCGACGACTATGTCTTTCAAAACCATCCTCTGGGAGTCGCCTTTCGGTAATTTGCGCTCATCTATACAGCACTGAGGCTGCAAAGGACACGGGTGCTAAGAAGTACAAGTACCCTGATGTATACGACCCATATGGGCCTATGCCGCCGTCGTCAGAGAAAGTTGTGGATCTAGCTGACCGCATCGCTGCTCTCCCTCCTGAGGAGATCAAACAGATTGCTCCAGCTCTTCTCTTCAGACTGAACCAAGAGCCGCCACAGGCGATATCTGGCCAGGGTTTCAGTTTTGGTGCTCAGGGTGGTTCTGGGGCCGGTGCTGGGAAGGCTGAGGAGAAGAAAGCTGAGAAGACAGTCTTTGATGTCAAGTTGGAGAAGTTCGATGCTGCTGCAAAGATCAAGATTATCAAGGAGATCAGGACATTTACGGATTTGGGGCTGAAGGAGGCAAAGGAGCTAGTGGAGAAGGCCCCTGTCATTCTGAAGCAATCGCTCACAAAGGAGGAAGCAGAAGCAATCATAGGGAAGATAAAGGCAGCTGGCGGTGTTGCTGTGATGGAGTGAAGGATGATCATCTAGACACAACACACCTTTTTTTTATTTCCTATTTTTGTTGCCATGATCAGGCATTTGAGATTGCACATTGCAGTGCCTTTATGCCGATTGGAGGAAATAGTTAAGCACTTAAGCTACGATTGGTAACCAAGGCGAGATGGAAACTAGGTTTAGTTGCTATGATGATAGTCATGACCTGTTCTAGAATAAGCAGTTCTTTGGGCTCGACACAACTTTTCTGGTGGAGTGAATGAATGTGGCCATCGGAGCCAATGCCATGAATTTGATGCTCTTGTTGTATGTGCTATGACTTAAAAACACTTCGCAGTTGCTTAGATACCCTGATATCTTCTGTCAGTTAGTACATTGCAGTGTAAAAAAAAACTTGTATTGTTGTATGACATCTGGTGTGCTTGAATTGAATTTCCAGTGACAGAAACTTCGATTCACTTGAAGTGTTCCTCGTTACAAATTTGTAAAGCTGGATAAGCTTTCAATGTCATTCATATCAACAGATCAGTGGCGCAAGGACAAGATGATTGCCTTCAAATTTCACCCCTATTCTATATGTCACCGCCTCATTCCGTCCTCCATGCCTGAAGGAAGAAACAGAAGTCAGTCCCTTCACCCTGGATGCCATTCCCTCCGCTGTCCTCTTGGATCTCTGGCGGCGCGCCGGGCTTGAAGACGAAGACTGCCTGCGTGCCCGGTCCGGCGAAGAGCCAGTCGTGCACGTCCCAGATGACCTGCACGGGCGCCTGGTCGACGAGCAGCGTCTCGTTGCCCCGGAACTTCCACTGCAGGCTCTTGACGTGCAGCAGCACGAAGCCGTCCACCGTGATCCACATCTCGGGATCCCTGTTGGAGCCCACGGCGGCGAGCGCGTACTCGATGACGATCTCGTGCTCCTTGCTCCTCCTGGCGTCGAGCCGCGCGCGCGCCGCGAAGCTGCGGCGGCCGAACACGTTCTCCCTGCGGCATACCAGCACGGCGTCCTCCAGCGACGGCCGGGCCTTGGTTCGCTTGTACGCGTCCTTCTTGCAGTCGCCGAGCAGGAGGACGACCTCGTCGTTGCTGACCAGCGCGACGTAGTAACCGCCGGCGGGCTCCGGGCTGCTGCCCGCCGCGAACTTGGCGGAGCGCAGGTCCCAGAACATGTCGACGCGGTCGCCGCCGCCCACGTCCAGCGCCTTGCCACCCTTCTTGCTCCAGAACGGCCACGGCTTGAGCTCCACCTTGTGGGTGACCGGCCCGTCCCCGTCGCCGGCGCCGGCGCCGGGCCGGTCGATGGAGATGGTGAAGGACTGGTTGATGAGGCTCTTGCTCCAGACGGCGGTGACGAGGCGCGCGGCGCCGTTGATCTTGGCGAGGAACACCGACACCGTGGAGCACTGCGCCGCGGCGGCCGCCGAGGACGGCGCCTTGCCGGTGGCGGAGTCGTCGCAGGACGTCGCGGCATTGCTGGTGCACCCGACGCGCTCCTCCATCTTGCTGTACGGCTCGCAGGATTTGGATCGCTTGTGCATGATCAAAAAAACTCAACCAATCGAATCGCTACGGATTAATAATAGGAATGAGATCAACCGCATTGGCATGCGGCGTTCGACCCACGTTCGTCGTCCCGTTCGTCAAACATGTTGGGAGATAGGATCAAGAGCTAGGCTCCTCCATGCTCGCTCGTCATGGGCTGCATGCGTGGGCACGAACGGCATCAATGAATGGGCAATTAGAAAACAATAAATGAAACAAAGAACATGAAATGAATCTAGAATTCAAGAAAAGAAAATGGCTGGACAATTCGACGTGATGAACATACATTCATGTCCTTTTGCAATCGATTGTGGTGGAGAGTATATTTTCCAGAACCAGAAAATTCCGGTTTGGACGCGAGAAAAAAGGTTGACGGAAAGGAAGAAATGACCCCGAAGACAGAACAAGACGGGCACCTCAAATTAGTTGTATTTTTTTTTTTCTTTTCTTGATATAATTTCTACATTTTACAGGTGGGACGATCTTGCCCACTGACTGGACTAGCTCCAATTACGTGCTGCCTAGCTTGTTAGTCGGCTGCTACTATTTATAGCCAGCAGTAGTTTGTAGAGATTTCGAGTTTTGAGGCTTTAGGGCATGTTTGGTTACAAGTGTTAAAGTTTAACAAATACTGTAGCACTTTCGTCTTATTTGATAAAAAGTTTTCAATTTTGAACTAATTAGGCTTAATAGATTCGTCTCGTAAATTACTCCTAATCTGTGCCGACATGCATGCAATTAGTCTACATTTAGTACTCCATGCATTTGCCGCAACATTGATGTGATGAGAGTTAAACTGAATGATTCAGAAATCAAACAGGGCCTTAGCAAAGAAACATACACGTCATGGTAGCCACATTCTTTTTTTTAATCATATACGGTTGCCACATTCACAACAAGAAATATAGTGATACATGACGGTTCGATGGTGACCTTATAAGAGATCATCATAGAATTCTGTCATCTGTGACGGTTCATTCCTGAGGTAATACCGTCATGTACCGACATAATTCTTGTAGTGATTAGCATATAATCCCTCTAGTCACAAACAAGCGTGAACGCTCCCGCTCCACAGTCGCTAGGGTGTGATTGGTTGGGTGGATTCAGCTTCATCTGGCTTGTGATGCAGATTTGAGATGTTTCATCGGCCTGGTTCCGGAGAAATGAGATTGAAATCCGTTAAATTTATTGGTGGTACGAGTGTACGACCGACATGGCGCCAAGTTAGAGCTTGAGCTGTGCAGAATGAGAGAGCGGGGATGTGGGGCAAGAGGCAACCAATCAACTTCTCTCATGGGCCTAGCTGCAATGCTGCATGCAAGTAGACAACCAATCAAGTGCTTTCGTATCCATCAAGCATGGATGGTTGATGTTGGCCTGGTTGACTGGTTCTAGCCATGCTAGGTTGGAACACGAAACCAATCATGCCCTAGGTCGTGCTATGGCATATCTGTGGCCTTCTCGGACGCGATCCAATGGCGTCGTGTGGATAGAAGTGAAACAGTCATTCCATCGATGAACGCAAGACTAATAAGAGTATAGGGCAGTGAAATGGGTGCGGATGATGTGATGGCGGTCAGATTTAGGAGGAGGTCATGCAATGGGTTAAGGTTTAGGCTGCGGGGGCAATGTTGGGACTTGGGAGAGGAGAGACCTGAAAGGTGAGGTGATGGGGATTGAAATGAAAGTTTAGGGTTTTGGGAGTGTGGAGCGAGGACATAAATCGGTGCCTTCCATGAACTTGGTAGATATATATAGGACCCGAGTACATCCATCTGTGAATAGCATTACAGGTACGATATAGACCCTACTAATATATATGTCATTATTTAATTTAATGAAAAATGTCCCTTAATAATCTAACCGTCAATTTAATGAAATTTTATACTAAAAATGTATGGCATCAAAACGACTATTCAATGTAATGAAAAATGTCTTCTAGAACAAGTAAATTAAATGAGTGGCAATATACCAACCTTAAAGTAATAATGTTGGTGATATGCTATCTTCACAATTTGGGAGCCACGTTGGATAATTCTTTATAAAATATGTCCTCTACGACGAAGAAACTAAATTATAGAGGCTCTCCATCACGTTCATCTCAATATATTGGAAATAGTGTAAGCTAACAATTAAATTAGATGCTATACTAACCTTAAAGTAAGTTGTTTTGATGTGCAATCTTCAAAATTTAGGAGCCTCCATAATCAGTTGATTGCAGGAAACCCTCTAAAAGGAGGAAATATGCTTTCAATCACATTTAGCCAAAGCAATAATCTAGAATTTAAAGGGTTTATAGTTACCAACTTTAAAACAAGAAGTGACGTGTATCCTTCTAGATTTGGGAGTCTCCATGAACATATTGGTGGAAAATGGCCCCAACAATGGCGAAATAAAGGTGTGAGTTAGAGGTAAAAAGGTGGAGGGAATGATGACCAAAAGGAGGGGAAGGGGGTTTTACTAGGCCATTTTCACCTCCAGTTCAATCCTCGAACCGGTGGTGAAACCAATTTTCTCTACCCGTTGGTGAGTAAGTGGCGCACAACAGACATCAAACTGATGGAGTGAAAACAATTTTCACCGAAGGTTTGATGTCCAAATATGCCCCGCTAGCTTTCGAACCGACAATGAAACATCTTCAGCACTACTTCCACGATACTTTTTAGCAAACGAACAATATTTTTCTCTCACAACAAATTAGCATAAGCACTAGCATAAGCTAAAATTCAGTGAAATGAGTAGGGATTATCCGCCGACAGCTAGCCTAGGCGATGAAGATAGTGAAGCAAGGCACAGCTGGTGGAAGCCTCCGCTGGCAGGGTGGCACAAATGCAATGTGGATGGAGCTTTCTATGCAGATGTTGGCTAGGGACTGGACGCACTGACGATGGAGGCTCTTGCCTGTAGAGATGGCTTGTTGGCAGCCCGGGATCGAGGACTTTCAAAGATCATATCGGGAGCCGATCCTGAGGGAGATTAGAGAGCTTAGCTTTAACTTCAATGAATTTATCTTATTGTATGCCAACCGGTCCTGTAACCGAGTAGTCCGTTTGTTGGGGGATGCTACCTTCTGCCCATCGGACGGTAACAACCGTCCGACAGCTTTCCCACCCACCCAGCCATCAGCACACAATAATTTTCGCGGGGACATGCAAAACGCATGCCAGCAAGCCCACCTGCGCAGGGACACAGCCCACGAACACCCACTCCAGGGTCCAGACTGGCTGCATGCAAAAAAATCCAAAATAGATTACATCAGCGCATATATAATGCTTTTTAAAGTAAAAAAGTTGTAACTGCTAAATTAAGTGTCCAAATTAAAATCCGATTGCACCATTGTATTCATTGCAATAAATCCTTCAAAATAAGATCTCACATGGATATATTTAGATAAAATTTTATTAACGAGCATTTATCACATTAAGATAGAATATTTTCTTTTATTGACTAGAGACAATGTTTTAGGTTCAAAGAACAATGTTTCGTCTTTGTAAGAAAAATGTTCTCAATTTAGAAGAACAATATTCTAGTTTTAGATTCATAGAATTGGTATTATGATATACATAAAAATAAATAAATAAATAAATAACACAAATAAAATAATAATAAAATATATACTATAGAATATCACATGTATACTAAGTGAACATCACTAAGTACATCATAAAATATCACTAAATACATTATAGAACATCGCATATATATTACGTGAACATCACATGTATACTATATAAACATCACAAAAAACATCATAAAACATCACTATGTACTACATGAACATCACAATACATCGTAGAACATTGTTGTATACTACGTGAACATTACCAAATATATCATTGAACATCACATGTGTACTACGAGAACATCACAAAGAACATCGCATATGTACTACATGAACATCATAATACATCATATAACATCATCTGTATAGTACGTCAACATTACAAAATATATCATGAACATCGTATGTATACTACATGAACATCGTAACATCTTATGCAATACAGAAAATAAAAAAGTAAACATGAAAAAAAATTAGGTTAAAATAGAAAAAGAAAAAAGAAAAATCTAGAAAAACATGAAGACAAAAAGAGAAAAGGAAAAAAGCATGAAAAACAAAAATAACTAAAAATATAAAAAATAAAACAAACATAATAATTAATTATAATAATAGCAGAAAAGAAATAAAAGAAATAAAATAAACAAAAACACAAAAAAAATGAAAGAATAATTAAAAAATTCACATGAAATGAAAATAAAACAAAAATAAAAGTAAATTGAAGCAAGGAATGAGAAAATAATAAGAAAAGGAAATAAAATAAAATAAAATAAAATAAAAAAGAAAAAAGATATCAAAGAAAGATAAAAATATTTAAAAACAGAAAAAATAATTAAAAATCACATAAAACTAAAAAGAAAATAAAAAAATAAAAATAAATGAAGTAGAAAAAAGGAAAACAAAAAACAAAAGAAAAGAAAAATAAAAGAAAAGAAACGAGAAAAATAAAAAAAAGAAAAGAGAGAGAGAGGATCTAACTTACCTGGTGCTACGTGGGCCGTCGGAAACATGGACCGTTCTCACCAGCACCGCGGGAAAGCTGACACCGTTCCGTGGAGCGCGGGAATTGGCTTGGCACTGTTCACGGGAATATTTTTGGCGCGCTGTCATTCGGCGGTGGCTTCCGGTCCGACCGCTCGGACCGGAACAATTCCACAGGCTGGGGTAAGTGGCATGTAGCCCCAACTTGCATTGATCACTTGTTGACAGAAGATTGTAGTCCTGCACCTCCTGAATGAATAAATGAATGAACGAGGGAGTGATTCGCAAAAAAAAAGAACAGGGATCATCTTTGGTTTTGGTCAAACTAGCGGTGAAAATTGCAAAGAACAAAATTCCCGGGGAAACCATTTGAACTTATATATGTCTATGAGTAATTACCAATATACATGATATTAATTTTAATATTACAATTGATATGCATCATCTAAACTATTTAGAAGTTATCTCTATTACTAATAAAATTATACTAATTTTAGTATTACTAATCCTACTATAAAAGAGCGAGTTTTTTTAAGGGGCTCTCCCTGCGTAATAATCGTTCGATCCGGACTTCGTGCTATATGAGCCATCCGTCATACGTGATCTTACATCTTACATGTAAGACTCCTCCTAAACTAAGATTTCTCCTAGACTTTAGAAGTAGTAGACTTCAAAAGTTTGATTTTAAAAGTAGTAGACTTCAAAAGTTTGATTGTTCTGTTTGGAGGCTACCCAACTCCTATTTTGAAACAGAGAAAACTCTGCCCAGGTAATAGAAATGAAGTCACACACGGCCTGAGCAACGGAAATAAAGTCAAAAAGTAAAAAAATAAGATTACATTGTTTATGAGGACAAAAAGTAAAAAAAAAAATAAAGTTATGTTTAGATGGATCTGCTAAATAAATTAATGCTACATCATATAACTCATAATTATTTTGCATCTAAAGATGCTAGTTTATGTATATCTGTTCATTTAATAAAGTCATAATATCTCACATTGTTTGTACGTGCCTACAGTTGGGTACCCAAATATAGAAAGGATAACTGCTGAAAACATATAAGGAGTAAGCCACTCCAAGATAAGTGCTATTTTCTCCACATCCTCTAGTAGCACAACTGAGACTACGACGGGTTCTCCCCTATACAAGGATGGAGGTTCTCCACCCATACGAGAATGGATTGAACGAACTATGGATATAGGATAAGATAAGGGAAACATAAGCCGTTCAAAAAAGTGTCAAGTCAAACTGCAGAGCTAAGGCATCCTAACGAACAAACGATTTGAACTTTGTTCTACACGACCCGATCAAATTGATCAAGCACTTGCCATCTACTTTTATTGTATATCAAAAATTCATTTAACATTTCTATTGCATTTCAAATAGTTCTTAGAAACACGTGCGTGCCGCACGTGCATATTTGCTAGTAATATATAAAGGTAAGTCTGAATTAATTTTAATATGTTTAATCGTGAAATACTTTTAGTTCATTTATATATTGATGCCATTATTTTTATATAATTTAATTGATTTATTGATAAATATTTGATGTATTGAAAATACTAACTTTATATATTTTTATATTTTTAATTACTTAAGTATTTATTAATACTAGCAAATATGCACGCGCGACACGCACGTGTTTGTAAAAACTATTTTAAATACAATGGAAATGCTAATTAAATTGTTGGTATACAATAAAGGCAGATGACAAATGCTTACTCGATTTGATCGGGTCATGTAGAACAAGGTTAAAATCGCATGTTCGTTAGAATGCCTCAAGTGCGTATATTGCTGCACTTTTTTTTACTCAATATATCAGTGCACTTTGACTTGACACCTTTTTAAATAGCTCGTGTTGCCCCTGTCTTATCCTATTTCTATAGTTGTGTCAATCCATCCTTTTATTGGTAGAGAACCCGTCGTACCGTGCGTTGCAACAGGGTCATGAATTTTGTACATGTCTACAGTGATAGATTTGATCACAATAAGCACAGTTCTTTTAGTTGGCTCAGCCATCTCTTTCATCTTGGCGGTGATGTTGACGCATGGCACGGGCATGTCGCAGGCTTCTATCACCGATAAACACCGCTACAAAAAAAAAAACATTTACAGAGATACTTCCGATTTATATCAGAAGTGTTTCGACGTCGTGTTCAGCGGAGACGCATTGGCGATGCAGGCAGGTAGAGTAGGTAACGGAAATTATATTGAAAATTCACTTTTTAATTGATGCAGCATATATAAAGTATATATAAACCGAATACAGAATTCTATCGGAGATTAATATTGTAACGAACTCCTAATTTATCTCTATTATTTTTGATAGTCTAGACACAGCCAGGCTGAGAAGGCCCATCGCGTGCTTGTTTCTTGCGCCTGAAATTAGATGAATCTGATTGTTTTATTTTACCTGAGATTTTGTCCCAGAGTCCTATCGTAGTTTTTTTTTTTCTTTTCCGGTTACTTCCCAGAGTCCGTATTTTTTTCCCAGTAGTTTTTTTTTGTCCTGTCGGTGGTTGCAAGCTTAAACACGGAAAAGAAACAAAGAAAGAAAGCCGGATGGAGCAGGACACGTCACGAAAGCAAACCGACGCCGCATCCCTCTTGTCCTAGTCTGTTTAGGATTGTAGCGTGAGATTGAGTTAAGCACGTTTACATCTTATACATGTAAGATGTAAGATTACGTATAACGGAGGGCTCATATAGCACGAAACACAGATCGAACGGTTATTATGCAGGAAGATCCTCTAAAAAAAACTCGCTCCTTTATAGTAGTAAACATGTTATTTCTGATGAGTTGTATATTTACATTTGTTCTATACTCATATGTAAATGGCCACGTGCAGTGATTTTGTTCTACGCACTAAAACTACTGAGATCAAGCAAGTAGGTATCTAAATGTGAATCCGAATGCAAAGTATCTGTTTTGCATGCACATCCGGTAATATTTGTATTCATATTCAATTATCTCAAATTTAAAATTGGTAAATAGTGCTACATGAAATCCATACCTATATTCGGCTATTCCATCTAAATCCACCCCTACCGTCTGTCTTCTGTGCGGGGCTTTGGCTGTGGCGTGCACTTGTGCAGTCAGCAGTGCACTAGTGCAGTGCTTTTGCCTGGCCGGGGTCGTCCGTCTCCAGCGGCTGGTGCAACGTGAGATCGCGAGGCGAAGAGCCGCGCACCAACATTCCATTCTCATGCTCGTTCCAACATTCTCGACGGATGCCCGTGGCGGCGGGCGGCGCTGCTCCGATCACGTCAGATGATTGCATTTGGTCAGCTGTTGGACAAGTCTTTGTCGTCTGCACTTTAACTCTGTGGGCAAAACACACGCGCCAATTATTATCGCATTGGTCAGATTATTGCATCTATTTGCGAGATCCAGTTATAGATGCAGACACTCACATACACGAGCGCACATATTCATCCTACCCTATAAGCACCTCCGGTAAATTTTGAGATTAACGAAGTCACTACAGACGTCTCGTTTTCGAGGGGCACGTCGCTTACTATTGAAAGAATAACGCTGTTAAATTTTAGAATAAATAAAAAAATACGAGCACCTGTGTCAAGTCAGAACCTGAATGAGCAGCGGCAACAACAACGACATAGTCTTTTGTCCCAAGCAAGTTGTGGTATGCTAGAGATGAAACCCAAAAGAGATGAAAAATAGGGGACACATAAAGGGACATAAAGGGCACAAGACAGAAAAGAGGTCACGGTTCAGGCACGTTGATTGCCAATCTCCAAGCGCTCCTGTCCATAGCTAAATCCTTTTAATGGACTCGTCCCAAGTTAGAACCTGAATGGGCATGTTTAAAAAAAAATCAACCAGCTGAGCTTCACTTAGTTAACCTGATTATTGCGTCTAGCTAGCACAAAGTAAAGCCAAAGCTTCTCGAGAGTTGAGTGAGGGCGACCTGCCCAATGCCGGCGCTGGCCGCCGGCCGCACGTACGCCGCAGTCGTCGTGGTCGAGATAGCTTTGGTTGTTTGGCCTACTAAGTAGGCCGTGTTTAACTTTACACGTCAAAGTTAGGCCATATTTTCAAAGAGACCGCCAAACTGGACCGGTTACGGACTACGGAGTTCATCTTTTCTCAACTGCTCTTGAATAATTACGGACTACTAGTACGAGAGTAATGCTGACATTTTCGGGAAGCATGCAGAAGATGAACGGAGACCGACAGCTAGAGCTACTAGTATCTAGCTAGCGTTCTCACCTCACCGGTCACCACCGGTACGGTGTCGCGAAAGGAACGGCTTTGACAATCCTCCCTCGCCGCCGAACGTTTCTTTCGGCTGGTTAGATGCGAAAAGTTTTTTTTGAAATGTCGATATTAGAAAGAGTTTTCGGATACTAATAAAAAATTAATTACATAGCTTGTCTGTAAACCGTTAGATGAATTTATTAAGCCTAATTAATTTATCATTAGCACATTTGTTACTGTAGCACTTTAGTGTCAAATTACAGACTAATTAGACTCAAAACATTCATCTCATGATTTTCAACTAAACTGTGTAATTATTTTTTTTCATCTATATTTAATGCTCTATACATATGCCGTAAGATTCGTTATTGTAGTTTTTTTCTTGAAAAGTTTTTAGAAACGAGGCCCTTGTCTCGCGCGGTGCAGTTCCTGCGCTGATAGCGGCGGCGGCGGCGCGGCACCAATGCTCGCTTGCTTGGTCGTCAGAGTCACCGCTGCGGCTTGTCGTCAATGCACGCGTCCCTGTCGTCAAGTCAAAGTGCGGCGGCGGCCACGGCGGTGCAGTTACACAGCGCCAGATCTGACTGACACCGCCGGCACCCATGATCTACTCCTATGTGCTGGTGGCCTGGGACCCACGCGGCCACGCCGGTACCAGAAGTGGCCGGGAAACGGGAATTGGAGCCGCACCATGCCACCATCACACTGGTCACATCCATTCGTGCGCGCAGGCTCTCGTTTTCCTACACTTTTATTTAATCTGGTTGGGTTCGCACGTGCGTCAAGCCGTCAATCAAGTATATTATATAGTTTTGTGGTAGACTAATTTCAGTCGGTTTCATAAGAGTTTTATAAATATTAAATAAGATATAACAATTTAGCAAATATGTTGATATGGCATAATATTAATAAAGATAGATAATCAATGTCTCATACAAGTAAAATGAGTTTCGTAGGGATAAAATTAGTCTGCGTTGTTCTCAATACATGGAGTTTTCAAAACTGAGACATCACTAGGATCGGCGTGAGGAAAGTCTCAATGAGGTTTTATGGGAGTATCATGGGCATTAAATAAGTTGTTGTGGCATGGTATGTTATTGATGAAGAGAGATATTATAAAAGTTTCATGAGATGAATTGCAATCCTCACCAAAGATAGCATGATTAGGAGGAGATGGTCTGGAAGCCCTACTTGCTACTTCTGTAATGAAAAAGAGAATGTACAACATCATCTTTTTCGATGTAGCACTGCAAAAGCTGTCTGGGCTGTTGTAGCTCATGCTATTGGTGCAAAGAACATTCCTAAATCCCTTAATCAGTGCTGGAATTGGTGTAACTTTTTCATACTTTGGGCATTGCAGCTATATGCTGGGTCATTTGGAAAATGCGAAACTCTATCTATTTTGAAGGCAAATCTGTGACCAATCCTGCTACGATTGTGTGCTATGCATGTTCGCTTATGAGTTACTGGGCAGGTCTTTTAATGGTGGCTAACAGAGATGCTCTGGTGGCGGGTGTGAACATAATGCTGGCGATAGCGGTGAAACTGATGACCAAGAAAAAGGCGAAGCAAGGGCAGCTCCTGCTGAAGGATGGACAGAATGATGACCAAGACAGATGAAGCCTGCCTGATGCATATTGATCTGAGAGTGGTTATGGCTCTGTTGATACTTCTGTGATCTCTAGCAAACTACTTTTGTTGCCTGATAGGGTCTTTAGTTGTTAAGGCTCTTCTTCTTTATGTTGAACCTTTCAATCTCCTCTGTAAATCGTCTCATGCAGACGAATGTGTTCGAGCAGCTATGTTACCTCGTCTTAACGCTCTTAGCTTTTTCTCTGTAAAACTCCCGAATGTTGTATTTCCGTTGATTTCAATGGGAATGGGGAGGTTCCTCGCGTAAAAATAAAATAAAATGAATTTTATGGGGATGAAACTTGTCTACACTGTTTCCAACATATGAGATTCTTGGAAACAATGACATTTAGCGTCATTTGGTCATTCAGCATGTTTAATATACATAAAACTTTCGTGAAACTCCATTGAGATCGATCTTAGAGTCTTCGCCCCTATGCTCGAGCGGACCACATCCCCTCATCGGTCCCAAGTGCACGTCACCTCCATCATTGACTCTCCTGTCCATCCTCCGCCTATCCAATCGACAATCGACGCGAGCCTTTCATCTCCATCTCCTGCCACTAAATCGCCACCGCCTGTTGCTCCACTGCACTCTAACTCCTCTTCTTTACAAAATAAAAATTGACACATCTGGTGCCGGTTCGTTTAGAAAAAATAATACTATATTACTTCACTCGTCTATATACTCCCTCCTTTCCTCAAAAAATCTATATACTCTAAATTTCAAACTATAAGTCATTTTTGGCTGACTTGCAATTTAGAACGGAGAGAGTATATTATTGTAGTTATTTGCCTTCTTTTTATTTTGCGTTGGAAATCAGTGTGCCTACCAGTAAGAAATTCTAGTTAACTTCTATTGTCTATTTCAGGATTTATGTATCCATGAATCCATTATGCTACAATGTAACTTTTTAAGACCAAGGAATGGACACGACCTCAACGACTGCATCGACCAAACATGCACAAAAACCGATTGATTTATTAATATGACAAAATGATTTTTTTATTTTTTTTTTGTTTTGCTTTCTGATGCTTTTGGTGCTAGGCTACAAGCTACCATTCTTCATATACGAGTACACAATTACAAAGTGAGTATTCAGATGTGGATGTTCTTACATCCGTGTAGATATGCACGGCCGCTAGTCTAGATATGGATGGACGTTCTCAATAACATCGAACACCTTACAATTTAAAATTTCAAAGTCTTATTACTTTAGTCTCGCTAGAAGTTTAATTATAAACTCGACCACATCATAAATTGTGAAGATAGTGTACTCCTATAGCACAGGCGCCACATTTGTGGCTAACTATTCTTTCTTTCCTTTTTTATGCGATGAGGCTAACACTATTCTTTAGTGGTAGGCAATGTCAACAAGGGACTGATGGTAGGATTGCGTGCATGCATATGTTTATAAGGGGTGAGTATATGTTTGTTCTTTATACGAGTGTCTGTTGAAGTATAAATGAATTGTTCACCTCTCTTCATCAGCAAGCTTTTGGGTTCAAATTGGTTGGTGCATGCATATCAAAGCCAGAGGTCTCAAGTTCAAATCCTAGTAGGCATAGTTAAATAAAACAATCATTCCATGCTCCTCTTCCACGCCAGAGACGCTTTTGGGTTGAACTAATTGGTGTAGACAACTTAATAGTGTCGGATTGAACTAGTCTGTGCATGCAACTTGATAGTGTCCATGTCTATAATGTTTTGGGAACTGGTTGGTGCATTCAACTCAATAGTAGTGTTGGGTTGAACCGGTTGGTGCATGCAACTCAATAGTGTCTGAAAGCATCTAGGCCCCTAGAGTTGGTTTCGGCAATTGATGACAATGCAACATTACCATGACTAACGTGTGTTTTGCAGAAACTTTGGTAAGTTAGGTCATGAGAATGGTGACTGTTTTGGGCACTATGGTTTTCATGCCCCTTGATGGAAATCGTTTCGGTTTTCAAAGGATTAACGTCAAGATTAAGGACGGTTAGTTCTGGACGTCGAGGAGTTGAGTTACGTTTGGCATAGTCGTTAGGATCTTCGCTTTTCTCCTTTGGCCGTACTATAAAGGGGGGCATGAGCGAGTAGCTTAACCTAGGTGAGTCTATTTGTTTAGGTGTGGTGCACACTTGTCAAACTTAGCACTAGGTAGCTCAGGTGAAGCCCAAAGTTCAGTTGGAAGGAACTCGGTTCAAGTTGCGTCGCGATTCGAAGTCTTTTGAGCCATTTCTTCTTGATCGGACGCGGTCTCTGCCTTGACCGGACGCGTCCGGTCAGTACTGGCAGTCACAGCAGACTCAAAACGATCGACCGAACGTGGTCCTCCTATGGACCGGACGCGTAGATCATGTTGACCAGAGTTAGAGAGGGTAAGTGTCATGATCGGACGCGGCTAGAAAATTGATCGGACGCGTCTACAGTGCGTCTGGTCCATTTCCAGAGAGGAACTTCGTTGACCGGACGCGTCCGGTCATTACCGATCGGACTCGTCTGTGCGTCCGGTCAAAGTACAGAAAGGTTCCAGAAAGGGTTTTGAGCGACCGGACGCGTCCGGTCACCCCTGATCGGACACGCCTGCGCGTCCGATCACTCAGCGCCTTTGTTTTTCAATTCGACCATTGCCACCGACCGGACGCGTCCGGTCAGTACGAAAAATACTGAGTTGGCACATAACGGTTGGGATTGATTGTAGGTAGTATAAAGACATCCCCTACCCCTCTATTTGAGGTCTCTTACTCATTTGTTCAGCTGAGAAACACCTTTCATATGCAAGGAAGTGCAAGAGCTCTAGTGAGGATTGAGATTTGAGAATCCAAGATTAAGATCCCTCATTAATGACTAGGAGAGTAGCAAGTGTGCATCCACCTTCTCATTAGGCTTATTGTGGTTAAGTGAGAGTTCTTGTTTGTTACTCTTGGTGATCGCCATCACCTAGATGGCTTGGTGGTGATTGGGAGCTTGGTGATCATCCGGCGGAGCTTGTGGATGACCCAACTCATCTTGTGAGCGGTTGTGGGCGATTCACCGCGACGGAGTGTCAAAGAATCAGCCCATAGAGAGCACTTGATCCTCGCATGGATCAAGGGGGAGCTACACCCTTGCGAGGGTGCTCCAACGAGGACTAGTGGGGAGTCACGACTCTCCGATACCTCGGGAAAACATCGCCGTGTTCCTAACCCTTTTACATTCAAGCAATTTACTTTCTCGTATTACTCTTGTTACTTGTTTCTTTTTCTTAGAATTGCCATGCTAGACTAGGATTGGAACTTAGGGTGCAAAACATTTTTTATCGGTAGAATCACTAGGAACACTTGTAGGCACTAGGGGTGAATTATGACTTAATAGGGTTTAATTATTGCAATAATTTTTAGAGAAGCCCAATTCACTTCTCTCTTGGGCATTTTGATCCTTTCAGTGTCCATGTCTATAATGTTTTGGGTTGAACTGGTTGGTGCATCCTACTCAATAGTATCCATATCTATGCTGGATTTGGGAAAATAAAAATGAATTGCTCACTTCTCGACTTAATAGTGTCAGTTGAACCGATTGGTGCATGCAATTCAATAATGTCCATGTCTATAATGTTTTGGGTTGAATTGGTTGGTGCCTGCGACTCAATATTGTCCATATCTATGCTGGATTTCTAAAAAATAAAAATGAATTGATCACCCCATCATCTCAGCTTATTAAGCTTTTGAGTTGAATTGGTTTGTGCAAGCAACTTAATAGAGTTGGGTTGAATCGGTTGGTGCATGTAACTCAATAGTGTCTATGTCTATACAATTTTGGGTTGAGCTGGTTGGTGCATGCAACTCAATAGTGTCCATATATATACTATATTCTGAAAAGAAAAATGAATTGCTCACCTCTCCTATCACCTAAAGTGCTTTTAGGTTGAACTGGTGGGTGCCTGCAACTCTATAGTGTCCATGTCTATACGATATTTCTGAAAAGAAAAAGAAACATTTCGACACGAGACAAGAAAGTGCCTGAGCCGGCCCATGATTTAATTAGTTGTGAATTAAGCTGAAACGTACAATGCAAAGGCCAGTCCCGTGCAAGACCATATTAGTACATTATTTCTTATTCAGTCAACTAGGACATTATGTATAATTGTTGATCCGATCCCTTCTTACCAGGCCACGTTTAGATTGCAAAAAATTTCAACCTGATGAATAGTACCACTTTCGTCTTATTTGGCAAATATTGTCCAATCGTGGACCAACTAGGCTCAAAAGATTCATCTCGTGATTTCCAACTAAACTGTGTAATTAGTTATTTTTTTACCTATATTTACTACTTCATGCATGGGTCCTGTAACACCCCAGATGTTTGTTACTCACTAAGCAGTGGGTTTGAGCTTAAACATGACAGATTAAGTGGAGATGACAATGTCAAGGTCAATCTATGGAGATGAGCCTCACCTAAAGTGGATGTTGCATTATTGCTTTACATATAGGTCCCTTTTCAAAGATATATGCTTGGATGGTGTTATGGCAATATCTTCAAGTGTCTCACCTTAGTACCTATCTATATTGATCCCTGGAAAAGTTTCATGAAGTTTGAAATCAAAAAGTCACATGAAATGATAAGTTATATGCTTGTTTGGATTATAACAAAAACCTGCCTTACATCCCATAGGAACTAGTGTTTATGCAACATACAAGTACAACATGTGCAATAAACCTTTGCAACATGTGGAACAACCTAGGGAAACATGGGTAGCATGTATCTTGAAACAACCACATGAAACATCTATAGCATTTCAATGAATTCTATGTTTCAAGTCATGTGAGGCCTACACTTTTGTGCAACCTATGCATGGTGTGTATGTTTGGCCTCTACAACACCTTAACTACACTTAGGATACTTAATGGAACAATGTTCATGTTGATCATTTTGCCTAAATGTGCTTCTAAGTGATGGTTGACCACGTATGGATCCTAGAACCCTTTTGTTTGACCATTTCAAAAGTGTGACCTAGAAGCTTTGCATGACTGTGCACCCTTTTACAAAGTTGTAGAGAATTTTATAAGGAACAAACTTTGTTTAAGAGTCAAGTCATGAAAATGGGTGGAACATGCTCAAAAAGGGCCCACAGATTAGAAGTGGGGCTGAATTCAGCACTTAGAAATTTAAAGCCGATTTCAGTGTCTTCGACGTTGGCATCTCGCGTTCTCCAAATTTTTTATGCAACTTGAATTGGTCCAAATACAAAAGATGGAGCTTATATCATGGAGAAGGGCATGCAAGAAGATGACACTTGTTGGACTCCATTTAGCACAACAATTTGGAATGTTGTTAATGGTTGCCGACACATTGACAATGCCGTTTTGGCGTATCATTATCTCCTAATTTGTGAGTCCTATGACTTTAGTGCTTAAATGAAATTTGTAGAGCATACAGAGGAGAACAACTTTGACAATTGGCCCTTGTCCAGATTCAGCCCAGAACTGGCCCAAAATCGCCCTCCACCTTGCCCACTTCGTAGGCTACCACGTGCTCGTTGAAATGCCCCTGAGGAGGCCACATGTCCGGGACGTGTCGGCCATGCCCGGCTCCCTCCCGGCACGCGTCCCTGCCGCGCCCTACCGCATTGCCACGCGTCCTCGCCCCCTCCAGCGTTGGCGAAGTCCGAGCAACGCCAGGGTGCCTCTCCACTCCTCTTTCTCGCCTCTTCTCCGCTGCGGACTCGCGAGCGCAAACGCTGCAGCCATGGCCGCCGTGAGCAGAGCTCCATGGTCGCCACCCCACTAGCTCCTCCGCACCTTTCCTGTCCCAGCCGAGTGTCACTACACCTCCACCGCTAACCGCCGCCCTCGATGCGCCCATCCCCTAGCCTTTTTCGCCGCTGTAGACGGCTGCCGCCGGAGCTGCTCGCGTGCCACCACCGGCTTCCATGGCCAGCAGGCCTAGGGTCACCGCGAGCTGAGCCGAGCGGTCGCTCGGATGCGCAGGGAACCACTGGTGCTCGCACTGCTCTTCTCCTCGGCCCGCCGTCGCCGGTGCTCGCCGGCCGCGGGCGGTCGCGGTCGCAGTCGCCCGTGCACATGGCCAGAAGGCCACGGTCCACCTCCGGTCGCGATTCCACCTCCCTTGGTTGCAGGTGGGCAAGCTGGTGCTCGTGCCGCCCTTGGCCACCGCCGCCGATGACCCTCTCGTCGGAGCAGTGAGCCACCGACCGCCTCCTCTGTTTTCCCCGGCGCGCGAAGAAGAAGACCGTCGTCTCCTGTCTCTCTCTGTGAATGACAAGTGGGTCCGAGTGTGCAGCGGGTCCCGCAGGTCAGTGTTAAGGGTGGCAGAGAACGGGTACCGAATCGGGTGCACCTAGCGAAATTTGTTAGGGTTGTTTTAATTCTGATTTTGAATTTCCATTTTTTGTAAATCTTTAAAAATCCATATCTCATGCTAGGTAATTCCAAAAATAGCAAAAGTGGACTATTTGGAAACCTTGAGAAAAGATCTATGCAGTGGAGTCATAATATGTTACATGTTTGTAGATGTTTTCTGATGTTTTTATTTAAGCTTTAAAAATGCTCCAAAATGCTTATAAACTTGACCAGAGCCATATCTTGAGTTTTAGAACTCCAAAAATAGTGATTCTTGTTTTGTTAATTTTTTTGGTGACATGTACTTGCTAGGAAAAATATTAGACACACTAGTTGTTCACTGTTTTCTTAGGGTTTTGATTGGACCTTGATAAATAAGAAATTTACATTATATTGCTTGTTATTTTTTATATCTTGAGTTGTGCTGCTCCAATTGATGTGAAATTTTTATGGTAGGCTTGTCATGCTATGGACGTATTGTGGTATAAATTTCATGGCCATTGCTTACTGTATGCTCAAGTTATTGAGTTAACTTGTTTATGGCTTAATAAATAGCTTATAAATAATATATAAAGGATAAAATAGAAAATGTTGTTCCATCACCTTATTATGATGTTGCTCTTTGATGTTAGTTCATTCTATAGCCATGTGTTCACAGAAAATATTGGGTGTTAAGTTTAACTTGCTCTCACATGATTATTGCAATAGCTATTTGTCTTTTTCATAGAGCTCGATATACTTGCCCAAATGGATTGAAATTTGGACACTTTTGAGAGCATATTTAGGCCACGATAATTTTTGTAGAATTTATTGTGCACTTTTGATAGGTGTTCATAATTCCACCTAATTATCTAAATAAATTAAGAAAATGCATTAAAAGAAATTATTTAGGAATGGACACTATGTTTTCTGGTGTTCATTATTCATGTGTGATATGTTGGTAAAGTTGGTTTTGTCCAATTATATGTTTGCAACATAAGTTAATAATTATTTCTTGCAAATGAAGTTTCTGGATAGATCTGGAAACTTGGCAAAGTTCTTCATGATAATGTGCTTTGTTGTGAAACTTATTTATACAAAAGTTGTAGATAATTTATGTATCTAGCTGCTGTTAAAATTTGGTGGCATTTGGCCATGTGGTTTAGGAGTTATAGCTGTTTAAAGTTAGGGTACAGAATTGCTTGCTCTCTGTCTTGTTAGACCAGTTTCTGTATTTGTGTAAATTCGACATGTTAAACTTTGGAATCATGCTGTGATGATATTAAATGAAATGTAGAGAAATTCATAAGCTTTCTGTAATGTCTTATTTCATATCATTTGGATTTGTATATCTCCAGATATGATTGATTTGTGAAGCTACTGTTTGCTTGTCCAGAAATTAATAAATTCCAATTATAGTTGTTTGCTTGTATATTATTAAGTGTGACTTATGCCTTTGAGGGTAGTTAAGTTAATTAGCTCTAGGTGTTTATTAGAACTTGGGTATGCTTGCATGATTGCTATAGTTATTGCACTTCTATGCATTCACACATGTGCATGGTTGCATCTCATATAGGTACGCTAGCAGAAACGTGTGAAAGATGTGGCGTTGGAGCCAAACCCGAAGACGGTGTTTGGTGGATCCATCCCGAAGATAGAAGGATCGGGCAAGTGCTAGATGGGAGGATGCTCGCCAAGTGAATTCATCTGACATACTCTAACTTGAGTCGGATCCCAGGCAAGCCCCGGAGCATTATAAGCCTCCTACCTTCAAAGCAATTAATTATATATATGTTATAAGTATTGTTGCATTAAGTGGTAGGAGTTGGTTGAAAACCTTGCTGCATTATATCATTCCTTGTCCAGATATATGAATCCTTGAATCCTACATAGACTAGGATCGAGTAGATGCTTAGCCCTGCTTTAAGAGGTAGAAGTCAGGTGATTTCCTGTCACCTGCGAGATATAGGGATATTCATATATGGCACGGTTGGCTATATGTGCTATCGTGGAATGGAACCATGTGTTAATAAAATAAAATGAGACCGGGCGGGATGATGATAGTGAAGCGACAAGGCATGGAGGTCTTGGGTGTGAATCTATCCCCGTCTAAGTCGTTTAAGGACCGATTCACTGTATGTCCTTGAGTCATGTTGAACACGGTCTAACACTTAGTTGGCCGGATAAGTCGTTCCGACCACGAAGCCGAGTAATGTGATTCAGGCCGGGACTCGAATGGTAGGTTGCTTCTTGGAGGAGAGAAAGGATGTGCTTGGGGACATTGGCGTGAGAGCAAGGGGGGTTAGAGTCCCTATCACCTAGCAGAGTGTCGCCCTTGGGGTCGCGACATCATTCGGACCCGCGATTCCTGAATCATATGAAAAGGTGGCATGTGCGACCCTGGCAGGGGTCTGCACGGTGAGTGTTAGAAATACCCCTCCAGCTGGATAGGAATTCGATTCGAATCGCCGTCGCTCCTGGTTAGTGAGCACTTGACTTGAGCAGCGGCAACGTAGATTCCATTAAATTGAACGGATGGTTAATTGGATCACGATGGAAAGGTTGCCTCAATTTATACCTGCTATGGTTAATATTGTTTGCTCCTAATAAAGTGAGTGCTCTAGTACAGGTTATAATATAGATGATAGGTTAATGATAATTAACTTGATGCTTAAGCATTAATGATTGATCATCTATATTAAACTTTTATGCAAAATGTTGTCAAGCCAGCCCGCTTTATATCAGCCTTGCATGATCCTTGGTGTCACCTTATTTCTGGTTTCTGACGGGTAAGTCTAGCTGAGTACCTTCTCGTACTCATGGTTTTATCCCCACTTGTTGCAGGTTGTGATGTATCACGGCGACTGCAAGAGTTGGTTGGCTCCTGCCTTAGTGGCGGAGTGTGATCACGGGTATGATCCTTCTAAGTTATCTTCTCTAATGCTTTTGTTGGAAGTCGACCATGGTACTGACATGTATTTGAAATAAGAATAATGTTAGTTTCAAATTACTTTGCTTCCGCTACTTTTCAATTTAAGTTGTAATAATTATGTTGAACTCTGATGTATATTGAACTACTTATGAAATAGATGTAACATGTGACTTGTTATGTTGAATCACTACGATCTTGGCTTGTATGTTGGTTGGTTTGAAATCCCTCGTGATTTCATTGGACTACCGGAGTTATATGGGCTCAAGTGTGAGAATTTGATCACTTCGGTGATTGTTTTTATACTTGTGCTCTTATAATTTGGACGGTTCTGTTACAGCTGGTATCAGAGCAAGATTCAACATTAAACTTGTCGTATGTGTATTTAAAACAAAGGTTTTGTTTTATAAAATTAGTTTTATCAACTTATAGCTATATATAGGTTTGTGAAAAATCTAAATTTTAAACCTAAGTATGCTAGTGGTCAATTTTCTTATGCCCATATAAGGATTATTAGGTGGCTTATATAAGTACTAACTTAGGGGTTTTTCATTTATGCATCTACGCCCTTGCCAAGGTATGTATGTGTGATAACTCTCCCACACTATGCTACCCAGTGTGTCAGATTAGAGGTAGCCTTCATATATGAAATAGCCATATATGTTGCTAGTTTACTTTTATGCAACGTCGCACCTATGCTCAGGTAAGTGTGAGTTGTGAGAGCATGACCGTCCAACCCTCGGTCTAGGGGAGAGATAGTTTTGGTTACTGGATTATTTACATGTTACACACATGTATATATGAAGGTACTTAATTGTGGGTGATCGAATGATTCGGGTAGTTTTGGTGCTACATGTATATATACGGGGGTATATGTACATGGGAGTACTTAGAATTTTACTTTTCTGCTTTCATTGTGTGCTATATTGGGAAATGTTGGGCTGTAATAAAACTTTTCTGCAGGTACGCTAACCACGAATGCGTAAGTCGAATATAGCTGACGACTAGCTATATATCGAGAGAGTGCGTGTTACGCCACCGACATAGAACGTGATCGTCACCTTAGGTTGGCAATCTTGTGAGGACGAATAGGACGAAGCATACATCTTCATGATTGTTGCTTTCTGCATAGCTATGCTCCTCTCACCCTTGTTCAAATGATAAGTAACTTGTGATCAATGTAGTACACTATCTTTCTTGTGTGAAGCTAAGCAAGAATGCCTTAGTCTATGTTGCCCACCTAAGCGTTTGCCAATGCTTTAGACCTCACTTAAGTAATTATAGATTCTTATGAATGAATTAAATTCATGTTGGTCTAAGGTAACAAAATTTAGAGCTACTAGAATAACATGTTTGTGTGCTCTCTTGTTAAGTAGAACAAAGGCAAGCTTTGTTTTGCTTATTGAACGTTGGCTGCTAGAACGGTTTCTGATGTATTGATGCTTTCGTGGTCATAAATGTGTTTTCTGTAGTTATAGAGAATACCAAAGTTGTAGCAAACTTACTTATCTAGCTTGTCCTAAAATTTCATGACCCTAGGTCTTATGGTTTGAGAGTTAGGAATTTTAGAAGTTTACTGTCAGGTTTTGCTTATGCCCTGAATAGATCTGAATGCTTGGTTTGTTTGACCTGTGTGCATATGGAATCAAGTCTTGGAGATAATAGAAGAAGTGTAGTAATTTTTCTAAGCTTTCCAAAATGCCCTATATCACTAATTGTGGTGGTCAAAATTTCTAGTTATGAGTTTGTCAAGTGGAATGACATAATATGTCCACATCTGGACAGAGATGTCTTCTTTGTTTTGTTTGGCCTTGTTAGCTATATAATCATCTTAATATGATAATAAGAAAGTTATATACAACTTAATAAGCTTTACATAAAGTTAAGGCTCAGCCTGGTTGTGTCCCTAGAACTCTAATTATGCATTTTTAAAGTTCTTGTCAATTTTCTATCCATATTGGTACAGATCTGAAACATTAGCATGTTTGACCATGCTAACTTGTGATTTAGTTTTTGGTATGAATAATAAACGCGTGGAAAACTTCCTAAGCTTTCCAGAAAGTCTATGATCACCTTTGTGGGATGTCTATAACCTCAGTTATAGTTGAAACAAGTAAGTACTGCGTTGCTGTCCAGATTCTGGACACATGCTAAGTTGGCTTCCTTAGCTAGCGTTGTTTTGAGCTAAACTTGTTGTTAGTTCATGCTTGAGATAAATGCTTATTTTGGGTGAGCCTTGTGCCTTGTATTGGTTGCTTAAACCATTCGTTTGAATTTTCTCAAAGGACTGCTTGATTGTGATGTTGTATGTGTGTTTGTATCTGGGTAGTGCTCTAGTTGTCACCTCGTTTGTCCTCGGTGAGCATACGAGGGTCACATAGCTTTATCGTAGAACAAAGTTCACATACGTAATTGTATGGTTGTTGTCTTCAATTAGGTTTTCTCTCTTAGGAGCCTAAGCCTGTAGACTTAGTGGTTAGTCCTTGAATGTTTGTATCCATGCCCTTGCTTGACCGAAAGCCCAAAGTTTAGTTCTCCTATATGTTGTATAAGCCGTGGATGTTTTCCAACCCTTTTTGTGAAGACCCTTATCGACTGACCAACCAGGTTAACTTTTATCAACGCTAGCCTTTGACCATGGTTCGTACATTGCTAGTTGTGGATACCATACCCAAATCCATGTTGGACCTTCCGGTTACCTCTCCCAAAGGTTAGCTAGTGTGACACAACGTCTCTCTGCTATGGCCTCAAAATCGTGTGCTTGCAAATTCGTGCATCTACCTTATCAACCCAATCTGTGTCATTGAAATTCCTCATCGGGTGCATGTTCAGTAATAGTGTTATGAGTAGCAACTAATGGTGCCGTGATGAAACCGAGAGCCTCCTGTGGGTGCACACACAAGGTTGTGCTGCTCGGCACGCGCTGGTATCATGGTTTCTAATCGTAATCCATTGCAGAACAACACTGACGTGATTTTCACGTGACATTCTTCCTTGATTGGTTTCCCATATCTTATCGAAAGACCCTTATATTGAACCAAAAGTAGTAAAACTTCCTCCTGAAGTTACTAAGAGGATAACCTTTGAAGAGCAGGTTACTGACATAAACATTAACAAACTGCAATAGGTGGTAGACAAGTAACTCTACTTAGTTGTCCTAGTATTGACGAGCATCATCGAGTGAGCAACGTATCTCATTCCTGTTGGATAAAAAGGACACACAACACTTAAGTGGACAAGTCATCCATTGGATAAGACTCGATCATTACAATATGCAAGTTTTAACTGTTGTATGCATAATGACCATATAATTGAAATCAACCATCTTTGGTGTGACTCCTTATCTGCTGACCTCGATGGCAACCCTTCGTTCTGCGTCAACCACGATTATTGTGGTCAAGAGTAAAGGTTTAGAACTTTTTAGTGTTGAGAGACAACTAATTAGTTACCATTAGGAAGGTTAATCTCCAGCTAGGTAACGACCCCTTGGTAGCTACGAAGACTATGTCTCATGGAACGAGGTTGAGCAAGAAAACAACAAAACCACTCAACACTGCAAGTACCACTTTCTTCGACAGACCTTGTATTACCAAGTCAAATTCAGCTTGGACAATCACACAGATAGTGCAAGGTGTTCTATCAACTAAAGTGAAGAATTAGAGAAAGCATGCCCTAGTTTCAATTAGCATCCTTGTGCCCTTAGGTGCCACAAACAGTTTGTCCATAACTTTATTGGATGAAGTGTCGAGGAATATTCGGAAGCGGTTCCTTATCCTTGTAGGAATGATCTCTAGGCGGAGTATGCATTTTGCCTTGCAAAAAGTAACCCGCAAGTTCAAAGCTTGTGCATCATTGGATTGGCATGTAAATTAATGGTCGAGATCTGCTGTTGGATGGCCCTTTTGAGGTCCCACAGATACTTGTTTACACTCTTTCATTTGCTTTTGCTTTCTCGTATCCCCAATGTACGAGTAGCCTTGGTTTCTGCAAATCAATTTATACCATCGCGAATCAAAAAGCAATTTGAAAAGTGTCAAACAACAGATTTCCCATCTTAGAGCTGCTGTATGACCCTAAAGAGGAAGCCTCATGGTGAAAGGTTGGCCTGACGAAGTTGCTACGCTGCAAGTCAACTCAACTTATAGTGCAACTAAGTCACAAAGGAAAAATTTTACTTAATCGCTTGGTGGTAGACTACTCCTTGCGGTTAATTGAATAATTACAACTTTTGTTGTCCTTAAGGCCTCGCTACATCTTTCTTTGGTACTAATTTTCCAATGATGACATACTTTAGTACCTTATAAATGTTTTTACCCAAGAGGTTGCATCTGCTTCAACCCAGATAACTGTTGTCTTTGGATAAAAGAATTTTTTAGATAGCTGTTGGCAGAAATACGAAGCCGACAAAGTCAGCTATCACATTCACTAAACCCTCAACAGACTCAGATAATACAATGTTGTCATCAGAGAAAGAGAACTGCACACATGGAATAGTGAGTAGCTTTCCATTAGTTGGTGTCTAAATGAACGAATATTTCTGACCAAAATAGACCTTGTCTATTGGTTAGTCAGTACCCTATGGCCTCAGAGAATATTTGTCGTCTATGATCTCACCCATTTGGAAGATTGCGCTCAAGCCATTTTGGTAGAAGGCTACTTTTCAAACTTTGTGAACATAGAGTCATTTCAACGAGTATACTTCTGAAGATTTCGGTCTAGTGTAAAGTTCATATGGTCGATGCTGTGATTAACTAAAGAATTAAATACTTGTGTGTGGGTAGCTTATGGGCCAAATGATCTCTGTAGACTGAAACGAAGTACTGCGTTGTCTTGGATTCCTTCCAAAGTAACAATGCTTCATGGAAGTCAATGAAGGAAATTCTTCAGACAAATTTTACCATGAAGAGTAAGTATCAGAAAGTACCTTGACCAAATTGTTCACCGATGTTGAAGCTTTGTAGCTGAATGCTATAGCAAATGTTAGAAACTAGATAACGTGTCGCTCTTCCTTAAAAGTTCTTCCATTCTGAATCTCGGGACGTGATTCTTTTAAGGGGGGAGGGCTGTAACACCCCAGGTGTTTGTCACTCACTAAGCAGTGGGTTTGAGCTTAAACATGACAGATTAAGTGGAGATGGCAATGTCAAGGTCAATCTATGGAGATGAGCCTCACCTAAAGTGGATGTTGCATCATTGCTTTACATATAGGTCCCTTTTTAAAGATATATGCTTGGATGGTGTTATGGCAATATCTTCAAGTGTCTCACCTTAGTACCTATCTATATTGATCCCTGGAAAAGTTTCATGAAGTTTGGAATCAAAAAGTCACATGAAATGATAAGTTATATGCTTATTTGGATTATAACAAAAACCTGCCTTACATCCCATGGGAACTAGTGTTTATGCAACATACAAGTACAACATGTGCAACAAACCTTTGCAACATGTGGAACAACCTAGGGAAACATGGGTAGCATGTATCTTGAAACAACCACATGAAACATCTATAGCATTTCAATGAATTCTATGTTTCAAGGCATGTGAGGCCTACACTTTTGTGCAACCTATGCATGGTGTGTATGTTTGGCCTCTACAACACCTTAACTACACTTAGGACACTTAATGGAACAATGTTCATGTTGATCATTTTGCCTAAATGTGCTTCTAAGTGATGGTTGACCATGTATGGACCCTAGAACCCTTTTGTTTGACCATTTCAAAAGTGTGATCTAGAAGCTTTGCATGACTGTGCACCCTTTTACAAAGTTGTAGAGAATTTTATAAGGAACAAACTTTGTTTAAGAGTCAAGTCATGAAAATGGGTGGAACATGCTGAAAAAGGGACCACAGGTTAGAAGTGGGGCTGAATTCAGCACTTAGAAATTTAAAGCCAATTTCAGTGTCTTCGACGTTGGCATCTCGCGTTCTCCAAATTTTTCTATGCAACTTGAATTGGTCCAAATACAAAAGATGGAGCTTATATCGTGGAGAAGGGCATGCAAGAAGATGACACTTGTTGGACTCCATTTTGCACAACAATTTGGAATGTTGTTAATGGTTGCCGACACATTGACAATGCCGTTTTGGCGTATCATTATCTCCTAATTTGTGAGTCCTATGACATTAGTGCTTAAATGAAATTTGAAGAGCATACAGAGGAGAACAACTTTGATAATTGGCCCTTGTCCAGATTCAGCCCAGAACTGGCCCAAAATCGCCCTCCACCTTGCCCACTTCGTAGGCTACCACGTGCTTGTTGAAATGCCCCTGAGGAGGCCACATGTCCGGGACGTGTCGGCCATGCCCGGCTCCCTCCCGGCACGCGTCCCTGCCGCGCCCTACCGCAATGCCGTGCGTCTTCGCCCCCTCCAGCATTGGCGAAGTCCGAGCAACGCCAGGGTGCCTCTCCACTCCTCTTTCTTGCCTCTTCTCCGCTGCGGACTCGCGAGCGCAAACGCTGCAGCCATGGCTGCCGCGAGCAGAGCTCCATGGTCGCCACCCCACCAGCTCCTCCGCGCCTTTCCTGTCCCAGCCGAGTGTCACTACACCTCCACCGCTAACCGCCGCCCTCGATGCGCCCATCCCCTAGCCTTTTTCGCCGCTGTAGACGGCTGCCGCCGGAGCTGCTCGCGTGCCACCACCGGCTTCCATGGCCAGCAGGCCTAGGGTCACCGCGAGCTGAGCCGAGCGGTCGCTCGGATGCACAGGGAACCACTGGTGCTCGCACTGCTCTTCTCCTCGGCCCGCCGTCGCCGGTGCTCGCCGGCCGCGGGCGGTCGCGGTCGCAGTCGCCCGTGCACGTGGCCAGAAGGCCACGGTCCACCTCCGGTCGCGATTCCACCTCCCTTGGTTGCGGGTGGGCAAGCTGGTGCTCGTGCCGCCCTTGGCCACCGCCGCCGGTGACCCTCTCGTCAGAGCCGCGAGCCACCGACCGCCTCCTCTGTTTTCCCCGGCGCGCGGAGAAGAAGACCGTCGTCTCCTGTCTCTCTCTGTGAATGACAAGTGGGTCCGAGTGTGCAGCGGGTCCCGCAGGTCAGTGTTAAGGGTGGCAGAGAACGGGTACCGAATCGGGTGCACCTAGCGAAATTTGTTAGGGTTGTTTTAATTCTGATTTTGAATTTCCATTTTATGTAAATCTTTAAAAATCCATATCTCATGCTAGGTAATTCCAAAAATAGCAAAAGTGGACTTTTTGGAAACCTTGAGAAAAGATCTATGCAGTGGAATCATAATATGTTACATGTTTGTAGATGTTTTCTGATGTTTTTATTTAAGCTTTAAAAATGCTCCAAAAATGCTTATAAACTTGACCAGAGCCATATCTTGAGTTTTAGAACTCCAAAAATAGTGATTATTATTTTGTTAATTTTTTGGTGACATGTACTTGCTAGGAAAAATATTAGACACACTAGTTGTTCACTGTTTTCTTAGGGTTTTGATTGGACCTTGATAAATAAGGAATTTACATTATATTGCTTGTTATTTTTTATATCTTGAGTTGTGCTGCTCCAATTGATGTGAAATTTTTATGGTAGGCTTGTCATGCTATGGATGTATTGTGGTATAAATTTCATGGCCATTGCTTTCTGTATGCTCAAGTTATTGAGTTAACTTGTTTATGGCTTAATAAATAGCTTATAAATAATATATAAAGGATAAAATAGAAAATGTTGTTCCATCACCTTATTATGATGTTGCTCTTTGATGTTAGTTCATTCTATGGCCATGTGTTTACAGAAAATATTGGGTGTTAAGTTTAACTTGCTCTCACATGATTATTGCAATAGCTATTTGTCTTTTTCATAGAGCTCGATATACTTGCCCAAATGGATTGAAATTTGAACAGTAGACTTTTGAGAGCACATTTAGGCCACTGTAATTTTTGTAGAATTTATTGTGCACTTTTGATAGGTGTTCATAATTCCACCTAATTATCTAAATAAATTAAGAAAATGCATTAAAAGAAATTATTTAGGAATGGACACTATATTTTCTGGTGTTCATTATTCATGTGTGACATGTTGGTAAAGTTGGTTTTGTCCAATTATATGTTTGCAATATAAGTTAATAATTATTTCTTGCAAATAAAGTTTCTGGACAGATCTGGAAACTTGGCAAAGTTCTTCATGATAATGTGCTTTGTTGTGAAACTTATTTATACAAAAGTTGGAGATAATTTATGTATCTAGCTGCTGTTAAAATTTGGTGGCATTTGGCCATGTGGTTTAGGAGTTATAGCTGTTTAAAATTGGGGTACAGAATTGCTTGCTCTCTGTCTTGTTAGACCAGTTTCTGTATTTGTGTAAATTCGATATGTTAAACTTTGGAATCAAGCTGTGATGATATTAAATGAAATGTAGAGAAATTCATAAGCTTTCTGTAATGTCTTATTTCATATCATTTGGATTTGTATATCTCCAGATATGATTGATTTGTGAAGCTACTGTTTGCTTGTCCAGAAATTGATAAATTCCAATTATAGTTGTTTGCTTGTATATTGTTAAGTGTGACTTATGCCTTTGAGGGTAGTTAAGTTAATTAGCTCTAGGTGTTTATTAGAACTTGGGTATGCTTGCATGATTGCTATAGTTATTGCACTTCTATGCATTCACACATGTGCATGGTTGCATCTCATATAGGTACGCTAGCAGAAACGTGTGAAGGATGTGGCGTTGGAGCCAAACCCGAAGACGGTGTTTGGTGGATCCATCCCGAAGATAGAAGGATCGGGCAAGTGCTAGATGGGAGGATGCTCGCCAAGTGAATTCATCTGACATACTCTAACTTGAGTCGGATCTCAGGCAAGCCCCGGAGCATTATAAGCCTCCTACCTTCAAAGCAATTAATTATATATATGTTATAAGTATTGTTGCATTAAGTGGTAGGAGTTGGTTGAAAACATTGCTGCATTATATCATTCCTTGTCCAGATATATGAATCCTTGAATCCTACATAGACTAGGATCGAGTAGATGCTTAGCCCTGCTTTAAGCGGTAGAAGTCAGGTGATTTCCTGTCACCTGCGAGATATAGGGATATTCATATATGGCACGGTTGGCTATATGTGCTATCGTGGAATGGAACCATATGTTAATAAAATAAAATGAGACCGGACAGGATGATGATAGTGAAGCGACAAGGCATGGAGGTCTTGGGTGTGAATCTATCCCCGTCTGAGTCGTTTAAGGACCGATTCGCTGTACGTCCTTGAGTCATGTTGAACGCAGTCTAAAACTTAGTTGGCCGGATAAGTCGTTCCGACCGCGAAGCCGAGTAATGTGATTCAGGCCAGGACTCGAATGGTAGGTTGCTTCTTGGAGGAGAGAAAGGATGTGCTTGGGGACATTGGCGTGAGACCAAGGGGGGGTTAGAGTCCCTATCACCTAGCAGAGTGTCGCCCTTGGGGTCGCGACATCATTCGGACCCGCGATTCCTGAATCATATGAAAAGGTGGCCTGTGTGACCCTGGCAGGGGTCTGCACGGTGAGTGTTAGAAATACCCCTCCAGCTGGATAGGAATTCGATTCGAATCGCCGTCGCTTCTGGTTAGTGAGCACTTGACTTGAGCAGCGGCAACGTAGATTCCATTAAATTGAACGGATGGTTAATAGGATCACGATGGAAAGGTTGCCTCAATTTATACCTGCTATGGTTAATATTATTTGCTCCTAATAAAGTGAGTGCTCTAGTACAGGTTATAATATAGATGATAGGTTAATGATAATTAACTTGATGCTTAAGCATTAATGATTGATCATCTATATTAAGCTTTTATGCAAAATGTTGTCAAGCCAGCCCACTTTATATCAGCCTTGCATGATCCTTGGTGTCACCTTATTTCTGGTTTCTGACGGGTAAGTCTAGCTGAGTACCTTCTCGTACTCAGGGTTTTATCCCCACTTGTTGCAGGTTGTGATGTATCACGGCGACTGCAAGAGTTGGTTGGCTCCTGCCTTAGTGGCGGAGTGTGATCACGGGTATGATCCTTCTAAGTTATCTTCTCTAATGCTTTTGTTGGAAGTCGACCGTGGCACTGGCATGTATTTAAAATAAGAATAATGCTAGTTTCAAATTATTTTGCTTCCGCTACTTTTCAATTTAAGTTGTAATAACTATGTTGAACTCCGATGTATATTGAACTACTTATGAAATGGATGCAACATGTGACTTGTTATGTTGAATCACTACGATCTTGGCTTGTATGTTGGTTGGTTTGAAATCCCTCGTGATTTTATTGGACTACCGGAGTTATATGGGCTCAAGTGTGAGAATTTGATCACTTCGGTGATTGTTTTTATACTTGTGCTCTTATAATTTGAACGGTTCTGTTACAGGTCCAAAGATTGATGTGATAGAGAGAGGGTGAAAAAATTTTAACTTTTAGGGTGTATCTAAACAAGGCCCAGTTTCATTTGATAATAATGTGAATTGACATTGCGAGAAACGAGTGGGTTATTGAAATGACTCTGCGCTGGGATTGGAACTTCGAAAGGGACGGTTGAACTGCATGAGAGATGCCCACGCATACCTTGTCCTTGTAGTTCCTAAAATATTTTGCAAAATATTTCAGATTTCCATCGCATCGAATCTCTGGACGCATGTATAAAACATTAAATATAGATAAAAAATAAAACTAATTATACAGTTTAGTTGTAAATCACGAGACGAATCTTTTAAGCCTAATTAGATCATGATCGTACAATAATTATCAAGTAACAACAAAAGTGCTATAATAACACTACAATTACATTTTGCAAAATATTTTAAAAACTAAACCAGGGCCAAGCTAACCAGCTCCATCGGAGGCGAAAAGACAGGTCAGAATTGCTCCGTCAGTGACTGGACCTATGGCCACGTTTACATGCTGAAAAAATTTCGACTCGATGAATAGTATAACTTTCGTCTTATTTAACAAATATTGTCCAATCATGGACCAACTAGGGTCAAAAGATTTATCTCGTGATTTTCAACTAAACTATATAATTAGTTATTTTTTTACCTACATTTACTACTTCATACATGGGTCCAAAGATTGATGTGATGGAGAGAGTGAAAAAATTTCAACTTTTGGAGTGCATCTAAACAAGTCCTATGTATGCGGAACCACGTTGATTGGGAACGACCAACTGTGGCTAGATCAGAACAAAGTATGGTCGAGGCTGATTGGACGTTTCCTTGGCAGCAGGAGTACTTGGGTTAGGATCGGCATCGGCCTACCCGGCCGGCCGCAGTCTATGGCACACACGGACAATGTATTATCTTTTTTTTTATAACAACAATGTATTATCTTTGATCATCGTACAGATGGTCAAACACTGGTTGTCTGTGGCGCCAACACACCTCCACGCATGGTCTGGTTCGATGGTGCCGGTGTGGCCCCTCACGCTGGTCCCTTAGACGCGGGCCCCTACTACAATACCCCCAATCACCGACGGGTTCGCTCGCTGGTGTCGTGACTGTCGAAAGTCTGTCGGGGTGCCTAGCAGGTAGATCCGGTCCGCCTTCCTGGGAGACCGGCGAGCGCTCGCCGAGGATTCGTCGTGCCACTGGGACGCTAGGGTGCACCACGCCACCGGGAACGGCCTGATGGGTGAGGGAGAAAGAGGGGTACGAGAGAGAGAGTGTGTGTGGGTGAGGGAGAGAGACAAGGGCCGGGAGGGAGAGAAAGTAGGGGATTAGGCTAGGGTTTGAGACTTTCTTATGTACTCGTGATGATCTTAATGCCGGTTGTGTGTTGAACCGGCGGTGAAAATCGGACTCAGCGATGAAAATGTACCACCGCCTATTTTAATAGAATCGACAGTAACATAGTGTTGAATTAAAATACTTTCTAGTGCTAGCCTGGAAGCGACCCACGACTTTGGTGGTAAGGCTGTCTGCACTGGGTCCGGTAAAGCCATCCTGCAGGAGGTTTTACCGGACCGAAGTCCCGCAGCGCCGTCCGCTATGCCGTCCGCTACGGTCCCGGATGAGCCACGCGTACGCCAAACATAGCGGGATGCAGGGCATCCGCTATGCCCCTCGCCGGCCCCACCACCGACGCCGCCGCGCACGCTGAAACGCCAGTCCGCCCGTCGCTCTCGCGCCCGACCGCCGCCCCGCCGCTGAAAGGTCCTTGTTTGGTTTTGGTAATTGAGTGACAACTTAGGTGGACTAATATGTGGTTATGTGAGATACACAGGAGATTAGTCCACATGTGATGGTGTCATGAAGGAACTCATTGCATATGAGACATGACATGGAGTCATGTGACCAAGGTGGAGAAGATCAAGATGAGGCTTGGCTTGATGGACCGGTTGCTAGGGTGAAGGGCAAGTTGTGTGATGGCTTGGCGCCGAAGGACCGAGGCAATGGTGAAGAGCAAGTGAGGTCAAGATCGATGAACCAATACGGTCACATGATGATATGAAGTGAATCATATCATTTGTGATATGGTTGGTGCATGTGTTGCATCAACGACGGAGGAGATGGAGTGGAATGCGCAAGGCAAAGGTATAACCTAGGGCATTTCCATTTCATCGGTCATAGGTGTGTAGAGAAGTTTATGACCGGGTTTAGGATAGATGGCCGTACTATCAAGAGGGGCAAACTTGTTTGCATATCGGTCATCTAGTGCCACTTGAGCGATCTAACTTTGCATACGTGTTAGGATCGAGTGGTGAGGCAAGTTGAGTGGTTAACTCCTTCGATAAAATGATTATGAAAAAGCTAACACACGTGCACAAGGTGGTGATCACTTGTTGGTGTTGGCACATTTACGAAGGCGATGAAGTTTGAGCGGTAGAGAGGGTTTGGGTTCCTCTCTCCCTCCCACCGAGCTTGCGAGCGCGTGATTCAGGCGTTTTCGAGAAGTTGAAACGATTATTTTCCACTACGCCGGAAGTCTGGAAAAGAAACGGAGGCGAACGGAGGTCACAGAGGTGACCGGACGCTGAACCGGATGCGGTCCTTGCATGACCGGACGCGTCCGGTCAGTGTTCAGTGTCTGCGTATTTTTCAGTTCGATGATCGGACGCGAGGCGCGTCCGGTCACTGATGATCGGACGCGTCCGGTCGTTCAGGGAGCTTACTGGACTATAACCGGACGCTGGCACTGTCGCGTCCGGTCATGTTTCTTCAGCGCGTCCGGTCGTTGTTTCGTTGAGCGCTGCTCAGGCGACCAGCGCGTCCGGTCATTCTCGGGACCAGCGCGTCCGGTCGTCAGCAGCGCGTCCGGTCGTTGCCAGGGGCGCGTCCGGTCGTTGCTTCGCAGTTAGCCGTTGTTCGATCGGCGCGTCCGGTCAGTTGGACCAGCACGTCCGGTCGTTTTGAGAAGCGCGTCCGGTCGTTGTTTTGACCGTTGGGGTCAGTGACCGTTGGAGGATCGGACGCGGCTGAGCGCGTCCGGTCAGTTATGACCGGTGCGTCCGGTCATCCCAAAAACGACCCAGTGAAGGGGTAACGGCTCTATTTGACCGTGGGGTTATAAATAGATGCCTTGGCCGGCTATGGCCGGTAGCTGAGCATACTATAGTCTTTGTGACTTGTGTGGTAGTGCTTGGGAGCCCTCTAACTCACTCATACTTGATAGTGTTCATCGGATCGAGTGAGAGAGCGATTCTAGTGCGTTGCTTTGAGAGATTGCATCGTGTGGCACTAGGTGATCGTGTTGCAAGCCGGTGGTGCTTGTTACTCTTGGAGGTTGCCACCTCCTAGACGGCTTGGTGGCTCGTGGCTCCGTCGAAGCTCGCAAGAAGATTGTGCGAGGCTCCGGAGAAGCTTTGTGAGGGGGATTGTGCTCACCCCGCGGGGATCGCGAAGAGCAACTCTAGTTGAGCGTGTCATTGAGCTACCACACTTTATGGTGGGTTCTTGCGGTGCCTTTTGAGAGGCTTGGTGTGTGACCGATTAGCCGCCGAACCACGAAGTGTTGGTCGACACAACGGGGACGTAGCTTGGTGGCAACCAAGTGAACCTCGGGAGAAAATCACCGTGTCAACATTGTCTACTCTTCTCGGTGGTTTGCTTTCGTGCAACACAAGCTTGTATTTACTTTCATAATACTTGTGCTTGTGTAGTTGCTCTTGTTCTAGTTGTGCTTGTTTAGCTAGCTAGATATCTTCTTGCTTGTGTTGCTAGAAGTATCCCCTTTGCGTGGCTAATTCAGTTTGTGTAACCTTGTTAGTCACATTGCTTAGTTTGTGTAGCTAAGTGTTTTGTGCTCTCTAATTTGGCATTAGTTGCCTTGTTTTTGAGCTTTGCTAGCGAGCTTAAGCTTTGTGCTTTTGCTTCACTAGTTGTGTAGGAGCTCCCTCGTTTGGCAAAGTACTAGTGCATAGGTTTATGTGACCTTGCTCTAGAATTGATTAGGTGAGCTCTTGGTAAGCTTAGCACCTTAGTTGCTTAATTAGGATCTTTGCAAGGTGCTAGAGAACTTAGATAGAGGGGTGTAGTCTTGGCTAGACCGATAAGTTTAATTCCGCATTTGTTTTGGTTAGCCTACGTGTTTAAGTTTTAGAAAGGACTATTCACCCCCCTCTAGTCCGCCATCTCGACCCTTCAGCCGCGCCGAGCTCGCGGGCCGCCGTCGCGCGCGGGTCGCCCGACCGCCGCGCCCGCCCCGCCGCGCCGAGGTCGCCCGGCCCCGCCCCGAGCTCCTCCGCTCCGCCCTACCCCGATCTCCACCGCGCCGAAGGGAGCAGGGAGGGGGGCCGCGCCCGCCGCCGGACCTCCATAGCCTGAGCTGGAGCCACCGCCGGGACCTCTGCAGCTCCGGTGGCCGTGCATGGAGGGGGCGCGGTGCAGGGAGGGGGCGGGGAGGGGGCGCCGCGGCTGCCGGTGGAGCTGCGCGCGTCGGCCGAGGGAGAGAGAACGGAGAGCGAGGGAGAAGGGAGGAGAGAGAGCCTAGGTGGGGGAGAAAAACAATGTAGAGTATGACGTGTGGGTCCCATTGACATAGATCATGAATATAGAGGATAGATGGGTGCGGAAGAAAGTGGCATAGAGGAGAGAATCTCGATGACTAGGACGGAATATTCTTTTTAGAGGATGAATATAGAGGATAAAGAGTGCAGTCAGTCTAAGGACCGAGAGGGTGGATCAGAGAGGTGACATGCAGTCAGGTGGATTTGGATGTGTCGCCCGCCGCCATCCTCAAATATATGGGGGAGCTAGGGAGGGAGTGCCGGAGGGTGCAGAGTATGGAGGGGGCGTGGGTACTGGGTTATGCCCGATTGAATATGACTAGCCCTGAGCGTTCGGGTTACCTGAATTTTTCGGGTCGGGTAGTTCGGGTAATAAAAAAGTTACCCGATTCCAGCCCCGGAATACCACTACCCGAAATTCGGGTACCCGATAATTCGGGTTCGGGTTCGAGTATTCTCGAACTACCCGATATTCAGAAAAAACAGCATATGTCGGGGGCTCGGTCGCGTTCGGGTAGGGTTCAGATGGGGGCGTAGGGGGATTTGGGGAGTGGGGTCGTGGTGATAGGGGGCCGCTGCCGCTCGCCCGCTCAGTCTCGGCTGGAGCCTAGAGTTGGCTGTGTTGCTGGGCTGTGTGCCTGTGTAAGCTCCTGCGTAGTTGATGTGCTTTGAAAAGATCGGGTAAAATGGGTAATTCGGGTACCGGGCAGTGCTACCCGAATTACCCAAACTAATTTCGGGTATCTGGAATCACTATCCCAAGTAGCAATTGGGTAATTTGGGTCCGGGTAGTTCGGGTTCGGGTTCGGGTATTGGGTAGCGGGTAATTTGCCTAGGGTGAAATATGACCATGTTTAATCAGCTTGTGCTGGCTTAATCAGACATTCAGACCATGCTCCTGTAGCGCAGTTGAGTCTGACCCCATTTGGTCCTCTAATCAAATATGCCAAGAAATAGTTTATCTGTGCGTTTCTAGTCGACCGATCATGACTCGTGTGACGAGCGAGCGACTAAAAGCATATCGAAGCACAAAATAAAGCAAGGACCACAAACATTTGTGGTGGCTTGATGCATACTGACGTGCACGTGTGCGTGCCGCATAGTGCATGGTCAACCAAAGGGTGCTCACCACTCACTTCGCTGTACGTGGCCGTGCGGCTGCATGCAAGCATGCATGCTTTGATTCATCTCGCCATCGTTCGCCGCCGCCGGTGCAATTCACACCATTCCTCCCTCCGATTCCTACCGTCCTACGTCTCGTGCTTAAAATTCATATATAGCATGTTCCTAAAATACACACTAATGTTTAGGCTCGAGCGTCCGACCCGGAAAAAAAATCAAATCTCCCCACTATGTACTCATCCTACTCATCTTCCCACTCCGGGCTCGTCCGTCGGCCGTTCGCCCGCCCCGCTTTGCCACGCCGCCGCCGCCGCCATCCCGCGCGGCGCCTCCGTCGCCGCTACGCCATGCCATGCTCCGTCCTCCACCACGCCCAGGCCAGGCGGCCAGGAGAGGGGCCGTCGCTGGCCGGGCACAAGCCAAGCGCAGGCGCAGCTAGCCGTTGCTAGGCGCGCCACCAATCCTCGGCCGCCGGTTGACCTGAACCGACTATTCCCTGCTCTGCTGTACGGAAGAAGGGTGAAAACACATGTTGCAAGTTTTATGTTTCAAGTGTTTCAGATGTTTCGTAGGTATGTTGCAAGTGTTTTTATATGGATGTTGGTTATACACGTATGTCGCAAGTTTATGTTCCCAATGTTTCATATGTTTTTTCAAACGTATGTTGCAAGTGTGTTTATTTGAATGTTGTATATGTTTCACATATTTGTTGCAAGTCTTTTATCTGTATGTTGCGTATATTTTACAAGTGTTTTTGAGGTGTTTTTGCAAGTGTTTCAGATGCATGTTTCAAATGTTTATCCTGTCTTCACATGTATGTTGCAAGTGTCGTATCTGAATGTTTCAAAAGTAGATTGAGTGTTGCATCTCTCTCCTCGCCTTTTGCTGTCTCGCCTCGCCTCCTCGCGCCAGTTGGCAGCCACCGCCTTCTCCCCCTCTTCGCGATGCTAGTGACGGTTGGGACGGCGCGGACCCATGAAATGGTGACGAAAAACAAACTGAGCCCGTAAAATATAAATGCTATCGAGAATATTTGCATCCATGCAAAGAGATTGTCCAACTTGCATGCTTCATGGTTCTCAGGACAGCTCGCCTCGTACGCAAACGCGCGGCCTCATGAATAACCGTACGCAAACTTGGAGTGGATGTGGAATCGATTATTGCTTTCATACGCTGCTGTCATGCGGTGTCATTGTCTCATGGATTGAATGAAGATTCTGTCCGACTAACATGTTGCTTGGATAAGGCTACTACGGAATAAATTGAATGGGCTCCATGAACGAATTTAAGAAGCATAATTTGACCATTAATCTTCATTCTACAAAAAAAAAACATTCCACGCGTGTGAGAGAGAGACAGAAAACCAACTGCTGTGACACTATATACACCTCCCCTCTCTTTCAAATTAAACTCAACTTCTACAGTTGCCCTAAATCAAACTATTTTAGCTTTGACTGTCTATATAGAAAATAGCACCAATATTTATGGCATGCACCAAATTAGTATCACTAGATATATCATAAAATACATTTTTATAATAATATACTTATTTGGTGCCATGGATGTCATTACCCTTGCTTTCATATAAAGGTGGATAAACTTAGGATAGTTTGACTTAATGTGATTCTAGGAATTGATTTATTTTTAAAAAAAACTTAAGAGAGGTAGTATTAATTTGATTAAAAACTGCCCACGGCATTAATTTTAAGGGGTCAAATTTTTTTAACTTAATTTATAAGTTGATGAATACTCGAATCATGAGGTTGAAATATTTTAACCAATGCGATATTATCGAAAGCTTCTTCTGGTCAACTTCTAATATTTATTTATTAGTTTTGTAACTATCATTATCTTGGTGCCCGATGGTATTACATTGGAACATTTCCCAGGCTCTATTGTTAATCTAAATCATCTTTATGTGAAGTGAACCAACCGCCAATGAACTATTTTAACGATTTGCTATATTTTTTTTTATCTCGATCACGCAAAAGGTTTGTGCGTCTTTGTATTAAGGTAGAGAAAACAGTTTGATACAACACGTCATAGGGGTCAGAAGAATTTTACGTGGACACTCAGAACATCCCTAGTGCACTGAAAGTTATATTGTTACATTGAACACTGATCAACCCGAATTGCGGCATCGGCTAGGAGGCTTATGCCCGGACTGTTGTTCGGTGGCGGCGCCGCTTACGCGCACCCACGTTACCGTCCGGTGGGAATAACTCACGAAGTGCCTGCATATTGCCGGGGTCACCGCTGAAGATTTCTTCGTACGCCTTCATGGTCGACGTGAACGGAGAGGACATCTCACTGGTTAGACCTAGGCGCTTCGAGGGAAAGTGTTCACCTCGCTTAGACGTCGGGACATGAGACATGCTCTGCGCCGCTATCCGTATGCTCCTCTTGGGGAGAGCGGGTGGTGCACGTCTACCATGGGCCGCATCATTGCCGGGCAGCTTGGCAGTTGCCTCGCCTTTGTGACTCGCTCGGTGAAGCATTTGAGGCGTTTATCGGCGGAGGTCGTCTGAGGGGATGGAGTGTGGTTGACGGCGTCTGTGGCAGCCACGACTATCGCATGTCCCGGGGTGGCAGCCCCGACCAGCACTGGGTCAGGGCATGCCTCGGATCTAGTCCACGAGGCCGGGCTGTCCCCCATGGCGGCGTGACCTATGGTGGCCCCTGCACTGGTGAGACGAAGGCGTCCGTCGTCCACTAGGTAGTCTTCGCCGAAGAACGGTTGTCCACCAGTGATGCATCCCCTCCGTGGCGGCGTGACCTATGGTGGCCCCTACACAGGTGACAACGGAGGCGAGTTCATCGTCCACCGGGTAGTCTTCGCCGGAGAACGGTTGTCCGCCAACGATTTGCTATATTGCACCCAACAAAATGTAATACAAATACTACTACTTCATTCCGACGGAGAGAGCGAGGGAATGTCCATTAGACGACAGCAATGAGCAATTTTATCTATTGTACAAATAATTGCGGAGTAGACTATGATCAAGTAGATTTATCATTACTGTCTCGCGTGGTGTCATTGAATCCAAAGATTGTGGACACTATTATTTAATTTTAGAAAACTCCAGCCTGTGACTCTGTGAGCCTGTCACACATCAAGTTGGAGTGCAGTTTTGGTAACAGAATTAAATTAATAGATTTATATTTTTCCTTGCTGAAAAAGTTGACAACGTTACAGGGACAGGGAGAGACCAGCTCGCATAGACATGGCCACATGGGCAGGGCTATGCGGGGGCGAATACAACCAAGAACACCATCGAGATTTAATAAAAATTTTCTTAAGCCTTAATAATGTTTTTATTTAAAAGATTTATAATTTTTTATTTATCTTGTCAACGGAGCCAACAAGTAGAGCTAAATTTCCCTAATTCTATTTTTTAAAATATATACTATCCATGAGACAAGTTTAGATAAGGATTATCTTTATTGAGCCCTTTGCGTAAAGCATACATCAGTATACATGTTGTCACGTATGTGCCTGATTGAATGCTGTCTATACCATGCTATATTAATAATATTACCTCCTTTGGCCATAAATACTTGTCAGTTTCGGTAATATCCGGTTATAAACATATAAAGGTCTAATTGTCAATAGCTTTCAAAAATTTTAGTTTGAAAAAATAACACACACAAAAATGGGTTGCTAGATTGGCCTTAGAATATACTACTTCTGTGAGCCCATTAAATTTATAATACATTCTAGGACAAAATAGTGTTCAAATCATGCATTTAATGTAATTAAAAAACGTCAAATGATAGTTGCCAGTTGGAGTAATAACTAATAAGTTCTAAAAAAATTAGTTGGTAAATCAATGAGGTTTTCAATTAGCAAAAAAAAAAGTCGAGTGTATATTTGTTGGGTTCCTCCGACGGTTTCTAAAATCTCGCACCATTTAGAATCTCGAACTATTTTTAAATCACACTAGTCATTTTTTATGCTTTCTTTCTTGTACATGTGCATTGGAACTTGTCGGTGTTTCGTACCACCGACGAGTAAATTTGTATTGCGCGTTTGGCCCGGATAGTGTGCTAAGAGGACGCAAGGATGTATACTGGTTCGGGCGGAATGTCCCTACGTCCAGTCACTGCTGCTCGTGTTATTAGCACTGAAGCTTGCAGTAGGGGTTACAAACGGACAAAAGAGGGATGAGATCCCAAGTCTCTGGTGAAGTGGAGTTGAAGTACTTGAGATTACTCGGAGGACTCTCCAGAGCTTCCCCAGATGGGGCGCCTAGCCTTCCCTTTTATAGACCAAGGGAAGGACCCGGGGTACACAAGAGAGAGAAAGAGGAAAAGAAGAAAGAGAAAAATCGAGAGGAAGGAAGCCCTAGGGTTGTGTCACACTTCTCCTCCCACAGGCAGATCATGCCGGTCCTCCAGACGACAATGGAGGCGCGCGCACGTCGCCACCCTGTCCGTCATTGGTGCTACAGGCAGGCGTCGTCGCCCAATCATGGCGCCCCGTCCCGTCCTGGCATGCGGTATGGTCAACAGACCCCCTTGACAGGAGTCGCACCGGGATTTAAGCAGCACAGTGCTAGTTCGCCTGGCGCTGTTGGAGACGTGAGTGCCCAGGTATGGCCTGTCGTGGCCGCCGGTCACATCGGGGCGCGTCCGTCCCCTCCCTAGCGTTAGGGACATGGTCTTGGGCCCACATCTCGCGTCCGTAGTGGTTGGGGGTAGTATAGGCCCTTGCGGGAGCCCGCGCCCCCGCCCGAGGCCAAGTCTGCAATCCCCGGGTTGGGCGAGGCGGAATCCCCTCTAGGGGGCCGAGTGAGACGGATCCCGCGCACCTAGGGTCGAGTGAGGCGGAGCCTTTCCCCCGAGGGGTTGGACGTGGCCGGGCCCGCGCCCTTAGGATCGGGCGAGACGGAGCCTTTTCCCGGGGGGTCGGATGTGACCGGGCCCACGCCCTTAGGATCGGGCGAGGCGGAGCCCACACCCTCTGGGGTCGGGCGAGGCAAAAATCGTTTCCTTAGAGCATCTCCAACAGGACCCCCTACTTGCCCCCCTACTCCAGATTTAGGTAGTGGAGTCTAAAAAACCAACCCCAACAGACCCCTACTACACCCTCTACTTTTGTTGGCCTCCTACTTCTCTGTTTAGGTAGCTACCAATTCTTAGACTACTCATTTTGTGCTTCCAACTCCAACAATACTACCTAAACCAGGCCTCCCAAATTCATTAAAGTAGTCAATGATGCGCAGGACCCACATGTCATCCCCTTCCTTCTCATCCAACGTCGTGGGAGCACAGCAAGGGTCGCCGGAGGAGGGCCGTCACGCCGGAGCCACGTCCCTACCCGAGCCGCTATGCCGGGAGCCACGTCCCTGCCCACGTCAAGGAGAGTGAGAGGTCCGGCAGCAGGGAGAGGGAGAGGTCTGGCGGGGAGAGCGGAAGGTGCACCTAGGAGAGGGAGAGGTACGACAGCGGCGGGAAGGTGCGCCGTGCAGACGCCGCTCCGGCGAGATCCGCTAGCTGGGAGGTGCCGTGATGGCGAGATCCGCTCGTGTCGGACGGGGTAGCCGCGGGCGTCAGGAAAGGTCGCGCCGGCCAGGTAGCGCCGGGATAGGGCAGCCGTCGTCGGGGGAGGTCGCCGCGCCGGCCAGGGAACACCGGAGCAGGGCCAACGGAGTCGGGCGGAGCATGGGGAAGAAGAGTGTTGATGCGTCGGCAGAGGAAGAAAAAAAGTAGGGGGAGTGGAGTAGGGGGGCAACAGAAGTAGAGGGTTTGGGGGGAGAAAGTAGAGGCCAACAAAAGTAGAGGGTGTAGTAGGAGGCCTGTTGGAGTTGATTTTTTAGACTCCACTACCTAAATCTGGAGTAGGGGGCCAAGTAGGGGGTCCTGTTGGAGATGGGTCGGATGATGCCATAGCCGTGCTTTTATTCGTCAGGGCGAGTTTAGTGTTGATGACCATTAGCTCCTTTTCTTCGGGTACCCTAGTATTGGTACCCAACAGAACTCTATCCTTCTGTTTATTCCTCTCCACGTCATTTCATCTTCAGATTGGGCGACCGATACGCACGCATATTTCCAAGTGGTTGAGTTGATTTTCCCAAGTGCAAAAAGTTTAGGAGTTGAGATAGGGTGTCGTTTGAGAGCGTTTTTTTAATCTTGTCAAAAAAAATCAAGATTGTGAGTGGGTTTTGGAAACTCTTAATAGAGTTTTTTATAAGATCTAAATGAGACCATTATTCAACGAGTAAGAATCTGATTTAGCTAGCTTTAAGTGAGACCATTGGAGACGTCCTAAGCTAGGCTGTTTGGATCAGCTATAGCTTTTTTAGCTGCTAGTACTTTATTTTGGTCAATTCTAAACAGAGTCAAATGTGTATAAATCTTACTACTCTGCCCCATCGATGATACCGAATACATATAGTTAGATTGATCGTGAAATATACCTGGCGGATCTACCCATCGGCCAACCTGGGCGCGCGTACCCCCCCCCCCCCCCCCCCCCCCCCCCCCCCCCCCCCCAAAACAACAGTTTCTAACAAGCTCACCTCAATGCAAACATGCAGCAATTTCAGTATGTCAGTGATCCATTTAGAAGTCTAGAACTAGACTCAAACTCAAGCTTGCACGGTTTTGAACGACAAAGCAAGCTGCAGGCCTGCAGCAACAAGTCGCAGGCCCTTAGAACAACCGCAATGTTTGCCATAAGGCAGTCCATATGATTAAAATATTTGCTATCAGGTAGCTGGAACACTGTGAGACCAGTCTATAGGGTAGTTCATAGCAAAAGGTACCCATAAGCTTATGGACTACCCATAAGGAATAAAAAATATTACTTTTTCTCACTCCTCTCTCTCTTTCTTGGTTTTGCAGAGGATTGTAAAGAGAAATAATTTTTTATCTCATATCGGACCCACCTTATGGACTACTTGTTGGCTGAAACATTGTAGAGACAACAATAGCTATAGTCCACTGACACAAAAGCTGTCCATATAGACTACTTAGTCCATATACATTGTGGTTGCTCTTATGCTGCGTTGATCACCATTCACCAGTGACGCCACAACATGATAAAGCAAACTGCTTGTATACTGTAGCAACTGGTCCCTCCTTGGATTGACTGCGAGCTCTGCCACCGTAAATTGGTAATCGCTCCAGTTTGTTAAGGATCACGTTTTGGACAACGACACGGTCTAAAAAAATAACTTTAACTATTACTTTTTACTATAAAATATGTATAAAATATAGTCAATATATACTTTTATGAAACTACATTTCGAGATGAATATATTTACATCGCTTTCATATTTTCAAATTCAACCTAAAAAATTTATTTTTAGTTAAAGTTTAAAATGTTTGGCTTAAGATAACCTCGAAACGACGTCCTTTATAAAACCGGCTAGGAGTATCACAAATATTGACCTTCTTTAGGACAAAACTATTATTCTCTAACAACCTTGTAGATATTCATCACACGAATCAAGAAAACAAAACATCCTCCAATGAGTATCCATACGCCTATACTATCATAAAGATTATACGCCTACCTGAAAAATATGGTACGACATCATCTCTCTGTAATCTTGAACATCATGCCCGGTATACAATTGTAATGTAACTAGCCATGAATCTGCACACATATCATCAGGGCTTGCAGCCAGACGGACAAGGAAGGCATTTAAACGGGCGCGCAAAATAACCTCCGGGATATCCGCCCACGCGCGGTATGTAACGAACTTCACCAGATCGGCGGGGATCAAATCAAACCGCTTTTGGCGGCGGCGGCCAGAATCCACCCACGCCGAGTCGTCGCCAGAACAGCCTCCACCCCCGCAGCCCTCCCCGCGCGTGCGCGCGCACACGCGCGTATATAAAGATACTACCCCGCGCGCATCCTCGTCCACTGCACCACCCTACGAGTCCCACCCCCGCCGCCGCAAGAACCATGATGCCGATGGCGCTGCAGGCGCCCGTCGTCGTCGTCGTCGTCATCCTCGCAGCCCTCCTCTGCTCGCTCTCGCTCGCCGCTGCTGCGGCCGGCGGCGGCGGCAAGGTGTCGTCGTACGTGGTGTACCTCGGCCAGCACGCGCACGGCTCGGCGCTCGGCACGCACGGCGCCGAGGAGCTACAGGCGCTGGAGCGCGGCGCCGCCGAGGCGCACTACGACCTCCTCGCCGGCGTCTTCGGCGGAGAGTACGGACGCGCCGCGATCGCTATGATTTCTTTTTCCTTTTATAAGATTGATTGATGAGATGCGCAACGCAATGCCTTGCAATGCAGCAAGGAGAAGGCGCGGGAGGCGATCTTCTACTCGTACACCAAGCACATCAACGGCTTCGCCGCCAACCTCGACGCCGCCGCCGCCGCCGAGATCGCGAGTGAGCCCGCTTCTATTCTTCCGGCGACCGCTTCGTGGTCACACTGACTAATCTAATTATTTTTTCCTGCGAATTGATCTCTTTCGACTACTAATTCTTGCCCCGTTTCTTTCTTTCTTATCTTCTGACCAGAGCAACCCGGCGTGATCTCCGTGTTCCCCAACCGGGGCCGCAAGCTGCACACGACCCGGTCATGGCAGTTCCTCGGCCTCGCCGGGCCCGGCGGCGTCCCCCGCGGCGCGGTGTGGCGGAAGGCCAAGTTCGGCGCCGACACCATCATCGGCAACTTCGACACAGGTCAGCTAGCGCTACCTACCTGCGCCGATCGATCCCTCCGCCATTGCCGCCGTTTACCCCGTCGCTTCGGTGTTCTCCGTAGCCGTCGTTTTCGAGGCAGCAGTTGGCGATAAGATGCTGTAGTACCAGCCGATGCTATCGATTCGCCCGTAAACATCGTCATCACCATCCTCGTCTGCCTCGGCGCCCGCCAAACAACAACGCCTTTCTTTATTAACTTAATTAATTAACTACTAATCCGTCAAACAGGAAGACGTACGCTCTCTCCTTAATCCTTCAAAAAGAAAGCACACACGCACGCGCGCGCTCTTTTTACGCCTTTCTGCAGCAAATTCTTTCCTGTTTGATTGATCATGATATATACAGTTGACTTGATTTTGACTCGAAGTATGTAGTGGTAGAAAACTGGAGTGCTGCCAAAAAGAGGTTTTAATCTTTTTGTTTGCTACTGGGGGTAAACTGTTTTTGTTGGACTGGCTATTACGTACTCCCTTTGCTCCAAATTACAGGATGTTTTCACTTTTCAGATTAAAACTAGGTATTTTGAAAAATGCCAGAACGGAGGGATTATTTGTGTTCTTTGGAAACTGAACTTCACAAATTTTGATAGAGCATAGTCAAAGGGTGGTTGAACGGCATTATATTTTCAATAAAAGTTGCGTATTAATAGGAAATGGTTGAGAAATTGACCAAAAACCGGAGTTAATCGTCGTCAACTGGTACGATGAGCATGCAGTACAGGAACTAAAATTCAACCTGCCCAGTATTTCTACCAACATGTCCAGTTCAGCGGGCCCGCATCTAGAAGACCAACGATTGTAGCATCTCTATCCATTTGATTTAGCACCTAAACTTTTGCATTTATCTCATACTATGCAAACTGAGATGCACATGTCCCTTCTTCTGATTAATTAAGAGCCATGGAGCAACACATCCACAGTGGCCTTTCTAAAAAACACATCCACTGTGTTTTTTTTTCGAGAACATGCTCGGCACATATTTCATTAAGTAGAGAATAAGAGTTTCATTACACTGCAACAGTAATCCAAAGATTACCGTTGGACACCCCGGAACCGGCTCGCCCGTGGTTGTAATTACATAAAGATATCAGTCGCGACTAAGAAGGGGAACTGACTCAAACCGCACGCAGAAGCGAGTCCAGGGCCCCAAGTGCCAGTAGCCCACCGCAATCCACGTGGTGACCTCGTCCTCGATAGTCTGGAGCAGCTGCGGTACTGACCTACATCCACAGTGTTTTAGCTGTTGACTTTACCCATCAATCAAGTAGCAAATCGACAGGCCCAGTTCATCAGTAAAAAAGGCACAGGACCATCCAATGATCCGGCACTGGGTGATGTGTGCATTCCTCCTAACTTTCTCTGCATGCTCTTTGCTCTGTGGTCCTTTATTAGGCGCTGCTGGTGAACTCATTAGATTCAGATGCTGCAGCCAAGGCCTTGGTGGACACCGTACCTAAAGAGTGTTCTGCACGCCTGTGTTCAAAATACCTGAATTTTCTTCTCATTTTGACTTGAATTACATATATATCCGGATGTCGTTTTTGTATCATGTGATATATCCATGTGGAATTGGGCATGCTTTTGTTGTCTCACTGTGTTTGTGTGTGCTTTTGTGATGCAAAGGTGTGTGGCCGGAATCTCAGAGCTTTAGGGATGATGGTCTGGGGCCTGTTCCATCCCATTGGAAAGGAGCCTGCGACAAAGGCCAAGATGATAAATTCCATTGCAACAGGTAATTATAAGGCATAATTAGTGGTATATGTATTTACTGCAATTTTACACTTTCGCAAAAAAATATTAACTGCTTTGACTGCGAAACAAGAACCTTTTGGATTGTTGTTTGACAAACCTTTAAAACTCTGACCACAAATGTCTTAAAAAAACATATAGTAGATTGAAGATTGATGTTACTCGATTCACCGTGAAAAATACTCCCATAATTCTATTACATTACACTTTTCATTAAGGTTTCATATATTTATAGATATATTGTTAGTCATAAACCATTACATTGGGGACGTGAATGTCCAACTTGTTATCTTTCAAGAAGTCTTGAGTGTTGTTTAGAAACTCTGCTCCGATCCATTCTTGGAGCGTATCCAATCCAGCGTATGTGATGCCAAAAGGTTGAGTTGCTTGGTTTGGTATGGTGTAGCACTACGAGTATGGATGGGGTTGATTGAGTTGAGTGTGAGACCACCACATTGCACGCATGGCTGTGAGCGTGAGACCACCACCAGTGGATGCCTTAGATCAAGCGGCACTGATCATCATGGGCATCCATCCATGCATCATGATTGAGCTTGATCCCACTCAACAGTGCTACGACGTTGATTGATGGCGCGTCTCAACTGTAGATTTTAGAGACCTTTCAAAGATTCTCAGCTGAAAAATAGAAGGAAACCAGTATTGTCCTGAAATAAAATGGAGTAGGCTCAATCAAGTTTCTTTTTTGTTTTCCAAATGTGAAAGATTTATTCATGAGCATTCTAGAAACCAGAAAAGTTATACTGGAATAAATACTGAATATCTGAAGTTAACCTAATTGCTCTGCATATACTGAGCAGGCAAAACATTCATTCTTGTTGCTCAAATTTTCCCTTGATATCCGTAATACTTTACTTCAAAGAGAAACCTATAAATAGTAGGGAGGCAATGCCAACATCGTCATCAACCACTGTACTACATACAGGGATATCATTGTGAACTTTAGAGAAGATGGGGTTGGATTTTATTCTCAGCCTTTTCTTTGCTTTTTTCTGAACGTAGTCAATTTCTAGTCACTTTAAATCAATAGTGCGTTCTCACTTCCAGAGTGGACAGGGCATTTCAGCAAGCGTCATGTCCTGATTAAGTAGTTGTCTGCCCTTCGATGCAAAACAGTTGCTATGACTATGAGCCAGCAGTAGCAAGCCAAGATCTAACTGAAGCAAAACGATGCCACTAGTTAAAACTTTTGTTAACCTGCAATGTTCTGTATTTTACTGTAATGTAACCCCAAAAGTTTATGATTTCAAGTGTTTCATACGCCCATAATGCTGAATTTGGATAGAAAGCTATCTTTTGTGGAATAAAATCTTGTTTAGATAGATCGAGTTCTTCATGTCCTGATCGCCGCCTTTTGATCCCTTCTATTTCCGGCCGACGGGCGTGTGTGTGTGTGTGTGTGCAGGAAGTTGATCGGCGCGCGCTACTTCAACAAGGGCTACGCGGCAGCGGCAGGCGCGCTGAACGCGTCGACGAACACCCCGCGCGATCCGAACGGGCACGGCACGCACACGCTGTCGACGGCGGGCGGGTCGCCGGTGCCTGGCGCGTCGGTGTTCGGGTTCGGCAACGGCACGGCGTCGGGCGGGTCCCCGCGCGCGCGCGTGGCGGCCTACCGCGTGTGTTTCCCGCCCGTGAACGGCAGCGAGTGCTTCGACGCGGACATCCTGGCGGCGTTCGACGCGGCCATCCACGACGGCGTGCACGTGCTGTCGCTCTCCCTGGGCGGCGACCCCTCCGACTACTTAGACGACGGCATCGCCATCGGGTCCTTCCACGCCGTCCGCCGCGGCATCGCCGTCGTCTGCTCCGCGGGCAACTCGGGGCCCGCGCTCGGCACCGCCTCCAACCTCGCGCCGTGGCTCTTCACCGCGGGCGCCAGCACCATGGACCGCGAGTTCCCGTCGTACGTCGTCTTCGACCACACCAAAAAGGCCAAGGCATGCAACTCCTCGTCAGAATCTCCTCTCGCTAGACCGCCGCACAGCGGCCTCACAAAGATCAAGGCACGCACGCCGCCTCACGCTCACCGGAATCATTTCTTGCAAGTATAGATTTCGTTGCAGTTTTGCTTATCCATGGATCGATCGTCCTTGCAGGGTCAGAGCCTGTCGATCACAACGCTGCCGGAGAAGACCTCGTACCCGTTGATCGATTCGGTGAAGGCTGCAGCTGCCAATGCAACCACTAAGGACGCGTACGTGACTGACAGTCTCCAAACGATCACCATTCACCCGTGATGATACTTTTGCTGATATTTATTACTGATAAATAATATAATTGTGATGATCAATGGTGTGCAGGCAGCTGTGCATGATCGGGGCGCTGGACCCGGCGAAGGTGAAGGGCAAGATCGTGGTGTGCCTGCGTGGGATCAACCCCCGGGTGGCCAAGGGCGAGGCCGTGAAGCAGGCCGGCGGCGTCGGGATGGTGCTCGCCAACGACGTGACCACCGGCAACGAGATCATCGCCGACGCGCACGTGCTCCCGGCCACGCACATCAAGTACAGCGACGGCCTGCACCTCTACTCCTACCTCAACTCCACCAAGTAAGCAGTTTCATTCCTGCCGCCAGCCTCGCTCAAAGTTTCTTTCTCTCTTGTGAGGGAGGAGGCATTGACACTGTTGCTGCTGTCATGTCACCTGACAGGAATCCGACCGGCTTCATCACTAAGCCGGCGACTGTCCTTGGCACGAAGCCGGCGCCGTTCATGGCCGCCTTCTCGTCGCAGGGGCCCAACACCATCACTCCAGAGATCCTCAAGGTAGAGACTGACCGATCCATCCTTAACGAAGCTCTCCTGCGGCGGCGGACGGCTTGACTGATGTTTCTCATGTGTGCTGCAGCCCGACATCACGGCGCCCGGAGTGAGCGTGATCGCCGCGTGGACGCGCGCCAACTCGCCGACGGACCTCGCCTTCGACCCGCGGCGCGTGGCCTTCAACTCGGAGTCCGGCACGTCCATGTCGTGCCCGCACGTCTCCGGCGTCGTCGGCCTCCTCCGCACGCTCCACCCGGAATGGAGCCCCGCCGCCATCAAGTCGGCCATCATGACCACAGGTAAGCCGCCGCGCCGCGCCATTTCACCATGGGCGTACGTTGGTTGGACGCTGACGGTCGTTTCGCATGAACGCAGCGATTGAGGTGGACAACAAGGGAGAGCTCATCCTCAACTCGTCGTCCCGGTCGTCAAGCCCCTTCGGCTACGGCGCCGGCCACATCTACCCCACCCGCGCCCTGAACCCGGGCCTCGTCTACGACCTCGGCGACAAGGACTACCTCGACTTCCTCTGCGCGCTCAAGTACAACTCCACGGTGATGGCCATGTTCAACGGCGCGCCCTACACGTGCCCCAGCGGCGAGGCGCCCCACCGCATCACGGACCTCAACTACCCGTCCATCACCGTCGTCAACGTCACGTCCGCGGGCGCCACGGCGCGGCGCAGGGTCAAGAACGTCGGCAAGCCCAGCACGTACAGGGCCTTTGTGGTCGAGCCCGCCGGCGTTTCCGTGGTGGTGAACCCCTCGGTGCTCAAGTTCAGCGTCAAGGGGGAGGAGAAGGGGTTCGAGGTGCAGTTCAAGGTGAAGGACGCCGCGCTCGCCAAGGGCTACTCGTTCGGAGCGCTCGTCTGGACCAACGGGAGGCAGTTCGTGAGGAGCCCTCTTGTGGTCAAGGCAGCTTGATTGGTTGAGCTCATGGTGTAGGGTTTTAGGAAGCAGGTGTAGAGAGGATGCATGATTTGTTAAAACTGAGGCTGGGAACTTGGCCTTTGGTTCAATAAATCATATATATAAAAGCAAGTTGTTTCTACTTTCTCTGTAACAAACAACTTAATCTGTGGTAGAACTGTAGAAATTTGCTAATATTGAACTGTAGAAATTTGCTAATATTGAACTCTCGCTGTTTAACAAACTAGTAAAACCCTTCTGGACTCAGAAAGGGAACACATTCAACTTAATTTAAATTTAAATTTTATTCAACTTAATTTAAATTTTTTATAAGTTTCTCAGAACTTCAAACAGACAAATCAATCATTTGACTTGTAATTTTAAGCTTTCCATTTTGTAACCCAACTTTTGGAGTCAGAAAAGGTACACATTCAACTTAATTTAAAATTTTCTTACAAGTTTCTCAGAATTTCACATTAAGTTCGGCAAATCAAACTTTTGACTTTGAATTTTAAGCTTTCCACTTTGTAACCCAACTAGTGAAACTTCTCAGTACCGTACACTATGAGTCTCATTCAAAATTGATGGCCACATAGTCATCATTCAAAATTGATGGCCACAGCAGATGTGGATTAAAATGGATCGGCACAGTAGATGTGAATTCTCTTCTTCTTTCTTTTTTTGCTAGTTCTTTCTCACTTAAAGGCCCCAAACCATAAGAGGAGAAATCTTCACAGTTTTCTCTGCATTCACGTGCCTATCAGTCTATGTATCAGGTACAGAAAACAAGTGTTTGTTCTTAGAAACAAGATTAAAAAAATATGAAGCATCTCTAAAAGTAAAGCCCTTTAACTGGCCAAACAGTGTCCTAGTTCTTTAATCACTTTCACATCAAATATTCAACCCTGGAAAGGGTGGCTGCTCTCACGAGTCTAACCACCAAACAAGAATGCAGCAGCTTGCTCCTCATTCCCGTTGAACAGCTTGAGCGCTTGTATTACAGATGCCCTGTCAAAACCAAGCTCCACAAGCTTCGTGACTTTAGCTTCAAAATCTCCTCCCTGCTAAGAAGAGTTTCAGAGACAATTAGGATAATAAAAAGTATAATTCATTAAAACACAAATGTGACCATCGGAAAAACGATATAGAAAGGTGTTTTTAACTTCACCTGTGGAGGGTTTGCAACTGGAGCTCCTGTGAGTAAAATGAATGATAGTGGTTTTGAAGTTAGTTCACGGTTACTGGTTTTAAATTAGTTCGCAGTTATCAGAAGATCACAAGTGCATGGAACATATAGAAGCAATAATAATAATAGTGAAAAAAGCAGTAACCTGAAGGAGGGGTTTGTTGTGGCGCATTGGGAGTACCTTCACGCGCTCTTGATGATTCCTTAATTGTTCAAAGCAAATAAGGATATGCAAATGGTAAATACTTTGAAGAAAAAATAAAGTTGCATCATGCAATGGTCGAGTTTGCTTACTCCAGTTGCTTGGCCGAGAGACGCTAATTTAGACAATTTATCTTCATCATGTATGTGTGCAGGGATGTCTTTCTCTGAAGATACAATGGTAGATCAATGTACGACACATAAAGAATATATATATCTAACATAACATTCTAGCCTTCTCAAGAATTACAGCTAGAAGAAACTGTAAACAGGTGGCCAATAATAAATCTGCTGACCTTGTAAGAAGGGCACTGAAACCTCACCACCTCCCACTCTGAGAACATTGTCCTTTAGGTCAATCATGCACTGCATAGGACCATGAAAAGCATGAGGCACAATCATGTCAAATGCATGACCTGGTCCAAAAATTACCCATGCAATTACCTGATGTTTTCGCAGCATATCAAGCCCGAATAGGAATTCCATATTCGGGGCATCCAATACAGTGAAAGAACAATGATAGAATTGATGCCCAATCTGCCAAATCTGAGCTGTTAGTCTATATTGAACTAAATTGTATAATGTATCAAGAATTTCATAAACATTGAAGCTAAAGTATGTTTATTCCAAGGAGTTTTCACATGGCTTCTACAAAATATGGGAGTTTGTCTTTCTTCAACCATCTCAAGTAAGAAAAATTTTAATTTATTTTTTCTTCTCATGAGATGGATTTGGTAACAACACTCTTAACAACACTCTTCAAATTGCATATACACTGCAGCCATTCTCAAATGAAATTTTGTAAAACCAGTGATACCTTTATTGGGGCAACATGTATTCTTCCTAGTATCTCTGATTGACCAACTCCAACAGCAACCCCTCGGAACCGCTGATCAAGAAGCCTCAGCAACCTGCACAATGCATTACAGTATGTGATGTATCTTACATACTCCAAGCTGCATATTTCAGTTTACTGTAAATATAGAATGATTATTTTTTATTATTCAAACTGTAAAGTTTGCCTATACACCTCCCACCCCAAATAAATCAACTTGTAGAGTTGTCCTAAGTCGAACTATTTTAAGTTTGACCAAATTTATAGAAAAGTGCACCAATATTTATGACACCAAATTAGTATCACTAGATACATCATGAAATGTATTTTCACAGTGTACTTATTTGGTGTCACATACCCTTTCCTATGAAGTTGGTCAAACATAAGATAGTTTGGCTAAGGGCGACTCTAGGAACTGATTTATTTTGGGTTGTGCTGATAAGCCGGCTGAAAAACACTGTTGGCTGATTTGTCGTGAGAGAAAAACACTGTCCCAGCTGAAAAAACAAGCTGAAAAAGACGGATTATAAGCCGGGTGAATAGGGCCTAAGATTTCTACCTAATATCACTGTTCTCCATGCTGAAAATCACAAAAATCATGGTGCTGCAAATATAAAACCTAAACAGCTCAAATCAACTAAATTATAATCATACCCGCAACGTTCAGCGCAACTTTTTGATATGATAGTCGATTGCGCCCCGCTGTCAACAAAAGCCTGCAGATGAAAGAAGAGTTAAGAAAACCTAACCAAAAGAATCAGCAGGAAGCAATCAAATATTGTGTAAACCGCAATTATTGATATATCCTAGTAATACAGGTTTGTAAAGAGAAGACCTAACAAGCAAAAGTTAATATCATGATAAACGTTTTATAGTTGATACATAATCCTATCGGTTAGATGAACACCAAATTTAATAGAAGTAACCAGCAAAGTATATGCTAGTTTTCTTATATTCAGAATTTCATACAAAAACAATGTTCTAAGAACAGTGGGACTCAACTGATTACAGGCAAATATATGTATGAAACAGTTTAATACCTTCAAAGGTACACCATTGACCTCCATATCCACATATAGCATTACCTGGCACAACAACAAAAAAATGTCAATGATTAATAAATACTACAAATAATAAAACATTTGAGTAGGAGAATACTCTTTCAGGAGAATTGACAAAATAAGAGGAAGATCCTGAGAGTAAAACACACCACTCGGGCAAATGATTCAGGATTGTGCTCTAATGCAGCCTCCCAATTTTCATCTATGCCTTTCTGAAATATTGAAAGATTAACAACAATATCAAATATTTGATCGAAAAATTTTGAACAGGTGGATGAGGAAGATAAAATAAATTACAAGCAAGATTTGAGACAGAATAATGCTTTTTGCATGCTCAAAACAGTATATATAAAACAAAATCTTGTGATACCAATTCATAAATCTAGAAGAAGATGCATGACGAAAGCTGCTTTTCCTGTAAGAACCTTCCTGCACTACATCCCATTAGCATGCGGATTTGTTGTTTATTTTTTTATTTTTTAGTGTATGTTCAAGCCTCCTTAACACAGTAGATGTTCATGTAGTGATGTCCAGCATGTCATTTTACCAGTGATATATGAAAGAAGAGAAATGTTGCCATAAGCAACATTTGCTATCCTGAGAAAAGTAATGCCTACCTGCCGGATTGCAGCTTCAATTTTCTTTTGAGCTTCGACATCAAAAGGATCAGCATACAATAAAGCCTGCAAAAAGAGGCAAATGTATTAGCTATGTGACCACACTATCATTTAACAAGTTGGCAATGCAACAGAGTGGACATGAAAAAAACAGGCCACAAAACATTGATACGTTTCTGATAGAACTTGCAAATATGTTTTCAATGAAGTAATATAGGAAGCAGCAAGGTGATACTTTTAAAAAAGAAAATGCATGTAGTGATTCAACAAATTTTCATGTGAACCACTGAAGATTAAAATCACAAGTGATCTATACTACTCTGTATGAAGTCATCAATGCATGAAAAATCAGCAATCCCATATTTCATTTGACATGATTTCTTGCTGAGCAAATAAAATTCAACAGAGAGATTCTCACAAGCTCTTCTTCTTGTTTACGTTTCAGTTCTGTTTTCTGTTGGTGGCGGGACCGCAGGATATTCTGTAGCTCATTGGTGTCATCTCCAAGAATAGCTTGTGCTAGTTGAGGATCATTCTGCAAATCAAGGAAACATTGTTCTAGAAGAGCATGTTTTTTTTTTTGAGGAAACAGGAGGGGTAGCCCCCTACTGGTTAATATATATATAATGAATAGAAGAAAAAAAAATGTGTCCAAGCAACAGAATTCAAGAAACGAAAAAGGACAGAAAGAATATAAAGATCACAATTGGTGCTCTAGCCATATTCTTCTATAAGAGGGAGATATTTTTTCTTCGCTCTATGGATAACCAGAGAGAACTCTTTTTTGAAAAAGGCCCTGCAATTTGATATAGATGGCGGAATTCCTTGGAAGATATGGTCATTCCTTGAGACCCAAATGCTCCAGCTCATTAGTATGATGATTTCCATGTAGAAGAGCATGTTGTTGGCAACTAACACACCTTGGTGAATAAATGAGGACACAAGAAAAGTTTACCTGAAGGAGCTGTGCCATAAGATGTGAATCACCTCGAATATGTTGTTGAAAAGCTTGAGGGTTCACAGCAGTTCCATCAGCAGGATTTATCCTTAAATTATCCTGAGATGACCTGAGAGTTTCAGCCAAAACAATTAATTAGGAGGAAATTGGTGCTTTGGTGGTACCTTCATTCTCAAGATTAGTAGTTAAACTAAGAAAAGGTCATGTATGTCTTTCAATATGGTGCTAATTCAAAGTTTTGAACAAGATAGGCTATTGCATCTCTTTTAATATGATGCCAATAAATCAAAATAAAGCATTGGTACTTTGGCGGCATCTGATTCTTAAGGATTAGTTAAGAGGAATAAAAGCAAACGCATCTTTTTGATAAAAGACAGATTCTATGTTTTGATCAAGATGTACTAAAGGCAAACTAACAGCTAAAGAAAGACAAACCATCTAGACACCAAAACAGAAAAGAAATAATTTAGTTGTAACAATCTAAACCCTTTTATTGTGCAAGAAACTAATAGACTACTTTACGTAATGTAACACCTGGTACGGCCAGCAAGCATTACAATGTTCATGAGCAACATGACAGAATTTGTGTTCAATTTCTCAAGAACATCTCATATAAAAGGCACAGCTTTATGTAGCACATGCCAAATTATCTCCTTTATATACACTAGGAAGGGCAGCAAGAGCACCTTTCACTGGTGGGAAGCATCATGACAAGGTCACCATCCCGGACCCCAATGGCGCTGAGCTTCTCTGCGTTCAGTATTTCCTTCCCATTGAAGTGAAGCAGCTGCTGCTGCAACGGTACTCGAGTCTGGCCACCACACAAAACCAGCAATGTGAGATCAAAGCAGTAGCAGCAAAGCTTCAGAGAAGGAGCTCAGTTGAGATCTCAAGCCCCGCTCACCTCCACCTCGAGAAGCGCCTTCAGATTTTCCACCTGCAAGCACGCAGGAAGCACGATTTAGCCAAAAGATTGCAACTTTTTTTGCATCGCAGCTCATTGTAGCTCTACGACGCGGAATTCAACGCGAGGAAGGGGATCGGACGGACGGGTAACTCGGTACCCAGACCACCAGCACCAGAATTAGCAACAAAAGGATCCCACCAAGCACGAGAAATCACGCTATAGTGACCGAATTGCGAATCAGATAGGTTAATTAAAGCGCGCCTTGTTCCCTCCCAATTCCAGATTCCCAGCTCTCATCGCGGATTCATCACCAAAATCAGCGAAACAGAGCAGCCTTAACCAGTATATATAGATTGAGATTGAGATTGGGATGGAGATGGATGGAGGGGCGGCGGGCTTACGGATTCGTCGGGGTCGACGTCGAGGGTGAGGATCTGCTCGTCGACGGTCATCACCGTGACCTTCATCTCGCCGCCGCCGGTTGGAATCGAACTCGCGGTGACCGGTGAGAGAGAGAAAGGAAGTCGGGGGCTGCGGGCGAGGCGGGTTGAGTCGAGGTGGAGTCCACGGTGTCAATCAGTTTTGGGCTTTGGCTGCTTGACCGCTCCAGGGGTTTGCTTGGAGAGTTGGCAAGAATCCGGAACATCAATTATCCGAGGGACTGTTGTCAAAAAAAATTATCCGAGGGACTCGGTACAGGACTTGTATATAGAATCCAGCGGTTATTTTCCCTCGTACGAGTCGGAATTGGAGAAAGAATCCCAAGTTTATATACAGCCCCCTTCTCAAGTCCCAACACGGCAATGGCACCGTATAGTCAGTCAATCACTCAAATCAACGAAAGGGCCAAAAGCGTCTTGTTGGTGTTCGTTGGGTTTTTTTCTTGCGAGAAAGACCGAATTCGCACGGTGTTATATTAATAAAATAAAAAAAAACGAGTCACTGCCCACTCCAAACCGGCCTACCAGGCCCATGAGTCCATGACCCATCGGGCCATTTCTATTTTCTAGCACTAGCACCATCTTCCGTGGCCCATCCATTATCTTCCCCCCTAGTGTGCCTATAGAGTACAGAGGGACGAGAGTCGAGAGGAACACCTGCCGCCGCCCGCCGCCGCAAGACGTATGGGGAAGCGAGCTGCTGCAACCTGCCAGCACCCCCAGGTCTCGCAGCGGCCGCGGAGGAGAAGGAAGAAGACACCCGACGATGCGGCAGCGGCATCAGGGCTTAGCTCCTGCAGCTGCTACAGTGCCACATCCCAAGCCGAGCGACGGCCGAGGCAGGGGAAGAAGCCAAACACTGCGCGGAGGCTTCTTCGCTCCAGCGCTACCGCCACCGCCACCGCGCAGGATCGTCTTCGTCGTGCCCTCTCCGTACCCTGGGGCGCCAAGCGGTCGCGCACCGTTTCCGGCCCCGCCGTCGGCTCCAGGTGGAGGGACTGGGCGGGTCTCGACGACGGTCCGGCCGGCCTGATCGCCGAGCGCGTCCTCGCCAACGACGTGGCGGACTACGTCCGCTTCCGAGCCGCGTGCCTCCCGTGGCGGCGATGCTGCGCGGACCCGCGCGCGCGCGGCGTGCTGGAGGACCCGCGCCTCTACCCGCGGCAGTGGATCATGCTCCGCGACGACTACGAGAAGCTCGCGACCGCCGGCGCCCCGCACCGAAGCCGCCGCCGCCGGTTCCTCAACACCCGCACCGGCCAGTGCGTCCAGGTGGACGTCCCGGAGCTCCGCGACCACGGCGTGCTCCGCGCCACCGCCGACGGTCTCCTCGTCCTGCATTGCAAGCAGACCGAGGCTGTCAGCCTGCTGAACCCGCTTACGCGCCAGATGGCCGAGCTCCCGCGGACCACGGGCCTCGTGGAGTTTTCTCTCCGGTGCATCCTTTGAGTATTGCTGATAGCCTAACTGCTTACGTAACCTGCTAAGCTAGGGTTTTTTTTCTGGGACTAAGCTAATTAAAAGCCTGGTAAGACTAGTTGATAGATGATTTGCGGTTTGGTGATTTATTCAACGACCGGCATTTATTTTAATGTCTTGAATCATTTTGGATGCTTATTGTTCTTACTCATATAAGAACATGCCGTGAACGATAAACCTAATGTCACATACGAAACAATGAGTGTGAGGACATTGTGGGAAATTAAAAAACGGTTGTAAATCTTCTATCTCTCTAATGTTATAAACATATAGTATAGAAATATACATATAAATATAGTATCTCGTAAACTAATAGCACCACGTGAATCTATGTTATTATCATATAGTAACTTTGGTTTGTATATAAACAATATACGGAACTTAGATGTTATATGTATTTTTGCTACTGCCATCCGTAATACAAGGCACATGATGAGTTGAGTCATCATGACAAATTATAAAGGGCTATATATAAGATTTCAAAGCACAAATAAAATAATGATAGATTATGACATTCCGCCGGGGTTGTAAAGACAACATTTTCATGATGAACCTTACCTTCTCCAAGAACCCGTGTGGATGCGTCCATCTGTCGTCATCCGTCACACTACTAAAAAACTAATTTTAGGAGGTAGGCTCTTTGATTACCCAAGACTGGTACACTTAGCGATCGCCTCCGTAAATGGTCAGGAGCTCCAGAAAGATTTATGCGTCCAAAAATCATTTACGAAGGTGGGCGTCCTAAGATAACCGCCTCCGAAAATTGTCTTAAACCGCCTCCGTAAATCAACTTTTAGAGACAGACATCTTAATTAAGTTGCTTGCCTCTACAAATAGTTGCACCTAATTAATAACTTTTTTCATATGAAACTGGAACATGATGAACTTTGTATCAAAATTATAACCCTCGACATGATCTACAACTTTACAGTTAAAATATTTTTAGGGTCCCAAAATAGTATTGTAAATTCATGTATTTTGAAATTTGAAACTTTAAACTTGATTTATGATATAATCTTGTTGCAACATTTAATTAGTGTTCACACTTGGGAGCTTAAGCATAACATAGCTATGTAGGGTGATAATGGTTAAAACTTGATAAACTAAAATTGTTTACCATAGTTCAACCGTGCCTAACCTGAACCTGCATCCCCTCATGTTATGCTTGTTAAGCGGTGGTTTGCTTACGCTTGCTTTACTTTTAATTATAGAAGGTAGGGTTAGTGAGTTTTTGAGGAGTGCTTAGCGTACGTAACCCCAGTCGACCATCCATGTGGCTTTTGGAGGCTTCACTTGAAGATTAGAATTTATGTCTCCACTACTTTGATGCATATTTTGTCTCTATGTAAGTGTTAAGTTAATATCTTTATTCGTTACGTAATAAAGTATTGTCTTTTGATACTATGTAATTAGTTGATATATGTGTGATTTGACTTTCTGGGCACACATATGATGCACATCTGGTTTGTTTTTAAAACTGAGTGTGACAGAAAATGGGATAAATACGGGTTCATCCTGGATGAAAATGGGATCCTACAAAAACGCCTAGAAAACATACTCTCCTAATTCCGTAAATTTGAAACGGGTCCCACAAGCACAGAAACAGACAAGAGAAAAGTAGAAAACGGGTAAGGACTCTGTCCGTTTTCAACCACTTGGAGTGGGTGCAGCTGCCCAACAATAGTTGATAATGAGAGATGGGAGTTCCTATATTTTCTAGTGTCTGAGCCTTTAGGAGTTTTCAAGTAACAATCTTACACAATCAACTACTGTAGTTTAAAGGACATTTCACATTTATTTCTCTAGTCAAACGATGACAAAATTATATAATACCTGAACAAAAACAACAACAAATTAGTCACCTGACATACAGGAGGAGGGTTCTTTTATTCATTTTCCAGCAATGGTTGGCATTTGTCTGCTTCCAATTTCAAATAGGAGTCATATGAAGCATGGAACTAGCGCGGATGTGGGGATTAGGGAGCGGAGGGGAGCTACTGCTAGAGGTCCTTCTATTGCTTTGTTCCCTATTTAGAGCAACTCCAAGGGTTTTGCATTTTTTGTTTGGCAAAAAATGAAGTTTGCCAACTCTCAAATCAATATGGGGAGGAGAAAAAAGATTATCTCCAACGGTTTGACAAAATTGACTTGCCAAAATCCAAAAAAGGAAACCTGACGGCGCGGGAGGGAAGAGCGCACGCAGGAGTAGTGCGTGAGACGAAATGCCAAGCCGATCGTGAGCTTGCATATATGCCAATCCATCCCAGAATTTTGCCAAGTTAACAAAAATGCAAAGCTCATTTGCCAAACCGTTGGATAGGAGTTTTGTAGACTTTTTTATAAAAACAGGAATGCAAAGCCCATTTGCAAAACTGTTGGAGTTGCTCTTAGTCCACCAGACAGGCTCAAACAACTGCTTATGTCGAAGCTGCGGCGGCACAAGGCGAGCTCAAGCAACGGTTTATATGTCAATGTGGCAGTGTTAGGAGACCTTGAGGCACGGCTGCTGTGCGTGCTATAGTGGCACCGCATTCTTGCAGGGAAGAAGGGAATCTAGCCAAAATCTCTATTGCGGCCTTGCAGGGAGAGTTGGAGGTAGAGTGGAAACAGACTGCAGTTGGCATGTAGTGCGAGGATGGGCCATCTAGGGTTGGGCATAATTAATAGAAAACTGAAGACCGAATCAAAAGGAATGGGACTAAGGCTAAAGTGTTCGTGATCAAAATTTTTGGTCACTAGTTTGACCCGAGTCCATACTAACTAAACTTTTTATGGTTCGATTATATGTCTCGGGTCCACACTTGATGGAACGTGATGGTTATGATGATTATATGATAACCCGGATATGGTTACTAATGTGATGCCTATTAATCAAGTGATTGCTATAGAATAAGTGTAAATCTAGCTATAATAGATTTTATTGAACTTGATGCTAAAACTTCACTAAAATATTGAAAGTAAGGACTCATGATAGTAATACTCTTTTTGCATAATTATGCTATCAAACCAGCTCCATGAAAATAAGCCTTGCATATCCTTGCGAGTTTTTTTTATTTCTTTCCTGTCGGGTAAGTCTAGCTGAGTACATTCGAGTACTCACGGTTTTATCCCACCATGTTGCAGGTGAAGTTCTCGGCCTACTGAAGATGGTGGCTAACTGTCGGTGGGCCCGGCGACTCTATATTTATTTCTCATCTATATGCTATTGTCGGAGGATGTCAAATTATGCTAGCAGTGTATTTGAAACTCATGTTATTGTAACCATTTTAAAAGCTATGCTGTTTTAGCTATCATATTTGTAAACTTCGCAATATATTATTATTTGTGAACTCATTTGTAAACATTATTTCCGCTGCAACTCCGTGTATGCGATATGTATTTGCTTAATCTATTATGGTCTTGATTATGATGTGGATTTACCGACGTCTTTCGTGACACTCGGTGGACTATCAGGTTTATATAAGTGAAAATATATGCGCATCAACGTGTTAAATAGGGACAGTCATACTTGATCTTGTATAAATTGGACGGTTCTATCACACGACATAAGTTATAAAATGTGTTTTAGCTCACGAGTGGGGTGCAAAAGTAAAATTCATATTTTGATTAGACAAATAAAGCAAAATGTGAGATATGTTCATGAAAACAGTAACCACTTGAACAAATATGGTTTTACAGCTTAAAATTAGTAAATATTCTACTCACCGTGACGTATATTAGTAGTTATGTGCATAAATAATCTAGGTATATAATCAAATAGTTAACAAATGCAGAATCCTCGGCGCGCGTGGATTAAAAATGTGCGGAGGGTAGAATCATTGGTCATGGAATAAATGTTACCTTAGTTCGGTATAAATTATAATCCTACAATTTTGGCAAAAGATACAAAGCCCATCAGTCGAGGCGTTAGATATGTACGATTCATGTTTATACGAAAAACATAAGAAGAAGCTAAGCTAATTGCTTAATTTCAACATGTGCCATCATTGAGAGTCCTTTTTTAAATGAAAGATTAAAGATATACTATGGCCTTGTTTAGATGCACCCCAAAAGTTAGAATTTTGTCACTCTCTCTCCATCACATCAATCTTTGGACCCATGCATGAAGTAGTAAATGTAGGTAAAAAAATAACTAATTACACAGTTTAGTTGGAAATCACGAGATGAATCTTTTGAGCCTAGTTGGTCCACGATTGGACAATATTTGTCAAATAAGACGAAAGTGGTACTATTCATCGGGTTCAAAAAATTTACAATCTAAACGTGGCCTATATGTCAAAAATGTAGCTGGCAAAGCACTGGTAACCTGACTATGGCATTCGTTCTTTACTTGTGTATATAAATCAAGTACGCGATACTAAAACTAAAATAATTGACCACCGTAAGAACTACTTTCACGTCTGGTTTGTCCAATTTGTTTGTGTGAGTACGTGACAGACACAAGGTGAAAACCAAGCCGAACGTGAGATGAAACTGGAGCATAAGATCAATCTCCCTAGGTAGATAATTTACCTTCGCTTAGTGAGCTGAAAGAAAAAAAAAAAGATCCCATGACCCATAGGCAAAACACAGCAGGTTGATGCAGTCCAGAAAACCGATCGAGTACCTCTGAAAGTGCCTTGTGCCTTGTGACGAACTTCTCCGAGCTATGGTGTGGTGGTGGGATAATTTGGTTATTAGAGTGGACCCTTCGAGTTCTGAGTTCCAATCTCCACAAGAAAAAAAAATGCCGATTACTTCACCTGAGCGGCTGAGCCAAGCGAAATTGGATTGTCATGGAAGTGACCCGTTAATGACGTTGGTCTCGCATCGCACACCACTACACCAGGTTTTGTTTCACCATTGCTTTGGATCAATCAGAGTTGCTGAACCGATGACCGGCGGTGTTTGGTAAAAGCAAAATATTTTCCAAGCTGAGTTCGAAACAAATGATTTTGAAAACTTGGTTTAACTTTTGAAAACAAAACGTTGCTTTCCCTTTTGTTTCATCAAACAAAACTAGTTTTGAAACTGAGTTGAATAAATCAATTCTCATTTTGAAAAGTAAAGCTTTCACAAATAAATTTGGTTTTCCAAAACCTTTTCAAAGCAACATCTTTAAAACCAGACTTGGAAAGTTCATTTTGGTTTTGCAAACATTTTTGAAATGATCTTTTGCAAATTCAAATCATGCCAAAATTTTTGAAACTGAGATAAGTCAAGTTTTTGGGAAAGTTACGGACAAAATCCTTTTGCAAGAATTTTGTTTGATAGAGTCGTCATAAAAACTATTCGACGATGAGAAGCAACGAGAGTCCAAAATCATCACGAAATAAGACCAATTGGAGGTGGTAGCCTATTATGTTTGTCTCAACTGTAGTGGTGTAGCTAAATTACATCGTATTAATTGTTGGAATAAGAATAAAATACAAACTATGGGGCGAATGGTTGTTGTTCATTCCTAGTTTAAAAAAAAAGATGTGGATCCAATCGCCGTAGCATACTCCATCCGTCCCATAAAAAAGAGTCGTTATGGGACTCGTGTTGGTCAAATTTTCATTCGTTTGACGAGGTTTATAGAAAATATTAGTAACATTTGTACCTCCAAAAAAGTTTATGTTCCACAAATATTAATATTTTCATATATATAGTTAAAGTTAAAAATATTTAACTTCTCGAGAAGCAAGAATAACAATTTTTTATGGGACGTAGGGTGTATGACATTAATGGTGTGGAGTAGTAGATTAGGTCTACATGAACCTAAATGACAATATGGCAAGTTCAGGAGCATGCATGACATTGAAACAAGTATAATAAGGACTGAAAATAGATTTTTGAAAGTTTAAGATCTGGATGACAAACAAAGATAAGTTCAAAAACCTAAAAATGTATTTTATTTTAGAAGTTTAGGGATTTAAATGACACGCCGAAACAAATTTTAGGATCGCTCGTGTATTTTACTAAGTTGAAACCTGAAAATTGAACTTTCTGTTTTGGATGGAAACGTCCAACTCAGATTGCAAAGTCAGCCGTTTAGAAGTTTTCCGGTTTCCGCTCCCTCTTCTTTGTTTTGTTGGTGAATGACTATGAGAAAATGCCAATTTGACCATCCTCAAAACTGGGCTTCGTAATTTTACCATCGCGCAAATGAGATTACTATTTTGCTATCATGAAATGCGGACATCACGCTAAAATGCCATTTTGGTCGGATGCCCAATTTCTATTCCAAAATTACCCCTGGCCCTTCCATCCCCCGTATCCGTACCTGGGACGGATCGACTGCTCCTCCTCCGTTGGGCTGAGCGCAGTGAGCGCAGTGAGGGGAGGGGAGGGGAGGAGCTCGTGCGAAGTCCCAGCCGAGTCGAACTGGCTTGGGCGCGGGCGGCCATGGCGGGCAGGGGAGCACGCGGCCATGGTGGCCGGAGCTCGCGCCCTACTGCCGCCGCCGCATGCGGCGACCTCTCCTGCCCCGCCCGGCAGCCGCCGCCGCCGTGTACCCGGAGCATCTCCCTGAGCTCGTCATCCAGCCGCGACGCTCGGATGATCTCGCTGGGGTTCGCCAGGGACAGCCCCGCGCTCAGCAGCCCCGACGGCACGTGCGACGGCGCTCGCGGCTGGCGGTGCGGCGGCGCGGCGCTCGCAGGGGCGCATGCGGAGGCCGTGCAGCATCCTCCACCGTACCCACACCACAGCAACGCTCGGTCACCGATCCCATCTACCTCGCACCACCGCTGCCTTCCTACGTCCATCCTGTACAGAGAGCGATGCCAGTAGTGACCGCTGGGTCCTCGTAGTAATATGCAAGGAACTGGTAGTGCTCGCCGTCCATCTCGAAACGGCAGGCGTGAGCGCACCACCCCCATGGGTTGGGCGGCACGACCCGTGGCACGCTGCCCATCGCCACGACGCGGATGGCCGGGTGCGGGTCGAACTCGAGGATGCCATGCTCTTGTGTCGTCGTGGGGAAGTAGAATCTGCCCTGGCATGCCGTGAGATGCTTTATAACGATCTTCCTCCACACCAACCCTTTAGCGTCGCATTTCTGCGTTTCCAAGTCGTACTCATACTTGATCCACTCAGCAGCATCGTTCTCGTTCTCGTCGTCGCCGACACGGCAGTACCACAGTGTCGTCTGGTCAGGATGAAGCACGACCACAGTGCCCCACGCCCGTACATCTACGAGCGACTGCAACAAACAATACAAGCATCGTGCGGGTGCGCGCGGCGAGCAGCGCCGTGGCGAGCGAGAGCTCGTGGCCGCGCTCGTGGGCCTGCGCAACGTAGATGCGTGCAAGTGGCCGAGATCGTGCGGGTACGCGCGGCGAGCAGCGGCCGTGGCGAGCGAGAGCTTGTGGCCGCCCTCGTGGGCCTGTGCAACTTAGACGCGTGCAAGTGACCAGCATCCAGCAGAGAGGCCGAGATCGTGCGCGTGCGCGCGGCGAGCAGCGGCCATGGCGGGAAGGGGCGCATGCGGTCGTGCGCCAATGGTGGGCGGGGCGCACGCGGTCATGGCGGCCGAAGCTCGTGGGGCAGACTGGTAGCGCGAAAACTATGGCGCGCGGCGGCCTGGGGCGCCCCGTGGCCACGGTCGGGCTTGCGTGAAGGAGCAGCTCCGGCTCGGCCGATCTGTTTTCTCTCCGTTTCTTAAAGTCCCGGCATTGGGGAATTTTAGATTGAAGGCGCAGGGGTAATTCGGGAATAGAAATTGGGTAGTGGATCAGAAGGGCATTGTAGTGTGATGACCGTGTTTCATAATGGCAAAATAACAAATCCTATTTGCACGATGGCAAAATTACGAAACCCAGTTTTGAGGATGGCCAAATTACCATTTTCTCAATGACCAGGGGGTTTAAAGGAGGAAGGCGTAGAGAAAAACACAGTCGTGTCGTGTGCATGATCATCGTTTGTCTTGTAGACAAAACATAGATGAAGCGATTTAAAAAAAACATAGATGAAGCCAATTCGAACAAATCAGGCTTGCCCTTACATCGGGAAAATAAAAAATGGAAGTGCCGATATGCTGGGTTGCAAAGCCTAAAAAAACTACTGTATGTACGTACCACAGTGTTTTCAAGTTATTTGTACTTCTGTATCGTGCACGTAACACCTTGAAAATCGGGTTCCGAAAACGAAGTTTTGCACACTAGCTACTGCACTGCCTCCGCTTTGTGCTTTTTTTTACACCTCTCGTCTGGGTTCATACATGTACACGCACACCCCACTTACACACATTATACGCGTACAAACAGTCCTACAACTACACAGTGGCGGATCCAGGGGGCTGAGGGTCTGCAGCCCCCGTGAGGGTGATTTCTCCACTAGATTACTGTAGCATAACATTAAATCACCATTAAATTTTAATTGCAAATCAACATCTTCCTTATTTAGCCCCCTTGTCTCAATCCTGGATTCGTCCCTGCAACTACACATAGAACCGAAGACCACGTCTTTGTAGAGATCACCGGAACCAAACAAGACTCCGTAGATGACGGACACGTCATAATCCCTTTGTGACTTCACGTGTGAGAGGCTACATATTATTTGAGAAACATCGCTCCCGGTGAGAAACATCGGGTGTCAAACACGGGGTTGGAACGCTAGTGGGGTAGCGTGCCCACTGGCCACCGCTGCCAACCAAGCTAAAGCTATAGACCTTGACGCCCGAGGTCAGCCAAAACCAAAAGCCGTAGCGTTCCAGCAGGCCGCAGCGTACGTACTCCTAGCCCTAGGCGTTCGGTCTGACCGAACCGATCGGTCTCGGTCTTCGGTCATTTCGAAAGTTCGGTCATCTAAAAACGAAGACCGATCGGTTAGTTTTAAAACTCAGGACCGAGCAAGTTCGGTCTCGGTTAGTTCGGTTCGGTCTCGGTCATGACCGAACTAACTGAACTTCACAAAACAACTACTAAATATTGTAATTTGTAGCAAATTTTACCATTTTTTTCTATTTCAAGGCAAAAATACAATACAAAATATAGATTAAACATAGTGATAAGAGTGATGGTTGATATAAACCCACTAGAATACATATTATATCACTAATAATAGTCTAAATTACATATTATGTCAACAAAATTCAAATGTTCGGTTAGTTCGGTTAGTTCGGTTACCCGAGGGTAATGACCGAACTAAGTCCGGTTAGTTTGGTTACTTCAAACTGAAGACCGAACTTGTGACCGAAATTTTCGGTCTCGATCACTTCGGTCTCGGTCTCGGTTAGTTTGGTTCAGTCTTCGATTAATTATGCTCAAGGCTACGTACTCCGTATAGGAGGAGAAAGACGTGTCATCCGTCAAGTCAACTAAAGATCATCCGTTCGGCTGCCCTGCCATTCTGCCATCATGGCATCATGCGGCATCATGCGGCGGCGTATGGTTGCCCACTTGCCCGTTGCCGCCGTCCTCAGCCAGTAGTTGCCCAGATTGCTCTAGTGTGCCTATAGTCAACCAAAGACGGCGCGCTCAGTGAGTCAGTGACCTGATCTGGAGCCGCGCGCACGGCAACGTTCGTCCTGGCGCCTGCCGGCCAACCCATCCGTGCCATGACAGTGCCACCAGCCCACCAAAGTCCGCAGTCCGCTTGCCTGCGGCCTGCGCGCGCGATGGATCGGAGTCGTGGTCGTGGCCGTACGCGATGGAATCTGGACCGGCCGGGCGCGCGGAACACGTCAAAGCGAGGACGCTGGACGCCCCCGCCAAGTTTTACGTGGTCCGGCACTAGCTTGACCATATTAGTATGCAGTGGATCATCTAGGGTAGATTTAGCGGGTAGTTCTCTTTATATTTTGGGATAATCGACATGGATACATATCCAACAGAGAGATCCGGAGAGGGAGAGAGGGAAGAAGGGGGGCGAGACGAACCATCGGGCTTGGCGGTGAAGGAGGGGCGATGGTGGCACGGACGTCGGGGTCGATGCAGCGGCGACGATGGACTTCCCGTCGCCTACAGCCCATCCTCTCGATCGGTCTAGGAAAGGAGGTGGGGAAGTTACTGTGGCGTCGAACCTCGCATTCAGTGCCCCTGGCCCCCACCTCCTCTTTATAGGGCTGCGCGACAGGGGCCCACCGACTAGGAGTCGGTTAAGCATCCCGATCAGGACGCGGTCAAAGGGTCCGACTTGATCGTTGGATCAAGTCGGGTGAGATCAATCCTAACATTCTCCCCCTTGATCTCATCTTATACTTTAACTTTAAACTTTGGCTTTAATTGCTTTCACTTTTATTTGTTCCATCACAAATTAGTGTATAGAGCATGCTTCATCGTCACGGTCAATTGCCGATAGATTTAACAGCTACAATACACGTCTCTGTTCTGAAACAGATTCTTTAACTTTCGGGCCCTTTATTGTCCAGAAATCATAGGCTATACCATAGACCCATGTCGACTGTGTGTTCTCTGAACACACTGGGTGGTAAGCCTTTGGTAAGCGGATCCGCAAGCATTTGCTTGTCACTTTTACATTCAATACTTTTAGTATGATTCCGGACTTTCTCCTCAACAACGTATAACTTTAGTGTCAATGTGTTTGGCAGCACACTTGACTCGTTGTTATAGGAGCAAACTACTTAAATGGTTATTGCTGTTGACAACCATTATCAATTCCAGGTTTAAGTTCCTTAACCATTTTGCCTGTTCCTCGGCCTCATATCATGCTATATTATAACTTTACATCATTGATGATACTAGACTTGTTTCTTTGGAGCTTTTCCACAATAAAACTTCAACTGCGAGTGTCAGCTACTATGTGGGTTTCACTAAATATCTCGCCAAAATATAACATTTGTACCCACAATTACTTGAGAGTATTTGTTCTTTCCTTTTTAGCATGAGGCCGACATTTTTAACTCCATTCCAGTGATCTATATCTGGACTGGACTTTTGCCAAAAACAATCCGGGTACGTAAATTGTGTCAGGACAAGGTCTTATCTTTGTACTCATTAAGCTTTCAACAGCTGAAGCATATAGGACGTCTATCTATAACAATCTTACATTGCTTTTGGAACATTAAAGTCCTCAAAACTATTACCCTGACCATGAGAACAGGCGTAGGTTTACCCGCATAGGTACTTTATTTCTTTAGAAACTTTTCTTAGCATGCCTATGCGATAGTCATAATACCCCTTTTCTTCTATCTCGGTGAATCTCAATTCTTTTAACGAGATACATTTCACCGAGAGTTTTCTTATTCAACCTTGAGGACAACAACTTCTTCTCATGTAGTAGATTGACATCACTACTAACAGTTAAGGTGTCATCCATACAGGATTAGGAAATGAATTTTCCATTCTATAACTTTGTACTAACGCAATTGTCCTCTCATTCTTTTTAACCCAAAATTTTCAATTGACTCTTCAACTTTAAATACCATTGTCTAGAGATTTACTCTAGTCCATAAGAGATTCCTACAGGTGGCATCCCTTACGTTCTTTTCTTTCTATGACAAAACCTCTAGATTGTGCCACGTAATCATTTTCATACAAATCCCATTAGGAAATGTCATATTTACTTTCATCTGATGTAAATCAGATCATGATGTGCCATTAGCACTCATTGTAATCTACTCATTCGCTTTGCGCAAAAACTTTTGAGTCAAGTCGCGCTCTACATGTTTACACATTCCCTTTGGAGTCACATTTCGTCTTGTAGATCCATCACAGCCTACTGTTTTGGCTCCTTAGAAATTTATTCTAGATCCAAATTATTATTGGTATTATCGATTCTATTTCACCTTTCTTTGCTTCTTGCCACTTAGACGAGTAAACGCCTCTCATGGCTTCTTCAAATTAGGTGGGATTACCCTCCATTGAATTTCACTAATATAGACTTTATAATCATCAGAAATATCTGATTTTCTTATTCTTTGAGACTTTCTGGGGCCTCAGCTGCTAGCATTTCTTGACTTTTATTGCCAAAAGACAATTGATTCTTCAAGGTTCTATGTAACAAGATCCTTGTTTATATTATTCATCCTCCTTGCGGAGTTAGGTCTCTTTGTACCATACTCTCCCAGATTGTCACATCTTCAAACTTTCTTATTTTGGGTTTAAACTGCTAAAACTCATATGGCGCGTTTAGCACCGTCTTAATAACTCTGAATGCGTCCAGTATGAATACTGACCGACTATGCTATCTTTATATTGGAACTGTAAAAGATCCATGAATTTAGCTATTTCTTTACTTTAGGGGTATCATTATTATGACCGTCTTACTCCCTGACGATCACATTCATCTTTTATAGATCATATTCATCTTTTATAGATCACTTTAGTATGCATCGCATTGTCTGAATTATGAGGAAATATCTTTCTTAATTGATCTCACATTTCTCCCCCTCGAAATGTGGTACGAACTTTTCTACCACAATTTCGAAAACTATTCAGAACTCTTGTGAATGAGAAAACTTTGATTACTTACTTCACCCACATGATTACATCATGCAAATGAAATTATTTCTTAATTCGTATGGGAGTACTTTTCCTTATTTCACTTCAAAAACTCAACAGAGTCTTTTATCATTAATATTTTCGCAAGTCACACTTGCATGCCATTCTTATCTCGAGATTCGTCTATAACTTTATGTTCTCCTTAAACTCATTGAGTGCTTAATTACTATGACACAATAGAAGAGCACTATCAAGCACATGCGTCATCACAACTTTCTCCTGCCGTGCAGGATAAGTATTATGTCAAACTTCTCCCGCCATGCAGGATTAATTAATACAAGTACTATGCCATCTTCACCCCATCATGCGGGTATTTTTTCAAACTTTTCCCGTCATGCGGGTACTATCACAAACTTTTTCCCGTCATACGAGATAATTTTCTTGAAGGGACATAAATGTCAATATTGGCTTATATTCAATCATCAAATTTAGAAATAAATCCAAATACTCTTTAACACACATGCTTAATCTGACGTTGGTCAAATTAAACATGCATGTCACTTATTACATTTCATATCAAGATGATTAAGACTAAAATTATATTACTTATTATTATTATTATTATTATTTTAAAGAGTACATAAAAGACATCTCTTAAACTAAGCTCTTATTGTTCTGTTTCTTTGCTTGGATCAATATCCTAGAATTCTTTTCTTTTGAAATCATTCTTTAAAGAGACCGCAGTCCCTTACATAATGGTCTTCTTTCTGCAAAATTGCACTTTTCATCTTCTGAGTTACAAGTACCCAGCTTATTTCCTTTTCACCCTTCAAGAATAAAGGCATGAAGTTCTTTGTCTAAAAGCATTAATCAATGATCAACAATAATGCTCATTAAAATTTTAAACTTTAAGTTCTATTCTATATCACCGTTGGGCAGAAATAGAACAAAACCATCAATCTTATACATCAATTTCACATCACCGTTGGGCAGAAAATGGAATTAACATATGAAAATTCAATTATCTTATAACCCTCTTCAAAACTAAATTCTTCCGTTTGTTCGAATTTAATTTTGAAGATCATCATCATCATTGCAGCGGAAACATGAAAATACATTACATTCTGCTCGCTCTGGAGCATCTATTGTCTTTTATCTATTCTCTGAAAAATTGATCACTTTGATGCAAAATTTATCAGAGATTTAAACTTTAAACATAAAACTCATATAATTATAATATTGTTATCATCACCGTTGGTCAGAAAATAACAATATCATAATTTTCTTTAAACTTAAACTCATAAATAAACTTATAATATTGTTATCATCAACGTTGGTCAGAAAATAACAACATTATAATTTATCTTAACTATAAACTGACTATTCCTCCAATTGAATTTTTTTTATTGGTTCCAAATTTAACTGGAGGATAAACTTTTCATCAGTCATTGAATAACTGTAACTGTTCCTCAAATTAAATTCTCCCGTTGGTTCGAATTTAATGAGAAGACAATAATCTTTAACTTTGCATCAAAAACATTGAAAATACTTTTAAAATAATATTTATTCAGAAGCACTTTACTTTACTTTATTCTTCTTCTCTCTAAACAAATTATCACGTTGGTTCAAATTTGAGTAGAGATAAAACGTCAAAACTTAATACAATTCAATCAAGATGGCTTCTGAAAAAAATGCTACTGTTCTTTGGCCAGAGGCCCAACTCACTCGGCCGAAGGCCCATTCACGCTCTGCGTGATCAGCTGCCCAAGTAGCAAAAACCGGCCTGCAGCCTGCCCTACAAGTAGGCCCAGCAGCAGCCGTGCTTGGCCCGTGGCCCAGTAGGAGCCGCGCTAGCGATTTCGGCCCGTGGCCCATTTCACTTAGTCGGCCCAGCATCTGGACCCAACCAGGAGCCGCGCGTCTCCTCCCGCCCAGGCCGCAACCTGGGCCTGGGCCGGGAAAGCCTCTACGGGCTACTTCCCCCCCCGCAAGCCCAGCTAAACGTGAGGAGATCATTGCCGTCCAAATCGATCAGACGCCTCACCTTCTTTCTCGGCTGATCAAAATCGGCACAGCCGGCGACCTCCCCAAAAACCTAAGCCATTTTCGTTCTTGCTTCTTCCCTTCCTGAGCGCACAGCGGCGGCCGGCGGCGGCGGCGAGACTTCCCCGCCGGAGCACATGCCAGCGGCTCCCCCCCGACCTTCTTTCCTTACCCTCCTCCCTCTCTCTTTCTCCTACCACCTGCACTCAAGGCGATGGAGTAGCAGGGGTTGTCGCCTGTGGCGACTAGGAGGAGGAGGTGTTGGTGCTGCCGCCGGTCCCCTCGCCGGCGTGCGCGCTCGCCCTAGGCTGAGCGCGCCGCTGTCGAGCGGTCTGGGCGACGGTGCTCTCTGCGCGTGCTCGCGACGCGGCCACAATCCCGCACGCCGGTGAAAACGGCGGCACGGTCATCTTCCCGCACGACGGCAAGCCGGCGGCGAGTACTCCATCCCACGTGAGGCGGTAGTGTCGGCGATGAAGAGGACCAGGTAGTCCCCCACTCCGACTTCAATTTCTAGGGTTAGGGTTTGGAGTTGCCTTTCCCGATTCGAAATCGGGTGTTCTTTCTTTTCTTGATCCGATTTGGATCAACAGCTCTGGCTTTTCTTTCTTTTCAACCCAAAATCTAGATCTACGCGCTAGTAACCTGCTCCGGTACCATTAATAGCATGCTGTGAATCATCTAGGGTAGATCTAGCGGGTAGTTCTCTTTACATTTTGGGATAATCGACATGGATACATATCCAACAGAGAGATCCGGAGAGGGAGAGAGGGAAGAAGGGGGGCGAGACGAACCATCGGGCTTGGCGGTGAAGGAGGGGCGATGGTGGCGCGGACGTCGGGTTCGATGCAGCGGCGACGATGGACTTCCCGTCGTCTACAGCCCATCCTCTCGATCGGTCTAGGAAAGGAGGTGGAGAAGTTACTGTGGCATCGAACCTCGCATTCAGTGCCCCTGCCCCCACCTCCTCTTTATAGGGCTGCGCGACAGGAGCCCACCGACTAGGAGTCGGTTAAGCATCCCCGATCAGGACGCGGTCAAAGGGTCCGACTTGATCGTTGGATCAAGTCGGGTGAGATCAATCATAACCGACCGATGACCGTGACTGACAGTCCGGCACTAGCTCAATTCTGTGTGCTGGACTGGACTGTTGCGCGGAATTAACAAGACCAATAAACGAATAAATGCGCATTTAGCAGTAATACTCTTATATACGTACTATGCATTTGCAATTTTCATTATAAAGCTAAATCAAAGGTAGTTAAAGCTTAAATCCATCTTTATCATCCACCCACTAAACGGAATCTGACACCCCATTATTGGATCGGGCGGGCCCACTGCACACAGTATATATATATATAGTGTACAACATTACTCCCTTCGTTTCTAATTATAAGTCGCTTTGATATTTTTTATTTATTTATTTTGCTATGAATCTAGACATATTATTATATCGAGATACATAACAAAATAGATGTAAAAAAAGTTAAAGCGACTTATAATTTGGAACGGAGGGAGTATATAATAACTCATGCACATGACGCTACCACCGTATTATTAGTATATATACGTTACTAATGTAAATGCATATACTTATACCACGTCATAGCAATATATCTTTTAAAAAACCGGAATGAAAATCATCGCCAGTGCCGCAGTGCAGGAGGGAGGAGCAACTGGTTTTATCTGACCGGGGCAGGCCGGCACGCGTGGAAGTTTCCGCGTGCGTCACCTGTCGCCGCCGACGGCATTAATCAGCGCGGCAGGCGGTCAAATCGCCTTTATAAGCCGCGCGCAGCTCTCGCCTCCATCCGCTCGCTCGCGCTTGCCTTGCCTTGTGCGCACCACCGCACCCCACCCAGCAGGCAGCAGCAACAATTCTCCCGGAGAGGCGCGTGCGAGCGAGCGGGCGGGCGGTATGGCCGGCGGTGGCGGCATGGTGTTCGGGCCCCACGCGGGCGCGGTGGCGGGCGGCGACGTCGTGTTCTGCGCGGCCATCGTGTGCTTGTCGCTCCTGTCCATGGTCATCTTCGCGGCGGCCGGCTCCTCCTCCTCAGGCGCCGCCGGGGACGAAGCAGGGAAGCCGCGGCGGCGCGGGCGGCGCGCCAACGGGCCGGTGTTCGTGGGCGGCAGGGGCTGCGGCTGCGGCGGCTGCAGCGCGGGCGCCGGCGTCTGCAGCACCTACCTCTCCTGATCGGCCACGGCCCCGGGGCAGAGCACCCGCCGCGTCGACGCGACAGCCGATCGACCGGGTGGACTCGCCTCATCGGCGGCGTGCACGCACGCGCTGTACATACTCGCATACGCCGCACGGCAGAGCATGTCGTAATAAGAAGCACAAACCTTTGCTTCACTTTCACTGAAGTAGCTCATGGGCATATGGCTGCTGCGCTTTAATTTTGCTTTAATTTTCTTTTTCATTTCAGTGTTATTCCAGCTAAACATCATGTTGTAATCTCTACTATAATGGAACACTTAAATTATACTTGATCCACCCAATAAAACGTCACATACTAAGAGCCTCTAACCATTGTGCACCCAGTAAAATGCACACAGTAAATCGATTCCGTTAAAATCAAGGGCTACGGAATATCTCTCGTAGGCTTCAACCCAGTCGTGCGGCCCAGATCGATTGTAGGCTTCAACGCGAGGCTAACGCTCCTCCGCCCGAGGTCACGGCTTCAACGCGGCCTTCGATCTATCACCGAAAAAAAGGAAACAAAGAAACCACCGTCGCCCGAGCTCGACCTCGCCGCTGCTTCGGCCCTCCTCTTGCCGCACCTCTTGCCGGATCTGGGGGACCAAGGGGGAACGACGGGAAGGGCACCCGGTGGTGATCAGGACCGAGGGAGAAGGCCAAGACGCGCCGTCGCCGAGTCCATCGTTCTGCTGCCGCGCTGACCGAGTAAAACTGCTACCCGACGCCGCGCCGATCTAGGGAGGCGATTGAATAACCCCGCGTCCATCTGTTGATCTCGTCGGCCGGCATCTTCCCGACGCACGCGACATCCATCGCCTACGCCCAGACCGACACGAGCGAGCATAGCCTCCGCCGAGACGGGCAGGAGCGCTGCCGTCGACCTCACCCAACCAGGGCAATCTCCATCACCACGTGACGCCACCACACGTCCAGGAGATCATAGGTTGGAGACTCAGGTCGGTTCACTTTCTAGATTTTGATCCGACCGCCGGCGGCGCAGGGCGGACGTGGCGGACAAGGCGACAGGGTCGTCGCGAGGCACGTCGTTTCGTCTCCGAGCTCCAAGCAAGATGCAGGAGCGGGGGCGCGGGCGCCGCCAGGCAAGGCGAGGCCGTTGTAGAGGCGTAGCAGGGCGGTGACGCGGCTCCGCTCTGGCCTCCGGGCAGTGGCGCGCGCACTGCGCATAGGCAGGTACCGGCGCGGACAGGTCGTGTGAAACAGGTGGCCGCGGAGGGCTGCTGCCTCGGCGAATCGGCAGGCAGCCGCGGCGGGCAGCTTTGGCGAGCGCGCACGGCAGGCGGTGGGCAAGGGGCAGCTGCGGCGGGCAGTGAGGAAGGAGCGGCCGCAACGGGCGGCTCCTGCGGCCGTGTTTAGATCCCGAAAGCAGCGCCCCGATTCGGGGAAAGTTGCTACAGTGTTAGCAACTTCTGTTTTTAGTGCAAAAAATTGTCCAAAAATTGATTAATTAGACTCAAAATGTTCGTCTCGCAAAGTACAACAAAACTGTGCAATTAGTTTTTGATTTCATCTACATTTAGTACTCCATGTATTTGTCGGTATTTTGATGTGATGAGGAATCTCCTCTTTGCATAGTGAAATTTGGGGGAAGAATTTGGGATCTAAACCAGGCCCTGCAGTCCCTGCACTGCTGCTTGCCTGCTGACTTTCAGAGTTCGCAGTTTTCAAACGGCCGCTACTGCTACTGACGGCTCCAGCCTCCACTGATCCAGACGGCTGCTACTACTACTCTGCTTCATCATCAAGCTGCACGACATGGTCGCTAATGGTGAGCTTGTGTTAAACTGTTAAGACTATGCTTTGCGAAGACCTACTGATAGCCGTTGACCAGATCCATTGTAGTATGAGAAATTCCAATATTTTTTGTTCAGTAAGATTTCAGTATGATAAGTTAAAGAAATCCTCCCTTTTTAGTTGCATTGCATTGGTATTTGTCTCTGTCCAGTAAGAGTTTTGAGTGTCAGTATTGATTTGAGTAAAAGCCTAAAATGTAACTCTTGATAAATGTGATAGAAACATAAGGTTATACATAATTTTAAGAAATAAAGTTTACATGCACTAATATGTTCAGCTCCCTGATTATGTGTGAACCTATTATTTTTTCTTGAAGGTACAAATAAAGTAAACGCCCCTTTTCTTTTGTCAAAAGCACAATATTTTCTGAACTGTCAGTGTGCAGCCGTGGACTTCGACCTTTGCCCTTTTTACTTTTTTTATAGTGTAATTATTATATTCTAATTGATACTACACTTTTCATCATTCAGGCTGGTTTGCTGCAACGGATGGTAGGCAAGATTCCTGATTAGTTTCTTTTGAACACTGCTAGCTGAAGATTTTTGGTTCCTTGATTGTATCAGGGTATCCTGATGATGATATGCTACTGAATATCTCTGTAGTTAATGTTTTGGATTTCAGTGAGATAGTTCAAGTTTCAAGCTTATCAGTGGTGAGGTTCTATCCATGTTTGCTTTAACGACTTAGTTAAGCTAGCCGCTCAAGCAACAAAATAATCCATTTGGAGTGGCATTATTGTAACACCTCAAGTGTTTAGCTCCATAATGGCATTGCATTTGCATGAGCATAAGCAAGCATCATTCCATTCATGCATAAGCTTATGATATGTTTATATTTCATGTGAAGTAAGAAGTGAGTAGTGTGCAAAACATAAGTACCTTATGTGCAATTTCCTTGTGAGACATGTCAACCACTTTAGTGTAACATAACTAGCAAGTGTTGTGCAACACACTCATGCAACATGTGCAACATGGGCTTGCAACATTTGGGTGAAAGTATTGAAATACTTGTTCCAAAGAATGTGACACTAGGAACTTTGTGCAACCAATATGTAGAGTGGTTAATTAGGTCTTATAACACCTTAATTACATTTAGGGTAAGTAGTGGAGCAATGTTCATGTTGACCAAAATTACCAAATTGCCCTTTCAAATGTTGTTGACCAAGTTTGGAACCCTAGAGTGCTCTGGTTTGACCAATTAAAAAGTCCAGCTTAGAAATCTTGCATGGAGGAGCAACCTTAAGCAAAGTTGTAGAGAATTTCATAAGGAACAAAAGTTCTAATATGGCCATCTCATGAAAATGATCAGAACATGCTCAAAAATGGCCCACAAGTCAGTATTAGGGGCTGTTTGGGGACTTAGCAAATTTTGCTAAGTGTTGAGCTGAAAACCGTTTCACTGTACCTCACTTTGACAACTTGTAACTCACAAACCAGGCCGAACCAGTCCTTGAGCCAATTGACAAAGTTGTTGTCCACACATAGCTCTACATTTTTGTTGTTAACACCTATCGCTAAATCGGGCTAGATTAGGAGTTTTGCTCGGCTGAAATCACGCTGTCAGTCGATGTCTTTGGGCTCTGAAACGCCAAGTTCAGTCACCGGCAGTGAGCCGCGTGGCCGGCCGAGCGCAGGGCCGGGGCGCCGCGTGGTCGCCATGCTCCAGCTCTGCCCCCACTCGTGAGCGACCTGGCGGGCTTAAGCTGCCAGCATGCTGCTGCTGCCCTCCACTCCCTCCATTCCCTCGCCCTTCTTCTACAATTCACCGCAGGCATCTCCGCCATTGCCGCTGTGAGCTTCGGCAAGCTCCCGCGCACTCACCACCGCAAAAACGCGCACTACACCTTCACCGAAGCTCCGCCGAGATCCCCTCTTGCTCGTCATCATCTCCGCGCGGTCAATTGACCTCAGGTGAGGCCGCTGTCGGCGTTCCCGCGCTGTCGCACCCTCGCCGGAGATGGCGCTCACCGTGGCCAGAGCATCATCGCACCACTCCTTCTCCCCTCGCCTTCGTTCCGTCTTCCCTAGCACGCGTAGTAGCTCTCGTGTTGAGGTTGCCGGGAAGCCAGTCTGGCCGAGCCGGAGAACGGCCGCGCACCGCCGCGCGCCATGGCCGAGCCGCCGTGCGCCATGGCCGACATACCTAGGGTTCGGTAGGGTTTGCGGTTAGGGTACCAATCGACGCAGTAGGTCTAGGCGGTCACGTTGGTGCCGTTCTCGTCGCCGGTGAGGTCACCGTCGGCGAGCTACGCCGTCTTCCGCGCGTCGCAGCCGCCTCCTCTGTTTTGCTGTCGCTGACCAATGGGGTCGGCTGACAGCCGGGTCCCACTTGTCAGTGGCTGTTGTTCTTAAGGATAGTTCAGATTTTCAGTTTTGAATGCTGATTTGTGATTTTTGTAACTCCTAATTGGTAGCTCCAAACTGAGTACTTCCAATTTTGTTAGACTCACAGTTAGGTCTAGTGTTTAATAAAAATATGTCTTGAACATGTTATGTAGAAATTTAGGAGAAGTAAATAGATCTTTTAAATGTGTTTTGGAATGCATGCAAATTTGTTAAATTTATAACTTGAGCTGTAGTGTTCCATAAATCATGAAATTTGGTGGGTAGGTTACTCTATGCTAGCCCTAGCTCTGGTAAAAATTTGGGCATCAGTGCTTAAGTACTTTTCAAGTTATAATGCTATCTTGTTACTCTAGGAAATATTTAAATGAATTTTTGTAATTTTTCTACATGTGCAATGTTCATATAAATTTTTGGAGAATGTCTTGGTACCCTAGAGTGTCCAAGAAAATTAAGAAATCTGTTGTTTGACACTTTTGACTATGCTTTGTTATTTATACAAAAATCAGCCTTTTTGGCTTGGGAATTTTGTGTAGGAAGTTCCTGTAAATAAATTGAGTTCAAAATTTTACAGTAGTCTCTTTGTGGGTCAGAGAGTCCCCTGTACATTTTGTAGAATTTTTAGAGTAGTTTACATATATGTTTTAAATTCCACTTAATTACTTAAGTAAATTAAGAAATGGGTTTAAATAAATATTCTAGGTGGGCACACCTTACTTTCTGGTGGTTTTTGTGACATTTGTGAACTTATAGTAATATTAGTTTGGTCTTAGAGAATATTTGCCACATCAATAAATATTTAATCTTTGCAATTTTAGGTTTTCTGGACAGCTCGTAGTAATTCTAAATTTGGCTTTGATAAAATTGGTTGCTGGAAAACTTGTAAATACCAAAGTTGGAATAAACTTGATGAACTAGCTTGTGGCAAAATTTGGAAGCATTTGGCTTAGTAGTTTGAGAGTTGCTGTTGTTTAAAGTGGCAGTTCAAAATCTGCTACTCTCTGTTTTGAGAGGACAGATTCTGGAACTTGTGAAGTTTGACATGGAAAACTTAGGAGTTTGGAGTTGAGGTCTGAAAATGAATTGTAGTGCATTTCTTAGGCTTTCCAGATTGTCTTAGATCATATCTTTTGGAATTGTAAATCTCCAGTTGTGATAAAAACAAGTAGCTGCTGTCCAGAATGCTTACTGTGGTGTTTTGCTGATTGATATGGTGTGATATCCTAAGACATGCTACTTTTGTAATTGTTAGGTGTTAGGGCCTTAACTGAGGATGAGCAGCTTTATCTTAGGTTAAGTAGCTTAGGTAAGTACTTCTCCACCGGAGAAGAGATTTGCACGTACTAATAAAGTAACTTGATTAGATTATTGTTTTTATCTCTGAAATGCATTTCATTCCGAGCATGTTGCACCCATTTATGCATCCATGGTATTTATTGTGCATTCATGCAATAGGTGTACCGAAGGGGGTGACACTCCTCGAGTTCGAGCCTGTGATTCCAGAGGAAGTCCAGGATCAGGAGCAGCAGGAGCCCGAGGATCCAGCAGGCGAAGGAGTGCCCGCAGACGACCTTCCTGAGTGCCCTGATCACCGGCCTTCAACCTTTCTGAAAGGCAAGCCCCGGTGCATGCTGAACCTACTGATTTATAAATTAATCTTGAGTACTTTTAATTGTTTACTGCATTAAGTTGTAGGAGTTATATGAAAACACTTGTTGCATTATACCTGTCCTTGTCCAGATATCGTACTTAATCCTATTTTAGGTTTAGGCACGTGTCAATGCTTAGCCCTGCTTAGTACGGTAGAAGTCGGGTGATTTCCGGTCATCCGCGAGATGTAGGAAGGAGTCACGAGTGGCTGTATGGCTATCGTGGATGGAACCATGCTTAAAAATGAAATTGAGACCGGGCGGGAGTTCGATAGTATAGCCGCAAGACACTTCACGTCTTGGGTGTGGAGCTATGCCCGTCTGAGTCGTTTAAGGACCGATTCGCTGTACGTCCTTGAGTCATGTTGAACGCAGTCTAACACTTAGTTGGCCGGATAAGTCGTTCCGACCGCGAAGCCGAGTAATGTGATTCAGGCCGGGAATCGACTGGTAGGTTGCTTCTTGGAGGAGAGAAAGGATGTGCTTAGGGACATTGGCATGAGACCAAGGGGGGGGTTAAAGTCCCTATCACCTGGCAGAGTGTCACCCTTGGGGTTGCGACATCATTCGGACCCGCGATTCCTGAATCATATGAAAAGGTGGCTTGTGCGACCCTGGCAGGGGCCTGCGCGGTGAGTGTTAGAAATACCCCTCCAGCTGGATAGGAATTCGATTCGAATCGCCGTCGCTCCCGGTTAGTGAGCACTTGACTTGAGCAGCGGCAACGTAGATCTCATTAAATGAACTGGTGGTTAAGGGAATGATACAATGTTGCCACAATTCATAACTGCTCTGGATATAATGATGATAATTGTTTGATTATAATCAAGTGCATGTTTAGTACAGGTGCTCAGATAGATGACAGGTAAATGCTAAAAATAACTGCTAGTACAGGTTATAAGAATTTCAATTACTTATGCCTTTATGCAAAATATTATGTCAGCTAGCCCCTTGTGTAAGCCTTGCATAATCCTTGGTGTCATCTTATTTCTGGTTTTCGACGGGTAAGTCTAGCTGAGTACATTCCAGTACTCAGGGTTTATTCCCTCCTGTTGCAGATGACATGCTTTATCAGGGATTCTGCAAGACGTGTCTCCACCCTGCGGGTGATGATGACTAGATCAGAAGGGCATGATCGTCTTTATGTACTTTCCTCATGCTTTTGCGGGATGTCGATCATCCAGACTGGTAGTATTTAATTAACTAGTGTGTGTGTTATGCTTCCGCTACTTTCAAACTTGGTTTGTAATATTTGCGACTCCGTTTGTGTAAACTTATTTCAGAACTACTTGTGAAATGTATCGTATGATGTTGTATGTTGAATGATGCGATCCTGGTTGTAAGCAGTTTGGTTTGAAATCCTTCGTGATTTCGATTGACTACCGGGATTATATGGGCTCAAGTTTGAAAATTTGAGCGCTTCGGTGCTTGTTTTCGTACTTGTGCTCTTATAATTTGGTCGGTTCTGTTACAGCTGGTACCGGAGCATAATTCAACATTAAACACATCTTACGAGTAATTAAAAACAAAAGTATTGTTTGCGAAAAGGGTTAAACTCTAAGAAATTATTCTATAGGTATGCCAGTGATCACATCCCTTAGCCCAAATAAGGACTCTTAGGTGGCTTATTATAAAGACTAACTTGGGGGCCTTGTTTGTTTCTGTTTCGTCGTCCATACGGCGTGATATTGTATAGATGCCATCCACTTGGGTGGTAATGTATGGATCAATTGCCTCGACACTCTGGTAAGTGTGAGTTGTGAGAGCATGATCGTCCAACCGGCGATCTAGGGGAGAGTAGTTTTGGTGACTTGTATACTTACATGTTTAAACCATGTAATTACATAAGCACTTAATTGTGGGAACCTTTATATCGGGTAGCTTTGATACTGAAGTATATACATCAGGGGATGTGTATATGGAAAGTATTTAAATTACTGCTTTCTTGTGTGCATATATTGGGAAACTGTTGGGCTGAAATGAGTTTTTCTGCAGGTACAATAACAGCGTAACGAGTAGACCGATAGTTTCGCTTATATGAGAGAACGTATGTATGCCACCGCCTAGCGTTAGAACTTTAGGTTTCTACTAAGGTGAGAGGGCGTACGAAACGTGCATGCATCATGTTTAATTATATCATACATATCATTTACTCCCTCCTTAAAAATTTCAGTACTCCCGACTAAAGTAAATTTCGTATCCCCTAAATGATCCTCACTTTAAGTTGTATCTTATCTGCTGCTACAGATGGCACGTACCAAGAGGACCGCTCATAAATCCACTGGAGGCAGGGCACCGCGTCACCAGCTCGCTCCACGTGAGCCCCGCCCTGAGCCTACTGAGGTGGAAAGGCTGAGGGCAGAGTTGGCTGAAGTGACTGCTGCCAGGAATGCAGCGCATCAGCAACTGGAGCAAGTGATTCGTGATCGTGACCAGGAAACCCTTGCAGTCCAGAGATTGGCAGTAGCAAATCGCAACTGTCAACGTATGTTGGTCCGTGTGATGGAACAGAGGGATGAAGCCTGGCATGAAGAGAATGTTCTGAGGGCTCGCCAGTTTGAGCTCGAGCAACAGTTAGAAAATGCTGAAGAATACAATGATAATCTTCATGAAGAAGTGCACCGCCTGAACAACGAGCTTAATCCCCTGCTGCCTCGAAACAACAACGTCGATGAGGACATGGGTTCGGGAATCTTCATGGCTGAAAATGATGATGAGGTGGAGGTCAATGGGCCCCAAGATGCCGGGCCAGAGGAGGAACCAGAAGAAGAAGAAGAAGATGAGGAGTTAGAGCCTGTTAGTGATGAGGACGGCGGGGAGATCCATGACACCGACTCGGAGGATGATGCTTAGAGTAGTCATCACGTGCCTTTAATGTTAGGATCGTCTTTTGTGCCCTCCCTGTGAAGGAGTGAGGCCTTGTAATAACTTGACTTTGGGATGTAAGGTTGAACCGTATGTTTCCTGAATGTAGTTTGAACCTGTTAATTTCGATCACAACTTGATGTCTTATTATGTTGCGTTCGATGATGGTGTCACGATTAGCACCCTTCGGTGCCGCGACGAAACCGAGGGCCTCCTATGGCGCGTGACATAAGGCTGTGCTGCTTGGCACGCGCAGGTATCGAGGTGGCTAGTCATGATCCACCATGGAACTCTTCATTGAGAAGTCTCTTTGTGGTCAGTTTGAAGTAGCCTTTCACAGTCACCTAAAAATCTTGAGATCGAATCCAAGTACCGTGCAAAAGGTCAAAAATCACGTAGATAGCAACGTAAACGGTCCGGTAACCGTTGTGCTCCCCGTGAGTGAGCCTTATCAAAGAGCATCTTGTTGGATTACCAAGTATGATCTCGTCAAATGATGCGCTAGAATGGATTGTGCGGTTGTGATGAATTATTGTGCCTTAATTATTATACGAAATCTATTCATACAGTTAGATTGACATTTCGCAATAATTCATCTACAAATTTCCCACATCGTCAGTGCTCATTGGCTATGCATTTTGCAGATGTCGTACAATCTACGCCGGGGTCGTGGAAATGAGGAGGAGGAACAGCCGCCCCCTCCGCCACCACCTACTCCGGCCGAATTGATGCAGACAGTGGTCGAAGGGCAGCGCATGTTGGCGGATGCTATGCGCCAGCTGGCTAACCGGGAGGCTCGTCCTGGCCACCAGGGCCCAGAACCCAATCAATACAGTGATTTCAAGGACTTTCTGGATACTAAGCCCCCGCTCTTCAAGGAAGCGGAAGAACCACTGCAAGCTGATGAGTGGTTAAATACTATTGAGCAAAAGTTTCGTCTGCTTCGCCTGACTGATGAGTTAAAGACTGAATTTGCTTCTCACCAGTTGCATGGTCCAGCGGGTATTTGGTGGAGCCACTATCGTTCCACACTGCCTGCCAATGTCCCGATTGCTTGGGATCAGTTTAAGGCGGCATTCCGGGGAAATTATATTCCTCCCGGTCTTATGGCAATCAAGCACACAGAGTTTATGAGGCTGTCGCAAGGAAACAAAAGCCTGACTGAATACTTGCAGTCCTTCAACAACCTGGCAAGGTATGCCACTGAGTTTGTGGATACCGATGCCAAAAAGATTGCTAGCTTCAAAAGGGGCCTCGGCCCAAAACTGATGAAAATAATGGGCACTAGCAAATGTACTACTTTCAATGATTTCATCAGCGATGCTTTGACCCAGGAGAACAACAATACTATTTATTCTGCCTCTAAGAGCCGTAAAAGGGCCCTTGAGGCAAGTGCTTCTCAGTCAAGGGCCTCAGCGGCACCGAGGTCTTCCCCTCGCCCACCTGCTCAGAATACAAAGTTCCGTCCGCCGCAGAAGAAGCCTGCTGCAAAAACGGGGTTCCGTAAGGCTTATACCGTCGCTCTGCCAAAGGGGACTTCTGGACAGAGCAGCTCCAGTGTTCCTCCCAGCAACATGCCTTGCTGGAACTGCAACAAGCCAGGCCATTGGTCCAGAAACTGCCCTTACCCTAAGAAGAATGTCAACCAAGGTGGCCGTCAAGGTCATGCCCATTATAACAGTATTGAGGAAATCCCATCTGGTGAGGTTGTCACTGCTGGTAAGTTCCTAGTTGACCAACACCCTGCAGTGGTACTTTTTGATTCAGGTGCTTCGCATTCCTTTATCAGTCCTAAGTTTGCATCAGAGTTTGCACACAAATTGCATACTGTTGAAGGTGGGGGTTATTGCATTAGTGCAGCAAGTGGGAATATTTCCACAAATAAAGTAGTGGGGAATCTTGAGCTTGAGATAGAAGGGCGAAAGTACTCGCTTGCCTTAGTGGTTTTGCCGGGTTTAGGCATAGATGTTATTCTGGGCATGAATTGGATGAGTCAGAATGGGGTACTCATTGATACATCCACTCGGGTAGTTATGCTCAGAGACCCTACAAATCAAAAGGGTTTTCTGGTACAACTTCCCAGAAAAGTTGATTTGTCTGAGGAAGTACATGCTGTGCAAGCCAAGGCGTTGGCTGAAATTCCCATAGTAAATGAGTTTCCGGACATTTTTCCCGATGATTTGCCGGGGCTCCCTCCGGATCGGGATGTGGAGTTTAAAATTGAGTTATTGCCTGGCACAGCTCCCATCTCTAGGAGACCTTATAGGATGCCTCCGAATGAACTCGCTGAACTTAAGGTGCAATTGAATGAACTTTTGAAGAAGGGGTTGATTCGTCCTAGCTCGTCGCCGTGGGGATGTCCTGCTATCTTTGTAAAGAAGAAGGATCAGTCGTTGCGGATGTGCGTAGATTATAGACCTCTCAATGCAGTCACTGTCAAAAATAAGTACCCTCTACCGCGCATCGACATCTTGTTCGATCAGTTGTCTAAAGCTAAAGTTTTCTCCAAGATCGATCTAAGATCTGGCTACCATCAAATTAAAATCCGACCGGAAGATGTTCCAAAGACAGCCTTTTCTACCAGATACGGTCTTTATGAGTATCTTGTTATGTCTTTCGGCTTGACAAATGCCCCCGCACACTTCATGTACTTGATGAATTCGGTGTTTATGCCTGAATTGGACAAGTTTGTGGTGTTATTTATTGATGACATCTTGGTATATTCTGTGAATGAGGAAGATCACGCTGAACATCTGCGTATAGTCCTCACAAGACTGCGTGAACATCAACTATATGCAAAGTTTAGTAAGTGCGAATTCTGGCTTCGTGAAGTACCTTTCCTTGGGCATGTGTTGTCCGATAGAGGAATTATGGTGGACCCCGCCAAGGTACAGGAAGTACTGAACTGGAAGGCTCCTATCTCGGTTCACGAGGTCCGGAGTTTTCTTGGTTTGGCTGGCTATTATCGTCGCTTCATCCTGGATTTCTCCAAAATAGCCAAGCCAATGACTCGGTTGCTGCAGAAAGACACCAGGTTTGTCTAGACTCCTGAGTGTGATGCGGCTTTTCACCAACTGCGAACCCTCCTAACCTCAGCTCCGGTTTTGGCACAACCGGATATCGAGAAACCATTTGATGTTTATTGTGATGCCTCAGGCATAGGTTTGGGAGGTGTGTTGATGCAGGAAGGCCGAGTAATTGCATATACTTCTCGACAACTTCGGAAACATGAGGTGAATTATCCGACACATGACTTAGAACTCGCCGCAGTTGTTCATGCTTTGAAAGCCTGGCGACACTATCTGTTGGGCAATGTTTGTAATATCTACACAGACCACAAAAGTCTCAAATACATCTTCACCCAACCCGAGTTAAATATGCGTCAAAGAAGATGGCTCGAGTTGATTAAGGATTATAACCTTCAAGTGCACTATCATCCTGGCAAGGCAAATGTGGTTGCGGATGCTTTAAGCCGTAAGTCTCATTGCCATTCCTTAGTTGAAACTGATTTTCATCGATCTCGCCTTCTACATCCAGCAGTCTTGTACAACATCACTGTCAGTTGTACTCTCAAAAGCAGAATTATTGAGCTCCAAAAGACTGACACTGGTATATTCCACATCAAGCGTAAGATGAAAGAACAAGAAACTACACAGTTCAGGATAGATGAAGAGGGTGTACTATGGTTCAAGGATAGGTTAGTTGTGCCTAAGGACCGGGAGCTTCAAAATGATATTATGTCTGAAGCACACTCCTCTAAGTTGTCCATCCATCCTGGCAGCAATAAGATGTATTATGATTTGAAGCCATACTATTGGTGGACCAAGATGCGGAAAGAAATAGCTGCATATGTGGCTAGGTGTGACACCTGCTGTAGAGTTAAAGCTGTGCATATGAAAGCTGGGTTGCTTCAGCCACTTTCCATTCTAGGCTGGAAATGGGAAGAGATAAGTATGGATTTCATTGTCGGACTTCCTCCTACTGTCAAAAATCATAACTCTATTTGGGTAATTGTTGATCGTTTGACCAAATCAGCTCATTTCATTCCAGTGAGAGTGGACTATCGTCCCACTGACTATGCTGAGTTGTACTTCAATCAGATAGTTCGGCTTCATGGGATACCTCGTACTATCGTTTCTGACCATGGTCCCCAGTTTACTGCTCGCTTTTGGGAGCACTTGCATCACCTTCTGGGAACCAAGTTAGTGAGAAGCTCTGCTTATCACCCCTAGACATCGGGTCAGACAGAACAAGTTAACCAAATCTTGGAAGATCTGTTGCGAGCCTGCGTCATTTCATCCAAGGGTTCTTGGGAAAAATGGTTACCTTTAGCCGAATTCTCGTACAATAACAGTTATCAAGAGAGTATTAAGATGGCCCCATTCGAAGCTTTGTACGGTCGAAAGTGTCGAACTCCACTAAACTGGGTAGAAGCTGGGGAAAGAAGGTATTATGGCATTGATTTTGTCCAGGAAGCCGAGGAACAAGTCCGTACCATCCAAAAACATATGGCTGCAGCACAAGCGAGACAGAAAAGCTATGCGGATCGTCGTAGAAAACCACTCGAATTTGAAGTTGGAGACTTCGTTTATTTGAAAGTTTCTCCAATGAAGAGTGTCCAACGTTTTGGTGTTAAACGGAAACTTGCACCAAGATACGTGGGTCCTTTCCAGATCATAGGCAAGAGTGGAGCTGTTGCGTACAAAATCCAGTTGCCTCCTGAGATGAGAGCCATATTCAACGTTTTCCATGTATCTCAGCTTAAAAAGTGTCTTCGAGTTCCTGAGGAACAAGTTCCTTTAGGTGATATCAGGCTGGAATCCGACCTAACCTATGAAGAAAAGCCAGTCCGAGTGATCGATACTCAGGAACGAGTAACTAGAAGTAAAGTGGTTAAGTGGTACAAAATGATGTGGAGTAATCAGGGAAGTGAGAGTGATGCTACGTGGGAACGGGAGGATTATTTGCGGGATGGTTATAAAGAATTCTATGAAAAATGGTACGCTTTCCAAATCTCGGGACGAGATTTTTATAAGGGGGGAGGGTTGTAACACCTCAAGTGTTTAGCTCCATAATGGCATTGCATTTGCATGAGCATAAGCAAGCATCATTCCATTCATGCATAAGCTTATGATATGTTTATATTTCATGTGAAGTAAGAAGTGAGTAGTGTGCAAAACATAAGTACCTTATGTGCAATTTCCTTGTGAGACATGTCAACCACTTTAGTGTAACATAACTAGCAAGTGTTGTGCAACACACTCATGCAACATGTGCAACATGGGCTTGCAACATTTGGGTGAAAGTATTGAAATACTTGTTCCAAAGAATGTGACACTAGGAACTTTGTGCAACCAATATGTAGAGTGGTTAATTAGGTCTTATAACACCTTAATTACATTTAGGGTAAGTAGTGGAGCAATGTTCATGTTGACCAAAATTACCAAATTGCCCTTTCAAATGTTGTTGACCAAGTTTGGAACCCTAGAGTGCTCTGGTTTGACCAATTAAAAAGTCCAGCTTAGAAATCTTGCATGGAGGAGCAACCTTAAGCAAAGTTGTAGAGAATTTCATAAGGAACAAAAGTTCTAATATGGCCATCTCATGAAAATGATCAGAACATGCTCAAAAATGGCCCACAAGTCAGTATTAGGGGCTGTTTGGGGACTTAGCAAATTTTGCTAAGTGTTGAGCTGAAAACCGTTTCACTGTACCTCACTTTGACAACTTGTAACTCACAAACCAGGCCGAACCAGTCCTTGAGCCAATTGACAAAGTTGTTGTCCACACATAGCTCTACATTTTTGTTGTTAACACCTATCGCTAAATCGGGCTAGATTAGGAGTTTTGCTCGGCTGAAATCACGCTGTCAGTCGATGTCTTTGGGCTCTGAAACGCCAAGTTCAGTCACCGGCAGTGAGCCGCGTGGCCGGCCGAGCGCAGGGCCGGGGCGCCGCGTGGTCGCCATGCTCCAGCTCTGCCCCCACTCGTGAGCGACCTGGCGGGCTTAAGCTGCCAGCATGCTGCTGCTGCCCTCCACTCCCTCCATTCCCTCGCCCTTCTTCTACAATTCACCGCAGGCATCTCCGCCATTGCCGCTGTGAGCTTCGGCAAGCTCCCGCGCACTCACCACCGCAAAAACGCGCACTACACCTTCACCGAAGCTCCGCCGAGATCCCCTCTTGCTCGTCATCATCTCCGCGCGGTCAATTGACCTCAGGTGAGGCCGCTGTCGGCGTTCCCGCGCTGTCGCACCCTCGCCGGAGATGGCGCTCACCGTGGCCAGAGCATCATCGCACCACTCCTTCTCCCCTCGCCTTCGTTCCGTCTTCCCTAGCACGCGTAGTAGCTCTCGTGTTGAGGTTGCCGGGAAGCCAGTCTGGCCGAGCCGGAGAACGGCCGCGCACCGCCGCGCGCCATGGCCGAGCCGCCGTGCGCCATGGCCGACATACCTAGGGTTCGGTAGGGTTTGCGGTTAGGGTACCAATCGACGCAGTAGGTCTAGGCGGTCACGTTGGTGCCGTTCTCGTCGCCGGTGAGGTCACCGTCGGCGAGCTACGCCGTCTTCCGCGCGTCGCAGCCGCCTCCTCTGTTTTGCTGTCGCTGACCAATGGGGTCGGCTGACAGCCGGGTCCCACTTGTCAGTGGCTGTTGTTCTTAAGGATAGTTCAGATTTTCAGTTTTGAATGCTGATTTGTGATTTTTGTAACTCCTAATTGGTAGCTCCAAACTGAGTACTTCCAATTTTGTTAGACTCACAGTTAGGTCTAGTGTTTAATAAAAATATGTCTTGAACATGTTATGTAGAAATTTAGGAGAAGTAAATAGATCTTTTAAATGTGTTTTGGAATGCATGCAAATTTGTTAAATTTATAACTTGAGCTGTAGTGTTCCATAAATCATGAAATTTGGTGGGTAGGTTACTCTATGCTAGCCCTAGCTCTGGTAAAAATTTGGGCATCAGTGCTTAAGTACTTTTCAAGTTATAATGCTATCTTGTTACTCTAGGAAATATTTAAATGAATTTTTGTAATTTTTCTACATGTGCAATGTTCATATAAATTTTTGGAGAATGTCTTGGTACCCTAGAGTGTCCAAGAAAATTAAGAAATCTGTTGTTTGACACTTTTGACTATGCTTTGTTATTTATACAAAAATCAGCCTTTTTGGCTTGGGAATTTTGTGTAGGAAGTTCCTGTAAATAAATTGAGTTCAAAATTTTACAGTAGTCTCTTTGTGGGTCAGAGAGTCCCCTGTAAATTTTGTAGAATTTTTGGAGTAGTTTACATATATGTTTTAAATTCCACTTAATTACTTAAGTAAATTAAGAAATGGGTTTAAATAAATATTCTAGGTGGGCACACCTTACTTTCTGGTGGTTTTTGTGACATTTGTGAACTTATAGTAATATTAGTTTGGTCTTAGAGAATGTTTGCCACATCAATAAATATTTAATCTTTGCAATTTTAGGTTTTCTGGACAGCTCGTAGTAATTCTAAATTTGGCTTTGATAAAATTGGTTGCTGGAAAACTTGTAAATACCAAAGTTGGAATAAACTTGATGAACTAGCTTGTGGCAAAATTTGAAAGCATTTGGCTTAGTAGTTTGAGAGTTGCTGTTGTTTAAAGTGGCAGTTCAAAATCTGCTACTCTCTGTTTTGAGAGGACAGATTCTGGAACTTGTGAAGTTTGACATGGAAAACTTAGGAGTTTGGAGTTGAGGTCTGAAAATGAATTGTAGTGCATTTCTTAGGCTTTCCAGATTGTCTTAGATCATATCTTTTGGAATTGTAAATCTCCAGTTGTGATAAAAACAAGTAGCTGCTGTCCAGAATGCTTACTGTGATGTTTTGCTGATTGATATGGTGTGATATCCTAAGACATGCTACTTTTGTAATTGTTAGGTGTTAGGGCCTTAACTGAGGATGAGCAGCTTTATCTTAGGTTAAGTAGCTTAGGTAAGTACTTCTCCACCGGAGAAGAGATTTGCACGTACTAATAAAGTAACTTGATTAGATTATTGTTTTTATCTCTGAAATGCATTTCATTCCGAGCATGTTGCACCCATTTATGCATCCATGGTATTTATTGTGCATTCATGCAATAGGTGTACCGGAGGGGGTGACACTCCTCGAGTTCGAGCCTGTGATTCCGGAGGAAGTCCAGGATCAGGAGCAGCAGGAGCCCGAGGATCCAGCAGGCGAAGGAGTGCCCGCAGATGACCTTCCTGAGTGCCCTGATCACCGGCCTTCAACCTTTCTGAAAGGCAAGCCCCGGTGCATGCTGAACCTACTGATTTATAAATTAATCTTGAGTACTTTTAATTGTTTACTGCATTAAGTTGTAGGAGTTATATGAAAACACTTGTTGCATTATACCTGTCCTTGTCCAGATATCGTACTTAATCCTATTTTAGGTTTAGGCACGTGTCAATGCTTAGCCCTGCTTAGTACGGTAGAAGTCGGGTGATTTCCGGTCATCCGCGAGATGTAGGAAGGAGTCATGAGTGGCTGTATGGCTATCGTGGATGGAACCATGCTTAAAAATGAAATTGAGACCGGGCGGGAGTTCGATAGTACAGCCGCAAGACACTTCACGTCTTGGGTGTGGAGCTATGCCCGTCTGAGTCATTTAAGGACCGATTCGCTGTACGTCCTTGAGTCATGTTGAACGCAGTCTAACACTTAGTTGGCCGGATAAGTCGTTCCGACCGCGAAGCCGAGTAATGTGATTCAGGCCGGGAATCGACTGGTAGGTTGCTTCTTGGAGGAGAGAAAGGATGTGCTTGGGGACATTGGCGTGAGACCAAGGGGGGGGTTAAAGTCCCTATCACCTGGCAGAGTGTCGCCCTTGGGGTTGCGACATCATTCGGACCCGCAATTCCTGAATCATATGAAAAGGTGGCTTGTGCGACCCTGGCAGGGGCCTGCGCGGTGAGTGTTAGAAATACCCCTCCAGCTGGATAGGAATTCGATTCGAATCGCCGTCGCTCCCGGTTAGTGAGCACTTGACTTGAGCAGCGGCAACGTAGATCTCATTAAATGAACTGGTGGTTAAGGGAATGATACAATGTTGCCACAATTCATAACTGCTCTAGATATAATGATGATAATTGTTTGATTATAATCAAGTGCATGTTTAGTACAGGTGCTCAGATAGATGACAGGTAAATGCTAAAAATAACTGCTAGTACAGGTTATAAGAATTTCAATTACTTATGCCTTTATGCAAAATGTTATGTCAGCTAGCCCCTTGTGTAAGCCTTACATAATCCTTGGTGTCATCTTATTTCTGGTTTTCGACGGGTAAGTCTAGCTGAGTACATTCCAGTACTCAGGGTTTATTCCCTCCTGTTGCAGATGACATGCTTTATCAGGGATTCTGCAAGACGTGTCTCCACCCTGCGGGTGATGATGACTAGATCAGAAGGGCATGATCGTCTTTATGTACTTTCCTCATGCTTTTGCGGGATGTCGATCATCCAGACTGGCAGTATTTAATTAACTAGTGTGTGTGTTATGCTTCCGCTACTTTCAAACTTGGTTTGTAATATTTGCGACTCTGTTTGTGTAAACTTATTTCAGAACTACTTGTGAAATGTATCGTATGATGTTGTATGTTGAATGATGCGATCCTGGTTGTAAGCAGTTTGGTTTGAAATCCTTCGTGATTTCGATTGACTACCGGGATTATATGGGCTCAAGTTTGAAAATTTGAGCGCTTCGGTGCTTGTTTTCGTACTTGTGCTCTTATAATTTGGTCGGTTCTGTTACAATTATGTTGCAGCTTCACACCATCTACTATCTTAAATCTATTTTAAAATTGCAGGCTTCCTTCTGGAGCTCGGGTTATAATTCAATCTACACTTTTCATCATTCAGGCTGGTTTGCTACAACGGATGGTAGATAAGATTTCTTATTAGTTTCTTTTGAACACTGCTAGCTGAAGATTTATGGTTCCTTGATTGTATCGAGGGTATCCTGATGATGATATGCTACGTGAATATCTCTGCAGTTAATGTTTTGGATTTCAGTGAGATAGTTCCAGTTTCAAGCTTATCAGTGGTGAGGTTCTATCCATCTTTGCTTTAACGACTTAGTTAAGCTAGCCACTCAAGCAACAAAATAATCCATTTGGAGTGGCATTATGTTGCAGCTTCACACTATCTACTGTCTTAAACCTGTTTTAAAACTGTTGGCTTCCTTCGGGAGCTCGGGTTATAATTCAATCTACGCCTTTGTGTGAAGAGAGTGAAGACAACAATGAATCACTGTAAGAGGCTGTGCTACATGTGTTTTTTTCTTTTTATTCATTTTGTTGAGAACGAAATTTCTTGGAATTCGGTGCGTGTTTGTGGCATAGCTTTTGGAGTAGGTTGAAAGGTATTGATTTTGTAAACTGTGTCAATGTGATAGTCAACATTTTCTCACACCTTGAAGAGGAGAATAGTTTTTTTTTCTTAAAAAGGCCTGCTTCTGTATCTTAGTGCAGCCGGTTTACAATGTGAAACTAGCAATTCCATAGGATACATTTGATAGAATAAACTTTGGTCTTAATGTGGCCTATAGCGTTAGATTAAGTTAATCTTTGTTGTATTCGACAATATAAGTTTGATCCTTTTTGGATTAAATAATATATTTTTTCTATGAAATTTTAATCTATTTTATTTTATACCGTATTTGGTTGTTACTTTGTATCACCTAAAATGCCACCGTGGTGTTAGCACGGGCAATATACTAGTTATTATCCTCATATAAAGAAGAGACAGCTCGCTTTTAATTTTCTTGAAGAATTGATCTTTTCTTCTTCTTGTTGGATTGATCTCAGGCCCAGCCCAACGGCTAGGGCCTCGTTCCCCCTGGATCGCGCCCTAATCGGGGGCGCCCAACCGATTCATGGTTGGTGGGCCCCCGACGCGCTGCGCTATAAAAAGAAATGAGTGGGGGCCGCAGGCACTTGACCGAAGGTTAGCCGTGTTCTCAACCCACTCCACAAACCCTAGGCCATCCGATCGGCACTGCGCAGTGGCGTCGGGAAGAACCACCACGTCGCCTCTCTACTGCTTCATCCACCCAGTCCCCGGTCAGTGCCGGTGGAGGCCCGAAGGACGTCGACATCTACTTCACCGCGACATCAACATCATGGACGCCTTCGGATCCGCTCCCTCCAACGACGGTCTAAATCCTAAACTCCTAGATCTACTTCACTGTCTACCTTTTGTACCCCGACTCGATACACTGCTAGTAGATCCTGTTAGTCTATCAATGGTATCGGCCGATCTAGTAGTAGATCGGGCTCGGGGACCACCCAACAAGAACAGCGAGTACGTAGAAAGGAGTTTTTTTTCTTTTTCAAACCCTAACCCTAGCCAGACACGCAAGAACAGAGAAACCTAACCCTAAAAGCAAAAGAAGGGCCGGGAGTTTCATCCACTTACCTGTGCCGTAGTCGTACCCGCACCGCCGCCGGCTCACCGGCGACCAGAACAACCACAGAGACCGGTCGGGGGATCCTTTCTAGCGAGGCATCGCGCTCGAAACCTCTAGACGGCGGCGCGCTCCACCATGGGAGAGCGCGCGCACCGGCCAGGGGCCTCGGGGCGGCACCGTCCTCCTCACTGGCAGTCGCAGGGGTTTCCATGTCTTGCGGCTCGGAGCGAAGAGAGAGAGGAAGCGAAGGAAACAATGAGCTTAGGGTTTCACCGGTGGAAAGCCGTCTGGGGTTTTGTTCACCCGACTTGAAAGGACGGTCGTCCGATGAGAACCAACGGCGCGTGGCCGCTGGACCGGGAACCAGCCCAGGTTGCGGCCTGCTCAGCATCCGCGCCGCAGCAAGCCTTGTACGTGGGCCGCAAGCGGCCGTGGGCCGAATGGTTGGCCGCGGCCTGTTTAAGCACAGTGATTTTTTTTAATATATTCCATTTGATTTTCAGAAGCATTTAAATAATTGTTTTTGCCCAGTTGTTAAACTCTATTTAATTGCACCAACGTGTTTATTATTTAGAGTGCAAAGTCAGCAAGTTATGCTTCTGAGAAATAGCAAGTTTTCCGTTGCGCGAGCTCTAATATTTTATGCATTTATTCTATTCTGCCCAACGGTGATTAGAATTTATGTACAGAGTTATTGTTTGTATATCTTGATTTTGACCAACGTTAAATTAAGATATGCAATTATTTTTTCCTAGATTTAATGTTGATGTCCTCACTATTTTATTATGTTTAATTTCAGACCAAGCGCTCAATGCGATGCACTTTATTAGTGCAATCCCAAAGCTGACGGGGCAGAACTATGTTCTGTGGCGCGAAGAACTTGATGCAGCTCTAGCACTTGCTGAGATAGATTTGGCTCTTCAGGAGCCAAAGCCCACTGAGCCAGAGGAGCCCGAAAGGGTTCAAAATGAGACCGATGAAGCTTTTGCTAATCGGAAGCGAGACTATGCTCCTATTAGAGCAAAGTATGATCTTAAGAAGTACAAGTGGGAAAAGTCAAACCGCAAGTGCAAGATTGTCATCAAGAAAACCATCACAGAGGGCTTAAGAGGTGTCATCCCAGAATGTGACACATCAAAAGAATATCTTGAGAAAGTAAAGAATCAGTTCACTGGTTCTACCAAAGCTCATGCTTCCACCCTGATCCAGAAACTCACTAACATGAGGTTCACAGGGGGGAGTGTGAGAGAGGACATTCTGAGCATGAGCACCATAGCAGCTAAGTTAGATAAGCTAAAGATGCCCCTGGCAGATGGTTTCATCATTCACCTAGCTCTAAACTCCCTTCCCAAAGAGTATGAGACATTTGTTGTTAACTACAACACACAGCCAGAGGACTGGGATTTAGAGAAGGTGATTGCTATGTGTGTGCAAGAAGAAGAAAGGCTAAAGAATGCAAATGGTGGTTCTGTGAACTTTGTCAAAGGAAAGAGCAAGAAGCCATTCTACAACAAGAAAGCTCTAGATGCCTCCACCTCTCATAATAAGAGAGGAAGCTCTTCACAGCCTAAAGCACAGCCAAAACAAGACAACCAGCAGAAGCAGGAGGACCCGGATCGCTGTAGATGGTGCAATGAGACAGGGCATTGGAAGCAAGACTGCCCTAAGTTCATGAGACACTGCCTAGTAAAGGGTGAGGACATTATAACTTTTGTTGATGAATCCTTATATCTAAGCTATGCTAGATCCACATGGTGGATTGACTCAGGTGCAACTGTTCATGTTGCAAACTCTTTGCAGGGATTCAATGGAGGGAGAACCCTTCAAAGAGGAGAAAGACAGATTAAAGTGGCCACTGGTGTTGAAGCTGAAGTTCAAGCTATAGGAAATCTATCTCTAGATTTAGCTAGTGGTTTCACACTTGAGTTGTATGATGTTCTTTATGTTCCCTCTTTAGCCAGAAATTTGATTTCAGTTTCATGTTTGTCAGACTATGGTTTTGATTGTCATTTCAGCAAGAATAACTGTAAGCTACAGTTAAATAATCAGTGTGTGGGTCTTGCCTTCCGACAAGACAAACTTTATTTATTATCTATGTCTGAGAATATGAATGCTGAATGTAATAATGCTGAGAATGCAATACCCGCAGATGCTAGCAAGAAAAGGAAAAGAATTGATTCCTCATCGAAATTATGGCACTGTCGTTTAGACCATATTTCGAGGGGGAGAATAGAACGCTTAGTTAAAGAATCAATACTCCCACCACTAGAACTCTCAGAGTTAGACCAATGTGTTGATTGCATTAAAGGCAAGTTAGTAAAGAACATAAAGAAATGCGCTAAGCGAAGCACGGGAGTACTAGAATTGATCCACACAGACATCTGTGGACCTTTTCCAGTGACATCTGTGGATGGTTTTGATTCCTTCATCACATTCACAGACGACTACTCTCGTTTTGGATATATATATCCAATCAAAGAACGTTCAGAAGCTTTAGACAAGTTTAAGATATTCAAGGCTGAGGTTGAAAATCAACTAGACAGAAAAATCAAAGTAGTAAGATCTGACCGTGGGGGGGAGTACTACGGTCGACATACCCCTTATGGACAAGTTCCTAGACCTTTTGCAAGGTTCTTACAAGAAAATGGCATAGTAGCCCAGTATTCAATGTCGGGCGACCCACAGCAAAATGGAGTAGCAGAAAGACGTAACCGTACTCTAATGGATATGGTGCGCAGTATGATGAGCTATTCCACTCTGCCACTAAGTTTGTGGATGGAGGCCTTAAAAACCGCCATTCATATTCTCAACAGAGTTCCAAGCAAGTCAGTACTTAAAACACCGTATGAGTTGTGGACCGGCAGGAAACCCTCAGTCAACCATTTGCGTGTCTGGGGGAGCCCTGCTGAAGCAAAAGTATTTAACCCAAACATAGGAAAGCTAGACCCCAAAACAGTAAGTTGCCATTTTATTGGCTATCCAGAAAAGTCGAAAGGTTATCGTTTTTACTGCCCTGGTAGACATACCAAGTTTGTGGAAACAAGACACGCTAGTTTTTTAGAAGATCAGATGATCAGGGGGAGCAAGACAGCGCGAGAAATCACCCTTGAAGAGAAGCGGGTGTTCGTGCCCATTCCTATGGTGCAGGAACCCTACTTCACGCTGCCTGTTGTTGTTGGACCTACGCAAGTGGTGACAACACCTGCTGTAATTTCGCCTACGACTAATTCAGAACCTGTCTTTTAGGAGCCGAATGAACCCATAGTCGATGAACAGCAGCCCCAACAAGATCAGCCTCAAGAACAAGAAATGTCAGTAGCAGAACCTTCTGGCAGACCTCAAAGAGCGAGAAAGTCTCCTATTCCAGATGACTACATAGTCTATGAATGCGAAGAAGTTTAGATGGAGGATGAACCCACCTCATTTGAAGAAGCCATGAGGAGCACTGAAGCATCTAAGTGGCAAGAAGCCATGGAAGATGAATTAAAGTCCATGAGTACCAATAAAGTTTGGGATCTATAGGAAATTCCTGAAGGAGCCAAAACAGTAGGCTGCAAATGGGTCTACAAAGTGAAACGTGACTCCAAAGCAAACATAGAAAGGTATAAAGCAAGACTGGTAACAAAAGGTTTTACTCAGCGAGAAGGGATAGATTACAATGAAACATTCTCTCCCGTCTCGAGCAAGGACTCTTTTAGAATCATAACGGCCCTAGTGGCACATTTTGATCTAGAATTACATCAGATGGATGTGAAGACAGCGTTTCTTAATGGGGATCTAGAAGAAAGAGTGTACATGGCACAACCGAAAGGTTTTGCTGTGACAGGCAAAGAAAGAATGGGCTATCACCTGAAGAAATCCATTTATGGATTAAAGCAAGCATCCAGACAGTGGTATTTGAAGTTTGATAAGACAATCAGAAAGTTTGGGTTCTAAGAGAATGTTGAGGACAATTGCGTCTATGCAAAGTTTAAGAATGGAAATATATTTTCCTAGTACTGTATATAGATGACATTCTACTAGCAAGTAGTGATGTCACCCTGCTGCAGGAAACCAAAAGTTTTTTGTCCTCAAATTTTGATATGAAAGATTTAAGTGAAGCTTCTTTTGTCTTGGGCATAAAGATTCACCGAGATAGAAACCGAGGGGTATTGGGATTATCCCAAGAGGCATATATAGAGAAAATATTGAAGAAATTCAATATACATAAGTGTAGACCATCACCTGCTCCTATTGTAAAAGGTGACAAGTATGGGGAACATCAATGTCCTAAGAGCAAGTTCGAGCGCGATCGCATGCAAGCTATTCCATACGCTTCAGCTGTCGGAAGCTTACAGTATGCTCAAGTGTGCACACGCTCAGACCTGGCTTTTGTGACTGGACTGCTTGGCAGATATCAAAGTAATCCAGGTATGGAACACTGGAATTTAGTAAAGAAGGTCTTAAGATACTTGCAAGGTACGAAAGGGCTCATGCTAACCTACAGAAGATCTGATGACCTACAAATAGTAGGATATTTAGATTCTGATTACGCGGGAGATGATAGAAAGTGCACCTCAGGGTATATATTCACTCTCGCGCAAGGAGCCATATCATGAAAAAACTCAAAACAAACAATAGTCACTGCATCGTCCACAATGTATGCTGAGTATATTGCTTGTTATGAGGCGTCAGGACAGGTGAATTGGCTTAAGAAATTTATACCCAGTTTAAAGGTGGTCGACAACATCGATAAACCACTAAAGTTGTATTGTGATAACGAGCCAGCAGTGTTGTATGCTCACAACAATAAGTCAAGCAATGCCGCCAAGCACATTGACATAAAATATTATGTTGTGAAGGATAAAATCCGGGATCACGTCATAAGTCTTGAACATATAAGCACAGAAAAGATGTTAGCGGATCCGCTTACGAAAGGCTTACCGCCCAATGTGTTCAGAGAACACGTAGCCAGCATGGGTTTAAAGGAAAGCCTGTGATTCCTGGATAGTTAGAGGGCCCAAGGCGAGAATTCACCTCTGAACAGAAAAGTGTCTGTGGCTGTCTAATCTAATGGTAATAACTGTTAAGATGAAACATGCTCAATACACTGATTTGTGATGGGGTGGGTTAACAAAGCGAGAAAGCAGAGATGAGATCAAGGGGGAGAATGTTGGATTGATCTCAGGCCCAGCCCAACGGCTAGGGCCTCGTTCCCCCTGGATCGCGCCCTGATCGGGGGCGCCCAACCGATCCATGGTTGGTGGGCCCCCGACGCGCTGCGCTATAAAAAGAAAGGAGTGGGAGCCGCAGGCACTTGACCGAAGGTTAGCCGTGCTCTCAACCCACTCCACAAACCCTAGGCCATCCGATCAGCACTGCGCAGTGGCGTCGGGAAGAACCACCACGCCGCCTCTCTACTGCTTCATCCACCCAGTCCCCGGTCAGTGCCGGTGGAGGCCCGAAGGACGTCGACATCTACTTCACCGCGACATCAACATCATGGACGCCTCCGGATCCGCTGCCTCCAACGACGGTCTAAATCCTAAACTCCTAGATCTACTTCACTGTCTATCTATTGTACCCCGAACTCGATACTCTACTAGTAGATCCTGTTAGTCTATCACTTCTATCTAATCTATCTCCATGTGCTCACTGCTCTGTTGATAATCCCGTGGCTCGTGATTTGGATTCGGTTTGAGTTGGACGGAACAAACGATTAGATGGATCATGGATGCAAACAAGATGTTGAAGATTAGTTGCATGCAAGCATGGGACACAAGGACAAGGACGTCCAAGCTACTCCTACTACCATTACAAGGCAGACCAAATACTAATTATTGAGGCTCATAATTATTCCTTCAAGAATCGCGATCAAGTCACCAACTACTCGGTCATAAGTGGGCAGCGGGACTTATTGATTGAGAGTACGTAGAACCTCCGGTTTAGTATTTTACACCAACTACTCAGTCATCAGTAGAACACTTTCTGTAGTCTATCCTATCCTTGTATGTGATGACGCTAACCAACGATGCTCTTGGAACAATTTCTGTGTTGACAATTGACACTAACGGAGTGTATGGTAAGGAACTAGTGATTATGGTAGGATTGATGAGTTATGACTGATCCATTGATCATAATCTCCTCCGTATAGCTTATTTTCATCCCCTGTTTGGATCATTTCATTTTCGAGAAATTGGAATATACTTTATGAAGTAGGCTATTTGTCTATCTTAAAATCACGGGTGAGAGATAGAAATTGATTCTATAGATCTTCATCCTATATTTCTATTCTGCAACTTATAGCACGCTTAACATAAGTGAAACACATATCTTTCCCATGTGACCGACATTAATATACAGATATATTTAGCAGGTAATCATACTAACTTAATTGATTTGTGCCTGAATAGTAATTATTAGAATGAATTTTAATTCTAAATATCCAAACGGCACTAAGGTTTCTTTTGATCCGAGTCACATGTCTTTTATACAATATAATAAGCTGCATACAAGGCTCAGTATAGAACTTTATATCATCTACAATTAAACGTTATGCCGATATACGTTCCAAAGGAACCCTTGTTTTATGTTGAGTGATCACTTTCGAAGTCTTGCCAAGTGAACCTATCGTCCATAAGAATTTGATCCCGCGATATCTTGGATGCTGGTTACACTATTACTCATGCTAAACCGACTATAATAATTTTGCTCGACTTTGATCCATTTTTAATGAAAAATGTCATTTTGTCTCCCCAAAGTATTGTTAGTCTAAATTTTCTTCTCAAACTCTAAAATAAGAAAACTGCCTCCCTCGACTTTCAAAACCATTCAAACTACCTCCTTATAATGGTTATAAGTGGTTTTCAAGGTTGTTTTGTTATTTTTTAACAAAAAATAACAGTAAAACACTTAAAAAAAGGGTTTTAAACCATAAAAAGTCTCCAAGCTTGTAAAAATTTCCAAAAAAACTTGGAGATAGATTGGGACACGAGAAACCCAAATAAACTACTTAAAACCACAAAAAGAATACTAAGCTGGTGAAAAAATCTAGATTGGGACATGAGAAACTCAAATAAAAGTGAGAAATCATGAAAATATGTCTACAAGATTTAACAAATTCTAACAAATTCATTTTTAAAATGTCTAAATGCATTTGAATCAATGTCTAAATGCATTTTAAAAATATTTCACAACAAAAAAATGAGATGCTCTAAGTATGAATGCAATATACATTAATTCTAAACATTTTTTTGTGATTTTAAGTAGTTTATTTGGGTTTCTTATGTCCCAATCTATCTATAGGATTTTTTGAAGTTTTAGAATCTTAGAGATTTTTTTCGTGGTTTAAAAACCTTATTAGTTTTTTTACCAAAAAAAATAAAAATAAAACCTTCTTGATACCCATTTAACCGGTTTAAAAACTGTTTTATTAGTAATTAATTGAGGGATGCAGTTTATTGGATTAAAGTTTGAGAAGAAAAACCTAAACTACCATGATAGTTTATAGTATCTCTACTATAATTGAAATCTCGAATAATTTTAGAACTACCAAGGAAAACGTCCCCCGCAGAGGGTCTCTAACTTCGCGCACCCAGAAAAATACACCCAACAATTTATCTTTATTAAAATCAAATGCTACAAAAACATCTCTCTCACGCTTCAACCCAGTCGTGCGGCCAGGATGGATCGCAGGCTTCAACGCTGAGGCTTCAACGCGCCCGCCCGCGAGAACGCTCCTCCGCCCGGGGTCACGGCTTCAACGCGAGGCTTCATCAATCACCGAAAAAAAAGAAAACAAAAACCCACCATCGAAGGACCTCGCCGCGAGTCGTCGATGAGTCGCAAGTTCCCCAACTCGCAACCTCCCTCCCTTCTCCCCATCACCCTCCTCTCTCTCTTCCTTCTAGATCTGCGGCACGGGTGGTTTTGCGCCGCCGGACATGGCAACTGCATTGACAGCGGCGAAGATTGGGCCACGCTGCGGTGGTGCCGGATGGGGGCTCCACGGCGATGGCTTGGGCTGCGGCGATGGTCCTCCGCAAGTGCATCAGGGCACTCTGCCGCCACCTCCCCAGGTACATAGTTCGGTTACATGGCTTTTTTCTGCTTGCGGCTCTCCTCGCCGGAACGGTGGTTGCGACAGCGGCAACCCCATGCCTGAGCCCCTAACTGCCCCCAGCGGCGCTGCGGCCAGGAACCCAATTACGGTGGTGCCTGCGCGACAATACGGCTAGGCCGGCGTGCTTGGGGGACCCTGGCGGCAGCGCGACTCCAATCCATCTGTGTGGTCTCTCGAGGCGCCCCCAAACCCTACCTGACGCCATCGTCACCTCTTCGCAGGTCGTCAGGAAACACTACCTCTGCGACGACGTCTACTCCGTGATGACTCAGCTGTTTTCAGTGTCCCTGGCAATGTCGTTGGGCTGGGGTTCCTGGAGACTTCCTACCTCACTTCTTTCATTTTCTCTGCCAGGTGAATTCTCTTCTCTTCTTTCATTTTCCTGGAGACGAGCAAGCGAGGTTGTGAATTGGATCATGTATTGCTTCGAGTTTTAGAGGAAAACAAATAATACAAAAAATTATATGTATTTTTCTTTCATACATTTTGCATTGTCTTAGTTTGGTTCAGTGTTTTGTTTTCCAACTCGCAGGAATGTGCTGGTAGTCTGTTGTGCTCCTTCCTGCCACTTCCTGCTCTGGCAGTTCGGCTGGCTAGGTATTAGTGTTTGTCATTTAGCAGGATGGTATTCATAATCACATTGCAAGCTGTAGTTGCAGGGAGGAAGTGCTGAAATCGTCCAGCTTATTTGCAGCTACAGTTGTTAGCCTTAGGCATAGTGCTTCACTCTGACAGGGATTGGGTGACCAGATCATTTGCCGATTCCCCAATTTATGATCCACCTATTTTGAAATTCTATAGATATCATATTGCCTCTGTAGTTTACCATCCTTAACATCTCTATCCCACCAGGAGGTCCACAAATCAACATTCAGGAAGGCCCTCAAAGTTTAAATCAATTTAGAGCTGAATATAATGTTTTTTTAAACCCTTTTTAGACCTGAATCAGTGTTTTCCAATCCCTGAGTGGATTTTTGCTTGCACTAGATGGAATTTATATTGCAGTGCTATATTTGCATCCCTGAGTGGATTTTTGCTTACACTAGATGGAATTTATAACATTAATTGGATTAAACTCTCTGAGATGTTGGTTTTTAATGCCATACAGTGGTGGTATATTTTTCCTTGAAGGCTTATTCCCTTCGAAAGCTTGATCATGAACATGGCTGTATGTGCTTATTATGAAGTGTGTAAGTAATTCTATTTTTCCTTTACTTGCAAATGCTGCCAAAATTCTCTACCCTTGCATGCATTGTGCTGGTATATTTTTCTTGAAGGCAAGTAATTATCGCGCTATTGCATTCCATGGTATTCTAAAAGAAATTTTATTGAATTCTCTTTGAGTTGTTTCTTGACTAATAATGTTCTATATTGTTGCATTTGAGCACCTTCTTTTAGTTGTTTCTTGACTAATAATGTTCTATATTGTTGCATGACAGTTTTCTCCCATTTAAATTGGACTATACTGGATTTGGAATTCTCATATTTGGATATGGCAAGGACTCAGTTCGTTCAGATATGGCTTATCCGATCCTTTATTTGGTGTCCTTTGTAGATACAACAAATACCAAACCAATAGAACAAATTTGGAAAACTGCCACTGGAGCAGTCTGTCAAACACAAATATTTTGCCTCCCAGATTTGACATGGTGATTCAGCTAAATAAAAAATAACCTTTCATTAATATTTTTCTATCTATGTTTAATTGTTTATGCAGTCTATTTTGTAGGCATGCTGGTAGATAATGGATGACAAAATTGAAGCATCCATAATTTATCTCTTTGTCTTTGAGCATGAGTTTTGTTTTATTTTGAAATGTTAAAATTGTTGGTCTTCCCTTTGTTAGATATAGCCTTTCTGTGACGTGTATCAGATGATGGCATTCAAATGCCCCTATCCATTGTCAAATTTAATTTAACTACTTCTTACTGCAATAACAAAAAAATACATTTGCCTGCAAACCTTTGCTCAAGGTCAGATGATTAGAGGAAATCAGTACTGAGCGGGTTTGACTCTTTTAGATGATTTTATTAGATGTGGGGTCGTCTTGATTTTAATTATTAAGCCCATACTTCTTTGTGGATTCTTTATATACAATTAATTTATTTGGAGTCTTTTGGAGATCTTGAGATTTATTATGGAGCTAAACTTGCCAGATGGATTATGATACTTGGGATAGATGAAGTAACTGCCATTCAGTTAGGACATATGGACTCTGTTCTGTCTGTCAATGTTCCAAAGGAGAATCTTGCCTCTGATTCAGTTAGGCCACCACGCATTTCAGGAAGGTAATGTCGTCCGTTGGTGAGATTTGTTTTTTTTCAATCAAAAATCCATCAGTTCATGTGTTATTTGCCTTTGATTATCCGATCCAGTATTCCATAAATCTATCACAATCTGTGAGACAAATCTGTGGGACAAATGGGCAAGAGGTGTGTGTTTAGGTCCTTCACCTTTGAGCGATGATGCCCGTCACTAAAGACCGGCTTTTTCATAGTGATCTATTCTGCATGTGGTCTTGTTTCCTAATTTCTCACAATATACGGATTGCTTGAGTTGCATAACGTACATGTGAAATTGAATTTCATCAATCTATTTGCCTTTTGCCTCGATGTGCATATTTTCCAGTTTTACGTGTATATTCTACTTATGATGAGAACACACAGCTCATTGGCTTCTCTTGCTGGAATGCAAGAGTACTGTCATCACATCCTCACTTTCAATATCTTAAAGTGTAACCGGTGATCTGTTCTGATCTGATGTGATGTAATAACTAAGACATCGCCTAATCATTGATGCTCATGTATCTCTAAAGTTTTTTTTGCAGGTTGGGAATTTTCTTGCAACAGCTCAATATGACTGGGAGCTTCGATGAGATTATATTGATGTGTGCTTTTCACTTGTGTGTGGGGGGGGGGGTGGGGGGTGGGTAGGTATCAAAGATGTATTGATGTGTGGTTTTCACTTATATGAATGGATTAGTGAAGCGTTTGATACATGCATGTTTCGGGAACAGTTCAGTGTGTTCTAGAAATTCTCATTGGGATATACAAAGCTGGTATTTGTTTGTGCATCTTCTAAATGTATAAGTTTGCAGTGTGACACATGTATGCACTGATTTGTAGTCATTAAGTTTTCTAGCCGTTTTTCAATTGTGCTAAGTCTTATGCAGCAAACAAACTTTATCTTTTGATTGTTTTAATTTGCATGTTTGAATGTTGCCATAGCGTTAGCACGGGCACTGTGCTAGTCTACTATAATTGACCATTTCAAATTATTTTAGTCCACCAAAGAAAACGTCATCGCTGAGTAGTCTAACCATTGTACCAAAAAATTACATATAGAAATTTACCTTCATTAAAATAAAAGATTCATGAAAGAACTGCGTCAGAACCAGCACCAAGAGACAAGCAGCCTGTTCGTTTCGCTGGTTTATTATGCTAAAAGTACTGTTCGCTGTTTTGTTATGAGAGAAAAATACTGCTGGATGGCTGCTGATTGTGTTAATAAGTCCAAACGAACAGGGCGAAGGTTTGATGTAGGCTTCTCACCCCACTCACCCCTGCGCCCTCCCCTCCCACGAACGACGGTACAAACGCCGCAGGTTCGAATCCTGAACTCGCCGAAAAAAACAAAAAGAAATCACCGTACGTATGGAAAACGAGAGGCGGGGTCGGGAGACGGTGGCAGCGGCTCCACTCCACGGGCAGGAGCGCTCGCGCCTAGGGTTTGGGTGAAGGGCAAGGCGGCTGCTTCTGTCACCTAGGCCTGTGGGGTGCTCGTGGTGCGGCGGCTGGGCGACCTCATGCTGCCCCCCGGGGCGTGACAGCGACAGCGACGCCTCTCCCTAGCGTGCGACTCGGACGGGAAGCCACCAGGTCCGGCCACGACGACGGCTGCTAGGGGGCGGCAATGACGAAGGCCACACGCGAGTCGGACGGGACGACAGCTCTCTTCCAATCCGCCGCCTCCCAATCATCCTCCCCCAATCTCCCTCCCAGCAACATCTCGGCCACGAGCGCCTGCGGTGCTGCAGGATGCGCGCGCTGGGGACCTGGACGGCCGGAGCCGGCCGGCGGAGGCAATTGCGAACTGCAGAAGGGCGACGAACGGCACGGCGGGCGGCTGTGCAGTGCTCGTGGCCAGCAGAGGCGGCGCTGTCCTACTCGCTGGGCGAGGACAAGCGGAGGGAGGAGCAGCGGTTGCGGCTCCATGGCACGGTGGCTGAGGACACGTGGTGACCGCCCCTTCCTCACGCAGGGCGTGCACGACGAAGGAAAAGAAGCGGCGCCAACGCCGGACCAGCTTCCCGAGGCCCTATGCGACCTCCGGCGACTGAGCGTTCCTGCCACCCCAAGCATAAGAAGCAGTTCTTGACATGGATGTAGCTTACCCACCAGATGTTCGAGGAAATGCTATATACAGGGTAAGGTGCTAAATGAAAAGTTATGATGACAGTAGACATGCGCTCTGATTCACGAAACATCATGCAAGTTTGCTGAGAATATTTAGAATCTACTACTTTAAAAACAAGCAAATGATGTTCACAAACATTTCAGATCAAGTCACCGGGTCCTGGGTTCGAAGCCGTCTCTCTGCAGAATTTCTGCGGGGGTAAGACTTTGCTTCGGTTATTCCCTTCCCCAGACCCAGTCGTGTGGGAGCCTCTGGCACTAGGTCTACCCTTTTAAACTGCTTAAATGTGCGAAGAATTCAAAAATTAATTATTAGATTTTTCTGGGTATACAATTGATTTCTTTTGGCATTATAACTTTGCGATTCTCTTATTTAGGAACTAAGCACGGGAGGGTCTAATCCTTATTTATCTGCCATGACAGATTATTAGTAAAACTACGACAACTTAATTAAGGAAGATCTCTTTGTTTTTTAATCCTTATTTATCCATTCATTTTGCCAGCATGCCGATATGAATTCGCATAGTGGCGTCAACAAACACACATACCCTTGGATTGAGAAGGCAAATGCATGTATGGATTGAAAATGTGTGAATGGTGTTTTACTTGAACTCTCTGTAATTAGATTATAGGCATTACCAACATGGAAGATGGCAAGCACAGATTGGACGAGTTGCAGGGAGCAAGGATCTCTACTTGGGCACCTTCAGTAAGTAGGAGAGATGTTTTTTTTTCATTCCTGCCCTACCCTTCACCTCGATCCGGCGACGAGGAGGCTCCTCAGCCCCGTTAACCGTCTACACCATGCTTCATTCTCTACTTCCTTTTCACTCACTCTGTTTTATTCCAAAATTTTTACATGCAGCCTACAGTTGTTCTTAAGTTCAGATTTATTTATGCAACAAAATACTTTGTTCTCAGTTTGGGCTATAAGCGAATGAAAAATTGTACATATTGAAAATTGGATAAATGGTACCAACAAAGGTAAGGTGAAGAGGAGGTCCAGGGCTATCTGCAGGTACCTCAAGCTTCCTTTTCACTCTGATTTTTTTTTTCAAAATTTTTACTATGCAGCTTACAATTGCTTGCAAGTTCAGATTTTTATATATGCAACAAAAGAATTTCTTCTCAGTTTAGGCTATAAGAGATAATTTTTTACAGACTGAAAATTGGTTATATGGCTTGCTCTTTGCATATATGCACATGATATGTGGTAGGTTCCTTTGCAAAAAAAACTCTTTTTCTCAATTTTTTGATTAACCAATTAAATGTCAGTGATCTTTTAATTGGCTACTGAGAATTTCCAAGGTTTCTCAAGAACAATGTGAAAGCGTTCCTTTTTTCTTTGAAAAAAAAGATGCAAGCAGTGGATTACTGATTATGAGGGAAAAGATACAAGAATTTTGCAAGGTGCTTTCTAAAATAGTTGGAAGGTCACTTCAATTGTCATTTAATTTGTAGAACCAAATAGCAAATGATGTTGTATTCTCTTGGGTGAACTCAAGTCCTCCTATACTTCTGTTAGATAGATGGTAGGTAATTCTTCGGTATTATATTTCTTTATTTAAACCTGTGTTGATCTCCACAAAGATTTGTTACTAACTTTTCAAACACTTTAGGGAAGAAGAAACTATTAACCACCTCTTTCTAAAGTGTGTTCTAGCTAAAAAGATGAGTGCACCGGACATCCAAAAGATCATTCACCAGTTGATTGACAGCTCTGAGGGCATGGAAGCTTGAAGACCTGCAGAAGACTTTTTGCTGCCAAGGCGTGTGCTTTTGCAGATGTATTTGTCTTTGCATTGTCTTTTTGGCTGCCGATTTGGTGTTACTGGGTGCAGAAAGGGTGTTGGCTGTCTTGGTGGAAATATATAGCCAGAACATGAGATCTCTTCTTGCGTGAATCATAAATTTATCTCAATGATGCTTAATAACTTTGACATATATGCCTTTTAGTTATTTGATTTGTCTGCTTATGTGTTGCCGTAGTGTTAACACGAGCATTATACTAGCTATATAAAAGGGACTTTTTAACAACACTGAAAGCGGGCCCTGGAGTCCAGCCCGGCCCAGGCCAGGCTTCGCTTTCCAGCTCAGCAGCGTGCAGCGTAGACCCCTTCAAACCCGCGCCCGAGGAACTAGGCGTTGCCACCCCCACTTCCCCCACTACCTCCCAACTCCTGGTCTGCTCCTCTCCAATCCCCAAATCCCCTGCCGATTCCTGTCCTCTGCCGATTCCTGTCCTCTGCCCCTCTCCAATCCCCAAATCCCCAACCAGCTGCCTGAATTCGCCGATCTCCAGTCGCGAAACCCACTCTCCACAATCCTCGAACCCCGCTCCCCTCGCCGCGGCTGAGCAGACTGCCGGCGAAGATGATGTTCACGGAGGGCCTCGACGAGTCGGCGATCAGCTGGATCAAGCAGGGCACGGACTCCCCAGCCCCCGCCCGCGCCCCCGCACCCGCGCCACCGCGGTCGCCGCTGGCGGAGCGCCCGCCGCTGGGGCAGGTGGCGGCGCCGCCGAGGAGCCCCGCAGTGCACACCAGGCCGTGCGGGGCCGGCGCAGGCGTCGGTTTCTTCTCCCCCAAGGGCCTCCCGCCCGTGCGGGTGAACGGGACGCGCCACTCGGGCCTGCTCGGCCGCCACTCCGTGCTCTCGGCCGCGGACTCCGACGAGTGGGAGGACGGCGAGGACGAGAGCGTCGCGTCGTGGGGGATGCCCGAGGATTGCTACGGCGGCGGCAACTTCTCCGAGACCGCCGACGAGGCTTGCTCCAGCGACTCCAGCCTCATGCGGAGGGCCATGGACCGATGCGGCGGAGGGTGGGACGAGGAGGTCACGTCGCAGCTGAGCAGGAAGGGCGGCGGCGGCGGGATCGTGCGGGGGCAGTCCAAGGAGTTCCTGCGGGTTGAGGTGCGAGTGGCGGGCGCGTTCGCTGCTGGGAAGTGCTCCGGTCCCGGGGCACAAGATCCAGTGGACTCCATTTCGCAGGTACGGCTTCTCTTCTGTAGCCAGACACCAGTGATAATATTCTCCTGTTTCCGCTACGAACATTGCGATTATTCAGTTCTGTTAATCCACTTTTGTTTAGATAAAATGTCTCCCCCGCTTTATTTTTAGGAATTATAAAACAAACAGTTCTCACGCTCTTAGCATATAAGCATATTCAAGGGCGCCCGCCAAAACCAAAATTACCCAAAATTAACCTCACAGTCACAGGTACTTACTACTAGGGATAGTGTCCTGAACTCAAGTCTCGCCACAAGCGCAGCATATCAATCAAACTCGATCTCTAATGGGAATGCCTCACGCCTACCCAAGGTTCCCGAATCTGAAAGTTCCTCTTGCCACCATGTCAGTCTTTGCTCTTGCTTCCAAGGATATTAGTATTACCTCTCTGCAGCCTCCCAATTGCTTTGCGCTACACCACCTTAACATCTGTCAGACACCTGTCCCTGAAAACACATAGCATTCCTTAGTTTCCAATAGTCCATAGAACATCAGAAGTCAGGAGTCAGAGTTGCATAAACGTGCGAGTTCTCCTTCTATGTACAGGGACACTACTTTGAGGGTCAGGTATTGGGGACCCCTAGTGCCCCTCCAATGCAGGGGGCGAGGGAGGAGGTCATGTTTGATGCAGTTGGTAAGAACACCAGAGACTTTGTGATAGAAATTCAATGATTTAACTTGTCCTGGAAGTGACCATTTTATTGGCATTCATATGGTATTGCAAATAGAAACGGCTGAAATGGATGGAGGGCTTGAGAGGAATGGAGTATCATCAGTAGCAGATATACTGGCCCAAGATGTTCATGAGCTTCCTACAAGGTAAATCGAAATTGTAGATTGCTGACAGTTATAGCTTTTATTACAGCTTGGGGCAAATCTGGCTAACATTTGTTCTTTGCCTGTTGAAATTATGCAAATTCAGCTCAATTGTTCATGAAGATGGCGTTCAGAATAACTTATTAGCTCAGATACCGAGCTTCACCATTAAGTGAGTTTTGATTTATCTTTGACCTTACACATTTGAGTATGTTATTGTCTGCTTCCAATTCTTACTGCTTGCTTACTCTTGTCAGTGTCCAAAATGCATGGCAATCTTTTGTTGCATATGATGCATGCTTCAGGCTATGTCTGAATGCATGGGCAAGAAACTGCATGGAAGCTCCAGACTTCCTTCGGGATGAGTGCATGCTGCTGCGAAGTGCCTTTGGGTATGCAACAGCTTATGCATGAGTACATGTTCTGAGTGATCTAGTATTACTTCTCTACATTTTTGCCTTTGAGCACACAGCTTATGTGCTCCTTTTTATGAACAGAATACAGAATTTATTGCTTCATCCAAAACACAATAGTCAAGTTGACGGTAAACAAGGGTATGATAAGGATGGAAGTTGTACTATAAAGGGAAGGAAATTTGTTAAGCAGATTGAGATTGAAGGTATGTATAAGCAATAATTTTCAGTCATCAGCAAGAAACATTACTCACCTTGAAACATTACATTGGAAAATTCTTCAGAAAAAGGCTAGCATGTTACAATAAGGAATCTCAGAACTGTAAACTTGTAGCCGACTCACGCATTGTTTGAAAAACAAAGCAACCTTACACTAACATATTTTTATTAACAATAAAAAAGATACGGGTTGTACCTCAAAGGCCAAAGCTTCGGGCAACATCGTCCTTTAGAAATCTCTACATGCAAGCTGGCAGTGAGTATGTCAGACATATTACTAAGATTCTGAAGAGCCAGGTTACGATGTTGACATCCACATCATCTACATCTTTGCCGGAAGGTTAATATGAAAGATTAAGTTTTCCTATAGCAAGCCCCAGTCACAGTTTATTTACATCGACAGTAACACAGTGCCATACTTTCAGAAATGTTCACATGCACTCTAGAATTGCAAAGTTCTTGCAAAGGTCATCAGAGAGATTCAATTTATCCACAATATTTGAAGCCAGGGACCGGTGAATCTCAACTCTTGTAAGTTCTATCCTTAACTGTTGTTCTGTGATATACTTGCATATTCATTCTATCACTGTTTCTCGTCTCTTTTGGGTTTCATCTCTAGCCTACCCCAACTTGCTTGGGACAAAAGACTATGTTGTTGTTGTTGTTGTTGTTGTAGTATTCATTCTATCACTGGAACTATGAAAACTTATACAGATAGTGTTCTTGAACCATCTGTTATCACTTATGTTTCAGTTATCTAGAGAGCCAGGGGGATGTTATTCTTGTTGAAGTACAAGACAACAATAGGGTTGTCATAGGCCGTGCGAAAATTCAAGTTTCAACATGAATAGCTCGCGTCTAGACGGATATCATTAGGGTTATCACTTACGTACGAGTTAGAATAGCTCGCGTCTAGACGGATATGGAGTAGGAATCCTAATCTAAATAGATTCCTCGGATCTAACGACAATGATGTGCATTTATTTTCCTTTGACGGGATATATACTGTAGATTATAGGGACCAGTTTTTTTTAATGCTGGGAATTTTCTTTCCCCTAGAAAATGTTGGGAACTTCACTAGAACCTGACGTTTTTTTATGGTGGAAGACCGAACAATATAATCAGAAAAATAGAAAAGGAAAAAAGTACTATGATTATGTCATCTTTTTTATCCACTTTACTTTTTTTCTCTTTTGTCCTAACGTGTTCTCCTTTTTTTCATCCTTGCAAGCGTGTGCTGTCCGAGCATCCGTGAGAGCATTTTACGGGGCATTCACACGTTACCTGTTCATCTAAGCGATTGTTTTTTTTCTCCTATAAATATAAAAAACAAAAGGACTAAATTCAACCGTCATGAAAGTTTGAACCGTTGATCCTTCCCTATATAAAATAGAGAAATATTTTCTATACGAGTTAGAGCAGTGTGCCATACATGGTGTGAAGTCTGATTTCAAAATAAATCGAAATGGATGATACAATCTATAGAGTATGAATAAAAAATGAATTGAAACACCTAATGTAATTATTGGATAAATGTACAAGTCTCCAATGTACATAGGAGTTAGAACAGTGCACATCTAGCAGTACGAGGTCTGATTCAAGATGAATCATACAAATAATGAAGCTTTTATTCAACAAATTTCTTAGAAGTCGAAACGGACAAAAACTTAGACTGAACACAACAAAATAGAAACAGGAAAAGGAAACGTGCAATAAAAAAGGAACCGAAAGGCTAAACACAGGCAAGACATAGAGTTCGATGCAAAGACAAATTTAAATATACAATGCAATCTCAAATACTATTTAAAATCCGATGCTCGATCATATATAAGAGTTAGAGCATCACACGTTTGTTGGAAAATTTTCAACTTACAAATCATCTAGATAAATTACACATCAAGTTGCGTCTCCGGTTGCAGCGCACGGGCCACCACACCTTGATTACTTTTGATCCAAAAAACCTTGAATTACGGCGACATAACAATAAATATATTATTTAAATAGTTCATTAACTAGATGGGATCTGTTAGTTGCATGCCGATTACTTTTGATCCGAAAAACCTTGAATTACGGCGACATAACAATAAATATATTATTTAAATAGTTCATTAACTAGATGGGATCTGTTAGTTGCATGCCGAACTGCGTGATTGGATTCTAGCCAAACCCGTTAGGGAAGGAAACGGGCCCGACGTCCCACCAACCCCCCCCCCCCCCCCCCCCCCCCCCCCCCTATTCCACAACCTGACCCTGCGTGCGTGTATCTGAGATCGGTGTAGATACTCGTGGGTGTAGGGAAAACTCACCCTATAGACAGAGATATGGCCAGTTAGTTGGATCCAAGGTATGGAATGTTGATGCTTTTCCTAACTATTATCAATTAAATGCGATAAACAACCGTCTAAATGGGCACAACTAGTCATCGTGTAGTATTTAGATGACATGTAAACAAACTATATAGCTATTTACAACAATACTGTTTAAGAGGCATAACTATGTTATATGATTTGCGGAGATAGGCAATATTTTATTTAGTGCCTCCGAACTGAAAATGTTCGCACACTTTCAAAACGTAAAATCATTTTTTTGTAGTAATGGGTTAGCGGTTCGTAGTAAGTTAGTTAGCCTGTTAGCATCTCTGTTTGTATCCGTATTAAGTTTAGTTGCTATAATAACTACTAGCACTAGTATATCAAGCATGCCTTATAGTCTGATTTAGTTATTTGCTTTCTAAAACACCGTTGTGTCGGCCCATAATAAAATTAGGTTTTCCTCTCTTTTTTAAAGGAAAATTATGGGAATTTGGATATGGTCCTCTTGGCTTAGGGTTTCATGAGAAATTTCTAAGGTATTGTTAAGGAAGTTATTTGGATCCAGACTGGCATTATGATACCGTGCCAAATGTGGATGTGGAATCAAATGTATGGGCTACAACACATTAGCACCCATGGCCCAACCTATGTTAATTCTGCTCCCCATGTCCCATAGCATCCGCGACCGCCGTCTCCGTTTCTTTAGGCAGAGTTTGGTTGGGAGTCGAGGTGGGGTAAAACGGTCCTGTCTCTGATTTCTGAGATGGGACAAGGACGGGATGACTCCAGTTTCTGTTTGGTTGAAGAGGGATATGATGGACCTACTTTTTGTTTGGTAAGAGGGATAAAGTGAAATAGGATGGACGGTGTATTTGACACCGTCAACTACTGATATAGTGGGATCCACCTAGGGTTCATATGTAAATCTCTTTTTCCCTTTTTTTATATGTGTCAATCGCTTTTCTCCTATTTATATTATAGGCATTTAATAATTAAAAAATAATTTTGTTTCAGAAAATAGTATTTTTTTTGTTTGAAAAAATAAATTTGTGTCAATCCTCCAAGCCGCATCACCGTCACAGAATCACCGCTGTGCCTGGTGCCCCGCACCTCCACCACGCCGCTCAGAGTCCCTTCCGCAATCACCGCTCGCTTGTCGCCGCAGTTCGGCTGCAGCACGCCACGCCGCATCTCGGCACAGCAGCAGCGCGGAGCTCGGCCGCGCGCGCCGAGCGGCCGTTTCCCAACCGCGACAAGGCAGCCGCGAGCTCGACCCTTCTCCAACGGCCGGCCGCGCCTCCCCATCTGAGCAGCCTTAGGTCGAGGAAGAAGAGGGCGTGACCGGGAGCCGCCGCCGCCCAGGAGTCGTGTCCGCCAGACCAGGCGCTGCCACCGACCGCCCTGCGTCCGCCCGCCCGCACCGCTGAGCGACGAAGACGGAGAAGATTTGGTGGGATGGGGATGCCCCGAATTTGAGACAGACTCGCCCCCGGCTGACCCTCACCTCAACCAAACAGCAGTCATCCCAGGATCGTCAGGTAATCAATCCTCCCCAACCATTCCTCTTCCTCGTCAGCTCGCCGCAAACCCAACCCCTAAACCTCCCCATAGCACCACCACAAATGGCGGCGCTTCCCCCACTCCGCCGCCTCCTGGCCCTCCGAGGCCGCCGCCGCCTCCTCTCCACCGCTCCTGCCGCCTCATCCAGCAACCCCCCTACCCCAGAGGCCGTTCTCTACGACATCCACAGCCTCTCCAAGGACCCCTCCCAAGCGCTCGCCGTCTTCCGCCGCTCCGCCGCCGCCGGCCAGCCCGTAAGCTCCACGGCATACAACCTCATGCTCCGCACCCTCGCCTCCCACCCCTCCAATGCCCAGCGCCATTTCTGGCCCTTCCTCCGAGAGATGCAGGAGGCTGGCCACTCCGTCGACCAGGGCACCTACCTCGCTGCTCTCGCATCCTTCAAGAATGCCAGCCTCACCTCCGACTACGCCTCCCTCGCTGTGCACTACGAGAAGTTCCGGAAGGGGGGCAAGTCCGTCACTGCTGCCGCCGCCGCCGCGGAGGCCGTCCGGGTCCACGACGCCGCGGGCCTCGATAGCAGGCTCGCTGATATCGGTCTCCTCCCCCTCACGGAAACTGCCGTCATCACGGTGCTCCGGGAGCTGAGGGAGCATCCGATCAAGGCTCTCGCCTTCTTCAGATGGGCTGAGCGGCAGCAGGGGTACACGCATAGCTCCGTGGCCTACAATGCCATGGCAAGGGTGCTCGGCCGGGAGGAGTCGGTGCCAGAGTTTTGGGACTTGATCCGGGAAATGAAGGCTGCCGGGATGCACGTTGATATCGACACTTACCTCAAGCTGTCCAGGAACTTCCAGAAGCGGCACATGGTCCGTGAGGCTGTGGAGCTGTATGAGCTCATGATGGATGGTCCTTTCAAGCCAGCCCAGCAGGATGGACCCATCATCATCAGGCGCATCTCGCTAGCGCCGTCGCCAGACCTTGAGCTTGTCAATCGGGTTGTCAACAAGTTTGAAGCCGTCTGGGGCGTCAAGACCAAGGAGTTGCTTGACGGTGTCCATAGGGCACTTACCAGTAATGGGAAGTTTGACGAGGCTGCAGAGATTGTGCAAACAATGAGGGACCAAGGCCATCAGCCGGACAATGTTACATATAGCCAGTTGGTGTATGGTCTTTGCAAGGTCAACAAGCTGGAGGATGCTCGCAAGGTGCTCGATGAAATGGAGGCCGAAGGGTGTGTCCCAGATTTGAAGACTTGGACCCTGTTGATCCAAGGGTACTGTTCAGCTGGGGATGTGGACAGAGCTGTGCAGTACTTCACTGAGATGATCGAGAAGGGCTTGGACGCGGATGCCGATTTGCTGGATGTGATATTGAAAGGTCTGTGTGGCCATGAAAAGGTTGAAGAGGCTTACTCTTTGTTTGTTGAGATGGTGGATAAGGCTGAGTTGAGGCCTTGGCAAGGCACTTGCCAGTGTCTAATTGGTGACTTGCTGAGGGTAAACAAACTTGAGGAGGCACTAGCCCTTCTGAAGACAATGAAAACCTGCAAGTTCCCACCTTTCGTGGACCCATTCCCTCCTTACATTGCCAAGTATGGGACGGTTGAAGATGCAAGGTACTTTTTCAAGGCCTTGACAGTGAATACTTCTCCAGCACCTGCTGCCTACCTACATGTTCTCAAGTCGTTCTTTGTGGAGGGAAGATATTCTGAAGCTCAAGATTTACTGTATAAATGCCCTAGCCACATCCGCAAGCACCCCCATGTCACCAAACTGTTTGAATCAATAAAAGTTGAGAGTGCCTCTGCCTCTTGATTGGGTTCAAGCAAGCAATGATTGGTGAGATTATGGTGATCCCTTAGCTTTGCATGCTATCTAGCTTTCTGTTGTTAAGTAGCATTGAGTTCTTACACAGTATTTGTAGTTTGATAAAAATAAATAGAATGAAGTTTTCTTTTATCAGATACTCCATCTTTTAATGATATATGGCTCAACGAAGTTGAACTTTAGTATATGCCACTCCCAGCCCATGACCTGCTGGCATATTCCCCTATAACTCAGCTAAAAGGAGGGCGCTGATTGGCACATCCTAGAAACTGTTATTTTTCGTTCTAGTCATTGTTGCTACTTGCTAGTGTCATTGCAGATTTGCAGCTATGCAGATGGATTTTCCTTCAAAAATGAATCAAAGCACTTGCTCAGAGTTTGAACACCATGTTTGTTATACTGGCCATTATCAATTTCAGGAGCTCTGAAAAGCAAATGCTCTCATAAATATATGATTGCAGCCACCAGCCGTATTCCTTACTATTACTAAACACCACAATCAATTGATCTGGTGTAATTTCTGTGATGCATCTTAACATGACAATTTTATTAAATAAACGTCATGTGGAGTTACAGCTCCACATTTCCAGAACCTTGGGAGATGCTATATGCTTCATTGATATGTTGATTTGTTGGGGAACTCATATGAGCATGTCAAGACTCTTCAACTTGTAGCTCCTACACCTTTCTTGTCAAATCTCTGTGATCAATTTTTCTTATGTGATCATGGAGTTGGCTAATAATTAGAAGAATATGTATGCTTGATGCTTTACTATTCCAATTTCCAAAAAGAAGCAAATCAACTAGCAGTATCACAAAAGCCTCAGTATCATATATAAAAAATACTCCATACATCATTGTTGCAAATAATATTGCCACATAATTACACATCTCCACATAATTATATTACATTCTTATTCATAGTAGTATTTTTAGCAAAGGCTTATCCTGCCTTCTGGTGAATGTAGACTGTAGAGTGCCCTATTTCTAGCAAAGGCATATGTAATGCAATGTTTTGGTGCCATTGCCAAGTTGGTATTTATAGTAGACAGGATGAATGTAACCTTCTTTTCTGACCCGTGGTGTAAGTTTTCTGAAAGTTCCTCTTGCCACCATGTCAGTCTTTGCTCTTGCTTCCAAGGATATAGTATTACCTCTCTGCAGCCTCCCAATTGCTTTGCGCTACACCACCTTAACATCTGTCAGACACCTGTCCCTGAAAACACATAGCATTCCTTAGTTTCCAATAGTCCATAGAACATCAGAAGTCAGGAGTCAGAGTTGCATAAACGTGCGAGTTCTCCTTCTATGTACAGGGACACTACTTTGAGGGTCAGGTATTGGGGACCCCTAGTGCCCCTCCAATCGCAGGGGGGAGGAGGAGGTCATGTTTGATGCAGTTGGTAAGAACATCAGAGACTTTGTGATAGAAATTCATTGATTTAACTTGTCCTGGAAGAGTGACCATTTCATTGGCATTCATATGGTATTGCAAATAGAAACGGCTGAAATGGATGGAGGGCTTGAGAGGAATGGAGTATCATCAGTAGCAGATATACTGGCCCAAGATGTTCATGAGCTTCGTACAAGGTAAATCGAAATTGTAGATTGCTGACAGTTATAGCTTTTATTACAGCTTGGGGCAAATCTGGCTAACATTTGTTCTTTGCCTGTTGAAATTATGCAAATTCAGCTCAATTGTTCATGAAGATGGCGTTCAGAATAACTTATTAGCTCAGATACCGAGCTTCACCATTAAGTGAGTTTTGATTTATCTTTGACCTTACACATTTGAGTATGTTATTGTCTGCTTCCAATTCTTACTGCTTGCTTGCTCTTGTCAGTGTCCAAAATGCATGGCAATCTTTTGTTGCATATGATGCATGCTTCAGGCTATGTCTGAATGCATGGGCAAGAAACTGCATGGAAGCTCCAGACTTCCTTCGGGATGAGTGCATGGTGCTGCGAAGTGCCTTTGGGTATGCAACAGCTTATGCATGAGTACATGTTCTAAGTGATCTAGTATTACTTCTCTACATTTTTGCCTTTGAGCACACAGCTTATGTGCTCCTTTTTTTGAACAGAATACAGAATTTCTTGCTTCATCCAAAACACAATAGTCAAGTTGACGGTAAACAAGGGTATGATAAGGATGGAAGTTGTACTATAAAGGGAAGGAAATTTGTTAAGCAGATTGAGATTGAAGGTATGTATAAGCAATAATTTTCAGTCATCAGCAAGAAACATTACTCACCTTGAAACATTACATTGGAAAATTCTTCAGAAAAAGGCTAGCATGTTACAATAAGGAATCTCAGAACTGTAAACTTGTAGCCGACTCACGCATTGTTTGAAAAACAAAGCAACCTTACACTGACATATTTTTATTAACAGTAAAAAAGATACAGGTTGTACCTCAAAGGCCAAAGCTTCGGGCAACATCGTCCTTTAGAAATCTCTACATGCAAGCTGGCAGTGAGTATGTCAGACATATTACTAAGATTCTGAAGAGCCAGGTTACGATGTTGACATCCACATCATCTACATCTTTGCCGGAAGGTTAATATGAAAGATTAAGTTTTCCTATAGCAAGCCCCAGTCACAGTTTATTTACATCGACAGTAACACAGTGCCATACTTTCAGAAATGTTCACATGCACTCTAGAATTGCAAAATATTTACCAAATTATGTCCATGTTCATTTTATTGGTAAAAAATAAACTGGGCAAAATGAGAACCTTCTACAATTCCAGGTTTCAGTAGTACACATCAGTTATGGTGTTTTGTTCTTTGTTACAGAGAAGTATTTTGATAGACTGTGAAGATCGGATTAAGAGCCTCCTTGCAGCTCTGTTTGAAAATTACAAGTCACTGGATGAACATTCTCCAAATGGCTTGTCAGATTTATTTGGCCCCATAACAGATTCTGCTGCACCAGCTTTGGCACCTGCTGTTCAGATATTCAGTGTACTGCACGACATTCTCTCCAAAGAAGCACAAGACATACTTAGGAACTATTTGCAGGTCAGACATCACAGACACTTGTTTTGAGCATTTTCCGTTTCAATGCCATCTTCAGCAATGATCAGTAACATGTGATAGATCATGATTGTTAGGCAATAGAATATCCCCTGCTAATTATGGATAGCATAGCTATAATTAGCAGCTGTAAATCAGGTAATTAGCAGATGTAAATCAGTGATCAGTTGCTATAGTTAGCAGATGTAAATCAGGGAGATTACCCCCTGCCTTGTAAAGCAAGGCCAGCCGGCCATATAATAGAAGGCGTCCCCCTCACATTGAGGTGTGGCCAATTGCCCCCAAACTCTATTCCTCTTCTATTCTTCTACAGCATTTATGGTTTTACACGTATGGTCATTTGAAATTATCCTATCGATCCTTGTCAGAATGGGGGTGCAATGTAGCACATAGCATTTATGGTTTTACACGTATGGTCATTTGAAATTATCCTATCGATCCTTGTCAGAATAGATATATTTAGTCCAATTAGAAGACTACACTGATGTAGTCCAATTTGAAATTATTTACTTTTTATGGTTATGGTGCAAAATTACAGTCAACAGAAAAAAAATCTATGATGTAGTCCTTGTTTTCTGTTGATTCCTTTTCAAAGGCAATAACATAAAGAAACTCTTTTACAGACTGCTGCTGCAAAAAGGTGCAGGAGGCATATGATCGAGACAGATGAATTCTTATCAAGCAATAACGACAGCCTTCTTACAGACCCTATGACTATATCTGCTGCATATCTTAAAATGAAGACACTGTGCATTAACGTAAGTCACGAAATTCAAGCAGACATTAAGATTCACAATCAGAATATACTTCCAAGGTAGCATATATGCTTCCAAGTAATAGGATTTTCTTCTGTTTATCCACACGTTGAACTTCTCTCACAAATTTGTGTTTTCTTTTAGTTCCATAGATCTGCCAAACATAGCAGCATCCCTATATAGTACCAAACTCTGCAAGCGGCTGAAAGGTTTTCTTTCTTCAAGTCCCCCATCAAGACCAGTACAACATGCTGCTGAACTGATAATCGCAACTTATGAGTTTGAGAGAGATCTTGAATCTTGGCAAGTGAGGTAAGATATCCCTTTTTGGAACATGAGTTATGCAATACCAGCCATGTTTAGCCGATACATTTTTGTTCTGTTCACACAATTGTTGTAGACCTGTTCATGGCGGCGTAATTTCGAGACAGCTGTTTCATGACTACATCATGGTGTGGATTGAAGACACTCGATTGCAGTTACTTGATAACTGCAAAGCTGAGAAGGTAACTGTAAACACATACTTCCTTCCAAAATTTAGGTTGTTTTACTTTGACAAATCAAACTTCTCTAAATTTGATCTAGTTTATAGAAATTCACCAACATATACAACATCAAATTAGTTTTGTTAAATCTTCCATGAAATGGTAGGGGCTTCTTGCCCCTCCTGATTACTAAAAAAAAATCAAACATGAAATGTATTGTAGATGTTAACATATTTTGCTGTAAACTTGGTCAAAAGCTAGAGAAGTTTGACTTGTGAAACAGAGGTAGTACAAGGCAAGAAATATAGATCATATGGCTGACCTTTAGCAGTTGAACTTAATTGATTTCACTCACCTTTCTTTGCAGATATCATGCCCTGCAGTGTCACCAATCTCACCATTTGTTGAGCAAATGTATGAGCAAATAAAAGAGAGCATAAATGAGTATGGAGTGGTTATCAATAGATGGCCCCAATATCTGATGAGTTTAGAGAGTGTATGTACACCCTGCATTCTTTGAACCAGACCTCATATTTCTCCTACAGTGGAGTCAATTTATATTTATTTTCTTATTCAGGCTGTTGCTGATGTTGAGAGAGAAATTATGAAGGCACTGGAGAAGCAATACATGGAGATTCTGATGCCTCTAAGAGACGGCATACCAGAAAAAATTGAGAAGCAGGTCCAGAGATTAACAAGAAGACAATCTATAGCTCCCTATGTTGTGCCAAATCAGGTAGATATGCGTGCAAGATACTAAGGAGATTGTGTGGTGGGTAGTTCATTACTGACCAGTTTGCTGTTCTTAATCACAGTTAGGAGCATTCATGAACACAGTAAAAAGGATGCTAGATGTGTTACACTGCCGAGTCGAAGACATTCTCAAGTTATGGGGAGCGTACCTTACTATATCAAGTGGGAACACTGTTTTTGGAGAGCAAATGAACTCCATCACAGTCATGCTGAAGAAGTACAAAAAATACCTGCAAGCCATAGTGGATAAGCTTGTCAGCAATGTAAGAATGATTTTGGCACGCTTTATAACAAGTTCCACTCTTGGTCCAGACTCCACAGCTAACTAAGGCAATTTGCATATAGACAGCGCTCATAGTTTTTCTTTGATATTTTTCAGGCACAAGCTAACCGGAATACGAGGCTCAAGCGAATTCTTGAAGAAACAAGAGAGGCTGATGGTGAAAGTGATATACGAGATCGGATGCAGGCTGTCCGCCTTCAGCTCTCGGATTCCATTCACAATCTGCATGAGGTCTTCTCCAGCAGAATATTTGTTGCTATCTGCCGAGGTTTCTGGGATCGGTTAGGCCAGGTAATAATAAATAAATGTGCCAACAACAAAAGTATCTGAATATTTCCTTTTGCTGTGAATCCTCATATGTCAAACAATTTTTTTGAGCAGATCGTGTTGAGATTTCTCGAGAGCAGAAAGGAGAACAGGATTTGGTACCGTGGATCTGATTATGCTCTAGGGGTAAGACTCGACTTATATTAGGACTAGCAGCAATGCCACTAAATGAAAATTGGTCGAGTTGGGGCTATATATAGCATGAAAAATAGAATCGAGCAGCATGACCATCGCGATCTGCTAACACTGATAATTTTACATGCAGATCCTTGACGATGTCTTTGCATCAGAGATGCAAAAGCTGCTGGGCAACGCCCTGCAGGACAAGGACCTGGATCCACCGCAGTCAGTGATCGACGCCCGCTCCATCCTCTGCTAGGGCGTGTGGCAAAAGTGTTTCTACAGATCGCTTCAGCAAAAGGCCGGCGTTGGTTTAGTTTTTGGTTTTATATATATTCTTTGGTGTGCAGAATATGTACAGGTGGACACGACCGATTATTCCTGTTCATAGTGTTTTGTTGAATTGTTCCAACAGCGGTTAAAAAAAGCTGTAACTGGTAAACAGTTAAACAGGTTTTGCTTTTCAAGAGGAACACAATATGTACTTGATTGTGCAGTTGTGTTACTAGGGGGACTGAAAGTCTTATCTTGAACTGGATAAGAAAATAGTAACCATTCTTATCTTGAACTGTATAAGCATGTAATCTTTGCTTATATTGCATTTCTGCTACAGAGTTCTGTAGAAGCATAGTTTCTGACAGTCCCTGTTGGCCTGCTTCATGTGTTCTGAACTTTTGGTACCACGGCACTGAGCACTGGACCTCTCGCAGGACGGCACGAGAAATTGACTTGATCATTTGGCGAGCTCGAATCCGCCTCCGCCCCCACCCGCAATCTCTGTTTCTTCTTCTGCTCCTTCGAGTCCTAAACTAATCCTGGTAGATCAGAAAGAGTGGTTTCGAATTTTTTCCGGAAAATATCTCCTTTTTTCCCTGTTCGGCTGTGACTGCAGGTGACGCTGATTTGTTGTGAAAAAAATATTGCTGAATGGCTGGCTGATAAGCGCGAACTAAGAGGGCCAACCTACCAAAAACCAGAAGGCGACGGCGACGACGACGACGGTCCGGACTTGGGTCGAATTGATTCGATGGAGGGTGGCGACGGCGAAGGCGAAATTGATTGCCGACGACCGAACTCCACCCTGGAGGAGGTGGAGATGGAGACGGCCGTTCCTCCGTACGTCCGCAAGAGGAAGATGGAGGACGAGCCGATGGAGGATGAGCTGGAGGAGGAGGAGGTAATCCCGGTCTGCGTGATTGAGGGCAGCAAGCACGCTGATGGATTCATCTACAGGCCGGACACGCACTTCTTCCACAGGCTCTACTGCCTCGACGACACCCGCGAGAGTACGCCCTACTCTAAACTCGTTTCTGTGTTTCCAACATACTGGTTTTTGTTAGTTCTTTCAACCAATTAATAACAATTTTAAAGAACAGTTAGCAATCTCATTTACCGCCTGTATGCTACCCTATCGTATTTTTTTCATCCTGCTACAAACATACTAATTGCCACTCCGTTGGACCCATGCACGAACCAATCTCAGCTCTCGTGAAGCCCACAATCTTGGTGGATCCAGTCACCAACAAAATCGTAACGGAGGACAGATCACTCAACGGATGTGCCCTGATGCAGATCTTCTCGCCGAAGCTAACAAACCACTCCGCCGTTGCCCCCGCTGCCGCCCCGATCATGCTGTACGGCTTCGTGGCTGCCCGGGACCTCCTGCAGCCTCTACGCAACTACGTGTTCAACCGCACCCGCGACGACCCTCTCGTGCTCCACCGCAATCCAGATGACGCGTCCTCGCCGCTGCCGATACAGATGGCCGGCCCTAAGAGGGGCATCTTCCTACAAGCTCGTACCATGATCGAGTACGACTTGCGGATCAAGAGCACTATGGAAGACGAGCTCATCGACGGCGCCGCCACCTTCAGGTAATAATAAATAAATGTGCCAACAAGTAATAATAAATAAATGTGCCAAACAACAAAAGTATCTGAATATTTCCTTTTGCTGTGAATCCTCATATGTCAAACAAATTTTTTGAGCAGATCGTGTTGAGATTTCTCGAGAGCAGAAAGGAGAACAGGATTTGGTACCGTGGATCTGATTATGCTCTAGGGGTAAGACTCGACTTATATTAGGACTAGCAGAAATGCCACTAAATGAAAATTGGTTGAGTTGGGGCTATATATAGCATGAAAAATAGAATCGAGCAGCATGACCATCGCGATCTGCTAACACTGATAATTTTACATGCAGATCCTTGACGATGTCTTTGCATCAGAGATGCAAAAGCTGCTGGGCAACGCCCTGCAGGACAAGGACCTGGATCCACCGCAGTCAGTGATCGACGCCCGCTCCATCCTTTGCTAGGGCGTGTGGCAAAAGTGTTTCTACATATCGCTTCAGCAAAAGGCCGGCGTTGGTTTAGTTTTTGGTTATATATATATTCTTTGGTGTGCAGAATATGTACAGGTGGACACGACCGATCATTCCTGTTCATAGTGTTTTGTTGAATTGTTCCAACAGCGGTTAAAAAAAAGCTATAACTGGTAAACAGTTAAACAGGTTTTGCTTTTCAAGAGGAACACAATATGTACTTGATTGTGCGGTTGTGTTACTAGGGGGACTGAAAGTCTTATCTTGAACTGGATAAGAATATAGTAACCATTCTTATCTTGAACTGTATAAGCATGTAATCTTTGCTTATATTGCATTTCTGCTACAGAGTTCTATAGAAGCATAGTTTCTGACAGTCCCTGTTGGCCTGCTTCATGTGTTCTGAACTTTCGGTACCACGGCACTGAGCACTGGACCTCTCGCAGGACGGCACGAGAAATTGACTTGATCATGAGGCGAGCTCGAATCCGCCTCCGCCCCCACCCGCAATCTCTGTTTCTTCTTCTGCTCCTTCGAGTCCTAAACTAATCCTGGTAGATCAGAAAGAATGGTTTCGAATTTTTTTCCGGAAAATATCCGTTTTTTTTTTTTGCCCTGTTCGGCTGTGACTGCGACTGATGCTGATTTATTGTGAAAGAAAAATACTGCTGAATAACTGGCTAATAAGCTCAAACCAGGAGGGCCAACCTACCAAAAACCAGGAGGCGACGGCGACGACGGTCCGGACTTGGGTCGAATTGATTCGATGGAGAGTGGCGACGACGAAGGCGAAATTGATTGCCGGCGACCGAACTCCACCCTGGAGGTGGAGATGGAGACGGCCGTTCCTCCGTACGTCCGCAAGAGGAAGATGGAGGACGAGCCGATGGAGGATGAGCTGGAGGAAGAGGAGGAGGAGGAGGTAATCCCGGCCTGCGTGATTGAGGGCAGCAAGCACGCTGACGGATCCATCTACAGGCCGGACACGCACTTCTTCCACAGGCTCTACTGCCTCGACGACACCCGCGAGAGTACGCCCTACTCTAAACTCGTTTCTGTGTTTCCAACGTACTGGTTTTTGTTAGTTCTTTCAACCAATTAATAACAATTTTAAAGAACAGTTAGCAATCTCATTTACCGCCTGTATGCTACCTTATCGTATTTTTTTCATCCTGCTACAAACATACTAATTGCCACTCCGTTGGACCCATGCACGAACCAATCTCAGCTCTCGTGAAGCCCACAATCTTGGTGGATCCAGTCACCAACAAAATCGTAACGGAGGGCAGATCACTCAACGGATGTGCCCTGATGCATATCTTCTCGCCGAAGCTAACAAACCGCTGCCGCCCCGATCATGCTGTACGGCTTCGTGGCTGCCCGGGACCTCCTGCAGCCTCTACGCAACTACGTGTTCAACCGCACCCGCGACGACCCTCTCGTGCTCCACCGCAATCCAGATGACCCGTCCTCGCCGCTGCCGATACAGATGGCCGGCCCTAAGAGGGGCATCTTCCTACAAGCTCGTGCCATGATCGAGTACGACTTGCGGATCAAGAGGACTATGGAAGACGAGGACCTCCAGCTCATCGACGGCGCCGCCACCTTCAGCGAGCGGACCCCGTTCCACGGAACTTACACGCAGCGGATCCGTGGCGATGGCGACCATGGTGCGGCGGTGGACATCACCTTGGTGCTATGGACTACCCTATGGACTGGTATCACAATGTTTCAGCTACCTGATAGCAAATATTTTAATCCTAAGAACTATCTTATGGCAAACATTGTGGTTGCTCTTAGGGAAGAAGAAACTGTTAACCACCTCTTTCTAAAGTGTGTTCTAGCTAAAAAGATGAGTGCACCGGACATCCAAGGATGTGTTTAGATCACTTGAAAAGTGCACTATGCAAAAAAAAAAGATTCACCGTCACATCAAATTTGCGATACATGCATGGAGTACTAAATGTGAATAAAATAAAAAAACTAATTGTACAGTTTGGTTGTACTTTGCGAGACAAATGTTTTGAGCCTATTTAGTCAATGGTTGGACAATTATTATCAAATACAAACGAAATGCTACAATGTATTTTGGCACTCCAAAATTTAGAACTAAACACAGCCCAAAAGATCATTCACCAGTTGATTGACAGCTCTGAGGGCATGGAAGCTTGAAGACCTGCAGAAGACTTTTTGCTGCCAAGGCGTGTGCTTTTGCAGATGTATTTGTCTTTGCATTGTCTTTTTGCTGCCGATTTGGTGTTACTGGGTGCAGAAAAGGTGTTGGCTGTCTTGGTGGAAATATGTAGCCAAAACATGAGATCTCTTCTTGCGTGAATCATAAATTTATCTCAATGATGCTTAATAACTTTGACATATATGCCTTTTAGTTATTTGATTTGTCTGCTTATGTATTGTCGTAGTGTTAGCATAGACATTATACTAGCTATATAAAAGAGACTTTTTAACAAACACTGAAAGCGGGCCCTGGAGTCCAGCCCGGCCCAGGCCAGGCTTCGCTTTCCAGCTCAGCAGCGTGCAGCGTAGACCCCTTCAAACCCGCGCCCGAGGAACTAGCCGTTGCCACCCCCACTTCCCCCACTACCTCCCAACTCCTGGTCTGCTCCTCCTACTACTACCCCCTGGCCCCTGCCGATTCCTGTCCTCTGCCCCTCTCCAATCCCCAAATCCCCAACCAGCTGCCTGAATTCGCCGATCTCCAGTCGCGAAACCCACTCTCAACAATCCTCGAACCCCGCTCCCCTCGCCGCGGCTGAGCAGACTGCCGGCGAAGATGATGTTCACGGAGGGCCTCGACGAGTCGGCGATCAGCTGGATCAAGCAGGGCACGGACTCCCCAGCCCCCACACTCGCACCGCCGCGGTCGCCGCTTGCGGAGCGCCCGCCGCTGGGGCAGGTGGCCGCGCCGCCGAGGAGCCCCGCGCTGCACGCCAGGCCGTGCGGGGCCGGCGCAGGCGTCGATTTCTTCTCCCCCAAGGGCCTCCCGCCCGTGCGGGTGAACGGGACGCGCCACTCGGGCCTGCTCGGCCGCCACTCCGTGCTCCTCTCGGCCGCGGACTCCGACGAGTGGGAGGACGGCGAGGACGAGAGCGTCGCGTCGTGGGGGATGCCCGAGGATTGCTACGGCGGCGGCAACTTCTCCGAGACCGCCGACGAGGCTTGCTCCAGCGACTCCAGCCTCATGCGGAGGGCCATGGACCGATGCGGCGGAGGGTGGGACGAGGAGGTCACGTCGCAGCTGAGCAGGAAGGGCGGCGGCGGCGGGATCGTGCGGGGGCAGTCCAAGGAGTTCCTGCGGGTTGAGGTGCGAGCGGCGGGCGCGTTCGCTGCTGGGAAATGCTCCGGTCCCGGGGCACAAGATCCAGTGGACTCCATCTCGCAGGTACGGCTTCTCTTCTGTAGCCAGACACCAGTGATAATATTCTCCTGTTTCCGCTACGAACATTGCGATTATTCAGTTCTGTTAATCCACTTTTGTTTAGATAAAATGTCTCCCCCGCTTTATTTTTAGGAATTATAAAACAAACAGTTCTCACGCTCTTAGCATATAAGCATATTCAAGCGCGCCCGCCAAAACCAAAATTACCCAAAATTAACCTCACAGTTTACTACTAGGGATAGTGTCCTGAACTCAAGTCTCGCCACAAGCGCAGCATATCAATCAAACTCGATCTCTAATGGGAATGCCTCACAGGCTCACACCTACCCAAGGTTCCCGAATCTGAAAGTTCCTCTTGCCACCATGTCAGTCTTTGCTCTTGCTTCCAAGGATATTAGTATTACCTCTCTGCAGCCTCCCAATTGCTTTGCGCTACACCACCTTAACATCTGTCAGACACCTGTCCCTGAAAACACATTACATTCCTTAGTTTCCAATAGTCCATAGAACATCAGAAGTCAGGAGTCAGAGTTGCATAAACGTGCGAGTTCTCCTTCTATGTACAGGGACACTACTTTGAGGGTCAGGTATTGGGGACTCCTAGTGCCCCTCCAATCGCAGGGGGCGAGGAGGAGGTTATGTTTGATGCAGTTGGTAAGAACATCAGAGACTTTGTGATAGAAATTCATTGATTTAAATTGTCCTGGAAGTGACCATTTCATTGGCATTCATATGGTATTGCAAATAGAAACGGCTGAAATGGATGGAGGGCTTGAGAGGAATGGAGTATCATCAGTAGCATATATACTGGCCCAAGATGTTCATGAGCTTCCTACAAGGTAAATCGAAATTGTAGATTGCTGACAGTTATAGCTTTTATTACTGCTTGGGGCAAATCTGGCTAACATTTGTTCTTTGCCTGTTGAAATTATGCAAATTCAGCTCAATTGTTCATGAAGATGGCGTTCAGAATAACTTATTAGCTCAGATACCGAGCTTCACCATTAAGTGAGTTTTGATTTATCTTTGACCTTACACATTTGAGTATGTTATTGTCTGCTTCCAATTCTTACTGCTTGCTTGCTCTTGTCAGTGTCCAAAATGCATGGCAATCTTTTGTTGCATATGATGCATGCTTCAGGCTATGTCTGAATGCATGGGCAAGAAACTGCATGGAAGCTCCAGACTTCCTTCGGGATGAGTGCATGGTGCTGCGAAGTGCCTTTGGGTATGCAACAGCTTATGCATGAGTACATGTTCTGAGTGATCTAGTATTACTTCACTACATTTTTGCCTTTGAGCACACAGCTTATGTGCTCCTTTTTATGAACAGAATACAGAATTTCTTGCTTCATCCAAAACACAATAGTCAAGTTGACGGTAAACAAGGGTATGATAAGGATGGAAGTTGTACTATAAAGGGAAGGAAATTTGTTAAGCAGATTGAGATTGAAGGTATGTATAAGCAATAATTTTCAGTCATCAGCAAGAAACATTACTCACCTTGAAACATTACATTGGAAAATTCTTCAGAAAAAGGCTAGCATGTTACAATAAGGAATCTCAGAACTGTAAACTTGTAGCCGACTCATGCATTGTACGAAAAACAAAGCAACCTTACACTAACATATTTTTATATTAACAGTAAAAAAGATACGGGTTGTACCTCAAAGGCCAAAGCTTCGGGCAACATCGTCCTTTAGAAATCTCTACATGCAAGCTGGCAGTGAGTATGTCAGACATATTACTAAGATTCTGAAGAGCCAGGTTACGATGTTGACATCCACATCATCTACATCTTTGCCGGAAGGTTAATATGAAAGATTAAGTTTTCCTATAGCAAGCCCCAGTCACAGTTTATTTACATCGACAGTAACACAGTGCCATACTTTCAGAAATGTTCACATGCACTCTAGAATTGCAAAGTTCTTGCAAAGGTCATCAGAGAGATTCAATTTCTCCACAATATTTGAAGCCAGGGACCGGTGAATCTCAACTCTTGTAAGTTCTATCCTTAGCTGTTGTTCTGTGATATACTTGCATATTCATTCTATCACTGGAACTATGAAAACTTATACAGATAGTGTTCTTGAACCATCTGTTATCACTTATGTTTCAGTTATCTAGAGAGCCAGGGGGATGTTATTCTTGTTGAAGTACAAGACAACAATAGGGTTGTCATAGGCCGTGCGAAAATTCAAGTTTCAACATTGACTGATACTCAAGTATGTCTACACAAATTCATGATTTAGTGCAAATGTTTCATGATAATTCTGTAGTCACTGAAGGAGTTTGTATTTGCACAAATTTGAAAAGCAGCAGGATGAAATCATCAGGTGGTGGCCTCTATATCTTGATGATCAAGATTGTGTGGGAAAAATTCAGCTTTGTATGAACTTATCCATGTCTTCCAACAATTATGGGTCCGAAAAGGTTAGTTATTCTCATCTTTTCTTTCTCGGAATCCATTAGACACTGTCTTAACCTTGTGTCATCTATATTCTTATAAGAAAGCATTTTGTAACATTGTTACAACAGATGCTGCAAGGTGGTCCCGCAGTGGATACCATCATATATGACATGGTTCTGGAAGCGGCAATGAGGGCTCAAAATTTCAACAGCAAAATGCTTCATATCACTGGTCCATGGATTTGGCTGTTAGACGAGTTTTCTGATTACTATGGAATATCTGATGCATATAGAAAATTGAGGTGAACAACTGTTTTGCTTGTGTATGATTGGTGCATATAATTGTACATGATAGCATCGCATCGTCTATTACTTTTTACAGGTACTTGTCTTACATCATGAACGTGGCAATACCAACCAAGGATTGTTTGGAACTTATATACGAACTTCTTGTTCCAGTCACAAAAGCACGGGAAGATAGAACTTTAACAAGACAAGAGGTATTTTCCAAGCTCCATGTATATACTGTCTGTTAGCTTGAATGTATAGGCCAAGAACTTGGAGATAACATTGCAAATATTAAAAATGCTCAGCAAAATATTTACCAAATTATGTCCATGTTCATTTTATTGGTAAAAAGTAAACTGGGCAAAATGAGAACCTTCTACATTCCAGGTTTCTGTAGTACACATCAGTTATGGTGTTTTGTTCTTTGTTACAGAGAAGTATTTTGATAGACTGTGAAGATCGGATTAAGAGCCTCCTTGCAGCTCTGTTTGAAAATTACAAGTCACTGGATGAACATTCTCCAACTGGCTTGTCAGATTTATTTGGCCCCATAACAGATTCTGCTGCACCAGCTTTGGCACCTGCTGTTCAGATATTCAGTGTACTGCACGACATTCTCTCCAAAGAAGCACAAGACATACTTAGGAACTATTTGCAGGTCAGACATCACAGACACTTGTTTTGAGCATTTTCCGTTTCAATGCCATCTTCAGCAATGATCAGTAACATGTGATAGATCATGATGAAACTACATTATGTGAGTGGTTTAAGCATAATGCATGGTGCAGAGTTCGAACAATGAATCTAAAACAACTTCATCTATGATCAGTAACATGTGATAGATCATTATGAAACTACATTATGTGAACATTTAAACATAATGCTGTAATTTCCCATAAAGTTAGATTAGATGAAGTTACCATGATGAGGGGGGGGGGGTGCAATGTAGCACATAGCATTTATGGTTTTACACGTATGGTCATTTGAAATTATCCTATCGATCCTTGTCAGAATGGGGGTGCAATGTAGCACATAGCATTTATGGTTTTACACGTATGGTCATTTGAAATTATCCTATCGATCCTTGATATTTAGTCCAATTAGAAGACTACACTGATGTAGTCCAATTTGAAATTATTTACTTGTTATGGTTATGGTGCAAAATTACAGTCAACAGAAAAAAAATCTATGATGTAGTCCTTGTTTTCCGGTTGATTCCTTTTCAAAGGCAATAACATAAAGAAACTCTTTTACAGACTGCTGCTGCAAAAAGGTGCAGGAGGCATATGATCGAGACAGATGAATTCTTATCAAGCAATAACGACAGCCTTCTTACAGACCCTATGACTATATCTGCTGCATATCTTAAAATGAAGACACTGTGCATTAACATAAGTCACGAAATTCAAGCAGACATTAAGATTCACAATCAGAATATACTTCCAAGGTAGCATATATGCTTCCAAGCAATAGGATTTTCTTCTGTTTATCCACACGTTGAACTTCTCTCACAAATTTGTGTTTTCTTTTAGTTCCATAGATCTGCCAAACATAGCAGCATCCCTATATAGTACCGAACTCTGCAAGCGGCTGAAAGGTTTTCTTTCTTCAAGTCCCCCATCAAGACCAGTACAACATGTTGCTGAACTGATAATCGCAACTTATGAGTTTGAGAGAGATCTTGAATCTTGGCAAGTGAGGTAAGATATCCCTTTTTGGAACATGAGTTATGCAATACCAGCCATGTTTAGCTGATACATTTTTGTTCTGTTCACACAATTGTTGTAGACCTGTTCATGGCGGCGTAATTTCGAGACAGCTGTTTCATGACTACATCATGGTGTGGATTGAAGACACTCGATTGCAGTTACTTGATAACTGCAAAGCTGAGAAGGTGTAAACACATACTTCCTTCCAAAATTTAGGTTGTTTTACTTTGACAAATCAAACTTCTCTAAATTTGATCTAGTTTATAGAAATTTACCAACATATACAACATCAAATGTGTTTAGTTCATTTGAAAAGTGCACTATGCAAAAAAAGATTCTCCGTCACATCGAACTTGCGATACATGCATGGAGTACTAAATGTGGATAAAATAAAAAACTAATTGTACAGTTTGGTTGTACTTTGCGAGACGAATGTTTTGAGCCTAATTAGTCAATGGTTGGACAATTATTACCAAATACAAACGAATGCTACAGTGTCGCTACAGTAAATTTTGGCACTCCAAAATTTGGATCTAAACACAGCCTTAGTTTTGTTAAATCTACCATGAAATGGTAGGGGCTTCTTGCCCCTCCTGATTACTCAAAAAAAATCTAACATGAAATGTCTTGTAGATGTTAACATATTTTGCTGTAAACTTGGTCAAAAGCTAGAGAAGTTTGACTTGTGAAACAGAGGTAGTACAAGGCAAGAAATATAGATCATATGGCTGACCTTTAGCAGTTGAACTTAAGTGATTTCACTCACCTTTCTTTGCAGATACCATGCCCTGCAGTGTCAACAATCTCACCATTTGTTGAGCAAATGTATGAGCAAATAAAAGAGAGCATAAATGAGTATGGAGTGGTTATCAATAGATGGCCCCAATATCTGATGAGTTTAGAGAGTGTATGTACACCCTGCATTCTTTGAACCAGACCTCATAATTCTCCTACAGTGGAGTCAATTTATATTTATTTTCTTATTCAGGCTGTTGCTGATGTTGAGAGAGAAATTATGAAGGCACTGGAGAAGCAATACATGGAGATTCTGATGCCTTTAAGAGACGGCATACCAGAAAAAATTGAGAAGCAGGTCCAGAGATTAACAAGAAGACAATCTATAGCTCCCTATGTTGTGCCAAATCAGGTAGATATGCGTGCAAGATACTAAGGAGATTGTGTGGTGGGTAGTTCATTACTGACCAGTTTGCTGTTCTTAATCACAGTTAGGAGCATTCATGACCACAGTAAAAACGATGCTAGATGTGTTACACTGCCGAGTCGAAGACATTCTCAAGTCATGGGGAGCGTACCTTACTATATCAAGTGGGAACACTGTTTTTGGAGAGCAAATGAACTCCATCACAGTCATGCTGAAGAAGAAGTACAAAAAATACCTGCAAGCCATAGTGGATAAGCTTGTCAGCAATGTAAGAATGATTTTGGCACGCTTTATAACAAGTTCCACTCTTGGTCCAGACTCCACAGCTAACTAAGGCAATTTGCATATAGACAGCGCTCATAGTTTTTCTTTGATATTTTTCAGGCACAAGCTAACCGCAATACGAGGCTCAAGCGAATTCTTGAAGAAACAAGAGAGGCTGATGGTGAAAGTGATATACGAGATCGGATGCAGGCTGTCCGCCTTCAGCTCTCGGATTCCATTCACAATCTGCATGAGGTCTTCTCCAGCAGAATATTTCTTGCTATCTGCCGAGGTTTCTGGGATCGGTTAGGCCAGGTAATAATAAATAAATGTGCCAACAACAAAAGTATCTGAATATTTCCTTTTGCTGTGAATCCTCATATGTCAAACAATTTTTTTGAGCAGATCGTGTTGAGATTTCTCGAGAGCAGAAAGGAGAACAGGATTTGGTACCGTGGATCTGATTATGCTCTAGGGGTAAGACTCGACTTATATTAGGACTAGCAGCAATGCCACTAAATGAAAATTGGTCGAGTTGGGGCTATATATAGCATGAAAAATAGAATCGAGCAGCATGACCATCGCGATCTGCTAACACTGATAATTTTACATGCAGATCCTTGACGATGTCTTTGCATCAGAGATGCAGAAGCTGCTGGGCAACGCCCTGCAGGACAAGGACCTGGATCCACCGCAGTCAGTGATCGACGCCCGCTCCATCCTCTGCTAGGGCGTGTGGCAAAAGTGTTTCTACAGATCGCTTCAGCAAAAGGCCGGCGTTGGTTTAGTTTTTGGTTTTATATATATTCTTTGGTGTGCAGAATATGTACAGGTGGACACGACCGATTATTCCTGTTCATAGTGTTTTGTTGAATTGTTCCAACAGCGGTTAAAAAAAGCTGTAACTGGTAAACAGTTAAACAGGTTTTGCTTTTCAAGAGGAACACAATATGTACTTGATTGTGCAGTTGTGTTACTAGGGGGACTGAAAGTCTTATCTTGAACTGGATAAGAAAATAGTAACCATTCTTATCTTGAACTGTATAAGCATGTAATCTTTGCTTATATTGCATTTCTGCTACAGAGTTCTGTAGAAGCATAGTTTCTGACAGTCCCTGTTGGCCTGCTTCATGTGTTCTGAACTTTTGGTACCACGGCACTGAGCACTGGACCTCTCGCAGGACGGCACGAGAAATTGACTTGATCATTTGGCGAGCTCGAATCCGCCTCCGCCCCCACCCGCAATCTCTGTTTCTTCTTCTGCTCCTTCGAGTCCTAAACTAATCCTGGTAGATCAGAAAGAGTGGTTTCGAATTTTTTCCGGAAAATATCTCCTTTTTTCCCTGTTCGGCTGTGACTGCAGGTGACGCTGATTTGTTGTGAAAAAAATATTGCTGAATGGCTGGCTGATAAGCGCGAACTAAGAGGGCCAACCTACCAAAAACCAGAAGGCGACGGCGACGACGACGACGGTCCGGACTTGGGTCGAATTGATTCGATGGAGGGTGGCGACGGCGAAGGCGAAATTGATTGCCGACGACCGAACTCCACCCTGGAGGAGGTGGAGATGGAGACGGCCGTTCCTCCGTACGTCCGCAAGAGGAAGATGGAGGACGAGCCGATGGAGGATGAGCTGGAGGAGGAGGAGGTAATCCCGGTCTGCGTGATTGAGGGCAGCAAGCACGCTGATGGATTCATCTACAGGCCGGACACGCACTTCTTCCACAGGCTCTACTGCCTCGACGACACCCGCGAGAGTACGCCCTACTCTAAACTCGTTTCTGTGTTTCCAACATACTGGTTTTTGTTAGTTCTTTCAACCAATTAATAACAATTTTAAAGAACAGTTAGCAATCTCATTTACCGCCTGCATGCTACCCTATCGTATTTTTTTCATCCTGCTACAAACATACTAATTGCCACTCCGTTGGACCCATGCACGAACCAATCTCAGCTCTCGTGAAGCCCACAATCTTGGTGGATCCAGTCACCAACAAAATCGTAACGGAGGACAGATCACTCAACGGATGTGCCCTGATGCAGATCTTCTCGCCGAAGCTAACAAACCACTCCGCCGTTGCCCCCGCTGCCGCCCCGATCATGCTGTACGGCTTCGTGGCTGCCCGGGACCTCCTGCAGCCTCTACGCAACTACGTGTTCAACCGCACCCGCGACGACCCTCTCGTGCTCCACCGCAATCCAGATGACCCGTCCTCGCCGCTGCCGATATAGATGGCCGGCCCTAAGAGGGGCATCTTCCTACAAGCTCGTGCCATGATCGAGTACGACTTGCGGATCAAGAGGACTATGGAAGACGAGGACCTCCAGCTCATCGACGGCGCCGCCACCTTCAGCGAGCGGACCCCGTTCCACGGAACTTACACGCAGCGGATCCGTGGCGATGGCGACCATGGTGCGGCGGTGGACATCACCTTGGTGCTCCTCCGCCACGCGGTGGAAGCCAGGATACAGGTCAGCGTGACGAAAGTGCCGGCGACTGGCCTGAGCTTCTCGATGTCCTGGCAGCAGGATAATGCATGAGATCAACCTCTTCGACGGCTTGGTTGATCGGCCAGGGAACATCAAGAGATCAGGCGACGTCAGGAGCTTCGTGGTTGCCGTGGTGCACTTATCTCCTCTGATCCTGTGCTTCAAGGTTGCGAAAGCTGGTGGTGACGCGCAGAACGGCGCTGCTGGTCAGACTCAGACTCACATGCGCGGGTACCCGGCTCAAGCCTCAAGGGCGGGGGATCAGCTGGGACTCCATCTCACTTGATTTTGGCGCTATAGAGGTGTACATTTCTTGGTCGAATTTGGATTAGCCTGCAGGGTCCCAAGTATCTTATCGTTTCTTAAGGAAGCTTTGTGGCTGATTGTTCATCTATCTATATCTATATCTATATCTATATCTCTATCTATACCTAATAATAAAGAGATAAAATTTCAGACTCTTCCCTATAAATATAAAAAAATAAAAGGACTAAATTCAACCGTCATGGAAGTTTGAGCCGTTGATCCTTCCCTATATAAAATAGAGAAATATTTTCTATACGAGTTAGAGCACCGTGCCATACATAATGTGAAGTCTGATTCCAAAATAAATCGAAATGGATGATACAATAGGTAGAGTATGAATCAAAAATGAATTGGAACACCTGATATAATTATTGGATAAATATCCAAGTCTCTAATGTACATACGAGTTAGAATAGTGCACATCTAGCAATAGTATGAGGTCTGATTCAAGACGAATCATACATATGATGAAGCTTTTATTGAACAAATTTTTTAGAAGCTATTCGGCTGTGCTGATAAGCCGGCTGAAAAACAGTGTTGGCTGATTTATTGTGAGAGAAAAATACTGTTTCGGCTGAAAAAACAAGCTGAAAAAGACGGATTATAAGCCGAATGAACGGGACCTTAGAAGTCGACTTAGACTGAACACAACAAAATAGAAACAGGAAAAGGAAACTTGCAAAAAAAAAGAACCGAAAGGCTAAACACAGGCAAGACATAGAGTTCGATGCAAAGACAAATTTAAATATACGATGCAATCTCAAATACTATTCGAAATCCGATGCTCGATCATATATAAGATCATACGTAAGAGTTAGAGCGTCACACATTTATTGGATAAATTTTTAAATCACAAATCATCTAGATAAATTACATAGCAAGTTACGCCTCTCGTTGCAACGCACGGGCCACTGTACCTTGATTACTTTTGATCAAGAAGCCTTGAATTACGGCGACATAACAATAAATATATTATTTAAATAGTTCATTAACTAGATGGGATCTGTTAGTTGCATGCCGAACTGCGTGATTGGATTCTAGCCAAACCCGTTAGGGAAGGAAACGCCACCCCCCGTCTTTGTTAGCTACTCCACAACCCCGACCCCCGCGTGCGCGTATCTGAGATTGGTGTAGATACTCGTGCCTAGATAGAGATATGGCCAATTAGTTGGATCCAAGGTGTGGAATGTTGTTGCTTTTCCTAACTATTGTCAATTAAATGCGATAAACAACCGTCTAAATGGGCACAACTAGTCATCGTGTAGTATTTAGATAACGTGTAAACAAACTATACAGCTATTTACAACAACACTGCTTAAGAGGCACAACTATGTTATATGATTTTGCGGAGACAGGCAAAGTTCCCAGAAAATTTTGCAAAATTTTTCAGATTCCCCATCACATCGAATCTTTGGACACATGTATGAAGCATCAAATATAGATAAAAAATAAAACTAATTACACAGTTTAGACGAAATGGACGAGACAAATATTTTAAGCCTAATTAGACCATGATTAGACAATATTTGCCAAATAACAACGAAAAGCGTTACAGTGCCATTTTGTTAAAAATTTGGGATCTAAACCGGACCTTACTGCCTCCGAACTGAAAATGTTCGCACACTTTCACAACGTAAAATCATTTTTCTGTAGTAATGAGTTAGCGGTTCGTAGCTAATAGTTAGTTAAGTTTAGTTGCTATAATACTAGCACTAGTATACCAAGCATGCCTTATAGTCTGATCTAGTTATTTGCTTTCTAAAACGCCGCTGTGCCGGCCCATAATAAAATCAGGTTTTCCTCCCTTTTTTAAAGGAAAATTGTGGGAATTTGGATATGGGCCTCTTGGCTTAGGATTTCCTGAGAAATTTCTAAGATGTTGCTAAGGAAGTTATTTGGTGCCAAACATTATGATACCGTGCCAAATGTGGATGTGGAATCAAATGTATAAGCTACAACACATTAGCACCCATGGCCCAGCCCATGTTAATTCTGCCCCCATGTCCCATAGCATCCGCCGCCGCCGCTGCCTCTGTTCCTTTAGGTAGAGTTGGGTTGGGAGTCAAGGTGGGGTGGAACGGTCCTGTCTCTAGTTCTTAGGATGGGATGAGGATGGGATGACTCCAGTTTCTGTTTGATTGAAGAGGGATGGGATAGACCCATTTTTTGTTTAGTAAGAGAGATAAAGTGAAATGGGATGGATGGTGTATTTGACACCGTCAGCTACTGTTACAGCGGGATCCACCTAGGGTTCATGTGTAAATCTCTTTTTTCCTTTTTTTATATGTGTCAATCGCTTTTCTCCTTTTTATATTATAGGCATTTAATAATTAAAAAAAAATTTGTTTTAGAAAATAGTTTTTTTTGTTTCAAAAAATAAATTTGTATCAATCCTCCAAGCCGCATCACCATCATAGAATCACCGCTGTGCCTGGTGCCCCGCACCTCCACCACGCCGCTCGAGTCCCTTCCCCAATCACCGCTCGCTTGTCGCTGCAGTTCGGCTGCAGCACACCACGCCGCATCTAGGCACAGCAGCAGCGCGGAGCTCGGCCGCACGCGCCGAGCGGCCGTTTCCCAACCGCGACAAGGCAGCCGCGAGCTCGACCCTCCTCCAACGGCCGGCCACGCCTCCCCATCTGAGCAGCCTTAGGTCGAGGAAGAAGAGGGCGTGACCGGGAGCCGCCGCCGCCCAGGAGTCGTGTCCGCAGACCAGGCGCTGCCACCGACCGCCCTGCGTCCGCCTGCCCGCACCCCTGAGCGACGAAGACGGAGAAGATTTGGTGGGATGGGGATGCTCCGAATCTGAGACAGACTCGCCCCCGGCTTCACCTCAACCAAACAACAGTCATCCCAGGATCGTCCCAGCCCATCCCAGGTAATCAATCCTCCCCAACCATTCCTCTTCCTCGTCAGCTCGCTGCAAACCCAACCCCTAAACCTCCCCATAGCACCACCACAAATGGCGGCGCTTCCCCCACTCCGCCGCCTCCTGGCCCTCCGAGGCCGCCGCCGCCTCCTCTCCATCGCTCCTGCCGCCTCATCCAGCAACCCCCCTACCCCAGAGGCCGTTCTCTACAACATCCACAGCCTCTCCCAGGACCCCTCCCAAGCGCTCGTCGTCTTCCGCCGCTCCGCCGCTGCCGGCCAGCCCGTAAGCTCCACGACATACAACCTCATGCTCCGCACCCTCGCCTCCCACCCCTTCTTTTTCTGACCCGTGGTGTAAGTTTTAAATTATTTTTATGCATCGAAGTTTCTTAATTATGTTATATATGTGAGTATATAGTATATACAGAATGTTGGATGTGTGATCTTTGGTTGGTTTCTTCGTTGATCTCAAGCCAAAATACACTTTTTTTTGAGTTTTTTTCTAAAATGAACAAAATTTTATTTATCGTGATTTCCTAAATTGTTCAAGACCCAACATCAAGCCGAGGTTAACGAGCCAAGCCGAAGTCAAAAGTCACTCAAAATCAACTTATTTTTATTTATTTAAAAGAAAAATAAGTTCAATAGGAGTATTTTTTTAAACGAGCCACCGAGGCGGCTCAATGAGCTTTTTGTCCAGCCCTCACAGGGCAGCCAGGTAAGACACATATTCCATGTTGCCATGTTGGTGTTTCTCTCCTCACAGTGCAGCCAGGTAAGACATATTCCATGTTGCTGGTGTTTCTCTCAGTTAGTCTGTATACGACAAGGGCCTGGATTAGTTACTTGTTGATGCAAAGTTATGCGAAAACCCTTTCAGTATTCAATACCAGTCTTGCAGTTTGGGCACGTTCAGACGTTTCAGTATTAGTCTATTAGATACACTATACCTGAGTGACAACCAAACTTAACAAGAGTTTCGAACAAGTCTTTGCACGCATTTAGATCCTTGGTTTGATTTTTCTGAATTATCCGCTCGATAGATCTCTGAATCAACGTGTGCTCTCAAACATTCGTGGATTCAAATAGTTTTGGGCTAGCTAGCAAGTCCCCATTTGGGCTGGCTCGGCCCACTCCAACTGAAAAGTCATTTGGAATCTAACAAGCGGCCGTCCAACTATTCCGAGATCGTTGCGCTCTGTTGAGGAAACCCTAGGGCCCGCCGCCTCCCACTCCGCACCTTCTCTCCCTATATAACCTGACCTCCCGAAGCTGAACAGAGCTACCCTGAGCCTGAACCCTAGCCGCCGCCACAGATCGCACGAGCTCGCTTCCTTGCGCTGGTTTTGCTTGGCCTTTCTTCGGCGTGCTGATCTCTTCTCCTTCTGTTGGCTCGTTGTGTGTTTCTGAGATTTTTTTCACCCTTTAACGCCGCTGCGAGGAATGGATTCGTTTTGTGTTTGTGATGTTTTTCCCCATTAACGCTGCTGCGAGGGATGGATTCGTTGCTTGGGCTCATGATGATTTGGATCCGAAAGGATCTTAGCGGATTTCGGTGAGGCGGATTCGTCCGCCGTTGATCGCTTTATGTTGTTACACACACTGAAGCCCTTTTGATATGTCTCGCAGACCGTTTCTTTTTTTATTTCGTCTCTTTTTGTCATGCTGGAAGATTCATTGGATGCAATGGCAATGCGATGATGATTCATAAATGGTTTTGGCAGTGGTTATCCAATGTGACACCGTGAGCCGTCAAACCAAAAAACGACTTCTCTTTCCACTGAGCATTGTGAATTTGTGATCCTTGCAAAGGAATTGTCTGTCTTTTGAAAACCTTTTTAATGTCATTTGTTCCTTGTTCTTGTGACGGTCGATCTTTCGCCCTAATTGTTTTCTTGTCTAAACAAATGCAACGACACTGGACGTAGCAGAGTGTAGCTATTACACTATATTTAAGAAATACTCAAGATTTTCAAGAAATACTGCCACATCAATTTCAATGATGATACAGGGGATAGATGTCTCAATTGGCAACCACATATTGCCACTGACAAAGAACACATTTGCTGATGGCAACGAATACACAGAGGACAATAGGAATTCTCGTGTATTTTTAACAAGTTGTGACAACCCTGCCACTGACAAAAGAATTTCATTTTCTGATGGCAATTTAAAGCAAAACAAATGCACAGAGGACATTAGAATTTATCATCAAATACAAGGACAATTGAAATTGTTATCATATCCGCAGTGGTCCAACTTTGATAAAAATGAATTTAGCGTGATGCATCATCGACTCACAAAATTCTAGAAAACACAATCCAGGTTTGAGTACCTGTACTGTGAATTCATATACTCTAGAAAACAGAATCCAGGTTGGAGTACTTGTACTGTGAATTCAGATCTTATTATTTTGAAGAACTTGTAGAGCCCCTGCCACTTGCCAAACACAGCATTTTCTTGTGGCAACAAATGCAAAAACAATCCATTGTACAACACCTATTATCTGTCAGATAATTTTAACACTGTCAATAAGGCAGATAATTTTGATTTCAGATTTCAGAGTAAAAGTTGCAACTAGACAGCAGATTTCTACACGTTGAGCGGCATCCACTCCATCTCCAATTCCAGCTCACCGGACTCAGTGTGCTGCAGCTTCAGCGCCACCCCTGCTTCACCTTGCCGCCGGAGACCACCACGGCGCTGTCCCTGACGAGAGCGTTATCCTCGGACTTCAGCCACCGGCCGATCTGAATGTCACCCAGCAGCTCCGGGTTGCTAAATGCTGCGGCAGCGTTGATCATTGTCTGCAGGTCGATCTCGGCCTCACCCATGAGGTCGTCCTTGGACACCCTGTCATGATCGAACACTTGCTGCTTGCATTGTTGCGTGAGTGAAAGAAAGAATCAAAGGGTTTGTTTAAGTTGGCATTGCCAGATTCAGTAAGCATTCTAACCCTCAAAATTTAGATGGCGTCATCTGATTCAGTTTCAAAGCTCAAAGATACTGTGTGTGATGTATAGTAATCGTGTAGTTCATTACCAGCTTCAGAGGTCCATATTGCTGGGGAACAGAGAGCTTCAGTTCTTCATTCCAGGCAGGATTTAGGTTGCCATTGATTACTGAAGTTTGTGCTTTCTGCAATCATCAAGGACGTGCATAAATTTGATAACAAAGAATTTATTTACTCTGTTGTGATTATAACAAAAACGACCAAAATTACCTGCTGCCCTAGCGTCAGGACGACATAAGGGTCACTGCTTGACATATCCCTGATGGCTAGGTTGGTTCCTCCAATCACCTTTACATTCAATATTCCGATAAACTCGATCATGCCGACCTGCAAATGCGAAAAAAAGAATCACTACATCTGAATACTGGGCAACAGAATAATAATCATATAGTAAATGATCAGCTTGGGGACAGCCTTACTTGACTCTTGGAACCATCAGAATGAGAGGCGTTGCTTGCATGTTTTCCAGAGTCACTAGCATGATGAGAAATAATCCGCAAACTTGGCTTCAGAAATTCCTGCAGCTCATATTTTGACCTGAAACAATGGGAATGCATGCTTCAGTAGTTGACTACCTATGACAGTGAGAATATGGAGCTCATTAGTACACCACGCGCTTGAATAAAAATGCCTTCCGCAGATCAAGTTCGCAAAGCAAAGAATAACAAAAATCTCCAAAGAGCTCGATGAAATTTCTTGTTACACTGAAAAAGAATATCCTTTCCAAATAATCACAAACCTGATGAATTTTTCTCGCTCTTTCTGGGTACAATCTGGATGTGGCTTCTGGTAGCCCTCTGGCAGAAAGGCCTCATATATTGCATTTGCCTGAGAATTCCCACCAACTTCTATCATGGAGTCAACTTCACTGTCAGTCCACTTGTCCAGTGTCACCGACAGAACCTGTGCCAGATAAACATTAGGTTCATCGTGATGATTATATCTTAAGGACGATCGCCCTGTTGCTTGAGCTTATTCAGCACTACTTTACAGCCATGGAACATAATTTTTCTCTCACAACATTTCATCATAAAACTGTAACTATCCAACAGTTATATTTTGCATGTTGTACTGTTATATGCAAATAATGGCATCATTGCTAGCAGACAATAATAAGCTCTAAAAACAAACAAGAAACAGGAGAGGGAAATCGAAAGGAAGAAACATGTAAGATTATTTCTGGTTTTGAGAATGCGACTATAGAAACCTTCGAAATATGTGTACCGAGACTTCTGTGGACGCCAGAACATTTTACACAAATGAATACCCCAATATTAGCTGATCTGCAAGGATAAAACTCAGTTATTTGTGTTTCTCCAGTCACAAAAGTCAGAAGCAAAGGACTAGGCATATAACAGACCTGGTTATGTTCAAAAGAAAAGTATGGGGAGCAGACAAAGGGTTCTCCTGATTTATTTTGCAAGGTTATGCATGATTTTTTTTGAGGAAGTTATGCATGATTTATTATTGCTCTATTATGGTAATATGTCTTCTACAAATGCCTTGCCAGTGGCAAGAACTGATATCCAAAGGGGAGAAAAGACAGAAAGTTCAAGCAAACTGAAATTGAGCACATGGTGACCTATTCATGCTCACGCAAATACTTACGCCCATTTGGGATCACGCGCGCTGCAGTCAGCGCAAATGTGGTTTTCACTCCTTTGCAACAACTCCTTTAGCTTCGCCATGTTAGCTGGAAGGCAAAGGTGAATGTGATTTCATAAAGCAACACCTGAGAGCAGAGTGAGATCACTAAAACTTTAGAGAGCAATCTAGTGGCTGTACCATACAAGTAGCAAAAATGACAAAAAAAAAAAAGAAGAAAGCTTTCAGGTTTTTTTTTTGGCTGATCTTGTGTGCATTATTCCCGAACATATATGTTGTTTGCTCAATGACTTGATTTTGCTACGGGATTTTTCCATTGTGAGGACCCGGATTTTGCTACGGAAAGCCATTTGCGCATACCTGATCCACTCAATCCTGGCAAATGCGTCAAACTGTACTCAATCCTGGCAAATGGATGTTGAAACGAAAAAAATGTGAATAAAAGAAGCATCTGAATTCCAAACTTCCAAGAATACCGTTGGAATTGCTGAAAGCGTTGAGTAATTACTTCCAAATTCCTAGCCAATGTGGCCGCGAAATGCGTAGATTTTACTGTGAATTGGGACCAAGCGCAGGTCGCAGCCGGATTACTCGGAGAATAATCGCGAATCGAAAGTCGACACAGCACCAACTGCACCATGCGATTCAGCATCGGAGAAATCAGGAGCCCACGCGAGCGCGATTGTTGGGGCCGAAGAAAGAAGTGCAGGATTGCTTACCGGGAGAGAGCGACTGCCGGATCAGCTCCGATTCCTTGCCCCCTCCTGTCCGCGATGGGTTCGGGCTGCAGCGCTGAGAGCCCGAGATCTTCCTCCTCCGCTCCTTCCCCTCCCCTCCCCTCTGATCGCTAGAACAGCTGGTCCACGTGGCCTGGTCGGCTGTTCACACGTGCGACACTGTGGGTCGGGGCCAGATCCGCCCCCGGCTGCCACGGGAGGCCGACGGGCTGGCCCCAGCTGCAGGGCTTTTTATATTTTCGGGGCAACTTGCAAATTTGCAATGCTTCCTGTCCGTGATGCATGGTTCTTCTTTTTGGCCTCACTTTTCTTTTTCAGCACCGGCGCCAAAAATTTCGGGAAGAAATTGAGGGTTTGCCACGTGACGTGTCACCGACATTGCCAGTGAGTTTATTGCTACCTCACTGTGCGTGTTTGGTGTGCGATGACCTGGTTTACCAGGTAACGTGGAGTTTAGTAGATTAAGGTCCCTCTGGATGAAACATGATAATGATTAGCTATTGAAAAATTAGGTGAGGTAGATTCAAAGGATCCAGCTAATAGGTTAACTAATTTTTAGTTAAACACTTAGCTAATAACTATTTCACTAGCTATTCCAATCCAGCTAATACACAAGTTGAAAAGAAGGGACAAAGCACCGGTACATCTACCTTTTAACAATACATAGTAATCAACGAATAGTTTGCTAGCTAATGTTGACAGTAAACTAGCAAGCTAACTATTAGCTATTAGTAGATCCAAACATGGTCTAAGAAAAGTTTATGTAGGGAGTTAAGCTCTTTGATTGCTCAAGCTTGGGAAGTGAGACACACCAAGCTTTGTTATTGGTTACCAAAGATTAATACACTCCTCGGGTGCAATTGCAAATGAGTTCGCCTCTGTAGTGTACATATATGCCATAAAAAGGAAAAAAAACTAGTTGTTCTGTGTGAGCTAGAGTGTCGAAAAAATGGTTAAATTGGTGGGGGAAGACCCATGAGATATTAGGACAGGCTATAGTGGGTTAGAGTTAGCCTAGTGGCAAAGAATGTTGTTTATTTTGACATGGAAATTTTTTTTCTACATTAAAGCTAAAACTCACCCAAGTGATTCGAAGCCCCCGATCCTCTCACTTGAAAGTTCCATTCAATCAATGGACATCATGACATCGTCTTCCTCAACACGAGCAAGGTCAGGGTTAGGGTTTAGGGACGTCACATGCGTGTAGCCTCCGGGTTTAGAGAGATCTTTGGGGAATCATCAACCTAGTGATGGTGACAAACAAGAAAGACAGATCCACAACAAGATGGAGCTGTGGCGGGGGCACTGCCTGCAGCAGTAGTGGAGGATAGTGGTTGGGCAATGGGGGCATCAAGCTTCAGCTACTTCACGTTAGTGACAATAGTGTGGCAGAGGAGGTGGCGTTAAGACACCAAATCCGGTGGCAGCGAGGGAGCTCGACCAACACGCCTTGATGTAGAAGTTGCCAGAGGAGGAGATTCGCCAGGAGTGGGTAGTGTGCCAGGCGGTAGGTGTGCTACCGGAGTTGAGAGGGAAGGTGGGGGCTTGTAGCGGCAAGCTTTGCATCACCTAGGGGTGTTGAGAGCGACGATATGCAAGATAATGAGGAAGAAGCAGAAAAGGATATATGTAGGTGTGGCGGCAGTGGTGGGCATACATTGTATCCATGTCATCCATTTTTATCCGATCGTTAAAAAATCAACTAAGGAAGTAAACAAATTGTTTGATTAATGACAAACATACCCCTTTGTAATGCAAAAGACTTTTACACCACTAGTCATGCAAAACACGAGTAGCTCGAACACGAGGACATGATAAAAGCAAGGGATAAAACAAAAAGGCTCACTTTAACGGTGCTAGAGATAAAGAACCTCATTGGCGATAGGGTTTAGGATTTCGGGTCTTCTATGGCTACAAGATATAAAAGGAGATTGTTTGGAGATCACAAGTTCGACAGTGGTGATGGATGAGACATCGATTAGGTGGGGGTGGTGAGAATGTGCCAGCCGTTAGGTCGGTGGGAGAGTTCGGTTGGATGATGACGACTAAAGAGGAAAAGGTAGGTGCAAGAGAGGAAGAGAAAGATGTAAGAGATGTAAAGCAAATGTATATCACCAGTGGGAAGAGGAAGATGCAAGAGATGTAAAGGAATTGCATATCACCCGCGGGGGCGACATGAAGAGGAAGATGCAAGAGATGTAAAGGAACTGCACATGCCGATAACGTATGCCAGTGGCAGAGTGTATAATGATATCGACGGCAGAAGCGAGAGAATGAGAAAGATACGAGAGATATAAGGAAGTACGCGTGCATATAACGTGTGCTGTTGGCAGGCATAATAGTGATATCGGCGGCGGGAGCAAGTGAGGATGAGGAAGATGCGAGATATAAAGAAAGTATGCGTGCAGATAACGTGTGCCAGTGGCAAGGTGTATAATGATATCGACGGCAGAAGCGAGAGAATGAGGAAGATACGAAAGATATAAAGGAAGTACGCGTGCATATAACGTGTGCTATTGGTAGGCATAATAGTGATATCGGCGGCGGAAGCAAGTGAGGATGAGGAAGATGCAAGAGATATAAAGAAAGTATGCGTGCAGATAACGTGTGCCAGTGGCAGGTATAATAGTGATAACGACGGCGAGAGCAAGGCGAGGAGAAAGATGCTATGGATATAAAGAAAGTATAGATGCAAATAATGTGTGCCAGTGGAAGGCATAATATACGGTTAGACGCACGGTTAGTCTTGTCATTTTTTTAAATAGAGTCGACGAGGATCAAGTGGCTTATTTTCTCGTGTGGACAAAAAAAAGTAGCTGTGACAAATGAAGGATGCTACAGGACCAGTGTAGCGAGAACAAGTTCGAGCACGATAATGACGGGAGAACCGAGACAGACGTTCAGGTATGCCATGACCACGTGAAGATGAAACCACCACAGATTTCCCCTCAAAAAAAAAAAAAGAAAGAAAGAAACCACCACAGATGTCACCCTCAAAATTTTCACCGGAAAGAATGGAGGGGAAACCGCTCAGGGTGCGCAAAATTTTCCATGGCGTGCCCTGACATACGCTGCTCGTGCTCGGCGGCGAGGCCCCGCGGCGAGAACTTGACAAGGACACCAAACCTGGCCTGGCCTGGCCTGGAGGGAGGGAGGACGAAGACAACAGGAACAGTCACCTATGCCATGCTGATCGAGCTGCAAGCTTCGTCCTCCCACTCGGCGGCCGGCCCGCCGATGGATCCCCGGCGATCCGGTGGTCCAGCGCCGAAACGAACCTCCACCGGCCGGAAAGCTCAGCTCAATGCGCGCACGATGCATCCAGGCACAAATCGATAGACTTAGAAACAAGAATCAAAGGTGTGCGAGAGACGAACACGAGAGCAAATCCTTCCTTGTTATTCATGGACACCGCACCGCTGACCTGCTACAACCGAAAGCCGACCACAGACATGCGCAAGACAACAAGTGAAGCTCTGATCAGCCAAACCTCCGCCTGGGAGTATGTAGTACAGTACAGGGCAGCGGCGAGCCATCTCATCTCGCCCTCCAACTCTAGCGGCGCCAGAAGCAGCGGAGCTTGAGCCGGCGCGCGACGACATTGACGATGGCGGCGACGGGGTCGAGCGGGCCTCCCGTGATGAAGCGGCCGACGATGAGGCAGGCGACGAGGAACAGGGGCAGACACGAGACACCAGAGCACGAAGTCGAGCGCCGAGTCGAGGTCGACGTCCCACTGCCACACCCTCAGCATGGCCATCGGTACTCGGGCTGGAGCCGGAGGAGGCAAGCAAGCACGGGCGGAGCTGGAGCCGGACGAGGAAGCGAGGACGCCGAGGAGAGGGAAAAAAAGAAAAGAAGGAAAGGTGGAACGAGCGAGCAGCTAGCGCGCGCGGTTGCAGCTGGATCAAGGTGGGGACTTGCCGTGACTGGACTGCGGTGGATGGATCGGCGCAGGCCGACGAGAAAAAGAGGGGGGTTTTGACGAGCGGCGGCGGCGAGACGCGTAATCGATCGATCGTGGGCTCGTGGCCGGCCGATCCCCGCCCCGCGCGCGCAGGCAGCCCCGGCTGGCCCTCCCCGTCCGTGGCGCGGAGCTAGCACGGATCCGCCCCGACATGGACTCGTCAGAGGGCTGCTGCAGGCGTGAGCTGAAACCGGCATGGTCGGCCGAGTGCGCTGTCCGCTTCCGGTTGCCGAGTTGAGCGACGGGAGAGTGGGGGGAGGAGATGGATAGGTCCGCCCCCGAGGAGGAAAAAGGGAAAAGGGGGGACGCGGGGCGGGAAAGGGGAAAGCTTCCTCCATTCCCGCGCGGACTACCTCGCTCGTCACTACCAACCACCCGTTGCTGCTCATGGCTACGCTAGTCACTAGCCACGAGGAGTCTACGAGGACTGGACATGACACCACTCACGAGTCATCACAACAACAGTAATTCGGTTACCTCGGCTCTAATCATCGTTGATTTTGGATCACCGCCGGCTGCCGCATGTGCATTAATTTCCTTAAAAGTCATTGGATGATGAGAGAAGAATAGCCGTGTGAAACTGAGGAACACCATTCTGAGCTCAAATTTTAATTAAATCATGACATTTTTGTCTCTGGGCACCGATAGATCGAACGTGCGCGCTTTGAGCTTTAGTTTGGTTGTTCATATATTGTACTGAAGTTGTAAGAATTATACAGTATTCAGTTCATTTTATAGAAAATATAGAAATCAGAAAAATTTCTACATTTCAAAGAGAGCCTTCGTTTGGTTCATATTGTACTGACGTTGTTGCTGCTGGCCGGGGTCAAATCGGCGTTGTTGCTGCCTTAGTTTGGTTCATACCATACCGATGTTGTTGCCTGTGGACTTGATTAGGGTCGTTGTGAACCTCCCCTAACGTTTCGTGGGCTCAGCCCTATCGCCATGTTTTCCACTGGTGGCGGCGTCGGCAAGGATCAGCGCAGGCCGACAAGCGGAGAGGCTTGGACTCCCTGTTCGCACTCATCGGATGGGAAATTTGGAAAGAGCGGAATGCGCGGTGCTTCAGGCAAACTGCAACCTCGGTGCCGCAGCTCCTCCTAGTCATCAAGCCTCAGGCAGACTTGTGGGTTCAGGCGGGCGCCAACCATCTTAGGAGTGTTGCGTCGGGGGTAGGAGTACGAGGCAAACGAAGGTAGCCTTTAGCCTAGATATCACGTCTACACTAACGACTACTACTCTAGTATTGCGCAGGGTTATCCATCTTTATCAGGGCCCTATACTAGAGCATTCACCACAGGGACGGACGACGAACCCATAAACAAGAATATGCAAGGCTTAACTAATTAAAGACTTATTACCAAAGGAAACAGAACACTCACTTAGAGGAATGATCCGTTGTGGCACAGATGTTTGTCAGGTACAAGCTCGGGGAGACAATGACAAGCCCGATACTTCCCCGATCTCTCCTTCACATCTCTCCCTATTACAACTCTAGATAGCTAGCTAAGGCCTAAGCCCTGTAGCTCAAGTGTGGTAGCTCTTTCTCCCTTGGAATGCTGTTATAAGTGAGGGAGTGAGACCCTCTACTTATAAGTGGGAGAGAGGGATGATTCCATGGCATATTCTCCTCATTAACTCCCCCAAACCAACCTCAAACTAGCGTCTATGTTTAGTGTATCAGGCAATACACCCCGTAACTGCCTTTAGGGTGTCGGCATGGGCCATCTGGAGAAGGTTGGGCCCGAGCAAAGCCAGCAGGGGCATGGACGCACCTGGGGCGTGGCTGCCCCTAGGCTGGGTCTCCTTGACTCTAGTTTCATCTTGTGGGCCTCTTTGATCTTCTAGAGTGGGTCTGTGTAGGTAATGTGCTGATTGGTGGTGTTTGGATTTGGGCTTTGGCCTTTTTCTCCCCTCTTGGCTGGGCCCTGATTGGCCTGGTTGTGGGCCTTCTCCTCTGGGCTCATGTCGGGTGTTATATGATAGTATCTTTTGTACACTTTTTGGCATATTTCTTGTATTATCCCGACATGTCCTCTTGCAAGTGATGAATCACCAAAACTTATGGAACTTTGTTAGTTATAAGCCCTATATCTAAGTTTGGTGCTTGTTTTATGTAAGAGTTGGCGGTTAAAAGTGTGAGCTAAGAACCGCCAACAATGCTCACAACGTAGGGAAGGTAGTTGGCGATTGGAAAGAACTAAGGAATAAATTCTGTCTTGCGTTCTTCCTTATATCCCGAATTACTGCACTACAATAAGAGATACTCAACTTCCAACAAAAAGAAAAGCAATCTATAGGTGCAGCTTGGGACAGATTCTCAATTTTAACAAGATCTAGCCTAGACTTGTCTATACCAACCATGTGCTTTTGCAACATTTCTAGTTAGGGCTTAGCAAGGAATCTACCCTACAACTCGATATAGCTGCCGGAGGTTCATTTACCCATAAAACCACAGCGGAAGGAGAAGCTCTCCTAGAGTGCATTCTAGAGAACACACCCCTGCTAGAACCCCTCCATGTAGAGCCCGAGCTGAGCCATGAGAAAGTCCCTTCGGCTAGGGTCAAACCCATAACACCCTTAGAGAGACCCTCGCCCGAACTAGAAGTTTCGGAGGAAGGTTTCCAACCTTCAGACTTTCCATACTTCAAGGATGAATTTTTTGAAGATTTTAGAAACACCTCGAATTACGCATACCAAAGGAGGCCACTAGTCCCTATCATTCCTTGCGATCCCATGGACAAAGAACTTTTTAGGGAATCTATCAAGGAATTGACCGCAATTATGAGTAGCGAATGGGTAGATGAGGGAGAGCTTTCTTCTGAAGAAATTCAGATTCGTGCCCCCTCCCGACCTATCCACTGTAAAATCCAAGGGAACTGAGTGGATATGTTGTACAATCCAACTGTAGGAGCAAACCTCATGTCAAAATCCTTCGCACTCACGTGTTTGGGTGAAGAACCTCGTGCCCCAATAGTCAAGTCCTTTAGAATTGCCCCTCAATCTAGCCTAAAAGAACTTGGGATTCTACACAACATAACCCTCCACCACGGTAATGTTGAAATGTCCCTCGATTTCCATGTCTTTGACATCCCTGATTTTGACATTTTGATAGGGCATCCCCTAGAAAAACTCTTCTTAGACCCACCAAAAGTAGAGGATCTGGACATAAAGCTGGGGAGAGACACCTTTACCATTCCTATCACTCGAGCCAAAAACTCGATGGCAGAATCTCTCCCCTATCCTAACTTGTCCAAGGAAGTTATGTCGGTTTTACCCTTTGATTCTCCTAAGTCGTCCTTAGAAAAGGATGCGAAACTCTTCATAGAAGAAGAGGGCGACTTTGGAGAAACCATAGACCTTCCTCAAGAGGAAGCATTGACACGACCTCCGGTTGAGCTAAAACCTCTACCTGCTGGCTTACGCTATGCTTTCCTAAATGGAGATAAAGAAACTCCTGTAATCATTAGTGATAAGCTTTCTGATGAGGAGACGTCCAAACTCATCGCTATTTTAGAAAAACATAGGTCAGTCTTTGGGTATTTTTTGCAAGATCTCAAGGGGATTAGCCCAACTCTCTGCACCCATCGCATACTGATAGACCCTTCAAGTACACCATCTCAAGAGCCTCAGTGTAGGCTAAATAATGCGATGTGGGAAGTCATGAAGAAGGAAGTTCTCAAACTTTTTCATGCCAAGATAATCTATCCCATACCACATAGCGACTGGGTTAGTCCCGTCCAAGTGGTTCCTAAGAAAGGAGGCATGATGGTCGTTAAAAATAATAAAAATGAAGTAATCCCACAATGAATCATCACGGGGTGGAGAATGTGTATTGATTACCGAAAACTCAACGCGGAAACAAAGAAAGACCACTTCTCACTGCCTTTCATTGATGAAATGCTAGAACGGTTGGTGAAGCATTCTTTCTTCTATTTCCTTGACGGGTATTCGGGATATCATCAGATTCCCATCCACCCCGATGATCAGAGTAAGACAACATTTATATGCCTGTATAGAACATATACGCTTATCGCAGAATGTCATTCGAGTTGTGTAATGCGCCCACGTCATTTCAATGGTGCATGATGTCTATTTTATCAGACATGATAGAGGAAATCATAGAAGTTTTCATGGATGATTTTTTAGTCTATGGCAAAACCTTTGACCACTATCTGGAAAATCTAGACAAAGTTTTGCAGAGATGCCAAGAAAAGGACCTGTTATTTAACTGGGAAAAGTGCCACTTCATGGTCCGTGAAGGCATCGTTCTTGGGCACCTTGTGTCTAAGAGGGGGATTGTGGTAGATAAGGCCAAGATTGTAGTCATTGAGCAACTACCGCCCCCATGAATGTAAAAGAAATCCGTAGCCTCCTAGGTCATGTAGGGTTGTATAGGCGGTTTATCAAAGATTTTTCGCAAATCGCTAGACCCCTCACGAACCTGTTAGCTAAGGATGCACCTTTTGAGTTCATATATGAGTGTTTAGACACTTTCCACACTCTCAAGAAAGCACTTATCTCAGCACCAATCATCCAACCATCCGATTGGTCGCTGCCATTCGAGATTATGTGTGATGCTAGTGACTATGTTATTGGTGCGGTCCTTGGCCAAACCAAAGTTAAGAAGCATCACACAATCACATACGCTAGCAAAATGCTGTCAGGAGCACGGCTTAACTACGCTACCACAGAAAAAGAGCTCTTAGCAGTCGTTTTTGCTATCAACAAGTTTAGGTCTTAGTAGGTGCAAAAGTTATCGTTTATACCGATCATGCTACACTTAAATATTTGCTCACTAAGAAAGATGCTAAACCTAGATTAATAAGATGGGTTCTCTTACTCCAAGAATTTGACCTTGAAATAAAAGATAAAAAGAGAGTAGAGAACACTGTCGCCGATCATCTATCGCGTTTGCATGTCACTAACATGCAGGAACTTTCAATAAATGACTTCCTACATGATGACATGCTACTCAAGGTGACAAACTCAAACCCGTGGTACACAAACATCATGAACTTTATGGTTTCAGGATACATACCACCGGGCAAAAACAAAAGGAAGCTACAAGCAGAAAGTAGACATCACCTTTGGGATGACCCGTACCTATACAGGCTATGCTCTGATGACCTATTGAGGATATGTGTACCCACGGTGGAAGGATTGTAAATCATCAAGAAATGCCATGCAGCACCGTACGGAGGCCATTATGAAGTATTCCACACACAAGCCAAAATCTAGCAATGTGGGTTCTTCTGGCCAACAATGTATGAAGACACCAAGGAGTGCTAAAAATGCCAGCTACAAAGTGGCATCATAGCTCGCAATGCAATGCCCCTCCACTACAACCTACAAGTTGAGATCTTCGATGTCTGGGGCATTGAATTCATGGGGCCATTCCAAAAGTCCTATGATAGCGACTACATCCTTATCGCCGTTAACAACCTGTCAAAATGGGTGGAAGCCCTATCATGCAGAGCTGCTGATGCTAGACATGCAAGGAAGATGTTTCATGAAGTGATCTTCCCTCGCTTTGGAACGCCACAAATTGTGATAAGTGTAACACCCTAGGGGTTGAGCATTGCATTAGCATTCCAAATCATGAGCATGAGCATCATTTGCATTCATAATCACATGTAATGTGAGTATGACCTTGAAATGAAACATGTGAAACATTACTTTGAAACGTGAATGTTGCGTGTGCTTGTTTAGATTGATTTTGCCCTAATTATGCTTGTTAGGATAGTAAAACATGTTTGGTTATAATTGTAAATCATTTAGAATTATTTAGCATAATTTTTGGGGCAAGTTTGGTATTCAAAATTTCCTCAAATTTTGCTTTTAAAATATTCTAGAAAAATAGGGTTTTATTTGAAAAATAGACTTTGAATCCTTAATTCAAAATCTGTTTGGAATTTCAAAATGTGCCCTAAAGCAATGCTATAGAGAATTAAATTTTGAACAAACTTTTGAAAATGCCTTTTTCTACCTCAAAATTTGAATTTGAGACTGTTTTAGAAAATATGGAATTGAAATTAGAAAAGAAAAACATTTTTTCTTGTTTATCAGGCCGCCGCCTCACTTCTGGCCCATCAACCGAAGCCGGCCCAACACTGTCCCCGCGTTCGCTTCTGCTCCCGCGCCTCGCCTCGGCCCAGCCTGCTCTCCCTCGGCCCAGGCCCACGCTGCGCACTGCCTCCTTCTCGCGCGCGCGGACACGCCGCTCCGACCGTGCGCAGACGCTCGACGCCGCGTGGCGGCCGCATGCCACGCCGTTCACCGCGTGGACACCGGTGGCCCTCGCATGCTTGACCTCAAGCCACAGCGCCCGCGCCCCTGCCTCTATTCCATCCCTATCTCGCTCGCTCCCTGTTTCCATTTGGAGAACCCGAGCGGGAGCCGAGCGCAGCGCCACGCTCCGCCACCTCCGCCACCGTGTTCCGCCGTCGGCGAACCGCCTTCGCCCGATTGCCCGCACGCCACGCTCCGCCACCTACCCCTCTTCCCCGAACAAGCAACCGCACCACCGTTTTCACAGCGGTAAGGCTCAATCGAGCATTCTTGCGCGCACCACCATGGCCGGAGCCGCCGAGCTCATGCTCCGCCTGCCGGCACCCTCGCTCCTCCTCTATCCCCTTGAGCCGCCTTCCCGTGTTCACCATTTTCTCACGGACCCCGTGCGTGCTCCATCTCGCTCGGTCATGGCCGGCAATGGCCGTCGGCCGCTAGTGGCTGTCGCGCTGCCGGAAACGCCGGCGTGGCGTGCCCGTTTCCCCCCTCGGCTTTCTCTGGGCCAGGCTGGCCGTGGGCCGAAGCCCGAGTCAGGCCGCCTCGCTCCTCCCCGCTTGGTCGCTCAGGCCAAAAATGGCCGTGGGCCTGGTTGTTTCCATGGGCCGGCCCAGTAGCAGAAAGAAAAAAGAGTTCTATTTTTATTTATTATTTGGGAAGAAAAATACTTTGGGAAAATGTTTGTGTACTCATTTGTGCTCCAAAAATGGTGAAATAAATTGTATTGTGATCCTTATGACTAGATCTAGGGTTTAAAAATATTGCATATCAGTTTTGTGGTACTTTTATGTGGAGGTTTATTTAATTCTTGTATGTGCTGTTATATTAGAAAATGTGTAATAAATCATAGAAAACTCAGAAAAATATGATTCCAAGTTTTTTACTTTTCTTGTGTAATGTAATTTCTAGGAAAAATATATGTCATGCATGTTCTATAGAAAAATTATGATGTGTAGCTCGGGTGCATTTAATTGATGATTTTTGTTATTTTTGATAGAGAGCAAAAATTGTATAAAACATGCTTATGATAATTTTTGGACCGTGATTGTTTACTGTATAGAGCATAGGAAAAATATTAAATCTATTGTTTGATACTTTTCATAGTACTAAGTATTTTCATGCTTATTTTTATGCTATAACTTGTCATTTTTTATAGGTTATTTTACTTATCTAAATCCTATGAGAAGTTTAGGGTATGCTACATGGAGGAGGACTATGTTACTGTAATTTTTGTAGATTTTTCTAGGCACCAAAGATATATGTTGCTGTGTAACCCTAGTTTAAATAAGAGATAAAATGTTATTCTTTATGAGTAATTTGTTTAATAATGAGAGTTTGGTGTATCTTTGAAGCACCCAAATACCTTGCTGGTGTTACTTGATAAGTTAATGTGGTTATACTAGTAAAGTATAGTAGCACTTATGTTAGGGTTATGTGTTAAATAGTGTAAAAGTAACGGAAAGGGGTGATGAAAGAGAATGCAATAGATGACATGTTCTATTAGTAACTGAGTGGAGGATGCTAACTACCTTGTAGAGAGATTTTGTCTCAAGTTTATACCGTAAGTCTCAATGTGTTCATCTGCATATCATGTCATCATGATCATAGCATATCCCCGCATCCGATGCACCGTTTGCATGTTTACTTATATCATTGCATCATACAGGATCGCATGAGGAGTCGCCAGTAGCAGTACAGGAAGAGTAGATTGGGACAGATCCGCAAGAACTCTAGGCATAGGAGGTGCCCGAGGAAGAGGAGCAAGAAGAGGACTTGCCCGAGTGCATGGATCACTAGCCTAGTTCGTTTGAGCGAGGCAAGCCCCGGAGCATTCTAAATCTCCTAATTTATAAAAGCAATTCTTTATATATGAGTTATATATTGTTGCATTAAGTTATATGAGTTGAGTGGAACTATTGTTGCATTTATTACTATCCTTGCCCACCTAGTTACATGTTTACCCTGTTAGGTCAGGATCGAATAACTGCTTAGCCTTGCTTAGACCGGTAGCGATCGGTGATTTTCGGTCACCTACATTGATAGGTGGTTACTGAGAGAATTTAGCTATAAAAAGCATGATATCCTGGAATTAACCATGTGTTGATGGATAACTGGAGACCGAACGGAAAAGTTGGAAGCAACCAGACAGGGTTCTGGGGTGCTGTTTGTCGGTGTTTGGACTCAGGAGGGCCCTAAGCCGATGAGTGAATTTGTGCTACGTGCTCCTTACTCCGAATGGTGATGCAAAGAGAATATACGGGGGTTTATCCTGGTTTGGGCGAAGAAGGCCCTACGTCTAGCGGGGAAAGGAGAGTATTGTATTTCCTTGCACCTAAGTGCTTGTGTAGGGGTTACAAGCCGTGAGAGAGGGAGCCGGTCCCAAGTCTCAAGGAAAGAGTACAATAGAGTGCTGCTTGAGATGTTGATCTTAAAAGTGGGGAGATGTCTCATTTTTTTTGTCTTTCGTTCTCTGTTGTTCGTCATTCGTCAGAGTGCTCCTTGCCCTCCCCTTTTATAGACTCAATGAGAGGATAAGGCTTACAACAAGCCCTAGGAAGTGCCTTGGAGGAGAAGGCAGAGCGGGTACTGTTGGTGTTGCTGTGGCGATGTGCTCGGTACATGCAGGCCATCCCTAGGGAGACGTGGTGATGTTGATGATGGGACGGCGGTACATCTGGGGGCCTACAGAGGACGTGCGATTCCCTATGGTTGACGTATGGGTAGTAGTCTCCTTGCTCGACTGATGGCGGTCGTGATGAGGTCATGACCATGCTTGGAGAATTACATGGAGGCCAAGGAGATCAGCAAGGGCATCCAAATCGAGAAGGAGGCCCAAAACTTATCCGGTTCGAGTCACCAAGGTGGAGGCCCAAATCAAGTTTGAGTCCACCTCGGAATCTAGGACCAGTCTGCCTTGAACTGGTCACCCAGGACGCATACGGACTCCGTTTTTGATGATCCATATATGGATGGAAAGCTTATTTGATAAGGAAGCCAACCCAAGTAGTCCTACGTCAAAAGATGTTCAGAATCAACGGGAATCGTCGAAACAAGTCACCATCCAGAATCTGTCAGGGCGCTATGTCGCCGTCTTTTGGGCCGATTGGCCATGTATCGTGTCGGGCCTTAAGCCCAAGTTGTGGGCGCCCAACCCCTGGCCGTTCCCAACCCTAGGTCGAGTCTTAGACTATAAATATAGCCACCGCCGCTGTTAGACAATCGGGTTTTGTTTAGAGTTTAGTTTTCCATCGAGAAACTGAATCGTTCATTGTAACTGTGGTGACAAATCCTTTTACAGTGATCCAGGGCCACTGTTCTTGATCTCCTCCACTGTGTCGATTAGTCCTTTGGAACCGAGTTCTTGAACCCTCTATTGATATTCGCATCATTCATATTTGCAATTTCAGATTGCGTGTTTTTACCTTCTTGCTTGTGTTCTTCGATTCGCTTGCAGAAAAAGCCTTCTTGGCGAGGTCAATCAAGTTGTGCTTGATTGATAACCAACAGAGCAGTGGTGTAACGGTTGCAGGGTTCGAATCGTGTCTGATTTGAAGTCGGATCGCCAACGTCGAGATCTCCACAAATCGAACTTACCGGTTATCTCTCGAAAGATCGGGCCAGTATTCATCAATTGGTATCAGAGATATTTCAGGTTTACCGCGAGGTATAATCTCGTTTGCCTTAGATTCATATTTGTTCATTACCTAGAGTCCACAAAAAGCCCAATACTATTTCAATTTCCGCTGTCCTATCACCTTTGTGCCTTTGCAATTTCGTTTCAGATTCGCATTGTTGAGCTTGTGTCCGTGGTCGAGTCTTGTTGCTGGTTTAGGATTGTGTTCGTAGTCGTCGCTCAATCGCCCATTGCTGTGATTTTTGTTTTCCGCCGCTATCCCATCCACCTTTTTCAAACAACAAGTCGAAGCCACCACATTACTCGACTTGCCCCGCTAGCCGCCTTGTGTAACTTCTCGCCACCGCGCAAACCCTAGATAGGTTGCCAGCCGCTCTTATTTTGCCTGCATCGCAGCCCTCCTTACATCATCAGGCGAATACCTACTGCTGTTAGTCATAGGAACCATCTTGTGCTCGGTGCGAATACCTACTGCTGTTAGTCACAGGAACCATCTTGTGATCGGTGTTGGAGTTTAGGGACGTTTTGCCCTAACTGCCGTATTGTGCCTTCTGAAAAACATAACTTGAGATACCTTCGGTAAAACAGGCATAACTTTTCGCTCATTTATCAGAAAAATCTGAAATTGTTTGAGCAGCTTCTTGACACCATTTGAGGCCGACCAAAACTCAACTTTGCCTTGTTTGGTTTCATCAAAATTGCCAAAAAAATTCAGGAAAATAAAGAAAAAAAATTGTCAACGTTTTTGCACGCTTTTCAAAGAACTTGCTGTATTTCTGTAGACCACATCCCACCTCAGTTGTAGGTTCCAATTTTTGTGATTGCATCTTTTGTGATCCTTGTTCAGAGAAAAATATAAAAAAATAGCAAAAAATAAAAAAGTTTGATTCCTACTAGTGCCTTTTGGGAAATTCCGGGAAAAATTCAGAAAAAAGAAAAATTCGGGTTACTTGCTTATTCTGTGAGTTCTTTCCATCGTCCTTTGCTTTCACCTTATTGCGCTACGTCTCGACACGTCTTAGCCAGCAGCTGTGATTTATACTTTGGATCCGGATTGAACAATTGCTAATCTGCATTCGTTAATTGCTCATCCTTGCTGTCATATTGTGTGCCTACCCATAGCTTCACATATTCTTCTGTCAGCACAGGTTCATCTTGCAACTGTTACCCACGCTCAACAACAGATTACTTTGCCACTTTGGTTTAGCTCCTGTTTGGCGTTGGTAAGAATACAGACAAGACGGTGTTAAGCCGCTTGTGATTTTGCATTCCACTTTCACCATTACCACTTGTTTCCTTTTAGTTGATAGGGATAACTTTCACTATTTTGTTCCTATTTTGTGTCTACAATGACAGGTTACAACACTCATCGATACGAGACAACAATGATGCATGAGCCACGCACTATTACTGCTACACCTCCTTCCGCAGGTCGTTCTATTCTTTCTTCTCCACCTACTTATGATGGTGTTGGTGCTGATGAGTACATTGAGTGGGAAAGTAAAATAGATAATATTTTTGCACACTGTCATATGTGTGAACGGAGGAAGATTAAGAATGCATCTAGTGTTTTGCGACATTTAGCATCAATTTGGTGGGAGTCTTTAAGTTCTTCAGATAAATCTCATACATGGAACGATATGAAAATTCTTATGAGAGAAAATTTTGTTAATCCATCTCTTGTAATTAATTCATATGATGAGGAACATCAACTAGACCAATCTCCTATTATTCCTCCTGTTGTGCCTAACCTTTTGCAGGATAATGCACAAAAGAGCGGGGATGACATGACAGAAAATGAGGTGTTTTCAGTTTCATGTGAACATTCACCACATGTTACTTCCACTGACAGTGAGAGCCAAGGTAATGCCAATGATGCTAATCTCACAAAAGATGAGAGTTCTCTTGATGTGCTGAATTTTTCCACCAATCATGTTATGATAGAGCAAATATTAGTGGAACCTTCGTTTGATTTACCTTTGTCACAAGATGATTTGCTTGATGTTTCTTGTGATAATGATGACTTGAATGATGATATTTATATTATTCCAATAATGAATGATCATGTTATATGTATGTTGGAATCAAACACTACTAATGCAAATAGACATGTTATTCATAATACTAGCGATCTTGATGAGCTAAAGTTGATGTCTTCTTTAAATACATTGGGATACATTGATTTTAATGTTCTTTGCAATCTTGATTATTTAGAGGAAAAACTTTATGCATATGCTAATTTTCCATGGTTGTCTAGACATACATATCATGTTTTTGGCAAATATAGCAACCGGGGACAATATATGGTACAGCGAGTTTACATTTGTACAACTGTGAATTCTTCTTTTGTTGTGCAAAATAATGATCACTTAGAGGACTATAAAATCAACAATGTTGTCATGCCATATTCCTCTCGTTTTGCTTTACAATCCCAAGTGGAATCCAAAGAAGGGGAGCATATGTTTCTTGTTAGTACTAATCTTTTGCAGGATAGTATTGACAAAGATCGTGTGTATTTTAATCGAGGAGACTACATGTTTGTAGGAGAAGGCATGCTGCAAACCAAAACATGTGGTCATATTCTTTCTTCCAACATTGTCAATTCCCAATATTTTGGCAACCTCGTTTGTCTTCATGTTGTGCAGAATGGCATTCAAGCAACATCGACACCGAGGACAGCTTTTTATCAAGAAGGGGAAGATGATGAGGTCATGACCATGCTTGGAGAATTACATGGAGGCCAAGGAGATCAGCAAGGGCATCCAAATCGAGAAGGAGGCCCAAAACTTATCCGGTTCGAGTCACCAAGGTGGAGGCCCAAATCAAGTTTGAGTCCACCTCGGAATCCAGGACCAGTCTGCCTTGAACTGGTCACCCAGGATGTGTACAGACTCCGTTTCGATGATCCATATATGGATGGAAAGCTTATTTGATAAGGAAGCCAACCCAAGTAGTCCTACGTCAAAAGATGTTCGGAATCAACGGGAATCATCGAAACAAGTCACCGTCCAGAATCTGTTAGGGCGCTGTGTCGCCGTCTTTTGGGCCGATTGGCCATGTATCGTGTCGGGCCTTAAGCCCAAGTTGTGGGCGCCCAACCCCTGGCCGTTCTCAACCCTAGGTCGAGTCTTAGACTATAAATATAGCCGCTGCCGCTGTTAGACAATCGGGTTTTGTTTAGAGTTTAGTTTTCCATCGAGAAACTGAATCGTTTATTGTAACCATGGTGACAAATTCTTTTACAGTGATCCAGGGCCCCTGTTCTTGATCTCCTCCACTGTGTCGATTAGTCCTTTGGAACCGAGTTCTTGAACCCTCTATTGATATTCGCATCATTCATATTTGCAATTTCAGTTTGCGTGTTTTTACCTTCTTGCTTGTGTTCTTCGATTCGCTTATAGGAAAAGCCTTCTTGGCGAGGTCAATCAAGTTGTGCTTGGTTGATAACCAACGGAGCAGTGGTGTAACGGTTGTAGGGTTCGAATCGTGTCTGATTTGAAGCCAGATCGCCAACGTTGAGATCTCCACAAATCGAACTTACCGGTTACCTCTCAGAAGATCGGGCCAGTATTCATCAGGTCGAGGCCGGGTCGGGACATGGCGGAGGAGGGTCGATGGGAAATGGATAAGGCCGAGCCCTAGAAATCCTGGGACATGATGGTTGGACCGTGCGTGTCATGGCAGGAATAGTGGCTGCCTTTCATTGCCCATCCCGGGATGGGCAGTAAAAAGTAAGACTAGACACGGACGCTGCTCCCACGCCAGTGGCGCTGTGGCCACGTTGGTGGAAGTGGTGGCGTTAAATGCTTTGTCGATGAGTTGGTGGGTGAGGCAGGGTCGACCCGGTCGACCCTGGGTCATGCAAGTCAGAGAATTTCTAGGGGTCGAGGCTTCCTGTCGAGCGAGCCTCGTACGAGTCGGAACGCGGTCGGGGGCGTCCCGTCTGCATACGCACGTGGCTCAGATCGGTGTATCTATGTGGGTGGAGCCTCAACTCGATCTCTCTTTAGGAGGTTTTTAGGGCGTGAATTCCTTAGGGTTTACTCCTTTTAATCGCTGGTTTTGGGTACCCCTAATTTAGGTACTCGACAGTAGCCCCCGAGCCTTTGCACGAGTGTGGTCACTCTCGCAGAGGCTTGAGCGAGTTATGAACTAGAGTTGTAGCACCGTTGCTCTCTGGTGGGTGCGTGCAAGCGCACCCGCCGGGTGTAGCCCTCGAGGCCTCGGAGGAGTGTGTGACTCCTTCGAGGGCTTTAGCATGCTGTATCGTGGGACGTTGTTTTGCTAGGCCCTGAGGTGCGTTTGGTCTCCTTTCATCAGAGTTGGCTAGTTGCGGGCAAGCCCCCAAGCCTTTTCGTGCGTTAGGCCAACCATGGATTTGCCCATCGTTATTGTTCAACCCTCATGCATCCTTTGGTCAAGGGGGAGGGGGACACCATACTACCCTCAACGAGCGAGTTCTGACGACCCCTGGTGAGCTGTTAGTGGGGAATTCGAGTGGGAGCCCGTGCCTCATTTGATAGGGGTCGGCTAGCAGCCATGGAGGCGCTCTCCAAAGATGCCAAAGAGTAGTCGTGTGGATCTCGGCTCCGTTCGGTAGGATCCGAGGGCTTGATGCCTCCCTTCGAGGGATTCCACCGCTGACCTCTCCTTTAGCCTCAAATATGTCTGAGGGTGTCTCGAGAAAGTGGCTCGAGCCTTGGCCTTGTACTGGCACGTCCTTAGTCATCCCTGACTCTATTTACTCGAGGGCAGCTGTTGAACCCTGGTCGAGGGCCAGCTTTCGATCCCTCGAGGTTTATAGCAGGCTCGAAGCCCGTTGTTCATTCACCTAGAGATGTCCATCTTTATTGTTCAACCCTCATGCATCCTTTGGACAAGGAGGAGGGGTGGGAACGCCGTACTACCCTCGATGGGCGAGTTTCAATGACCCCTGGTGAGCTATTAACGGGGAATTCGACTGAGAGCCCGTGCCCCATTTGATAGGGGTCGGCTAGCGACCATGGAGGCGCTCTCCAAAGATGCCAAAGAGTAGTCGTGTGGATCTCAGCTCCGTTCGGTAGGGTCCGAGGGCTCGATGCCTCCCTCCGAGGGGATTCCACCGCCGACCTCTCCTTTAGTCTCGAATATGTCTGAGGGCGTCTCGAGAAAGTGGCTCGAGCCCTGGCCTTGTATGGGCATGTCCTTAGTCATCCCTGACTCTGTTTACTTGAGGGCAGCTGTCAAACCCTGGTTGAGGGCTAGCTTTTGATCCCTCGAGGTTTATAGCTATCTCGGAGCCTGTTGTTCATTCACCTAGAAATGTCCGTCTGTAGGTCTCCCTTCTGGCCTGTTGGGGTGCGTCTTTTTAGGAGGGGAGCGAGAACTGCACGGTAGTGAGCGGTGTGGCGTGACGGTTGTGGAGTGGGCGGTGGACATGTGTCCATATACGCGGGTTTTGGGGAGCGGTTAGGTTGGAGCATTGAATGCGGAAACTATTCCTACCTTTTCGTCGGACGCATCTATTTGCCTTCCACCGGGGTATAAGTACAGAGCCTAGGGTTCCGCGTGCCCTACACCAGCCCTTTGTGATTGCCCTTTCCTCCCTTCGCCCTCATCAGCCGCTCTTTGTCACCGCCGTCATCTCCTTCACGGTCGCCACTATAAGCCGATCTCAACGCTCATGGTGGGAAAGAGCCAAGTTCTCCCTACGGGTGTGTGGGTCCATTCTTCAGTAATGGAGAGGAAGTTGGCGGAGCTAGTTCACGAAGGTCTCCTGCGACTGAGGGCAAGTTGAAGCCAGCCAGAGTGGAGGGTGCCGTCGACCAACCACCGGGAGCTAGCGCCCTCAGAGGGCTACGTGGTGAGCTTCATCGCCTTCCACGAGATGGGGCTTGGGATGCCGCCGAGCCAGTTTATGCGGGCGCTCCTGCATTACTATGGGGTGGAGCTCCATCACCTCGCCCCCAACTCCATCTCGTAGGCCGTCATCTTTGCGGCGGTCTGCGAGGGGTACTTAGGGATGGAGCCCCACTGGAATCTATGGCTCCACCTCTTCAAGGCAGAGCACTTTGCCAAGAAGGCGGGCGAGAGGGGAGTGTGGCGGGTGGTGCACGCCGGTAGCTGCACCCTTCAAGTATGGTCAGGTCGAGGCGAGCTCTACATCCCGGCGCAGCTCATCTCGTCAAACAACGGATGGCACGATGGTTGGTTCTATCTGCGCAATGACGATGTCCGCCTGCCAAAGTTCTCTGGCCGGGTCCTGATGTCACGCAAGGACAACTTGTCGTATGGCGTCATCGAGGAAGACAAGCTAAAGCTGCAGCCACTCCTCGACACGCTGAGGAGGCTTCATCAGCGTGGTCTGACTGCGAGGATGGTGGCCACCACGTTCCACCGTCAGAGAGTGCTGCCGTTGATGCAGCGTCGACTTTGGATCGACGAGATGACGTTGGGTGTCTCGTTGGAGGGGAGTCGGATGTCGCACGAGACCCTCCCCCTCGATGAGGTTGTCTGGCGCGCACGGTGGATGGTGGGCAGCTTCAAGCAGGAGGACATCGACAAGGTCCCCATGCGGCTCACTCAAGGATTTGAGGCCCTAGTAAGTGTTGTCCTCCTGATGCTGGGCTCCCCTTCTTTCCTGGGTCCCATGGATCTAAACTGGTCAAGTTTCTCGTGCAGGATCTGTCCGTGGTCAAGGACTCGACGCCACTGGTCCTCCCGCTCTGCTCGCAGTCCCGGTAGCAGCCTGTTGACACTTCTTAGCATCACTCGCGTTAGGTTATCATCCCCAACATGACACCAAGAGTGTGGTTGTATTGTACTCATGCCACTTAACTATATGAAGATATTAAAGTATATATTTGCAAGCACACAAATAAATACACCCGTTGCAGCATTTCACCCAAGTTTATCCTAGGTATCGTTATTTATATTTAACTAAAGGAGAATAAACAGAGGGGCACATATTAATTAAAGGCTACTCTACACATGTGATATGAATATTCGAAATCACTATCCTTTACTCTCAAACAGGAATCAATAAAATAAAAAAGAGATAAAATATATGATAATCAGACCATTCAGATGATATTCCTTAGAGCAATACTACTATGGCAAGTCATTGATCAGAATATAAAGTAAGAGAATAACTCCTAAGTAATCCGTTAACTATTAGTCATAATCTACATTGATTAGTGCAATTATATCAGGCAATCATTGGCTAGGTTATCTCATATCCATAAACCAGGAACATCTCCATTATGAAGCTGAGAAACAGAGTAACAACTAAGTAATGAGACCGCGTTCTACTAAGTTCTACACTCGGGGAGTGGACTACAAAGGACTCAACAGGAATGTCACACCCGCGATCTACCACATGGCCCGGAGTATAGAGTGCATTTGCAGGTAAACAGTGTATAAGTACCACACTTACACAATGTTGACCACCCACCCATGACTTAATAAGGTGAGTGCTTTGCAAACATGTGTATAAACATAATGATAAACTATCTATGCCAAATATATAATCAAAGCAGACTAATCTCATAATAATCAAGGATATAATATAGATTAAGAACAAGATCATATCTAATGTATCAAGAATAATGATCAAGAACAATGAACTAGAACTAGACAATGTTGAACTAGAACAATTATGAACTAGAACATAAACAATTAGAACATAAAGAACTAGAACATGAACTAGATCAAGAACTAGAAGAACTGATAAACTAGATGAATATCTGAAGAACAATGTTGATACAAGAGAGAAGAACTGGATTTACCAAGCTCCTCTTGACTAGATCTGGAGCCCAAGGCTGCTTGACTCCTCTACTTCTAATTCTAATCTAGCTATGCGTAGATCTGATGGAGCTCTAAGGAGATGAGAGTTGCTGGTTGGTCTTCTGCTTTCTAGTTGATGATTGATTGAATGAATTCCTCTTTGGAGGGGGGTCTGGGGCCTCATTTATATAGCCCAGAGCATGGAACCGTGGCCCTTGGATCAAACTGACCTTCACGTAGGGTTAGGATGCATCCTTGGAGGCGGTTGAAGTAGCTTGCAAAGGAAGAAGTCAAGGGGCGGCGACCAAGGGCCGGTCGGCCTAGGGTTGAGGCCGGTCGGCCCCACCTAGCGGTGCCTCGTGGTGGCCCTCCTCGTGGAGTCCTCTGGTGTCCTCTAGAAGCCTCTTGCGTATTCGTGACGTGGAGATTAGGCCGATTGACATGGGTTCCTTCTCGTGGAAGATATCAATTCTTGAATTATTTTGATAACCCCCTGCAAAATATAAATTCACCAAAACTTGTGGAATTTCATTAGTTGACACCCTAAACCTATGTTGGTGATCATTTATTAGCCCTTTATATATTTATTTTAACCCTTTATTATGGTAGATAACCATCGTCAACACAGCCATTAACGAGGAGCTCTAGGGGTAAAAGCCATTAACAGGTGGAGTGGGAGGAACCGCCACAGCAACCATTAATGAGGAGCTCTAGGGGTAAAAGCGACGTAGCTGTTCGATGTTCCATGCGTTGGTGAAGATCTCACCCTTTTCGTTTGATAGCTTGTAGGTGCCGGGCTTCAACACTTCTACGATGATGTATGATCCTTCCCATGGTGGAGTAAGCTTGTGTCATCCCTTGTTGCTTTGGCTTCGTCGAAGCACCAGGTCATCGACATTGAGATCTCGTCTGCGAACGTGTTTGTCGTGGTAACATTGGAGACTTTGCTAATACTTTGCAGAGTGCAATAGAGCTATATCGTGAGCTTTCTCGAGCTAGTCAAGGGCGTTCTCTCTTGTGACATCATTGCTTTGCTCGTTGTAGGCTTTTAGCTTGGGGAACCCATACTCTAAATCGGTTGGAACCCATACTCGGCGTTGTTCTTAGGCTCCATAGGACCGAGGGGAGCTCAGCGGCCCATTTCTTTCCATGTTTGTTCAATTTGTTGAAGATTCTTGGCTTTAGGCCTTGTAAGACCATGCCATTGGCACGTTCTACTTGGCCATTCATCCTTGGGTGAGCCATGGCCGACCAGAGCATGCGGATGTGATGGTCGTCGCAGAATTCCAAGAACCTTTTGCCGGTGAACTGGGTACCATTGTCCGTGATGATACAATTGGGAACCCCAAAGCGATGGATGATGTCGGTGAAGAATAGCGCGGCTTGCTCTAATCTGACGTTGGCAATGGGACGAGCCTTGATCCACTTAGAAAACTTGTCAATGGCGATGAGCAGGTGGGTGAAGCCCCCAGTTGTTCTCTTCAGGGGTCCAACCAAGTCGAGCCCCCAAACGGCGAACGGCCATGTGATGGGAATGGTTTGCAGGGCATGAGCCAGGAGATGAGTTTTCCTTGCGTAGTACTAGCATTCTTTGTAGGAGCGTACTAGCTTAATAGCATTGGAGACTACGGTTGGCCAATAGAAACCTTGCGGGAACGCGTTTTCGACGAGGGTTCGAGGTGCCACGTGATGACCACAATCCCTTGAATGTAGGTCCTTGAGTAGGTTCTTGCCTTCCTCGATTGTGATACAGCGTTGTAGGATGCCAGTAGGGCTACGTCAATAAAGCTCTTTGTCGTCGCCGTATATCATAAAGGTCTTGGCCCGGTGAGCGATCCGTCGAGCCTCGGTCTTATCCAAGGGGAGCTCCCCTCGGGTGAGACAATCGAGGTATGGAGTGCGCCAGTTGGGCTCGAGGTCAGCTGGTAGGGTCGAGCCTTCCGTCTACATGATGTCAGCCCCGATCGAGGGGGCTTCTACCTCAGGTGGGGGGTCGAGTAACGGACTATCGGCCCCCTCAGTCGTCCTGGCGTCGATGGAAAGTTCATGAAGATCCCTTGAGAAAACATCGGGTGAAACCATGGCTCGATTAGACGTGATTTTTGCGAATTCGTTGGCAGCCTCATTATATCTCCGCGCAACGTGGTTGAGCTCGAGGCCATGGAATTTGTCCTCAAGGCATCGTACCTCCTTGTAGTAGGCTTCCATCTTGGGATCATGGTAGCTTGAGTCCTTCATGACCTAGTCGACTACGAGTTGGGAATCTCCACGAACATCGAGGTGTCAAACCCCGAGCTCAATGGCGATATGCAAGCCATTAATGAGGGCCTCATACTCAGCCACATTGTTGGATGCTGCGAAGTGAAGTCAGATCACGTAACGCATGTGAACTCCGAGGGGTGAGATGAAGAGCAAGCCTACGCCCGCTCCCGTTTTGGTCATCGACCCGTCGAAGTACATGGTCCATAGCTCGGCCTGGATTTGAACGGGAGGCAGTTGGGTGTCAGTCCATTCTGCTAGAAATCCGCCAGCACCTAGGATTTGATGGCTTTGCGAGGCGCGTAAGAGAGGGTTTCGCCCATGAGCTCGACTGGCCACTTAGCTATTCTTCTCGAGGCCTCCTAGTTCTGGACTATCTCCCTTAGAGGGAAAGAAGAGACCACGATCATCGAGTGGCCCTCGAAGTAGTGCAGAGCTTGCGTCGCGTTCGCACGATGGCGTACAATAGCTTCTGGATTTGCTGGTAGCGAACCTTGGTGTGCGAGAGAACCTCACTGACAAAGTATACTGGCCTCTGAACAAGCAACACGTGACCTTCTTCTGCCCTCTCGACGACTATGGCCGCGCTGACCACTTGTGTCGTCACAGCGACATAAAGCAAGAGAGGTTCTCCTGCAGCCGAAGGGACGAGTACCGGAGGTTCAGACAGCATTGCCTTGAGCCTAGTAAGAGCTTCCCCAGCCTCAAGGGTCCATGAAAAGTGTTTCGATTTCTTTAGGAGATGATATAGGGGGAGCACCTTCTCACCGAGGCGTGAGATGAAGCGACTAAGGGCCGCAAGGCAGCCTGTGACCCTCTACACACCCTTCAGATCTCAGATAGGGCCCATTTTGGTGATTGCAGCGATCTTTTCTCAATTGGCTTCGATGCCACGCTTGAAAATGATGAACCCTAAGAGCATGCCTCGAGGGACGCCGAAGACACATTTCTCGGGGTTGAGCTTAATGTTTTTTGCCATAAGGCATTTGAACGTGACATCGAGGTCATCAACCAAGTTGCTGACCTTCTTGGTTTTGACAATGATGTCGTCGACGTAAGCCTCGATGGTTGGCCCGATGTTTTCCCTAAAAACATGTTGCATGCATCGCTGGTACGTAGCACCTGCATTCCGCAGACCGAAGGGCATAGTAACATAGCAATACATGCCGAACGGGGTGATGAATGAAGTCACGAGCTGGTCGGACTCCTTCATTTTAATCTGGTGGTAGCCGGAATATGCATCTAGGAATGACAAAGTTTCACATCCCACAGTAGAATCAACGATTTGATCAATGCGTGGTAAAGGAAAAGGGACTTTCGGACATGCTTTATTTAAACTAGTATAGTCTACACACATCCTCCATTTTCCACTCTTTTTCTTAACTAATATAGGGTTAGCTAACCACTCGGGATGATGAACCTCCTTGATGAATCCGGCCTCTAAAAGCTTGTGGATCTCCTCACCGATGACCTTGCGCTTCTCCTCATCGAAGAGGCACAAGCGTTGTTTCACCGGTTTGGAGCCGACTCAAATCTCCAAGGCGTGCTCAGCGACTTCCCTAGGTATGCCTGACATATCCGAGGGACCCCACGCGAATATGTCGACATTTGCGCGGAGAAAGTCGATGAGCACTACTTCCTATTTGGGATCGAGGGTGGCGCTGACTTTCAACGCCCTTCCGTCCAGGTTGGCAGGGTCGAGGGGTATGAGCTTGACGTCTTCCACGGGCTCGAAGTTGCCGGCATGGCGTTTGGGGTCGGGGATCTCTTTGGCTAAATCATCGAGGTCTGCCGCCAAGGTTGCCGACTCCAAGATGGCTTCTCTGTGCTCGACGCACTCTAAGTCGCACTCGTAGGCGTGTTCGTAGGAGGGACCGATGGTGATGACACCCTTGGGGCCTGGCATTTTGAGCTTGAGGTAGGTATAGTTGGGAATCGCCATGAATTTGGCGTAGCAGGGGTGCCCAAGAATGGCATGGTAGGTCCTGTGGAACCCAACCACCTCGAAAGTGAGGGTCTCCTTCCTAAAGTTGGCGGGGGTACCGAAATAGACGGGCAGGTCGATTCGCCCAATGGGCTCTGCTCGTTTTCCCGGCACAATTCCATGGAAGCCCCCGACGCTGGGTCGAAGGTGCGTCCTCTTGACTCCCAGAAGGTCGAGGGTCTGGGCATAGATGATGTTGAGGCTGCTGCCACCGTCCATGAGCACTTTAGTGAGGCGCGTGTTGGCAATGATGGGATTGACGACAAGCGGGTAGACTCCAGGATTGGGGATATAGTCTGGATGGTCATCATGGTCGAAAGTGATGGCCATCTCAGACCAGTAAAGGAAGAGGGGGTCGCTAGCTGCACGGAGAAAACCTCTCGATGCTCCCGCTTGCGCTGACACGCCGAGAGATGCATTGAGGGTCCCCCATATATCATGAAGTAGTCATGGATCTTGGGAAACCCCTCATCCTTGTCAGCATCCTTCTCTTTGGGGTTCTCCTTCTTGTCGTCTTTCTTGATGCCTAAGCCTTCAAAGTATCTCCACAGCATGTGGCAGTCCTCGAGGTTGTGGTTCGTAGGCCCCTTGTGACAGGGACATGGTTCTTTGAGCATTTTATCAAAAATGCCCCTGTCGGGGGGTCCTCGAGGTTTCTTGTGGTCAGTGGCAGCGACAAAGTCGTCAGCCGTGGCTTCGCGCTTGCCCTGCTGGTTTTTCTTCTTCTTCCTATTGTTTCTCTTGGTGCCCTGGTTGGACCCCTCGGGTTCCTCGTCCCTAGGCTTCCCCTTATCCTGGTCACCACCAAAGATGGCACCAACCACCTCCTCGCCGATGGCGTAGTTGGTGATGATGTCCAGTAATTCATTGGCAGTGATGGGGGTGTTGCAGCCCAACTCTCGGACCAGCTCCTTGGAGGTGGTTCCAGAGAGAAAAGCCATGATGACATCAAAGTCGGTGATGTTGGGAAGCTCAGAGTGTTGTCTGGAGAAGCACCTAATATAGTCATGGAGGGACTCGCCCGGCTTCTGCTTACAACTCCTGAGGTCCCAAGAGTTACCAGGGTGCATGTAAGTCCCCTTGAAGTTCCCTTCGAACACTCTCACCAGGTTGTTCCAGTCATGGATCTATCGAGGTGGGAGGTCCTTGAGCCATGCTCGAGCGGTGTCCGATAGGAATAGGGGAAGCTGTCAAATGATGACACGGTCATCGGTGGCCCCACCCAACTGACAAGCCAAGCGGAAATCAGTGAGCCAAAGTTCGGGTTTGGTCTCGCCGTTATACTTGGTGAGAGTCGTTGGGGGGCAAAACCGAACCGAAAGCAGTGTTTTCACGAATGGCCTTATTGAAGACTCGGGGGCTCGGTGGCTCGAGTGATGGGCTATGATCCTTTGAGCTGTCATAACACCTGCCCCTGTGCTCGTGGTAACCTCGAGTTGCACCGTCACCACTTTTGCGCCTGCGGCGCTCGTTGATGTTGCCACGGGCATCGCGGGGCTCGCGGTTGTCGACAATGCGTTCATGGATAGAGATTGCCCTGTTCCCTCGTGGGGCAGGCTTAGGATGAACTAAGGCCTCTTTCTCCTATTGGGAGGGCTTCGTAGGCTGCTTCGGTTTCAACCCGTGGTGCCTCGAGGCGGAACTCTCGGCCTATTGCATGGCGGTAGCCTCGAGGAGACCTCGAATCTCATCGCGTTCCTATAGGCCTCAGAGGTAGATGGTTCGGGCATGTTGCGGAGAAGCATGGTAGTGGCGACGACGTTCTGGCTGGCTTGGTTGAAGACCGGAGGTTCGCCCGCCCGATCCTCGATGATGCGACCGTTGACATCGCGGGCTCTCTCTCGAGCTCCTCCGCCACGTACGCGAGCCGTATGCTCCCGCTTGAGGGTTTGGTGAAGTAGGCGCATGTTTTCTCGCTCTTTGTTGAGCATGGCTTGTAATTCCTGGATCTGCTCAAGTTGTGCTCCTTGGTCCGCATCAAGAAATTGGGCTTCGTCCCGTGCGCCAGGGGGCTCAACGTGAGGTAGTGTGGTGTTCCTCGCTCCAACGGCTGCCTTAGCTTCTGAATCTGACATGATAGCCCCATCGATATGGAAGCATTCATGGGTCGGATCATAGCTGTCATCGGTAGAGTCAAAGTCTGGGGCACCAAAGTAGTAATACGACAGATGCATGTGAGGTCGTTGATTTCTGGGGTCGTAGCGGCTAGAAGGTCGAAAGCTGGCGTGGACGCTACGAGGTCGAGGGCAGAACATAGATGGTGCCCAGGGAGTTCCCCGTAGACGCACATGCTGGCACTTACGGAGGAAGCATACTACTGGGCAACTGTGTTCAGCTCATAAGGGAATGTCAGTGGTGGCATTGACCCTGCCATCAGGAAGACTGCCCTTGACCTGACCGAAGGAGCCACAACGGACGGTGAAAAGATAGGATGCCCCGCCGGTGTCTCATTTGTTGCCAGGTTCATTCCGCGTAGGTCCTCAATGAGAGACGCTACGTGGGTGTCCGGCTGAGGGGCGCCGAAACAGAGCATCGTATCACCTTCCTCGGGATGATGATGATGGCTACGCTGGATATGCTGCCACCTAGCTGTTCGAGCCCGGAGGGAACAGTGATACCAGCGCAGCACTCCCCCATGTTGGGAGAGCTCGTAGTCACGGTCTGTTGGGTGTCTGGGCGAGAGGAGGACCATGTCATAGCCATAACCAAGGGACATGAACTCCAAACTCTCGAACCAGATCACCGCAACTAGAGGAAGTGGATGTTCGGGGTTAGCCATCCGGAGAAATGGCAAGAAAACAATGTCGACACGCAGCGCCCCCTACTTGGCGCACCAACTGTCGGTGTTTGGACCCGAGAGGGCCCTAAGCCGACGAGTGAATTTGTGCTGCGTGCTCCTTACTCCGGATGGTGGTGCAAAGAGAATACACTGGGGTTTATCCTAGTTTGGGCGAAGAAGGCCCTACGTCCAGCGGGGAAAGGAGAGTATTGTATTTCCTTGCACCTAAGTGCTTGTGTAGGGGTTACAAGCCGTGAGAGAGGGAGCCGGTCCCAAGTCTCAAAGAAAGAGTACAATGGAGTGTTGCTTGAGGCGTTGATCTCAGAAGTGGGGAGATGTCTCATTTTTTTTTGTCTTTCGTTCTCTGTTGTTCGTCGTTCGTCAGAGTGCTCCTTGCCCTCCCCTTTTATAGACTCAAGGAGAGGATAAGGCTTACAACAAGCCCTAGGAGGTGCCTTGGAGGAGAAGGCAGAGCGGGTACTATTGGTGTTGCTGTGGCGACGTGCCCGGTACATGCTGGCCATCCCTGGCTCGGGACGTGGCGAAGGAGGGTCGACGGGAAATGGATAAGGCCGAGCGCCAGAAATCTCGGGACATGACGGTCAGACAGTGCGTGTTATGGTGGGAATAGTGGCTACCTATCCCGGGATGGGCAGTAAAAAGTAAGACTAGACGCGGACGCTGCTCCCACGCCGGTGGCGCTGTGGCCACGTTGGTGGAAGTGGTGGCGTTAAATGCTTTATCGGTGAGTAGGTGGGTGAGGAAGGGTCGACCCTGGGTCGTGTGAGTCAGAGAATTTCCAAGGGTCGAGGCTTCCCGTCGAGCGAGCCTTGTACGAGTTGGAACGCAGTCGAGGGCATCCCGTCTGCATACGCGCGTGGCCCAGATCGGTGTATCCGTGTGGGTGGAGCCTCAACTCGATCTCTCTTTAGGAGGTTTTCAGGGCGCAGATTCCTTGGGGGTTTACTCCTTTTAATAACTAGTTTCGGGTACCCCTAATTTAGGTACCTGACACTGTTAGTTTCCCGTCTGTGTCAATTAAGGACCGATCGTTGCTCTGTCCCTCTTGTCATGCTGAACGTATGCCTCACATTTAGTTGGCTGAATAAAGTACTTTTCAACCATGAAGCTAGTGAGATGATTCGGGCCGGGACCTACACGTGTGCGCATACTAATGCTGAAGGGAGTATGATAGGGACACGAAGAGTGAGCCCAAGGTGCGTCCTAGCAGTCGTGCGGTCCCTGGGTACTGCGACCCCAGTTTATCCCACGACGTTTATCGGAATCATGTCATTGGTGATCTGTAGCTCACTTGATCGGTGAGTGTGGTTTGTGTGAGGAATAAATCACCAGCTAGTTAGGAATCAATTCAAATCGCCATCGCTCCTGGATAGTGAGCACTTGACTCGAGCTACAACATCATAGTAATTATGATGGAACATTGATGATTATTGGATGGTATTGGAAATGCTAAATCTAAATTTGTAACTGGATGTTATTGATTAATCAAGTGATTTCTATAGTATAGGTGCTTACCTAGATGGTTAGGTCATAATAAAGATGATGTAAAGTACTTAAATTGGTTTCTTCATGATAGCTTATGCTTTTCGCAAATGAGTCAGCTAGCCCACTAAAGAAAGCCTTGCATACTCCTTGGTGTTACTTATTTTGGTTTAAGATGGGTAAGTCTAGCTGAGTACCTTCTCATACTTAGGGCATTGTTCCCATTGTTGTTGCAGATGGTCAAATGTACTACGGCTATTGCATTAACTGTCTGTATCCGGCGATAGGCGACAACTAGGACCAAGGGCAGTGGTCACTCCGTATCTCTCATCTGATGCTTTTGTTAGAGATGACTACCTACTGGCACTGTAGCTGAACTAAAAGTGTGTGTGTGGCTTTAAAACTATTTGCTTCCGCTATTTCAATTTGAACTTGGGTTGTAATAACTTTATGTTTTAAACTCCGATGTATTCAACTGTCGTTGCAAACTTTATGTAACATACTAACATGTGACGGTGATTGCTAAACTTGTACGATCTTGGTTTATATGTTGGTTGGTTTGAAATCCTTCATGATTTCATGGACTACCGGGTTATACGGGCTTAAGTTTGTTAAATTATCTACTTCGGTGAAATATTTTCTTACTTAATCTCGTATAATTGGTCGGTTCTGTTACAATAAGCGACGAAGGATCCCACTTCATTGACAAAACATTCAGAGCCTTCCTTAGAGAGCTTGGGGCCAAGCACAACATTGCCACCCCAGCCCACACCATCCTCAAACAAGCAGTCAGGTAGAAACTTCAAATAAATAAATCAAGAATATCCTACAGAAAACGGTCAATGCAATGGAAAAAGGATGGAAAGATAAGCTACCTAATGCATTTTGGGCATACAGGACAGCTTATAAAACTTCCATTGGCATGTTGTCGTTCCAGCTAGTTTAGGGAAAAAGCTGTCATCTACCAGTTGAGCTTGAACACCGAGCTCACTGGGCCATAAAGAGCTGGAACATGGATGTGAAGCTAGCCAGTAGAAATCATCAAAAACAAATTGCCGAGCTAGAAGAATGGCGAGAGAAGGCGTACCATAGTGCCAAGCTCTACAAGGAAAGAACTAAGGGATGGCATGATCACTGAATCCAATACAAAGGGTTTAAGGAGGGAGATAAGGTTTTTCTGTTCAACTCCCGAGTCAAACTCTTCGGTGAAGGCAAACTAAGAAGCAAATGGCAAGGACTGTACACCGTTATCAACACTTCGCTATACGACACGATCACCATCCAGGATGATAACGGTAACATTTTTAAAGTTAACGGTCAATGTTTAAAAGTTTTACTAGAGACTTCTTATAACACTAACTTAGAAATATATAGAATAGATTTAATTGCTTTTGATAAATTTATTCAAAACTTAGGAAAATTTAAAATTAATTATACTAACATATTCTTTCATTTACTTAAAATAGAAAAATTATGTTTTATCTTTCTAAGCATGCAATCATGGACAAATAACCCTTTTACCCTTACTAGACAAATCATGATTCTTGCTTATTCTTGCTTGATTTTTGCTGATCACATGAATATTCACTCATTAATACAAAATCATGTGAAATTTGAAATATGAATATTCTCTTGATTCACCATGATCATGTGCATCTCACTCTATCACTCGCTAATCCTACTGAATAAAAATCCGACACCAGCATCTCTAGGATCACCATGCATGCACACGCACCTAGACGAAAATCCAAACTAGTAGGAGGACTTGGGGGTGCAGGCGCATCTATGGTGCGGCCACACCACCCATGGCTCCTCTTGCCTCCAATATTCTTCCACATCTCGTTGATCCTCTGGGAATCAAGTCTATGGCGGTGCTTGGTTTGTTTCCTTCACGGCAGAGGCCCGAGCTCCTATATAAACCACCCCATAGCCTCTTCTCTCTTCACACCAAGCTTCAAGCTTTCTCTTCTCCCTCCACTTAGCACTCAAGTTGCAAAAAGCTCAGCAATGGCTAGCCACGCCCTTGCCTTGTACACGGGTTCTTGCTCCACCTACAACCTAGATGGCATCCCGGCATCCATCGACTAAGTGCCCGAGAGTTCCTATGTGAGGGAAGAAGCAAGGCTAATCATTGAAGCGTCGCTCGTCATCAGGGCACCACCTATATATGCCATAAGCGGTGGTTCGAGCCTCAAAACCATAGCGCATTCCAAGGTGCCCTTTGATGGCACCAAGGAGAAGAAGGTGGTGCCAACATGACCAACCACCGGCGCCATCGGCCTCAAGCGGAAGGCACTCGAAGCTAGCGGACCTAGCAAGCGCTCTTTTGTAACACCTTCAAGCAATTCAGTTTCTCACGCTAGTTTGTCCTTTCATACCGCTAGTCCTAGTCTTTCCTACACCATGGTAGGCGTGCACAAACTTGAAGGAGGGTATGGAAAGGCACTCATGTGCAAATTGGCTAAAAAAGTCAGTGAGCAAGCCGACTCCATCAGGAAAGGAGTCAGAATCCTTAGGTGCGCCCCTTAGGATTAGAAGGTTTAGAAAGCTCCCGTAGATCAAAAGACCCACAGGGCAATTGAAAGGTCCTTGTTTGGTTTTGGTAATTGAGTGACAACCTTAGGTGGACTAATTGTGTTTATGTGAGATACACAGGTGATTAGTCCATAGGTACATGTGTGTGAGCAACATATGCCATGAAGGTGGAAATGTCTTAGAGATGTTGCAAAGCTTGCACATGTGATGATGGAGGAGCTCATTGCATATGAGATATGACATGGAGTCATATGATCAAGGTGGAGAAGATCAAGACATAACTTGGCTCAATAGACCGGTTGCAAGTGTGAAGGGCAAGTCGGAGGCTTTAAAGCGAGGGACCGCGTGTGACGGTGAAGCTCAAGCAAGACTTGGCACCGATGGACCGAGGCAATAGTGAAGAGCAAGTGAGGTCAAGATCGATAAACCAATATGGTCACATGATGATATGAAGTGGATCATATCATTTGGTGATTGGTTGGTGCATATGTTGCATCAACGTCGGAGGAGTTGGAATAGAATGCGCAAGACAAAGGTATAATCCTAGTGCATTTCATTTCATCGGTCATAGGCATGTAGAGAAGTTGATGACCGGGTTTAGGATAGATGGCCATACTATTAAGAAGGGCAAACTTGTTTGCATATCGCTCATCTAGTGCCACTTGAGCGATCTAACTTTGCATATGTGTTAGGATCGAGTGGCGAGACAAGTTGAGTGCCTAATTCCTTGAAAGAAATTGGTTGTGAAAATGCTAACACACTTGCACAAGGTTGTGATCACTTGGTGGTGTTGGCACATTTGCGAAGGCGATGAAGTTTGAGCGGTAGAGAGGGATTTAAGCGTTTTCATGGAGATGAAACACTTATTTTCCATTGCGTCGAAGGATGAAAAAGGAGGCAAAGTCGTGGAAGTGTTTCTTGCTGAGAAACAGGCATCAGACACGGGGTTCGGAGGCATCAGACGTAGCCACCATGTCTATTGCCTAACCCGAGCTACGCTATGCCGATGTGTGAGCACCAGACGCACTGGTGGTCGGGCGACAGACGCGTGGCGTCAGTGTCAGGTGAAGGTGGCGGCAGCAGGGTTTCAAAGGTGGCGTTACGCGGTCTATTGGTCAGACGCTGAGTGCGTCCGGTGAAGGAGCATTGGACGCGTCTGTTGCGGCTCCGCATGGTTTTGAACCATTCTGGACTGCGTCTGATGGAATGGCGCCGCGTCTGGTGGATTGCAACTGACGTGTCTGACGCGTTGGTTCTATGAACATTGAAGTGTACCGACCGTTGGAGATCAATGGTTCTCGTTCAATCGTAGGCACGTTGCGAAGATCCATCATGGGTGGCTGAGGAGCGACAGACGCTGGCCGCGTCTGGTGACCAGGCGATAGACGTGTCTGGTGCCCTCAAAAAATGCCCAGTGAAGGGGCTAACAACTATATTCGTTTGTGGGGTTATAAATAGAAGTGGTGGCCAGCCTTGGCTAGTGCTTGGCACCCTTAGGACTTAGTGTCCATGCTTTGGGAGTGCTAGTAGAGCCTCTAACTCACTTGTGCTTGCAAGAGTGCGAATCGATTGCGAGTGAGTATGATTTTAGTGTGTTGCATTGTGAGATTGCATCGAGTGGCACTAGGTGTTCATGTTGCAAGCCAGTGGTGCTTGTTACTCTTAGAGGTTGCCACCTCCTAGACGGCTTGGTGACTTGTGGCTCCATCAAAGCTCATAAGAAGATTGTGCGAGGCTCCAGAGAAGCTTTATGAGGGAGATTGTGCTCACCTCACGGGAATCACAAAGAGCAACTCTAGTAGAGCGTGTCATTGAGCTACCACACTTGATGGTGGGTTCTTGCGGTGCTCTTTGGGAGAGCTCTTTGGGAGAGCTCGGTTGATGTTGGTTGAGATACCGATTAGCCGCCGAACCATGAAGTGTTGGTTGACACAACGGAGACGTAGCTTGGTGGCAACCAAGTGAACCTCGGGAGAAAATCATCGTGTCAATATTGTCTACTCTTCTCGGTGGTTTGCCTTCGTGCAACACAAGCTTGTAGTTACCTTCATATATACCTTGCTTGTGTTGTTGCTCTTATATCTAGTTGTGCCTATGTAGCTAGCTAGATATCTTCTTGCTTGTGTAGCTAGAAGTATCCCCTTTGCGTGGCTAATTTAGATTGTGTAACCTTCTTAGTCACGTTGCTTAGTTTGTGTAGCTAAGTAATTTGCACTCTCTAATTCGGTATTGGTTGCCTTGTTATTGAGCATTGCTAGTGAGCCTAGGAGCTTTGTGCTTTTGCTTACTAGAATTGTGTAGGAGCTCCCCAGTGCTTGAAGTACTAGTTCATAGGTTTGTGTGACCTTGCAAGCTAGAATTGTTTAGGTGGGCTCTTGCTAGAAGACACCTTATCTGCTTGATTATGATCTTTTGTAAGGTGCTAGAGTTATAGATAGAGGGGTGTAGTCTTGGCTAGACTGATAGATTTAATTCCGCACTTGTTTCGGTTAGCCAACGCAATTAAGTTTTAGAAAGAACTATTCACCCCCCTCTAGTCCGCCATCTTGACCCTTCAACAATATGAGAGTAGCGACGAGGAGGACACACCTTCTAAGGGTCTTCCATTACCTCTCTCAGCTCCAAAAACGCTAGCCTGTGGGATCTCCTTTAGAGCCTTAATGATAGCTCAGCCACGAACCTCCTCAAGATTAGAGATCTGGTCGATGACATCAACAGCTTGTGCTTCAAGCTCGACCAGAAATTAGCTAAGGTGGCTAAGGCAGCATGAGTGGTAGATGCTCTAGATGAACCTCTCGAGGCCACTCTTGCTGCAGCAATAATTGGGTGCATCTTTATATTTCAAGTCTTTCATTCCTAACATGTTTAGATTTTCAATCTTGTAATGCGCCTATCAATTTTATCATTAAATAAAGATTTTATTATTACAAATATTTTGTTGCACTTGTTTTCTTTCTCTTTTGTGTCAAATAAAAATAGGTAAGAAAACAAGTGTGGGGGAGGAACCACACTCACCTCCAACTCGGTTGTACAAAAGATGGTCAAATTCAAATTCGGTTTGTGCAACTCTCTCTCTCTCTCTCTCATTCCATACTTAAATAAGAAGCTTTAAAACTGAATAAATTATAAAGTAAAAGAAAAATGCTCCATCTCCATGTCTTCCTGTGATTAAAAAGTTTGCATACTTTTTATTCCTTGCTAATATTCCTAAGAAACTTGAGAACACTTATCAATAGGGAACCCATTTTATCTAAGTAATTGACGAATGAGATATAGTAGGATAACATGACTCTTGCTTATTTCTTGAAAAGTACTTGGGTTTCATTTATAAAACAAAATTCAAATAGCATGTTCCTTGAATGATATTCAAATACCTACCAAGGCCATATATGATCTTACATGACAAAACCTTCCATATATGCCTCTTACTTTGTGTTGAGTTTGGTCAAGTTTCCCCTATTAAGAGATGCTTCATGCTCCCAAGATCAAAAATCACGTACACACCACAAATAAACAACTATTCCTACACTAGGAATACGCTAAAAACATGTTTTCCATCACCACCAAAATAAATACTCCATACTCTAAAATATGATCTCTATAAGCATATTTCTAGAAAGAGACAACAAGGCTATGCAAAAAAGTATTGAAAAGAAAAAGTGTTGAAAAAGAATGGGGCACATGAAGGTCCCAAAAGTATTCAAAAAAATGATGAGCACATGAAGGCTCATAAAAGAATAAGATAGCCATGTCTCAAAACAAAAGCTAGAGAAAGAGATCATATCAAATAGAGGAGTATAATTCCACCAAAAATTCCACACACTTGCACTGTTTTGATCTAAGAGTATGATGCTTCTCTCCGGTGCGGTCCAGGATTTGACTTTACAACAAATGCAAGGTTAGAGTGCCTCACAAATTTTCATCCCTACCTAAAGCTCAATATAAGCTTATTAGAAGTAGGATGATCAAAAGAGAAGGCAAAATTTCAAAATATGCCTTGGTGAGGAACCACTTACAAATTTGAGTGACCCAAGAGAATCATTCAAGGAACAATAGCTATCTTTATGTTTTCAAAAACATACAAAAACCCATGTTTCTGAGCATGAATAGAGTGAGAAGTTTTGAATCCAAGCTATTCCATTTTTCAATTACCCAAGATATTTTGGTAGACACTTGGAAGTTCACAGATTCAGGTGAAGCTTGGAATAACATGTATATAGATTTTCAAATCAAGGGGACGAACCCGCTTAGTCCTTAAAGCTTTACTCGAGGACGAGCAAAGGACTAAGTGTTTGAGAGCTAGTTGGCGATGCTTAACTCATATTTCTACCGCCAACATTTAAACAAAATAAAACAAATACAAATATCAAAACTTAGATTTGGGGTTTATAACTCATATTTTTCATGAGTTTTGCTATATACATGTTTGTTGACATCTCTAACATGATTACAAATAAGGTAGGTCAGACCCTTCCTTAGCAAAGGCATTAGAAATGTTCGGGACATCTCTTAGCATTGCTTAAGCCAGGTTATCATCGCTAACACAATACCAAAAGATGTGGTTGTACTTATGATTATAGCACTTATAAAATATGAATAAAGGTTATCCACAAGCGCATAGATAAAATACACCCGTTATAGCATTTCACCCAGGAAAGTTTCAGGTATCGTTATTTATAATTCTACCACTGGGAAGGCACTTGGAGGTATAAGAATAAAAACTATAACTTACACTTGTGATAAGAGTTCCACTAGATCTATCTCAAAATAGGGATCAATGATATCATAATAAAGGATAATTAATAATAGATCATGGTAATTCTAAAAGGGGTTCCACTGTGCATTTTCCTACTTGGGCGTGACTCTAGAAAGAACTAGAAAATAGAGACTAACTCCTAAGGTTATTCTAACTATAGGTCATTGAGCTACATCGATTAGTGCAATTACATTTAGCAATCATGGTCAAAGGTAACCTCATATTCATACTCAAGAGACATTGCTAAGGTGGATCAAGAACAGAGCAAGATATCACCCCGCAACTCAGCCTTACTAATCCTATATTCATGGAGTGGACTACGGAGGACTCAATGAAGCTATAATAGTCACCTTCATGATCTACCACATGGGCTAGAACATAGGGAGCACTCGTAGATAGATATTGTCTAAGAACCATGCTTACACAACTTCTACCACCCACCCCTTGATCATCGGAATGAGCGCTATATGAACAAGAGTATAAACACAAAACTACTCCAACTATACTAAACATATAATCAACATAGGCAATGAACATTATAAATATGAATCTAGAATTATACAAGTCCTATCAAGTATTCGACTCATACACAAACTAGAACAAAAACTAGAGGATCAACACGAACTAGACAAGAACATGATGAACTAGACGAACTAGAACAACGAACTAGACAAGAATATGATGAACTATAAGATGAACAAGATAAAATAGAAGAACAAGTAGATGAACTAGAAGATGAACACAATGAACTAGAAGACAAATAGCACAAATAGATTAATAATGTTGAATATAAGAGAGAAGTGCAAGGCTATACCTAGCCTCCTCACGACTAGATCTGGAATCCAAGTGTTGCTTGCCTCCTCTAATTCCTATTCTTATATTCTAGCTATGCCCTAGCTAGTGGAGCTCATGTTATCCTTTTGAGGGACTACAATGAACTGAACAATGATGGATAATAGATTGATTGATTGAGGAGGGGGGTCTGCCTCTGCTTATATAGCCCGGTGGGATGAACCACAGCCCTTAGATCAAACCGACATGAAACAATGGTCAAGATGCGTCGTAGAAGTCGATTGGAGGCTGCCACGTGAAGGGAGACCCACTTGGTAGGGGAGCCAGGCCGGTCGGCCTGACATGTGGGGCTGGCTGGCCCCACCTAGCAGCCGTCGGGCCACCGCTTTGTTCTCGTGCCTTCTGGTGTCTTCTACGTCCTTCTAGTGCCACTTTCTGATCCGTTCGTGTAATGAGTCATGACTTGAGTGGATTCCTTCCTTCCCAGCTTCTGGATAAATCCTTGGAAAAAGATTATTTCGCAAAGCTGTGGAATATTGTTGGTTTAGTCCCTAGTCTTGTGATGATTATGGTTCTAGGGTCTTCTAGAGTCTTCCAAGTCGTACCCATTGAGGACTTCTTCTCTGGTGCTCCAAGTATGGCAAATGATATGTCCGTCTTGATCGTCTTGACAAGCTCTCCGTAATGGTGTACTCAGATTCTTCACTTGAGATACTTTTATATGGCAAAATATCAAATATCCTGCAAAACAAGTGAGAACAACACAACTCATGGAACTCATTAGAATAAACCCCTATAACCTTACTTCACACATTATTTCAAACTTTTTCCTGAAGTAGTTGATGGTTAAAAATTGGAGTTAATTAACATCAACAATGTTTTGCCTGAGAACATGTGAAAATACACCAAAATGCGCAACCAAGAAGGCGCATTAAAGCAAAACAACAAGCAAAGCCCATCCAAACTTTAGACTTGGGCCAGAACACCAGCATGGGAGCCATTCAGGCCCAGCCAGAAACCCACTAGAGCAAGGCATTGGTGAGTGGGTCGGCCCAGGGTGCGGCCACACCCATGGCGTGGGCGCACTGCCCCTAGCTCTGCCTGGCCCCACCTTTGCTTAGGCGGTGTATTCAATGCTAGGGGAGGCGGTTGCATGTGGTGCTTTCCTAAAATACATGAGCAAACCGTCATACTCAAGCGATAAAAGGAGGCCCCCTCTTCACATTTGAGATATCATACACATTTTTGAGAAGAAGAAGAAGGGCTACACAAATTCCATTAGCTTCTAGCTAGACTAGTTAGGGAGTGAGAGAGGAAAGAGTTAGAGGAATAGCGGAGTAGCGGTGCCCTCTACTTCTTGTACTTGGCAAGCCTTGTACATCGGGTGGATGGAGTGCCAGACTTGTTGGCCCCTCTACACTTGTACCTCTACATTCATCTTACTGCTTGGAGTAAGAAGTTCGTGTTCATCTTTTGGTTTTGATCCCTTAAGTAAAATTATCATTGTTACTACTTACTTGCAGGTTCATCATGGTCCTCGTGGTGGATACTCTAGTAGAAGACTCCTGATAAAGGCGGAAGTTTCTGGCCAATGCTAGAGTAGTAACGGTTAGCGTAGATGTGGTGTCTAAGCTACATGTTACCTTCGTCTGCCTCATATCCCCTAGTTGTGAGGTAGGCGACAGGTGGTGATAGCCCTGTCCGTCTTTTGTAATCCTCCACATTCAGATACGGTGTAGAGCTAGAGGCTGGCATCACTTGGCAGACCAACTGCCATCAGGTGCCCGAAGTGAGTCTATAGTAGCAAGGTTATCTGAAACACCCTAGGTGTTAAGCGTGCATTAGCATTTCAAATCATGAGCATGAGCATCATCTTGCATTCATAATCACATGTGATAATAATAGTAACATGGAATCGAAACATGCGAAATATGACTTCGAAACATAAATGTTGCATGTGCTTGTTTAAATACAATTTTGCCATGATTATCCTAGTTAGGCCATTGAAACATGTTTGGTTATTAGTGAAAATCATTTAGAAATGTTTAGCAAAAAATTTGGAGCAAGTTTGGTATTCAAAGTTTCCTCAAATTTTGCTTTTAAAAATAATCTAGAAAAATGGAAATTTTGTTTAAAATGAACTTTGAATCTCTAATTCAAAATCTAGTTGGAATTTTAAAATGTACCTGTCGGTACCAACAGTACGGGGGGACCCGCACCTATCGCCAAAAAACTAACACGACCAAAACCACAATAAAAGATAGCCCGCCTCGACCGCATATCCAGTCCGTCTAGTACGAGGCCCGCTCAACGGGGCGCCTCGACCGCGCCCCGGCTCCGACTCGTATGAGGCCCGCTCGACGGGGCGCCTCGACCGCGCCCCGGCTCCGACTCGTACGAGGCCCGCTCGACGGGGCGCCTCGACCGCGCCCCGGCTCCGACTCGTACGAGGCCCGCTCGATGGGGCGCCTCGACCGCGCCCCGGCTCTGACTCGTACGAGGCCCGCTCGACGAGGCGCCTCGACCGCGCCCCATCCCGTGCCGCAAGGTACCTCGACAGCGCTCTGACCCGCGCGAGGCTCGACCGCCTGCTGGGGAGAACACCGACTCGCGTGAGCCTGGACCGAGCACCTCGACACCTTTTCTTTACCTACCCCAGGACAAAAGCCATAGCATTCAATGCGGTTACCTACTACCACCTACCGGCATGGCTGCGCCCAGGATCGACGTGGGAACAATACCCGTGTCAGATCTCACTGTTTTACCGCCCATCCCGTGATGGGAGGTGAAACCCGTCACTATACCCACCTTACCGCGCACTGTTCACCATCAATCACTCTCGAGGGAGGATAAGACAAGGCCTGTTCTCCGCGATATCGGGGGTTCGACCTTATCCATCTGGCCTCGACCCGGCCTCGACCCAACCTCGACGCTCGACTTAGTTCAAAGGACGGTATGGCATGGCGCTCTGGGTCATTTCGCCATCTTGTCTCCCACAACGTCAGAGTGTCCAGGGATGGCCGGCCATTCCCAAGGCACGTCGCTACAGTCAACTCAACAGGAATCGACAAAACATCACCTCAAGGCTCCCCGTCATCTTGGTCTCCTCTCACCCTATAAAAGGGCAGGCTAGGGTTCAACGGAGGAGGGGGACGAAGACGGAACGAAAAAACAAAACAAGAGATCGACATCTCAAGCAACCACCTTTTTTTCTCTTTTCTCTTTGAGACTTGGGCTCGACACCCTCTCTCGCATGCTTGTAAACCCTACACGAGCACCTCGGTGCAAGGAAATACAAACATCTGCCCCCCGCTGGACGTAGGGCCTTCTTTTACCCGAACCAGGATAAACCCCCGTGTGTTCTCCTTGCATCACCATCCAGGAAAGAGACACGCAACATTTACTCGTTGGTTTAGGACCCCCTCGGGTCTGAACACCGACAGTTGGCGCGCCAGGTAGGGGAACACTGCGTGCAAACGTCGCTTTCTCACCTTTCTTCCTGGATGGCTAACCCCGAATGCCCTATCCCGTTGGCCACGGTGATCTGGTTCGGGAGTTTGGAGTTCATGTCGCTCGGCTCTGGCTACGACATGGTCCTACTTCCGCCCAGGCACCCAACCGATGAGGACTACGAGCTCTCCTAGCCCGGGGGAGCAATCCACCGGCACCGTCGCTCCAGGCGGGCGCGGGCCGCCCGACGACGACGAGCCCGGCACAACCACCGTCTTCACCTCGCGGAGGGCGATGGGGTCCCCCGGTTCGGCACCCCCCAGCCAGGCGCCAGCCTAGATCTCCTTTTGGAAGGTTTGGGAAGAACGAGCTTGGCTGAGGGTGACATGCCGACGGAGAATCCCGCCGCTCCCCCGTCCGGTGAGACACCACTGTCCGGAGCATCCATTTCAGCACGGACAACGACATCTTCATCACCATTCCCGTTTGGGCTAGACTCGGCTGCCCGGGTGTACGCATCCTCTGTGAGCACCCGCATGAGTGCTTATGAGGAACTCCCCGGGCACCATCTACGCTCCACTCTAGACCTCATTGCATCCACACCGGCTTCTGATTATCGGGACTCTACGAAGACACCGAAAACAGAGCCCCGTGTGACTGCTTCTTTACGTCGCCGCCTTAGTGACAATTGGCAACGTCCACACATTCCCCTGTCATATTACTACTTTGGCGCTCCTGACTCCGACTCGGCTGACGACACCTATGATCCGACCCGCGAGTGCTTCAACATCGACGTTGAAAGCACTTCAAAATCAGAGGATGAAGAGCCAGTCAAAGGAAGGCACACGCCACCTCATGACGAGCTTCCTGCCGAGCGAGACGAGCCTCAGTTCCTTGCAGATCAAGGAGCGTAGCTCGAACAGATTCGCGAGTTGCAGGATAGGCTTGACGAGGAACGGGAAAACCTGGATCTACTCCAACAAACCCTCGAGCGTGAGCGTGCAGAACACGCACTTGGTGGAAGAGCTCGCGAGAGAGCTCGCGACGTCAACCATCGCATCGACGAGGACCGGGCGGTCGACCCCCCGGTTTTCGCCCGAGCCAGCCAGAACGTCGTCGCCGCCGCCATGCTCCTCCACAACATGCCCGAGCCGTCAAACCCCGACGCCCGTCGGGCTCGAGATGAAATCTGAGAACTCCTCAAGACCGCCGCCATGCAGCAGGCTGAGAGCTCTGCCTCGAGGTGACGCGAGGCAGCCTCGGAGCGGATCCTCGAGCCTTCCCGACAGGAGAGAGAAGCCTCGGTTCACCCTAAGCCTGCCCGGCGAAACCGGGTAGCACCGGCCCCTGAGCCCACCGCCAACGACCGCGAGCCTCAAGACACCCATGGCAACATCGTCGAGCGCCGCACGCGCAAGCACGGTGACGGTGTGGCTCGAGGCTACCACGTCCATAGGGGCGGACGCTACGACAGCTCGGAAGATCGTAGCCCTTCAACCGAGCCCCCGGGTCCTCGGGTCTTCAGTAAGGCAATCCGTGAGACGGTGCCCCCGGCTCGGTTCCGCCCCCCACGACTCTCACCAAGTACAACGGCGAAACCAAACCTGAACTTTGGCTCACCGATTTCCGCTTGGCGTGTCAGTTGGGCGGGGCCACCGACGATCGGGTCATCATTTGACAACTCCCCCTGTTCCTCTCCGACATCGCCCGAGCCTGGCTCGAGGATCTCCCACCTCGGCAGATCCACGACTGGGACGATCTCGTGAGGGTGTTCGAGGGAAATTTCAAGGGGACCTACATGCGCCCCGGCAACTCGTGGGACCTCCGGAGCTGCAAGCAGAAACCAGATGAATCCCTCCGAGACTACATCCGATGCTTCTCCCGGCAGCGTACCGAGCTCCCCAACATCACCGACTCCGATGTAATTATGGCCTTCCTCTCTGGCACCACATGTAAGGAGTTGGTCCGAGAATTGGGCCGTAACACCCCACTCACTGCCAACGGATTGATGGACATCGTCACCAACTTCGCCGCTGGCGAGGAGGCGGTTGGTGCAATCTTTGGCGGCGACCCGGAAAGGGGGGAGCATAAGGTCGACGATCCCGCGAGTTCCACCCGGGGCCCCAAGAGGAACAACCGCAAGAAGAAGAAAGGCCAGCAGGGCAAGCTCGAGGCCCCGGCCGATGAGCTCGTCGCTGCTACCGAGCACAAGAAACCTCGAGGCCCCCCTGGCAGGGGTGTCTTCGACAAAATGCTCAAAGAGCCGTGTCCCTACCACAAGGGACTCACTAACCATAACCTTGAGGATTGTCACATGCTGCGCAGGTACTTCAGGGGTGCCGGCGCCAAGAAGGACGACAAGAAGGAGGACCCTAAGGGTGACGACAAGGACGGGGAATTTCCCGAGATCCACAACTGCTTCATGATCTATGGGGGGCCCTCGACCTGCCTCTCTGCGCGCCAGCGCAAGCGAGAACGGCGCGAGGTCTTCTCCGTACAATCGGCAGTACCCCGCTTCCTTGATTGGTCCGCGGTGGCCATCACTTTCAACCGTGACGACCACCCAGACTACGTCCCCAACCCGAGGGTCTATCCGCTCGTTGTTGACCCCGTCATCGCCAACACACGCCTCACCAAGGTGCTCATGGACGGCGGAAGCAGCCTTAACATCATCTACTCCCAGACCCTCGACCTCCTAGGGGGCGACAGAGCGCGCCTCCAACCTAGCGCCGGGGGCTCCCACGGAGTTGTGCCAGGGAAACGGGCGGAACCCCTCGGGCGGGTCGATCTGCCTGTTTGTTTTGGCACACCAGCTAACTTCTGAAAGGAAATTCTCACTTTCGAAGTGGTCGGATTCCGTGGAACGTACCACGCTATCCTGGGGCGCCCATGCTACGCCAGGTTCATGGCAATCCCGAACTACACCTACCTCAAGCTCAAGATGCCAGGCCCAAACGGTGTCATCACTGTAGGGCCCTTATATGAACATGCCTACGAGTGCGATGTCGAGTGCGTCGAGCACGGCGAGGCTATTTTGGAGTCGGCGATCTTGGCTGCAGACCTCGACGGTCTCGCCAATACGATTCCCGACCCAAAATGCCATGCCGGCAGCTTCGAGCCCGCCGAAGATGTCAAACTCGTACCCCTCGACCCCACTGATCCCAAGGGAAAGGCACTGAGCATCAGTGCCACCCTCGATCCTAAATAGGAAGCAGTGCTCGTCGACTTTCTCCGCGCAAACGTCGACATCTTTGCGTGGAGTCCCTCGGATATGTCGGGCATACCCAGGGAAGTATTGCTACGTTACGATGCCCTTCGGTCTCCGGAATGCGGGGGCAACGTACCAGCGATGCATGCAACATGTTTTCGGAAAGCACATTGAGTCGACCGTCGAAGCTTACGTTGACGACATCGTGGTCAAAACCCAACAAGCCGACGATCTGGTCAGCGACCTCGACGTTGCATTCAAGTGCCTCAGGGCAAAAAACATCAGACTCAATCCAGAAAAATGTGTCTTCGGCGTCCCACGAGGTATGCTTTTAGGGTTCATCGTATCTAAACGCGGCATCAAGGCCAACCCTAAAAAAATCTCTGCAATAACCAAAATGGGCCCCATCCGAGATCTAAAGGGTGTACAGAGGGTCACAGGTTGCTTGGCGGCACTCAGCCGTTTCATTTCACGCCTCGGCAAAAAAGCACTCCCTCTGTACCGTCTCTTGAAGAAATCGGACCATTTTTCCTGGAACCTTGAGGCTGAGGAGGCTCTCACGAAACTCAAAGCCACCCTCTCTAACTCACCGATCCTCGTCCCTCCAACCCTAGGGGAACCACTCCTACTCTACGTCGCCGCAACCTCACAAGTAGTCAGTGCTGCCCTGGTAGTCTAGCGGGCCGAGGAGGCACATACTTTGCTTGTCCAAAGGCCGGTCTATTTCGTTAGCGAGGTGCTCTCAGAAACAAAGTGTCGATACCCACAGATCCAGAAACTGCTATATGCTGTCATCTTGACGCGGTGCAAGCTCCGACACTACTTCGAGGGTCACCCGATTACTGTGGTTTCTTCTTTCCCCTTGGGAGAGATAGCCTAGAACCGGGATGCCTCGGGTAGGGTTGCCAAATGGGCGGTCGAACTCATGGGCGAGGCATTGTCCTATGCGCCGCGAAAGGCTATCAAGTCGCAGGTGTTAGCGGATTTTCTGGCTGAGTGGACTGACACACAACTCCCCCCTGCCTAGCTTCAGTCGGAGCTGTGGACCATGTACTTCGATGGGTCATTAATGAAAATGGGAGCAGGCGTGGGCTTGCTCTTCGTCTCACCCCTCGGGATTCACATGCGCTACGTCGTCCGGCTTCATTTCCCTGCGTCTAACAACGTCGCCGAGTACAAGGCACTCATCACGGGGTTGAGAATCGCCGTCGAGCTCGGGGTCCGACACCTTGACGTCCGAGGCGACTCCCAACTCATGATCGATCAGGTCATGAAGAACACGAGCTGCCGTGACCCCAAGATGGAAGCCTACTGCCAAGAAGTACGGCGCCTCGAGGACAAGTTTCACGACCTCGAGCTCAACCACATCGCACGCAGGTATAATGAGGCCACCGATGAACTGGCAAAAATCACGTCTAGTCGAGCCACGGTTCCACCGGATGTCTTCGCGAAAGACCTTCAGCAGCCATCCGTCGACCTCAGGCTCGACGGGGGGGTCGACGGGGCGTCGCTCGACCCTCCACCTGAGGCAGAAGCCCCCTCGACCGGGGCTGAAGCCATGCAGGTGGAAGACCTAACGCCACCGTCTGACCTCGAGCCCGACTGGCGCGTCCCATACCTCGACTACCTCAGCCAAGGGGACCTCCCCTCGGATAAGACTGAGGCTCGACGGATCGCACGCCGGGCCAAAACTTTTGTGATCATGGGCGACAGCAGAGAGCTCTACCGTCGTAGCCCTACCGGTATCAACCATCACAAAAGAACAAGGCAGGAATCTGCTCGGCGATCTTCACTCGAGGGCTTGCGGTCACCACGCAGCACCTCGAACCCTCGTCGGAAACGCCTTTCGACAAGGATTCTATTGGCCGACCGCGGTCTCCGAAGCTGTCAAGCTAGTACGCTCCTGCGAGGGTTGTCAGTACTATGCGAGACAAACCCATCTTCCGGCACATGCCCTGCAAACTATCCCCATCACATGGCCATTTGCCATTTGGGGGCTCGACCTTGTCGGACCACTAAAAAGGACAACTGGCGGCTTCACCCACTTGCTCGTCGCAATCGACAAATTCTCCAAGTGGACCGAGGCCCGCCCTATCACCAGCATCAGGTCCGAGCAAGCCGTGCTCTTCTTCACTGATATTATTTATCGCTTTGGGGTCCCCAACTGTATCATCACAGACAACGGCACCTAGTTCACTGGCAGAAAGTTTTTGGATTTCTGCGGCAACCACCACATCCGAGTGCTCTGGTTAGCCGTGGCTCATCCAAAAACAAACGGTCAGGTGGAACGTGCCAACGGCATGGTCCTACAAGGCCTGAAGCCCAGAATCTTTGACAAATTAAATAAACATGGCAAAAGATGGGCTGCCGAGCTACCCTTGGTCCTGTGGAGCCTAAGAACAATGCCGAGTCAAGCCACGGGGTTCACTCCGTTCTTCTTAGTCTACGGGTCTGAGGCTATGCTACCAACCGATATAGAATACAGATCCCCAAGGTTGAAGGCATACAACGAAAGATATAACGACGCCACAAGACAGGACGCCCTCAACCAACTCGAGGAAGCCCGAGATGTGGCTCTGTTGCATTCTGCCAGGTACCAGCAGGGTCTCCAACGCTACCACGACAGACACGTCCGCAAGCGTGACCTCAACGTCGGTGACTTGGTGCTACGGCGGAACCAGAACACCAAGGGACGGCACAAGCTCACACCACCATGGGAAGGGCCGTACATCATCGCAGAAGTACTAAAGCCGGGCACCTACAAGCTATCCAACGAGAAGGGCGAAATCCTCACCAACGCTTGGAACATTGAACAACTACGTCGCTTCTTTCCTTAAAAAGCCTCGAGGCTCTGTATTTTCTTTTTCGTCAATAAAGAATACAGCGATGTTCAAACTTTCATTTCGTAATGAGGAAGGATCGACCCTGCACTCCCAGAGTCGACCCTCCCTCGGGGGCTGCAAGGGGGGAGCCCCCGGTCCCCGAAAAAACTTATGCTCTTTTTTAAAATTTAAGAACCGCTTCTTAGATCGACTTCGCTGAAAGAGCACCCTAGGGTTCGAGAGGGCTCTCGAGTCTAGAGCATCACCTATGCCTCCGAGGCTATGGTACCTCCACTCACCCCTTACACCTTTTAGAGGTACGCCTTCACGATAGGAAGATCTAAACAACGGTTCCTAAATTTAAAAAAGAACATACCCCCTGTCGCTTAGATCAGGCTCTCACATGATTTACAAGGCCGCAATATCACCCTAAAGCTCGAGGGCAGTTGAGCCACGAGATCACTTACGCCTCCGAGGCTACGGTACCTCCACTCGCTCCCTTATGCCAAAGGATGTAGCTGCGTGCTAAGTAAATCACGTGAGAACACGGTCCGAGCGATAAAGGGAAGAAAAGCTCGAGTAAAACTAAATCAACCACGAACCGGTTTATGTTTCGAGTTTTTAAGGCCTCCGAGGCCACCACGACCAAAATTCGAAATACTAACTCATTACATGGGCCTTCATGCCCAGATTTGGCTCACAGGCCCTCGTCGTCGGCAGGCGGAACCACCTCAGCTTCAAAAAGTGAGGCCAGACGGCTTCCAGGCTCTTCGGCGGCTTCGATCAGCTCCACGCAAGCATCCACGTTCTCCTCGTCTGTCCGATCTGGGTCTGTGATGAAGCCCTCGGCGACGAGATTCATGTCAAACACAAACCCTGAACGGACGATGGCCAGCGCCCTCTTCACGCCGTGATGGAGGCCGTCCCGTATCTTCTCCCGGGCAAGGCGGCCCAGCGCCACCATCCGGCGGACGAAGGAGTTCCCTGGAACATCTTCCCCGGTGTCGGCATCGGGCTCGACCCCCAGGCTATCACACACGGTGGTGATCGCGCCCTGGAGAAGTTGGGTCCTCCGGATCTCGGCTTCGAGGAGGCTCTGGAAGGAGTTGGCAGAAGATTGGGCCTCTTGATTCTCTCTCTCTAGCTCTGAAACACGATAAACAAATTAATACCCAACGTGGGGCCTTCAATGTCGTGGCCGTGACAATCACACTTACCCTCGATGTGGGTCTACAGGCCCACGACCTCATCACGAAGCCCCCCGCACGTTCGCTCGAGCCCCAGGAAGGCACTGTCCTTGTCACTGATGGCTGCCTTTAGCGCCTCGATCTCCTGCCGAGCAGACTCGAGAGCTGCGTCCTTCTCTTGGACGGCTCCCTTCAGCGTCGTGACCTCGACGTTGACTGTGTCACGCTGAAGGCTAACCTGGGAAACATTCTCCTCGAGCTCCTTCACCCGCATGGACAGGGGCTCGAGATCCCTGCGGGCCTGGGCAGCCTCCTCCCGAGCCTTGTCCATGCCAGTGCGCATCACGGCCTCAGCCGCCCATGCCTGCGTCGCTTCTTCTTTCACCACCGCATACGCGACGCGCAGCTCAGCCATCTCGGCGTTCCGATCGGATAGCCGTTTCTGGGCCTCCTCGACCAGAACCCGTTGCTGGGACAGCGCGCCCCACACGCCACTCTCATCCCGAATGAAGAGCGACTTGCGGCGGGAGTACTCCTTCAGCTCCTGAACGCAATCCGAAAAGGTCACAAATCCGAGGAAAAAGACATCAAGAAAACCACGGAGAAAGCCGACGGGTCGATCATACCTCGGTGGCATCTCCCATACTCCGCACGGCACCGGACGCCACTCGGAGCAACCGATCAAGATGCCGGCGGACGCCCTCGAGGTATTCCCATCGGTGCACCTCATCTTTGTCGCTCAAGACAAAGATGGGCTCGGCGTCGGGGTTCGTAGCGTCCCTAAACTGAAGGGACGGCCCCCCCACCTTGGCAGCTCCGTCTCTGCCCGCGCTATCGCCAGCGCGGCGATGTCGGGCCACGACAAGGACGACCCAGCCGAGGCGTCTCCCGGTCCCGCGGAAGGACCAGCCTCGCCCGCAGTACCCACCTCTCCAACGACCGTCGAGGCACTGGCCTGATCCGCGACCTCACCCCCCTCGACCCCATCGCCTGTTTTCCCTTATCTAGGGGGATGTCGTCGAGGGTAAGGTGAGGGCGGGCACCAATGACCACCGGCGCCTCTGGAGCCGGCGCCTCGACCGACGACGGCTCCGGTACCCGCGCCTCGACCGTTGGCACCTCCGGAGCCGATGCCTCTTCTTCCGGTGCTCCGGATAGGGGCTCGACCACCCCGCCCTCCACCATGCCCGCTGGCTCTGCCAACGGGTCTTATCGCGGCCGCGACCCCCTCGCTAGGGTCGCCTCTTGCCCTGACGCCGATGCGACCTCCTCCATGGTCACGTCCGCACCCGCCCGCTCCGCATCGTGGACGGGTGCCTCGCCCGTCGTGACCTCAACGGCAGCCTCGGCCGTCGTCGACGACCTGGGCCCCGTCTCGACCATATCGAGCGCCGCTACCTCTGCCGGTTCGGACCCCTCGATAGCAGGATCCGGGCCAGCAACCACCGCGGCGTCGGCTGACCCCTACCGTTGTCGCAGGCGCCCCTTCGCGGCCTCGACCTCCTGGACCCAGGCCGCATCCTGCTCTGCCATCCGGTTGAGGACAACGGCGCTGGCCCACAGCGACTTCATGGGGGTAAGCCCCATCGTCTCCGCCTTCCGCTTTAGCCTGCAAAGTGAGAAGAAACGTCAGCCAACGGATCCAGAGAAAGGCAGGACAATCGAGCTGAGATACTTACCCGAAATCGGCACCAAGTGCCTCAACCTCGCGCGACCCGAGCCTCCCGGGACGGCCGATGGTGGCCTCGCGGCGGCCTCACCAGCAGGCCGAGCGCTCCTGGGAGCCCCGACCGATGCACCGCCCTACGCCCTCTGTGCCTCCGAGGCCAGCTGGCCTCGGGTTCTTACGCCTGCCGACGCCGCCGCCGATGACGACGCCGGTACTGCCGTCCCAGCCCCTGCCCGAGCCTGCGGGGCCTGGGCTGGTGTGGACGTCCCTGTTGACCCCTCTCGACGAGTCTAGGGTAAAGCGGCCCCTCTCGTCGAGGGGCCCATCTCCTTCTTCGCCTTCTTCCCCTCGGGCTCCTCGACCACGACGACCGAGGAGGACACCCCCCTGATGGGCTCCAGCAGGGGGCGAATGTCGGGAAGGTCCCCTAGCCCAGTCGCGATCTCATACCGCGATAGGGCATCGTCGTCTTCGCCGCTGCTGTCGTTGTCCTCCCCTGAGACCGTCTCGGAAGGCAATAGCGCCAGGGGGACCCTGTCGATGGTTTGCTGGCGCCGAAGCTTCTTCAACGCCTCCGCCTCTTTGGCCTTGCGGATCGCCTGCTTCTTGGCCGTCTCCTTGGTCTGCTTCTTCTTGGAAGCATGCTGGCGTCGAGCCTCCCGGGCGGGCCGGTCCTCCGGGACTGGCGGACGCGTTTCCCGCAACGCCGACAAATCCTATACGCCGGTCTCGACCACATCAGCGAAATCCATAGATAAACGAAAATAGCAACACCTCATCCCCGGGATACGTACCATGGACTCGAACCCTTCGGTAGGCCTCATGGGAACCCAGTTGGCCTCCTCCACCTTGAAGTTCCCAACCATCCGGTGCGCTCACCGGAGGACCTCCTCGAGGGCGAGGGATTCGTGGGACATCCGGGTCCCCTCCAGATTTGCCTCTGGAGTCATCTGGTCCAGACGGAGACGACGCCGGCACAGCGGCATCACTCTACGGCGATGGAAGGCCGCGGCCACCGCCGCAGCCGTCAAGCCCCGAAGGCGAAGCTGCTGCAGCACCGCCAGCAGCGGGTCCAAGCACGGCTTCTCGGCCTCTGGCACTCCGTACGACCAGCGCTCCTCTCGAGCGGTCAACACGCAGCCGGTGTACCTCGGCAACTGATTTTCATCATTGCGGAGGTAGAACCAACCTTTGTGCCACCCACTGTTTGAAGAGATGAGGCGGGCCGAGATGTACAGATCCGCCCGACCCGACCTCACCTGCAGCACGCAGCTCCCCACTCGAGCCGCGCACAAGACGCCCTTCTCCCCTGCCTTCTTGGCAAAGAGCTCGACCTTGAAAAGGTGAAGCCACAGGTTCCACTGTGGCCCCACCCCAAGGTAGCCCTCGTAGACCGCCACGAAGATGGCAGCCTGCGCGACGGCGTTGGGGGAAAGATGGTGAAGCTCCACCCGGTAGTGGTGGAGGAGCGCGCACATGAAGACCGACGCCGGCACGCCAAAACCCCGCTCGTGGAAGTAGACGAAGCTCACCACGTACCCTTCAGGGGGCACCGGCTCCCGGTAGGCAGGGGGCGGCGCCATCCACTCCGGCTGCGACCGGCTCATCCTTGGCCGCAGCAGCCCGTCCTCCACCAACTCTTCCAACCTCCTCTCCGTCACCGAGGAGGCGGCCCAGTCGTCGGCGGGAAGGATCTGGCTCTTTCCTGCCATTGGTGCTGTCGGAAGGGGGATGGATGAAAAGGATGTGGTGGCGGCGACGATGCGGGCGGAGAACACGATAAGGCAAAGATTGTCTGAGGCAGAAGATTGCAGGAACGCAAGGGACCGGTGGGGAACGTAGACCCCTAGGCCTTAACTTTATATACCCAGGCGGAAGCCCAACGGCCGCGCGAGAAGGTAGGAACAGTTTCCCGCATTAAATGCGCCCACCTAACCGTTTCCTTACATCTCGCAGGAGTCGGGCACGTGGCCGTCCCCCACGCCGTGACCACACGCCACGTCGCCCACTACCGCGCTGATCTCGCCTCCCCAAAAGACGCGCTCGGCTAACGGACGAGGGAGGGATCCGCGGACGAATATCCCCAGGTATGTGGAAAATGGGCCCGAAGCCCGCAATAAGTCTCGAGGGAGCGAAAGCTGGCCCTCGAACAGGGTTCGACAGCTGCCCTCGAGCACCAGAGTTAGGGACGACCCAGGGTGCACCCGTACATGGCCAAGGGCTCGAGCCACGCTCTCGAGGCACCCCAGGACGTATTCGAGGCCGAAGGAGAAGGTCGTCGTAGGAATCCCTCCGGGGGAGGCATCGAGCCCTCGAATCCTGTTGAAGGGAATCGAGATCCACACGACCACTTCTTGGCATCTTTGAGGGCGCCTCCGGGCCACTAGCCGACCCCTAACGAATGGGGTACAGGCTCTCACTCGAATTCCCCCGTTGGCAGCTCATCGGAGATCGTCGAAACTCGCGCCCAAACGAGGGTAGTACGGCGTTCTCCACCCCTCCTCCTTTTTTCAAAAAAGGAGCGTGAGGGTCGCAAAAGACGGCCGGGACTCTGATCGACCTCGTGCGTGCGAGGCTTGGGGTCCCGACCGCAGAAACGGGTCCCGAGCCCGGAATAAGTCTCGAGGGAGCGAAAGCTGGCCCTTGAACAGGGTTCGACAGCTGCCCTCGAGCAACAGAGTTAGGGACGACCCAGGGTGTGCCCGTACATGGCCAAGGGCTCGAGCCACGCTCTCGAGGCACCCCAGGATGTATTCAAGGCCGAAGGAGAAGGTCGTCGTAGGAATCCCTCCGGGGGAGGCATCGAGCCCTCGAATCCTGTCGAAGGGAATCGAGATCCACACGGCCACTTCTTGGCATTTTTGAGGGCGCCTCTGGGCCACTAGCCGACCCCTAACGAATGGGGCACGGGCTCTCACTCGAATTCTCCTGCTAGCAGCTCATCGGAGATCGTCGGAACTCGTGCCCAAATGAGGGTAGTACGGCGTTCTCCACCCCTCCTCCTTTTTTCGGAAAAGGAGCGTGAGGGTCGCATAGCAAAAGACGGCCGGGACCCTGATCGACCTCGCACGCGCGAGGCTCGGGGGCTTGACCGCAACAAATTGTTCCCCAATCAAATGTGTACAAGACCTCGGAGGAGTCTCAACACTCCACCGAGGCCTCGGGGGCTACACCCGGCGGGTGCGCTCGCGCGCCCCCGCCGGAAAAAATCACGGCGCTACGACTCCAGTTCTGACCAACCTCTGGGAGAGTGATCACACACTCACCCAAAGGCTCGGGGGCTACTGTCGGTACCAACAGTACGGGGGTACCCACACCTATCGCCAAAAAACTAACACGACCAAAACCGCAATAAAAGATAGCCCGCCTCGACCGCATATCCAGTCCGTCTCGTACGAGGCCCGCTCGACGGGGCGCCTCGACCGCGCCCCGGCTCCGACTCGTACGAGGCCCGCTCGATGGGGCGCCTCGACCGCACCCCGGCTCCGACTCGTACAAGACCCGCTCGACGGGGCGCCTCGACCGTGCCCTGGCTCCGACTCGTACGAGGCCCGCTCGACGGGGCGCCTCGACCGCGCCCCATCCCGTGCCGCAAGGTACCTCGACAGTGCTCCGACCCGCGTGAGGCTCGACCGCCCGCTGGGGAGAACTCCGACTCGCGTGAGCCCGGACCGAGCACCTCGACACCTTTTCTTTACCTACCCCAGGACAAAAGCCATAGCATTCAATGTGGTTACCTACTACCACCTACCGGCATGGCTGCGGCCAGGATCGACGTGGGAACAATACCCGTGTCAGATCTCACTATTTTACCGCCCATCCCATGATGGGAGGTGAAACCCATCACTATACCCACCTTACCACGCACTGTTCACCATCAATCACCCTCGAGGGAGGATAAGACAAGGCCCGTTCTCCGCGATATCGGGGGTTCGGCCTTATCTATCCGGCCTCGACCCGGCCTCGACCCAACCTCGACGCTCAACTTAGTTCAAAGGATGGTATGGCATGGCGCTCTGGGTCATTTTGCCATCTTGTCTCCCACAACGTCAGGGTGTCTAGGGATGGCCGGCCATTCCCAAGGCACGTCGCTACAATCAACTCAACAGGAATCGACAAAACATCACCTCAAGGCTCCCCATCGTCTTGGTCTCCTCTCACCCTATAAAAGGGTAGGCCAGGGTTCAACGGAGGAGGGGGATGAAGACAGAACGAAAAAACAAAACAAGAGATCGACATCTCAAGCAACCACCTTTTTTCTCTTTTCTCTTTGAGACTTGGGCTCGACACCCTCTCTCGCATGCTTGTAACCCCTACACGAGCACCTCGGTGCAAGGAAATACAAAGATCTCCCCCCCGCTAGATGTAGGGCCTTCTTTTGCCCGAACCAGGATAAACCCCCGTGTGTTCTCCTTGCATCACCATCCAGGAAAGAGACACGCAGCATTTACTCGTTGGTTTAGGACCCCCTCGGGTCCGAACACCGATAGTACCTTTAAGCAAAGTTGTAGAGAATCAAATTCTAAACAACTTTTGTTTTGGGGTCAAGTTTTGAAAATGCCATTTTCTACTTCAAAATTTGAATTTGGGGCTGTTTAGTAAAAATTTGGAACTAAAAATATAAAGAAAAAAGGCTTTTCTTGCTTACTAGACCGCGCCCCTCCTTTCTCGGCCCACGGCCGAAGCTGGCCCGGCCCATCCACCCCGCCTCCCTCCCTCTCCCACACCCACGCTCCCGACCGCGCTCAGGCCGCGACCGCCCCGTGGCGTCCGTACGCTGGCGACAACCGACGAGTGGCGCCCCGCGGGTCCCACTGTCTTGCCCTCTTGAGCCCATCCACGCCTGCTCCCTTTTTCAGCTCCCCATTTTCCTCCTCTCTCGCTTCTCCTCATGGCAACAGTGTCCCGACGTGCTCGCCGGAGCCGTGAGTGCCGCTGCACCATTGCCGGCCGCATTGCTCAACTTCACCGTCATTGCTCGCGCCTCCACCTCCGCCTTCACCCGACCATCCTTTCAGTGCATTCTGTAGCCCCTATTGTCGAGGGGAGGGGGCCAATTTGGCTGGCCTTTATTCGTTGCCACTTGACTGAGCTTGGCTCCGTGTGGGTGAGCTGCTCCACTCATTTTCCTTCTCCCTTTTCACATGCACCAGCTTCACCTAGCGATGTTGGAGCTCCAGCGCCCCTCCGGCCACCGTACTGTGCCCTAGAGTAGCATGGCCACCGTGTGGTAGCACCGCCATGTGCCATGCACACTGGCGTGCTTGCTCCGGTGAGCCACCCGGCCAAGCCTTGGCACTAGTCGGTGCGGCTCAGTTCCCCGAGCATGCTCGTGCCGCCCGCGCCGCCGTTGGGCTCGTCGCCGGCGAGAACCGGGCCAGTAGAGCCTCTCCCTGCCTCGGTGTCACTGACCAGTGGGGTCGGGAGGCCCACTGTCAAAGCTCAGCCATAGCCTGAAAACAGGCCAAGCTAGGTTGGGAAGTAGGTTGGACCAGTCCCAAACCCAATGACATTTTTTCAAAAACCAGCTAGGCAGCTAGGCCGAGTTTTGACTACCATATATAGTATAAACAACTAGTTTTCGAGTGTGCTCTATGCCTCTATTTATACCTCTCCCTCTCCTAGTTTGCTTGCTGTTGTTGCTCTCCATTCATATACCGTGACCAGAATCCCTTGGCCACTCTTCTCTGTCCCTTTATGAGCGTGATTGCTTATAGAGAAACTAATCCTTCATTAGAGAGTGAGCCTTGATTTGTGAGAAAGCCTTGGTGGCATTAGAGAGCTTGAGCAAGTTGAAGAATTTTGGTTCGTTGCATTTGTTACTCTTGGAGCTTTGCTCCTAGGTGGCTAGGCATCACTGGCAAGCACCCGAGGGTGTGGGTAGCTGTAGTAGTCTAAAAGGCTTAATCTCACTACTGCAATAGGAAAGTGGTTGCTTAGTGGAATTATCGAAAGAGGTCGCTTTGGACTTGGCCAGTAATAGACTTTGTTAGGTCAGTCACGGCTTCCACAATGAAGAAGTACGACACCTTTGATCAATCAAACTTTGGTCAAACAAATCTTGGCATCTCATGATTGGTTTGCCTCACATTTGTTCATGTTGCATACATTATTTGTGTTTCCGCTTGTAGCTACTCGGGTGTGGTTGTTTGTGCTTGCAGGGAGAGTGTGAACTATTCATGCACTAGCAAGAAAGCCACACACCAAGTTGCATCGACATAGAAGAAGTGGGAGGCTCAAACACTTTGGGCGTGCAGTCTATGCAAAACCAGCTAGGATGGTATTACGACCTGGCCAGTCTGGGTTGGGCACCGTAGTCAGTTAGGCAAGCAAAAACCAGCCAAGTCAGCTTTTGCACCTTGGCTAGGATGGGTTTGCCATTGTGATTTAGTGTTTTAATTGCTAACATTTGTCAAAAAGTTTTGTAGAGTCTATTCACCCCCTCTAGGCATCAATACAGTCCTTTCAGCTAATCAATATGATTTCCTATGACTAAGTTACAAGCAATCATTTGACTCTTGATGGGGGTAACAATAAGGCACGGATTTCTTAAGGTGAATAGTAAGGTATAAAGAAGAAGCTTAAAATAGTTGGTGTATCTAGTAGGAGTACAATGAGAGAGTACAAGAATCCTAAATTACTTCTACTACTAAGCACAACTCTAGTAAGAACTATAGCAAGACAGTTAAGTTAAAAAATATCAGCATTTGAAAGCCCTTCGAGACCTGACCCAAGCGCTGACCAATGATTGATGCAATAAACCACACACATCCCTACGCTTTAAGAACTAGCCCTATAACATGGTGGAATGCATAGGATGACCAGGGTTGTCATCACCTGCCAACTACCACAAACAATAAGTGGGTGGGATGGGGGCTAGCTATAAACATAGGCAAGCTATAACCTAAGCACCACGCTTGTGCTATACACTTAGTACTCCAGTCCTAGCTCTGGTGAAATATGACTAGAGCACTCTAAAAGAGCGATGATGATACAACCAGACTAAACAAGATAGTTAACTATAACATTAAGTTATACAAAAGCTTCAATAGTACTACTATAAGTAAGTAATACTTGAGTAGAGCACTTAAGTAAAGTAGAAAGTAATATATCCAAATAAGGAAAGTCTTAGAAAATAGGAAAGCTACAAGAGCTATGACAAACTCTGAAGACTAGTTCTAAACTTTGAGGAGAGCTTAACCCAACTCTAACTCCCACTACTAGCCTAACTACTATAGAAGTGGACTACTCTTGCTTCCTTGGAGTGATCTTCCTTGAGATGTTGAAGATGATTATCAAAGGGAACCCAAACCCATATTTATAGTGCAAAGGAGCATGGGGTGAAAGGTGCTAGTTTGTTTTTCGTAATCCAGTGATAATTTAGGTGGACTATTATGTGTTTATATTGAGATACACAGGTGATTAGTCCACAGGCACACTAGTTTGAGCAACTTGAGCCATGGTAGTGAAGTGGATTAGATTTGTTGCAAAGCTCAACTAGTTGTGATGAAGGAGCTCATTGCATATGAGACATGACATGATATCATGTGGCTAGGTGGATAAGATCTAGAGACATGGCCTGGCTATGATGGACCAGGTTGTAAGCGTGATGAACCGCACGTGGCGGAGAATCTTGAGCAAGGACTTAGCGCCTATGTACTAAGGGAATAGTGAAGAGCAAGAGAAGTTGTGATCGATGAACTATTAAGGCCACATGGTGATGTAAAGTGGATCATATCATTCAAAGAAAGATCAAGCCAAGTGTTGATTTTTTATGATCAAGTGGCTTGATGAAGAATGATGGAGGAACTTAATGCTATGGGCAATGATCAAAGGTAGCATGGTTGGCGACACCTATGGATGATCATTGTCCATCATTTGATGAAGATGGAGGTTGGATGCTTGCATCACCAATATGGAGATAAAATGGAATGTGCAACGCAAAGGTATATTTGTAGGTCATTTCATTTCATTGGTTTAAGGTTGTGTAAAGAAGTGCATGACCGAGTTTAGGATAGATGGTCATAATAGTAAGAGAGGCAAACTTGTTTGCATATCAATCATCTAGTGCCACTTGAGTGATCTAACTTTGCATGCATTGCTAGGATCGAGTGGTGGTTAGTTGAAAAATGGGTTTGAAAACCTTTTGAAAAATGATTTGTGAAAATGCTAACATGGACTTATGGTGGTGGTTCTCTTGTGGGACAACACTTGAGGTTAGAATAGTTTTAAAGGTTTGTAAACTTCTTAAGATTGGTTGAAACCAGTGGATAAGATGGTTGCGAGAAAGGTGATGAAATATGTTCAAAGGGTTGTATGTGGTGTCCTGGCAGTGGGCGGTGGAGAAGACAGTGGCGAGAAAGGTGGCAAAAGACGTGTCCTATGTGCGGTGGATAGTGTAGGCAGCCATGGCACATGGGCCACTAGCTATGGCCTAGCCTAGACGGCTAGGAGGTTGAACTGTGAAGAGGGCAGTCGGAACGCCAGCTGGGCTACTGCGTGGGAGCAAGCCATTTGAGTTTGTGGGCCGCACCATCACATCCGGTGTGCACCGAACGAGACTGGATAGGGGCCCACTAGACAGGTGATCTAGAGACCATTTTTTGGAGACTATTGAGTCAGGTGGTTGGGCTAGATGCATCCGGCTAGTGGAGGCGCTGAGCCACCTAGTGGTGGGATCGCTAGGTTGGCTGATTTACAAGTACGGCCACTCGGTGTCAGTAGCCGTTGGCGCGTGTGGGAGACAACCGTTGCTCCTAGCAGTGGGACTATCGGCCCTAGCAATGGGACCGCTAAGCATGCAGGAGCTCGTGTGAAAGGGGAAACATCTAGTTTTCCCCTCCCTCTATATATAGAGGGGTAGTCAGCCCTTGGAGTGAGTTAAGCACCTTGGGGATGTGTTTCCCAAGTCTTGTTCTTAACTTTGGGCCTCTACTCTCATATGTTTGATTGAGAGAGTGATTCCTAGTGCATTGCATTGAGTGATTACATCGAGTGGCACTAGGTGATCGAGTTGCAACATGATGATCATCTTCAACATGAAGTGGACACCTTGAAGATGAAAATAGAAGAAATTGAAGAAGCAATAGTCAAGACCCAAGAAATTGTGTGCAAGGCCCAACAAGAGATGGAGAAATTCAAGAACCAAGAAGTTAGCGATCTACTCCTTTAGTGCATCTTGAGCCTCAACCAAGGTAATTCCTAAATGTTGTATGTATTGTCATGTACTTCCTATGCTAATTTGTTTTAGTAGCATTGTATGGTCTTGTGTGGTGAACTGAGGTGTAGTGTGGTATTGCTGGTAAGTCTTAATAAGTTTATGAACCTATGCTTATGTTAGTTGGTCCAAACTAATGTCATGTGTGTGAATTTAACTTGTGTTCATTGATTCAGATCGTGTGTGTGTGCGCGGGGGAACATTAGATGTATGAGCTGATGTTTGTGCTCAGTGGATTGTAATCTTGTTATGTTTCTAAAATGAGCCAGGAAAGGGCTAGGAGCATAGAATGGGACGACCTGAATGCAATGAACGTGTATAGTTTGAAATTCATCAAATTTCTATGATGAAAAGACCATTAGTAAAATACCTCATAAACAAGTGCAAGTTTCCACATCATCGCATACGTATCCGCCATGTCATTGTACACATGTTGACCATGTTATCATAGGTTGTGTCTGCCATGTCATCGTAAATGTGTCAACCATTTGGATGCCCAATGCCGACCACATCAACGCACATGTGTTAACCACATGGATGCCATGCTGGATAGGTGGGCCTGAATGGGTTCTTCGATAGTAGTTGAATCATCATGTATCAAATGCTTATCTATGATGAATTATGCTAAATTTTTATTTAGTTTCATATGTGACACGACAAACATGATCATAATGATTTTGTCATTTCTTCCATCACACATGATTTACACTGACGATATTGGCCTTTTTGATCAAAATGGTTTTGCATACATTTGGATTTTTTTTTCTAGTAGTGATATATTACGCAATCGGGATCCTTTGTCTAGTGCTAGTGGAGTATGCGGTTAATGTCTCCATGGGTTACAGGAGTTGAGTTACTTAAGCTAAGTTGGTCAAGAGGATGATACTCAGTTTAGGTAGATTAACTTGGTGGCTCCTTGCAGCTATATAATTAATTTATTTGATAGGACATTTGTTAAATGGCAATTAATTATTATAAACTTCACTAAACAAGTTAGGCTGGTGTTTAGTGAAACTAAGTAGGACACACTACTATTGGAACAACAATGAACCATTTAGTAATTATTAGATTAGTCAAATCATCTTTGCCATTCAAGCAATATGCAATGATAACTAATTTATTTTCCCATAACATTTCTATAGAATAGTACTAAATTTCTATTTTGCCCTAACAATGGGGTGGTCAAAGATCGCGGCAAAAAATGTCATTAATATTTTGAATGTGCTAAAATCACCTAGATAAGCTGCTTACAAGTCATTTGGTTTTCTTAATCATTGGTGGCTATTGGCGAGGAAGGAGGATATGGCCATGGAGGGGGCTTCTTTTCAAGCTAAAGGAAGGCCTAACAAAGTGGTGACATGTCTATAAAATTGGACATTTGCTTCGATCGATGGTGAAGGTGCTTTTTGTTGGTCTATTGTGTAACCTGTTGCGTGGTTTGTAAGATGGTAACCCAAGGGTATTATTTAAGCTTTCAATAAAAGCTAGATCAAGGTCTTTGTCCTAAAGTTAGTAGTGGTATCCTAGTTTGATATGATTTACAAGTATCTGAAAAGGGAAGTCCATATATAACTTTTAAGAACTATTAGCTTGATTTAGTATATACTTTGATTAATTAAATTCTAAAAAATTCCTAAAGTAACCCTACTCTATCAAACAAAATCCCAACATGTTGAAAGGCAAACTCATGTACTTGGCAACATCACCAAGTCTCCACTGACTGACTTCTATGGATTTGTGAAATATTGGTAGAATTTCCTTCTTAAACATGACCGTACCGACAATGTGGATATGTAGAAGGTAGAACTTCCCCTTCTAAAACAACACAACATGTAACAAAGAAATGCCATACATGAAATTTACTTCAGGAACAATCAAATCGATGACAATTGGCTCTAATCAATCCCAACTCTAGAATGAAGCTATGTTCTACTCTTTTGGACGTAGACATTTTTCATTTTAAGCTAAACTAGTATAGATGGATGAAAATAAAGAAGAAAAGGAAGACATAGGAAAAAACTATACAAAAATAGCAAGATACTAACAAAAACACATGCTAATTAACAGACAAATAATTCATTGAATGAAAGATGGTCCATCAAAAGCACAAATATTTATCCATGAGTGATGAAGTAGCAACTAGACTTATAAGGAATAGTAGAGATATAGTAAATAGAGGTTGTGCAGACAACACAACATATAGTAGCATCAAGCAAAGCACTAGTCAATGTCATCACTAGTGCACCATCGGGAAAGCTAGTTCTTCTTTTGACACATCGGGTAAGACTCTGGTGTCATACCAGCCAGGGGTGCTCCGGGAACCAGCTTCTGCAAATAAATAAATTAATATTCCATTTTCATTAATAATCTTGACAAGTGCTTTAGTATGATGTCTAATTTTTTTTGCCAATAGTAAGCATGCATTCAGTTCTCCTTTTTCCCATTTTTCATACTTCCCATGTTTTGGACTATTTGACCAAAAATATGTGATTGATATGGACAATAGATTCAAGAAAGAGATCCCACAAAACAAACACTTGTACTAAGTCAATACCAAACCACTCAACCAAAGCTATGATTGAGACAGAGAAGCGTTTCATAAAGAGATCTAGAAAATGAATGCCTATTATTAGGCTAGACAATATATTAGTGCTCTTCTACTCCAAAATACAACACTTCTCTTCACATTTAACCAAGGACAACATTGCTTTGCTACAATCTAGATGCAGAGGTACTAACTGGCTGCTAGCCACTAATAGCTACCACTAGCATAGATGACACACATTGCCACACTACCATAAATTGGAAAGATAGTGACTCTAAGAGGGTGTGGCAGCAACAGAGATAAAACATCCACTAACCCTTGTTAATATATCTTTACTCCTCATACATCCCTTCATCAAAATTGAATGTGGTCATGTCCCTACAAAGCCCACAATGTGGAACATATAACATATGTTGGAGACTTGATGTGCAACTATGATGCATCAACAAATTCCACAACATCATGCCCATAGGCACCTGAATTACCCTGATGCATAAACATGTTCCACAATAACATGCCCATAGTCACCTAAAATCATCTTCGATCAGGTCATGGGTCATGGTTGAATTACACGCATAGGTCATGAGTTTCTAAAAACACTAGTGGGAGGCTTTAGTTTGGATCGAGTGACCACAACTTTTCTGTGTCGAAGAACTTTGATAAGCCACATATGCATAATTATAGAAGATCAATATAAAACAATAAAAAAAATTAAATTTGGTAGCATACAATGGCCTATTCAACTTGGGATAATGTTGTGGTACTAAAAGTGGCATCAATCCTGACCTCTTTACTATTTGATGAGAATCAAACATAGAGGGTACATTAAACCATCAAATTAATGGCATGATGGTCTGATTAACCCCTTGGCTGATTCTCCAAATTAGCTAGCATCTCAAGGGCTACTCTTGTCACGTACGCTCGTGCGTACACTCCAAGCCATAAGTGTATGGCTTGGTGGGCCTCGAAAGGCCTATTCCAGAGAATGCCTCAATGACTAAGGGATGAAGACAAGGTGTTAAGTCCATGTTCAAGCCATCCTTGCTCGGGGACTCAGGGGCTCAACCCAGGCACAAGAAGTTCCTAACCCAAGGGAACCCAAGAAAAGCAAGCGCCCCCGTAGTCCCTCGGCCTTGGCTCAGGCTAAGCTCCCACTCTGAGCGACGCTACGAATATCCCTAGGAATCTATCAATTATCTGGAGCCTAACAGGTGCATAGAGCAACAATGCTCGTTTCTCTCCACCACAATGAGGTGGTGTCATCCACTCCTAGAACAAGGTCACACCTAGGGTGTGACATGCCATGATAAGGATCGTCATGCAGCTACATAGAAGATCATAGGCCCGCACGGCAGCCTCCATCCATGAGGGGGCGGATGCTTGGTGTATCAAGGAAGCCACGAGAAGGTACACCTAGGGAAGGCACGACGATGTAGGCAGCACCTACGGTCAGCACTAGGTAATGGCAGGAGTTGTCAGGGAGCAGTCAAGAAATTGTTAGCCTCTAGCTATGAGAAAATAGGACTCATGTCACTATGAAGGGGAAGATCGAAGACTAAGGCAAGAAACCCTAAGAAAACCCTAAGCAACCATATGACTTGTAATCCTATCGCTCTCTAAGATATAAGGCAGGGCATGAGCTCCTATACAGGTGAGGGGAGGGAAATCCATCTGATCTTGATAGATCAAACCCTAGAGTAGCATAGTGCTCCCTCTACATCTCTCTCTTTCCCCATTATAAGAACTTGATTGAGCATTCCTAACATAAAGAATGCCACTGTTGGACGTATGGCTTAGACGCTCAAACCAGGATAAACCCCTTGTGTTTTGATGTCTAAGCCACCTGAGGCACACACATCGACCCATGTGAACAACCAGATTACTACTGCAGAGATGAACCTGTAACAGAACCGACCAAATTATAAGAGCACAAGTACAAAAACAAGCACCGAAGTGCTCAAATTTTCGAACTTGAGCCCATATAATCCCGGTAGTCAATCGAAACCACGAAGATTTCAAACCAACTTGCTTACAACCAGGATCGCATCATTCAACATACAACATCATACGTTACGTTACACCAGTAGTTCTGAAATAAGTTTACACACACGGAGTTGCAATTATTACAAACCAAGTTTAAAAAGTAGCGGAAGCATAAACACACCAGTTGTTTAACTACTGCCAGTCTTGTTGATCAACAACCCACAAAAGCATCAGGAAAGTACATAAAGATGATCACGCCCTAGTGATCTAGTCTTCATCACCCGCAGGGTGGAGACAATTTTTGCAGAAGCCTTGGTAGAGCATATCATCTACAACAGGAGGGAATAAACCCTGAGTACTGGAATGTACTCAGCTAGACTTACCCGTCGAAAACCAGAAATAAGATGACACCAAGGATTATGCAAGGCTTACACAAGAGGCTAGCTGACATCACATTTTTGCATAAAGGCATAAGTAATTGAGACTCTTATAACCTGTACTAGCAGTTATTTTTAGCATTTACCTGTCATCTATCTTAGCACCTGTACTAAACATGCACTTGATTATAATCAAACAATTATCATCATTATATCCAGAGCAGGTATGAATTGTGGCAACATTGTATCATTCCCTTAACCACTAGTTCATTTAATGAGATCTACGTTGCCGCTGCTCAAGTCAAGTGCTCACTAACCGGGAGCGACGGCGATTCGAATCGAATTCCTATCCAGCTGGAGGGGTATTTCTAACACTCACCGTGCAGACCCCTGCCAGGGTCGCACAGGCCACCGTTTCATATGATTCAGGAATCGCGGGTCCGAATGATGTCGCGACCCCAAGGGCGACACTCTGCCAGGTGATAGGGACTCTAACCCCCCTTGGTCTCACGCCAATGTCCCCAAGCACATCCTTTCTCTCCTCCAAGAAGCAACCTACCATTCGATTCCCGGCCTGAACCACATTACTCGGCTTCGCGGTCGGAACGACTTATCCGGCCAACTAAGTGTTAGACTGCGTTCAACATGACTCAAGGACGTACAGCGAATCGGTCCTTAAACGACTCAGACGGGCATAGCTCCACACCCAAGACGTGAAGTGTCTTGCGGCTGTACTATCGAACTCCCGCCCGGTCTCAATTTCATTTTTAAGCATGGTTCCATCCACGATAGCCATAAAGCCACTCGTGACTCCTTCCTACATCTCGCGGATGACCGGAAATCACCCGACTTCTACCGTACTAAGCAGGGCTAAGCATTGACACGTGCCTAAACCTAATATAGGATTAAGTACGATATCTGGACAAGGACAGGTATAATGCAACAAGTGTTTTCATATAACTCCTACAACTTAATGCAGTAAACAATTAAAAGTACTCAAGATTAATTTATAAATCAGTAGGTTCAGCATGCACCGGGGCTTGCCTTTCAGAAAGGTCGAAGACCGGTGGTCAGGACACTCGGGTAGATCTTCGGCAGGAGCTTCGTCGCCGGCTGGTTCCTCTAGCTGCTCCGGCTGGTCCTGGACTTCCTCCGGAATCACAGGCTCGAATTCGAGGAGAGTTACCCCCTCCGGTACACCTATTGCATGAATGCACAATAAATATCATGGATGCATAAAGGTGCAACATGCTCGGAATGAAATGCATTTCAGAAATAAAATATAATAATCTAATCAAGTTACTTTATCAGTACGTGCAAATCTCTTCTCCGGTGGAGAAGTACTTACCTAATCTACCCAACCTAAGATATAGTTGTTCATCTTCGGTTAAGGCCCTAACACCTAACAAACACACGAGTGACATTATTTAGGTTACCACATCCAACCCAAAATATCACAGTAAGACATTCTGGGACAGCAGCTACTTGTTTCTAACATAACTGGAGATTCCCAAATCCAAAAGATATGATCTAAGACAATCTGGAAAGCTTAAGAAATGCACCACAAAACATTTTCAGACCACAACACTTAATTCCAAAGTTTACCTAGTCGAAATTCCAAAGTTCCAGAATCTGTCCTCCCCAAACAGAGAGCAGTCAATTCTGGACTGTCACTTAAAACAGCAATAACTCCTAAACTACTAAGCCAAATGCTCCCAAATTTTGACACAAGCTAATTTATCAAGTTTACTCCAACTTTGGTATTTACAAGTTTTCCAGCAACGACTTTTATTAAGGGTCAAACCCAAAGATACTACCAGCTGTCCAGAAAACCTAGAATTGCAAAGATTAAATATTTATTGATGTGGCAAACATCCCATAAGACCAAACTACTGTTACCACAAGTTCACAAAGGTTACAAGAACACCAGAAAGTAAGGTGTGCCCACCTAGAATATTTATTTACACCCCTTTCTTAATTTACTTAATTAATTAAGTGGAATTTCAAACATATATGTAAACTGCTTCTAAAATTCTACAAAAATTACAGGAGACTCTCTGACCCAAAAAGAGGCTACTGTAAAAATTTGAACGAAATTTATTCACAGAAACTTCCTACACAAAATTCCCAAGCCAAAAAGGCTGATTCTTGTATAAATAACAAAGCATAGTAAAAAGTGTCAAACAACAGATTTCCTAATTTTCTTGGACGCTCTAGGGTACCAAGACATTCTCCAAAAAGTTATATGAGCATTGCACATGTAGAAAAATTACAAAAATTCATTTAAGTATTTCCTAAAATAACAAGATAGCATTATAACTTGAAAAGTACTTAAGCACTACTTCCCAAATTTTTACCAGAGCTAGAGCAAGTACAAATTAGTCTACCCACCAAATTTCATAATTTTTGGAACACCGAAACTCAAGATATAATTTAAACAAATTTGCATGTGATTTAAAACACATTTCAAAGACCTATTTAAATATCCCAGAAACTACACATCACAGAACCAAATCATATTTTTTCTAAAATACTACACATCATGTAGATCCTAACAAAATTTATCTCATGATTTTTGAGCAAGTAAAACCCTAAATCTACATTTTCCAAAACTTAACCAAAACTATGACAGAATAAATAAAAATCAAACAAATCTTATTCGTTACTGGGCCGGCCCGGGAAAGACGCGGCCCACGACTCGCGTGCGCGGCCCGCTCTCGCGCGCCGGCTTGCTACGGCTCCCCCCCGCGCGCGTACGTGACTGACCAGGTGGCCCCACCGGTCAGAGAGAGAGACGGGGGGAGGAGACGGCCGCGACTCCGGCAAGCTCTAGCTCGCTGACGACGGCGCCTCCGGCGAAGCTACGGTACCAGTGCGTTCACCTCAACCTCGCGCACCTAGGGGTACCCTCAATTGCTAGGATTATGGCGGCCAGAGAGGATGGCAGCGGTCATGGCGGCGTGCGGCCGTGGCTCGACCAACTCCGACGAGTCGCCGGCATCCCGGCTCAATTTGCCTACCCTATGAGCTTCAGCATACCTAACTATACCTACAGCATGGAGGAGATAGGATAGGGGGGCAAATGGCATGGCCACGTGCGAGCTCGACGGCGGCGGACATGGCAGCCCGGTGGAGCCGCCTTCGCTGTGTAGCTCACCTGAAGCGATAGCGAGGGTTCGGTGAGGGCGAGGAGGTGGAGGGGCTCACGGTGGTGCGGTGGTCTAGACGGTTTGGCGAATGGAGCTGCGGTTTGGGAGAAAGGCTCGAACGCGGTCGCCGTTCCGCTTCTCTGGTCACCGCCCGCGTGCGAAGGAGGAAGTAGAGGAGGGAATGGTGAGCGCGAGTGGTGGGGGTTGAGGTGGCGGCCCCAACTTCACGCCCGCGCACATGCGTGCGATGTGGAGGCGACGGCAGGGCGCGAGCGCCACGCGGCCACCGAGCTCTGTCCGAGCGCCACGACGCGAAGCTATCGGTGACGGTCGACTGAATGAAGCCCGGCGTGGTGGCCTGACAGCGAATGTTTGACGTTGATTAACTCGTAAACGATCTCGAATTAGTGACACCTCCAATTAGCAAAGTTGTAGACCTATGTGAGCACTACAAGTTTGTAAAAGACATCATGAGCTGGTTCGGTTTAGTTAGTGACATACAGGGCCCTGAAGTGAGGTACCCAGAAACTGAAACCGAGTTTCAGTTAGCTAACCGACTGAAACTCGTTTTTCCAGGCACCATATCTCCTAACCCATTTAGAACTAGGTGATGGTGATATTGACAATGTTGTAGAGCTATGCGTGGACAACAACTTTGTCAATTGGCTCAAAGACTGGTTCGGCCTAGTTTGTGAGTTACAAGTTGCCAAAGTGAGGTACAGTGAAACGGTTTTCAGCTTCACACTTAGCCAAAATTGCTAAGTCCCAAAACAGCCTCTAATACTGACTTGTGGGCCATTTTTGAGCATGTTCTGATCATTTTCATGAGATGGCCATATTAGAACTTTTGTTCCTTATGAAATTCTCTACAACTTTGCTTAAGGGTGCTCCTCCATGCAAGGTCTCTAAGCTGGACTTTTTAATTGGTCAAACTAGAGCATCCTAGGGCTAAATGTTGGTCAACTACACCTTGGAGGGCATTTTGGTGATTTTGGTCAACATGAACCTTGCTCCATGAGTGACCCTAAGTATAACTAAGGTGTTGTGAGATATAATTGGCTACTCTACCCTTTAGTTACACCAAATTCCTAGTGTCACATACTTTGGAACAAGTAATTCAATACTTTCACCCAAATGTTGCAAGCTCATGTTGCACATGTTGCATGAGTGTGTTGCATAACACTTGCTAATTATGTTACACTAAAGTGGTTGACATGTCTCACAAAGGAAATTGCACATAAGGTACTTGTGTGTTGCACACTACTCACTTCTTACTTCACATGAAATATAAACATATGTGGCAATGTTTCCAAAGCATGTTTCACATATTATAAGCTTATGCATGAAATGAATGATGCTTGCTTATGCTTATGCAAATGCAATGCAATTAGGGAGCTAAACACCTGAGGTGTTACAGAACCCATGACATTTGGCACGCTAGGTAGGAGGCAGCGTCATGTGTGATCATCACCCATCGGTGGCCCGTGCCACCATCCTTGCCACTGAACTTAGAGGCATCACCCCCGAAGGCGACGTGTGCTTCTCTAATGAGAGCATCTCCATTGGTAGGGCCTTCTCCCCCGGCCAAGCTCACATCTTTAGGAGTTAGGACTATGTCATTGATCACAGCGGTGAGCTCCATCTTTTTTGAGGAGCCTCATTAGAGGAAAGTAAGTCCTTGACGTCGTTCCCCCAACAGGCCTCCTATGCGCTGACCTAGAGGTGCTATCCCTAAACCAACCATGGCAGAGCGATGTTGGATGTTTTAGACTTTGGCCAACGTACATCATTAGATTACCACCAACGAGGAGCTACCATTGCACCCCGCTTCTGTTGCGCCCTTCCAGATCTCTCATACAGGGTCTAGAACTCTGCAACAATGTTTCAGCTTGAACTAGAATAGTTCATGAGCTGAGTGGCATGGCCCCCAGTGGTGTCATCCTTACTGGTGCCACTAGGACTGATGTTCCCTCGCTGTGTACCTTCTTTGAGATATTCTCAGGGCCTAACTAGGAGTACGACTCCAACGAGGCTGATAGCTACTTCCCGAGGCCCGAGTGCCTCTACCTCCATGGGGAACATCATTCCACCAACAAGACCGAGGTCACACCCTCGTACCTAACACTAACTCATCATACCCTCTAGGAGAAGGCCGAGCGCCTCAAGGCTCAACAAGCTGATCTCGAGGCTAAATGCATCAAGCTTGAGCTGAAGGAGGAGATGGAGTGCTGGCAAGCAAGTAGTGCGCGTACCTACACACACACTATCTAGTGAAGTCAACAATGGCATGGGGCTCTTAGCACACCATGTTTCCTTCAAGCGGCGTACAACATGGCCCTATGAGATATTAGGCAGGGTGTGGTCTCCTATAGAGGGGACGAGAGGGAAATTCATTGGATCCTGGCAGATCAAACCCTAGAGGAGCATAGCACTCCCCCAACATCTCTCTCTTTATCCATCGTAAGAACTTGATTGAGCAATCCTAACATGAAGAACCTACTTTTGAATGTAGGGCTTATATGCCCAAACCTAGATAAACCTTTATGTTTTGAGTGCTTAAGCTGCCAGAGGCACACACTCACGTCGAACAACCTGAATACAACCACAGAAACAAACCACAACACATTGACCATGCCTAAAACATTGACCATGATTAGTTGTCAATATAGAAATGGTTAAATGCATTAGCGGCCCCTGAACTTGCCAAGGGGTGCCTCTTATTTCCATAAACTTTGAAAACATATTTTTGGGTCTCTAAACTTGTTAAATGGTACATTGCACATACCTAAACTTATAAAATGGTGCACCGCAGGTCCATTTCTAGACCATATCGACAATGGTGGTGCACCACTTAACAAGTTTAGGTACCTAAAAATACATTTTCAAAGTTCGTGGATCTAAATGCCATCCCTTGACAAGTTTAAGGACTACTCATGCATTTGACTTGAATATTTTGTCATCCTAAGCCACCTTTCCTTTCTAGGAGATCCCCATATACAGAGCAAGAGTTTTGATCAACAGAATTCTAAATGATTCATATCTAAAGTCATCTTCAACATAGAAAGGGTAGACCAAGATTGGGAAGGATAAAGTTCACAACAAGCTAATTGATATCCAATATAGATTGTTGCTAGACTTCTCGTATGAAATTAGAAATTTCTCTAACTTGATGAACAAAATTTCAAAAGCACATGCATGGAAAGAAGGCGTATTTTACTGCCATGAGATCAATTAGTAGTTGCATGAACTGATACTTCCCACCTACCAAGTTTTGAGGTCTTGGTTAGTAGGGAAATTGCATTGGAGTTGTACAATCTTGGATTTCAATCTATTTTGGTGGGGACAAAGCGAGTTCCATGGAAATGTCCTCATCTTTCCCTATTTGTGCAATTATAGCTATACTAATGCTCTAAATAGTGTGTTGTCCCATACTTTAAGGCCGCCACCGCTCTAGGCTGGCCGACGATTGATATGCTTGTTGGCCTATCGGGATTTTAACAAATACTCGGGCTAGGCTAGCCTAACAGTTTTTTCTTGGGCCACTAAAACTAGCGCTAGGCCCATCCAGTAAGCAGCCACGAGCCGGCATTAGCCCAATGGGCTCAGACTAGGCTGTTGGGCTAGGCCGGGCCAAATTTGCTCAGGTCTAGTCTCATACCTACTAAGATCTCAAATTTATAATCGTAATTAATGCACCAACTAAACTAATCAAAATAATTAATGTACTAGAGATAATAAAAATAAACTAATCAATAGAGGGGAGGAATGAAATTAGTAAAATCAGGGGGGCAGAGACTCACGTTAAGCATCATTTGTGTCTGGGCTATTCTCCGATGAGGGTGTTCACGTGGGAACTCACCAGTCATAGCATACATGTCCTCGGCGATCTCTTCATCTGTCAACTTCAACGAGAAGATGCCTAATTGTCCATCTTTTCCTCGACGCGGCCGTAGACTTCGCCATGGCATGGTGCCCCCTGTATTCTCCAAGGTAGGTGATTCTTTTGGTCCATCAGTGAGGGTTAAGAGGTGTTGGGTTTGGGAGCTATGGCACATAGTGCTTGGACAATGACCTATGGGTTGGAGGACATGGTTCGCGACACGAGGAGATATAAGGAAGGATGCAATGGTGTGGGTGAAATCGAAGGAAGGAGAAGGCCGGCATATATAGCCAAATTCTATGCTAAAAGCGTCCGTTTCAGTTATCTTCACAGCTAACCTGGCATTCTCAACGTGATACCAGACGAATTTTCACATGTAGGCAATGTTCTGAGCACCAAACCATGAAGATCACTAGTCAGCTCTCCTTAAATGACAATTAATAAGTGTATAATAATATGTATCTATGTATCCATATATTGAATAACTATACTCTAAATCGTATGCAAAAAATATTAAAATTTTAATCATTTTCTTAGCTCAGCAACACTAGAATTATAACATTAATGTGTGTCATGACCCAATGGTCGTTCCAACTTAAACTTTTCAAAAACACCCCTTGAAACCAAAAACTCTCACCAACCTCTCCATGAACCCTAACCCAAGTACTCGATACACTTCACAATGTATCTAAATCACGAACATGATCAACCATGGCACCGAGCCCTAGCTAGTTCTGGTTTAGCTCTTCTTTGACAATAGACAACCTTATTATTTCAATAGAAACCTTTATTTATCTCCTATAGGACAAGGACTCCATGTTTGATTCTCAATTTCCCTAATCTTCTCTAATCAAACCAAGTCAAACATGGTCAACCTTAGTCAACTCGGTGGTTGACTTAACAAAATTATCCAAGTTATCACCCGAGAGGTGATATCTAAACCTAGAATAGTTTCTACTAGCTCAATAAAGTAAATTAAAGACCCCAATATCAATCTCTCCTGTCCACATTCAAGATCTCAAAATATGTGTTCTATCGGACCATCTGACATCTTGATAGGCCATCTGCTAGATCACCTAGATAGTAGAATCAGTTTGGATGAGTTGTCCCCCTCTCCCCTCTCTTGGTCCCATTTGTTAGCTCAAGATGGGATACTCCTAGCTATGTGTTTAGCTCTCCCACTCACTCATTCACTCACTCTCATCTCTCCCTCTCTCTCAAGGTGGAGAAAGCAAGAACAAGCAAGAACTAGAGAGAGAAAGGAAGAGGCAGAAAAGAAAAAAAAGAAGGAAAGATCAAGACAAGCTCAAGCATCATCATCTCAAGGAGAAGATGAAGATCTTCATCTCCATCTCCACCTCCATCCTTGGGTGAGCTCAAGAAATCCCCTTTTCTTTTCACCCCAATAATCAACCCAAATCCTAATCTTGATTTCATCATGCCTAAGTGGAAGAAAAGATGGCAAACAACTCTCTCATCTCAAGTGTAAGCTATATCTCTGTCACTCAATTATCTCATAACTCATCGCATTTCTCTCTAATGGAAGTTATGTGATTTTTGCAAGAAAATTTTGATTTTTGCTCAAAACCATCCCTATCACATGGAAGCAAGAAGGAGCAAGGCTTGAGCATGATCTTGGTGGCCAAAGGGTCACCCAACTCCCAAAATGAAGTTACCATGATTCAAGATTATGGATTGTCCTTCTTTTTATTTCAAGTTTAGTTCAGCAGTGAAGGATGAATGTGAGGCTTGGACTGAGGGACTAAGATGGCTGGAAGACTAACCCTGGTGGCTAACACTTGGGGACATCAACAAGCAAGAGGAAATGCAGAGGAGTAGACCATGTTGACCAAGTCAAGATGATGATTGACCAAGTCAAGAGGGGGCGCTGGAGGACTTGGTGATCGGACGGTTGAGGACAATGGTGACACATGTTGAGAGAGTGGAGGAGGTGTAGTGAATACACATCTCTAGTAGGGTTTGGTGGTTTCAGCCTCAAAACCATCGGAGGATGGTTTTCTGCTTTGGGCCTCAAAACCAAGTGTGAACGGTTTGGTGGTTTGGGCCTCAAAACTACCAACAGACGGTTTTTGGGTTTAGGCCTCAAAACCTGGCTAGAGTTCTGGCAGAAACTGGTGGTAGCATGTGGTGTGATCGTGAAGCTTGCATCGAGGCAAAGCAAGGCCATGAAGAGCGTGTGGTCGTTGGATGCACCGATCAAGACTTGGACCAATTTGCCCTAGGGGTTAAGTGGTTTAGCCAAAATATCTAAGGGCATGTTGGGAATGTGTAATAGCTCTATAAATAAGAAAGAGGTTGCCTCAACTAGCCATCTCTTCAGTTTTTGTTTCTCGTATCACTCTTTAGGTTTTACTGCCTCTAGTTTCTGCTGTTGAGATCCTTAGTACGGGTGACAGATACACTATGTGAGTTTAGTTTTCTATAATCTTTCCTTTGTACAGAATCATACCTAGTTGATCTAGAGCAATAAAGAAATCAATTCTCTGAGATCTGAGTCTTGATTCACAGTTGATTTGGTTTTCGAGTTTTTTCCTTCTCGGTCTCCTTCCCATTATTCTTTTGATGGATTTTGTGTTGCAATGAGTTTGGGGATGTTTTGGGGGCTTGGATACATGCTAAGACCTCTGATGATCATATCTACCAAGTGATTTGGGCAGATTCATTACGAGCACGAAAATCCACCCATGGGAGGAAGTTTGAGAAAAACCCAACCCTTTTTATGGTGAGAGTTTGAGTGATTTTTGGGTGTTGATGTCTTGAGGATATCCTCTCAACATCCCTAGGAACCTCCCTGTAAAGTTTCAGATCCATCTGAGTTGATTTGATCGAGTTCTTGGCCTTTATTCGATTTTTGTCGGGCTGCTATTTGTGCAACCCTGACCAGTTCGGTAGTCATACTAGACCAGTCCGGTGTGAGGGAGTGCTGCTGTGCACCATTAGGTTTTGGCTGGCTAGGTCTAATAGGTCACTTGGACCGGTCCTGGTATTTTTGACCTTGGACTTTTGAGCTCATTTTTGGTGGAGACCTTCTGAAATGATCCCAATCTCCATTAAGGGAAATCCACATATTCGAACCATAATGTGATAGTCCTTGATGATCATTCCATCACATTATTGAATAACAGTCGATATCACAAGTCATACATCAAATACCTGTCTTACAGAGTACAATAGAAAGGTTTACTCATTATTACATTGCCACTTCACGAAATCACTTAGAGCAATAGCATCTAAAACAGTATTAGGTAGAATGGCAGCGGGCGTAGACTTCATCTTCGTCAACCAAACTCAAGCGAAGGACAAGACCTCTAATCCTCCCAGTCATCTCCTTGGAAGTTGTACTCAGACTCAGGACCTGCCAAATAATTATTAGTATGATTTATACTGGCCACTAGCTCCCACCCTATGCTTTGCATTTGCTTTGTGGTAAGTGGAATGTAAGGGTAGAGCAAAAGATTTATTTATCATTGTAGTTTCCTATGCGAGTGTAATCAAGTTTTATATTAATTCATTAAGTTTTAACCCATCTCATCCACACATTCTCCCATCTGATCACACACATCTCACTGCACTCTGACTCTTTAGGCGGCAAGGACAACTCCCTCTCATGCCTTGCCTCAACGACCAAAGCCAGAAACCAACAACAACCCGGGGGGAGAAGAAGAAAGGACTCCTCTCACTAATCAAGGGAAGTGTAGGTCATAGAATGTCCAAATACATGGCCATGGCTATACATATAGATCGATTAACTCTACAGAGCATGTACACCTGGAACCACAGGATCACCATAATCGACACTTATCATCATCTAGGCTGATGTCGGGCTGCCTTCCAACTAGTGAGATTCCACCCTACCACTTAGCCCTAGGCCACCCAGGAGTCCACCGGCACGCTGAGACTGTGAGACATAGTACCGGGCCCTAGAGGTCACTACACTATCTTAGGAGGGTGTGAGCCATATGCCCGTACCTCCCTACACTATCCACTATCAACCTAGTAGTAGTGGCACCGCCCTAGCTGGTTAACATTCGTCCCCCACCCATTTAGGGACGAGTGGTATGTACAAATGGTCCTATGATCTAGTTCTCTTAACACCAGTCCTTAGAGGGACCAGACAAGATATCTTCGCAAGTGGGGATAACCAACACCACGTGCTTCAATGACACCTCCATCTCGGGGACTTGCCCCATGAAGAGTCACCTCCCCAGGACATACTCCTCTCACATGTACCTGCCACAGGTACCTCACATAGGGGATGCCTAGGTCACACCCCCCTGACAATACTCATCCAAAGACTCATCGTAGAATCCTATCCCGTTGACTCAACCCTCACCACACACCTAAGACGCACGCCAAGATCTCTCCAAGTTTTTACCACATTATCGACACTGAGGGCCATAGCCACTCACAAACAATCCTCCACCAAGCATCACATCACAGATATAATGCATAGTAGAATTAAGAAGTAAGTAGTAAGTGACCGTCTAGTCTATCAATGGGAGTGCAAGGGTAAAAGTTGCATCAAGGTAATGGCTTTAAGCAATTCTACCATGCAACCTAACATAGTTCATTTGCATAAAATAAAGCACTAGCAACTATATTGAAGCATGTCTAATAGGATTCTACAAGGTTGGGTGGGATGTGGCACCTGTGGTCAGATCATCTCCAAGCTCCTCGGTGTAGTCAGGGTCATCCTCCTTAGTCTGCATATCCTCTGAATTTGTCAAACAAGACATATAGTCATTATAAGCGACCCCTATAGATAATCACAAAGAAGAAATGGAAAGCCAAAAGATTCAAATGCACTCAAACACAAGCCTATGATGTAGAGCTTAATTTTAGAAAAATTTGGACACTGGTTTCATATTTTTCTGAGGTTGGATGAATTTTCTAAGTTTAAACTATTTTCTAAAAAAGAAAAGGATAGATTAATCCTGAGCTTGACACATGGCGCAATCTAATTGTTGCACGGCTCGGCTAAGGCTGACAGGTGGGAACGGTCTTCAGTCAATGGTCAACGATCAACGCTGACCGGACTCGGACTAGGCCTGGCAGGCCGGATAATGGGCTGGGTTGGGCCGGGCCAGCCCGGACACATGTCGGATAGGCAGGCTACCACGTGGCACTGTTGGGCTCCTATTCGGGCCTTAGCCTATGGGCTTGGCTCATGGTGGATAGTAGGGCGCGGGTCTATGGGGCGTACGTAGGATCCAGAGTGGACCGCGTCCACTCCTCTTCTTTCTCCGGCTCACGGTGGACAACACGCATGGGATGACACCTCAACGGGGCGCATACACCATGTGACTCACCGGTGTTAAGGCCAGCTAGTGCTCAACAGCTGCTCGGTAGGGCCTCTACGGCCTCCTAGGGCTCCTCTACGTCTAGGCGGGCATGGTGGGGTTGCGAAGGTGGTGTCTTGGCCTCCAGCGAGGCCGATAGCAGTGTTCGATGGCATGGCAGTCTCGACGGCTCAACGGTGGAACAAAGGATGTGTGAATGTGCACTCGGCAAGGTGGCTACGGCTTCCTCGAGCATCCCTGATACTCTAGCAAGGGCGGCTGAAGGTAAAGGCCGTAGTTTGTGGCTCATTGACGCCAGCCGAGGCGGCCATAGACCTAGAGGTCACAATGGCTCTGGCGATGCGGTCATCCAGGGCCCAAGGTGGCTCCTTTCCACTCAATTAAGGTCACCGGGAAGCTAATGAAGGCATCGCTGGTGACTAAACTTCATGGCGGAGTCTGCTTGGCTCCTGAGGTTCTTTCCCCTTCTCCATCTAGCGCAGGGTGCATCTCTCGGTGAGGTGAAGCTCACTAGGGAACCTTTCCTACCTCTACTAGCTCATGGTGGCCAAAATAGGGTTATGCCATGGTGGGGTCTAGCCATGGTGACCATGCAGGTGCGACGCGAGGGCGTCAGTGTTCCTAAGCCCATGTGGCTCGACTTTGCTGTGTAGGGGCTCATATGAGTGCGTGTATGCGTGATGTGCCTCATGATAGCCAAAAGGCACTGCCTTGGGCTCCCTAGGTTTGAAAACCTCACTAGTGGCCATGGCGGGTGCACGTGGTGACAAGCAAGGGCGATGGTAAGGCTCACCATGGTGGCGGGAAAGTAAGGCTGGTCATGTAGTGGTGAGTCATGGTAGTGGTGAGTCAGAGCAGTGTCCCGCGATGGCGATGAAGACAATCGGGGTGCCGTCCTCATCTCCGACGACCATGGACATCTTCGGCGGGGTTCGGTCCTCCTCTCCCTTTCTTCTCCTCCTTTTCTCCGGCTTAGCGTAGGGCGTGTGATGCCACCGGGTACATGTGAGGTACCTATGGTAGGTACATGTGAGGTACCTGTGGTGGGTACATGTGAGGTAGGAGGGGTATGTGTAGGGTGGATAGGGGCCGTAGGTTAGGGTTTGGGGCTCAACGTGGGATCATGAGCGGTTTGGTGCTCCCCAATCCGGATGTCGACGGTCAAGGGGAAGGATGGGGTGGTGTCAACACCTTAGGGCCACGGTGGCAACGTCAGCATGGCACGGTGCTAGCTAGGGAGGGCTGGTGAGCCACAAATCGTGGATGTGGCATCCATCCATGCGCGGGTGGCCAACGGCTTGGGCAGAGATGGCTAGGAGCGAGCAGGGGCCACTTGGGATTCCCTCTCGACGCTGATGCTCTGCTTCACAAAACTATAGGAGAGCGCAGGGGTGGGTGATGACAGGCGGGGTCCACTAGGCTCGCTGTCAGTGACGGTGCGAGAGGGAGGCAGGGCGCGGGCGAGGCGATGGACCAGCTAGGTTGCGGCCTGCTTCGTGTGGGTGTGGGGTGCTAGTGCTAACACTAGGTTGTGGCCTGCTCCGCGCGGGTGCGGGAACAGGTGCTAGTGCTAGGCCGCGGTGCTAGACCGTCTAGCCAGTTGGGCTGCTTGTCCTATTCCCCTTCCTATTTATTCCCTTCTCCTTTTCTATTTCTAGTTCCAAATCCAAACCTTATTCTGCATTCTAGTGTCTTAAAATATGTATACATGTATCCAATACATGTATACCCCCTATAGGTGGGTACTCTAGGTCCACTAAAGTCCAAGCTTTGACTAGGGTCTTGGTGCACTCACACATCATGTTTGATTAATTGAAAGTTGATCACATTTTATTAACAAGTCATGAAACCCAAAAAAGAAGCAACTCAAATGGTTATTTAAATGCATTTGCTCAAACATGCTAACTTGGGATTTACTTGTGCAACTATAGGGGATTTTCCTAGTATGTACACTCACCATACATAGGTTTGTTGGAAATTTTTTTGAAGTTGGTATTTTTGGTTCTTTGGATTTCTTGGGTTGTTACACCTTCCCTAAGGTGTTGTGAGCTTGTGTCTAAAATTTCATAATTTTTTGACACCATTTGGAAGGGTTTTCACTTTTTGTCCCGAAGGAACTTGTGCTGTCAGGTTCATACCGGACCAGTCCGGCACGCATGCCAAACCAGTCCGGTACGCTCACCGGACCAGTCCGGTGTGAACTATGATTTTCGTGCATTTTACTGTTCCTTGCTCGTTTTGGTTCCATGTTTTCTTCGGTGATAGTCTTGCTACTGCCTAGGGTTCATCTAGTCACTAGTTGACTTATGTGAGCTTCTCGAGTAGTTTTCTAGAGATTTGGGGTTGATTCTGGAGCAGAGAACAAAATCAGAAGAAAAGTAGATTTGGCTCCCATTCAACACCCCCCCCCCCCGCTCTCTGGTCGTCTTGTATGGTCCATCAATAGAAGTATTGTGGGAGCCATGCAATATTTAACATTAACTAGATTAGATTTAGCCTTTGCGGTGAATGAGGGTTGCCAATCTCTTCACTCTCCTACTACTGTTCATTGAACAACAGTAAAAAGGCTTTGAGATATGTGAGTGGTAGTCTTAAGGTTGGGCTCACAATATCTTCTTGTCAATCTTCTAGTATAAGTGCATTTTCTGATGATGACTTGTCTTTTAGTCCTGATGACACATTCAACGGGAGGTTTTGCAGTGGTGTAAAGCTCATATCTTGGAGCGTGAATCATATATCGTTCTAGCACAAAGGTGGAATGCAAATCTCTTGCCAATGCAACTGCAGAAGTATTTTGAATTCAGAAATTGCTTCGAGAACTTAATACACCTCAGCTGAAGGCACCTATTTTATGGTGCGATAATATAGGTGTGACATACTTGACATCAAATCCTATTTTCCATGCTCGAACTAAGCATGTTGAAGTTGACTACCACTTTGTTCATGAAAGAGTGGCAGCAGGGTTGTTGGATGTCCGACATCTATTGTCATCGGATCAGTTGGCGGATGACTTTACAAAAGTCCTAGGCTAGAAATTTAGAAATGACCTAAACTTGTAGAGTTTAGATCAGAGGTGAAGCCAACAGAAAACTTCATCGAGGTCTTCAACATTGCAGTATAAGATTTTTCATGTTATAATTTATAAACAGTGTATAACATTGATTTCTTACTGTTTTTTTACCAAAAATCATAGGGATCAGCTGACCCCCAATAAAGGGGCCTAGCTCCACCTCTAGTTTAGATCGAGAGGGAGTGTTATTATACGGATAGTACTAGGACTCTATCGGGTCCCAGCTATAATTTTTTTAGTCTCTATGTGCCCCTAGAGGGTTATCGGTTTCCATATTTTCTTTCACATACTGGCTACATTATCTATTAATTCTAGCGCCTAACTTGTGAGTAAGTACTTTGCCATATCTGGCAATGTTTGGACCTTATATGCACCAATTTGTTAAGTTGTTGTGCTTATTTGAGTAGTTTCCAGGTTGTTGGTATAATTTGCACCAACCTATTAAATTGTTGTATGGTGGACGCAATTTACTCAAACATACCCTGACTTAGTTAGCTCCATAATAGTTGCACTACACCACAAGATCCTAATACCATTCTTGTGTCTCCCTGGCCCATCGCCATTGCACAAAGGCCCCAACTTTTTTTGATGAAACTAGAGGGGCCTAGGCCCCTATAGAAATTTTATTGAAAGCTAAGAAGGGTTTACAAGATATTACAAAAGGAAACTATAAGGGCTTCGAGAGACCCAAAAAGAAATAAAGAAAATGTGACCACCAACAAAAATTACAACAGATTTTGGATCCATAAGTCAAAAATTGCTAAATATTTGGCCATTGCTCTCAATGAAAGCAACTTCATTTCTTTTTTGAAGCTGAACTTGACTGACTCCAAGATGTGCTGTATATTGTTGAAGATGAAATCATTTCTTGTATTCCAAATGGCCCAAGTCATCAATATGGCTACCATCATGAAGAACCTTGGATAGGACTGAGCTCTAATAGTTTCTATGGCCTTTGGGAAGGTTATTTCATCATCCAAATTTATATGAGCCAGGTTCCAACAGTTTTTGGTGAAAGAACGAGTGATCAGGTGATGAGCTATTTCTTCTACCTGATCTTGGAAAAGGACACAATTATAGGATTCTAGTTACATATTCTTCTTCTTAGAAAGTTTCTTGTGCTGAGCCTGGCTACGAGCAGAAGCCAGAAGAAAACCTTGTGCTTTGGCTGACAGTAGCAATCCTAGATCCATTTGAAGGCCTGATAAACTTGGCCATGCTCAATCATGTTCAAGTAGGCTATTGCTACTGAGATGTTTCCCCAAGCTGAGATGTCTAGATGTCTTAATCTAAGGTTAGAGGTCGATGCTGAATAAATGTGCATACTTCCTGCAGTTGATTATAAGCAGTTTCTGAAAGGGGCAGATCAAAACATGTGTGAATCTCTATTACTACATAGAATATGTCCACTAGAATAAATTTTTGCTTGGCAAAGGAATATAGTTCTGGAAAGTCCACTTTAGGGGGCTGTTGTAGCCAACTATCTTGCCAGAAGGAACATGTTTCTCCATTTTGCACCTAAGCTGAAGAAAAGGACTTAAAACTCAGTTTTAGATTGTATTTCCACCAAAATGAGCCTTTTTGGTGCTTCCTGGTAGCTTGACATTAGAGTAGTGTTTTTTCCACACAAGTGAGACCCAGGGTATGTCTTTTTCTGTTGAAGTATCTACATTTTTCAGCATCAGGGTTTCATTGTGTTTTTTTTCAAATTTATAACTTCGAGTCCTCCTTCATCCTTAGGGAGGCAAACTAGTTCCCATGCTTTGTGGGTTTCTTAGAGTTGATATTTGCCCCCCCCCCCCTTCTAGAGGCACTGTTTTCTAAACTTGTCTAATTGCTTGATGATAAACTTTGGTAAGGCAAGAGCACTTAGGTGGAAGGTGGGTAATGCATTGAACAACATTTGTCATTTCCAGCTTGCCAGCTTGGGAGAGGAAAGTTGAGGTGTTGGCTAGCCTTCTTTCACACCTTTGACTTCGGTAGGCCAAGAGGCAGGCCTAGGTGAAGGGGAGGGAACCTTTAGCACAGCCCAGAGTGCTAGCAAGATGTTGAACTTTATTACCTTAACGTGATTGTCGAGAAGCAGATTTGGATAACTGGATCTCACTGATTGTGTCCTCTAGTATTATATAAGCTACAATTGTGTTTGTCGAGAATATTATATAAGCCACAATTATGAAATTAAAGGACACAATCTTGGGATCCAATTATCCAAATCTGCTTCTTGGATACTTTTTCTTATTGATTGATGAAGATGGTGCTTGCAGAACGGGATGAATGCTCTATAACAAGAATAAGAGTTATTTGCAGAATTTTACACATACAAAACACAACATAATTAACTTCTGGGCATCATCAAGGAAAAATAAAAAGAGCATAAACAAGGTCAAAATTAAAGTTGGACAACCCTGGATTCTCACACAACCCTAAATTAAACCCTCATGTGACGCATTGACATCCAGAAGCGCCTCTCGTCCATCGATCTCTAGCTGCTCACCCAGCTCCTACTCTTCATGGCTAACTCCATCCTCCTCGGCCTGTGCTCCACCACCTCCGGGAACTTGTGTTTAAGGATGGATGCGAATGTCCAAATATCCGTATCCATTTTAGTGTAAATATGGATATTTGTATTCATATTCGATTTAAATATGAGTTTAAATGGATATATCAGCATTCATTTTTGAAGATTATCTCTATCTGATTCCACGTTCATATCCGATAAAAATGTGAAATATTTGATATTATCCGTATCCACGAAGTACAAATTATTTTGAAACCATCTAAATCTTATAATTATGACCAATTAACTAAGTAAATGAAAATTTTTTTGAGGGAAAATTCAACTTTCATTAACGAGACATAGCTAAATCTTCAGCAAGTACATGATAGACATGTGCCGGCAATGAGGTCAAGACTGAGTCCTCATTCAGATCACAAAAACTACCTAGGATAGCCAATTCGTGCGCTACTCTATTACAAGAGCGAGGACGTTGCTGAACACGCCAAGAGATGAAATTAAACTCTAACAAGCTGCGAAGCTCCCCAACAAGAAAAGTTACTGCACTAAGATCGAAAGCATCAGAATAAACAGCTTGGACAACCTCCAATGCATCCGTCTCGAGTATCACATGTCCCACACCTTTGTCGGCAGTAGCTTGGGCGCCATGGATGCTAGCAATCAGCTCACCATGTAGAGCACTCATTAGAGACTCCACCCTTCCGCGGTATACAGAAATAGCATCACCATCAGCATCGTGTAAGACACAACCCCATCCGCCATTGCTTGTGTTGACATCATAGGCTGCGTCACAGTTGACTTTGATATAATTTTGCTCAAGTCTCTCCCATTTGCTCAGTCTTGTGCCACCTATTCCTTCAACTTTCTTTGTTTCTTGTCTTTTCCACTCAGCCATTCGAATCTGGATACTATGAGAGAGCCAAACTGCATCCCTCCCTTGTTCTCCCTCTCTGATTCTATTACACTCGGATCAGCACATCCAGAGAACGTAGCAACATTTTAATTTATGCTCTTCCTTTAGAGACATGATCACCTCCAAAACATCCCTGGCAGACGGCTTGGACAGCAACAGCTCCCTTTCTTTATTCATCCCGAGATAGTTCCACAACTTCTCCATTACTTTGCACTTAAAAAACAGGTGTGCCCAATCCTCATTAAAACGATGACACACTACACATCTAGTATCAAGTTCCATACCTCGTTGTTTCAGGTTCATCCGCAATGGGTGGCTATTATAGCAAAATCTCCACAAGAAGTGCTTTATTTTGTTTGGACGCTGAGAATTCCAAATCTTATTCCACAATGATTCATAACCAGGATCGGGCGACGATGACGAAGCCCCATCCCTTGAGCTCTTGATGACTTGCTCCTTTCTGTAAACCTTGTAGGCACTACGCACTGAAAAAATGTCCCTTTTATCAAAGTGCCAAGAAGCTCTATTTTCCATACCTCCGTGCACCGGAATAGACAGAATAAGTTGTGCATCTTGTTCCCAAAATGTGTCGCGCACTAACTGTGCATCCTATCCACCAGTGGTTGGATTAATCAATTCTTCCACATCTCACAATAAAATAGCTCCTCTCGGTGTTATGGGTTTCCTCGACATATCCCTTGGGAGCCAAGGATCTGACCATATATTCAAATTCACTCTATCGCCTACCCTCCAGATGAGTCGCTTTTTCAGTAAATCAATGCCCCTCAGAATGCTTCTCCAAGTATATGAGACACCGTTCCTCAATTGAGCATCCAAACAAGATCGGCCAGGGTAATATTTAGCTTGCAGCAGACGAGCACATAAAGAGTCTGGACAGTGTAAAATTCGCCACACTTTCTTGCATAGCATGGCAATATTGAAAGCATGGATATCTCTAAAACCAAGACCCCCCCCCTCCTTCTTTGGCTTGATCATAATATCCCAACTCAGCCAATGTATTTTGTGTTTCCCTTCTTGTTGGTTCCACCAATAGTGACAAATCAGGGAACTTATTTGATCGCAAATTGTTTTTGTAATATCAAAACATCCCATTGCATAAGTTGGTATAGCCTGTGCCACATCTTTTATCAAAATCTCCTTCCCTGCACAAGATAAAAAATTTTCTTTCCAGCCTTGCATTCGCTTCCATACTCTGTCTTTCAGATAATTGAAAACCTTTGATTTTGACATCCCTACGTGGACCAGAAGACTCAGATATCTCTCACTCATAGTCTCCTTCTCCACGTCCAGAATATCTTTAACAAGCCTTCTAGTTGTCGTGCTGGTATTTGGACTGAATAGGACGACTGACTTTGATTTGTTGATCATCTGCCCTGAACACTGCTCATACAGCTCTAAAATATTTCGGAGCTGACTAGCATCCTCCCCTTTCGCCTGGATTAAGATCAAAGAATCATTAGCAAAAAAAGTAGGTGAGAAATGCTAGGTGCATTCCGGCAGATTCTCACACCCGAAATCAGACCATCTTCCTCTGCCTTGTTCAGTAAAGCTGAAAAACCCTCAGCACATAAAAGAAAGAGATAGGGAGATAGTGGATCTCTCTGCCTAAGATCTCTTTCTGGCACAAAACTGTCTGACAAAGCCCCATTAACTTTGATGCGATATGTAACAGTTGAGACACATTTCATAATCAGTTGTATCCATTCATCACAGAAGCCCAATTTTGTCATCATCTCAGCAAGAAACCCCCACTCCACATGATCATATGCCTTTACTCATATCAAGTTTGATAGCAGCCAAACCCTTTTCCCCCTTTCTTTTATTCAACGTATAATGTGTTAATTCATAGGCTATCAAGATAATAGATGATATGTATCATTATTTAAAAGTTTTCTACGGTTAATGTAATTTTAATATTATTAGGGGTATATAAGTTTAATATATTTTAATATGGCTAATCATATTAATTAGTATTTTATTTTATTTATATACTTCTATAATACAATAATAATTTTATTTATTTGAATTCAGCAATTAATATATATTATCTATAATTTTCTTATATTTTATATATTTATTATTAAAATACTGATTAACATATTTTATTTTTGGTAGTTGTCTTTGTCCCCGGTGTCATATAGCTATATTTTAAATCTTTTCATCCATAATAATTATATTATACTATGAAACTATCAATAAGCAAATAGGTACATATTATCTTCAAAATCAAAGTAAACATCCGAATTCAAAATATCCGTTTTGCATTAGAATCCGATATCCGCATTTGTATTCAAATTAGAATTAAAATACAGTAAATAATGGTATTCGGATCCGTATCCGTCCCTACTTGCGTTGCGGCATCACGTCATCAGCTTCTGCTTTGCATCCCTTGTATGCGCTCCTGGGTGTTTGCGCTTTGCATCGCCTGTCGGCTGTCGTCTCCTCGTTCCTGACGCGATCGTCGCCATGGCCAGGGAATGCCAGGAGGCATCTTCTTCGGGTTGGGACACTCCATGTCTGACATCCTGGCGGCTTGCTTGATATCTCCTGCTTTAAACCAGTGTCGTCTCAGGGGCAGGGCCTCCGCGGACGGTACGCATCCCGTGACGGGAGGAGCGGCGGCGGCGGCCATCTCGTGCTCATCAAGCGATATCTGCAGCAGCGTGCCCAGGGCTGCTTCCAGGGACGCCCTCCACCCGCTCATGACGGCCCGCGCGAGGCCGCGCACCCTCACCGACTCGTGCCCCAGCAGGCCGCCGACGGCCTTGGCGACGTCGGTGGTCGTCAGCATGGCCGGCGTCACCGGGACCACCCGCAGCGTCTCGAGCGCCTCGGCCATCGCCACGTCGAGCAGCCGGCAGAGCTCCTCCTCTCGGCCGTCGTCGTCTTCGTCGCCCGCGGCGTCGCAGAGCATCTCCACGATGTCGCCCCTCACTTGCCGGTACTTGTCCCGGGAGCAGCCCTCGGGAGCGGCGGCCTCGATGCAGGCGTCGATGGCGCCGAACGCAGGGAAGAAGGGCTTCCACCGCCGGAGCGGGCTCTTATCCGCCATCGATCACGTACCGCGGCGGCGGCGCTGTGCGCTTGATATAGGCAATTAATAGCTCAAAGTTGAATTTCAAATTATTTCTATAAATAATACTATATGTATGTAAGGAAAAAAATATAAACATAGTTTGAACCGTCTGTTCATAACATACACCTTTGTGTTTTGTTTTGGCAAGCACTGCAGTAGTAAATTCGGCAATGCCAGTGTTAAGACGTCCGGATCCGGACGCCTACGATGCACTCTATTTCCCGTGCTCGGGCCAGCACGTCCTCGCCCTCGCCCACATTTTGCGTGCCCACACGGGCCCGCCCACCAGACCGCGTGCAGGGACCGCTCACGCTCCCACCACTTCTCACGCGTATTGCAACATGTGCAACACCCGATCTACTTTTGCAACATACGTCTGAAAACAGCCGAAACACTTGCAATATAGTCTAAAACACTTTTAAAAACACCAGGAAAAACTTGAAAACGCGTGTGTAGCCATTACAAACATGTGCGAACATCAAGATGAAACACTTGCGACATATGTATGAAAACACCTGAAACATTGCATATATATATATATATACAACATCTCGATCTAGTTTTACGACATCCAAATGAAGCACTTGCAATATACGTTTAAAACAGATAAAACATTTGGAATATACACTTGAACACATACGTGTATAGCCCATTGCAACATGGGTAATATCCCGATCATTTTTTGCAACATCATTATGAAGCACTTGCAATATACCTCTAAAACATCTGAAACATTTAAAATGTACGCTTGCAACATGCATCATATCTCGGTGCGGCCTCCTCCGTCATCTACATCGGGTGTCGCAGCCGTAGCAGGAGGCAATGCCGGAGGGCTTCCGCACCAGGGCCCGACGCTTCTCCTTGCGCGGTGGCCTCAGTGGCTAGCTGGTAGCCAAGGGAGCGGTTGCCACGCGTGGGCGCGGCACGCCCGTGCCGTCAAGCGAAGCGGGTCGTAGAGCAGAAGCAGTGGTAGGCAGCAGCGGGATGATCGAAGGAGCAAGAGCAGGTGGGGTGACCGTCGACGCGTGGAGCAGAGCGGAGCAGGTCTCTCGCCTCCTTCTCCTTTTCTTATCTAATAACCGACGCAACGGAAGAGACGGACGCGAATACCATAATAAAAAAACGAGCAGGCGCAGAACAACGGTCTATTGGGCTGGTATACAGCCCACGAAGGGGCGTCTGGACGGACGAACGCTCCGCACATAGCATTTCCGTAGTAAATTCGGTGCAAAACCCAATATATGGAACCGTAAATTTGAGAAAACCACATCAGTAAAACAACACCGATTTTCTTTTTTATGTGCAAAACTCATAATCAAGTAGAAATTTCCAAAAGTAGTGCTATGTTTTTACTACTCATGTGGTGTTTGACGATTTTTATTCTGGCGTATTAAGCTTTTTTTTCTAGCCAAAACAAAAAAAGGTTATCCTGTAGATAGATGACGCTCAAGTAGTAATTAGCAAACAATTTTGGTTATGTGATTTTAATTTACTTATTACCCTTGATTCAGAAATAAATATGAGGCAGGTAGTAAATAGATTTTTTTTGAACTGTAGTATTTGAAAATTTGATGTTTGAATAAAACCCTGGATGTGCTAGTGAAGTAGTAACTATTTTAGTATTGTAATAATTCTTTGGAAAGATGCTCAAGTGGTAACTAATTGATTTTAGCAAACATGATTAGTGATTTAGTGATTAATATCTCCAAATAAAGTAGTAATTAGTCGAGAATCATATAGACCACGAACAAAAAGTATTTGAATCATCGTTCACCAAAACACTAAACAGTAGCCCTAGCGCTGCCGCCGCCGCCGCCACCGCCGTCCACCACCGCTGGTCCCCCTCCCTTCTCCTCCGGCATCTCGCCGGGGGCCGAAGGGAGTGGGGATCCATTGTTTTTAATAAGTTTTTCTCAGTAGATCGAGTCATTAGGGTTAGTGTCTCTCCATGCCAAATTACTTGGTACTGGAGTTTTATCTCCTCCTTCTCTTCATCTCTGGCGACGGTGAAGGGGAAGGATGGAATCGTCTTCTCCATGGCGGCTCCGTTGAAGATGAGGGCGACAACGTTGGCGTCAGCATCTTCATCGACATGACGACATGGAGACTTTTGTTTCCGGACGGCGGCATCAAGGCGGAGATGATGTCGCCGCCATGGAATAATTTTCTCCGGTCTCTTCTCCGTTTTACTGTGGTTAGATCTGGCCACGATGAAGGACTAGGGAGAATAATTTTCAGATCAGTCTTCCTCCCTCTTCGGTGGCAGAAAGAAGAAGGAAGACACCAGAAAGAAGAAGTTCCTCAATTCCACCTACAGGAATGTTGGCCGCTGTTCGTTGGGCATTTGTTCTCAGGCCATTTGCCGAGTGTTTGTCTGTGCGGTCATCCATACTGTAAAGCATCTAACAGGTTAGGTTTTGAGTTGTGCTATTCACAGTGTGGATACTATTTTGTAATCCAGAGTGCTTGTAACGTGTTGATGTATCCAGCTATCATATAATATAATTCTTCTTTCATCGCAAAAAAAAAAAAAACACTAAACAGTAAACAGTTGAACAGCTAGTTTACTTCAACTACGCAGTGTTTACTTCAACTATGCGTTAAACCATATAAAATGGGCTGCACGGTCAATTAAAATAGGCATGGCTGGTCGCCAAGTAACAAATTCTCAGATTTTCTGCGATCCAACAGCGAGACTTTATTCTCGCCAATGTAATAATGTTTCCTTTATGAATTTCGTGTGGCACGACCGGAAGCAGAGCAAATCAGGCCTGTGTTCATCCCATCTCAAACAAGAGCATATACAGCCATGAGCAGAAAGACACCAAAGCATATGAGCTGCTTTATTTCTTTCACTTTTTCTCTATCTCATTGAGGTCACTGGTTTTGACAAATTAAGGCAAGTGAGAAATGCATGATCATGCTCCGATCCTAACCATGGCACATGGCAGGGTGGGATGTTCTTGACTGGCGCACTGATCTGCATTTTCAGATGAACTACCCATTTTTGCATATATAACATGATGAACAAACCATTTCCAGGCTGCTATGCATGGTTCACTACTGTCCACAATAATCTAATCTGTTAAAAAAAAAGCGCGAGAAATACATAGGAAATACCCAGAAAGATGGTACTAGTAGGAGTACTACTGAACTGCTGCTACCAGATACCAGATACGACTGTGTAGAGTTGGAAACACAAGGACAAGAAGAAGAAGAAGACTCATCATCAGGCCCAGCCCAAGGCCGCAGGGACAACAAGCAGCGACTTGATCAGCCTGCTAATCAAGACGACGGCGTGGATGAATAGGTCTGCGAGGGCAGGGTACACCAGGGTGACGAGGCAGCCCGTGCACGCGCCGACGACGAAAGGAAGCACGAGCGCCCAGAGCACGAACTCCAAGGTCGAGTCGAACGTGACCCTCGCCCCGCCGTCGGCGAAGGTGACGGCCATCTCGATTCTCAAACGGTGGTGGCGGTGGCGGAAGGACCACGAGGCAGAGGGCAGACGGCGGCGCGGCGAAGAGCTAGGGAACGGAAAAAGAAGAAGAAGCTGCCGCCTGCCGGTGGTGTGGACTGGTGGAGATGCTAGCTAGCTAGCTGTAGGCGTGCAGGTGCAGTGCGGTGTCGAGCTCGCAGCCAGCAGCCTTGCACTGAAAGGGCCGGGGGAGTGCTTTGGTTGATTGCTGTGAGAAACGAAAGCCGGGGTCTGGGCGTCTGGCTCGGCCAGTGGCCAGATTGGGAAAGATTCCACCAATCGGTCCGTCGCTGCGCAGGCCGGCAAAGGCGGAACATGAGCTTGGAGCTACTATATACTGAACTTGCAGCTTGGCGCTTTCACTCAATGGGCCATGGCCTATTAGCCTATGAGACTATGATGATCCCTCCCTACTATCCTACAACTACGACACCACTTTGATCGCCTTTGCTATACTGGCTGTGTTCAGTTCGAGTGCCAAATTTACTGCAGTAATACTGTAGCATTTCGTTTTATTTGGTAATAATTGTCCAACCGTTGACTCATTAGGCTCAAAACGTTCGTCTCGCAAAGTATAACCAAACTGTGCAATTAGTTTTTTATTTCATCTATATTTAGTACTCCATGCATGTATCGCAAGTTTGATGTGACGAAGAATCTCCTTTTTGCATAGTGCATTTTTGGAGGAACTAAACACAGCCACTGACGAAGAGACTCAAAGCACGCGTGTAGGAACAGTAGGTGTTGCTCGTCCTCCAACAGCAAACTTCAAAAGTCCTGCAACAGCAAGCTTCAAAAGCAAAGAGCACCACCCAAACCTTGGCAGTCCTGTATTTTCTTGACAAGTTGCAAACTTCATAATAAGGCCTTGTTTAGGCCCCGTTTGGTTTGGAGGAGTTAAAATTTAACTCTCATCACATCAATGTTCCCTCAGATTCATGAAGTACTAAATGTAGACTAATTGCATGCATGTCGGCACAGATTAGGAGTAATTTACGAGACGAATCTATTAAGCCTAATTAGTCCAAGATTAGAAACTTTTTGTCAAATAAAACGAAAGTGCTACAGTATTTATTAAACTTTAACACACCAACCAAACGGGGCCTTAGTTGGTTAAAGAAAAACTTTTGGATGTCACATCGGATGTTTCATGGGATGTCGAAAGGGGTTTTCGGATACTAATTAAAAAACTAATTACATAACTCGTCTGGAAACCGCGAGACGAATTTATTAAGCCTAATTAAGCCATCATTAGCACATGTGTGTACTGTAGCACTTAAGGCTAATCATAGACTAATTAGGCTTAAAAGATTTGTCTCATGGTTTCCAACCAAACTGTGCAATTAGTTTTTTTTATCTACATTTAGTGCTTCATGTATGTGTCCAAACATTCGATGTGATAGGGTGAAAAATTTTTAGGTGGTAACTAAACACAGCCTAAATAACAGAGCTGTTACATAGCTAACTGAACACAAACTCACATTGCAACTTTTTATCAGTAAATTCTTGTCACAACATAGCTCGGATGGTGAGCGCTCCCGGAGCGGAGGCCACCGGTCACGGGTTCGAGCTCGCTCGGCCGCGTGATTTCCCACCGGGAACAGTAGTTCCCAAATAAATTTCGTTGCCTCGCACGGATGTGGCACCACTGTCATATCTATCAGCCGTGTACTTCTAGCCTTAGATATAAGTTGTAGGTCTAGCTTACACACTAGGGGTGTGAGTGTGTGCGTGTGGTGTGAGTTAGTGCGTGAGTTCAGATGCTATAGCTTGTAATCGAAGGGTGAGGCAACCAAAAAAAAAAAAAAAAAAAAAAAAAAAAAAAAAAACTACGTACAAGCAACTTGTCGCAGGGCAGGGACCAAAGTTCCATTAAAGGTAGGCATTGTTGTGCGTACCGTCCTACAACATCAGTAATGGGCATGGGCATGTGTTTCCACAAAATGAACAGAAGAAGCAAACAACCAACTTCAAAGTAAAGAGCATTTTACTGCCATTCACAATTTTACATTTTCAAGCACAGTGCGAATACATTTTAATGACAAGGAAACCTAACTGAACATCTCACCAGTGTAACTTTTTATCAGCATATTCTTAACACAACTAGTGTTCATTCTATTTATAGGAACATGAACATCTACCATCAGCTCGGCACACAAAGAACATGAGCTACTACTTCTGGTCCGCAGCAGGAGGAAGCTGCTGGAGGTCTCCTGAGGGGCTGATTTGGCCAATTCAGAACGCCTAATCTTCAGTTGACACACTCATTCTTCTTCTTCGTCATCGTCTTCATTATCGATCCCCACCCAGCGAGTAAAAGCGAAAAGGAATTCCTTGAAGGTCACTGTTCCGTTCTTGTCCCAATCCATTTCCTCTGCATTCACCAAAGGAGTAAATTGTTTCATCAAAAAAAAAGAAACATATAAATTAAACAGGTAATAACCGTCACTGGAACGGGGTAAAGTACTAAAGTGTTTTCATCAATCAATGCTGAATCCAAAGCTGACAGGGGAAATTTCCAAATGTAAGAATGCATCTTCAGAGTGGGAGTCTTGGGACTAAAATCGAAAATACGTCGAAATCTCTGAAAGCATGAAACTTGATCGTAGTTCTTTTTTTTTTTTGAAAGCATGAAATCTCTGTTTTATTTTTTTCGTAGTTCAAAATGCATGCTGTCTTTGATTCTCATCACAGGTTAAAAGGAAAAGGAAAAAGAAAAACATATGAACAGTGTAGCCTACATAAGCAACCTACCCTTGCCCTAAAAAAAGAGAGAACGAACTGCTTATCCAGATCAAGGAAAGAAGGTATGGGATAGCTGTTTTCTCAACCAAAAGACAATGGTGTTCCTAGAAAACATGACAAAGAAAGCAATGGTGCACCAGCATAGGATGATTATGGCAATTAGTTTGAAGTAAGCATTTTCATCAATGGAAAAGGTTCCTGAATTGATAGGACAAAAAATCTTCAAAATCATCAATCTTCAGAGTTGGGATTAAGCATCAATCTTCAGAATTGATTCCTAAATATTATAAAAGTTTTGAAACATGAGACTTCAAAATAGATGATCTTCTATCACGGCTGGAAAAAAGGAAAAATAACATCCTATGAACAGTTGTAGCCTACAAAAGCTACCTACCTTGCTCTCAAAATGAGTAAAGAACTATCCAGCCACACCAAGGAAAGAAGGTATTCACATAATTGATTTCTCAAGAACAAGCAATGGTATCTCAAGAAAAGAGGACTGACAAGTAGTGGCATACCAACATGTGATGGTTGTAGTGAAAACCAACTGACCTTTTTATTGAGAAACTAATAGAGTAGAAATTAGGGAGTGTGGATGATGGTGCCAGAGGAGATAACTCACCAAATCTTTTCATGCCTATGCGCCCAGAAGAGCGCTCTCCTCCAATGGTCTCATTTATTGCTTGTATCATCTCGCTCTTACTGACATATCCATCTTTGTTCTTGTCCAAGAAGACAAAAGACTCGACCAATGTCTCAAATGTTGGTTCAAGGCTACCTAATCCCATTCTTTTTCTCTAAAGCATCATGTCAAGGACATAAGCAATATCCAAAAATACAGAATAAAAAGAATACATAAAATAGGATCTCAACTTGAGGAATGTCTAACGTATCCTCCTTATATGATGTAATATAAAATATTCATACCAGAAAGTTCAATAAGTTGTTTTTATCTACTAAAATTCTTTATCTTGAAAATCTCAGAGAGAAAACTTGATGTGATCTACTAATATGCCTTACTGGATGCAACAAAGCAAGTAGAAACATTACTATACCATGATCAGTTCTAAATCTCAGGTAAACACATACCACAAGTTTAATATCTTATTTGCTGAGATAGAGAAAGAATCAGACTTTGGAAATCTTAGAAAATTAACGCATTGTGTGGATTTCCTGCAGTAAAGAAACAGACAAAGTGAACTTTGAACAATAGATATTTTTGTACTGTTGCAAGGGTACTGCTTCAGATACTGCGGGATCATTTAGAAGATAAACAAGGCACAGGAAGACAATAAACTCATTGAACTTCATGCCCATGTGTTCATAAATGTCACATGCTTGAAACAGATCTTTTATCTCCTCATCAGTTGATTCAATACCCAAATTTTGGAAACAATGCTTGAGTTCCAGTTGATCTATTTCACCATTGGAATCTTCATCTGCATAAATACAAAATAACATTTGTCAGAACACAAAAAAAAAAGGTTTGATGAAACATCCCAAGAATGAAAGATAATTTGTGGTCAGTATTTACATTTCATTTAGACAGGGCAAGTCTGGATTATGGACCAGTTCATGCGGATGGCAACAAATTCCTCACGTGGGTGTCAATGCACATCGAGGCTCAAAAGCAAGTAAAATGGGACAGAAATTGGGCAGATCTATCTTGTGCTCAATTATTTTAGTGGATTCAAATTTGCAGGGGCATTTTACCTAAATCTGACAAAAAGAACCATGGATGTGTTAAGTTTCATCTGGTGGATTTCACCTGAATTCACTCCTTGGCATAATGCAATGCACAGGATCCTATGGTAAATTTGGAGAAAGATAACTGCTATGCGCACGAGGCATTTATCTGACATCATTGGACCAAAGGCAGCAGGAGACTTTGGTCCTATAAACCCAGTGCGCATGCATGGTGTGGTTGCACCAGAGTTAGAAGAATGTGTTCTACGCGGAGCACTACTATTTGAGAAATATCTTTGCTTTTAGTTGGATAAACAAAATAGGTGGAACAACAGTTCATTTAGATCGACTCGAAACAATTTGTTCATGCTAGTATTGTCCAGTAGTTATCCATTAGATGAAGTCAAAATATCTCTGGGTATCACTATAATTCAAAAATAATATTGTAGAATAAAGACTACACAAAGTTAATAATTTGTTCAGGGCTGCATCTAATCAAATTTACATATTTCAACTATACATCCAGTTTTATGTCCAGTTTTGACCTTTAAATGACATGGTACCATAGTGCTGGTTCAGATAGATGGGTAAAGCTCACCAAACTGCTGAAAGATAGTCCTGCAGTTTCTCAAACTCTCGTCAATTTTAGGAAATTTCATGATGACACTATTGAATGATTTCACAGAGGTTCCTTTTAATGCTCTCTGCTGCATGGCTTCAACCATCTTCTTCTCTAACATCGATGACGGTGAGCTGTGCCTTGGCGAGTCACCACTAATTACACCTCCCATTTCCGCAATTTTGACGATCTTGTATGGTGCCAAACCCTCCTTGCCTGGAGATATAAATAATATTCATGGTGAGAAATTAACAATATCCACTATAAGCTAGATTTGAGATGAACTAATGTTAGGGGGGCACTAAGCTAGTACCGCCACAATGAAAGGCACTGACCTCAAAAACAATAAAAGACAGTTTTGGCAGACATAAAGATCAAAAGATGAAGTAAAGAGATCTAAGAACCATGCTGCTAAGAACAAGATCTTGTCCTCATAAATGTAACAGGTTTGTTACATAGTAAATTTAATTTGTATCAATCAAATTAAGTGGAAAGTAGTTAACGATGGAAGCAGCATGCATTGAAATTATAAAAAAAATACAAAACGTGTACCATTTGTAACATACAACAAAAGAACAACAGCACTGATAGCGGCAAAAACTATATATGATGTCTGTGGCATTTCACCAGAAATTACCCTCAAACAAAACCGAAGGGTTTAACGTGCCGAAAACAATTACGGCTTTCTTTTTTCTTAAAAAAATAAAAGAACAACTAATGTTGCAAATGGAGGCTACCGTCTACCGACTACCAATGGCCCAATTTTGGGGCGAAATGGAAAAAAAAAACACCGATCGACGCAGCAAACGAATCGGCACCGAACCACCGGATCGGAAAGAACGTTAAGAAGGAACTAGAGAATTCAGGGGCTCACATACAGCAGCGAAAAGATCAATATTCCGCGCGCGGCACAAAAAGAACGATCTTTCCACAAAAGGGCACACCGCACGGGCCGAGGAAAGTTGGATAGTATCCTTACCGAGGAGAAATCCACCTCCGGATGGATCTCCGGCACTCACTCCACCGGCAGGGCCGAGGGGCTACGATCGACGGGGGACGCCTGCTGCGCCTGCGGGCGGGTGGTGGAGGGAGGGGACCGGGAAGGGAGGCGCGGGTTGCGCATGCGGTGGGAGGGGAGGAGAAGGAGAGGCTGCGCTCGCGGGGATCTGGTGGTGGAGTGGATGGAAATGGGATGGAGAGGAGAAGCAGAGGCGTGTCCGGCGCCGAGGGCGGTGGGCAGCCTACGAGAGTGTAACGCATGCGCGCGCGGCGCGCGAAACGCCCGCGTCGCGCCAACTCCAACACACGTTCCTCCGGCTACCTCCTGCTGCTGATGTCAGCATAGCACAACGATAACGTGAAATTCCAAAAATGTGCAGAAACCGGTCTGTGTTAAGAGAGCCCACTAACAATCATCCTAACACGTATTTTAAAATTTAAACTTTGTTATTTTGTTATCAACAAATAGTCTAATCATATGATAAGATAAAGCATCAAAGTGAAAGTGGTGCACCACTGAAGCAAAAAAAAATCACAATCGTACCATGTGGCATGTTTTTCATTAAGCAGAAATAGAGTTTAAAAGGTTACATAAAATTCAAGGATTACCAACGGAGTCCCAAAGACACAAAGCAGCAAGAAAAAATGGGGGGAGGGGGACCCTAGCCTCAGGACCCTAAAAAACTAAGCCTATGACTGAAAGACAAAACACACTGGTAGCCTACAGAGCAGAGAAACCATGACAGCGACAAGGCAAGCTTCCAACAGAAGTGGCGGCAAAGCATCCCGCTAGAGAAAGGACCACACGTCCTCGGCAGGAAAGCATCCACTAAGGAAACCGATAACCCGTGAGAGAGGAACCACGGCGGCCAAGCATCCGCCGAAAAGAGACGTGCATCGATAGTGACAAAATATCTGCTACTACCACGTCAAGCGACCAGCAAACTGCTGCAGCAAAGTATCCACTCAACGAAAACACACCGGCGGCAAAGCATCCGCTAATTTATGTGGTGAATATTAGTGCCATGTCATACGTGGTGAATATTAGTCAATTTAATTACTAACAAAAGATTTGGGCACTCTGGTGCCAATGCACCAAGGATACATAACATGGCGTCAGCTTCATATGAAAAGTTGATACTACAGTGTACTCCCTCAGTGCCTAAATAACTGTCGTTTTTTTTGTTTCCGTGTCATAAGTTTGACTGTATTTGTAGAAAATGCATACAACATTTGTATCTTCAAATAAATTTATTACGAAAATAGATTCGACGATCTATCTAATGATATTAATTTTATACCATAAATGTTAATATTTTTTATATATATTTAATCAAAGTTATTTCTCGGGAAGTGAAAACGACAATTATTTAGGGACGGAGAGAGGAAGTGGTTACTTTGGAGTTTCTTATGTAGAGATGTTTTCTAATGACCAAATTTTTATTGTCATTAATTATATATTACTAGAAAAAACATGTATTTACGTTGTAATGGGAAATAAAAAATTTTGTTGCGGAGTGCTCGTGCCAATAATAACGAGATAGCTATTTTTATTAGATTTAGTTGGGCTTGACCCAACCTTAAATCAAATTAATTTGAATCCACACAATCAATTCTAAGGCAATAAATGACTAATCCAGTATGAAAAATTGATATGAGATTGACTGAATTTAAATAGGTGGCAATTGTGTGCACCTGTTGTCAGTTAAAAAAAAAAGGTGAAGACAGGCAAAAGTTGGGCTTGACACACGCGCCGCAATGTGAACAAGCAGTCTGTTCGCTTGAGCTTTCAGCCACTTATTTTTAACCAGCCCGTAGTGTTTTTTTCTCACATAAATCAGCCAACAGTACTTTCAGCCGCTTATTTTCAGTCCAAGCGAACAAGCTGAAGCTTGATTGGCCAGCCTATGGCATGAGGTTGTGGCATCGACGAATATTTTGCAGCACTAAACTCAAAGCGAGAAAGATGAGAGTGAGTGAGGGACAAAAAAAAAGAGTGAAGACGGAAGGATAGGAGAGAGAGTGAGAGGTGTATGAAAGAAATGATCACTCTTTAATGTTAGATATATATGAGAGAAATTAACTATTAAAATGTAATCTTAAAGATCACACCAAGTTAAATTATAATTTATATTTTGGGACAGAGGGATGGAGTGTACTTTTTCTTCTGTTTAGTATTAACATATGTTCACTTTGAATTTGTTTTACATCAAACTTTTGAAATTTTGACCGAGTTTTAGAAAAATTATCAACAACTACAAGTTCAAATAAATATGCTACATCAAGACATTTTTCATAAAAATATGTTGCAGGTGTTGGTATATTTAATAAATTTAGTTAAAGTTCTAGTGGTTTGAATATGGATAAAATTAAAGTGACTATAATTTAAAACAAATAGAATATCTTTATGTTTTGAACTTCAAGAATTAAGAAAAAATATTATCATGCTACATGTCGCTCTCAGCTTTCAACGCAAGGCGATCATATACTATACTTCTCATTGACTAGGGCAGCTAAGTAAATAAAAAAAAGCATCGAAAGAATATGACAACTTATATTTGGAATATGATGTGAAGCCTTACAATGGGGACTAGTAGCCATCGAAATTTTCACAATTGTAGTCTATACTTCAAAATGATACAATAGCCTTTATGTTTTGTAGGTTGATAAGTTTTGTTCGGTCCCACCATTTTATGCTTTTTGAAAAATTCTCTTCACTAGCTGAAGGCTAAAATCTTATATTATAGTGAATGGTTGAGTGTAAAATGTTTACAGAAACACAGAAACAAAAATCCTTTTTATAAGAGAATTGCCAAAATGATATAATCTAAAAACAGTTCCAGGAGGTGAAACACTGAAATAAATAAAACAAGACGTGTCCACAGTCCGTGTTCGTGTAATCGTGTCCAACAAATCCTCTAGACAGCACAGAATAACAAGACGTCCAAATAATTACGAACAATGGCGGTTTAAGATGAAAACACCAAACCCGTTTCCATTTCACCACCAACTCACCAAGCCGATGTTGCATACTTGCATTGCAGCACTTCAAACTACTGGATGCAAGAGGGCAAAGAAATTACATGCAACAGCGAGCCAGAGATGGCACTTACACTTGTATCAGGAAATTACAAGAGATGATACAAGGGCGTGCTTTCTCAGCTTTCGAGCATCCTGGCATGCTACATTGTGGTCGTGTAACATATATTCACCTAGGGTTATATAGGTTACAGCGTGGTAATGAGTAGGTCAGAATAAGGGAGAATCTGTGGTGGACAATCTGCGGTTCAAGTAGACTTGTCAGGGCTATGAAGTTGGAATCCCTCCAGACGATCTATTCCTCTTGTGCCGTGGAGATTGCCCCAGGCACATCTTCAAACGTGAAGACAGGCTATCCCCCATCTCCACCTTCTCGCGCTTAATCTTCTTCCACAGCGCTTGAACCTTCTTCTGCTTAGCTTTCTCGATTGGTTTCCTCTGGTTTTGTCTTAGAGGCGTAGCCAAAGCCTTGACTGTCAAATTCTATGATGCACAGACCAATAACCAGATCAGATAATTAATCTTTTTTCATTGATTATATCAAAGTGGTAAATTCCAAGAGTTAGAAAGAAGCCAACTAATAAAAACAATATCTTTGATTAAGATATATCAGCCACTGGATAACTAAATTGTCAAGCAATTGAAGCAATGTACCACCTGCTTATCATTATTATGGCCTGAGAATGATTCATCACTGTCTGCTCCTAAAGATGAACATCTGCCCCAACTTTCTCTGTTAGAACTTGTGAATGAGCATGACTCCTCATTGCGCCTACTTGTTTTATCCTATAAGAAAGGAAGGCTTCTGATCAGACAATTTGCAAGCAAGAAGTATATGAGCCTCAGTTCTCAACACTTATAATGTGTTTCTGAGGACCCTCACTGATCGGACATCTCTGTATCACGCCTATTACAATAAACAATTTAACACAATGGACAATTCAGTGGAAGCAAGAGAATGCATTGCATGGATAAAATTGCTCAACTTGACTAAAAAATATACAGGGTCCAAATTGCGTGTAAGCTTACTTGAAGTTATACAGTGAACTTTACCTGCAAACGTGATACAACACTATCCCCATCAATCTCTGACAGGCTGCGATTTTCATCTAAAAGAAAGTCCTGCAGCTAATAGAATACAGATAAGGAAACGGGCAAGGAAAAAGGTCTTCACATCAGACAGACAAAATATCAAGAAACTTACCAAGTCATTCTCATTCTTAATGGACAGTTGATTCATGCTATTAGACAACAATTCAACTATAGATGTGCTATCTGAAACAAAATACGGTAAAACAATCAGTATAAAACCAGTTGTTAAAATATTACAATTTACAAGGAGGTAGCTCAGGGAGCTGAGACCACACCATGTGGGATGTTAGGTGCATCTGTTGATGAACTGCAGGCTGCAGTGTTTGCTGACCGTAGACCATTGATGATTTCAAAGAAGAAACTCTGCAAGAATTAGGGGGAAAAACGAAGGTGGTTTCTTAGAAGCCAAACCATATAATATACTTTTCAGGTTCAAATGGAGTTTGCAATGGGTATTCTGTTAATTTACCTCATTGGTTATGTTACCAACTTTAAATGCTCCCACATGAAGCTTTGATCGTGCTGCAGGCAGCATAGGAGGACGCAAAGTTTTATAGAAGAATATAGAAACTGAATCATAATATGATTGAGGTCTTGGGGAATTATGATCACCATCAAATTTAATTATATTTTTATCCCCCTGCACGCAAACATGCAATGAGGCAATGGTTAACGAATGGCTAGCAAGATCTGCAGCAGGAATAGTAGACTACCAATCTCCATGTTATTTGTTATAAATATGATCTGCCATCTATATGCCAGTTAGCTTTTATGAAGGAAGCTAAGTAAACATTTACCCCATATGCCTGGTGAATACGATCACAATGGTGAGGCTGAATAAACATATCATTCAAACCATGTCCAAATAATGCAGGGATAAACATCTTGGGAGCCAACTGGTTATGAAAAAGAGAACATTGAAGTTAGATTGACGTGAAGTATAAGCAGGTTCTTTCAAAGTTACTGGAATTGTGCAGGAATTACAACATACAGATATCTCAACAATAAAATGACTCGGACTAATAAAGGACCAGAGAGGTGTAAAATTGTCAATCCTGGCAATAACCAGATGGTCAGTTGGTCACTATTGGCAACCTAGAAAGTAGAAACTCTCAAACTAAGCAGTCTTTGGGTGAAAAGAAAAAGAACAGATAATGCAAAACCTCAACACTAAAATTGCTCAGACCTATTTAAGGAGATTCTCAGTAAATACATGCCAAATACAGACAAAGAAAGAAACGAGGTTATTCCGGAATTTTGCTGGAAATTCTATAATTATAAAATATCCTACATGGAAAATGCTAATCTACAATCTGAAGAAGTGGTTCTAACTGCACAAAAGATCTACAGAAGGAATTTATTATGACACTACGATATTAAAAGCAATTAAACAAATAGCTTATTGTTATCATTTATCAGGTCTATTATATTCATTTTTACAGCAGCATGACATGGATAATACAATGCAAAATATAAACATGACTTGTACAAGCCAAAAGGCAGTTTTGCGACCATCATGAGTTGAATTCTTCTTTTTTTTGCATTAAGGCTTCAAGGCGTCAAATGATGTTACGGAAAGATAATGTTTTAGGAAGTATACCTTTAAAACATTAAGATCCATTATGTCAAACTTAGCTCTTTTCTGAATGATTCGCCGCATGTACTGTACAGCCATCTTAACCTGAAAGGACAGATTTCAGAACAACCCAGTAAAACTTTACAATTACAGCAATGATCCCTAGGATTGCATAGACTCTTGTGCTAGCAAGGATGTAAGATAGTATGGAACTTTCATTACATCTAATAACTACATTATCCTTTTACACATTCCACAAATTTATTCCAATAACGAGTATGTGGATTCATCTATGAACTCAATAACCTAAGGGAAAGCTCAATACAAAGGAAAAGAAAGCAAGTCCAAGTGGTTTGTGCTTCAAAGTTAGCAATTGTAAATCATATTAAGACATAAGTCCTCGCTTGTTATGGCAATAAACCTTTCCACCATTCCCATAATATATTTCAACACAAAAGTAATGCATGCAGAAGATGTGCTGGTCATACCGTGAATTTAGGAACTCGAATTTTGTAAACGTCAACAAGTTCCAACATCAAGTCATATAGGTTAGTGAAAGCACTATCCAATACCATGCCAGCAATAGAGGGGTCCTCTGCTCCATAGAGTAGGCTGTACATTTGTATTACAAAATATTGTAATGAATTACAGGGGATAGGTATCAAATGGTGATGAAATATTTGAGCCTTGACATAAACTTAAAAGATTGAAAACAATCTTAAGCATATCAACTGAAAAGTGCTATGGAAGAACTTGCAAACTGCTCCTCAAGATAATGAATCGCATGAAATGAAATAGAGAGATCTTGCACCAAGTAAAAAGAGCACAAACTTTATCCAAAACTACCGATTACCATGTAACAGCACCCATTGATCGCCCCCAAAGGCCTATAGTGGAAACTTGTTTGTTGTCCCGAAGACATGACACTGCACATTTGAGGTCCTCTTTCTAGAAGTAAATTATTGGGAATTTCAGAAAGGTGTGATCACCCAAAATATGAATGTGGAATAAGCGAAGAACATTGCTGATTGTATACCTCATGCCAACCCAAGCTGACATAATCCCCTCCCGATAGACCTGACCCAGAAAAGTCAAGTGTGAAAACAGTGATATTTGAAGGAAGAAGTATTACAGCGGCTTCATTTGCGTCTGCTCGGCATCCGCTGCATTGAGTCAAAGCAAAATCCTGTTTAATATTCCAAAAGATACCAGTGATTGTTTGAGCTTCTGAATCATATAAACAAAGGAGTGCAAAAAAATTGTAACTAAGTCTTAAAAGTGTAAAATGAAGGAAGCATCCTATGAATCGTCAAACATATACAAACATGGAGCATAAAGGTTAAGTACCTATTTCCGTGGCAGTAGACCACACATGGGAGGGCAGTGTTCTCTGGGATAGAAGCAGGAACATAGTGGCTGCATTTTAAGATATAGCCTCTTGCATTTGTAAGCTGCCAGGTACAAGTTACAATAAGGTTATCAACAAAGATGCTCATAATTGCCATCAAACTTGCCATCAGCAAATAAAAGACAGAAGAAACCTCGATAAATGGTCTCCGTACTTGCCTCCAAGTCTAGTCGTTTGTATTTACGTCCAGCGAGGATAAACTCTTTCTCCCATAGATACTGATCTGGATTATATTCTGACCTGCGAATTAACACTCATTCAGTTCCAATACACCAGATACATGGATGAATCCTTAACTCGTTTAATGAATTTCACTTTTCTGTTAGCTCAGTAAATTTCACGTTTTTTTTTCTATAATGGGAAACCCGAATTTCATTACTTAAAGCAACAAAATTACAACCACAGCGAGTTCAAAGTATCAATGTCACAGAGCCCACCCAACTAGCATACATACTTCATCGCAGAGGGACCAGCACATATGGAACCACCTCAAATCCCCAAAAACCGGAGTTAACTGCTTCCCAACAGGTACAAGCAGCAGAAATTTATCAACTTTATACATAACCCATGGCCAAGATCACAGCACACAGGCTGACAGCTACCGGCGTTGAGCAACATGATTAAATAAAAGGTACAAAACATACCAATGGGTATGTGAAAGGTGCAAAGCCATTGATCAGTTAATTTTATCATTACATTAAATCATCTTTGCAACCAAACATGGGGAACAAAGAAGCATTCCATGTTCTAATTAATGCTCCAGAACAAAGCACACTCGTCCATCCTCAACAAAGCAACACTTTACAGCTGTGTTCCAAAAAGGCACATAAAGCATGAACATTGCAACCAAAACAAAACGGTACAACATCAAGTGGTAGCAGCCAACAAATCTCACATGATCCCTCCTCCCAGTGAGGATATCAAATTGGTACTTCAAGCAGAAGGTGAATCTAAAGACAGTTAAAATTTACCCTTGAGTCGTTTTTTTTAAAACAAATAATGCTATATGCATACATTAACACGAAAGTAACCCTTGACGGCTATGAGTGCCTACCACATGCTTAGAAAAGTTCAGGTAATAACATGACGAATTGAAAACTTCAACGAATATTGCAACTTTACCTAACCCTAGCTTTAATGGCACACAGTACAGATTTGCAATAACATAACCAAGAGTTTATGTACCATCATACAGACTATATGAAACCAGTAACTAGCCATCCTCAATCTCATCATGATCTCAGCCTCCATTGCAAATTTCAAATTGTGCATTTCCAGGTATCGCTTCGTCCTAAATGTCCCTTGACAACGTTAAATAAACAGCTAATACGCCAGCATTTCAACAACGCTTGCGGACGTGAAGTTGCCAGAGAACTAACGGTAGCATTGATCCCAATCCTTCTCCAATTCAAAACAATACGGTTGGTCACATCCAATGCAGCATCGTAATTGATGCCCAATAGGACACAAGCAGCAAATGCAACTGTGCTCAGGATATCTGGCGGGACAGCGCGTACCGGGGCGGCCGGATGACGAAATTAACGAACTGTTCGATCATGGCGCCTCCCGGCGGCGCGCGGTGCTCCTACGCTGCGCGCCTGCGCCGTGGTCCAGCGCTCATGCACCACCCGGCTCCGTCGTCCTCTCAGAATTACGCCCCCCGCCTGTCTGGTGGAGCCCACCGAAACCGGACGAATCCCCGGCGGAGCCGCCTCGGATCTGCGGGAGCCGCGCCCTCTGCCTCCTCGCCGGATCCGGCTGCCCGAGCCGAGGGGATCCGGGAGGGGGAGGTGGTGGTTGGGGAGGCGGGGGAAAAGGAGCGAGAGGGATGGAGGGAGTGGGCCGATGGCCGTGGACGAGCGAGCGAATGATTAGAACGTTAATGAAGCGGAGGTAATCGTGGGGAATTTTAATTTTGAATTCTTTTTGTCGTGTTTAATTCGAGTCTTAGTCATTGATGGTTCAGCCGTTGCAGGTGGAGGCCAGGTGCAGCGTACCCTCTCTGGTCGTCTGGTACGACTGTGCATTTGTGCAAGCGTACCCTCTCTGGTTTCTAGTTGTGGATTTTGTGAAAAAACATTCGTACTGTTTTTTACAACACTAGTAGTGGAGCGCGCATCCGGACGTCCGTGCCAAAATAGCATAGTAGTATCTTAAAGCACCTTTCGTTAATGAAATATGCTGGACACAGATTGAGATATGGGAAATAAGAGAGGCAGAGCTATGCCTAAAACGAAATAGGAGGCGCCTGAACTGTGTAGACGTTTTAGTGCTGCAAGAGAGGATATAAGGCAAATTGGCATAGGATGTTATATCTAATTGTTACCGTAGAAAAGATCGGTACAACCAAGATTACTAATATTTGAATATAAAACAACACATACCTCAAAGATGCATAAAAACAGTGATTAATATTTGTATTTCTCAGATCTTGTTGCTGTAATAAGCTGATAGATTTATATCCAAACATAGTCCTCTCGGTTTAGACACTAAAACAAACTTAAACGTAAGGAGAGAGTTCCCCTTGTTTTGTTCAGAGAGGTAAACACAATGCCCCTGAGGGAGGCACTCATTGTGGTGTGAGCACCCGTGAGTGTAGAAAAAAAAATGGACTGTATATAGCATTTCAGGCAAGGATCAGCTAAACTACTACATCCAGAATACGGAGGGAGAAAAACGGCAGAAGATAAGGTCAAGCAACAGACCATTAACCAAATCTTTTTTGGACACTGCACTGGATTGTGTAATGCGAATATACCCAACAGATGAATCATCGTTTTCTCTATTCTACAAACGTCAGGAAGGTGGAGTTGTAACAACCAGTTGTCTCTGCACCTTCATTCTCTCAACCGGACCACAGTCACCATGCTTAACCTAGAGATAACATAAGGAAGATTACAATACATGACTAAGAAGTAAAAATATTATGTAGTGTTTCATCTTGTTACCTCCGCTGATAATTTGATTTACTATAGCACCACAAAGATAATCCTAAATTTTAACGGTGAAGTACACAAACCAGCCATTTCATGACAGACTGCGTACCAAATTTTCTTCCATTGAACAAGCATACTGCATTTCACTATTGTTAATAGAATAAAAATGAACCATGGGTTGTCAGCAAATTGCACTTGATGCAGGCTGTCCAATAGTTAAAGGGGTGTTGGGCATTACTCTATTAGTTCACCGTCGAACAGAACTGGAATTTGCTGCTCACATGTTCGTCATGCCTATCTGTGATGAGCAACCTCACATAGAATGAAAGTAGAGACAATAGGAAGAGACATAGAAGGATACCTGGAAAAGCACTTATTCATAATCTCGAAACGACGCTGAAGAAGCTTACTGATGACCATTATTTGTTTTTTAAGCATTAGCGCAATATGGTATGCCCTGGAAAACAGAGGACTAATCTGATGAAGCTGTCACCAAATCGAAAAGAACAGGGAAGGAAGCACCAATTGGATAGCAAGCATAAGAGGTTTGTTTAAGAAAAAAATAGCCACAAAATGCAAGGATGGAGGCGAGCATTCTTGAGAATTCCAAGAGAATCAGCGAAACAAATGAACTTTTGTGGAGGTGCAATTTAGCAGAAGCATAGATTCAACTTCAATACAATAAACTTGAAAATAGATTTTCAGGAAAAAGGGGACTGTCGAACTGGACCTCAATGGTCCAGCTATCCATTTTTTTCAAGATAAGACAATGGGTCTTTTTTTAGACATGATAGTTTTTAACACTGAGGTTGACATAATTTTGTGCAGGGATGGATGGTTCTCATTATCCTAATATATAAGAATATTAGAGGGCACTAATCAAGATTTGCAGAATGCATGTTTGGCACTGAATTAACACTTTTGGGGGAGCATACCTAAGAAATTGATACAAGGGCAAAGTGAACTGTTTACCTGAATCATTGTACAGAGAGTAAAAGGCTTAGCTGTTGTAAATCATTAAATCTGTAATGTATGAAGTAACAATCACAGTTGTAACATTGAATTTACGGTACATGCAGATATGAATGAGGTAACTCTGGACCAACTTGCGAGCAAAAGGAATGAGTATCTAATTGTGTGAGAGAACAGTACACGTTACCAAATTTAGTAACGCAAGCCGCTATCTTTGAATGGAGAGAGGTCTCCAAACACTTCTTTCTGGTTTTGGTGAAGGCAAAGCTCTATAAGATTCTGGAGCTGCACAGCGGAAACTAACAACTGGGGTTAAATGAACCGTCGTTCTCACTAACTGTACTGTATATCATTGTATAAAATGGTGGGCACACCATTTCTGAAACCTGTATTTACCCCCAAAAAATGGAAAACGTTCATAGGATCTTGCAGGCACCTGCCAAGAAAAATCAGAGGCTTCTCTCTTAGATGGAGGTTGACTATGCATTTTTTTCATGCAAGAAGTAACTAGCAGGAAGGATGGCAATTTACTGTGAACCAATTTAAACATGACTACCTAGCTAATGGAGAATAAACATTATGTTTGGTAAACTCGTAACACATACGAGGCGCCATCTGCTGGCATGGATTCAGAGGGCACTGCAGTGCAACTCATTGCTGATCTTAGCCTCGGTACACATCCCATCCCTTGGTTCATCTACCTGTGTCGGCGTGGAACCAGAGATGCAAACCAAAACATCATATGTAAATAAAAAAGGGAGTCTGAAGTAGACCAACAAACTATACGAAATTAGTGGCACTCCTCACTGATCTTAGCCTGAACACACCTCCCATGCCTTTGTTCACCTAGCTGTGTTTGCGTGGAGCCAGAAAGGAACATTAAAGCGGCATATGGAAATAAAAGAGGGAGATTGAAGTAGAGCAACAAACCATACGGAATCAGCGCTGGCTGATCCCCGTCGTGGAGCTCAGTGACATTGCAAAAAGCATGTATGAGATCACTCAAAACAGTTATGTCTGGCAATATGTATAGACAAAACACATTTGGCAGAGTCTTAGTTTGTGACAATAGGCAAGCAACCAAGCAAGGACCACAATAAAAAGAACTTAGCAAGCAGGCGCTGCTGAAGTTGCTCACGCCGGTGTCCCCCCTGATAAGCAGTTAAAACCTGTTGTTTTTCATCTCTGATATTTTTATTGGGAAAGAACAAATAGGATTTAAAACATCTAAAGGAAGCATTCAAAGAAGACCAATTTAGGATTTAGGCTTGGCATAAATGCGCCTAGGCATTAATTTACAGATTTTAGGTATGCTAGCTTAAGAGGCAGGCATATACTAAACCGCAGGAAATTCAATGAAATATTCTTGGCATGGATCTGTGCAGCTGAACCAAGGCACCCAAATCAAAAATTGATGGTGCCTCAAAAATTCAATCGAAATGCACGAGGCACACGAGGCAGGGGCGTAGCTTACTGGTCCAAGCACCAGGATCCTTGCACAAAAATTCAATGGAACTGCACGAGGCACACAGACACAGATATTACCAGGAGATCCAGCCGCCCCTGGAGCACAGCAGGAGCCGCGGACCAGAGGGAGGAGGTGGCGTCGGGTGGCAGGCACGGCGGCGCCCACCGGTGGGGCGCGGTCATGCGGCGCCGTGGCTGGTGGCGGCCACCACCGGTGGGCACGTGCGGCACCACGCCGCGGTCGGGGTGCGTCGTCGTGCGCCGCCAGCGCCTCACGCTGGGAGCCGGCACTTGCGGGGCCGGCCAGGACGACGCGCGGGAGGAAGGAGGAGGAGGGGGCCGGCCGTGGCCGTGCCACACGCGCCAGCGGCCGCCACCCTGCTCGCGTCGAGAGAGGGAGCGAACGGGAGAGCGGAGGGGGCGAGAAGAAGGCTCTGGAACCAGAAGCTGAAGCCGAGTATATATTTGTTTGTCTGGATTCTGACGAGAAGCCGGCAGAGGGAAGCTGAGTAGGAGCCGTAGAAGGTAAAGAGAAGCCGGAGAAGCCATTTTCTACAGAAGCCGGTAGGATCCGATCTGAGAGATCTTGGCCGTACAACGGCAGATTGAATGGATGAGGGAATTGGGGCGACGTGGACAGTGGTTCCGCTCAAGGAGCATCTCCGGCTTGTCTGGGTTAATTCCAAAATTGTATTCGTACATAAGTTACTTGCTCATTTTGAATAACTAATGTTTTAGATTCATCCTAAATCGAACTATTTTAAATTTAAGTAAATTATAATAACTTATAGAGTATGTTTTAGATTTGTTCTAAGTCAAACCATTTTAAGACTAATTAAATTTATAAAAAAGCTATTGATACCTATCATATCAACTAAGCATTATTAGATTTATCATAAACGGCAGTGCTCGAGTCCGGACGTCTGGACGGACGCGCGCGCTGTGACGCCCACGTTTGCACTCCGTTACATGCGCCCACGCGAGGCTCGCGTCACCTGACCCCACGTGAGGACTCTCGCGCCCCACCGCTTCCCCTACCCGAACGTCTGCGCCCGCTCAGCGGCGCCCAGCAGCAACACCTTACTACTTTTGCTATATCCATATGAAATAATTACAACATACCTCTGAAACATCTGAAAAACTTAAAATATACGCTTGCAACATACGGCTTCAGCGCAACATCTCCTTGCTTCTTATGTGGCTTCAGTGCAACATCTCCTTGCTGCTTGGGAGAATGGAGGCTCGTCGGTGTGTGGAGTTCACTGGTGTAGAGCTCGCCGATAGCGCAGACCTCGCTCCTCCGGTGAAGAAGGCCATGACAGGTCTGGTGGAGAAGGTCGTGGCGGGTCTCCACACTATGTGGGTGGAGCGCGAGCTGTGTGGTGTGAGGGGTGAGGTCCGCTGCGAGCTGTGCATCGGCAAGTTCTATCCCGGCCGTCGTGAGCTGCGCGCAAGCGAGTTCTGCCCCAGCCACGGTGAGTTGGGCAGGCGGAGCGCGAGATGTGTGCGTGTAGGCTCCGCCCGGGCTGCCATGAGCTGCACGCGGGCAACCTCCACCCTGGCTGCGGTGAGCTAGGGAACCTCTGCAACAGCCGAGATGAGCATGGGCAGTCACGACGAGCACGGGATGAGCACGGGCGGCCTCCGCCCGGCCGCGCGCGCACTGTTGATGGTCAATAAACACCTATTTTAGGCATCAACAATGCCAACATTCTGAAGGAAAATCAGCATGAAATGCAAAGATTTGATTTATTACTAACATAATTCCACTTGTACATGAAGTTTATTTGAATGCAGGAAAAACAGTGAAAATGGTGCAAAATATGTGACATGGAAGCAGCAGGACGTGGCAAGGGCCCCTAGGCCCACACTACCACACCGGGCGGTGGCCATGTGGCGCCGCCCAGCGCCACCCTGTCTCAATCCATGTCACCGATCCGTGGGATGACTCCTATTGCATCATAAACGTTGATTTCATGTCGATTCAAGCAATGGCCATGATTCATTCACCTTGGATCCATGGGCTCATTGTCATTTACTTGGAGGCCATCAACTGACTTTGGAACCATCATTTGGACCAAATATTCACACGTGCTGGCAAGGAAACCAACTTTGGGAGATAATCAAGACCCTACAATGCAATGGCGGTGCATCGGAGGCCCGGCCGGTGCCCTCACTACACTGCTCGGCGCCCAAGGAAGCTCCACTGCCTCTCCACTACCTACAAATACCCCCTAGCTCCTTAGTACTATAAATAGAGGTGTTCTCGCAGTTGTAAAGCGTCCCAAGTAGAATCATTCTCTCATTTCCTAAGTTTAGGTTAGTAGTGAGAGTGAGAGTGAGAGTGAAGAACTGAAGAGCTAGGAGCTTGGAGAAGTCTTCTGGTGTAAGCTCTTGTAAGCTACTTTTGCTTTCTATATATTTTCTTTAGTATTTGTCTTATTTTTAGCATTTATTTTCTTGCATTAGAGTAAAGTAGTGTTGTGAATATTTCGATCATTTCTTGTTTAGTTAGTAAGTTTCTGATATACGGGATCCTCGTCACTAGTTGGTGCTCTGATCTTAGCGCAAGGTTAGAGTAGTATCACTTAGTGTAAGCATGGTGCTTAGACTATAGGGTACCTTGGGTTGTGGCTAATTCTTTGGATAGATTGTGGTAGGTGGCAGGTGGTGACAGCCCTGTCCATCCTCTGTATTTCACCATGTTGGAATTAGTTATTAAATCATAGGGCTCGTGGTGCTTTGTGCCTAATCAACCTTATGGTGAGTTTAGGGCAGATACGCCTCGAAGTATATTCATTGCTTATCTTGATAGACAATTGATAGATTGAATTAATTAAGATAGTACTTAATTTATCTTCACCTACTCTATGACCATCGTAGTGTTTCTTTTGTTTTATTATTTTAGTTAGTTTAGTTTACTTTCATTTACTCCATTACATTCATGCCTAGGTAATTCACTAAAAATAAATCAATCATTTGTCTGAGTCATACTACGTCTTCTCTTTGGAAATAAATACGATACTTTGTATACTCCCAAGTGAAGTGTTGCATCGATATATTCTGTGCGCTTGTGGAATTAGTCCAATAGTCATAAGAAATATCAACAGGCATTTCTGGCGCCATTGCCGGAAAAGGCATGGCATAGATATTTGGTTAGTTAGTTTTAGTGATTTCCTCTAGTTTAGATTTTGCTTGCTTTGTTTATAACAAAGTCAAGTATGGGTGGATTCAATTTGCTGGAAGATTTCCAGGATGATCCTGAGGCTCTCCTTCGAAGGGCGAGAGCTAGTCTCACCCCTTCTCGGAGAAATCCTCCTCCGATCCATCAAAATCCTCCACCAACTAATCCAGTTCGTTCAGAAATTCCAACTGAACCAGTCTTTTCGGAACCTCCACCCATCGAACCCATTCACCCCAGCAGTATTGCATCAACTAGTTTTGGTGCATCTGTTAAGGCAATTCACGATTATTCCTTCCCTACTATCTCTAATGTAGCCGTAGGTCCTAATATTCTTAGCGGAAAAGAAGAGTATGTACTTAAGCCAGCACTAATAACCATAGTGCAAGCAAGCCCTTTTCATGGCAAACCTTCCAAGGATGCCAATGCTCATCTTCAGAATTTTATGGAGATTTGCAACACAATCTCAATTAGAGGAGTCCCACAAAATGCCATTAGACTCTGACTTTTTCCATTCTCATTGCTCGAAAAGGTGAAGCATTGGTTCTATTCCAATGCGGGAACCTTGAATACCTGGGAGAAGTGTTCAAACGACTTCCTTGTCAAGTTCTTCCTCGTCGGTAAAACCAATCTTCTTCGTAGCAAAATTTATAACTTCTAACAGCAAGTCCGAGAATCCATTCCAGAGGCATGGGAGCGACTCCAAGAGTACATCAAGCATGCCCTCATCATAGAATGGAGGATTGGCTGCTCATCCAAAACTTCTACCATGGGCTCACTATGGAGTCCCGTCAACACCTTGATGCTGCCGCCGAAGGAGCATTCTTCTTCTTGAAGGTGGGTCAAGCAAAAGAGTTGATAGAGAAGATGGTGGAAAACCAAGGATGGACCGATGAGCATCTCAAAGGTATGTCCCATAGTTATGAAGTTAATTCTTTATCTATGGAATATCTTTTGAATAAGTTAGAAGAAAGAGCAAATTGGAAAAGAGATCATGCCACTATAGAATATTTTGCAGCCAAACAGCCACATGTAAGCCTGCCATGTGAAGAATGCAGGGGCATGAACCACACTAGTGATGCCTGCCCCAGTAGAGACCTCAAATCTCTTCTCAATGACGATGAATACGAACCACCTCCACATCAGCCTTACCAGAGATGGAATCTGCGCATCAATCAAGGTAATTTACTCACTCGTCCTTCCGATTATTCTTCTCTTAGAGATCTTGTTTTTAGTCAAGCCAAAATTAATGAGCAAATACATGCTAAGTTGCTTGATCATGATAGGATCTTAGGAGATATTCATGCTAGACTTGATGAATTTTCTTTAGCTTTAGGAAATTGGCTTAACTTTAATGAAAAGCTAGAAAGTCAATTAGCCACTTTGATTTCAAAAATTTCACACCATGAAAAAGTCAATGCTATAACCACGAGAGGTGGAAAAACCACTCATGATCCACAATATCCTGAAGCAACAAAGAAGAAAGTAGTAATTGAAGTCCCAGGTGAAGAAGAAGCCCCCGTTGTGCCCCAAGAAAAGGAAAAGACAGCCCCTCATGAATTCTATGACACAGAGGTGCTGCCATTTTTGGAGCACAACAGAAAGGCAATAGAGGATGAACAATTCAAAAAAATCATTGAGGCAATTCAAAAATTATATATACATATACCGTTAATTGATGCTATATAGGTCCCAACATATGACAAATATTTAAAAGATATACTAAACAAAAAGAAGTCGTTGCCAAGCGTACGGATGGCAAAATTAACCGAGGAGTGCAGCGTGAAAGCCCTAGTTTGGTTTTAGATAATTGATGAAACCTAGGACTAACCTTTTATCTAAGTGAGTGAATTAGATAAGGTGGTCCAATCCAAGTGGTGGAGCAAGTTAGAGGTCTATGGTGATGAAGGTGGACATGAAATGAAGATGATCAAGCTCCAATTTGAAAAAGAAGAAAGTGAAAAACAAAACCAAGGTGATCAAGGCAAAGGTATAAGATAAGCTTTGTTTTTAGTGATGAAGACACTATAGAGAGTGTGATCACGGTTAGGATCAATAGCCGTATTATAAAGAGAAAAAATCTTTGGCTAAGCGGTTATCAAGTGCCACTAGGTGACATGATTCTTGCATATGCATTTAGGAACCTAGTGTGCTAACTTTGAACCTTCTAAAATGCTTTGAAAAAATGCTAACACACGTGCACACAAGTTCTACACTTTATGGTTAGCAAGTTGGAAGTAAGGGTGAATCGGTTGAGGACTTAGAAAAAGAAAAGGTGATGAAAGTTCTTGATCGGAAGCTGGTCGCGGGGTTACTGGACTCACCCCGGCGCGTCTGACCATTTATAGGCAGTGCAGCGCAGTTGGCCGAGAGGTCAGAGGATCGACCGGATGTTGGACCTAGCTCCACCGTTGCGTCCAATCACTTTTTGAGAGGAGGTGACTTGGTGCGATCAGACACGCAGGGGCAACGTCAAGTGGACGCTGACGTACGCTGGCGTCAGCATCGCGAGCACGCGGAGAGGAATGGAGTGCTGACTAGACACTAGGACGCGTTAGGTCACTTGAGACCAAACATGTCCGGTCAGTAAAATTTGGCTCTGGATCGTCTCTGGAAATGATCGAACTTGGCTCGTGCGAGCGTCAGGTGGCACAAGCAGCGAGTGCGGTCATCACTTAACTGTGCGAGCGCTGGAACTTGACCATTGAGATCAGATGGCTACGCTTGAACATGGGGAGCCATGTGGCGGCAAATGCGTGACCGAACGCAGGTGCAATGCGTCCGGTCAACTCAACCGACGCATCCGGTCAGTGCGCAGAGCGCCCTCCCTTGACCCTAACAGCTCTATTCATTTGAGGGGCTCTATAAATAGTGTTTGTCTAGCTTATGGCTCACTCTCTTGGCACTTTGACATACTTGACATCCTTGTGAGCCTAGGCAAACACCTCCCACTCATCTCTATCATTGGTTCATTATTATAGTGAGATTGGGAGTGATTCTAAGTGCATTTGCTTGAGTGATTGCATCTAGTGGCACTTGGGGATCATTGGCTACGGATTTCTTGTTACTCTTGGTGGTTGCCTCCGCCTAGACGGCTTGGAGCAGCGAAGGAGCTTCGGCACGTGTTGGTATTTGTTTGTGGCCGGCTCTGGTGATTGTGAGGGGTCTTATACTTTCACGGCGAAGAGCTGAAAGGTAACTCTAGTGGATTGCTCATATCATTGAGTTACTGAAAGGACTAAGGATGCCGCCTAGAGGGGGTGAATAGGCGTTTCTAAAAATTCAACCCTTCAAAATGCAGAAAATGATTAGTGTTCGAAACTCCAAATCAGAGAATAAACCCCTCACGAGTTAACCACAAAGTATATAACAAGTACTAATAAGTCTGGAAGCTACAACCCTGCAACATAATGATTAGAACAGAGAATAAATAATTTGGGTGCTGGTGAGAAATTCCGAACATGTCCAGGCCTATTCACAAGCTCAAGCAACACAAGTAGATCACAAATACTTAATGAAAAGAGAGATCGAGACACACGATGTGTTTTACCAAAGTTCAGCCTCCATTAAGGGGGCTGCTAGTGACCCAACAAAGGTCAGCTCTAGAGGACCACGAAAGTCACTCTAGCCGGAGTCTTTTCCAACTCCTTTTCCTCCTTCCACTAGATGATTCCTTCCCTTGCGGCGGTGGAATCGAACCATTACAAACTTTTCGAGGCACACCACAATGTCTTGGGTGCTCTCTGGCGATGCCTAGCCATCTAGGATCGAAGAGTCCAAGAGTAACAAATGCAAATCATGAGATCGACAATATGCACAAGTGCTCAAGGGTGGCTTGCTCTCAAATTTGTATCTCACTCAACTCACAAGATGGATTTTGTAAGTTTGAATCAATCACTCACTAAGAGAGGGTTGGAGAGTGTTCTAAGGCTCAAAAATGTGTCTAAAAGTTAGCAGAATCAGCAGCCTCCAAAGGTGAAGGCTAAGGGGTATTTATAGCCTCTTTGAAAAACTAACTATTATGTGACCATTGGGTAATACCGAACACGTCCGGTATTTGCCATACAGCCCCAATAGCTACTATGTTAGTGAAGCGCGAGGCGTCGGAACTCCCGACGATTGCCAGAACTCCCGATGAACCAACCTAAGAAAACTGAGGAAATTGCTGTGGCTAGGCAAATACTAGACACGTCCAGTATCAATACACGTCCGGTATTGCTAGACCAGCAACACCAAGTTAGATCTTATGTCTCTCAAACACTAAAAACTGACATGGGTTGGCTTGAGCACTTATGAATGATTATCTATCAACATGATGCATCCCTCTTAATAATACAACATACCTATAACTCAAGTTTAAATGAAAACATAATTTGAAGCACTTCAGTTGAATTTCCTTGAACCGAAATGCTATAGCCTTCAATCTTCATTAAGTGAGGGTGATAACATATCGACTTTGATTTTATCCTTGAGCATAGCCATCTTGAGCATGTGACTTGACTTCATTCAACAAATGTGAGTTGGCTTCAAATGTATCAAGTCACTCCTTTATAAAGTCATCTAGGATTTGATCCTCCACTTCCATATGACCATCAAAGTTGGATTGGTACCTCAACTAAATGCAAGTACTTCTTCACCTTAGCTAGGTTCCTCGGTCATCAAGCCATCACTTGCCCTTCACCCTTGCTTAGTACCTCAAAGTCTTTCCTTGCTATCTTCACCAACTCAAATGATCAAGTCACACTTGGTGTTGAATCATTCATTAAATTCATTTGTATACTTGTCTTTTATCTAGCAAGCTCAACAAAGGTGAGACCATTCCATATGCAATGCCTCATGTCTCATTAATTATTTTTCATCGTGCTTGCTTTCATATGAGTCATCGAAATCCCACAATGAATAAGTCTTGCATGAATTATATTTGCATTGTTGTCTTATGTTTGAACTAGATTGTTTCCAACAATACATCATTTTGGCTTTCATTAAAGTACCTGTGAGATAACCTATTACCTATCCACACTTAGCAAATGGGTTAGACCTTTAATCATGTTGTCATTCAATAATCCAAAACCCACTAAAGGGCTAGATGCACTTTCAGTTACCTTACTTGTGGGTAGGTTCTTACGGTGTCTAATTGTATGAACAAGGTTCGTGCAACACCTCTTAGCCGCCGAACCACCAAGTGTTGGTCGACACAACAGGGACTAGCGTGCTGGCAAGCACGTGAACCTTGAGAGAAAAATTAGTTTGTCACTTGTCTCTTGGATTTCTCTCGGTGATTGATTGGTATTCATCTTATGATTGGTTCATTTCTCAACGTGGAAGTATAATCACCTTGCCCACTCCTTTATATTCCCGCAAACTAGTTGTAACAAGCTCTTTAGTGTAGCTAGAGTTGAGAGCTTGCTTTGTAGCCTAGTTTCATCTAGTGGAGCTCTTTAGTGTAGCCTTGTTGAGAGCTCTTAGTGAGTAGTGACATGACCGCTTGTGTGCATAGAGATTATAGCAACTAGAATTGTTGGGTAGGTGGCTTGCAACACTTGTAGAGGTAGAGCAAGTTTGTATTTCACCGTTTGTCATACTAATCAAATTGCTCTAGTGATCTTGTAGAGTTTTAAATTGGCTATTCACCCCCCTCTAGCCATATTAGGACCTTTCACAACACAGCTATACTTAATCAGCTGCATGAAAAGGACTTAGGGAATCCTATAATTTCATTCTCCATTGGTACCCAGCAATTTGATCAAGCCCTCTATGACCTTGGATCAAGCGTCAGCGTCATGCCAAAGGTAGTATATGATAAATTAAATCATAATTCATTATCCCCAACCATAATACGTTTGCAGCTGGCCGATCAATCAGTCTGATATTCGATGGGAATAGTGGAGGATATTCCTATCAAGATAAGGAGTTGTTTTGTTCCTGTAGATTTTGTGGTGTTGGACATTAGTGCCGACACAAAAACACCACTAATCTTGGGAAGACCATTTTTGAGCATGGCAAATGCTCAAATTGATGTTGGAGCCAGAGAAATTCATCTCAACATAAATGGCAAGGAAGAAATATTCCACTTCAAGCCAAGACTGGAGCAATGTTCATCAGTGGAATTAAAGCTTCCCGACATATCCACCATGCATGAACAAGATGATGATTCCATCATTCATGGGAGTAAGCCACCATAGAATATTTACATGAAAGGAATCTAAGGAGCTAAACCAAGGTGAGTTAAGCAAAGGTATGCACCTAATCCCTACTTATTTTCACTAAGCATCATCATTTCTTGTCAAAACATGTTCAGTACCTTGCTTAAAAAGTCTAAAATCATTAGTAGGGGAGATTAGGTGGCTGCCCGGCCAACCTTGGCCATCGGCCGGCCCCACCTCTGCCCCCTCTTAGCTCCTTTCACCTCCATTCACTCCATCATGCACGTGAAGAACAAGACCAAGGAAAAAATCTAATGGCCACTTTGTTCTTTTCTCCCCACCCACCTTGTCCTTGCCTCCAACATTTCCAATCCATTCACTCACCCCTTGGCCTTTTCCCTTCACTCATTCACCTAGTAGCACACATGTGAGAGCATCTAGGAGAGAATCAAAGCAAGAAATGGCAGGATTGCCACCATAGGGGCCGGCCAGCGCCCTACCTTGGTGCCTTTGGCACTTTGCTTCACTCTTCACTCATTTATGTTCTTGTGAAGCTCACTCATTCATGCACCAGCACTTTCACCTTTAAAAGTGCATCTAGCCCTCTAGTGGGTTTTGGTGAATTGAATGACAACACCATAAAGGTCTAACAAGTTTGCTAAGTGTTGAAATAGAAAATTGAGTCTATTACATATACTTGTGGATTGTGCATTAACAAGTATATCCAAGGTTCAACAAGTAGGCAAACTTGATGGTATTCCACATAGTGTTGAAATGAAGGCCAAAATTATGTATTGTTGTATTGGAAGATCATGGAAACAATCTAGTTCAAGCAAAAGACAACAATGCAAATGGAATCAATGAAATGACTTCTATGTTGTGGGATCTCATAACATCATGTGAAAGCAAGCATATTTGGCAAATGAAAAATGAGACATAAGTTGATGATTTTGGATTTGTCTCTATAGTGGCTTGCTTTACATGAACAAGAAGAGATTGTTAGTAGATTAGCTTTGATCAAGTGTTGAAGAATGAATCAAGAACGCATAAGTGAGGAAATGACAAGTAAAGGTTAAATGACAGAGGACACAACTCATGTTGAATATAAGATGGTCTCTACTTTGGTTTGCTTGTATGGATAAAGATTTAAAAATCACTTTGCATTGATTTGATCAAGCTAGAAGTATAAAGATAGAGATTGATGTGAGTGTTAGGAGTGTCAAGCCAAAATGAATAGGATATAAGGAATCGTGAATTGGCTTGACCATATTGATGTTGATCCATATATGTCTCTATGTGAGTCAAACTGAAGCTTGATTGATCTCAATATTCATATCTAAAAGATATTAAAGTAAGGATCATAATATTGAAGAAATAGTTTTTCAATGGATGCTTAATATGATGTGATTTGAGTATGGCTTGATAAGGTGAAGATAGCAAGGAAAGGGCTTTGAGGGACTAAGCGAAGGTGAAGGGCAAGCGACTGCTTGAGGACTGAGGTACCATGGCTAAGGTAAAGAAGAGAGTACTTGCATTGAGTCAAGGAACTAATCAAGCTATGAGGAGTCATATTGTGTTGAGGATCAAATCATTAGTAGAAGTGACTTGAAGCCACAAAGTGAACTCATATCTATGGAAATGGTTCAAGTCATTTGCTCAAGGTATATTTGCTCAAGGAGATGAGACAAGAAGATTGCAAAGGCTTTATGAAGTGATATTGAGAAAGAGGATAATACATGCAATGGTGGAACCCCCAACTACAAAAAAAGTGGCAACCAACTCAAAGGAGGTTTAAGTTCTTTTATGTTTTGAATTTGAGTTTAGGAAAAACCATACTATAAAGGGGAATATAATGCACAAGCTTTGATGTGCAACCAAGTGCTCACTTACCCACCAAAATATCCTCTAACCATAGCCAAGATAGCCTACTATTCAAATCTTGACCTTTGCTGTCCTGGCAGGTGCGGCAATGCCGCACCTTGAGAGCGGCAGTGCTGTGGGTCAAGTATGGCACTGCCGCACTTATCCGACCGTTGGGACCTGAGGGGGTATTTATATCTCTTCCTCGTCCCCTCCAATGGTCAATTGGCCATTCTCCTTCCCAAGTGCGACCAGAGCCCTCTCTTGCTCCTTCCTCTCCATTGGAAGGCTCCCAAGCTTCTCCTCTTGATTTCCACTCAAATCCTTGTGAGACTAAGCTTCCAAAGTGCATTAGAGAGCAGCCCTAACTGTTCTTCATCTCCTAGAGCACTTGGTTCACGTTCAAGCCAATGCATTGTGTTTGTTACTCTTGGAGCTTGCTCCTAGCCTGCAAGAGCATCACTTGTGAGCTTGCCAACTCGTGTGGCAGCCCTAGGAGGTTTGTAATCACCTCAATCAGCTAGTGAATCACCCCTTATCTTAAGAGTTTATTCTCTTAACTTGAGAATGAGAAAAGGGTTGAAAGATACCCAAAGCCTTTGTGGCAAACCTCAACAATGTGGACATAGGTATGCCTTAGTGGCGAACTAAACTACGGGATAAATCGGTGTCTCATATGTGCTCTTGTGATTTGCATTGCTATACTTGTTTGTTGGTGATTCTAGGGTTTGGTTTCAATCTACTTGTGCATAAGCTCCCACTAACATACATGTGGTGAAACATGCTCTACTCTACCCCAGGAAGCTTAGAAATTTACTTGATCTAAATTTCCTTGGATAGATTTTGAACTATGCACTTAAGATTGTCTGCAGGTGTGGCAGTGCCGCTGTGTGTGTGCGGCAGTGCTGCTCTGGAACTGACAGCAGTTTTTGAATTGCAATATTTGTGTTCTACTCGATCTACTTGGTTGTGAGTGCAGGTACTTGGTGAACTTGTCACTAGACATCTCTAGCACATCTCCACCAAGTTTGGTCAGTGTAGGACTCCGTAGGAGTGAGGCACTGCCGCACTCAAGTGAGGCAGTGTCGCACCTAGAGTTTAACTTTGACTCGAGTTTATTTTAAAATAGGCCTATTCACCCCCTCTAGGTGACATCAAGGTCCTTTCAACCCCCAAGAGCTGAAATTCCACTCTCCCTCTCCTTCGTACTCCACACCATGAGCATATTTGCTTAATTCACTAAGAAAATAAATTATTAGGGAGAGGAGAAGCATTGTAGTGGTGATCCACACATCCTACAAAGGGAGTAGTCCATTTATTTTACTAATCCTTAACCCCTCTCTTGTTCGAGCTTGTCAATTGCTTGTAGGATCATGAAGAAATTCAAAAATGCCTTGGGCATTGGAAGTAGCAAGAGAGCCAACAAGCACATTCAGTTCCCATCGGATAGCAACTCCACCGCGGGAAGCAAAAGCAACCAAAATAGCAATGCCATATCCATCGACCAAGCAAGCCAAGAGAGTGGAGGTCAACAAGTTGATCAAGAAGAGCCAATTCACGTTCTAACAAGTGATGAGCAAATAATCTTGGTGGACGAACGCGAGAGGCAAGCTTTTCGAATCCTACAAGACCAAACATTTCATCACACCCGCGCCTACGACCATGACTTCTTAAATCGCACAGGTATGATCACCGAGTTCCAAGTTATTTTTCGTGCAATATGATGGGAGAATTTTTGGCATGTGAATGAAGATGGGTGTAGGCAACTTACCATAGAATTTTTATGCACGCTCACTAGAACCACCACTCATGTCACTTTTAGATTATTTAGTGAGCAATATACCTACACATGGAAACAATTTAGTGTCTTGCTAGGCTTTGATAAAAATTGCAATCATGATTTGGATTGAGCCGTAGAAGGATTTGATCGAGTTGACTTTTGGAAGGAGATTAGTGACAAAGATAGCTCTAGTTAACTAAGAACTAGTGAAGTTCATAATCCTACTTTGCGCTTTATGCACCGATGGCTTGCCATGACACTTTTTCCTAGGAATGATCTCCATATGGTTAGAGTTGATGAAATGAAAATTGTGTATGCCATGATTAGCAAAACTCGTATTTCTCCTATCATTGGCATGATAGATTATTGGCTAGGAACTTTTCAACGTGATGAATATGTTGAGTGCACCTCCTTAATCACTAGACTTGCAAGAAACATGGGTCTTCTTGATAGGGCTTTAATAAATTACATACCCACTGATAGAGTCTATCTTGATTATGATCACTTTTCCAAGCACGCATAATGAAAATAGCTCAAGATGATGATACTTATATCATGACCTATTGTGGCTATGTTAATGAAATTCGTTTGCCCAACATGGAATTTTGGTTAAGTAATGTTGATTGCCTGACCATCCCGTTGGAAACCATAGAAGCATACAACCATAGGATTGCAGGTGAAATGCAAGTGACACGGAGGATGACAAGAAGACAAGCTATTGTCGCCCGAGCTGACGCACAAGCTCAGGCCAAACAAAATGTGCGAGATGCTCTCAACCAGGGCATGGAGCACCCAATTAGGGTGCTTGGCCTGCCCCGCCTGGTTCACAGGAGGCAGGAGGATCTCACTGGCACCAGCAGCCAGAACACCACTAGCAGCAGGCGCCAGAAGGGGTCTCTCCCTAGGATCAGCATCGGCATGGAGGATCCCAGTTACACTCAGCAGGAGGATCACAACTGCACTCAGCAGGAGGCTCACAGTGGCTTCCTCCATTTGGAGAAGACCCTTCTCATTTTGCAAGTCGCAGAGATAGGCAATTGTCCAGTTCAGAGGGATACCCCCTCCTCATGTAGGACATCACTCCACTTTAGCTATTCCTGGAGATTGGGAGCGTGACATTAGCTTCATGTAGCACCAGATGGGGGAAATCTGCCTCAACACCACCACGCTTCGCCATGACTTTCATGCACATATGCAGAACTTTTAGCAGTACCAGCAGGAGACCGGAGGAGAGCTAGTGGCCATACATGCGCTAGCTGAAGAAAATGACCACCGTTGGGACGATGTCTATCGTCGCATGGGATGGAGACGCAACTGATCCCATGATAGAAGCAAGCTTGGGAGAGCCCCCGCCAAGGTAAGTATTCTATGTCCCTACTTAGTAGTATTTACATTTCTATCTTATATTTTTAATTCCGTTAGCATCTAAAAAAATGTTGCTATGCTCTGTAAATAAATAAATAAGCTAGTAACCCATGGTTATGTTTTATTGCTTTTAGTTTTGAATAAAAACACTCTCACTACTGCCTAATAAGAATAAAAGGAAACAACTGCGGGACCAAATAAATGTCACTCCATTAATTTATGCACATCCTCATGTTTGCAACCATCGATGTTTTGGCACTGTTAGTGTATTTTTGCTTTTACCATGAACTTGAGTCCAGTGGGATGCAAATGCTAGAGCTAATTTTGAGTGGGAGAATACCATGATTAGTAAAGAATGGAGTAAGTTTTTATCCTATCTTGAGCAAGGTTTATCTCTGGAGAATTTCTTTTGAAAACATAAAAACTTGCTTAGTTCTTCTATGGCAAGAAACACCTACTAGAGCCATATATGTTTAGCACTCAGAAACTTCCACATATGCTACTTGACTTAGTAGTGAGCCTAGTCAAACCTTGTTGATTTTAGTTAAGAAACTTGTCATACTCCCATGACCGAGAGCACATGCACCCACCTATATATATATTTGCTACTCTTACACTAAGGGTATGCATCCACATGCTTTCCACTCCAAACATTTACTCTATGGCATATGTTTATTCCTCCATTGAAATGTCTCTCAAAAAGGAGCATGGCTATCTCTAAAAAAAGAGAGAAGAAAAATATTTGTGTTTCCTATGTCAAAAAAAGAAAAGAGAAAAGAGAGGTAGCCATGTTTCCAACAAGGAGAAAAAGAGGAGCCATGAAAGGAGTAAATTGCACATATATCACACACATGCACTCTCTTGGTCTAGGTTTATGACTTGTTGCTCCTTTTATCCAAGTGTTTGACTTAGCACCAGGGATGAAAACGGTACGGATATTTTTCGACCATATTCGAGACCAAATCCGTTTAGAGGGGTTTTAATCCGTCCGTATCCGAGTCTGGATATTTAACATCTGATACCGTATTCGTATCCGAATATTTAAATCACATATTTATGATGTCGATATCCAATCGTATCCTATCCGGCATTTTTTATACTATCCGTATTCGAATCCAAATCCGGACATAAATATGAAAACAAATACGATATCAGTGATATCCGTCCGTATTCGATCCATTTTCATCCCTACTTAGCACTAAATACTATGCAATGTATGTCTTCATATTTTCCTTGCCCACAACTCCACACAAGCTTTAGTAATAGGAATGGAGGCAACACTTGAGCCTTTGGTAAGGAGCATAAACACTTATGAGAGACTAAGTGTGTCACATAAAGAATTTATACCTTGTGATTTGTCTTGCCAAAATTTATAAAAACCTCCGGACGATATTTCTAAGCAAAATAGATAAGGAGAAGAGACCCTCTTTCTAGCTGATCTATATTCAACCCTCAGACAAGGTGAAGGCCAAAAGCCCCATGGTGACAAAGGTAATATGGGTAAGAGTTTCTATGTTAACATTTCCAATTCAAAGGTTGGTATGTTTATGAGCAGGAATGCAGGAGTTAGTAAGCAACTAATATTTTCATGCTAAGTCCTCATCTTTGCTCGGGATAAGCAAAAGGCAAGCTTGGGGGAGCTTGTTGATGGTCACTAAACACCCATCAACAATGCCAACATTCCAAAGCAAAATCAACATGAAATGCAAAGATTTGGTTTATTACTAACGGAATTCCACTTGTACATGAAGTTTATTTGAATGTAGGAAAAATAGTGAAAATGGTGCAAAATATGTGACATGGAGGCAGCAGGACATGGCAGGGCCTCTGGGCCCACACTGCCATGTTGGTCGGTGACCATGTGGTGTCATCCGGTGCCACCCTATCTCCATCCACATCACCGATCCGTGGGATGACTCCTACACTGCATCATAAACGTTGATTTTAAGTCGGTTCAAGCAATGGCCATGATTCATTCACCTTGGATCCATGGGCCCATTGTCATTCACTTGGAGGCCATCAACCGACTTTGAAACCACCATTTGGACCAAATCTTCACACGTGCTGCCAAGAGAACCGACTTTGGGAGCCAACCAAGCCCTACGATGCAATGGCGGTGCATCGGAGGGCTGGCCGGTGCCCTCACCACGTCGCCCATCGCCCAAGGAAGCTCCACCACCTCTTCACTGCCTACAAATACCCCCTAGCTCCTTAGTGCTATAAATAGAGGTGTTCTCCGCAATTGTAAAGCGTCCCAAGTAGAATCATTCTCTCTACTCCAAAGTTAAAGTTAGTAGTGAGAGTGAGAGTAAAGAAGTGAAGAGTTAGGAGCTTGGAGAAGTCTTCTAGAGTCTCTCTATAAGCTCTTGTAAGCTACTTTTGCTTTCTATATATTTCCTTTAGTACTTGTCTTATTTCCAGCATTTACTTTCTTGCATTAGAGTAAAGTAGTATTGTGAATATTTTGATCATTTCTTGTTTAGTTAGTAAGTTTCTGATATACGGGATCCTCGTCACTAATTGGTGCCCTGATGTTAGCGCAAGGTTAGATTAGTATCACTTAGTGTAAGCGTGGTGCTTAGACTATAGGGTACCTTGGGTTGTGGCTAATTCTCTGGATAGATTGTGGTAGGTGGCAGGTGATGACAGCCCTGTCCATTCTCTGTATTCCACCACGTTAGAATTAGTTATTAAATCATAGGGCTCGTGATGCTTTTTGCTTAATCAACCTTAGGGTGAGTTTAGGGCAGATACGCCCCGAAGTATATTCATTGCTTATCTTGCTAGACAATTGATAGGTTGAATTAATTAATATAGTACTTAATTTATCTTCACCTACTCTATGAACATCGTAGTGTTTTTTGTTTTATTATTTTAGTTAGTTTAGTTTACTTTCATTTACTCCATTACATTCGTGTTTGGGTAATTCACTAAAAATAAATCAATCATTTTGTCTGAGTCATACTACGCCTTCTCTGTGAAAATAAATATGATACTTGGTATACTCCTAAGTGAAGTGTTGCATCGATATCTTCTGTGCATTTGCGGAATTAGTTCAATAGTCATGAGAAATATCAACCGCTGTGAGCTTTGTTGGTGGAGTGTGCTCTGCGCTTCGGTGATTTTTTTTAGAAACAGCGGTGACGGGCGGATAGGATGGGTCATTTGGGCTGGCGTCGCGGCCCACCAACAGAAGTTTTCAGGCGGACAGATGTCCTATTCCAAGAATTACCATATCACAATATATATTTTTGTATTATACCTATTTTATGTTATAAATATTGATATTATTTTTCATAAACGGTCGAACTTAAAATAGCTTGATTTAAGATAACTCTAAAACATTAGTTATTGTGTGGCACGAAGAGTAAACATGTGTTGTATAAGGTTTCGGTAATGATCTGGTCAGGACGTTGGGTCGTCCGGATGTTGCGTTCGCGAGCCACGGCACTAGCCCAACTGGCGTATCCCCCTTGTCCACTCGCCTCTAACCTTGTCCTACTGCTCCATTCTCCAAAAGGCCCTCCACCACAGCGCCGCAAAATCGTGCTCCACCGCGACCACGCTCCACAGCGCCGCAACCGCGGGGTTCCTCCGCTGGCTGCCGGCCTTGCCACCCCCGAAGTCTGTAATCCACGGTGCCCTGTGGCCAGCCGTCACCCCATCGCACTCCCCTGGTCGGTTTGCAGCTGCTGCCCCGTCCACGCCAAGGCTACGATATCCCCTGGCCGGTTTGCCAACGACGCGAAGATCCATAACTAGGCTCAAAGAAATGGAGGGCAACTCCACTCCCGCCGCCGCCCCATCGCGCCCCTTGGCTGGTGTAAGGTCCAAATGGCTAGAGGGGGGGTGAATAGCCTATTTAAAAATCTACAAGCTTCACTAAACAACCACGTTAGTATAAAAGATGGCTAAACTAATTCTAGCACTAGCTCAACTACACTATGCAAGCCACCTATATAATTCTAGTGAAGCAAGACTATGATCTCTAATACACACCAACAATGCTAAGTCACTAAGCTACTTACTCCTATGTGATAAAGGCTATACTAAGAAAACTACACAAGGACTATTACAAGAAAGTAAAGAGTAAGTGACTTGATTCTTATACCAACGATGTAGAGAAGCAATGCACTCGAAGAATCAATCACAATGAGCAATCACAAGATAAATCATTGGCAAAGATATGACACAAGATTTTTTACCGAGGTTCACTTGCTTCCCGGCAAGCTACTTCTCATTATGGCGATGCACCCACTTGATGGATCACGAGCTAATCAACTATCAAGAGTTGAACCCTCAATGGGTGCCACACATTCACTCACAAGATGGGGATCCTCCAAGCCACAAGCTCCACTAGAGTAGCCAATTCACGAACTCCCGCGGGGAAGGCTCAAGAACCCCACACAATCAACTTGATGAGGCTCAAAACAATCTCCAAGGTCGAGCTCAACACCACCGCTGCTCCAAGCCATCTACGGTGTCGGAAAACACCCAAGAGTAACAAGCAACCCGCAGCAAACACGATGATCAAGTGCCACTAGATGCAACTCTCAATGCAATACACTTGAATCTCACTCAATCTCTCTAGAGTATGCAACCAAGCAAGGAGATGAGTGAAGGGAGTGTTCTCTAGCTCAAAGTGTGCCTCAATATCTCAAATATGCAAGAGAGAACCCCTAAGGGCCGGCCACCTCTTAATAATAACGTTTCACTCAAGAGCTAGCCGTTATCAACTTCACTCGACGATTTTCGGGGGCGACAGACGCTGCACAGTAGCATCCGTCGCTCCTACGCGTGCCACGTGTCCCAGCAACCGAAATCCAACGGTCGACTTCCTCAGCAACAGACGCGTCCGACGCTTTGTGGGCGCGCATCTATCGCACCGACAGACGCGGTCCAATACGCCCACGCCGCGCTCAAACGCGATAGACGTGTCTGTTGGTCGACCGACAGACGCAGCTGAGCGTCTGTCACTGCCACCGCGCGCTCGGCAACCACACGACAAACGCGTCCATCGCTAAGCAACAGACGTGGCTCAACCGCGACAGACGCGGTCCAGTGAGCCAGTATTCGCTCGTGCTTGTCGGACGTGTCAGTCGGTTAGGCGTCAGACGTGCCCGCAACGTCTGACGCAGCGCAAAGCCGCTTGCCTTCTCAGCACCAAGCCGACAGACGCTGACGTCAGCGTCTGTCGCACGAACGCCCGCGCGTCCGTTGCCTCCTCCTCTGCTGGCCAAGCTAGGGTTGCCCGACAGACGCCCGGGCAGCGTCTGTCGCTCCCAGTCAGCGCGTCTATCGCACCCGCGCGCATAGGCCGAGCAAGGGTTTGGCGTCAGACGCCGCACCCCACATCTGTCACCAGCAAGCCAAGCGTTTATCGCTCATTTCTTCGTGATGCTTCGTCGAAAACTCGTTCCGCTTGATCGCCCTTGTCACTTATGAGCTACTCTTCATATTTGTATCACTAAAACACATGTTTTAGCTCATGAAACACCTCCATGCTTTCACCACATTTTCAACCTCTGGCGCAATGGAAAATAGACATTTCATTTCCCTGAAAACGCCTGAATCCCGCGCTCGCAAGCTCGGCGGGAGGGAGAGCGAACCCCAAACCCCTCACTACCGCTCAAACACCGCCGCCTTCACAAATGTGCCAACACCATCATGTGTAAAACACTATGTGCATGTGTGTTAGCATTTTCACAATCATTTTCCAAGGCAATATGTTAGCTCTCTACTAGATCCTAATGCATATGCTCAAGAAGATGACCTAGTAGCACTTGATCCATGAGCTAACCATGATTGCCACTCTTGATAGTCGGATATCAATCCTAAATCTGGTCAATCACTTCTCTACTCATCTTAGACCGGCAAAAGCAAACCCTATGTTGTACATTTGCCTTGATCACTTTGTTCCATGTCCATCTCCTCATGCTTGATCACCATGACCATCATTTCATGTCCATGCACCATCTCTATATGATCTTGTGGTCATCACTTCATGCCACATGCACCTTCATCACATGTGTTGCTTATGCCTAACTTAAACCACTTAACACATGGTATTAGCAACTTGGTGTCATTAATTACCAAAACTAAACTTGGGCTTTCGGTCGGTCCGCAGTTGCCCCCTGCCTGGTCCGCTCTATGGCTGCGGTGTCCCTTGGCCGGTCCGTCGACAACACAGAGCTCCATCGGCGGGCTCAAAGAAACAGAGGACAGCTCTGTTCCGCCCGCCATGCTCGACGGCTATTGTGCCACCCTTGTCGGTCGCTCCGTGCCACCGGCAAGCTCTAGACTAATGAACTTCACACGCCAATGAACCTTCATTTCTCCCAAGCAACAAAAAGATGGTGTGCTGAAAGCGCATGTTGCAAGCGTACATTTCAAATATTTTAGATATTTTAGAGGTATGTTTCAAGTATTTCATACGGATGTTTTAAAAGTAGATCGGGATGTTGCATTTGTTATAATGGTTTGTATACGTATGTTGCAAGCGTCTGTTCCTAATGTTTCATCTATTTTTTTGACGTATGTTGCAAGTGTGTTTATCTTGATGTTACATATGTTTCATGCATATGTGGTAAGTGTTTTATTTAGATGTTGCGTATGTTTTGCTATGGGGTTCAAGTGTTTTTTGGTGTTTTTTTAAGTGTTTCATTTATCTTATTTTATATGTTACAAGTGTTGCATCCAGATATTTTAAAAGTAGATCTGGTGTTGCACATGTTGCTATAGCTATACATGCATGTTTCAAGTGTTTCATCTATTTCAGACGTACGTTGCAAGTGTTTTAATTTGGATGTTTCAGAAGTAGATCTCGAGGAAGCACATGTTGCTCCTGCTAGTACGCCTCCATAGGCCGCCATGGGTCACCACACGCGCTTGGTGGTGGTGGTGGTGCTGCATGCGGGCGTGTGAAAAGGAGGGGGCTCGAGGTGGTCCCGCGCATGAGTGGACCCACGCGACCTCTGGAACGGGATGGGTGCATCAGACGCGGGTTTGGGAGCACCTTCTAATGCTAGCGCCCGAATATCTGATCCAGGGCGCTAGCAAGTCCCATAAGGTTTTGCTAGATTAACCACTTTCAAGTCATCGGAATTGCTTTGCCTAGAAACAGCAACGTGTATGTGCCCAGCCTAATCTTTGGTCGGTGTAGAAATATATTCTTGTCGCATCGTGTAAATAAAGTGATATTTTTCTACCTGGCAAAAAACACTATGCTAATCTATGGTTGTATTTTTTTAGCAATTTTGAGGGAAAAAAAAGTAAGATGCCATGACAGTTTTTTTGGAGGGGTGGGGGGTGTGTGAAGATATCATGACTGGTGGCAGGCCTAGGAGGCTAACATAGGCCCACCTGCTTGCCCCATAAGACTGTCCGCACTTATGAGCCTCTATATTCATCCTCTAAAAGGCCTAGTCATCAAGATTCTCTCCTCTATATCTAATTCTTCCGCACCCATCCATCCTCTATATCATCATCTATCCACCATGGGGTCCACTTGTCACTTTATTTAAATATATATCCATGTGACATCTTGTTTTAAAGAATTTATTGAAACGAACTTAATGGTGCAATCGAAATTTAATTTGGTTAATTGGTTTGTGAGTTATAACATTTTTTTGCAACTTAAAACGGTGGGCCCGCCCAAGATTCTCTCCCCTCTCTCACACACGTATGCTCCTCTCTGCTGTGCTTCCCTCCGATAAATAGACTGTCAGCCGCTAAATATGAAGGATGAGCCTCGGTAGCGGATGACATTGGCGTAGCCGCTTTTACTCTATGCCAACCGCTCCCACCACAGAATTTACCGGATGCCTTTACAGGCACAGGTGCGACCAGTCTGAGGCCTGTTCACTGGCTGGGCCGGTCTTTTCTGCACATGTATACATTCAGCCCAACTCAACCTTCCTTTTCCCGACTCCGATCGCAAATGCGTTCTCTCCTCCTTGCCCGCACGTACGCCTTCGCTTCGCGGCGCTTCCTCTCCGCGCTCGCCGGCAGCGGTGCCGGGGCCCCGTGCGCCGGCGTGGTGTACGGGTTCGGGGATAATAGCCATGGCGCGGTGGGCCAGCCGCCACCGGCTGCCGACGCCTACGTGCCCACGCCCGTGCCCTCCCTCCCGCCGTCCGTGAGCGCCGTCGCCGCCGGTCACTACCACTCCCTCGCCGTATCTGCCGCCGGAGAGGTCTGGGCGTGGGGGCGCAACGAAGAGGGCCAGCTCGGCCGCGGGCTTCACTCCCCGAGGTGATCTGAAACTCCTCTTGGCCAGCTCGGCTGCGCGTTCAAGAAGATTTGGAATGCTCAAATAACTTAAGTCCTCTTTTTAGATATCAGAAGTTAGTGTAATACAGCATCGGGTAAATAAGTGATGAAACATGATGTTCCGTATATAGTAGCACACGCATGATTCTCGAGGTGAAAGCATTACTACATGGTGGTTACATGATTACACGACATGTGTGGATTTGGAAGCACAAAGCGCTACATTGTTTGCTTATGTAGTTCGGTCAATAATGCTACACATTAACCAGGAGAAAGGATCACTGACATAGGAAGAGTAAGAACAAAAGGAGAAAGAAAGGGCACCTGTGATTTTATCATTAGGTGAAACAAGAAAAACTTATGGAGCTAGGAACAACATAACTCAGCAGTATTTATTGAAGTAAACACTGAAGGTTATGGGAGAGTGAAAGATTTGGATATTTTTTAGGCCCTATTGGATTGATGAAGCCAGGAGAAGCCACTTTTTGGTGGTTTTGGCTTCTGGGCAAAATGGCTTCAGCTTCACTGTTTTTGGTTTAGTTTTGGCTTCTGGGCAAAATGGCTTCAGCTTCAAAAGCCATGCTCGTGTGTGCACATTTGACAGTGCTTTTGATTAAGCCGGTTGAGAAACTCCAACTAAAGTCCTGCCAAAGAGCCTTAGCGTGGAACTGCTTCTTTTACTGGTTTCAGTTTTGTATATTTATAATAATTAAATATTACTATTAAGAATATTAACATTTTGCCCACTCTACCTAATGAAACTTTGTCTATCAGATTTTTGTTCCTTGGAACTTAACCATTAATGCTTGTTTCCTTGTCCTTACGCCAGTGTTACTTATCAAGGATATGCATAAAACTATTCAACCATTTCACTAAATGACAGGAATACTTGGAACAACGCAGAACTGGTCAGAGCATTGGAAAATGTTCAAGTTCGAGCTGTATCTGCTTCAGGCGTTGTTTCAGCAGCAATAGGATCTGATGGTTCTTTATGGGTTTGGGGGAGATCAAAGCGTGGCCAACTTGGACTTGGGAAGGACATTGTAGAGACAGCAGTGCCATCTAAAGTGGAAGCTCTTGCTAGTTACGACATTGTTAAGGTGCTAACTTTCTCCCAGAAATTAAATAAATGGATTGACAATGACGTTAACTGAAGGAATAATGGTAGGTATCATTTGGATGGGGGCATGCCATGGCATTGACAAAGGATGGAAAGCTATTTGGTTGGGGCTACTCGGAATATGGAAGGTTAGGAGAAATGGGTCAAAGCACTAGAGCTCTTTCTGCAGAAGAATACATAGGAAAAATGGCAGACAAGTATTCTAGTTCAATGCTGGAGGCTGTTGAAAAGATGGTGGAAGAGAAAATTCGCAGTGAAGACAATATGCCCATTATCTGGGAACCATCCCTTGTTCATGAAGTGAGTCATCTTGAGGTGTCTGACGTATCTTGTGGGCTTGATCATTCCTTGCTTCTCTGCTGTGAGTATTTATTTTCACTACAAACGAAACTCCTTGTGTGCATATTTGTGATGGATAATACTTTTCTCATGCTTCTCTGCTGCTCTCTTGGTAACCAGAGTCAATAAGCTATGCTGTAATGTTGCTTCAAAAATATTTGATGTGATCAAACAATGGAAATAACGACGATATTCGGGATAGGGTTGGGGTGGCACAAATTGAGGAGAAATTGATTCAACTTCGGTTGAGATGGTTTGGACATGTCCAATGGAGGCCTCCTGAGGCGCCGGTGCGTAGTGAAGTTCTAAAGCGGGCCGATAATGTAAAGAGCGGTAGAGGTCGACCTAAACTAACTTGGGACGAGTCCGTTAAGAGAGATCTTAAGGAGTGGAATATATCAAAGGATTTAGCTATGGACAGGAGCGCTTGGAGATTGGCAATCAACGTGCCTGAACCGTGACCTCTTTTTGTCTTGTGCCCTTTATGTCCCTTTATGTGTCTCCCTGTTTCTCGTCTCTTTTGGGTTTCATCTCTAGCCTACCCCAACTTGCTTGGGACAAAAGGCTATGTTGTTGTTGTTGTTGTTGTTGTTGTTGTTGATCAAACAATGGAAATATCTTGTACTGCAGATGCAAATAGTACATGTTTTAGGTAACAATTGGTTATTACCTGTCATTTTCACATCTTGACAAATCTTGTTTGGTCCTGTATGGACAATTTAACATACAATGCAAGTAGCTGGACATCTGTGTAATGAGTTTCATGTTCCACTAGGACGCTATTGCTAATGTTACTTATAGGATCAACATAGGAAAAGATTATGTCTTCTTAGCCTTTTAGGAAACACACTACGGAAAATGAAACACAGTGACCATCTATCATTCTCAAATTGGCCTTTTGGGGTATTCTTATTTTCAAATCTATGCCTACCACCATCTCATATGGTTTCTGTAATTTTCCAGCTGATGGCATTGTACTGAGCGGTGGTGACAACACTTACGGACAACTGGGTAGGAAGGCAGGGCCACCCAAATTGCTTCCTGTTGGCATGAGCTACAAGCCATTCTCCATGTCAGCAGGTGTAGGTCACTCTCTTGCACTATGCCATACAACGACTGAGGGCACTGATGGTGTGGAAACTGGCCTCCTCTCATGGGGGTGGAACTGCAGCTCCCAGCTCGGACGGCCTGGTCAAGAGGACATCCCTGCACTGGTGGACTGTCTGAGCGCGGAGAGGCTGGTAACGGCCTCGGCTGGTCGAGTCCACTCAGTTGCTCTCACGTCCAAAGGTGAAGTTTGGACCTGGGGATCAGGCAGGAATGGCAGGTTAGGTCTGGGCAGCTCCATTGATGAGGCGGAGCCGTGTCTTGTAGATACCCTGGAAGGGGTGGAAGTCTTGCAAGTTGCAGCAGGGATGGACCATAGTCTCCTCCTGGTCTCCGAGTAGGCTGGCATGCTGGTTCACTGAAAGATAATGTACTATAATTGTTAGTTGTATGGGTATCCATAATCTGTCTGAAGAAGCTGGAAGTGGCGCCATCTTCTCTTTCTCGGAGTATGGCCAGTAAGGTGGATGTTCTTTTCTTTTCTTTTCTTTTCTTTTCTTTTCTTTTCTTTTCTTTTCTTTTTTTCCTTCAAGAAAAGGTGTGGATGCGCATTGCCACTTGCTAGACAACATCTGATTTAACCTACTCTTTTTGGATAGCATACTAGCATTGGTCCTGTTGAAGGATGATCCACGAACTTCTCACACGTGATATGAAATTCTAAATTATAAGTGATATTAGCAGACGGTAATGCAAAGCATTTTATGTTTTGGGCCTTCCACCTCGTCCTTGCTACATGAGGTGGAGCTTTGTATAGGCCGTAAGCCCATAACACTAGATGTAGCAGTGACCACATAGACTATACTCGTGTTGTCGAATTGTGCTGTCGAAGTTACTTTACTTCTACATAATTTGAGTGATCTTGTAGACTACTTAAAATAGATAACGAGAACATCTGCTAGTAAATAAATACCAAAAGGAGATTTCGTAAGAGTATGGTAATTCTAAGATAAGCACCATAAGATTTCCACCTAAACGAGAACATGATTTTAGCAAAAGATTAAAACTGGTTTCATACTTTTATATTTTCCAAGCTAAAGCAAATCTTCAACAATTTTTTTAAGTTTGGATCAGATTTAGGATTTTTAATTGCATAATAACTTTTCTAGAAAGAAACAGTTGGATTTTTTTTTGAAAAATTATTTATATAACTTTTTTGATAAAGCTTGTTTGACCCTAAACTATCAAAGTAGCCTGATTTTTCCTTGGGGGTGATGTGGCGCCGTATAGGATAAAACCACCATTAAAACCATCCAAGGTGTAACGTGTTTCAAAAAAAGATCTCAGGTACCGGTTTTTCAACTAGTGGAGGACTGGAGGAGAATCGAATTTCGAGCGAAAGTTGGAGGAGGGTTTTTTTTTAGGAAAGTTGGAGGAGGTTAAATGGACAATTTTTTTTCCTTTTTCTCTCCTTCGATTATATCCAGGCCGCAGCGCTCCTCTCTCAACGGCCCAAGCCCAGAAGGCTGAGATCTCACACGTACTGTAGAGCCCATTCATCGGGCGCGCACGCACGCCGCGAACAGCCGGAGCGGTCGGCGACAGAGACGACAGAGCCCAAGTCGAAGCCAGCGGCTTTGCCGGCGGCGGCGACCGGAGGATGGGGCTGGGAGGCCGGGGCGTGGTGGGAGACAGGTGGTCGCAGCGCATCCTATGGATCTGCGCCCTGGGCAGCGCCGTGAGTAAGCGCCCGTACCTAAAAACCCTACCCCCTGCTATTCTGCTCCCATTCCATCGCGGTCTTCCCCTAACCACTTCTCCCCGTTGACGCGGTCTCGCTCCTCTGGTGTTTCCGTACAGGCCTCTACTTCGTGGCGGTGGAGAGGCAGGCGCAGAACCGCGCGCGGGCGGTGGCCGAGGGCCTCAAGGCCCTCGACGGCGCCGGGGATGACGTGTGACAGAGGTGGACGCTTCCGTGCAGAGGGCCTCCTTTGGTTAGGTCATAAAAACGAGTCACATGTTTTTTCTGCTTCACATGTTCACAGAACCTCGTAGCGTTGCAATAATGTACTAAACATCTGTGCTCCGTCTTTGTAGAAAGGAATGTTGATCAATGTGAGTGTTCTCCTGTTTCACATAATTCATCTGAGCCTCTATCACAGAAATGTTGATTTGTGTCACTATGTGAGTGTTTTCTTATTTCACACAATTTGTCCATTTAAGGATCCATATGGTGTATTATTAAGAGTGGCGTAGCCAGAATTTAACAGCTGGGTGCTTTTTATTTGACCAATACAATACATACCACAAAAATATCAACATGAAAGTGAAGAAAAATTACTGTGCTCTTATTGAAATTCCTAAGCCTGAACAATGGAGTAATATTCTGGTTTTTATACATGTATTAATACTACATGATATACTAAATTTCTATATAAAATCATGGGTATTCATGTGTTCATGTGAATACACATGAATACCCCTAGCTATGACCATGGGACTGAATGCATTATGTAAGCGAATGCAGTATGCAAGCATGGCAAAAAGTTCTGTTTTAGGTGATTCTGATTAGTGTCCCGGTGCTATCATTGCTGTGCTTCAATGAAGCTAAAAATTAATGGTAAGATTATACTTTGCATTATCTTTGTGTTTGAGCAAGTGAAACTGAGCACTAGTGGCAAATAAGCTATGCATACCTCCATCTTGTGTATTCAAGAATTCAGAAAAGGTAGGAGTGCTGCAATGCCACTGCAAATGCATTTCAGTATCTCTTTTCATATGTCTACCTCTCAAAAGTGGATAACCGACTCTTCCTTTCATACCCTTGCCCCTTGGTGTGGCAAATGAATATTGGTATTCTTTCCACCCCTAATCATTTCTAGGATTTCATCAACTAGTTCTTCTGAATTGAGCTAGGTTTATTCGAGTTATCCTGTGTCTACAGAGTATACATTCAAATCCTGCTGCGAATTAGGGCTGCCATGAAGATTGGAATATCACATTACATGGGAAAATATGTTCTTCTGCATGGGCACAGAAAACAGCAGGCACTGATGACAAACATAGTAATCGTTTAAGCACAAAGTTGATTCCAGACCCTTGCAGTGAAATAATCAACTACTTCAGAAGGAATGCCTTATAGATATCAATGTGGTTAGTGCTTCATGGTATCATTGCTTTATGTGATGTCCATGGGATGTTAATTCTCTAACCTGTTGATTCTTCACAGGTTGATTCTCTAACAAGTTGATAATTTTTTTTTCTGACTCACCAGCGTGCCTTGAAATGAGTTTGCTATTTGCATATGTGATATATTTTCTCAAGAACTGAAGTTTTCAGTTGTTTTCCTCTGATGAACAGTAGATTTCAACTCTATGATTATCTGAAATGGTTCGGTTTAAACTTTAAAGTACAGTGGTCACTGGTCAGTGTATTTATATCTGAACAGGTGGTTATTATTTGTTCGTGGCTCAGACTTATAGGTCCTTGACTAAGCCAGATGATAAACCTATGCTGTTGTTGTTTACTTATTTGTTCATGGCTATTATTGTTTACTCAGAGTTGAGGCAATAAATAATTTACATATGGAAATATACTATTTGCTTTCTGATTTCAGTTATGACTTCATGCTGCTAAAATCTTGTATATAGGATCCAAATTTTTTATATCTCAGCATATGCCTTATTTTCTCCCGAAGGCCTAATTTTAATAGGTGCTGTATTTCAAGACATGTAAGCAAATACCTTGTAAAATATGGTTGCTAGGCTAGTAGTTTATTGAGAAGTGTAATAGCACACCAACTCTGAAAGTTACATTGTTTATTTGTTTGACAACTTTTCATTATCTAAGTGTTTTCTGTTGAAGTTGGTCTGTATATTGGATGAAAGTTGTGACTTGTGACTTTACATAGTCATCCAAAGAAAAAGGTAGATAGATGGCTGGGAACAGTGCAAAGTAATGGGATTTAGGAATCTGCTATTGTTATTGAATCTTCTACTTGTATCAAACTAAGTAAAATAAAATACTATGATTCCAGAATTATTATTAACTACCTGCTTTCAAGTGTCCCTTAATTGTTTCAGTTTGCACCGAAGTTTGATCTGATCAATCTGTATGCCTGATAATTTCACGTAGGCCTTGCACTTTAATAACCACTGTGATAAGATTTGGAACTCTTGTTTCCTTTTGTCTTTTGCTTTACAGCCCCCTTTATTTGATGCCTCTGTGCATACTGTTTGCTTAATGGCAAGTGTTCACTTAAATAATTGCTATATTGTAGGCCTAATGATCAACTAGTTGTCCTCTTATTTTGCTACTAAGTATGAAAGGTTGAAAATGTGAGGAATCTTCCATGCGCAGAGCCCACTAATGAAGGGAGGTTACAGGATTGTGATGCAAGAACCCATCATCCTTCTTGGTCATCCATAATCTTGAAAAGTACTTTTCAGATCACAAGATGCTGTTTTTTCTTTGATGCATCTGTCTCGAACTTTATTGACCAGTTTCCATGAATAAGCTTAAATATGTTTGTGCCTGAAAGACTATCAGTTGATCATACAGTCTTTGTTGCCTTTGCATTTCTTTATCACTACCCCTAGTATCATATCTAACACCAAAATGCTACTGATGCAGAAGTGAATAATTCATGTTAGGGACTTAATTGGTGCCACTTAAGCTACTTGTGTTTGTAAGTCACATAATCAAAACATGCCTTATAATAAAACCTGTGATGATGGCGGTTATGTGCACTCACCTTTCCTGATGCTGTTAGTGCTTTTCTTTTCCATTTTCCAACCTTCCTCTTTTGCCCCCTCCTCACTAATGAACCACAAAGGTTGATGTCGCAATCAGCTTGATGCAGAGCATCTTGGGCATGATCTTCCTTGCTTGGACACTGCCTTGGGTCATCAAATAATACCCCATTAAAACTGTTTAGCTTTTCAGTAAATTATCCCTAAGGCGGGCGCGTCAATATCAGGCATGAAAACTTAAAAGTGCAAGGATGATTGGTACATTTATGATAAGGACATTAAAGGATAATAAATTGAGAAAAGGTAAGGGAGGATAAGGGAATCTATGTAAGCTGTCACATTTCTATTCGGTGTCTTTGTTGAGCATCTTAGGGTCTTGCTTCGGTTCCAGTAAGATGAGGGGCAATAAATTATGCGATTAGTGAATGGAAAAAAGAACAATTGAAGTGATAAAGCTTAGTGCTTATTCAGGAAGTTCAATGAATGTTCAGCCATCCGCCTGTGGGGCTAGACTCTAGAAGGGAGGATAGATTCTTAGACTAGCCGCACTCATGAACCTATATATTCATCCTCTATACGTCCTAGTCAGTAAGATTCTCTCCTCTATACTCAATTCTCCCGCACTCATCCATCCTATATCATCCTCTATCCACTGTGGGACCCACTTGTCACTTTATCTAAATATATCCATGTGTGATCTAGTTTTGAAGGATTTATTGAGACGAATTTAATGGTACAATCGAAATTTAATTTTGATTTTTGGTTTGTGAGTTATAGCATTTTTCCCTTTGTTTAGCTAGTGGGGCCGCCACTATTTTTTTTAGATAATGGATAAAATATATCCGGCTTCATCCACCCCAGGGTAGAATCAGGCCAATTATTACAAAGTTTGGTTCAACGACCAGCACACAACCTACTGGGTTCTCAAACTTACAAGCAGACACAAGGAAAACAAAACGGGAAGTAAAGTTCTGACTAATGAAGACCGATAAACCTAGTCGATAACCACCATTGGAGCTGAAGAAGTGCAATGCTGATGTCTCCAAATGCTGCCCAATTAGGGTCAACTTTTTCCGTAGATCATCATGTCGTTGCAGTTCTGCCCATTGCCGTAGCCAATGGGTTCCCCTGAATAGCACCTGCAAAAAAGTTTTCGGTCTACATTTGTCAAAAACCACTTCGTTTCTTATTAACCAGATTGTCCAACATAGAGCTGATGCTGCAGTTAATAACAATGAATTATGTGTGGTATCACCCGACTTAGACCAATTTACAAATAAATTGTCTATACTAATGGGGGAGATAACCCAAACAACAAGTGTACAGCGCGCCACAAGAATTTAGCATAGTAGCATTGGAAAAAAAGGTGTTGAATAGTTTCTGGATGGTGGCAGAAGCAACATTTCTTATCACCATTCCAGTTTCGTCGTGCAAGATTGTCCTTAGTTAAAATGACACCTCTTTTTAAATACCACAAGAATATTTTTATTCTTGAAGGAATTTCGATCTGCCATAAATCTTGTGACACCCTGACCCCATTGTTAATTAGTGCAGCATACATGGATTTAACAGAAAAGGTACCCGATGAATGTAATCTCCAAACAAACACATCCTTTTCCCCATGTAAGTTCATATTTTGTAAAGAGGCAACAATTCGATGTCAATCCCTTAAATTCCTACCCTCTAAGTTACGGCGAAAGGAAATGTTTAGCGGGACTGATGCAAGTACCGTTGCCATAGGATCCTGCTTTCTTCTCACAATGTTGAACAACGAGGGGAATTTATCTTTTAATGGTTGGTTTCCCAACCAGGTGTCCATCCAAAAACGAGTTTGTGACCCGTCTTTTACTCTGAATGAACCAAAAGACAAAAAATTAACTTTGACATTCATCAGTCCTTCCAGAAGTGAGAGTCAGTGGGCCTTTTGGTACAACTCCCTAGAGTTTTATCTTTTATATATTTATTTCTCAATAATTCTTGCCACAAGTCATCCTCGTTTAGCAACTTGAAGAGCCATTTACTTAACCTGCATTTGTTTTGTAAATCCAAATTATGTATGCCTAACCCACCTTGTGTTTTTGGTTGGCACATAATTTTCCATTTGGCCAATCTATATTTTCGCTTATGATGGTCGCTTTGCCAGTAGAATCTTGATCTGAAGCAGTCGATCTTTTCTAAAACTCCTTTTGGGAGTTCAAAGAAAGATAACATAAACATCGGTAAGCTAGAGAGCACTGATTTTATTAAGACCAGTCGACCTCCTACTGAAAGCAGCTTTCCTTTCCATCCGCTAAGCTTGTTTTTAATTCTATTCTCTATTGACTGCCAATCTTTATTACATAGCTTTCTAGTGTGCATAGGTAAACCAAGGTAACGAAATGGGAACTTACCCACCCCGCACCCAAATAATTGTGAATAGAAAACCTCATGTTCCTTCGCTTTACCAAAACAAAAAATTTCACTTTTATGAAAATTAATTTTGAGCCCCGAAAGTTGCTCAAAAGTGCTTAGAATCAATTTCATGTTTATCGCCTTCTCAACATCGTGACCCATAAAGATCACAGTGTCATCTGCATACTGTAGAATAGACAATCCATCCTGAACCAGATGAGGAATGACCCCCTCTACCTGGCCTACTTCCTTGGCCCTCGCAATTAGTATAGCCAACATGTCTGCCACTATATTAAATAGTATTGGTGACATGGGTCACCTTGCCTTATACCTTTTTTTGTTTGGAAATAGGAACCAAGTTGGTCATTCAATTTAATGTTTACATTTCCTCCCTGTGTAAATTGTTGCACCCAGGAACACCACTTATGAGAGAAACCTTTCATTACTAAGGTTTGTTGTAAAAAGTTCCATTTTACTTTATCGTAAGCCTTTTCAAAGTCTATTTTAAAGATTATTCCATCTTGCTTTTTCGAATTTAGTTCATGAATCGTCTCATGCAGAATTATTGCGCCCTCCATGATGTTTCTTCCTGGGAGGAAGGCAGTTTGTGTTGGTCTAATGATCTTCTGGGCAATAGTAGATAGTCTATTAGTCGCAACTTTGGTAAAGATCTTAAAAGAGACATTCAGCAAACAGATTGGTCTATATTGTTGAATGACTTTCGCATCTTTCTTCTTTGGTAATAATATTAAAGTACCAAAGTTGAGACTATTCAAAGGCAAAATTCCCTCATGAAATTCCATAAAGAGAGCCATCAGATCATCTTTTATTAAATCCCAGAAGACCTGATAAAACTCTGGTGGAAATCCATTCGGACCTGGTGCCTTATTGTGTTCCATCTGGAACACCGCTGCTCTGACCTCAGACTCAGAAAACAAATCAGTGAGAAACTCATTTTCCAGATCAGAAACTTGAGGAATGTCTTGGACCTGGTGCTCATCCAACACTATAGAAGAGCTCTCCGGGGGACAAAAAGGTTTTTATAATAGTTGGTAATATGTTGTTTTAGTTGAGCATCACCTTCTATTATATTCTCACCATCCTCCAACTGGAAAATACGAATTTTTCGATGCCTACCATTAGCCAACAGATGATAATATTTAGTATTAGCATCACCCTCTAGAAATGTTTTACCTTTGCCCTTTGGTACCATTTAATTTCCTCCTCACGCAGTAATTCGGCCAGTCTCTCATTTAACACATGTTTGAGGTTTAAGTCCATCTCATTAAGCAAAGACATTTCTGCCTTTTTATCTAGCTCATCAAGTTTATCTAACAGTTCCTTCTTTTCTTTCTTATAAGCCCCACTCACATTTTTTGCCCAGCCTCTGAGGTATTGGCGAAGCCTCCTAATTTTCGCTTGCCACCTCTCTAAAGGGCTGCCGTTTACGATAACACTAAGCCAAACATCTCGCACCATCTCACAAAAACCATCCCAATTCAAACTTAAATTGGGGTTGGTAAGCCAAAGATGGACTATTTGTGCTAAAAAAAAGTGGAGTGTGGTCAGAAATCTCTCTATTCAATGCAACCACTGTTGAGAGTGGATACTTAGACTCAAAATCCGTACAAACTAGAATCCTATCTAGTTTCTCAAAGGTCTGATTTTGTAAACGGTTAGCCCAAGTAAACTTTCTTCCTGTCAACTCTAATTCTCTAAGATTTAGAGTATCAATGACCGCGTTAAACAAAAAAGGCCATCTATCACTATAGTTTTCATTGTTTTTCTCAACCGGGCTACGAATAATGTTGAAATCACCACCTATAATAATGGGTAAGGTGTCTTTTGAGCAAACTCTAACCAACTCAGATAAGAAAAGCGTCTTTAGATCTAACTGAGCAGGACCATAAACCGAGATTAAATTAAATTTAAAACCAACTTCCTTGTGTCTTAACAAGAACCGAATAAAAAAATCTCCTTCTTCTATCTGACCAATGTCAAAAATCAAAGGATTTATACCTAGCATCATACCACCAGACCGACCCCTTGGAGCCATGCAGTGCCAAAGAAAATCTCTGCCAGCGCAGATATTATTCAAAGTTGATTGTGAAAAGTTGGCTCTCTCAGTCTCCGATAAGGCAATGAAATCTAGGTTCTTTTCTTTTGTCAAGTCAGATAGAAATCTATACTTTTTAAGGTCAGCAAAACCGTTGCAGTTCCAAAAAATGCCTTTCATTTGGAACGACGTTTAGCTTTTTTCTTGTTAAGACTGGACTTAGATTTTTTAAAATGTGATAAAGGGGTCTGTAGACACAAAGGGTCACAGCCCCCATCACTTAAGTCCTCAGTAATCTCCGCACAAATGAGGTTTAAAGCATCTAAATCCATATTTTCTTTTAAAGAGCAAACAGATGAGACATCATCCACTAGGATCTTGTTAGTTACTTCTAAATTAAAATTTTCAGACAGTCTAAGGGACTCTAGATCTTTTAAAGATTTCAAAGAAAGAGAAACTTCTTGCTCATTAGACCCAAGTGAAATCCCTAGTGCACTAGTAGAAGCTAGCAAAATAGAATCATCAATAGCATCAAAAGAAAGAGGCCGTGTTTCTTTACCTTTGATCGAAGAGGATTCAAGATTTTTGCGCGCTTTTAACTTCGCTGCCTTCTCCAACGAATCTTGATCCGAATTAAACGCGTTTCTTTTGCTAGCTCTCACTGGTGACACTGTCCCACCACTCAGCGCCTTAGATTTTTTGAGAAGACCAGAGTCACTCTTAGACTGCATCAAACTAGCCTTCCATTGTGCAGTACCATCAGGACTCATCCCAGTCTGAGACAGTGATACCACTGGCTTATTTGTATTTTTCTGCTGGAGTATTACACCTGCACCGACCTCCACACCCTGCTGAATATCAGCTTCCAGTGGTAGGTCTGGTTGATCGGTCATGTCATTACCCATGTGAAGATCAGTAGGTGCACCGGCGGTAGCCTTGTTCATGTGCTGTCCACTTGGCGCAACTGAGGCATTGGGCTGCTTATCCGACAATTGACCTGCTGGCGGATCTCCTGTTTTGTTAGCATCATGATCCATGTTTTCCGGTTCCTTCTCTTTAGGGGCCTTGTCCTCGTCCATGGTAGAGTCCATGTCAATGACCTGGGGCTCACCATCGGACATGTCTTTCTCCACTCTAAATTGTAGCTCATAAACATACTCCCCGATGACTACATCCACAAGATCTGGGATAAGATCAGAATTTAGCACGGCTACTTTCATTCTAGCTCTACCATGCTTCTTTGTAAACTTTGTGTCAACAGCACGAGAAACACCTAAAATTGAGCCAATTGCCCAAATAATAGGGAATTCTTGTAATTCTTTTGGAAGTCCCTGGAACTGTACCCAAACCTTGTCAATCTCATATTTAAAAACATCATTTTCGGCTTCTTTCTCGAACCGAATCTTTCCTTTCACTGTTTTGGTGTCCATCGGACCCCAGTTCACCATGTGGTTGAGCACCTCAGAAGATGGGAAATTAGTAGTAAAGGCATCATTGCCTTTCTCATCAATCACCCAACTGTTTCCGGGCAGTAGTTTGTCGAGTTCCACTGCTAATTGATCTGCAGTAAGTGAACCCTCCAACACACGTACCACAGCGGACTTGTCATCAGAAGGTAACTTTGGTTTCTCAGCAAAAGGTATAAAATAGAATCCCAAACCTTCTACAGCATAACCACAGGGTAAAGCAGTGGAATGTAAACTCTTTAAATTTGGGCACACTTTTTTAACATGATCACCAAAGCAAATCTCACAGCTAAGCACTGCTGTACAGACAGAAATCGTATGTCCTTTCGTGTGACAACGATAGCAATAGGGTTTACCCTTGCTTTTTTGAAATGCACCTTTCTGGGCTGACTCTGGTACATCAGTTGAACCATCTGCAATGCTGGAAACCGGCGGGGCAGTAGACTGAGTGAGAGCTACGTTTGCTGCTGTTGCCGCCTTGGTGGTCGCCGAGGGAGGTTGCGGTGCTGCCCCTATAGTGAAGCTAGGAGCCGCACCCTGAGCTGATGCCGACGCCACCCCCTCTGCATGGAGAACCTGAGGCTTTGGGGGGACCGGCTGTCCACCCAAGGTCCCATGCATGGCTGGCTTATTTGGAGCTAGCGCCATCGGAGCTTGATGGTATGGCCGGTTATGGTTCGGCCATCCACCACGTCCCCGACCTCCGCCGAAGCCGCCTCCAAAGTTTCTTCCTCCGTGACCCGTACCTTGATAGCCGGAGTTGAAGTTGTTGAATCTGAAACCTCCATGCCTCCCAAGGCCACGGCCTCTGCCGCGTGGATGGAGTTGGTCACGGCCGCGACCTCGTCCTCCAAAACCTGGATCAAACCCAGGTTGGAAGCCGGGGTTGTACCCTGCGCCCCTTCCGCCTCCACGCGCGCCACCGCCACCGATGTCTCTTCCGTTCCCCGAGCCCGGCGCCACCATGAACTTGCCCTTACGAACGACCTCTGCGAACAGACGTGGAGTCGTCGAAGATGCGAGTCGCGGCGGCTTGCACACTGGACCGGCGCGTCGTCTGGTTCCAGTACGTGCGAATAGGGCACAGAGACCCTTCGTGGGCCTGTAGTACTTGCCGGGCCCGATTAGCACCCTCTCACCTAGTCCAACTTGGTCTCGATCCTTCTTTGCCTCTGCACCGAACGTGACAAACGCGGCCAAAGCCGGTACTGCCTTTCCTGGTAGCGGAGGGAAACAAGGATCGTGATCCTGAGATTTCGCAATTTCAAAATCTTTTGAACTGGCCGTTTGACATGCCGGACTAGGACTTGCCGGCGATCTCGGACGTCGGTGTGACAATCTCGATCCACGGCCCGATCCCCTAGTCCTGTGGGTAGCCTTCGCCATGAAGTCTCCAAGCGTTCTCGGGGGAGACACGCGAGGAGCAGGCAAGGGACCCTTCCATGGCGCTCCGGCAAGCTTTTTTTGCACCAACGAACAGATTATAGTACTTGGAAGATGAACATCATCGGTCGTCGAGGACTTACCCGAACTCAGAACTTGCTCCGCTCTGATTAGCTGCCCGATTGTGATCCCGGCGTCCATGGCATCCTTGACGAACTCCTGTGTGGAAGGACTCTACGTCGCCGGCATATCTGGCTCGTCGTCCTCCGAGTTTTCTCCCCCGGCCCAGAACTTGGACCTGACTGGAGACACTCCATGTACTGGAGAAGGCCGTCGGCATGCCTCTGCAGCCCATGCCACCGTCCGGGACAGTGCCCCACGGCCTTCGACGCGACGCCGCTCTTCATCATTAGCTTCGCCAACCTCCACCTGCAGTACAACTCTAAATATAGAGTGAGAGAAATGATAGAGTATCGTTTTAGAGTACCCAGTGCAGCAGTTTTTACTCTATATTCATACTCTAAAGCTTTAGAGTATCGTTTTAGAGTACCCACTGCAAGTAGTCTTAGTGTAAACATTTTCATAGTCGTAGCTTCATAGGTCTTCTATTCTCCTTGGACCGTCGTAAGCACTGTCTAGGATATTTAATCTCTCCTATATTTATTTGGATATATGGAACCTACAAGTAGGGTGATGTTTAGCAATCCACCCATTCATTTCTTGCATAAATTGCAATATATTGTCTTTAGTACTGATGGGTGGCCTGGCGTTAACCATGTAAAATATTCTATTGATTTCTGTAAATGCCCTAGTTAGTAACAGATTGTAATCCAATCTTTACACAAAATTTGTTGGTGTTTGGTGGTCCACCTTTGCCTTAAGATATGATATGTGCCGACTCTGCACAACCAACTGTTGGTGCAAATCCTTAGATGTGCATGATGTTTTCTTCATTGTCTTCTTACTTCTATATAAACAGAAATCATTGCCTCACGTTCAGTATTCCTTGAATTATTCGTTCCTTCTGAAAGTAATCTTTGCCGTTGTTCCATGAACAATGTTCTCTACATTCATTTTACTCCTTTTTCTATATTTTTTATCTAAAATGATATGCTTTGACTTGATCTGAAATGTTATACTTTGATTAGCAAGACTTACTATATATATATATATATATATATATATATATATATATATATATATATATATATATATATATATATATATATATATATATATATATATATATATATATATATATAGGACTGCGCTATTTGGTAACCAGGGTACTGAATATTATTCAGTACCCGAGTCCCTCGCGCGCCCGACCAGTCCGCGACACACCCCGATGCCTCCCGATACCGGTTTTGACAGTCCGTACACCTCCCTTTGACCGTTTTTTTCTTTTTTTCACGTGAACAGGCTTTCCATCCTCGACCGTCCCTGTTTTTTTGTTTTTTCAGTTATTCGGCTTCTGGTTTTTTTTGACGTCGTCTGGACCGTCTCTGTTTTCTTTTTTTTTCAGCCGTATCCGTTTTTTCAGGTATTCCATCTTTTTCTTTTCATTTTTTTCATGCCGCCTATTTTTACTGTTAATTTTCACGCTGACAGGTTTTGCAACTGGTCTTTTTTGTTTTTTTTCACGCGAACAGTTTCTTTTCTTTTTTTTTCACACAAACAGGTTTTGCGATTAAGATTATTTTTTATCTCCTCTGTCTTTCGTATAGACGACAGTGCATAAGCAATGAATATGAAACAGTTGTGATAAAAAAATTGATAGCTTTAAATTGGAAAAAATACATGTACTGATAAATCATGATACAATGATTCGGAAAGGAAGATGGTTGAAAAATAAAAAAGAATGGGGGAGAGCATGACTCCAAGCAGGCTCTGTTGCGCGGTGGCCGTTGTTACAGTTCTTATTAGCACTTGTAGAACTTATCGATGCAATTGGTACCAACGATTTTGGAGTCGTCTTTGCGCCAAATGTCCTCGATGATTTGTGCCTGCAACTTAATCAGAATGGGGAACACAAGAACGTGAAACAATCTGATTCATTCTTGAATGGGGGATACTACAATGCTAGGCAAGATTAAGACAAAGGCATAATTTGCAAGTAAATAAGCTGCTAATCTGCCTCAGTGGGGTATGATAGATAGTTGCAAGGAAAAACAACTTTGAATTTACTAGTAGAAGAGCCAGCATAATTGACAGGTTTAGGCAAGTGGCATGTCAGGTTTAGTTCTGAAAAAATATATATAGCAAATTAGCAATTGTCAGCATAAAAATCTTTTCTAGACTCTTGAACAATAAAATACATGCAGAGTCATTATAAACCAAAAGCCTAAAAGGTTCATAAGATCATGACTTTCAAGGAAACATCTCGATAGCGGAGGGGGCGAGCCAGAGGGGGTGGCGGATAGGCAGAGGATGCACAGACCACTACATAAATCTTTACGATGAATTTATTGTCAACCCTAAAAGATCATTTTTCAGACCACAAGTACTGTTCTAACACAAATCACTAGCCAAAATTTATTTGTAGCCTATTCTAACCACAAATATTGCTTCCAACAACAGATCCACAAATCCTTAAGATCAAATTTATCCTTAACCATAACATTTCATTTCAAACCACAATTATAGTTTTCTATGTTAGATTACCAATCGTTATGAACAAATCTATCCTAAACCACAAGCATTTATTTTTCGGACCATAGTTATTGTGTTATTTGGACCATATATAAAAGTTCATTTCATCACAAATACCTATGAATAAATTAAATTTGAATCAAAAAATTCTTATTGTCCCAACCATAAAATTGTATTTCCCTGACTACAAGTATTGCTTCTAGTGTCCGATCAATGGATCCTTATAGTTTGGAGTTTGGGGCAGCTAGGCATACTTCATGATAGCACAACACAAGTTCAGGACAAGCACAACATAACTTCTTCAAGACAAGTGACAAACTATACCTTAAGCAATTAAATGAAAATGCTGCTGACCACCTGCACTGAACCTTACAACAATCCCATTAGGTCCTGATGTCCTCATACTGCACAAGTAATAGTGAAAAAACATAGAGCTGAGAAAACAGTCAGGCCCAAATAAAATATTGAGTGTATGCAACAAAGCATGAGGGAGTATTAGATTAGTGCTCTGTTGGCCTTTCTTGCTTGTAATCAGTAGCCCACAAATGTCAAACTCCAAAGCCAAATGAGATTAGCGCGTGAACAGAGAAATTACTGGATCTGAAGTAGCCTGCATCAGATCCCCTGCTCCTAGCTGATGGATATCGACGCCCCTATGAAGGCACTGGCTATGACCGTCATGACCATCCAGGCGACACCTTGGCCCTTGGGTGCTCACGCTAGAAGTTGATTGAAACTGAGCTCCAGCTGACCAGCTGATCCAAACTGAGCTCCAGCTGATCAGCTGATCCAAATTTCTTAAACTCCCATTAGTTACAATGTAGATAATGTAGTAGAAAAGTTTGGGAGCTCACGCTAGAAGCTGATCGAAACTGAGCTCCAGCTGACCAGCTGATCCAAGCTGAGCTCCAGCTGACCAGCTGATCCAAATTTCTTAAACTACCATCAGTTACGATGTAGATAATGTAGCAAAAAAGTTCAGAAGGTATACTTCTTTAGTCTGCACAATTTTTAAGAAATTGGATAAATCACGTGGAACTAACATAAATTCACACGAAGAAAATTATGCTGAAAATGGAAAAAATATTAAATCAAGAGGAATTGGACACTTGGACAGCATAGGATGGATCGGTACCTAGACACGTTAGCTAAAAACGAACTGGAAATACACAAACATGTATGTATAGCTCTAGAAAACCAGTGGCATTTGTGTGCATATAAACATTGGTAGGTTTAACTAGGTAATTAATAAAATGATGTGAAAAAATCACCTCTGCATAACTTTTTTTCAGATAGTAGTCACCATGTAATACAATGTCTCGTTCCAATGGGGTAGTCAATTTAGGATCCCCCACATAACCAGTGTGAAGATGGTTGTCAGCTTGCTCTAAATATTGTGCCCTTGTGACCTGTACAGGTTTAATGAAAAAAGTAAGCTGTAAGCATGCATATATGGGTTGTATCATCAGCTGTGGATTGCATGATCAAACAAGCAATTGGGGAAAAAGCTAGTTGACAGCAGATTTAGTTTATACATGTACCCACAAACAGAAGCATCAAAGCAATATGGTAAATAGTACGTTTAAAAATATCAAGGAGTTACAAAAAATGCAATATCCACTTCTGTTCCTGTCTAGTAAGATCTGAACTGAATCAGGAGTAACATTCTTGAAACTGTTAAATTAAATGGATAGCTAAGAAAAGAAAATATAAGTTCCACTGTATAATCAGTAAAAACTACATGAGCTTGACTGCTTGAGAGGAGCATGGAGAAGGTTTTGCATACATAAATATCACAATCCCTTGCTCACAATTTCCATTTCCAGAGAAAAACCACAAACAGTCGCCACCAATGTTGATCATCAACAAAACAGAACAGGAGAGTCGAATAAAGGAGAGGGTAGCAGGCTATTGTTAAGTTCATACGAAGAAATCGAGAACATTGTGGAGGAAAAGTTGTACCAAACAAGATTTGGATTGCTTGTGCCGCCAAACCCTTGTGTGGCCACCGCCGCCAATCGAGAAATAGGGGACCAGCCGACGCCGCCTATCAGGATGATGGGGAGCGGTAGCCACCGTAAAGAGTTAGGGAGAATCTGATGCCGCTTCTCTAGATAATGGGAGCAACAGCAGGCATCGGTTGAGGAGGGGACGAGCCGCCGCTCACGGGAAGCAGAGAAGCGCCCGCTCGAGAACATCTTGGCTGCACAAAAAAGCTCCTATTGAATTCTAAAGTTAATTTCAGGTTTTAAATAATTATGTATTAACTAAATATCGTTGTACAAAATATATATTTGTAATGAAACCAGAGCACAAAGGCAATAGTAATCAAGTAGACAACCAGTAGAAGAGCACCATATTGAAATATATATATTATTTGGTAAGATAAAAGAGGGCAATGGTCTACAACTGTACATGGTTGTAATGAAACCAGAGAATAAAGACAATAATAATCTACTGCAGACAAATCTTAAGAACACAAAGGACTAAGGTCCTTCCCAAACTCATGATTAGCAAGGAGAAACCTGATGGCTATGGCTGTTTGCCTATTTATGTAGCATAATTTCCCATGTACTCAAATGAGGAGTGATGGATATGCCCAATTTGATCGATTGGAAGCATGAAAGCTGGTTTTCTGATTTAGTATGTTGCGCAGCAGGATAAATTATTGTGGAAGAATTGACCTTATACATGAGTACTCCAGCAGTGCTGCATGAAGAAAGTCCTTCGGCATAAAGGGTCTCCCATCTGCATGCAAATGAGTAGTGGCAATAGATTAATGACTCACCAAATCAAATATGGAAATTAGAATAGGAAAAATCAGAATTCAGAGCTGAAATAACCACCAATTTGTCACACATTCATTCATTTAAAAAAAATGGACTCTGGATTGTATGAAGAATCCAGAAGTAATAATTCTATGTTCTCAATCTACACAGACGTTGACATATGGATTAGCTACCAAGCATGAGCCTGTCATTTTCAACCAAGAATGCTACATATAAAAAAATACATTAGTTACCAAATTAGAGTAATATACTCCATCACTTCTGGCCTTACTGACTCCATATCCCTTTTAATTACATCTGGCATGTACCTGCAAGAAGATATGAAATATTAGATTAACAACTCCGTGAATCCTTCCAAACTACCTACAAAAATCTCTTCCAAATATAATCAGGCATGGCAAACCAACCAACCATGCTCCTTTGCCTGATGGAATATTCACCGCTTACACTATCTTGAGCTGATTATTATGATCCAAATAACAATTTGCAAACCTGAGAAGAAATGCATAGAAGCCTCTCAAACATAGGGCAAACTACCAAGAACCAAAGACAAAAGAGTGCACAATAAAGACCCTGTGGGACACATATTTAGCATGAGAAACAAGCATAGATTTAACATCATTATTCATTAGTGATTTCATAGAATTGAAAGACACAAAAAAACTGGGCATTCTATGGCAACATATAGCAACTACAGCACAGTGGGAAGTGGCAATGCCAGCTAAACCATCTATTCCAAAGTGGCAAGGTAGATGCAGCATGCAGTAAAACATATTGGGAATAGACTCATATGGAAACTGGATTTGGCAAGGCACCCCTTAGGCACCATGTAATTATGCGATCAGCTACATCACTCTCATGGCGCAACGGCGCACAAGCAGACAATTACGACAGGCTTCTCATGGTTCTCTAGTGCATTCCATCGAGCACATGAGCAATTTAGTCGAACACATGCACGTACATAACGGATGGGCAACCGAAGGACAAGCGAAGTTGAGATTTACTCATCTGGTGCGGATCTCAGCAGGGTCCTCATCTGGGAGGAGCTCCGGCATACACGAGCAGGTGCCCTGACCTCAAGCAAAAACAAGAGCACACGCGAATCAGGGCGTCTCCACCTTGCATCTGCGAGGAGTGAGATAAATGGGGAGAGTTAAGTGCGGCAGAGAGGGGGCCCGGGCTCACCTCGTTGGCTTGCGCCACCCTCGATAGTGCCGGCCACCTCATCCATTGATGCCGCCCCTAGCAAGGCCGCCTTCGTGTGCACGTGCGCCACCCCCGACGGCAGCGCAAATTTGATGGACGGCCACAGCGGCCGCAGCTACGCACAGGTGGTGGGCGGAAGAGCCTTGGCCAGGAGCAGGCGGTGACGCGGGGCCGTTGTGCCCAGTCGAGGAGAAAACCGCCGCTGGCCCCGCCGAGCCGGCCGTACCCTGGAGAGGAGAACGTTCGCAGAATCCTGCGTCGGAGGCCGCGAAACCCGCCTCGGAGGCTGCGGATGCGAGGGGGAGGTGGCGAGCTGGGCTCGTGAGGCAGCGGTGGCGGCGAGCTGTGCTCGTGCGGCGAAGGAGAGCTGTGCTCGTGAGGCGGAGGAGGAGGCAAGCTGGGCGAAACCGGCGGAGGGGGTGGCGAGCTGGGCGAACCGGCGTCTCCTCCCCACGATCTGGAAATTATAGAACGAAAGAAAAAAAACTCGATACGATATGGTGGGAGGGGGGAACCGGCGTGTGGGCCCGTGGTTGGCTCGGGTCGAGGTGGGACTTGGGAGTGGGGGAACCGGCGCGGGGAGCGTGCCTGAGGTGGGTCGGGTCGGGTGATTTGGGCTCGGGTACTGAATATTATTCAGTACCCAGGGTATATTATAGAATACCTATATATATATATATATATATATATATATATATATATATATATATATATATATATATATATATATATATATATATATATATATATATATATATATATATATATTTGAATGATCTAACTTTTCTATGTTGCACGCTTGCACACTGCCTTCCTACAAGAATTGAAAAATGTATAAGCAGGCAAGATGTTTATGTCTCAACCAATCCCAAGTCACCAACAAGTTGAGAAATTTATTCATGGGGTACTCATTTGTTTAGAGAACAAGATCTTGGTTTGATCTATGTCAGTCTTCAAATTGCAAAAGCAGCTTGACTTTTTGTCAAAGGATCGGCATCGGCATCTTCTTTGTTGTTTATGCTAAATCACAAGTCTGGTGAAAGTTATCGCAAAAGAATAAATTTTTCATTTTTATTTTCCTGATACAAACTCTGATTCTAATGCTACTATGCATGGTACTGCAAACTTAAATTTATTTGTTTTCTAGTGTTTTTCTGGGCTCAAACCAAAGTGATTTGCATGATTGCACAAGTTCCTGATCTGCCGTAGACATGCCCTGTCTAATAAGTTCAGTTCGCATAAATCACTTAAGAGAGGTTCATGAATCATGGTTTCATGGACGTAGATAGACAAGCTGAAAAGTACCGTTGGCTACGCTATTTCTTCACTGAAAAAGTACGGCCAAAAAGACAAAATGAAAAAGACAAAAGAGTCGAGGGGTGTTTAGTTTCTATCTAAAAATTTTTCGCCCCATCACATCGAATGTTTGGACACATGTATGGAGTACTAAATGTAGACGGAAAAAAACTAATTGCACAGTTTGGTTGGAAACCACGAGACGAATCTTTTAAGTCTAATTAGTCTATGACTAGCCTCAAGTGCTACAGTAACATACACGTGTTAATGACAGCTTAATTAGTCTTAATAAATTCGTCTTGCGGTTTTCAGCCGAGTTATGTAATTATTTTTTTAATTAGTATTCGAAAATTTTTCCCAATGTCACATAAAACATCTGATACGACATCTAAAATTTTTCCTTTCACCAGCTAAACAAGACCTCAATAATTGCAAAAAGGAGAGAGTGGCTGCAATGCAATCAATCGGCTGTCATCTCCACCTGGCCACAACTGTACCAAAGACCATGGCTAGCTAGCTGTAACATGATTTTACAGATTTGACCTGGCTTGGACTTTGGAGAATTTTAATCTGGCCCTATGGAATGGGAAGCTGTAGACCTGTCGTTGCCCTGCAAATTACACACAGCTTTTGTCTCAACGTTGTAGCCGATAGGTCAGATCCAACGATTTTGGCCCTATGGAATGGGAAGCTGTAGACCTGGCTTGTTTAGATGGCAAACTTTGGAGACAAAGTTTGCGTAGTAAATGTCCCGTCACACTGTAGTAATTTTGTTTTTATTTGGTAATAATTATCCAAATATTGATTAATTAGACTTAAAATGTTCGTCTCGCAAAGTACAACAAAACTGTGTAATTAGTTTTTAATTTCATCTATATTTAGTACTCTATATATGTGCCAGTATTTTGATGTGACGGGAATATGAATTCTGCATAGTGAATTTGAGAGGCAAACTTTGAAATCTAAAGAAGGCCGAATTCTGGGACTGTACCTTGCGTGCCTAACTGCCTATCACTGCCTGTTCTCTTACTGTGCCCCTATGATACGATGATTTGCTAAAACATGTCTGCCCCTTAAACAAACATGCTGTCATCTGGTTCTATACTAGTATATACTAGGACCCCATGCTAGGTATGCTATTATATGTACTCCCTCCGTTCAAAAAAAAATAACGTTTTTTACTTTTAGACATCGTGTTTGACCATTCGTCTTATTTAAAAATTTTTGTACAAATTATAAAATAAATAAATCATTATCAAAGTATCTCTAATGATAAAATAAGTCATAACAAAATAAATAATATTTATATAAAAAATTTAAATAAGACGGATGGTCAAACAAGATGTCTGAAATTCTAAAACGACACTTTTTTGGGACGGAGTGAGCAATATGTTGTTGTATTAAGAGAATAAGAGCTATCTATCACTTTACAAAGTAGCTTGGCCTGGACTCTTTTCTGTTCTAACTATAGCACTGTTGGCACCCAAATGGAATAATTTACAGTACCAGTTTTGCTGGTAAATTCTCACTGGTTTTATGTGTGAGCTGAACATTTTCTCCCCCTTCTGTCTGTCAGTCTGGTTTAGTATATATGTCAGTGAGAATTCAAGTTCTATTGCTAGCTAACATTGCAAAGCCTCTCTTGCTTATTACTCCTAGCGTCTGTCTGGCCGTAGTATATTAGTAAGCCTACGATAGCAATGACACGACTAACTTGATTATCACAGGAAACAGGATCAATGAGGATCACAGGCCCCCACTTTTTTAGAGAAGTTGCGGTTGACAAGAGGTCCAAGATAATAACAATACTATAAGGCGTAAGGCAAAAGCTCACTTTTGGAGACACTTGAGAAGGTGGTCCTCCTAGCTCGGGAGAGGGACATAGAAAATGGAGGATGGACGGCAGGCGGCACACTCAAATCCACAGAACCATGGTAGTAAACTTTAACCCAGCTTCTTCCATCCCCAGTTTTCTTTTCATGGGATTTTAAATAAATACTCCCACACAGAACACAGAGTGTAGTTTTGTCAGCCAAATGTTTTTTTAGCTTCGGTTGTTAGTAATTAGTAAAGAGTCACATATATAGATTGATGCTGCTGGGTTCATTAAATAAAACACATCTATAGTGACATCATGATTTTGGGTTTGAAACTGCATAATCTCAAAGAAGATTCCACTCAATTTGTCACCTTGGAGACTATTGATATGCATACGCTAAAGGAATGTCCATCAGAGGAGTAACAGGCATCCGCCCCTTTTATTTTCGTATATGCCTCCAATCCATAACCAGGTTGGAGCATCATCCTTTAGACCTTTGACCCTTTGAGTGCCTTGGAGAATATGATCATGAAGATTTGTGTTTGACTTTTGCATGCTATATGTCGTGTTGTTGGAACTTGGGCAAGAGTAGTTGGGAGAGCAACCTGATGGGACTGAACTGAAGAGCTTGGTAGTATACTCCCTCCGTTCCTAAATATTTATCGTTTACGTTTTCCGAGAAACAACTTTGACAAAATATATATTAAAAAATATTAATATTTATGAAATATAATTAGTATCATTAGAAAGACCTTTGAATCTAGTTTTTAATAAATTTATTTGAAGATACAAATGTTGCACGTATTTTCTACAAATGAAATCGAACTTATGGCACGCACACCAACGACGACAGATATTTAGGACGGAGGAAGCATGTATAGGTATAGCAAAGGTTCTGAAGAAACAGCCTGGGGCTGTTGCACCAATTGTACTGCCCAATCGGATCGTCTATTTTATTGGCTCCTAACTAATATATATATAAAATAAAGGACCGCATGAGAAAAGTCAATAAAATAAAATAAAGATATCCATGGCAAAAAGGTCAGCAAGACAGAGCAACAAGCAATATGAGTGGAGCAGTATGCCTTTTAGTCTGTGGATTGGATTTGGTCTGGCGTATTATTATTAACTAACCCGTGCCTTCTTCTGTCTCATCTTTGTGTTATCTAATGCGGTGGCTTGGTATTATGGTATCACACGCCTCTGGCCCCATGTGTCTTGGACTAAACCACTGTATGTGCTCCTTCAGCGCACATCTCCCTTGAACCCCACTCAAGACCGTGCATGACACATATATGCACACACATAGGAGTAGTCCTATAGTAGATATATGTGGCACATGAACAAGAGGAAAACAGCTGGTGTGTGTTTTTTAAAGTATTTTATTCTCGCAGGCCTGAAGTGGCAGCAAGGGGTACGCATGCCCTTTTTTTTATCGCCTCATACTTCAAGTACGAGTCGTAGTATTTGAACTCTATCCGTGCGAGGTGCTGGAAAAATCCCAGGAAAATCTGGGCACTGGTGAGGCACGCGAGTCGATCAGAGATGGAACTCGGGTGGGCTGCTCGCACGCCGGCGCAGCTAGCCAACCGAGCCATGCTCTATCCTCGGGTATGCATGCCTTGATGCAGTGCAAGACTGCAAATCTCTCGGGGCAAGGGCAATGGCAATGGGATATGATGATGTGCAGAAGCAGCAGTGCAGGTATACGGGCTGTTGCCCGTTGGCCATGGATGGACTTTTTTCATATGGGAACAGATCAAGATCACACACAGAACAGGATCAGCTGAACTGATACCATCCATGAATCCATGATCCATTCAGGCTCTCTGCACGACCTGGTCCTCTCTCCTGTGTTTGGGTTTGTCTACCTGCTCCTGCGATACCGATATTTCCATTTGATTGCTGCTAGCTGGCTAGCTACTCTGTGCGCGTTGTACCGCTATGAAGATGCCTCTCATCCGATGTGATGCGAGAGCTCAGTGATGGCTCTCCCTCTCCTCTCATGATTCATGAACACATTTGTTTACAGCGAAGCTTCCAATGGCTGGAGCTCAGGGATGGAGCGTGAAGCACGTGAATACTGGCAGGCCAGGCATCTAGTATGGAAGAGGAAGGAGATCCAGCCATGCCAATGCCATGCACAACGGACAGGAGGGATGATTGCCAAGTCGCCCCCTGTCTCGTCTCTGTCGCCCAGAGCCTTTTGCCTTTGCGTGTGCGCGTGCACGCAGGGACGCCCGGTCACACATGGATGGGTGGCCCGGCTGCCCCGTCACGTGTACGCGCAGCTGTGTGCACTGATCCAGCTGGCCTGGAACCGGAACAACCCCTGCTGCTTGGATAGGGGTGAGTACCACTCCGTTAACCGCGGCTTAAACTCTGCGGCACTGGCGCCCTCCTAAAAATGATACTCCCCCGTCCAAAGAGAACGTAATCGTGCATTTCAAATCATGCCTCAAAAAAAAAATTGTAGACATGAGATCAACTTTTCTAATATGACCCACCTATTAAAATACCACTACTTTATGTATCCATAAGAAGAACATTATAGAATGCAATGATTATTTTTCAGTTTCTACTTAAGGGCAGAATGACGGAGGAGTAGGGATGAAAACGGTACGGATATTTTCCGACCGTATTCGAGACCGAATCCGTTTAGAGGGGTTTTAATACGTCCGTATCCGAGTCCGGATATTTAACATCCGATACCGTATTCGTATCCGAATATTTAAATCACATATTTATGATGTCGATATCCAATCGTATCCTATCCGGCATTTTTTATACTATCCGTATTCGAATCCGAATCCGGACATAAATATGAAAACAAATACGATATCAGTGATATCCGTTCGTATCCGATCCGTTTTCATCCCTACGGAGGAGGAGTAAATACGTAATTTCATATCTACACTAATCTTACCTCGAAAAACGAGATTTATATTCTTTCTGGAACGGAGGCAGTATACAGTTCCATATTTGCTTTAATTAAAAGAAAAACTTAAATTTAACCATCTCATAAAAAATATCAATATTTATAATACAAAATAGTAATAGTATAGAAATATATTCTCTAACAATATTTATAACAAACTCAAGGTTATTTGATGCGGCACCACTAGAATTATATTCTTTTTAGAACCAAGGGAGTACGGAGTAGCAAGTGGAACGAGCGATTGTTCCGTTCAGTTTGAAGGTTCATGTCATCGTGTGTGCTCCATTGGTAAAAAAACACATATCATTCTAATTTTGTGCTAAGTCAAAATAATTTTTGACTAAATTTATATAGTTTTTAATATGTATGATAAATATCATTAAATTTATCATAGAATTATATTCGTAGTATATCTGTCTGGTGTTGTAAATCTTTATATTTTCTTCTCTATAAATTTGGTTAAGTTTAAAGTAATTTAACTTACAACAAAGCTACCATTGCAATCTTTTTGATAGAGGTAGTACCCTAGACTGTAGTGGCAATAGTAAAATTAAAAAAAAACGCCCTTTCGAGTCGCAACCCGACCTTTTTATTCATCTTTTATTTTGTAATGGTTGTATATATGGATTTGGCATAGATCTCTTTTCTGCTTCTCTTACTATTTGTGGAAAATGATTCTCTATGAGCATTTCCAGCAGTTTCCCAATACATCTCCCCTAATAACATAGTAATGGGTAGCCCAATATCACTTTTCGAAGTATTGGGGGAGATGTTGCAGTAGATCTCCAATGATCTCCCCCAATACATGGGACCCACTTGTCAAATTTTATTTATTTATTTATTTATTTATTTATTCTTTCTTCCCTTCTCTCCCATGGTCTCTTCTTCCCCCACACATCGCATCCAGCCATGGCGCTCCCGGTCGTGGCGCTCCTCCGCCCATCCCTCCTTGAGCTCCTCGGCTCCCTTAGCCAACAACCATACCGCTCCTTCGGCCCTCTCCGCCCGCAGCCATACCGTTCCTTTGGCCCCTCCGTGCCTACCTCCTCAGCCATGGGGCTCCTCTGTCCCCTGGCATGGTGCTCCTCTCCAGCACCATGTTCGCAAGCTAGACAACTGTTGCGGCGTCCTTGTCCCCGATGTTCCAGATCGAGCACGGTGTCCTCGTCCTCGGCCCTTGTTCATCCTCGACCTCAGCTCCCATCTACAGCGTTCGTCCTTGGCGCCCCTCCGTCCACAGCCTCGGCGTACCTCCGCCCAATTCACCTCCGGCCATGGCTACGGAAGTGAGCTCCTCGGGCCTCAACAGATGCATAAAAGGAAGAAGATGACAATTATGATGGGTCCCCCTGAAAGGTCCTAATATGGCTAGAGTGGGTGAATAGCCTATTTAAAAACTCTACAAAGTACTAGAACAATTGATTAGTACAACAAATGACGTAATGCAATTTAGCTCTAACTCTACAAGGGTTACAAGCCACCTATTTCAACAATTTTAGTTGCTATGATCACTAGACACACACAAGAGCTAGGTCACTACTCACTAAGCTAGTGTGCTCTTAAAGATTAACTAAAGAGCCACACTAACCAAACTAACAAGCTCTCAAAGACTAGCTACACTAAAGAGCTTGGCAACTAGTTTGCAAGAATGTAAATGAGTGAGTAGGATGATTATACCACCGAGTCGAGGAGTGAACCAATCACAATATGGAGACAATCCAATCACCAGGACAAATCTAATCACACAAGAGACATAAGATTTTTCTCCCGAGGCTCGTGTGCTAGCCGACACGCTAGTCCCCGTTGTGTCGACTAACACTTGGTACTTGTTTCTTGGATTTACCCTTGTTCTTTGATGATGAGCTAGCCTTGAATGCTACACTTTTTTTCTTCTTGTCTTCATCTTCCTTCTTCTCATCCTTGTCAACCCCCTTTCTTTCCACATGGTATGTCTCTTGTGTCATGACATCACCTAGTACTTAGTTAGGGGTAAGCTCCTTCAATTATCCTCAAAGGTGAAGTATAAGTGATAGTGCTACAAGAAGGGTTAGTGGGAGCAACAACAATGGGCTTATAGAAAGATTCATCAAGAATATCACACGTTAGTCCCACATCACAAGACACAATCACTTGCTCCTTCTTGTTCCTCTTCGTTGACTTGCTTGAGGAGAGAAGAGTGAGCTTTTTCAAGCTTGGAGTGAGCTTTGCCAAGCTTTTCATGGGCTTTCATTAACCTCTCATGAGTGCATTGAGCTCATCAACGGATTGCTCAAGAGATTTGACCTCTTTGCATAATTCTTTGCACTCCTTTCTCTTTTATCTCAAAGCAAGTGTGTACTTGCTCATACATGTCCAAGAGCTCCTCCTTGGTGTACTCCTCCTCCTCATCATTACTCCTACAATCATCACTTTTACATTCATTATTATCACTCACATCATATTTTATCTTGATAGGCTTTGCCATGAGACATGTCGATGGAGTGTCAAAGATGGAAGACTTGTTGTTGATGGCCATACTTGCTAGTGCTTTCTTGAGAGATTTCTTGCCATCATCACTAGAGTCATTACTATTCGAAGATCCATCACTATCCCAGGTGACCACATAGCCTCCACCCTTCTTCTTGTTTTGGAAGGTCATCTTTTTCTCCTTCTTTTCCTTCTTCTCCTTCTTATGCTTCTTCTTCTCATCCTCATCATTGTCACTATTGTAGGGACAATCCGCTATAACGTGATCGGGGCTCTTGCACTTGTAGCATCTCCTCACATACTCCTTGTTGTGATCTCTTCTCTTTCTTGCACCATAGCCCTTCTTCTTCATGAATTTACCCATCTTGTGCACAAAGAGACCCATGGCCTCATCATCAATGTCACTGGCATCTTCCTCATCACTTGATACTTGTTTCTTGGATTTGCCCTTGTTCTTGGATGATGAGCTATCCTTGAATGCTACACTCTTCTTTTTCTTCTTGTCTTCATCTTCCTTCTTCTCATCATTGTCAACCCCTCCCTTTTCACATGGTATGTCTCTTGTGTCATGACATCACCTAGTACTTAGTTAGGGGTAAGCTCCTTCAATCCTCCTCTTATGGTGAGCAATCTTAACATCTCAAATCATGGAGGTAAGCACATTAAGAACCGATGTGAGACATCATCATTATTGATCTTCTCACCCAAAGCCTTTAAATCATTGACAATCACTTGCAATCGATAGAACATCTTTGGAATGCTCTAATCATCCTTCATCTTAAAGCTTGTCAACTTGTCCTTGCGAATGTACAACTTGGCACTCTTCACCGCCGGTGTGCCCTCATATATTTCCTCCAATCTCTTCCACACCTCATTAGCTCTCTCATAATCCTTGATTTGCTCAAATACCTTAGAATCAATGGCATTGTAGAAGGTGTTGAGAGCCATTGTATTGAATTGCTTGTTTGCCTTGTCTTGGTTGGTGAGATTGTCGGGATCAATAATAGCATAATCACTCTCGGTCACATCCCACACTTGATCATTGATTGAACCAAGATACATCTTCATCTTTCTCTTTCAATAGTCATAGCATGTGCCATCAAAGAACGGTGGTTTGCCCCCCACATGGTTGAACACAACTTGAGCCATCTTTTGAAACCGAGGTTGTTAAGCCTTCAATCAAACGGTGACTATGGCTCCAATACCACTTGAAAGGTCCAAATATGGCTAGAGGAGGGTGAATAGCTTATTTAAAAACTCTACAGAGTACTAGAGCAATTGACTAGTACAACAAACGACATAATGCAATTTAGCTCTAGCTCTACAAGGGTTGCAAGCCACCTATTCTAACAATTCTAGTTGTTATGATCACTAGGCACCCACAAGAGCTAGGTCACTACTCACTAAGCTAGTGTGCTCTCAAAGACTAACTAAAGAGCCACACTAACCAAACTAACAAACTCTCAAAGACTAGCTACACTAAAGAGTTTGTCAACTAGTTTGCAAGAATGTAAATGAGTGAGTAGGGTGATTATACCACCGAGTCGAGGAGTGAACCAATCACAATATGGAGACAATCCAATCACACAAGAGATACATGATTTTTCTCACGAGGTTCACGTGCTCTCTGGCACACTAGTCCCCATTGTATCGACCAACACTTGGTGATTCGGCGGCTAAGAGGCATTGCACGAACCTCGTCCACACAATTGGACACCGCAAGAACCTACCCACAAGTGAGGTAGCTCAATGACACGCGCAATCCAATAGAGTACCTTTTGGCTCTTCACCGGGAGAAGGTCAAGAACCCGAACAAGTCACCGATCGAAGCCAGAGACAATCACCAACTCCGCTCAATGATTCTCCAATCTTCGGGTCATCTAGGTGTCAGCAAACACCAAGAGTAGCAAGATCATGACCATCACAAAGTTTCCATCTAGTGCCACAAGATGATGTAACTCAATGCAATGCACTAAAGGCTCACCAATCTCACTCAAGATGATAAAACCAAGTGAACAAGTGAGTGGAGTGTGTTGCTCAACTTCTAAAGGGTGTGCACAAGTGTCAAAGGTGCCAAGAGAGTGGCCAAGGCTGGCCACACCCTCTATTTATAGCCACACAAGAAAATAGAGCCGTTGTATCCCTTGGAGCTGTTTTTGTGAGGGCACCGGACAGTCCGGCGTGGCACCAGACAGGGGGTGGCGGTGCCCCTCCAACGGTCACTCACCGTTGGGGCACCGGATAGGTGGCGGTGTCACCGGACAGGGGGTGATGGTGCCACCCTAGTCGAGCCCCCGAAAACCATAGCCTCTAGAAAAATAGAGCGGTGCACCCATGGTGATAACCATGGCGGTGACCCCCTTCGCTTGCGCCCGTCTTTGGAGAAAAGCGGCGACGACACCAGACACCTTGTGGAGGTGCACCATCACACACGCGGTGGTGTACACCGGCATGTCCGGTGACCACCCCGAACCTGCTACTCTCGGCCATGTCCAGGTGGGCACCGCCCTAGGGGTGGCGATGCACCGGACAGGGGGTGGCGGTGCCACCCAGACACCACCACTAGCTCACCGAGTTACAAACTTTTTCATGTTTCGATCCACGTCAACTCGAGCTACTCCCCACAAGCGATGCTAACTCTCAAAGTGTCTTCTCAAAATATGTTAGAGCCAAGTTAGCATTTCTCAAAACATTTTGATAAATATTTTTGCTTGCTCTCCGATGTGCACTAGGCCTAAATGCAATGCATGAAATCCAACACCTAGTGGCACTAGATGACCGAATTGTCTAAGAACCCCTCTTAGTAGTACGACCATCTATCCTAAGTGTGATCACACTCTCTATAGTGTCTTGATCACCAAAACAAAACTCTTATTTATACCTTTGCCTTGATCTCCATAGAGTTTTATTTTTCTCTTTCTTCTTTTTCAAGTTGGGCACTTGATCATCATCTCATGTGGCCATCTCATCATTCATGTGGTCATCACCATCACTTGAGTGCCACTTAGCTCCATCACTTGGATTGCACCAACTTTGCTCATATCACAACTCATGACAAAGTTTAGTGCATAAGTTTCATCAATTATCTAAAACCAAACTAGGGCTTTCACCCACTCTATTGGGGGAGATGCAACACCCCCTTCATTTGAGGGGAGATGGGCTGTTTTTTTGGTGGCCACCAAAAATTGGGAGATGTATTGGGGGACTGCTGGAGCAAGAAAAAACATCCATCTGCCCTAATGTAACAGTTTTATGGGGATGAGGGATGGTATTGGAAACTGCTGGAGATGCTCTAAGAGAAGTATCTATGGCTAAAGGTGATTGCCTTGGATAAATCCCATGTAGGAAGTAACTATGTGTGAATCAAGTTATGGTAGGGCCCTATTTGTTTTGCTAAAATTTGGCTTATGTTGATTTGTTGTGAGATAAAAACATTGTTCATTTGCTGAGAAGCAGTAACATTGTTCCTTTGCTGAAAAATACTATTGAAGTAGTGCTGAAAAGTACCGCTGAAATAATTTTCTCAGATCTCAACCTCTTAGTTTACTTTAGAAAATTACTTCACGTAATCAATATATATAGAATCATTTGTATATGAAATATTGTTTGGTGAAGCCTGGCTCGGCTGCTCTAAGAGGGTTACCAAACAAATCCTTATTTCATAGAAAAATACTCAATTGGAACCCAAATAGTGAAATACCCCATATTAAAAAAACGTGTTGTCTTAGCCCTCTTTGTATCTTGACAATCATTTTGTTTACTCACTTATTCTTGTGCTCAACACTAAAACAAGTATTCTAGACAGTAGGTAATCCCCGTGTTTTATTTAAATACATACTCCTATTAATTAAGCATGTTGTCAAAACTAATAATTTAGTAAATAAATGAAATAAAAACTGTATAAATAAAGTTCCAGGACTAGGCCCCAATCCGAATGCATGCGTTTGCATCAGGACAAAAGGTTCTTACATGTCCTGCAGTTTTAAATAAAAATAAAATCACGCTATATCTTTGACAAAATCTGTCACAATGCTATAGTTTTGAAAAATGATTTCCTTTGCATACAACTTCACAGAAACCCACCTTCCTGCCGTTTCAAAAGTTCATTATGAATTATTTATATATATGTTTGCCACGAGTCAAGATACTTAGCTCACTGAATATATAATGACAGTCTGGATAACGTGACAATCTCAAGAATGTATTTTTTTTCTTTTCAAAAGGCCGGTTGAAGATACTTATTGAGAAACGAGGCATAAAAACCGGCAACTGCACAGTTCATTCATGAGAAATTAGCAAAACATTCAACTAAAAAAGTACTTAGCAAAACATTCAACTAGAAAAGTACTACAAGTAAAAATGACTGTTTGAGCGTGGAGCTAAAGAAGACACATGTAACTAGACTAGAGGCACAACAACAATGACTTGAGGACACCACCATGGTTTTCTACCTCACAACGAAGCCAATGCGATCACGAGGACCCAACTTAATAATCACTGCAGAGCCCGTATCCATGTAGTGGCTCTAACTTCTCACATTAGAAAACAACCGACCACCATAGCATGATATTTAGGGTTCATTTAGCAAGGATTATATACAACTCCGTCTCCTTATCGTAGCAACAGAGGAGCCGAAGTCGGCGAAGCCAGGCTTCATCGGCTCCCAGTAGGCGCCCAGTTCATCTAGAAGAAGAGAAAGAGAAAGAGAAACAATTTGTTCTATACAGTATAGCTTTTTTACAATAATATGTCAAAAAAGAGGAGCTAGAAAGACACTACTGTGTAATTCTAAAAAAAAGCAAGACCTTGTTGGCATGTTTGGTGAGCTCATGGAACATCTCGTGGCATGCAATTCGTACTTCAAAAAACCGCACTTTTTTTATGAACGTAGTCCAGCCTATAAGGAATATACCGTTTGTGTCTATGCACGATTGCCCCGCGCTGTGGGTGAGTATTCGTACGCGGTAGACTATGTAGCCGCTATGTCACTACATCAGAGAAGGACATCACTGGCGGTTTAAAACCCCCCTTCACTGGCGAATTTTGAACCGCCATAACCAACTCGGCAGTGATAAGCTGATCACATCACTGCCGGTATCACTGGCGGTTTAAAACCCCCCTTCACTGGCGGATTTTGAACCGCCATAACCAACTCGGCAGTGATAAGCTGATCACATCACTGCCGGTTATGCCAAACCGGCAGTGATAGCTCGTGTATTACTGCCGGTTCGTGTTACAAACCGGCAGTGATACTTGAGCAATCACTGTCGGTTTGTGTTACGAACCGGCACTGATAGGCTATAAAAAAACAAAAAAAAGGGAATACATGCTCGCTGGAGCATGCTCTTCTTGGTTATCATTCTCTGAAATGAAAAAAGATGTTAACAATTTTGAAGTGTCAGACAGTTGCTCAATATTAGACCATTTACTCGCACATTAAAGTAGAATCTATGCACTACGAGGTCAGATTGAAATTGCTAAGGTTGGAAGGTCCAACTGTAAACTTTACCTGAAAATTGCCATCCAAACATGGCCCCAGTTTGGAGCAGCAGTAGCAAACAAAGATTCAAGTGAAGCGACCATGGAATCCATCTTATATACTAATATAGGATACTAGGAGTATCTCCGTCGATATCCTCAGGATTAATAAAAGCAAAAAAAAGTACGACTAAATGTTCACCCAAATGCTCAAGAGAGCGGCTCAGAAACAAGAGACAATACAAAAGGAACTGATAAACAGAAACACATGCGAGCCCTGAACAAATATTTGTGAGAACCAAGAAGAGACATACTATGCCCATCCCCAGAACCTTATCAACCTCCAAGTATTCATCGATGCCGTACTTCGATCCTTCTCTCCCTAGACCAGACTGCTTTACTCCACCGAATGGTGCCACCTAAACATTTTAAGGCAGATTAATATTGATGTGTCAGCCACAGAGTAGTCCATTGTATACTACCCCAACCATTCAAAAATGTATGTCATTTTATTTTTGCCCGATGTCAAACTTCTCTAACTTTACTGTGTATAGAACATTGCACAGACATCTGAAACATCAAATTAGCTTCATTAAATCCACCATGAAATGTCTTGATAGTGCGCTTATTTGGTATTGTAGATGTCAATATATTTTTCTATAAAATTGTTCAAAGATAGAAAAGTTTTGACTTAGGACAAAAGTAAAACGCTCTGCATTTTAGAAAAGGAGGAGTATCATTGGCTGTTTCTTACCTCTGTTGAAATAATTCCCTCGTTTACCCCAACTAAGCCATATTCAAGAGATTCAGATACACGCCATGAACGAGGTATGCTCTTGGTAAATATGTATGCAGCTAAGCCTGCAGATCCAGCACAATGGGGAAATGCTTGAGATCAGACATAACAAGGGAGATGTCTGCTTTGTAGACAATGATCCACATCTTCCATTGTTAGCGGTATGCACACAGTTCTCAGCATAGTTCAGTTTTAAGACATCAAAAGGTACTGTTGTATAATAAAGAACATTTAAGTTATTTTGGGTCTTAATATCAAGAAGAGAAAAATGCTATATTGCATATTACAGCTTCTATGGACAAGAAATAAACCGATGTTACTAAATTGTATCCTGCCTAGCTCTATTAACATTTCCTTGCTAAGCCATAACGTGCAAATTATGCTAACATCTAATTTGTTCAAGAGTATTAAATAATTGGTGCACTAGATATTGTTAATGAACCTGCGTTTGTATCGTTGGCCATATGGACTGCTTCTTCCTCAGTTTTGAATGGTATAAGGGGTGCAACTGGACCAAAAACTTCTTCTCTGAAATGAAAAAAGATGTTAACAATTTTGAAGTGTCAGACAGTTGCTCAATATTAGACCATTTACTCGCACATGAAAGTAGAATCTATGCACTACAAGGTCAGATTGAAATTGTTAAGGTTGGAAGGCCACCGCCGCCGCTCCATCAAGCAGTTCATCCAATAAAAATTCGTGCATCACAAACAAAGGAGGAGGGATTCAACACATCACAAATCAACTCACCCATAAAACGATTCGTACATCACAAAGGAGAAGGGTTCAGCATCACAAAGGAGAAGGAGAGGAAAGGATTCGTACATCACAAATTCAGTACATCACAGACAAAGGAGAAGGATGCAGATGTTCCTGGGATTGGGAAGGAATACACCTGACACACCTTCTTCCTCCTCCCAATCCAGCCCGCGTCCACTGTCGCCGTGGCCGGGTGCACCTTCTTCCTCCTCGCCGCCGCTGGATCTAGATCCACCTCCATCGGGCACCAAAACTCCGGATTCGGGTGAGGAAGGGGTGGGCACCATGAGGGAGGTAGGTGGGGAGGGGCGAGCAGCAAGGGAGGCCCAGGCGGGGGAGGGGCTAGCAGCGAGGGAGGTCATCCGGGCAGGGGAGGAGCGAGCGGCGCGCGGAGGTGCGCGACGGGGGAGAAGTCTGCGTAGAGAGAGAGAGAGCGAAGAAGTCTGGGTGCGGACTGAATGTGAGTTTAGACTTAACCGGGATACATAAAAATTACATGAGTTTAGACTACTATTCTGTAGTAGTGTTATCACTGCCGGTTCCAGCCACGAACCGGCAGTGAAGCTCATTATCACTGCCGGTTCCAGCCATGAACCGGCAGTGAAGCTCATTATCACTGCCGGTTCCAGCCACGAACCGGCAGTGAAGCTTCACTGCCGATTCCAGCCACGAACCGGCAGTGATAATGAGCTTCACTGCCGGTTTGACCCCTACCCCAATCATTTGAATGTCTGTCAGAGTTTGAACCGGTAGTGAAGATTTATCACTGCCGGCCCAATACAATCCGGCAGTGATGGGACGGCAGTGATGTTTGAATCTGTAGTAGTGTGTATTCTTAAGGCTAGCCCTACACTCTCCTACCATACCCCAACCAGCGCTGGTATCTGGCGAGTTCTGCAACTTCGACACGTGGTGCATACTGACGTTGAGGTCTGGGATGCCGCTGTGCCAACGGGCCTTGATTGCAGACTCTGGCCATTCATCTACATTACAATTCTCTGGAGAATTTGGGATTCAAGAAACGGTGACTGTTTCAGAGGGGAAGTGTTTCGTCGCAATGTGGTTCTGAAGCGTGTTTGTGATGATTGTATTATCTGGCGAAATCGTCTACCTTGTAATCTTAGGCCTAGCCTCGATGGCTGGCGTGCTTATATCGAGTCCTGTTATACCTCTTCTGTAACTGACACTGCTCTTTTGGCGGGGTATCCCGTCAACGCTTGAAATGAGAAGGTGGGGAATCTCTCCCCCCGGTTCAATTTCAAAAAAAAACTTTGTAGTAGATTACTAGCTCTGAGACAGAGCTTAGATTCCCCTAAGCTCCCCCTAATCTCTCTCTAAATAACACACACTAACTGGAAGAAACAGCTTGACCATTCTCACTCAGGCAGTGTTTAGAAAGAGGTGTAAATTTTTTTTGAAGTACAGTAACTCTTTCGTTTTTATTTGGTAATTAGTGTCCAATCATGAGCTAATTATGTTCGAAAGATTCGTCTCGTGATTTATAATCAAACTGTGTAATTAGTTATTTTTTTTATCTATATTTAATGCTCAATGCATATGTCTAAAGATTCGATGTGACGAAGAATCTTGTAAAATTTTTGGAACTTTGAAGCATCTAAAACAGGGCCTCAAAGTCCACTGGGTGCCAGAAGAATACAGATGCACCTTGCCACCTTTCCTCTCATGTCTCATCTACTAGAGAGAGAGAAGACACCTCAGTTTGCCAAGTCCACAGCCGTTGCTAATCTCTCTCTCTGCACAAGCACGCGGAAGCATCTCTGTGTTGTGTGTGTGTCTGGCCTTGTTTAGTTTCCCAAATTGGGGAGAGCCAAATTACTGTTTTTCACTGTAGCAATTTTGTTTTTATTTGGTAATAATTGTCCAAACATTGATTAATTAGGTTCAAAATGTTCATCTCGCAAAGTATAATAAAACTGTGCAATTAGTTTTTAATTTTATCTATATTTAGTACTCCATGCATGTGCCGGCATTTTGATGTGACGGAGAATCTTCTTTTTGCATAGTAGAATTTGGGGAAATATTTGGCATCTAAACAGGGCCTCTGTCTGAAATCTGAATCTCATGTTACTGCAAGCTGAGCATGTCCTGTCACAGAAGCTGCTGCCCCTGCCCGTGCACATGCTACCCGGCCGGCGCGGCTCCAGCTATTAACCCGCCCGAGCCATGCGCCCTTGCGCCCACCGCGCCCTGACGCCGCCATGCTCGGCGCACCCGGCCACGACGCCGCGGCGCACGCGCAGGAGCAAGCCGCCGCCGCGCAGCCCTCGTCGCCGAGAGGCCTCGTGCTCGCGAGCGCCGGCCTCCTCCACCGCGGCGACGTCGACGGCGCCCGGCGCTCGGCGGACGAGGTCCTGTCCACCGCCGACCCGCGGGGCGACGCGGCCGACCGCCTCGCGCACCACTTCGCCCGCGCGCTCGCTCGCCGCGTCGACGACGACAAGGCCGCCGCCGGGGACGTCGTCGCCGCGGCGTCCACGCCGGCGGGAGGGGCACCGCCGCCGGACCCCCGGGGGGCGCCGACGGCGACGGCGTACCTGGCGTATAACCAGATCGCGCCGTTCCTCCGGTTCGCGCACCTGACGGCCAACCAGGCGATCCTCGACGCCGCCGCCAGCGCCAGCGCCAGCGGCGGCGCGCGGCGGTTGCACATCATCGACCTCGACGCCGCGCACGGCGTGCAGTGGCCGCCGCTGCTGCAGGCCATCGCCGACCGCGCGGACCCTGCCGTCGGCCCGCCGGAGGTCCGGATCACCGGCGCTGGGCCCGACCGCGACGTGCTCCTCCGCACGGGCGACCGTCTGCGCGCCTTCGCCAGCTCCCTCAACCTCCCCTTCCGTTTCCACCCGCTCCTCCTCCCCTGCACCGCGCAGCTCGCCGCTGACCCGACCACGGGGCTGGAGCTGCACCCGGACGAGACGCTGGCCGTCAACTGCGTGCTCTTCCTGCACAGGCTCGGCGGCGAGGGCGAGGTCGCTACGTTCCTGAGGTGGGTTAAGTCCATGAACCCCGCCGTGGTGACCATCGCCGAGAAGGAAGCCAGCAGCAGCATCGGCAGCGACGACTGCCCGGCGGACGACCTGCCGCGGCGGGTGGCCGCGGCGATGGGCTACTACTCGGCGGTGTTCGACGCCCTGGAGGCGACGGTGCCGCCAGGCAGCGCTGACCGGTTCTTGGTGGAGAGCGAGGTCCTCGGCAGAGACATCGACGCGGCGCTGGCGCTGGCGCCGGGCCGCGTCGGCGAACACTCCTGGGGGTTCGAGGCGTGGGCCTCCGCCGCGCGTGCCGCCGGGCTCTCGCCTCGGCCGCTCAGCGCGTTCGCGGTGTCGCAGGCGCGGCTGCTGCTGCGGCTGCACTACCCGTCGGAGGGGTACGTCGCCGAGGAGGCGCGCGGCGCGTGCTTCCTTGGCTGGCAGACGCGGCCGCTCATGTCGGTCTCGTCTTGGCAATAGATCGTCGAACGGACAGTGCTGACTGTTGGACCTTGTCGTGCATGCGTACTGTGCTCTTCTCCTACTCCATTAATGGCTTCGATCTTGCTGGCTACCTAATCTGGATGGGTACACCACTGCATTGCCGGCTACAAGCAATGAGCCAATGACACTTGTGGATCGAGAGGCAAGCTGATCTCGTGGTTGAAGATATTTTTTGGTAAGGATTTTGGATGGAAGAAGAAGAAGAAGACCGCGCGTGCATGCGCCCATGCAAGGATCTAGGGGGGAAATGAACAGCTAGCCAGCTGAGGTAGCTGCTTGGCCACCATTCTAATCGATGATGGCCAATGGCGGCTAGCTGCTCAAACTTGCAAGGTTGCTACTTTTGGTGTAGTGCAATGGGCGAAGGAGGAAGAAGATGCGTTGGCGTGCGTGATGGACACGTTGCATGGAAACGCACGATTGGGAGATCCATGCGAGGATCTTTGGCATAATTCAATTCTTCAACTTGGTAAGCCTTCCTTCTACCACTAGCTACTTTTGCTTCTCTTTTTTTTTTGCTATATACTATTTTTATTTATTACTGGTCTCTCTCTCTCTCTCTCACTACACACACATATTGGTGGAGTTGTTATGGTTCGCTGATCATTTTGATATGGCTATCTAATGTTGACAATATTGTAATGGTAAAGGGATATGCTCATTTGCATGCTCCTGAGAAAATTAGGTCAGGTCGTAGATAAAGCTGATTTGTTGAATCCCAAATAATGAAGAGGATCTTGAAGTTCCTACACACCTCAGTGGATTGGGTCCATCTTTTTAAAAGTTTATCCTGAAATTTCACTTGCTCTTCTTGCTGTTTGTTGCGGTTGTTTGTATTATAACTAATCATGCTTTGGCCTCCACTGGACATAAACTAATGCACCATTTGGTTGGTCTTTTTATTTTACTCGGGGTAATGATCATTCTTATGTGCTACGAAAGGCCAGCGTGCATTCCCAGTGCATAGATATAGGAAAAATACAAACTACTCTCTTGCATGTAGCTAATACTATATGAAGCTAGGCTACACAGTTACAGTATATACGTTGAGATGTATAGTCATACTCCCTCTGTCTCTAAACGTTTGTCTCTAGAAAACCGTGTTTTCCTCGTAAATATGTTTCTCGGACGACGTACATGAGGAAGTATATACTACTATTATGTCCTTACATAGAGAGGCACAGTAAAAAAAAACTCATCTGTCTCCCTTCCGACTGAGGAGGAGGGTGTGGTTCTTGTTTTCTGCCTCATGTCCAAGATATGCTGGCAAGCTGTCCTGTCCTTTCGAGAGCACAGCACACACACAGAAATGGCATGCATGATCCCATGCATCAGTGACCAGCGTGCCCTAATTCCTGCTCACTGTCCCCTCAAGCAAAATCATGGGACTTCTCAAAACCAGGCACGCCTTTTTGGTGGCCAGCCTGCAATCCTGAATCTCTCTCTTGTTGAGTTTTCTCCTCGTCCTCGTCCTCTTCCTCTCTCAACAAAGATCATTCTCTTTCGGATGGACCCATTGACTCGCCTAACTTTTCTTGTGTGTGTGTATATATATACATATATATCTTGACTTGCATTGGGATCTTTGCGTGCATGCCGTGTTCATTGGCACCTAGCTCACTCAAAGAGGGCCATTCATGCATGAAATGCAGCACTAGCTAATAGCTTTACTTTGATAAGTAGCTGGCTGGCCATTTGGCTTTCATGCTTTGATAGAATATAGAAGACGATCTTGCTAGAATGCTAGCTAACGGCTCCATGATTCTTGTTGCATCACGGCCACTGCATTATTTGGTTGGATGAAAAGGGAAAGCAAAAAGGCGACAATCATATTGTCTCTCTTCTGCTTTTGAATGTTATTTATAGTTCGAACTATAACTGACAATTGCGTCCTTTCTTTTTCTTTCAAACGAAAGAGAGTAATGGAGTTTGCTCTAGGTGGCAAATTACACTTATGTTACTTAATTAGAACATTGGAACGTTCCTTTATTAATTCATGTTAGATATTTTGTAGATGTTTCAAGCATCATTTCTTCACCCGAATCAGTCCTTGCCAGCAAAATTTAAAGTTCGTGGAATAGAAGTTCCAAATTTTATCAGAATTCCAAGATCGGGTCATGTTACATTCTTCTTCATGATAATGAAATAGAAAAATATGGAAATGCCTGGAACAATCTCAGTTTGTATTGCTGTCTTCCATCAGTATCACTTTAGTTGGTTTAAAGGCATCACCAGCTTAATTAGTTTAACAGAAATTGATTACTAGCTAGTAGCTAGATATCGTATATAATATCAGAAAGACCGGGGAGACGATTCTAGCTGGTTGCTATGATTCTGATCTCACCTATTAATTTCTTTTTTCATGATTCTTTTTCATTTCTTTTGTAGTGCCCCAGCAGGCCAGCACTAGTAGGTAACATTGATATATTGCAGTGCACTTTCTGGATTGCGCATGCATTAGCAAACGTCACATTTACCTTGTTCTTTTTTGTTTGATTGATGCATTGGTTTGCTCCACATATTTTCGCTTATGAGTGTTACTGCATGCTTTATTTGACTTTTTAGGATGTATTTTAGGAATTCATTATATTTGCTCTGATCCATTTTCATGTACTTCGTATATAAGATTCAGTAGGCCTTTTCGTATCGAGCTTATTACTTGAATTTCTCCTAGCAAAACAAAGTCAACAATGTTGTTGGCTTTAAAGATTACATATATAAGTTATAATACAGAACCATATATATGTATATACATGTCCCTATCATCAGTAAGTCATGAGGCGGATCTTGTTAGTTTGTATACTTTATTACTTGATTGTATATTATAGTTTGAAAACATACCTAGCATATATAGCTATACATGTATTTTAACCAAAGACTATGGCACGAGAAAATGACGGGAGAAAGCGAAAGCAGCATACATAAAGTTAGCACAGTACTTACTATTAGCTTGCTAGTTCCCCTAGCTAGCTAGCTATTCAGTTTTGGCGTAATGTTCAGATGTAATATCACATCTCGATCAGCGCGGCTCCAGCTAAGCCTAAATGTGTAGCTAGCTCGTTCTATCGGCATCTGCATCGATCATGCAGGATTGTTTATTAAAGAATGAGCAAACAGTACGTGCAATGCATATATGATGCTGATATATATTCACCCTACGTATAGCGTGCCTCGTGTCTTGCATTGTTGCTTACTAGTAGACTCCAACAGTAGACTATATATCCACAGCCATCTAAGGGTTTGGAATTTGGTTATTATTGACTTAAACTGTTGATCTTTTTCTGCTGTTCGGTTTTCTGAATTATGGTTTACATACTGATCTTTATGCATTTAATTAGTTGGTCATTTCTTCATACATGATCTGTCAAGATAACCAGTCAAAATTAAAGCAGGATTATCTTTGGTACTCATCCATGCAATCTGTAGCTTCGTTTTCTGTACTACTCCTTGATAAGCTAGCTAGTCTATTGACTTCTATTCCTGATGATCTAGTTTTTGGATGCAATGCCAATGAATTTCTGCATGCAGGGGGCGGCGCGGGCACACAGCCGCATGACGGCATGACTGCATGTCTGCATTCGCTGATGAACTACTTCCAGTGGGGTGTCCTGGAATGCATGCGATTATACTGTAGTGCTTGCATTGCACCCCCCAAATTAAAAGAGCCCACTCACAGCCCAGAGGAGATAAGAGGACAAGAGAGGCTTCTGGTAGCTAGGCTGCAATGCTGCATGCTTTGGCACTGCCTATTGATTTATTGGCATCATGTCGTTGTGCATATTTGTTATTGCCGTAAGCGATATGCGCAACGGCTTGAGCAGTTGAGCGTACATTATTTGCTTCAAATATCGCCATGCAAAAATAGCAATTAAGGTGGTAACATTCTTTTTATTTAATTTACTTCATTTATATATGGACACATATTTTTATGGGCATATATAGATGCAAATGCATGTAATACTCCCTCCATTTTTTTATTACATGTCATATTAGATTTGTCCTAAATAAAACATTTATATCTTTGACCATTTATTTCAAAAATAATAATATAGATTCATGTCGTAATTTTTATGCTTTTAGATTCGCTATGAGAAATACTTTCATAATATATAATTCATATATTGTCAAACTATGAAGATCTTTTAAAATAGTTGGTCAAAGATAGTAGCGTTTGACTTAGAACAAAACTAATATGATATGTGAGTAATTGTCACACCCCAAAATTTATGATTTTGGGTTGTGAATAGAAAACACTAAATAAAACAAATGGTTTAAATATTTGTTTAAGCTTTGACTTGACTAATTTAAGTTTTAGCAAATTTAGTTATAGAAAATTTTGGTATTTCAAACTTTTTTTCAAGTTAATTAACTTGGTGGGCTCTTGCCTGATGTGATGTTTGCTTGTTAACTCTTGTGTGTTGAGAGTGAGCAAAGTCTTTAAAAATGCGTTTAGTAGGTCGATCTTTCTTCTCTGGTATGCCTTTATCTTTTTCTATAATCAATATTCCTTGTTTCTCACCTCAAGTTTTCATTGAGAGCTTCCTTAAATATTTTCTTTGTAACCCAAATCACTCATTTTAATTCCTCGTCCATCAATTAATCACTACAAACTTCTCGGGAATTTTTTTTAGCTTTTTCTAGAATTTGTTCCCACTTTTCTGTGAGCATAATCTAATTTTTAGATGCTCCAAAATATCTTTTCACGTGTTCCAAATACATTATCTAGGTTCCTCATGTTCCATAATGTCTCTGAGAATTTTTCCTGAATTTTTAGAGCTTTCAGAGTATTTTTTATGTCTTAAATAATAATTTTAGACTTTTCTAGAATTATTTTATCCATGAAATTAATTAATTCCGAAAATAAATAAATATTTCATTTTTCCCAACGCTCAAAGCCCATGTCTTTATTAACTAATGGGCCTTAATGTCTATTTAGGTCTATTAGTGGAGGTGGACGGTGCAACATCAATTAGTACCATATTGCTAGTTGATGTGAAGGTGGAGAGTTGTCCTCCCTATAAGTATGTACCTACTCTATGGGTAAAGCACACCAAAACTACCGTAAGAGGAGCCCCTGGTTTGGAAAATCTCTCGTGTAGTAAATTAGATATTTTTCCTCCTCCTTGTGTCGCCCTAGGCCGAGGCCCTTCAAATGGATGGAGGTAAAAGATGAAGTATTTGCGGTTCTACCACTGGTTCGTAATATCTTTGTCGTTTCTTCGTTTTAATTTCGTTTTGCTCCGTTTCAGTTGCGTTAGTTTCGTATAGTTGCGCTCTACGTAGTAGTTCTAACGTATATCGTGTCACCTAATTAGGAATTTATTGATTTACGTGCAATATTTATTTAATGTATTTTTAATTAAAAGCAACCTAGTGTAGTAACTCGTTCTTGTGATTTTGCGATCATGTCAACCGAAGCTACATGCTATCGGCGTAGACGTGTTACATGCTAGTCATATATAAATTAAATATTAATTTAATTGACATGCAATTAGTTCTATGATTAAAAATAATCTAGGTTTGTAAATCCGTTCTTGTTGTGATAATTTCGTAGTGTTGCGCTCTATATAGTAGCGATAATTTTTGTGATGTCACTCAAGTATGAATTTATCTATTTAAATGCAACTTGATTAATATTTATTTAATAGCTTTCTAACTAAAAGCAACATAGGGTTATAATTTCGTTCTTGTTGCTTCGTGACTATGCTGGCGTAAGAGACACATTAGCAACGTTGTTTACCATGTCACGCTATGTGTTTACAAATTAAATTATGTTTATTTGATTAATGTTTATGTCACGCTCTTTTAAATTAGAAGCGACTTATGTTCATACATAGAACATTCTTAAATAAATGTTAACTTGATTAATATTAACTTAAATGTTTCTTAATCATAATTAGTTTAGTTAAACATGAAACATGTAGTTAATTTAACTAATATTTAGCTACTGTCTTTTCAAATTAAAAGTAACTTTGGTTTATAATTTGTCTTTTATAAATAATCAAATGCTATCATGATTAATAAGAACTTAAGTGTTTCTTAAATAAAACTTGTTTAGTTTATGCAAGAAACACATAATGATTCGATTAGCTGTTATAACCTTCTTTATGCTTTCTAATTTATAAATGTTTAAATGACTTAAACATTAAATAAATATTTATAAATAAAATATGAATAGGTTAACTCATCTTTTATAATTCAATGTAAATTGGTTAATTTAACTTAGGATAGTTCTCTAAAATGTCTATTACCTTAACATCAGTAGCAAGTGTTTATACACGTTTAATTAATGTCAGCCCACAGATTACCTTATCTATATATTATTTAATTGATCAAAAGTTGTGCTGACGTCATTCGTCGTCATTCATGACCATAAATCATATCATTTTGGAGCTGCTTAGGCTGTCTTTTTAGTCCGTACTCATATATCTCTGTCATTACCTTCAACTTCTGTATTTTAATCGCTTTAGCCTTTTTCTGAATTGACGTAGTCTACTGTACGTATGTCAACGACGTTTAACATGCTACATGTGTTCTAAATTTTAATTTAAACATTAATTTTAACTAATTTCTATTTGCACTGCTTATCAAATTAGAAACAATATAGGTTTATACTCCTATGTTTATATATAAAATTTAACATTATCTAAGTTCTATCACCTTAATTCATTAAATAAAATAAATCAAACGTATAGTTTGTCTTCTCTGATTTGTTGTAAACTCCTCGATAGTCACGTGTCCTCTTTGATGATAGCTCCATTATTCATTGTTCTTGCGTTTTAACGATCGTAGCAACGTACCGTATTGTTTAGTACGTTTTGTAACACCCTAAAATTTGAAGAAAAGAAAAATAGGGAAAAGGTGATTTTTATATTTATTTTTGGGAAGCATGCAACTATAGAATAAGAATAATTTTATAAATTTAAAATCAAATATAAGGGTAGAAACATGATTGAGCATTCATGCTGCTGCATTTGGAGTTTTGTATTGAGTGGTTTAAATCAAATTCAAATTTGATTTGAAAATCATTTGAAAAATGGATTTGAAAAATTGGAAAAGAAAAAGAAAAGGATTTTTCTACCGGGCCGTTTTTCTCCCTCAGCTGAGCTCGGCCTGCTAAGCCGCGGCCCAGTCCCCTCCTTCTCCCCGCGCGCGTCGCGTCCCTTGGGCCGAGCCGGCCAGCGGCCCGCCAGCTTGATTCCCGCACGCGCGGCCCGCGTTCGCCTGGTGTCACCAACATGTGGGACCCGCTTGTCAGTGGCTGTCTTCCACTTTCCTTTCTTCTTCCTCCCGACGCCGGCGGGATTCTTCTTTCCTTTCCTCAACCGATCCGATTCGATCTTCGAATCTCCCTTCTTTCCATAACCGGTGATGCTTGGGAGCTATAAAACGGAGCCCTCGGCCCTCCCCGCTCCTCATCCCACCTTTTTCCGCAGCCAAGACCGCCTAGGGTTGGCTCGCCACGAGCTCCGCCTCCACCGCCGCCTTGCCGAGCTAGCCGCCGCCCTCCGGTTGCTCCTCGGTCTCGTTTTCGTGCGGGGTAAGGTCGCGGTGATGTGCTCTTTCTTTTGGTGCTTTCGGTTCGGCGTTTGGTGCTCGGGATGGTCTTCTTTGCAAGCTCCGGCGAGCTCGGCTTCAACCGGCCATGGCGCCGCCGCCGGATTCACTGTGGCCGCCGGCTTTCTCTTTTTCTCTCTCCCCGATTCAATCTCGTCCGTTCATTTTGAATCGGACGGATCACATTAGACGATACCGATTCGCGTGTATTTTTGTAAAAGAGCCCCTGAGGTTTCTGAGTTTGAAACCCGCGGTCCAAAACGTAAAACGGTGGAATACGCTTTGATTAGTTGAAAACGTAATTCGTTTCGGAAAAAGAAAAATACGTTTTCTGATATTTACAGTTTTGCCATTCAGATTGTTTTGGTTGTAGAATTTTCGTTTTAACTCCGATTTGATCCATTCAAATTGCGTTAGATTCATATTTGCGAGCTCTACATCATGATAGAACTGTACAGTAGGTTTGAGATAATTTATTTTCAAGTTTATATTAAAGTATTTATTTTTCTATAGGAAATCTTTGGAAATTCATAACTTTGTCGTTTTAGATCCGATTTTCGTGATCTTTGCGTCTGTGTGATCCTAGCAAGTTGTAGATTCATTTTAAAGACTTTTTATTTTATTTTCTTACTGTTGGTGTATTGTTCTAATTATAGTCTTGTTTGTCTATGCATGATTGCCTCTGGATGTGTGTTGTTGATAATGGTTGATCGAGTTTAGACGGTGAGAAATTCGTTGGAGATCAAGAGCTTTATTACGAGCAAGATCTTCAGGACCAGTTTGAGCAAGGCAAGTATAGCATGGGATTATCCTTGTTGTCCTATTCACTTTATGCAATTAATATCATTATGCATTTATTCCTTGTTAAGGATGACTTAGCGATTGATCCTTTCCCTTGGTACCTATTAAATTGCATTGAGTATTTTGGCTAGTGCTTAAACATGGACTATGATCATGTAATTTGACTAATGGAATATGCAATAAACATTAAAAGATGATTTTATTACTGTTTAAGAGCATGGGGTTATTTTTGATGCTCTAATTGCTCTCCATAAGGACTCATCTATAAGCGACAATCCGGGAATTACAGTACAACTGTGGGGGCTATATGGCTCTGGCTTTAGTCATATAGAAGGACCTTTTCTAGCTTGTTAGAGGTATTCCTTTATGGCGTAAGAATGGCTTGACGAATCGGGTATAGTGTGGCCTCTGTCCTCATGTGTATAGGCTGCGTGTTATTGTGCCATCAGGAAGGGGGGCTCTACATCTGTTTGCCGAGTGAAATCTAATGACCCTAACTTGTTAGACGAACCTTCGAAAGACTTCATAGTGTTTACCCTGCCTGCTCACCTTGGTAGTGTTTTGGGAGTAATTAACCCGGGCATTTGGGTAACACGACTCACAGTGAAAGTGTACAACCTCTGCAGAGTGTAAAACTGTTATAACAGCCGTGCTCACGGTTACGAGTGGCCTTGGACCCTTATGGAATAGTTGAATAATTGTTTATGATTATGTTTTTGCTATTCATTAATCATTTCACATGGATCATATGTTTAATGTTTATATTGAGACATTTTGATGCTATCGTTATGCTAAAATCATGCTAACTAAAAGCTACATGCTGATAAACCAATGAATATGCCTTTTTGAGCCTCATGAACCCCATGTTACACTTGTTGAGTACGAGATGTACTTACGCTTGTTTATTTCTTTTACTTGGATAAAAATCCCAGATGGGTAACAGATGGAGGTAATAGTGACTACTACGCCTACTTCCCTGAAGATTACTAGTCTTGCTGTCAACCAGTCAATGTACCTGTGACTGGAGCTACCACGAGAGATTTTTATTTATACTTCCGCTACATTTGTGTTAAGACTATGTGTTTAAATATCGTGATGTAATAACATTTGTGATGATACTTCTGTTAAAATTTGTGAACTTATGTGTGATTGATCTCTGGGCGCACATAAGGGTATGCATTCCATTTGGTCGATAAATGGGTGTGACAAATTGGTATCAGAGCTCTTGTTGACTGTAGGACGCAAGCCTAGCTAAGAATGGTCGATTTAGTATCATCTTTACACTATTTTTATGCTCACTATCTTGCTCTTGTTATTTGATAAATTTTTATGCTTCTTATGTCACATTCTATTACGAAATTTTGCCTCTATTCTAACTTCATCTAAAAAAAATTCTGTAGATGGCCCGTGACCGTAAGACTGCCCGCATTAGCTCTGGAGGATACTACCCACCTCGTGCTCTGCATGTAACTGAAGAGCCACAAGAGCCAGAACCTCAGGAACAGGAACAGACTCCTGTGACACCAGTCCAAGCACCAGCACCTCCTCAGGAAGAGCCTGAAGAAGATCCAGAAATCATCAAGATTGAAGAAGATGAAGAGGAAGCTAATGGAGGAGTACAACCCCCGTCTCCATCATATGAAGCTCCTGAAGATATGCCACCTGCTCCAATGGGATGGACTGTGAGGATCTACCACAGGAATGGAGGGAATGCTGTCTCTCATCTTCGCCTGGTGGGGATGCTCACTGATTACTTCGCTGATTGGCATCCAGCTGTGGAGTACGTCTGCTGGGAGTACACTCATCCACTGGAGGACACATACTGGAAGGCAAGGGCAAGCATCTTTGCTCATAAGGAAGACAAGGGAGCATATCAGCTGGACAGGATGTTCTCTCACGTGGGACATCGAGCTACTATAGAGGATAGCATTGAAGATGCTGCTTTTGAAGCATGTATGGGTCTACGCTATCTTCGCTTTAACCTTATGAAGCATGACATTTATCGCTTCATTCCTCGTGCACACCCCGAACTTGGATGGGCTATGACAGATCCAGTGCAGCTAGAGCCACTACCTCGGGTGATGGTGGACTTTGTCTATGATATGATGGATAGGAAGCTGCAGCTAGAAGAGATGGTGAAGGCACAAGGGAAGACTATCAAGAGGTGCCAGGCAACCATTGATGAGCTCCGAGCAAACCAAGGCATGTCCAAGATTTATGAGACATTAGAGCATGAGCCACTTCCTTAGGAAGTAGGAGTCCTTTATGTAATAAGAACGTTCTTAGTGACGTCAGTCGAGTCTGTCGTGTGGTTTGAATCTTGGTGTGCTAGTTGCTTTATTATTATGCTTATGTGTGAGTTGGATCTTTGTTTGAGTGTCGGGACTTGTAGGCATGTCTACAAGTTCCATTCTTAAGAATAATAAGTTTAATAGACAAGGAATAATAGTTGGGTTTGATATTATCACGTTTCTGTCCTTGCTGTTTTCTGGAGCAGTCTTCAATGTTTCGGATATAGTTTAAAAACGGTTCGTGCAACATTTATGAAATTTTTATGAGAGAAACTAGACTCAAGCATCTTTCAAATGCCACTGGAATCACCTTTTTATCTGATCTGGTTCGAGAGATATAATTTTTACAAGTTAAAGTTTCTGTACAGTCTGGAATCTGGAACAGTTTCTGTTACGCCTTATTTTTCATAGACTTCACGACAGAATCTGATCTTGAGGTCTGAATAGAAATTGTGGATAATTTTATAAGCTTTCCAACCATATAAGGCACGCCTCTTTTGGATTTCTGTAACTCGTGATATGATTGAAATACTGAACTGTCAACAACGCTACTCGTCCAGAAAATTTTCAGATCTCCTTCTTAATCTTATAAGTGGTTGAAATCATGGAATTCTTAAAGTTTGCGTGTTTATGGATGGCAGATGGCCGGAAGAGGAAGAGGCAGAGGTCGTGGAAACATTCCCCCAAATCCACCACCACCACCGCCACCAACTATTGAGCAACTGTTGGCGGTACAGACGCAGTTGATGCAGCAACTAGTGCAAAATCAGCAAAATCAGCCAGTTGCTGGGGCTCAACCACGTGATAAGCGTGGTGAGTTTTTGAAGGGTCGTCCCCCAGTGTTTACACATGCTGCTGATCCTTTGGAGGCCGATGATTGGCTACGTGCTGTGGAGAAACAACTCACTATTGCCCAATGTGATGACCGACAGAAGGTGTTGTTTGCTTCTGGGCAACTTCAGGGAGAAGCTCAGGATTGGTGGGAGTCATATGAGTATGGTCGTCCTGCCAATGCTCCTGCAGTCACCTGGCAGGAGTTTAGGGAGAACTTCAGGGCTTACCATATACCTGAAGGAATGATAGAGTTGAAGGCGGAGGAATTCAGGAACCTGACCCAAGGGTCAATGACTGTAGCTGAGTACCGTGACAAGTTTGCTCAATTGTCACGATATGCTCCACATGAGGTGGCCAATGACAATGATAAGCAGCGCCGCTTCTTGAAGGGATTATATGATGGACTACAGTTACAGTTGATGTCCAATACCTACCCTAATTTTCAGACGCTTGTAAACCGCGCTATCGTGGTGGATAGCAAGCGCAAGGAAATGGATGCAAAGAGGAAGAGGTTACAGGGACAAGCCTCTAATAGCAACACCCGTCTGCGTACTGGTTTTCAGCAGAATACTCAGCAGAGGCCTCTCTCTGGACAGTGGAATCGTGGTCAGGCCCCATTCCGTGGACAGTTTCCGCAACGTCCTCCATTCCAGCCACAGAATAGCAACCAACGTCCACCGCAGCAGAATGGAAATCAAGCACAGCGTCAGGGTCCTCCCAATAACACTCCTATGAAGACTAGTGCTCCCAATACCCCCAACAAGTGTTTCCGGTGTGGAAAAGAAGGTCACTTGTCTTACAACTGCCCGGAGAAGCTTAACCAGCAGACTCCCCAGAGACAGAGCAGCCACCAGAAGCCCGCACCTAACTCAGGAAGGGTGAACCACTTGTCCCAGGAAACTGCAGTGGAGGAGCCAGAAGTTATGCTTGGTACGTTCGATGTTCACTCTACTCCCGCCACTGTACTTTTTGATTCTGGAGCATCTCATTCTTTCATATCGCAATCATTTGTTAGAATACATAGAATCCATTTATGTGCCATGAAGAATCCTATCTTAGTAAACTCACCTGGTGGAAGCATGCCAGCATCTTATCGCTGTCTTCCGATTAGTCTCAACTTAAGGGGGGTAGAGTTTACAGTTAGCCCTATAGTATTGAGAACAGCTGGGATTGATCTTATATTGGGAATGGATTGGATGATGCAACAACAAGCAGAGATTCAGTGTAAAGATAAATCAGTTGTACTGACAACACCAAAGGGTGATAGAATCAGGGTTGAAGTAAAAGTGCACAAACAAGAGACTGCTACAGTGAACCAGCTCAATGATGGTGCCAACAAGGAAGATCCAGTTGTGGAGGAGTTTCCAGATGTGTTTCCAGAGGAATTGCCAGGTATGCCACCAGACCGTGACATTGAATTTATTATTGAATTATTACCTGGAACTGCACCTATAGCTAAGCGTCCATATAGAATGGGAGTAAATGAATTAGAAGAACTTAAGAAACAAATTAAGGAGTTACAGGATAAGGGTTTTATTCGTCCTAGTTCTTCACCTTGGGGAGCACCAGTAATTTTTGTGGATAAGAAAGATGGAACTCAGAGGATGTGTGTAGATTATCGGTCTCTTAATGAGGTTACTATTAAGAACAAGTACCCATTGCCTAGGATTGATGACCTGTTTGATCAGTTGAGAGGAGCTTGTGTATTTTCCAAGATTGATCTTCGTTCTGGATATCATCAATTGAAGATTCGCGCTAGTGATGTACCAAAGACAGCTTTTACCACACGGTATGGGTTGTATGAGTATACAGTGATGTCTTTTGGTTTAACTAATGCCCCTGCATACTTCATGTACTTAATGAATAAGGTGTTCATGGAATATCTGGATAAGTTTGTAGTGGTATTCATCGATGATATTCTAGTATTTTCCAAGACTGAGGAAGAACATGCGGAACATTTGAGGTTGGTCTTGCAGAAGCTCAGAAAACATCAACTATATGCAAAAAGGAGTAAATGTGAGTTTTGGTTGAAGAAAGTTTCTTTTCTAGGTCACATTGTCTCTAATGGAGGAATATCAGTAGATCCTGGTAAGGTGAAAGATGTATTGAATTGGAAACCACCCATCAATGTGAGTGAGATCCGTAGTTTCTTGGGATTAGCTGGTTATTATAGAAGGTTTATAGAGGGATTTTCAAAGCTTGCAAAACCAATGACTGCGTTATTGGAGAAGAATGCCAAGTTTGTGTGGTCAGAGAAGTGTCAGGCCAATTTTGAGGAGCTAAAGAAGAGATTGACGACTGCACCCGTCTTAGTTTTGCCAGATCTGAGTAAACCTTTCTCTATTTATTGTGATGCATCTCGATTGGGTTTGGGATGTGTACTGATGCAAGAAGGTAGAGTTGTGGCATATGCATCTAGGCAGTTGAGGAAGCATGAGTTAAATTACCCTACTCATGATTTGGAATTAGCTGCAGTAGTTCATGCATTAAAGATATGGAGACATTATTTGATTGGACACAAGAGTGATATATACACTGATCACAAGAGTTTAAGGTATATCTTTACTCAAACAGATCTGAACTTGAGGCAGCGTAGATGGTTGGAGTTGATAAAAGACTATGATCTAGAGGTGCATTATCATCCAGGAAAGGCCAACGTTGTTGCTGATGCTCTTAGTAGGAAAAGTTATGCAAATGAAATACAAGTAATGTCTATGCCAAAGGAATTGTGTGCCGAGTGCAAGCATCTGAACTTAGGTTTTACTATCAATGCAGTGGAATTAGTATTAGAGCCTACTCTAGAGCAAGAGATCCGTAAAGGTCAGCAGAAGGATGAAAAGTTGAGAGAGATAGCTGAAAACATAGCGAAAGGTAAATCTCCAGGATTCCGTAAGGATGATAATGGTACGCTATGGTTTGGAAAAAGGCTGTGTGTGCCTGAAGATAAGGATATCAGAATGGTAATTCTGCGTGAAGCTCATGAGTCAGCTTATTCCATACATCCGGGGAGTACTAAGATGTATTTGGATCTGAAAGAGAAATATTGGTGGTATGGTTTAAAAAGAGATGTTGCCGAGTATGTTGCTTTGTGTGATACTTGTCAAAGAGTGAAAGCGGAACATCAGAGACCTGCAGGATTGTTACAGCCTATGCAGATACCCGAGTGGAAATGGGAAGAGGTTGGTATGGATTTTATAGTTGGGTTGCCACGGACTCAAAGAGGATATGATTCAATTTGGGTGATAGTGGATCGTCTGACTAAGGTTGCTCATTTTCTGCCTGTGAAGACTACATATAGCAGTGCGAAGTTGGCAGAGTTGTATATGGAAAGAATAGTGAGTCTACATGGAGTACCTAAAAAGATTGTGTCTGATCGAGGTACTCAGTTTACATCTCATTATTGGCAAAAGATACATGAATCATTGGGAACCAAATTAAATTTTAGTACAGCTTATCATCCTCAGACAGATGGTCAAACGGAGAGAATTAATCAGATATTGGAAGATATGTTGAGAGCTTGTGCTTTACAATATGGTACTAGTTGGGATAAGAGTTTGCCTTATGCAGAGTTCTCTTATAACAATAGTTATCAGAAGAGTCTTCAAATGGCACCGTTTGAGGCTCTGTATGGACGAAAATGTAGAACCCCGTTATTCTGGAATCAGACAGGGGAGAGTCAGGTGTATGGGCCTGATGTATTAAAGGATGCTGAAAAGAAAGTGAGAATGATTAGAGATAATCTAAAAACAGCACAGTCCAGACAGAAAAGCTATGCTGATACTCGCAGAAGGGAGTTGACTTTTGAGGTAGGGGATTATGTATATTTGAAAGTATCGCCAATGAGGAGTGTGAGAAGGTTCAACATGAAAGGTAAATTGGCACCAAGATATATTGGACCTTTCAAGATTATAGAGAGACGTGGTGAAGTGGCGTATCAGTTGGAATTACCTGAAAGTTTGGCAGGTGTACATGATGTGTTCCATGTGTCTCAATTGAAGAAATGTTTACGAGTACCAGAGGAGCAGATTTCATTAGAGGAACTTACTGTTAAGGAGGATCTTACATATGAAGAGTTTCCGGTTAAAATTTTAGAGACTGCGGACAGAGTCACAAGAAGTAGAACAATCAAAATGTGTAAAGTACAATGGAATCGGTACACAGCAGAAGAGGCTACTTGGGAACGAGAAGAGGATCTGAGAAAAACCTACCCGCAACTGTTTGAGTAAGCACCGGTCGAATCTCGGGGCGAGATTCATTTTAAGGGGGGTAGAATTGTAACACCCTAAAATTTGAAGAAAAGAAAAATAGGGAAAAGGTGATTTTTATATTTATTTTTGGGAAGCATGCAACTATAGAATAAGAATAATTTTATAAATTTAAAATCAAATATAAGGGTAGAAACATGATTGAGCATTCATGCTGCTGCATTTGGAGTTTTGTATTGAGTGGTTTAAATCAAATTCAAATTTGATTTGAAAATCATTTGAAAAATGGATTTGAAAAATTGGAAAAGAAAAAGAAAAGGATTTTTCTACCGGGCCGTTTTTCTCCCTCAGCTGAGCTCGGCCTGCTAAGCCGCGGCCCAGTCCCCTCCTTCTCCCCGCGCGCGTCGCGTCCCTTGGGCCGAGCCGGCCAGCGGCCCGCCAGCTTGATTCCCGCACGCGCGGCCCGCGTTCGCCTGGTGTCACCAACATGTGGGACCCGCTTGTCAGTGGCTGTCTTCCACTTTCCTTTCTTCTTCCTCCCGACGCCGGCGGGATTCTTCTTTCCTTTCCTCAACCGATCCGATTCGATCTTCGAATCTCCCTTCTTTCCATAACCGGTGATGCTTGGGAGCTATAAAACGGAGCCCTCGGCCCTCCCCGCTCCTCATCCCACCTTTTTCCGCAGCCAAGACCGCCTAGGGTTGGCTCGCCACGAGCTCCGCCTCCACCGCCGCCTTGCCGAGCTAGCCGCCGCCCTCCGGTTGCTCCTCGGTCTCGTTTTCGTGCGGGGTAAGGTCGCGGTGATGTGCTCTTTCTTTTGGTGCTTTCGGTTCGGCGTTTGGTGCTCGGGATGGTCTTCTTTGCAAGCTCCGGCGAGCTCGGCTTCAACCGGCCATGGCGCCGCCGCCGGATTCACTGTGGCCGCCGGCTTTCTCTTTTTCTCTCTCCCCGATTCAATCTCGTCCGTTCATTTTGAATCGGACGGATCACATTAGACGATACCGATTCGCGTGTATTTTTGTAAAAGAGCCCCTGAGGTTTCTGAGTTTGAAACCCGCGGTCCAAAACGTAAAACGGTGGAATACGCTTTGATTAGTTGAAAACGTAATTCGTTTCGGAAAAAGAAAAATACGTTTTCTGATATTTACAGTTTTGCCATTCAGATTGTTTTGGTTGTAGAATTTTCGTTTTAACTCCGATTTGATCCATTCAAATTGCGTTAGATTCATATTTGCGAGCTCTACATCATGATAGAACTGTACAGTAGGTTTGAGATAATTTATTTTCAAGTTTATATTAAAGTATTTATTTTTCTATAGGAAATCTTTGGAAATTCATAACTTTGTCGTTTTAGATCCGATTTTCGTGATCTTTGCGTCTGTGTGATCCTAGCAAGTTGTAGATTCATTTTAAAGACTTTTTATTTTATTTTCTTACTGTTGGTGTATTGTTCTAATTATAGTCTTGTTTGTCTATGCATGATTGCCTCTGGATGTGTGTTGTTGATAATGGTTGATCGAGTTTAGACGGTGAGAAATTCGTTGGAGATCAAGAGCTTTATTACGAGCAAGATCTTCAGGACCAGTTTGAGCAAGGCAAGTATAGCATGGGATTATCCTTGTTGTCCTATTCACTTTATGCAATTAATATCATTATGCATTTATTCCTTGTTAAGGATGACTTAGCGATTGATCCTTTCCCTTGGTACCTATTAAATTGCATTGAGTATTTTGGCTAGTGCTTAAACATGGACTATGATCATGTAATTTGACTAATGGAATATGCAATAAACATTAAAAGATGATTTTATTACTGTTTAAGAGCATGGGGTTATTTTTGATGCTCTAATTGCTCTCCATAAGGACTCATCTATAAGCGACAATCCGGGAATTACAGTACAACTGTGGGGGCTATATGGCTCTGGCTTTAGTCATATAGAAGGACCTTTTCTAGCTTGTTAGAGGTATTCCTTTATGGCGTAAGAATGGCTTGACGAATCGGGTATAGTGCGGCCTCTGTCCTCATGTGTATAGGCTGCGTGTTATTGTGCCATCAGGAAGGGGGGCTCTACATCTGTTTGCCGAGTGAAATCTAATGACCCTAACTTGTTAGACGAACCTTCGAAAGACTTCATAGTGTTTACCCTGCCTGCTCACCTTGGTAGTGTTTTGGGAGTAATTAACCCGGGCATTTGGGTAACACGACTCACAGTGAAAGTGTACAACCTCTGCAGAGTGTAAAACTGTTATAACAGCCGTGCTCACGGTTACGAGTGGCCTTGGACCCTTATGGAATAGTTGAATAATTGTTTATGATTATGTTTTTGCTATTCATTAATCATTTCACATGGATCATATGTTTAATGTTTATATTGAGACATTTTGATGCTATCGTTATGCTAAAATCATGCTAACTAAAAGCTACATGCTGATAAACCAATGAATATGCCTTTTTGAGCCTCATGAACCCCATGTTACACTTGTTGAGTACGAGATGTACTTACGCTTGTTTATTTCTTTTACTTGGATAAAAATCCCGGATGGGTAACAGATGGAGGTAATAGTGACTACTACGCCTACTTCCCTGAAGATTACTAGTCTTGCTGTCAACCAGTCAATGTACCTGTGACTGGAGCTACCACGAGAGATTTTTATTTATACTTCCGCTACATTTGTGTTAAGACTATGTGTTTAAATATCGTGATGTAATAACATTTGTGATGATACTTCTGTTAAAATTTGTGAACTTATGTGTGATTGATCTCTGGGCGCACATAAGGGTATGCATTCCATTTGGTCGATAAATGGGTGTGACACGTTTCCTTTTAAAGTGTCTCCTTTGTATGATGTTTGTTCTTAGTTGTGTTTGTTGTCTGTTTGATGTGCTTGGTTGCTGCGAGTAGAAGTGTGATTCGATAGCATAGAGGACCTGAAGCTGAGGACCGACAGTCGAAACAGAAGTTGGAGATCAAAAGATAGCAGCTAAAGATTCTGAGCAATTTAACTCTGGAAAAAAGACAAGTATAACATAGGATTATCCTTGTTGTCCTATTCACTGAAATTATCATACATATGCATCTGTCTTCCTTGACAACCGTAGCGATTATAACATAGCTATTGATTTCTTGTTCCCTTGTCACCTATGGGATATGCATTTGGGTAGCTTGGCTAGTGCGAAAGTTATGAACAATGATCTTGTAATTTGACTAATGGATTATGCAACCAACCTTTTAAGATGACTTCTTACTGTTAAAGGATGCTAGAGCATTATGTTGTTTTCTATGTGGCTCTAGTTTCTCTCCATAAGGAATCATTTGTGAACGAACATCCGAGACTTACAGTACAGCTGTGAGGGCTATATGGCTCTGACTCTAGTTATTTAAAAGACCTTTTCTAACTTGTTAGTGGTTACCTTAATTGGCGTAAGAATGGCTTGACGATTCGGGTATAGGACAGCTTCTAGTCCCATGTGTATAGCCGGGAAGAAATGTGTCATGTGAAAAGGGGGTTCCTATATCTGCTTGCCGAGTGAATCTAATGGCCCTAACTTGTTAGACGAACTTTTGAACGACTTTATATGATTTTCGGTGTTTTAGGACTAGCTACCCCATGCATATGGAAATCATGACTCACAGTGAAAGTGTACACCTCTGCGCAGAGTTTAATAAACTGTTATAACAGCCGTGCTCACGGACACGAGCGGCCTTAGACCTTCACGGAATAGATATACATTAATGGCTTTATGTTTTTGCTATTTGTTATTCATAATTACTTGATCATTGTTGATGGAGGAAATTGTGATAAACATGTTGCTACTCTATCTATTAAAAATGTATGATTCATAAAAGCTAACCGCAGTAAACCAGTGTCAGCCTTTTGAGCCTCATGAACCCCGTGTTATATTTATTGAGTTCGACATGGACTCACTCTTGCTATTTCCACCACACTCCAGTATGTAGTAAGGTGCTGCTTAGAAGAAGGATAAAGATGTAGTAGAGTTTTCAGAAGACTATCAGAAGTGCTTCGGAGCCCCCAGTCAGCCATCCCTGAGAAGAATGGAGCCTGAAGTTTAGTCACCGTTCCGCGATACTCTGATGTAAGTATTTAATATAGCTATGTCTACGTTATATAATAACATTATTTCTGATACTTTTTCATTCTAACATATGTGTGGACTTCCTGGGCACACATATAACGAGTGCTTGGTCTTCTTTGGAAAACCAGGCGCGACAGTAGTATAGTACCCTCTTTTGGCCTGTTCACTTGTCTTATAATCCATACTTTTCAGCTTGTTTTTTTAGCCGGAACAGTGTTTTTCACTCACAACAAATCAGCGAACAATACTTTCAGCCATGCCTTTTCAGCAAAGCAAACGGGCTCTTTGTTTCTTTTCTTTGGCACCCGCGCAATTTAAGGTTCATGCCTCAGTGATTTTTAATCAACAAATTATCCTTACATGAGGTAAACTTCGTTATACAAAAGTGATATCATTGGGTTCGTATTTGTTAGCTATATTTTATGGTTGCGATTATGTGTTGCTACAAAAGTATAAAAGAATGTATATGTCAAAGTATAATTTTGAAGAATTAATAGCCGCGCCTTATATGTAGAGGGAGTATACGCTACTAAATCATTTCAATGCATCATTAATAGTATTAAAATTAAACGATTAGTCACTAGTCATAGAAAGAAAACTTTTGAATAGATCCATTATACATTGTTCTTCGCAGATACGGATAAATGTCAGATGTTCCATATTTTTGTCGAATACAAATCTAGAACCAGATAGAGAAAAATACTAAAAAATGAATTCGGATATATCCATTCAATATTCATATTAGAAACTGATATGAATACGAATATTCATATTACAAGTTTTAGCGGATATAAATTTAATTCGAATTTTTAGACATCCATGGATGGGGTGTTGCTAGCTAGAAATTCCTTACCACTAGAAATATAATATGGTTTTTTGGCCATGGAATGGAGAGAGAAAAGGAGATAGAATAGCATGAGCACTTTGACCAAACATATATTAAAAATATTAACATTTATGATACATAATTAGTAATTGTTGGGAATTTAACTTTGTCAGAAAACATAGCCCCCAACTTTGGAGCTGAAACCTTAAAATTCTGTAACAATATCTGTTTGCAGGGAAAAAGGGAGCGAATGCAACATTTTGACTTCGTATGAAAAGATTTGGCTTTGCCTCGAAGACAGAGAAATCAAGACGTAGAAGAAGTTAATACTAGAGCGAAAACAGAAGTTTGGCTTAGCTAATGAGAATTCGAAGACAAAGAAAGGCGGAGCAGAAATCGACTAAGTCAAAAGACAAGATTTCCTAGAAGAATGATGGCTAAATATAAGAACAAAGACTGAAAGTAGCACAAAATGACCACTTTGCCCTTGTAGTACAAAAGGATGTAAACATTTGAGTTAGAGGTAAAATAGTCATTTTACGTAAAATATGAAGATTGGGGCCCTATAAATACCCCCTCTGACATATACAGTATGATCATGAAATGAACATGACTTTGTCTTATGTGTTGCATTTAATGCTTGAGTAAGTTTCTTACCCAACATCTGACGCCCACCGTTTGTGTGTGCTCGAAAAATCCCACGACCACACGAAGCTAATGGGCAGACCTAACAAGAAAATTACCACTGGGGTAACCGAAGATGACCCACCAACAGTCGAAGACTAAAGTCTCGAAAAAGATGCACCCCAATACCCAAGCTCTTTAAAGGCAAGCGAAGCCAAAGAACAAATACTCAAAGAATTAGAAGAACAAGTGCTGAGAAAGGAAAAAAAACTTGAAGAATGACACACAAGAGCAAGAGAAAAGTCTCTTAAACAAAGAATAGAAGAAGCCAAAGCCACCCTTCGTGAACTGAATGAACAACTCCAAAGCGCAAGCCATGAAGTCATAAATTTAGAAGAACCAAATTCATCAACAAAAGCCTCTCAAGAAAAGAACTTCCAAAAGTCATTTATATCAATTGACATAAGCTCTCCCCTGTCAATAAACTTGCAGTTAGCACAATGGCCTTTGGGGTACAAATTTAACATGATACTAATTTTTTATGGTCAATTTGATCCAAGACAATTTTTGATGAGTTTTGAAGCTGCAGTAATTTCTGGAGGCGGCGATGAAACTACGTTAGCAAAATCTCTTGTCATGACAGTTAAAGGACCAGCACAACAATGGTACTTTTCGCTAAAAGCAAAATCCATATATTCATAGGATCAACTTAAAGCAAACTTGCTTGTTGACTTTCAAGGATTTCAACCAGCTGGCCCTCATAGACATAGATCTCACTACTACATAAATCATTTTCAGCGACGCCCCCTTTTCAATCAGAGGCGGTTCACCTAGCACGCCACCTCTAACCGCGCCTAGGGCACTGTAGCTTCATGACTGTCCTGAAGATCCGTCTTTAGGGGTGGTTATATTAAAAAAACCGCCTTTGATAGCCATCCATTTTCAGTGGCGGTTGCGTTAAGAGAACCGCCCTTGAAAATGGATCTTCAGAAGCGGTCATCTTTACAAAACCGTCTTTAAAAGTGATCTATTTTTAGAGACGATTCCTTAAGAGAACCGCCCCTACCAATAAATTAATAGATGTAGTTCTCTTTAGTCAACCACCCCTAAAAAAGGCCACCCCATAAATACCTTCTTCCTTCTCGGACCGTATGCGCATGCTGAGCACCATTAGCTCACTTGCGCGTGTGTTCTTGCTTGGGGGAGCAAGAGCAATTCTTGCCGGCCGCCGTCAAGCATCTTCTTCCAACTATTTTTCTAAAGGTTAGCATCTTCCTCCATCCATTCTAATCTTTTATTGATGATAACGTAGATCATTTTTCATACTTTTTTAGCAATAAGCATAGAAATATTCAAATATATGGTTTTTTAATTAGAAATAATAATGGTGAATTTTATTTTTATTTATACATCATTTATTATTTATATGTTTCTCTAATATATATTATTGTTTGGTATATTTATATGGGGGTTCTATATTGAGATGTTTTTTTAGTTTTTTTAGTGACGATGAATGGCGGCAGACTTTTCTAGCCACAGGAACCATGTTTTTATCCTGGCGATCTTCCATTAGTGCCATTGCCAGATAGGGCCATTTCGCGTTACCCAACCCATCAATTGTCACACCCGGTTTTCTAAAGAACAAAACCAGGCTAATCATATGTGTGTCCAGGAAGTCCACACATATGTCAGAATGAAAAAATATCAGAAACAATGTTATTATATAACGTATACATAGCTATATTAACACTTACATCAGAGTATCGCGGAACGGTCACTAATCTTTTCTTCAGGCGTCAACATCACAGGGACGGCTGAATGGGGGCTCCGTATGCCAAGCACTTCTTATAAACTTCTAGAAACTTCACTACCTCTTTATCCTTCTTCTGAGCAACACCTTACTACACACTGGAGTGTGGTGGAAATAGCAAGAATGAGTCCATATCGAACTCAACAAATATAACACAGGGTTCATGAGGCTCAAAGGCATATCATAGGTTTATTAGCATGTAGCTTTTAATTAGCATTATTTCAGTATATCAATAATATCAAAGTGTCTCAATGTAACAATATACATATGATCCATGTGAAATGATTAACGAATAGCAAAAACATATTCATTATTAATGATCAACTATTCCATAAGGGTCCAAGGCCACTCGTGACCGTGAGCACGGCTGTTATAACAGTTTTACACTCTGTAGAGGTTGTACTCTTTCACTGTGAGTCATGATTTACCCTTTCGCCCGAGGTGATCAGCCTCTTGACCCACTACCAAGGAAGGTCGGCAGGGTTCACTATGAAGTCTTTCAAAGGTTCGTCTAACAAGTTAGGGCCGCTAGGTTTCCAAAGTCAGTCTGTGTGATTCACCACGCAGGGATCCACAGTCTGCTCTACCCCATTTGTGCCATAAGGGTAACCTCTAACAAGCTAGAAAAGGTCCTTCTATATGACTAAAGCCAGAGCCATTTTAGCCCTCACAGTTGTACTGTAAGTCTCGGATTTTCGCTTACAGATAAGTCCTTATGGAGAGTAACAAGAGCACCAAAGTAACCCCATGCTCTAGTACCCTTTAACAGTAATAAAATTCATCTTTTATTATTTATTGCATATTCCATTAGTCAAATTACATGATCATAGTTCATGTTAAGCACTAGCAATACTACTCAATGCAATATAATAGGTATCAAGGAATAAGATCAACACTAAGTCATCCTTAACAAGGAAACATATGCATAATGATATTATTTGCTTATTGTGAATAGGACAACAAGGATAATCCCATGCTATACTTGCCTTAGAACTTGCTTTATGCCCAAAGCAACTTGCTCTGAAAAGCCTCAACTTATTCTTTTATTTGTAATTTCTGACATTCAGCTTCTGGTCTTCACCTTCGGATCTTCAGCGCTCACGGATAGTCTTTCTTCTACTCGTAGATCATAGCAACCCAGCACACTAACAGGCATACAAGCAAACAAATAGGGATAACTAAGAACAATACACCAAACAAGAGAAAATAGCGTACTAAAAGAGAACTACCAGCTACGGTCACGAGAACATAAGAAACGCCGATAACGAAACTACGATGGGAAAGAAACGACTACCAAGAGTTTATATTATAAAAGAAACAATTACACGCTTAATTTTCTTAATTGAATAAAAACCACGTGATAGTTATTAATTCAGATTACTTAAATTATATTCTAATTCCAAGCTGAGTTAAGATCAATCTTATTTTATAAATATTGCCGTAGGGATTAAGCAAGTTCAACTTAAAGTTCACAATATGAAAAGGGACACGTTTATTAGTGCCTAATATATACAACTTGTTTAAACTAAGTAATAAGAAATTAAGATTGCATTTATGTAGCAATTAATCATATTAATATTTGTATAGAAAAACCTTTAAGCACATCACCTATGTTGCTTTTATTTAGAACCAAGTTTGCATGGTCATTAATCAAAGTAATGGGATTAATCTAATCAACATGTGACATAGTAAATGACATTGTTCACGTGTAGCTAACATAGGCATGGTCACAAAGCAAAAAGACGGAACTACAACCCTCAGTTGGTTTTTAATTAAAAAATATTAAATCAATATTAATCAAATTACATTTATATTATATAAAAGAAACAACTACACGATTGATTATTTCGATTAAGTGAAACTAGGTGAAGCATTCAGATTACAGAAATCTCATGTTAACTAAAAGGCCGAGTTAAATCTAGTCATACTTTGGTTACAAATATTTCAGTGTCTTTTATATACCGATTATTCTTTAGCTTGCAAAAACAAAGTAAATTATGAGAACATCTAATTTGAATTTAATACAATTGTGTTCAAGCTAACAAATTTAATTAACAGAACACAATAGGTAGATATTAATCACAACTATATGTATATTTATTTTTTTTATGAAAAGCCGAGACTTAAACATAGCTTGTTTTAAATTGCAAAAGCAAGATACATCCACGTTATTCCAACTAATATTAAATAAATTCAGATAACATGTCGCATGTAAAACGCAGTTGCTATACCGTCAGTACGAACACGACGGAAAAGAGTCAAATTAAACGGAGCTAAAATAACTGAGATAAAATGACAATGAGTTCAGGGCAAGGATAGACATATGAGTACCTACGAGTGCAGAGATTCAATGGACAGTCTATGTAGTTAGAAAATTATATCTCGAGGACATAGAAAAGATGAATTTTCTCAGAACCGAGGGATAGATAGAGATTGATCATTTATTATGCATGAATGACATGAGCATGACATCTGCACAATTTTTAATGAATAAAATAATAGACAAGGTGATGTGCGTCTCACCAAATTATGCATGCATGACGCTTGCTACCTGTGTCAAGGTGATGAGAGAAATAGCATCTGCTTCCTGCTGTTGACAGGAACTGGATGATTGTGAGTTGCAGAGGGAGAACGGTGTCCCCCGCTTCATGCGGAGAGTAGACGATCAGGCTACGGGATGATGCTGGTAGGAGTCCGGCTTCTACTCAGCTACGGACAAACAGAACTCCGGCGGGTCTTCAAGAAGTCGTCGACGGATGCTACGACTTAGGCGGCCACTAGTAGTTCGCCAGCGAGCACGGTAAAGGGCCTACGGACCATGTTTTGACCAAAGGCATAGAGAGAAAGAACGGATGATCGCAAAATCATAAGAACGAGTTATTACACTTGGTTGCTTTTAATTAAAAATACATTAAATAAATATTGCATGTAAATCAATAAATTCCTAATTAGGTAACACGATATACGTCAGCACTACTACGTAGAGCGCAACTATACAAAACTAACGCGACTGAAACGGAGCAAAACGAAATTAAAACGAAGAAACGACGAAGATATTACGAACCAGTGGCAGAACCACAAATACTTCATCTTCTACCTCCATCCATCCGAAGGGCCTCGGCCTGGGGGCGACAAAAAAAGGAGGATAAATATTTAATTTACTACACGAGAGATTTCTCAAACTAGGGGCTCCTCCACGGTAGTTTTGGTGTGCTTTTACCCAAGGGGTAGGTACGTATATATAGGGAGGAAAACTCTCTACCCCACGTCAACTAGCGATACAGTACTAATTGATGTTGCACCCTCCACCTTTACGAATAGGCCTAATTAATTATTAAAGCCCATTAGTAAATAAAGACATGGGCCTTTGTGATTTATTAGGATTATTGCACATGGGCTTTGAGTATTGGGAAAAATGAGAGATTTATTATTTTTGGAATTAATTATTTTCGTGGATAAAATAATTCTAGAAACGTCCAGAATTTTTATTTAAGCCGCGAAAAATACTCCGAAAGCTCCAAAAATTCGGAGAAAATTCTCAGAGACATTATGGAACATAAGGAACCAAAATAAAGTATTCGGACCTCATGAAAAGATATTTTGGAGCATCTAAAAATTAGATAACGCTCGTAGAAAATCGTAAACTAGCTCCAGAAAAAGACAGAACAATTCCCGAAGAGTTCACTGAGTTTGATTGACACGTGAGGAACTGAAAGGAATAATTTATATTATAAAGAAAAGATTTAAGGAAACTACCAATGAGAACTTAAGATGAGAAACAAGAAATATTGACTACAGAAAAAAAAGACGTGCTGGAGAAGAAAGATCGATCCACTAAACGCATTTTGAAAGACTTTGTTCGCTCTTAACACACAAGAGTTAACGAGCAAACATCACATCAAACAATGCCCGTCAGGTTAATTCCAAAATAATTGAAAAGCACTATTTTTCTTTAATAAAAATATATGGAAACCTAAACTAATGTTGACAAGTTCTATCCAAATATTAAAATTTTTATTTTAGTTAGTGTTTTCTATGCACAACCCAAAATCAGAAATTTTGGGGTGTGACATCAATAGTATGGAATATTTTAAGTTTTACGTGCTAATGTAATTTTTGCATATATATTCATTCATAATATAATTGTTGCATATGTCACAGACTATAAAACCGGTCAAGTGGCTGGAAGTAACACTATGGATGCTCGGAGTGTGGGAGATCTTCGAGAACACGAGAAGTGAGGTTGTGAATGATGAAGGAGCCGAGTTATGGACGTGCAATCTTGCCTTCAATATCCCCATTAGGTACAATAATGAGGTGCGCTAGGACATCATGCAGACTGGATGACGATCACTGACCAAGATAGGCACCCAAATCGATGCTGTACTGCTTTCTTTGTAGGCAATTGAGCGAAGTGACTACTGTATACCTGATTTCTCATCCTTGAAGATTCAAGCTTTATTTCAGCATAGTCTGGATGTGCCGCGAGTAAGTGAGAGACATATGACATTCAATCATATGGATGTGGTACGTCATGTAGGATATGAGAGTAATGTTTATTTATTCTTATTATTATATGAGCGCTTCCTGATATTTTTGTTTGTCCGCTTATAGGTTTTGCTCTATGATTTCACCTATGCTACATGTGGCTTGCAGCCAATTCTCATGCAAGCTCTTAAGCGACTGAGGTATGCCTAGGACTTCGTGGAAGCGATGGGCCAGAGAACAATAGCTGGCATCCAGTATTGCGTGAGATTTAGACAGAACCAAGCCTTCGATAGTCAGTCAGTAGGCTACATCTATGGGATGCCATGTCCTTGGCGTTGTGAGGCAATGGAGAATGTTGTAGTATGGGCCTTGCATTACATAGACAATGACTGTAGTTGCACCAACCAAGACATACGCTATTGGCAGTGAAGACAGACTAGAGTTGCGTCTGATTTGTAAGGTTCATGTGTTCATTAGGTTTATTCGTATTGTTGTATTTGATTAGGTTTATTCGTATTGTTATGTTTGATTAGGTAAATGAAATTTAACTCGTGTAGGATTGAAATACCTTATGAAAGCTTAAAACAAAAAAAACAAATCAGATCGAACTTACTATCCTAGTGCAACAACTAAAAGAAGGAAAAAAAAACTACTCCATCTTCAATGGCGGTTCTATTAAGAAAACCGCCTCTGAAATTGGTCCATCTTCAGGGGCGGTTGCATTAAGAGAACCGCCCCTAAAGATGGATCTTTAGAGGTGGTTCTTGTTAGTCAACCACCCCTAAAAATGCTCCCCTGAATACCCCTTCTTCCTCCCCAGAACGACCTACAGAGCAGCACTGTTCAGCTCACTTGGAGGGCAAGAAATAGCAAAAATAGGGGGGGAATATTTTTCCCTTTAAACCTTTAAAGGGGTTGGGTTTTAGCGGTGAGATAGTTGGCATCCCTGTAACACCCTAAATTTTGCATCATTTTGAAATAGGAGAATTGGATTTATTTACGTAATTGTGTGAGCATTTTAACCTAGAGAAATCATAATTTTCAATAAATAAAATCAACTATAAGGTTAGATACTTGCTTGTGCATACATGCCGCTGCATATTTTTCTTTGCGTTGATTGGTTTTTATTACAAGAAGAAAATGATTTCAAGAACTATTTGAAACTGTATTTGGAAAATTAGAAATGAAAAAAAGAAAAGGAAATGTTCCCTTTTCTCTGCTCTGGCCCGAAGGCCTGCTGCCCCTCCTATGCATTTGGCCCACTCGGCCTCATCACCCGGCTGCTCAACAAGCCCAGCTGTCCTTCTCTTGCCCGCGCGCCGCATATTGGGCCGGCCCAACCGGACGAAGCCGCAGCCCGCCTCGCCCCTCTTCTCTCTTGGTCTCGCTGCCACTCCGGGCCCGCTTGTCGGCGTCGTCGTCTTCCACCTCCTGCTCGTAACCGAGCCAGACATAGCTCGGTGGAGACCGCCTTAGCCCCAATGCCTTCTTGGCTTGATCCGCACGCCTAGCCTCCTCATAAATAGCCGCATGCTCTGCCGCTTTGTCCCCAACCCTAACCCAAAGCCACCGCCCTCGAGACGAGCTCAAGCCACCGCAACCCTAAAAGCCGCCGCCGTTCAAGCTCGGTTTGACAAGTTCATCGCTTCAACATCACCGATCACCATTGCCACCATCCCGAGCCGTGCATCGTCCCCGATCCATCCTCGGCCACGTTTTCATCTCTGGTGAGTTTGCCTTGAGCTTCTCTCTCTTTCTATGCTTTTCCCGACCTCGATAGTGGTCTCTAGAGCCGGATTCAAGAACGTCAGCGAGGTTTCTCTCCGCCGGCCATGGCCTTCACCATGCTAGAACAGTGTCGGCCAGTTAGCCTTCCTCTTCACTTCCCATCTTCTGATCTCGGCCATCCAAATAAGATCCAATGATCCAGATCGCGTGATACCTCTTCGCGTGTCACTTTTTCTAAAGAGTCCCTTTGTTCTTCTATAATTATGGCCGCCGTTCTCGAATCAGATTAAAAACCCGGTTTTTATTTATTTTAATTTGAATTAAGTTTAGCTTAATTACAAGTTTGCCACTGTCTTAGATCGCTTATAAAATCTCTGTTTTAACTCCGATTTGACCCGTTCAAGTTGCGTTAGGTTCGTAATTTCGTAATCTACATGTTAGTGCTACTGTTTAGTAGGTTTTCAACTTTTAAATTTTGAGATTAGATTTAATCTATTACTTTAATAAAGTAAATCTTGTTTAAATCATAACTTTTTCGTTTTAGCTCCGATTTACGTGCAATTCGCGTCTGTGTGATCCTAGTGAGATGTAGATTCGTTTTACAAACTTTTCATCTTATTTTACTACTATTGGTGTACTATTCTAATTGTAGCTTTATTTGCTTTGCATGATTGCTCTTGGATGATTGTTGTTGATGTGTTAATCGAGAATAGACGGTGAGCAGTTCGTTGGTGATCAAGAGTACTATTACAAACCGGATCAACAGGACCAGCTAGATCAAGGCAAGTATAGCATGGGATTATCCTTGTTACCTATTGACCTTAATTCACTTAATTCATTACGCATGTGTCTCCTTGTTAAGGATGCCTTAGTATTGATCTTGTTTCTTGAATCCTATGGTTATAGCATTGGGTAGTTTGCTAGTGCTCACATAAACAATGATCTTGTAATTTGACTAATGATATATGCAATAACAATAAAAGATGATTTTTAGCAATAGGGAACAAGAGGGCTACAGTTTTCTCTGGATTCCTCTCTATAAGGACTTATCTATAAGCGAACATCTGCGACTTACAGTACAGTTGTGAGGGCTACATGGCTCTGGCTTTAGTCATATAAGAGGACCTTTTCTAGCTTGTTAGTGGTTACCTTTATGGCGCAAGAGGGGTGTGTTCCAGGTTGGGTGTAGTGCGGCTTCTGTCCTTATGAGTATAGGCTGCGTGTCATTGTGCCATACGGAAGGGGAGCTCTACATTTGCAGGGCACAGAAACCTAGCGGCCCTAACTTGTTAGACGAACCTTGGAAAGACTTCATAGTGAAACTTAACTATCCAATGGGGAGTCATGACTTTGGACTTTTGGGGATCACGACTCACAGTGAAAGTGTACAACCTCTGTAGAGTGTAAAACTAGTATATCAGCCGTGCTCACGAACACGAGCGGCCTTGGACCCTTACGGAATAGAGATCACTATTAATTTACTTGTTCTTGCTATTCATTATTCTCTTTACATGATCATGTGTTTATTATGGGAACATCACCAATTTGTTGCTACTCAATTGCTTAAAATATGACCAACTAAAAGCTACATGCAGTTAAACCCATGTCTATCCCTTTTGAGCTTCATGAACCCCATGTTACACTTGTTGAGTACCTTTGTGCTCATCCTTGCATTCCCCCACACCTCAGGATGGACTCTAGAATGTGCGAATAGTGATTACTACTACTACTTCCCTTAAGATTACTAGACTTGTGGTCAACCAGTTGACGTGCCTATGCTATGGAGCTAGCTACCACATGAGTTATCTTATGTTTCCGCTTTGTTACGTGAAGACTCTGTGATATTATTCGTTATGTAATAAACATTTGTGATGATGCTATTTATATTTGTCATCTTATGTGTGATTGATCTCTGGGCGCACATAAGATTATACATTCCATTTGTTCCTTAAAAATGGGTGTGACAGATTGGTATCAAAGCTATATTGACTGTAGGACGCAAGCCTAGTTAGTAATGGTTGTCTTAGTTCTCTTTTCTTCACTTGTTTCATGCTTATCACCTTACTCTTGATAATTGCTAAATTTTTATGCTCATTTTGCCTTATTCTATTGTGAAAATATTGCTTCCATTCTAATTTACTCTTGGTCTAAATTTTGTAGATGCCTCGTGCCCGCAAGACTGCCCGTATCACCACTAGAGGCTACTTTCCACCCCGTTCTCTGTATGAATCAATGGAGCCTCGGGAGGAACTAGAAGACACTACACCAACCCCGCCACCATCACCAGTTCAGGCACCAGAACCAATGTTGCCCCAAGAAGAACTTGAACCTAAAGAGGAGGTTGTCTACTTAAGTGATGAAGAAGAAGATGAGCTTGCCCTAGATGGAGAACAGCCCCCGTCGCCTCCACAAGATGGTTCCGCTAAAGTTGGTGTGCCGCCCCTTCCTATGGGTTGGATTACAAAGATCCATCACAAGTCAAGCTGTGACACTCCTTCACACCACCGACTGGTTGGCATGCTTAGTGCTTACTTCATAGATTGGGATCCCGCGTTTGAGTACGTCTGCTAGGAGCACAAGCATCCTTTGGAAGCTACTTATTGGAAGTTCCATGTGCGTGTTTTCGTTAAGAATGAAGAGATGGATACTTATCTGCTGGACAAGTGCTTTTCCCATAGTGGTCGTCGTGCCACTATAGAAGATGGCATAGAAGATGCAGCCTTTGAAGCATGCTTGGGACTTCGTCACCTCCGCTATGATGTTATGCAAGATGATCAATATCGCTATTTTCCCCATGGAGAACCTAAGCAAGGATGGGTAATGATGAACCCTAGGAATTTGGAACTAATTCCTTGAGTCATGGTAGATTTTGGTCATGACATGATGGTGAAGAATCGTCGGTTGGAAGCCATGGTTAAAGCTTTGGGAAAAGACGTCAAGAGGTACCAAGAGGTGATAGATGGTCTAAGGATTGATCAAGGCATGGAGGCGATCTATGACTATCATGAACATGAAGCCCATCTCTAGGAGTAGGAATACCATCTATGTAATAATACGATAGTACGAGTAGTGTCGAGTTAAGTTGAGTTTTGTGGTGTCGTGTGAACTTTGTGTGGTTAGTTGAGTTATTATTGTACCTATGTGTGAGTTGGTTTTTCCATGTAATGAGTGCTGGAGCTTTTTGGGCTTGTCTACAAAAGTTCCTAGTTAAATATACTAAGTTTAAGTATGATAAATAAATAGTTTAGTTGGGTTAACTTTTTCTCTCTGCTCTGTCCTTTCTGGAGCGATCTGCCTTTCCTTTTATGCTCGAAATTAACTGTTCTGCGAAAAATTCTGAAATTTTTATGAGAGTACCTAGACCCACCTACCTTTCCAATGTCTCTGGAATCACCTTTTTATCTGTTCTAGATCATGAGATATAATCATTACAAGATGAAGTTTCTGTGCAGTCTGGAAATCAAAAACAGTTTCTGTTGTATCTTGTTTTTGGTTAACTTCGTGACAGAATCTGGGTTTGTGAGTTACATAAAAGTTGTAGATAATTTCATAAGCTTTCCAACCATATAAAGTTCACATCTACTGGATATCTGTAACTCGGGATAGGCCTGTTTTACTGAACTACTGAAATTGGGATATGTCCAGAAGGTTTTCAGATTTCGTTCTCTATCTTTAGAATTGTCTATAATGTGGTAATCTCTAAGATTTGGTATTGTATATGATGACAAATGTCTAGAAGAGGATGAGGCCGAGGCCATAGTCATGGAGTTGGTCCACCACCCACTATTCATGAGCTCTTGACAATACAGACACAGTTGATGGAGGCTCTGGTGAACAATCAGCAAAACCAGCCAGTTGGAGGAGCACCAGCGCGTGATAAGCGTGGTGAATTTTTGAAGGGTCATCCTACAGTGTTCACCCATGCCGCTGATCCATTGGAAGCTAATGATTGGCTACGTGTGGTGGAGAAGCAGCTCAACATTGCTTAGTGTAATGATCAACAGAAGGTGTTGTTTGCTTCAGGATAACTTCAATGAGCAGCTCAAGACTGGTGGGATTCATATCAGTATGGCCGTCCTACAAATGCTCCCGCCATTACTTGATAGGAGTTTACAGAGAGTTTTAGGTCCTATCATATACCAGAGGGAGTGATGGCGCTGAAGGCAGAGGAATTCCGCAATCTGATACAGGGATCTATGCCTGTAGCTGAGTATCGAGACAAGTTTACACAGTTGTCACGTTATGCGCCGAATGAGGTGGCTAATGATGTCGATAAGCAGCAACTTTTCTTGAAGGGTCTACATGATGGTCTTCAATTGCAGCTGATGTCCAATGCTTACCTAGATTATCAAACATTAGTGAATCACGCTATTATGGTGGACAACAAGCGCAAGGAGATGGATGCCAAAAGGAAGAGGGTTCAGGGACAGGTATCTGGAAGCAACACCCGCCAGCGCATTGGTTTTCAACAAGGCTATCAGCAGGGTTATTAGCAGAGGTATCCGCCTAACCAATGGAATTGTGGTCAACTTCCTCCACGTAATCAGTTTCTGCAACGTCCTCCTTATCAGCCGCAGAATGGCAATCAACACCCTCAGCAGCAGAATGGGAACTAGAATCAGCATCAGAGTACCCCCAACAACACCCCAATGAAGACTAGTGCTCCTAATACTCCTACCAAGTGTTTCCGTTGTGGAAAAGAAGGTCACATGTCTTATAACTGTCCTGAGAAGGCCAATCAGCAAACCCCCCCAGAAGCAGAACAGTAACCAGAAGCTACTGTACTATGGAAAGGTGACTCATGTGTCTAAGGAAACTGCAATGGCGGAACCTGAAGTTATGATTGGTATGTTCGATGTCCATTCCATTCCTGCCACTGTTCTTTTTTATTCTGGAGCTTCACATTCATTCATATCTCAAATATTTGTTAAGACACATAGCATCCCTTTATGTGCCATGAAAAACCCCATACTAGTAAATTCACCTGGGGGAAGTATACAAGCTTCCTACCAATGCCTCCCTATTAGTTTAATTTTAAGGGGGGTAGAATTCAAAGTGAGCCCTATAGTGTTGAGAACAGCTAGGATTGATCTTATTCTAGGACTAGATTGGATGAAGCAAAATCAGGCAGTGATTCAGTGTAAGGAAAAGGCAGTAGCCCTGACAACACCGAAGGAAGATCGAATTAGTGTGGAGATCATAGTGCAGAAGCAGCAAACAACTATAGTGAATTGGCTTGATGATAATGTTAATCAGGAGGATCCAGTTGTGGATGAATTTCCGGATGTGTTCCCCGATGACTTGCCAGGTATGCCACCCGACCGCGACATTGAGTTTATTATTGAATTATTACCTAGAACTGCACCTATAGCTAAACGTCCATATAGAATGGGGGTTAATTAATTAGAGAAACTTAAGAAACAAATAAAAGAGTTGCAAGAGAAAGGTTTCATTCGTCCTAGCTCTTCACCGTGGGGAGCTCCAGTGATCTTTGTTGACAAGAAGGATGGTTCTCAAAGGATGTGTGTTGATTATCGGTTACTCAACGAGGTAACTATTAAGAATAAGTATCCACTGCCTAGGATTGATGACTTGTTTGACCAGTTGAGAGGTGCTTGTATGTTTTCTAAGATTGATCTTCGCTCTGGTTATCATCAATTGAAGATTCATGCTACTGATATACCAAAGACAGGGCATTCACAACACGGTATGGCTTGTATGAGTATACAGTAATGTCTTTTGGCTTGACTAATGCTCCTGCATACTTTATGTACCTGATGAATAAGGTATTCATGGAGTATCTCGATAAGTTTGTAGTAGTATTCATCGATGATATATTGGTATACTCCAAAACTAAGGAAGAACATGCTAAACATTTAAGGTTGGTCTTGCAGAAGCTCAGAGAGCATAAGCTCTATGCTAAGCGTAGTAAGTATGAGTTCTAGTTGAAGGAAGTTGCCTTTCTAGGTCATGTAGTCTCTAATGGTGGAATTTTAGTGGATCCTAGCAAGGTAAAGGACGTGTTGAATTCGAAGCTACCAACCGATGTGGGAGAAATTCGTAGTTTCTTGGGATTGGCTGGATATTATAGAAGATTTATTGAAGGGTTTTCTAAGCTTGCTAAGCTAATGACAGCATTGTTAGAAAAGAATGCTAAGTTTGTGTGGTATGATAAGTGTCAGGTTAATTTTGAGGAACTAAAGAAAAGATTGACAACAGCCCCGGTGTTAGTTTTGCCAGATTTGAGTAAGAATTTCTCTATCTATTGTGATGCATCTCGTTTGGGTCTTGGTTGTGTGCTTATGCAAGAAGGCAAACTAGTGGCCTACGCATCTCGACAGTTGAGGAAGCATGACTTAAATTACACTACTCATGACTTGGAGTTAGCAGCAGTGGTGCATGCTTTGAAAATATGGAGGCATTATTTGATTGGGCATAAGAGTGATATTTACACTGATCATAAGAGCTTGAAGTATATTTTCACCTAGTCAGATCTAAACTTGAGACAATGTCGATGGTTAGAATTGATTAAGGATTATGATTTGGAGGTACATTATCATCCGGGCAAGGCTAATATTGTTGCTGATGCTCTTAGTAGAAAGAGTTATGCTAATAAGGTACAAGTAATGCCTATGTCAAATGAGTTGTGTGTTGAGATTGAGCATTTAAACTTGGGTATTGCCATTAATGCAGTGGAATTGGTGATAGAGCCTATATTGGAGCAAGAGATACGCAAGGGTCAGTTGATAGATGACAAAATAAAGGAGATAGTTGAGAATATACCGAAAGGTAAGGCACTTGGATTCCGTTTGGATGATAAAGGAACTCTATGGTTTGGGAAACGATTATGTGTGTCTAAGGACAAAGCTATAAGAGAAGTAATTCTACGTGAAGCTCATGAGTTCGCTTACTCTATTCATCCTGGAAGTACCAAGATATATATGGATTTAAAAGAGAAGTTGTCACACCCGGTTTTAAGGACAAAACCAGACATACACCATATGTGAAATAAAGAAGACAAATCTCACATATAGCCACAGATAAGTGTAATATCAAAAGACAAATGCTTAATATACATAACACAATAGTATAAAATATACCTTAAAGAGCAACACAGCGGAAAGACAACTCCGAACACCGGGTGCAACCTTCACTCCAGGATCAAACTAACTGGTTGATCACAAGCCTAACAATTCCAGAATCTAACAGTCTGGTACCCTTCCTGAGATGTGGGGAAATAGCAAGAGTGAGTCCATGTCGAACTCAACAAATATAACATGGGGTTCATGAGGCTCAAAAAGTTTGACACGGTTTACTGCAATAGCTTTTAGTGAGTCATCTTTTTAGCAGTTGAGTAGCAACAAGTTTACCAAAATCCCAAATAACCTCATGATCATGTAAACGAGAATAATGTATAGCAAGAAACAATAATCATTAGTGAGCATCAATATCATCAGTATTATCATTATCATCAGTGTTCATCATTTATTCTGTAAGGGTCCAAGGCCACTCGTGACCGTGAGCACGGCTGTTATAACAGTTTTACACTCTGCAGAGGTGGTACACTTTCACTGTGAGTCATGATTACCCATATGCCCGGGATCGCGACTCCCAAAACACTTCCAAGGTGAGCAGGCAAGGAATCACTATGAAGCCTTTCAAAGGTTCGTCTAACAAGTTAGGGCCGCTAGGTTTCCGGAGTCAGTCCGTGTGATACACCACGCAGGGATCCACAGTCTGCTCTACCCCATTTGCGCCACAAGGGTAACCTCTAACAAGCTAGAAAAGGTCCTCATACTGAGCTAAAGCCAGAGCCATATAGCCCTCACAGTTGTACTGTAAGTCCCGGATGTTCGCTTACAGATAAGTCCTTAAGGAGAGAAACTAGAGCACCATAAAAATAACCAAATATGCTCTAGCCCTCTTGAGCCATGTTGCTATAAAGCATTTTTTAAACGTTTATTGCATATACCATTAGTCAAGTTACAGATCATGGTTATTTATCTTAAGCACTAGCATAATACTTCCCAATGCAATGTCCCACTGGTGTCAAGGTACAAGATACAAAAGCTAGAATATCCTTAGGGGTAACAAGGTAAACACATGCACATGAATTAAGTGTATTAAAGGTGAATAGGAAACAAGGATAATCCCATGCTATACTTGCCTTAAACACCGATCCTTCGGTAAGCTTTAATCTTCAACGTTCTTCTTCTTCTTGATAACCACGTATATCTTACCGACTGGACTTGATCAATAAATCATCACACACACATCGAACAATCATACACGAAGCAAACAATAAATCTATATTAGAACAGTACACCAATCATACAAAAATAAATAAAAGAGTTTGAAACACGATTCTACGCATCACTACGAACACACAGACGCGAAAAGCACACTAATCAGAGCTACGGTTGAAAAGATACATCTACCGAAAGATTTGCTCATAGAAGAAAATATAAAACTATTTAGCTTCATGAGTTTTAATTATATAATAACATATATATAAAATATTTTATAAATACTATATACGGAATTAAGTCAAATTTAGATTCAAATTATAAAACTAAAGTAAAACAAATCATATTTTATTTACAAAATCCAGTTGCATAATTATTAATCAAGATATGATTTAACCATAAAATTTCAGAATTAGTAATATGGCAAACACTGTCACTAACACGTAGATCTCGTTGCTATGAATCTAACGCAACTCGAATGAACCAAAACGGATCTAAAACGTAGAAGATATGATTTAAACAAGATCTACTTTATTAAAGTAATAGATTAAATCTCACATCGGAACTTAAAGATAGAAAACCTAACCAACAGTAACACTAACAGTATAACAAGTTTGTAAAACTCTTCTACACGTTACTACGATCACATAGACATAAAGATCACGAAATTTGGATTTAAAACATAAAAGTTATGAATTTTCTAAGATTTCTTATAGATAAATAATTACTTTAATATAAACTCGAAAATAAATTATCTCAAACCTACTGTACAGTTCTATAATCATGTAGAGCTCGCAAATACGAATCTAACGCAATTTGAACGGGTCAAATCGGAGTTAAAACGAAGATTCTACGGCTAAAACAATCGGAGTTAAAGCGTATTTTTCTTTTTCCGAAACGAATTACGTTTTCAACTAATCAAAGCGTATTTTTCCGTTTTACGATTTGGACCGCGGGTTAGATAATTGAAAACTCCAGGGGCTCTTTAACAAAAACACCAGCGAACCGTTATCTTCTAATATGAGCCATCGGTTTTAGATCGGACGGTCCAGATCGATCGGGGGAGGAGACAGGCGGCGCTCCGGCCGGACTTCACCGAGACGTCGACTCGCGCGGCTGCGCCATGGCCGGAAAACTCCAAAACTCGCCACGGTGCACGAAATCGCGAAGCAAGAGTACCGTTCGGTAGATAACTTCAAGGCGAACTTACCCACGGCAAGATTGAGGCCAAGAACAAGGCGAGGGAGGCGTGCGGCTTGATATGGCGGGCGGTGGAGGCGGTGCTTCGGATGTAGCCGCCCCGAGGCGATATAGCTGCGGTTTAGGGTGGGATGTGGAGCGGGGAGGGGCTACGGTCCCGTTTTTATAGTCCGGAGAGGTCGCTAACTAAGGAAAAGGCGAGATTCGAAGATCCAAATCGGATCGGGAGAGAGGGAAGGCGGCGTCGGCCGGAGGAAGGAGAAAGGAAGGCGAGAACGGGTCACTGACCAGTGGGACCCACGCGTCAGCGACACAGTGCGGAAAACGGCCGCGCGCGTGCGAGTCGGGCTTAGCAGGCCGCTGGCCGGGCTCGGCCCAAAAGGAATGCGGGCGCGCGGGGGAGAAGAGCTGGGCCGCTGCTGGCAGGCCGAGAAGATGGGCTGCGGGAGAGATGCGGCCCGGTAAGAAAATAAATTCTTTTTCTTTTTTTTTTTTCTAATTTTTCAAATCCATTTTTCAAATGATTTTCAAATCAAATTTGAATTTGATTTAAACCACTCAATACAAAACTTCAAATGCAGCAGCATGAATGCTCAATCATGTTTCTACACTTATATTTGATTTTAAATTTATAAAAAAAAAATTATTCTTATTCTAAATTTTGCATGCTTCACAAAAATAAATGTAAAAATCATATTTTTCCTATTTTTCTTCTTTTCAAATTTTTAGGGTGTTACAATTCTACCCCCCTTAAGATGAATCTCGTCCCGAGATTCGGAAGATGATGATAAAAGAGATAATGACACTTTGTCTTTATTCGATCCTCATTTTCCACTTTACTCTTTCGTTCAGAGTCATGAGACAGTTTCTCATATCCCGACTGACTAATCTACCTAAACATGATCATCTCACCTATTGAGCTCCTCCAAAGTTATTTGTTCTTCTGCTATGACTTCTTTAAACTCATGGTCCACTTTGCTATCCTTGGTGTACCTATCTTCTAATGGATCATTTTCGTCTCCCTCAGGTAAAAGTTGACCACCTTGATACTCAATTCTTTTCCCTGTCGGTGTTGTTAAGAGCATTGCGCACCGAGTACCATGAATCACTCCTTTGTGTGCACAGAGCCATCCATTACCAAGAACCACGCGAATTTTAAGTGACTCCAACACAATGAGTGTCGCGGTGAATTTTTCCTTGTTTATGACAAGACTGACATTTGGGCATAACTGATCTGCCTGCATTTCTCCCACTGGGGTTTGAACTAGCAAAGGCCTCCTCATTGGACACTTCACCATCTTGCACGTCTCTACCATGTTGGCGGAAATGAAAGAATGCGAAGCACTAGGGTCAAATAAAGCAAAAACTTGTACTGAGCTTACTTGAATATAGCCTCCCACTACTTTGGTAACTCCATGAATTTTATCCATATCCACATTGCTCAGTCTTCCATTGACATAGTTTTGCTGCGCTTTGCTTCCTTGAGCAGGCTTCTTATGGGCTTTCCTTTTTCGCTTTCGTTGTTGTGGATTCTGACTTAGTTCACTCCCAACTTGCTCTTCAACATTGTTGTTTTGATAGTGCTCAGATTCATCATACCCATAACATCCTTCAATGGCAGAAACATCAACCTTTTCCCACATATCAGTGTGAGACGTCATATAGGGCTCCTGAGTCATGAGACACTACACTTCCTGTCATCAAGTGACCATCATCAGCAACACGAGCAAGTATAGATGATCATAATCATGAACTATCCAAAAGGACAACTCTTGTCTCCATGGATCCAAAATTATCAACCTTGTTCACAGAACATTTTTGCTCAAGAGTGGCAACTGAATCATGGAGACTAACCAATACTTCCAACTAAAGAGTTCAATCTTAATAATCCTTCTTTACATTGGCTACCCCCCTTAAAATAAGAGACACTAAATAGGGTAGCTTTGAACCTTTTTCTTCTAGATGAGCTACTTAGCATAAAAGTGTTCTGACATCCCAATGATACTCTTGTGTATGGGTAAGAACAAGAAATCTGAAATTTCTCACGAGCAGAAAATCAGCAGTGCAGTAAAACAGCTGTAACTCTCATTCTGTTAATCCAATGAAGCTGTAGTTTACACCGATAGAAAGCTTATAAAATTCTCTGCATCTTTCTTATAGAACACACTTCCAGATTCTGCAGCTAACTTGACCGAAAACAACACATAACAGATTCTGTTCCAGGTTTCAGACAGCACAGTTGCATCGTCTTGTGATTTTTGTATCTCCCAATCCAAAATAGTTATGAGGGTAGTTCTTGCATTTAGAGAGAGATGTTGAAGTCCACTCTTGTCCAGAATTCTCTCATGATTTTTGGTCTTTCAAGAACAAAGATATAAGTTGATAAAGACAAGCTGCTCTGAAAGACTAGATATAGAAAGCAGGAGATAACCAAAACCCAGCTATTTATTTCATTAATCCTTATACCTTATACATATAAACTAAATGAAATCATGGTCAAAACCCACGAGATCATTCCACTCATTCCAAAATTCCAACTCAAGCATAAACATAAGCACAAAGCAACTAAACACTTAAAAGTTCATAAGCCACACATTAAGATGACTCAACTTGGCTACTAACGGTTTTATTACACGGGACATAACTCCTATTCCTTAAACACGGTGTGATTGTAGCAGTATCCAGAGTAGATAACGTCTCTTACATTCCTTATTGCTTTATATGGACATCTGAATCTCTGCATCTCTCTTTACCATTTTTTTATAACTCATACCTTAAGATGGGTCAACCTGGTATCCCTCAGGTATAGATTTAATACCCTCATACTCAATCCTTTCTCCTGAAAGTGTAGTTAGAAACACTGAACATTGGGCATACTCAATTACTCCTTTACAAGTAGATAACCAGTCCATTCCAAGGATAACATCAATGTCCCTTAATTCCAAAACAATGAGGTTTACCTTAAAATTTACCCCATTTATGTCCAGACCAACTTTTGGGCATACGCGGTCTGCCTTTATTTCACCTCTTGGAGTTTCAACCATAACGGTTTTCCCCCTTGGAAGCATAAGTATGTTATGATCTTTTGCATATTGTCTAGATATGAACGAATGTGAGGCACTAGGGTCAAACAAAACCTTGGCATTTCCTGAACTTACTGGAATCGATCCAAACACGACCTCCTTAGCTCCAGGAATGGTGGAAATATCCACATGTTTCAACCTTCCATGGATGTAATTTCTCTTTAATTTATTTCCCTGCACATGATCCTTTTGGACATCCTGTCCTGGGTCTTGCTGTTGTTGATTCATCTGCGGGCAAGATTTGACATAATGTCCTTCCTGCTGGCAATGATAACACTTTCTCTTAGCTGGATCTTTTGTGATGTCATACTCCAAGGAACTGTTGTTTGGTATGCTGCTATCTTGCTGGCCATAAAAGTTCACCTTCGTCCTTTTGGCTTGTTTCCTAGCTTGTTTGGCCTTTCGGGGTTGATACTCCTTATAGGTAATTGTCCATCCATCTATGACTACTTCATGGGGAGTAGTTTTAGCGGGAGGAGCTTCTAACTCTTCAGGGTTTGGATTTGTTTGACAGGGGATCAGGGCTGCATGTGACAATGTAGTTGAACTCGCTTGCTCATTGCTTTCCACTAGTGGTTCTAATGAGATTGACTTTCTCTTCTTGTCCTTGTTGATCTCAAAATTTGGATCCACCCTGACTTTCCCCTTATTAGACTCGTTTTGAAGACAGGGAAAACCATAATGCTTACAACAATGACATTGTTCCTGCTCTCCAAATGCCTTATTATCAACATCTTTATTGGATTTCATATTCTTCCAAACTTCTGCTACTTGTATCTTCTCTGACCCCTTGAATATGTTGGCTTGACCTTGAGATAAGCATCGTTGAGAATTCCCATGTTGAGCCATTTCTTCTAGTAATTGGTTTTGCATCGCTAATGGTTTCTTGTCAAAAGTGAGCAAGAGCGACACAATTCAGTCCTCTTAACCTCTGAAATCCACAGTCTTCTCGTCACGAGCCGTCTAATAGACAAGGAGAAAAGATTCAAAATAGAGACAAGGTTTTTTTATAACAGACAGAGGTTGAAGTGAGCATAAGTTTTAGCAAATAGCAAGGTTGGAGAGAAAACAAGAACTAAGAAAGATAAAAGCATGCTAAAACGTCCAGTTCTAACTAGGCTTGCGTCCTACAGTCAGCATTGCTCTGATACCAATCTGTCACACCCGGTTTTAAGGACAAAACCAGACATACACCATATGTGAAATAAAGAAGACAAATCTCACATATAGCCACAGATAAGTGTAATATCAAAAGACAAATGCTTAATATACATAACACAATAGTATAAAATATACCTTAAAGAGCAACACAGCGGAAAGACAACTCCGAACACCGGGTGCAACCTTCACTCCAGGATCAAACTAACTGGTTGATCACAAGCCTAACAATTCCAGAATCTAACAGTCTGGTACCCTTCCTGAGATGTGGGGAAATAGCAAGAGTGAGTCCATGTCGAACTCAACAAATATAACATGGGGTTCATGAGGCTCAAAAAGTTTGACACGGTTTACTGCAATAGCTTTTAGTGAGTCATCTTTTTAGCAGTTGAGTAGCAACAAGTTTACCAAAATCCCAAATAACCTCATGATCATGTAAACGAGAATAATGTATAGCAAGAAACAATAATCATTAGTGAGCATCAATATCATCAGTATTATCATTATCATCAGTGTTCATCATTTATTCTGTAAGGGTCCAAGGCCACTCGTGACCGTGAGCACGGCTGTTATAACAGTTTTACACTCTGCAGAGGTGGTACACTTTCACTGTGAGTCATGATTACCCATATGCCCGGGATCGCGACTCCCAAAACACTTCCAAGGTGAGCAGGCAAGGAATCACTATGAAGCCTTTCAAAGGTTCGTCTAACAAGTTAGGGCCGCTAGGTTTCCGGAGTCAGTCCGTGTGATACACCACGCAGGGATCCACAGTCTGCTCTACCCCATTTGCGCCACAAGGGTAACCTCTAACAAGCTAGAAAAGGTCCTCATACTGAGCTAAAGCCAGAGCCATATAGCCCTCACAGTTGTACTGTAAGTCCCGGATGTTCGCTTACAGATAAGTCCTTAAGGAGAGAAACTAGAGCACCATAAAAATAACCAAATATGCTCTAGCCCTCTTGAGCCATGTTGCTATAAAGCATTTTTTAAACGTTTATTGCATATACCATTAGTCAAGTTACAGATCATGGTTATTTATCTTAAGCACTAGCATAATACTTCCCAATGCAATGTCCCACTGGTGTCAAGGTACAAGATACAAAAGCTAGAATATCCTTAGGGGTAACAAGGTAAACACATGCACATGAATTAAGTGTATTAAAGGTGAATAGGAAACAAGGATAATCCCATGCTATACTTGCCTTAAACACCGATCCTTCGGTAAGCTTTAATCTTCAACGTTCTTCTTCTTCTTGATAACCACGTATATCTTACCGACTGGACTTGATCAATAAATCATCACACACACATCGAACAATCATACACGAAGCAAACAATAAATCTATATTAGAACAGTACACCAATCATACAAAAATAAATAAAAGAGTTTGAAACACGATTCTACGCATCACTACGAACACACAGACGCGAAAAGCACACTAATCAGAGCTACGGTTGAAAAGATACATCTACCGAAAGATTTGCTCATAGAAGAAAATATAAAACTATTTAGCTTCATGAGTTTTAATTATATAATAACATATATATAAAATATTTTATAAATACTATATACGGAATTAAGTCAAATTTAGATTCAAATTATAAAACTAAAGTAAAACAAATCATATTTTATTTACAAAATCCAGTTGCATAATTATTAATCAAGATATGATTTAACCATAAAATTTCAGAATTAGTAATATGGCAAACACTGTCACTAACACGTAGATCTCGTTGCTATGAATCTAACGCAACTCGAATGAACCAAAACGGATCTAAAACGTAGAAGATATGATTTAAACAAGATCTACTTTATTAAAGTAATAGATTAAATCTCACATCGGAACTTAAAGATAGAAAACCTAACCAACAGTAACACTAACAGTATAACAAGTTTGTAAAACTCTTCTACACGTTACTACGATCACATAGACATAAAGATCACGAAATTTGGATTTAAAACATAAAAGTTATGAATTTTCTAAGATTTCTTATAGATAAATAATTACTTTAATATAAACTCGAAAATAAATTATCTCAAACCTACTGTACAGTTCTATAATCATGTAGAGCTCGCAAATACGAATCTAACGCAATTTGAACGGGTCAAATCGGAGTTAAAACGAAGATTCTACGGCTAAAACAATCTGAGTGGCAAATCTGTAAATATGAGAAAGCGTATTTTTCTTTTTCCGAAACGAATTACGTTTTCAACTAATCAAAGCGTATTTTTCCGTTTTACGATTTGGACCGCGGGTTAGATAATTGAAAACTCCAGGGGCTCTTTAACAAAAACACCAGCGAACCGTTATCTTCTAATATGAGCCATCGGTTTTAGATCGGACGGTCCAGATCGATCGGGGGAGGAGACAGGCGGCGCTCCGGCCGGACTTCACCGAGACGTCGACTCGCGCGGCTGCGCCATGGCCGGAAAACTCCAAAACTCGCCACGGTGCACGAAATCGCGAAGCAAGAGTACCGTTCGGTAGATAACTTCAAGGCGAACTTACCCACGGCAAGATTGAGGCCAAGAACAAGGCGAGGGAGGCGTGCGGCTTGATATGGCGGGCGGTGGAGGCGGTGCTTCGGATGTAGCCGCCCCGAGGCGATATAGCTGCGGTTTAGGGTGGGATGTGGAGCGGGGAGGGGCTACGGTCCCGTTTTTATAGTCCGGAGAGGTCGCTAACTAAGGAAAAGGCGAGATTCGAAGATCCAAATCGGATCGGGAGAGAGGGAAGGCGGCGTCGGCCGGAGGAAGGAGAAAGGAAGGCGAGAACGGGTCACTGACCAGTGGGACCCACGCGTCAGCGACACAGTGCGGAAAACGGCCGCGCGCGTGCGAGTCGGGCTTAGCAGGCCGCTGGCCGGGCTCGGCCCAAAAGGAATGCGGGCGCGCGGGGGAGAAGAGCTGGGCCGCTGCTGGCAGGCCGAGAAGATGGGCTGCGGGAGAGATGCGGCCCGGTAAGAAAATAAATTCTTTTTCTTTTTTTTTTTTCTAATTTTTCAAATCCATTTTTCAAATGATTTTCAAATCAAATTTGAATTTGATTTAAACCACTCAATACAAAACTTCAAATGCAGCAGCATGAATGCTCAATCATGTTTCTACACTTATATTTGATTTTAAATTTATAAAAAAAAAATTATTCTTATTCTAAATTTTGCATGCTTCACAAAAATAAATGTAAAAATCATATTTTTCCTATTTTTCTTCTTTTCAAATTTTTAGGGTGTTACAGAAGTATTGGTGGTATGGGTTGAAAAGAGATGTTACAGAGTATGTTGCACTATGTGATATGTGTCAGAGGGTTAAAGCTGAACATCAAAGGTCTGTAGGATTGTTGCAACCGATGCAGATACCTGAGTGGAAGTGAGAAGAAGTTGGTATGGACTTCATCGTAGGGTTACCACGCACTCAGAGAGGTTTTGATTCAATATGGGTGATAGTGGATTGTTTGACTAAAGTTGCTCACTTTATACCGGTCAGAACAACGTATTCTAGTGCAAAGTTGGCTAAACTATTTTGGAAAGGATAGTAAGTTTGCATGGAGTTCCAAAGAAGATAGTGTCAGATCGAGGTACTTAATTCACATCATATTTGTCACACCCACTTAACGACCAAATGGAGTGCATACTCTTATATGTGCCCAGAGATCAATCACACATAAGTTAACAAATTATAAAGGAAGTATCATCACAAATGTTATTACATCACGATTATTAACACATAGTCTTTACACAAATGTAGCGGAAGTAAAAATATAAAACTCTCGTGGTAGCTCCAATCATAGGCACATTGACTGGTTGACTGCAAGTCTAGTAATCTTCAGGGAAGGAGTAGAAGTCACTATTTGCACCATCTGTTACCCATCCAGGATTTTTATCTAAGTAAGAAAAATAAACAAGCGTAAGTACATCTTGTACTCAACAAGTGTAACATGGGGTTCATGAGGCTCAAAGGCATGACATTGGTTTATCAGCATGTAGCTTTTAATTGGCATTATTTTAGTAGATCAATAATATCAAAATGTCTCAATATAAACAATAAACATATGATCCATGTGAAATGATTAACGAATAGCAAAAACACATTCATTATTAATGATCAACTATTTCATAAGGGTCCAAGGCCACTCGTGACCATGAGCACGGCTGATATACTAGTTTTACACTCTGCAGAGGTTGTATACTTTCACTGTGAGTCGTGTCGCCATATGCCCAGGTTAATTACTCCCAAAACACTTCCAAGGTGAGCAGGCAGGGGAACACTATGAAGTCTTTCGAAGGTTCATCTAACAAGTTAGGGCCATTAGATTTACTCAGCAAACAGATGTAGAGCCCCCCTTCCAAATGGCACAATAACACGCAGCCTATACACATAAGGACAAAGGCCGCACTATACCCGATTCGTCAAGCCATTCTTACACCAAAAAGGATTACCACTAACAAGCTAGAAAAGGTCCTTCTATATGACTAAAGCCAGAGCCATATAGCCCTCACAGTTGTACTGTAAGTCCCGGATGTTTGCTTACAGATAAGTCCTTAAGGAGAGTAACTAGAGCACCAAAATAACCCCATGCTCTAGTCCCCTTTAAACAGTAATAAAAAGTCATCTTTTAATATTTATTGCATATTCCATTAGTCAAATTACATGATCATAGTTCATGTTAAGCACTAGCAATACTACTCCATGCAATATAATAGGTATCAAGGAATAAGATCAATACTAAGTCATCCTTAACAAGGAAATATATGCATAATGATATTATTTGCTTAATATGAATAGGACAATAAGGACAATCCCATGCTATACTTGCCTTGCTCAAACTGGTCCTGATGATCTTGCTCATAGAAAAACTCCTGATCCCCAACGAATTGCTTACCGTCTATACTCGATCAACAATAGCAACAACATTCATCCAGAATAATCATGCATAAATAAACAAGACTATAATTAGAACAGTACACCAATAGTAATAAAATAAGATAAAAAGTCTTTGAAATGAATCTACAACTCGCTAGGATCACACAGACGCGAAGATCACGAAAAACGGAGCTAAAACGACGAAGTTATGAATTTACGAAGATTTCCTATAGAAAAATAATTACTTTAATTCATACTCAAAAATAAAATGTCACAAACCTACTGTACAGTTCTACTAACATGTAGAGCTCGCAAATACGAACCTAACACAATTTGAACGGGTCAAATCAGAATTAAAACAGAGAAGTTATGACTAAAACAAAATCAGTGGCAAAACTGTAAATAGCTGAAAACGTATTCTTGAATTACCAAGACCAAATACGCTTTCAAAAAAATAAAACGCGATGCAGGAATGCGCCTTGGACTGCGGGTTATATTACGCAAAACCGCAGGGACTCTTTAGCAAAATACATAGGTGAAGCGGTATCCTCTTGTCCTGGCCGTTAGATTTAAAATGGATGGATTGGATTTAATCGGGAACAGTCGACGGCGGTGTCCGGCTAGCACAGGGTCACGACGCCGAGTTTCACGGCGGCGCCATCGCCAGAGATGACTATCTCGTGATTCAAAGCATTACCTCACGAAAGAAGTACACTAGCGGGTAGAGCATACCAAGCCAAACTCACCACGAGCAAAAACGACCCTGACGAGGAACCGAGAGAGGCGTGCAGCTTGGAGAAGCGGACGGTGGCGACGAGATAAGGCTCCTAGTTCATGGTAGCGTCTCAGAAGCTTGACTGATGCTGCGAAAAGATTGGTTGGAGGCGGCTATGTGCGACACCCTCGGTTTTATAGCCTGGAGGCGCTCTAAGTAAGGAAGGAGAAAGATTTTGGAGATGGATTCGGTCGGTGGAAACAAGGAAAGAAATCCGGTGCGGCGTGGGGAGGAAGAAGGTGCTCCTAACATGCGGGACCACGGTGTCAGTGACACGCAGGGATAGGCAGATGCCACCGCGCGCGCGAGCTGGGCCACTGGCGCTTGCTGGGCTCGGCCCAAAGCGGGGATGGAAAGACGGCCACGTGCGAGAGGAGGGCGAGCGGGCCGCGGGCGATTGGTGGCTGCTAGGCTGAGCTAGGCCGAAAGCTGAGAAGAGAAATAAATCTCCTTTTCTTTTTCCTTTTCAAATACTTCAAAGCATTTTCAAATTATTTTGAATCCTCTTTTGAATTTGAATCAAACCACTCAATACAAAATATTCAAATGCAATAGCATGAGTGCACAAACATGTTTCTACCCTTATATTTGATTTTAAGTTAATAAAAATCATTAATATTCTAAGTTTGTATGCCCATAAAATTGCATAAAAATCATATTTACCTACTTTTAAATATCCCAAAATTTTAGGGTGTTACAATTCTACCCCCCTTAAGATGAATCTCGTTCCGAGATTCGACTGGTGCTTACTCGAACAGTTGCAGGTAGGTTTTCCTCAGATCCTCTTCTCTCTCCCAGGTGGCCTCATCCGCAGTGTACCAATTCCACTGAACCTTACACATCTTGATAGTTTGACTCCTCGTGACTCTTTCAGTAGTCTCTAAAATTCTAACTGGAAACTCTTCATATGTGAGGTCCTCTTTAACAGTGAGCTCCTCCAACGGAATCTGCTCCTCTGGTACTCGCAAACATTTCTTAAGTTGAGACATGTGAAACACATCATGTACACCTACCAAACTCTCAGATAATTCCAACTGATATGCCACCTCACCACGTCTCTCTATGATCTTGAAAGGTCCAATATACCTTGGTGCCAATTTCCCCTTCATGTTGAACCTTTTCACACTCCTCATTGGCGATACTTTCAAGTAGACATAATCCCCTACTTCAAAAGTCAACTCTCTCCTTCGAGTATTAGCATAACTCTTCTGTCTGGACTGGACTATTTTTAGATTATCTCTAATCATTCTTACTTTCTTTTCAGCATCCTTAAGTACATCAGGCCCAAACACTTAACTTTCCCCTGTCTGATTCCAGAACAATGGGGTTCTACACTTTCGTCCATACAGAGCCTCAAACGGTGCCATCTGAAGACTCTTCTGATAACCATTGTTATAAGAGAACTCTGCATAAGGCAAACTCTTATCCCAACTAGTACCATATTGTAAAGCACAAGCTCTCAACATATCCTCCAATATCTGATTAATTCTCTTCGTCTGTCCATCTGTCTGTGGATGGTATGCTGTACTAAAGTTCAGCTTAGTTCCTAGTGATTCATGTATCTTTTACCAATAATGAGATGTAAACTGGGTACCCCGATCAGACACAATTTTCTTAGGAACTCCATGTAGACTCACTATTCTTTCCATATACAATTCTGCCAACCTTGCACTGCTATATGTAGTCTTAACTGGCAGAAAATGAGCAACCTTTGTTAGACGATCTACTATTACCCAAATTGAATCATACCCTCTCTGAGTACGTGGCAATCCAACTATAAAATCCATACCAACTTCTTCCCATTTTCATTTGGGTATCTGCATAGGTTGTAACAATCCTACAGGTCTCTGGTGTTCAGCTTTCACCCTTTGACATGTGTCACACAAAGCAACATATTCAGCAACATCTCTTTTTAAGCCATACCACCAATATTTCTCTCTTAGATCCAGATACATCTTAGTACTCCCAGGATGTATGGAATAAGCTGACTGATGAGCTTCACACAGAATTGCCTCTCTGATAGTCTTATCCTCTGGTACACACAACCTTTTTCCAAACCATAGTGTACCATTATTATCCTTATGAAATCCTGGTGATTTACCCTTCATTATATTCTCCGCTATCTCTCTTAATTTTGCATCTTTCATCTGACTCTTGCGTATTTCTTGTTCTAGAGTAGGTTCTAGTACCAATTCTACTGCATTGGTGGTAAACCCTAAATTCAGATGCTCACATTCAGCACACAACTCTCTTGGCATAGGTATTACTTGCACTTCATTAGCGTAGCTTTTCCTACTAAGAGCATTAGCAACGACGTTAGCCTTTCCTGGGTGATAATGCACCTCCAGATCATAATCCTTTATCAACTCCAACCATCTACGTTGCCTCAAGTTTAGATCTGTTTGAGTGAAGATATACTTCAGACTCTTGTGATCAGTGTATATATCACTCTTATGTCCAATCAAATAGTGTCTCCATATCTTTAGTGCATGAACCACTGCAGCTAATTCCAAGTCATGAGTAGGATAATTTAATTCATGCTTTCTCAACTGTCTCGATGCATATGCCACAAATCTACCTTCTTGCATAAGAACACATCCCAAACCCAAACGAGATGCATCACAGTAGATAGAGAAATGTTTACTCAGATCTGGCAAGACTAATACTAGTGCAGTGGTCAATCTTTTCTTCAATTCCTCAAAATTAGCCTGACACTTCTCAGACCACACAAACTTAGCATTCTTCTCCAATAGTGCAGTCATTGGCTTCGCAAGCTTAGAAAATCCCTCTATAAATCTCCTGTAATAGCCTGCTAATCCCAAGAAACTACGGATCTCACTTACATTGGTTGGTGGCTTCCAGTTCAATACATCTTTCACTTTGCTAGGATCTACTGAAATTCCTCCATTTGAGACAACATGACCAAGAAAGGAAACTTCCTTCAACCAAAACTCACATTTACTCCGCTTGGCATATAACTGGTGTTCTCTAAGTTTTTGCAAGACCAACCTCAAGTGTTCGGCATGTTCCTCCTCAGTCTTGGAGAATACTAGGATATCATCAATGAATACCACTACAAACTTGTCAAGATATTCCATGAACACCTTATTCATCAAATACATAAAGTATGCAAGGGCATTAGTCAGACCAAAAGACATCACTGTGTACTCATATAACCCATACCTTGTGGTAAAAGTTGTCTTTGGTATATCATTAGCACGAATCTTCAACTAGTGATATCCAGAACGAAGATCAATCTTGGAGAATACACAAGCACCTCTCAACTGATCAAATAAGTCATCAATTCTAGGCAACAGGTACTTATTCTTGATAGTAACCTCATTGAGAGACCGATAATCTACACACATCCTCTGAGTGCCATCTTTCTTATCCATAAAAATCACTAGTGCTCCCCAAGGTGAAGAACTAGGACGAATGAAACCCTTATCCTGCAATTTCCTTAATTTGTTTCTTAAGTTCTTCTAATTCATCTACTCCCATTCTATATGGACGCTTAGCTATGGGTGCAGTTCCAGGTAATAATTCAATAATAAATTAAATGTCATGGTCTAGTGGCATACCTGGCAATTCCTTAGGAAACACATCGAAGAACTCCTCCACAACCTAGTCCTCCTTGTTGGCACCATCATTAAGCTGGTTCACTGTAGCGGTCTCCTATTTTTGTACTTTCACATCAACCATGATCCTATCTCCCTTCGGTGTTGTCAGCACTACTAATTTTCCCTTGCACTGAATCTCTGCTGCTTGTTGCATCATCCAATCCATTCCCAATATGAGATCAATCCCAGCTGTTCGCAACACTATAGGACTCACCTTAAACTCTACCCCCCTTAGAATGAGACTAATCGGGAGACAACGATAAGATGCTGGCATGCTTCCACCTGGTGAGTTTACTAATATAGGATTCTTCATGGCACACAAATGAATTTTATGTATTCTAACAAATGCTTGTGATATGAAAGAATGTGATGCTCCAGAATCAAAAAGAACAGTGGCAGGAGTGGAATGGACATCGAACGTACCAAGCATAACTTCTGGTTCCTCCACTGTTGTTTCTTGAGACAAGTGGTTCACCCTTCCAATGTTAGGCGCAAGCTTCTGGTGACTACCCTACCTCTGGGGAGTCTGCTGGTTGGGCTTCTTAGGGCAATTGTAAGACAAATGACCTTCTTTCCCACATCAAAAACATCTGTTGGGGGTATTGGGAACACTAGTCTTCATGGGAGTATTGTTGAAGGACCCTGACGCTGAGGCTGATTCCCACTCTGTTGCGGATGGCGTTGGTTGCCATTCTGCGGCTGGAATGGGGGACGTTGCGGAAACTGATTACGAAAAGGGACCTGTCCACGATTCCACTAACTAGAAGGAGGCCTCTGTTGATTACCTTGTGGGAAACCAGTACGCGGACAAGTGTTACTACTAGAAGTCTGTCCCTGAAGCCTTTTCCTCTTGGCATCCATCTCCTTGCGCTTGTAATCCACCACGATAGCGCGGTTCACAAGCGTCTGAAAATTGGGATAAGTATTGGACATCAGCTGCAATTGTAGTCCATCATACAATCCCTTCAAGAAGCGGCACTGCTTATCATTGTCATTAGCCACCTCATGTGGAGCATATCGTGACAACTGGGCAAACCTATCATGACACTCAGCTACAGACAATGACTCTTGGGTCAAATTCCTGAATTCCTCTGCCTTCAGTTCTATCATCCCTTCTGGTATATGGTAAGCCCTGAAGTTCTCTCTAAACTCCTGCCAAGTGACCACGGGAGCATTGGCTGGGCGACCATACTCATACGATTCCCACCAATCCTGAGCTTCTCCCTGGAGTTGTCCAGAAGCAAACAACACCTTCTGCCGGTCATCACATTGTGCAATGTTGAGCTGCCTTTCCACGGCACGAAGCCAATCATCCGCTTCCAATGGATCAGCGGCATGCGTGAACACTGGGGGACGACCTTTCAAAAACTCACCACGCTTATCACGTGGTTGTGCCCCAGCAACTGGCTGATTATGTTGGTTCTGCACCAGTTGTTGCATAAACTATGTCTGCACTGCCAATAGTTGCTCAATAGTGGGTGGCAGTGGTGGTGCTGGATTTGGGGGAACACCTCCATGACCCCTGCCTCTTCCTCTTTCGGCCATCTGCCATCCATAAAAATGCAAACTTTGAGATTTCCATGTTATCAACCACTTATAAGATAAAGAATGAGATCTGAAAGTTTTCTGGGCGAGTATCAATGTTAATAGTTCAGTAAATCAATCATATATCGAGCTACAGAAGTCCAATAGAGGCGTGCTTTATATGTTTGGAAAGCTTATGAAGTTCTCCACAACTTTTATTTGGACCATAAGACCAGATTCTATCGTTAACTTAATGAAAAATAAGGCGCAACAGAAACTGCTCCAGATTCTAGACTGTGCAGAAACTTTAACTTGTGACAGTTATATCTCTTGAACCAGATCAGATAAAAAGGTGATTCCATTGGCATTTGAAAGATGATTAAGCCTAGTTTCTCTCATAAAAATTTTATATATATTGCACGAACCATTTTGAACCATAGCAGAAACATTGCAGACTGCTCTAAAAAACAGCAAGGACAGAAACGTGACAAAACCAAACCCAACTATTATTACCTTGACTAAGAAACTTATTATTCTTAAAAATGAAACTTGTAGACATGCCTACAAGCCCCAACACTCATAACAAAAATCCAACTCACACATAAGCATAATGATAAAGCAACTATCACACCAAAGTTTAATCCACACGACAGACTCGAAGACTCAACTGGCGTTACTAAGAACGTTCTTACTACATAAAGGACTCCTATTTTCTAATGATGTGGCTCATGCTCTAATGTCTCATAAATCTTGGCCATGCCTTAGTTTTCTCAGAGTTTATCAATCATTGCTTGGCACCTCTTGATGGTCTTCCTCTGTGCCTTCACCATCTCCTCTAACTGCAGCTTCCTCTCTATCATATCATACACAAGGTTCACCATCACCCGTGGAAGTGGTTCCAACTGCACTGGATCCATCATGGCCCATCCAAGGTCGGGGTGTGCATGAGGGAAGTAACGGTGAACATCATGCTTCATGCTGTCAAAGCGAAGGTAGCGGAGGCCCATACATGCTTCAAAAGCGGCGTCTTCAATGCTAGCCTCCGTGGTAGCTCGATGACCCATGTGAGCATACATCCTATCCAGCTGGTATGCCCCTTTTTCCTCATCCTTAGGAAAAATACTCGCTCTTGCCTTCGAGTAAGTGTCCTCCAGCAGATGGATATACTCCCAACAGACGTACTCCACAGCTAGGTGCCAATCAGCAAAGTAGGCAGAGAGCATTCCCACAAGTCGATGGTGAGAGACAACATCTCCTCCAGCCTTGTGGTAGATCTTCACAGTCCATCCCATTGGAGAAGGTGGCACATCCTCAGTAGCTTCATCATGTGGTGGAGACGGGGGTTGCTCTCCTCCATTGGCTTCCTCCTCTTCATCATCTTCAATCTCGATGATCTCAGGGTCTTCTTCAGGCTTGGGTTCTTCCTGAGGAGGTGCTGGCGCTTGGATTGGTGCTTCCAAGGTCTGCTCCTGCTCCTAGGGTGCTTCCTCTTGTGGCTCTTCAGGTGCAAGCAAAGCACGAGATGGGTAGTGTCCTCCAGTGGTTATGCGGGCAGTCTTGCAGCCATGAACCATCTACAGAGTTTTTTAGATGTAGTTAGAATAGAGGCAAAATTTCATAATAGAATGAGACATAAGAAGCATAAAAATTTATCAAATAACAAGAGCAAGATAATAAGCATAAAAATAGTGAAAAAGAAGATACTAAATCGACCATTTCTAGCTAGGCTTGCGTCCTACAGTCAATAATAGCTCTAATACCAATTTGTCACACCCATTTAACGACCAAATAGAGTGTATACTCTTATGTGTGCCCAGAGATCAATCACACATAAGTTAACAAATTATAAAGGAAGTATCATCACAAATGTTATTACATCATGATTATTAACACATAGTCTTTACACAAATGTAGCGGAAGTAAAAATATAAAACTCTCGTGGTAGCTCCAATCACAGGCATATTGACTGGTTGACTATAAGTCTAGTAATCTTTAGGGAAGTAGGAGTAGAAGTCATTATTTGCACCATCTGTTACCCATCCGGGATTTTTATCCAAGTAAGAAAAATAAACAAGCGTAAGTACATCTCGTACTCAACAAGTATAACATGGGGTTCATAATGCTCAACGGCATGACATTCGTTTATCAGCATGTAGCTTTTAATTGGCATTATTTTAGTATATCAATAATATCAAAATATCTCAATGTAAATAATAAACATATGATCCATGTGAAATGATTAACGAATAGCAAAAACACATTCATTATTAATGATCAACTATTCCATAAGGGTCCAAGGCCACTCGTGACCGTGAGCACGGCTGATATACCAGTTTTACACTCTGCAGAGGTTGTACACTTTCACTATGAGTCGTGTCGCCCATATGCCCGGGTTAATTACTCCCAAAACACCTCCAAGATGAGCAGGCAGGAGAACACTATGAAGTCTTTTGAAGGTTCATCTAACAAGTTAGGGCCATTAGATTTACTCAGCAAACAGATGTAGAGCCCCCCTTCCAAATGGCATAATAACACGTAGCCTATATACATAAGGACAGAGGCCGCACTATACCCGATTCGTCAAGTCATTCTTACGCCAAAAAGGATTACCACTAACAAGATAGAAAAAGTCCTTCTATATGACTAAAGCCAGAGCCATATAGCCCTCACAGTTGTACTATAAGTCCCGGATGTTCGCTTACAGATAAGTCCTTAAGGAGAGTAACTAGAGCACCAAAATAACCCCATGCTCTAGTCTCCTTTAAATTGTAATAAAAAGTCATCTTTTAATGTTTATTGCATATTCCATTAGTCAAATTACATGATCATAGTTCATGTTAAGCACTAGCAATACTACTCCATGCAATATAATAGGTATCAAGGAATAAGATCAATACTAAGTCATCCTTAACAAGGGAATATATGCATAATGATATTATTTGCTTAATATGAATAGGATAACAAGGATAATCCCATGCTATACTTGCCTTGCTCAAACTGGTCCTGATGATCTTTCTTGTAGAAAAACTCCTGATCCCCAACGAATTGCTCACCGTCTATACTCGATCAACAATAGCAACAACATCCATCCAGAACAATCATGCATAAACAAACAAGACTATAATTAGAACTGTACACCAACAGTAATAAAATAAGATAAAAAGTCTTTGAAACGAATCTACAACTCGCTAGGATCACACGGACGCGAAGATCACGAAAAACGAAGCTAAAACGACGAAGTTATGAATTTACGAAGATTTCCTATAGAAAAATAATTACTTTAATTCAAACTCAAAAATAAAATGTCACAAACCTACTGTACAGTTCTACTAACATGTAGAGCTCACAAATACGAACCTAACGCAATTTGAACAGGTCAAATCGGAATTAAAACGGAGAAGTTATGACTAAAACAAAATCAGTGGCAAAACTGTAAATAGCTGAAAACGTATTCTTGAATTACCGAGACCAAATACGCTTTCAAAAGAATAAAACACAATGTGGGAATGCGCCTTGGACTGCAGGTTATATTACGCAAAACCGCAGGAACTCTTTAGCAAAATACACAGGCGAAGCGGTATCCTCTTGTCCTGGCCGTTAGATTTAAAATGGATGGATTGGATTTAATCGGGAACAGTCGACGGCGGCGTCCAGCCAGCACAGGGTCGCGACAGCAAGTTTTGCGGCGGCAACATCGCCGGAGATGACTATCTCGCGATTCAAAGCATTACCTCACGAAAGAAGTACACCAGCGGGTAGAGCATACCAAGGCGAACTCACCACGAGCAAAAACGACCCCGATGAGGAACCGAGAGAGGCGTGCGGCTTGGAGAAGCGGACGGTGGCGACGAGATAAGGCTCCTAGCTCACGGTAGCATCTCGGAAGCTCGACTGATGCTGCGAAAAGATTGGTTGGAGGCGGCTATGTGTGACACCCTCGGTTTTATAGCCCGGAGGCGTTCTAAGTAAGGAAGGAGGAAGATTTCAAAGATGGATTCGGTCGGTGTAAACAAGGAAAGAAATCTGGTATGGCGTGGGAAGGAAGAAGGTGCTCCTAACATGCGGGACCACGGTGTCAGCGACACGCAGGGAGAGGCAGACGCCAGCGCGCGCACGAGCTAGGCCGCTGGCGCTTGCTGGGCTCGGCCCAAAGTGGGGAAGGAAAGACGGCCGCGCGCGAGAGGAGGGCGAGCGGGGCACGGGCGATTGGTGGCTGCTAGGCTGAGCTGGGTCGAAAGCTGAGAAGAGAAATAAATCTCCTTTTCTTTTTTTTTCTTTTTAAATATTTCAAAGCATTTTCAAATTATTTTGGATCCTCTTTTGAATTTGAATCAAACCACTCAATACAAAATATTCAAATGCAACAGCATGAGTACACAAACATGTTTCTACCCTTATATTTGATTTTAAGTTAATAAAAATCATTATTATTCTAAGTTTGTATGCCCATAAAATTGCATAAAAAATCATATTTACCTACTTTTAAATATCCCAAAATTTTAGGGTGTTACAATATTACTGGCAGAAAGTACAAGAGTCATTAGGAACTAAGCTGAATTTTAGCACCGCATATCATCCTCAGACGGATGGGCAAACTGAAAGGATTAATCAGATATTAGAAGACATGTTGAGAGCTTGTGCTTTGCAGTATGGTACTAGTTGAGATAAGAGTTTGCCGTATGCAGAGTTTTCCTACAATAATAGTTATCAGAAAAGTCTACAGATGGCACCTTTTGAAGCTCTGTATGGTCGGAAGTGTAGAACTCCGTTGTTCTGGAATCAGACAGGAGAAAGTCAAGTGTTCGGTCCCGATGTGCTTAAGAATGCTGAGAAACAAGTAAGAATGATTAGAAACAATTTGAAAAGCAGCTTAGTCACGACAGAAAAGTTATGCCGATCTCGACGGAGAGAATTGACTTTTGAAGTAGGAGATTATGTCTACCTGAAAGTGTCACCTATGAGAGGTGTGAAAAGGTTCAACTAGAAAGGAAAGTTAGCACCAAGGTATGTCGGTCCTTTTAAGATCTTAGAGAGACGTGGTGAAGTGGCATATCAATTGGAATTGCCTGAGAGCTTAGTAGGTGTGCATGATGTGTTCCATGTGTCTCAGTTAAAGAAATATTTGCGTGTACCGGAAGAACAGATATCGTTAGAAGAGCTCACTATTAAGGAAAATCTCACATATGAGGAGTATCCAGTAAAGATCTTAGAGACAGCGGAAAGAGTTCCTAGGAGCCGAGTTATAAAGATGTGTAAAGTTCAGTGGAGCCGGTATTCGGAAGTAGAGGCTACATGGGAAAGAGAGGAAGATTCAAGAAAAGCATACCTACAGTTGTTTGAGTAAGCATCATCCGAATCTTGGGACGAGATTCATTTTAAGGGGGGTAAAATTGTAACACCCTAAAATTTGCATCATTTTGAAATAGGAGAATTGGATTTATTTACGCAATTGTGTGAGCATTTTAACCTAGAGAAATAATAATTTTTAATAAATAAAATCAACTATAAGGTTAGATACTTGCTTGTGCATACATGCCGCTGCATATTTTTCTTTGTGTTGATTGGTTTTTATTACAAGAAGTAAATGATTTCAAGAACTATTTGAAAATATATTTGGAAAATTAGAAATGAAAAAAAAAGGAAATGTTCCCTTTTCTCTGCTCTAGCCCGAAGGCCTGCTGCCCCTCCTCTGCATTTGGCCCACTCGGCCTCATCACTCGGCCGCTTAACAAGCCCAGCTGTCCTTCTCTTGCCCGCGTGCCGCGTATTGGGCTGGCCGAAGCCACAGTCCGCCTCGCCCCTCTTCTCTCTTGGTCTCGCTGCCACCCTAGGCCCGCTTGTCGGCGTCATTGTCTTCCACCTCCCGCTCGTAACCGAGTCGGACACAGCTCGGTGGAGACCGCCTTAGCCCCGATGCCTTCTTGGCTGGATCCGCACGCCTAGCCTCCTCATAAATAGCAGCGTGCTCTTCCGCTTTGTCCCCAACCCTAAACCGAAGCCACCGCCCTCATGACGAGCTCAAGCCACCGCAACCCTAAAATCCGCCGCCGTTCAAGCTCGGTTTGATGAGTTCATCACTTCAACATCATCGATCACCATTGCCGCCATCCCAAGCCGTGCATCGTCCCTGATCCATCCTCGGCCATGTTTTCATCTCTAGTGAGTTTGCCTTGAGCTCCTCTCTCTTTCTATGCTTTTCCCGAGCTCGATAGTGGTCTCTAGAGCTAGATTCAAGAACGTCAATGAGGTTTCTCGCCGCCGGCCATGGCCTTCACCATGCTAGAACAGTGTTGGCCGGTTAGCCTTCCTCTTCACTTCCCATCTTCTGATCTCGGCCATCCAAATAAGATCCAACGATCCAGATCGCGTGATACCTCTTCACGTGTCACTTTTTCTAAAGAGTCCCTCAGTTCTTCTATAATTATGGCCGCCATCCTCGAATCAGATTAAAACCCTAGTTTTTATTTATTTTAATTTGAATTAAGTTTAGCTTAATTACAAGTTTGCCACTATCTTAAATCGCTTATAAAATCTTTGTTTTAACTCTGATTTGACCCGTTCAAGTTGCGTTAGGTTCGTAATTTCATAATCTACATGTTAGTGCTACTGTTTAGTAGGTTTTCAACTTTTAAATTTTGAGATTAGATTTAATCTATTACTTTAATAAAGTAAATCTTGTTTAAATCATAACTTTTCCGTTTTAGCTTCGATTTACGTGCAATTCACGTTTATGTGATCCTAGTGAGATGTAGATTCGTTTTACAAACTTTTCATCTTATTTTAATACTGTTGGTGTACTATTCTAATTGTAGCTTTGTTTGCTTTGCATGATTGCTCTTGGATGATTGTTGTTGATGTGTTAATCGAGAATAGACGGTGAGCAGTTTGTTGGTGATCAAGAGTACTATTACGAACTGTCACACCCGGTTTTAAGGACAAAACCAGATATACACCATATGTGAAATAAAGAGGTCAAATCTCACATATAGTTGCAGATAAGTGTAATATCAAAAGACAAATGCTTATTAAACATAACGCAATAGTATAAGATATAACCTTAGAGAACTACACAGCGGAATGACAACTCCGAACACCGGGTGTAACCTTCACTCCAGGATCAAACTGACTGGTTGATCACAAGCCTAACAATTCCAGAATCTAGCAGTCTGGTACCCTTCTTGAGATGTGGAGGAAATAGCAAGGGTGAGTCTATGTCGAACTCAACAATCATAACATGGGGTTCATGAGGCTCAAGAGGCATGACACGGGTTTAACTGCATGTAGCTTTTAGTTGGCAAAGTTTTAGCATATGAGTAGCATCAAGTTGTCTTTAATTTCAGAATCAACATATGATCAGGTAATATGAAGAATGAATAGCAAAAACATAAGCATATTATAGTTCAATAGTGATCATCTATTTCATAAGGGTCCAAGGCCGCTCGTGACCGTGAGCACGGCTGATATACCAGTTTTACACTCTGCAGAGGTTGTACACTTTCACTGTGAGTTGTGATCCCCATAAGCCCGAGGTTTGCAAGGCCTCAATGGGCAGACACGTTTCACTATGAAGTCTTTTCAAGGTTCGTCTAACAAGTTAGGGCCGCTAGGTTTCTGTAACCTGCGAATGTAGAGCTCCCCTTTCGTATGGCACAATGACGCGCAGCCTATAAACATAAGGATAGAAGCCGCACTACACCCAACCTGAGAAATACCCCTTTTGCACCCTTTCGGGTAACCTCTAACAAGCTAGAAAAGGTCCTCTTATATGACTAAAGCTAGAGCCATGTAGCCCTCACAGCTGTACTGTAAGTCCCGGATGTTCGCTTACAGATAAATCCTTATGGAGAGAAACTAGAGCACCAAAAGATAGCCCAAGGCTCTAGCCCTCTTTCATTGTGTTACTAAAAAGTCATCTTTTAATGTTATTGCATATTCCATTAGTCAAATTACAAGATCATAGTTTATGTTGAGCACTAGCAATAACTACCCAATGCAAAACCATAGGTGACAAGGTACAAGATCAATTTCTAAGGCATCCTTAACAAGGAGACACATACATAGTGATTTAAGTGCTTTAAAAGTGATTAGGTAACAAGGATGATCCCATGTTATACTTGCCTTAACTTGCTTTTCCCCCAAAGCAATACGCTCGAAAGCCTTTAGTATTCAACTTTCAATCTTCTCCTTCCAATTCTCAGCTCCTAGTCTTCAGAAAATAGCTTCTTAATCACCACGTAAACCTCACCGATTGACTGAACCATATAGCACCACACAATCATCCATACAATCATACACGAAGCAAACAATAGATCTATATTAGAACAGTACACCAATCATACAAAAATAAGTAAAATAGTTTGAAACACGATTCTACGCATCGCTATGAACACAAAGTCACGAAAAGCACGCTAATCAGAGCTACGGTTGAAAAGGTACAACTATCGATAGATTTACCCATAAAACTATTAGCTTCATGTATCTTAATGGTACAAAAACATATATAAGATATTTTATAGAGATTATAATTTAAGTCAAATTTAGATTCGGATCAACAGGACCAGCTAGATCAAGACAAGTATAGCATGAGATTATCCTTGTTACCTATTCACCTTAATTCACTTAATTCATTATGCATGTGTCTCCTTGTTAAGGATACCTTAGTATTGATCTTGTTCCTTGAATCCTATGGTTATAGCATTGGGTAGTTTGCTAGTGCTCACATAAACAATGATCTTGTAATTTGACTAATGATATATGCAATAACACTAAAAGATGATTTTTAGCAATATGGAACAAGAGGGCTAGAGTTTTCTCTAGATTTCTCTCCATAAGGACTTATCTATAAACGAACATCCAGGACTTACAGTACAGCTGTGAGGGCTACATGGTTCTGGCTTTAGTCATATAAGAGGATCTTTTCTAGCTTGTTAGTGGTTACCTTTATGGCATAAGAGGGGTGTGCTCCGGATTGGGTGTAGTGCGGCTTCTGTCCTTATGAGTATAGACTGCGTGTCATTGTGCCATACGGAAGGGGAGCTCTACATTTGCAGGGCACAGAAACCTAACGGCCCTAACTTGTTAGACGAACCTTGGAAAGTGTCACACCCAAAATTTCCTATTTTGGATTGTGCATGAAAAACACTAAATAAAATAGATGATTTCAATATTTGAATAAATTTATTAGATAAGTTAAGTTGCTGCTAATTTAAATATAGAAAATTTTGGTTTTAAACTTTTTCATATTAAATTAATAATGTGGTGTTTGTGTGATGCTCGTCTTTGGTGTTGGTGAGTGCTATTATTTTCAAAATATCATAGGATGACGTTTACTTTTCATCGAAAAACTTTTTAGCATTTTCTGGATTTAAAATTTTCAATTTCCGTGAGCTTAATCTTTTTCCTTGATCTCTTCATCCATCTTTTCATGAGCTCAAACTCATTTAGTTGAGTTACTTATCTTTCCAAGAGTCTCCAGGATGTTTCCGGTGATTTTTCTGAGCTCCGGGCTATTTTTCGCGGCCAAAGGTAATTCTAGATTTTCTGGAATTATTTTATTCGCGGAATTAAAATAATCCCAAAATTAAGAAATTCTGAAAATAATAAAATCTAATCCTTTTTCTTAAGCCACGTACTGTGCAACCCTGCCGCGTCCGCCGCCGCTGTTGACGTCCGCCGCCGCTGCTGTACGTCTAAGTTGTTTTTTTCCTGGATCGTAGCCGACTCTATCTGTATGTCGTGCAAGCATAGGACTCTATACCCTCACGTCATGCCATCCATAAATATCAATCTTGTTTATATATTTCTTTTCAAAACCCTTGGGAATATGAATTCAATCCATAAAAAAATAAGGCGCAGCTCTACTACTCACGTCATCTCCATCTGCCATGCCGATCTGCAAGTTGCTTCTTCCCTTGAGCCACGCTCGCTGAAGCTGCGGATTCGAGCGCCTACCTTGTTCCTGCCGATTTCCAACGTGACTGCATGTAACACCCAAAAATTCTAAACTTTAGGAATAATGAATTTCAAATAAGTTAGATAACAATTAAGGGCAAATTAAAATTTTAAAAATTATTTGGTGATGCATTCATGCTGTTGCATTTATTTTATTTTGTGTAGTGGTTTTATTTTGTTTTGTTTTGGCTTGAAACTTTTATTTGGAATAGTTTATTAAATAAGCAAATAAAGAAAAGAGAAAAAAAGAAGAAAACAATTTACTCACCTGGTAGCCGGTGGCCTACTCTCCTTGCTTGGTGGGCCGATCAGCAGTGCAGCAGCCGCGCCTCTCCCTCCCTCATTTCACTGACAGGTGGGGGCCGCTCGTCAGCCGTATCTCCCACCTCCGGTTTGTAGTCGAGTTGGACTCCAACTCGGTGAGATCCGACCCCGTCCGATTTGCTTTGGATTGATCCGCCAACCGTGTTCCTCTATAAGATGCATAATACCCTACACTGTATCCGCTCCACCCTCCTCTTTTCCATCTACTAGCTGGCGTTGCCTTCATCTTTGTTCGCAGCGTCATTGAGGAGCTCAAGCTCCGACCATCGCGGGAAAGCGTTCGTTCATCGTATCTTTGTTTTCCGCAAACCGCTGCCGGGGATTCTCGACGCGGTAACGAATTTGTACCGTGCCTCCTTGTTTTCGCATGCTCTTTGTTCTTTGTTTAACCTCACCGGATGCACAGTAATCTCCGCCGGTAGACGTGCACGTCAACCACTATCTCCATCCGGTCTTCGGTTCGGGTTAAGGCCCTAGGTGAGCCGCGACGTTCTCCGCTTTCTTTCTGTGTTTATTCCATGGTCAGAGCTACCGGAAAACGTGCTCCTGAGGAGCTCCGGCGAGCTCATGGCGGCGGGCCATGGTGGCCACCGGCCGGATGTACTGTAGATGGCCGGTCTCTTTTCTCTCTCTTGCTTGAATCGATTAGCAGCCGTCCGATCTCGGATCAACGGCTAAGGTTAGAACATACCTCTTCGCGGGGTAAATTTGTTAAAGAGACCCTCAGTTTTTTTAGTTATCAACCCGCGGTCCATAGCGTATGTCAGAAAATACGTTTTCGCGTTTTGAAAGCGTATTTTCTTCCGGTTAAATCAAAAGTACGTTTTCAGATAATTACAGTTTTGCCACTAGAATTGTTTTGGTCATAAAAACTTCGTTTTAACTCCGATTTGATCCGTTCAAGTTGCGTTAGGTTCGTATTTGCGAGCTCTACATGTTAGTGTAGTTGTACAGTTGGTTTTGATAATTTATTTTTCGAGTTTATAATTGAGTATTTATTTATCTATAGGAAATCTTAGAAAATTCATAATTTTCACGTTTTAACTCTGAATTTGGTGATCTTTGCGTATGTGTGATCGTAGAAACGTGTAGAAGAGTTTTATAAACTTTTATTACTGTTTTGTTACTGTTGGTGTACTGTTCTAATTGTATCTCTTTGTTTGCTTCATGTATGTTTGACTGGATGCATGTGTGTTGTTGATTGATGATCGGGTATAGAAGGTGAGCAGTATCTGGACGATCAGGAGTATTACTTTGAGCCAGATCAGCAGTATCACTCGAAGAGTTTTGATCAAGGCAAGTATAACACAGGACTATCCTTGTTACCTATACATTGAATTGTCATACATATGCATGTGCTTACCTTGACAACCTTAGAGATTATAACTTAGTGATTGTTATCTTGATTCCTTGTCAACCTTGGGAATGCATATGGGTAGCTACTGCTAGTGCTTAAACTAAGAACAATGATCTTGTAATTTGATTAATGGATTAAGCATTCAACCATTAAGATGATTTTATTACTGTTAAAAGGGGGCTAGAGCATGTGTATTATTTTGATGCTCTGGTTTCTCTCCATAAGGACTTATCTGTAAGTGATAACCGGGATATACAGTACAGCTGTGAGGGCTATATGGCTCTGGCTTTAGTTGTTCAAGAGACCTTTTCTAGCTTGTTAGTGGTTACCTTAAATGGCGTAAGAAAGGCTTGCCACGTTGGGTGTAGTGCGAGCCCCTGGCCTAGTGTGTATAGGCTGCGGTTGTTGTGCCACAGGGAAGGGGGGTTCTACATCTGCCTGCCGAGTGAATCTAATGGCCCTAACTTGTTAGACGAACTTTTGGATGGCTTTATATGGTTCTTGGGTGTTTGGGCTTGATCTCCCCACTCATTTGGAAATCATGACTCACAGTGAAAGTGTACACCTCTGCGCAGAGTTAAAAACTGGTATACTAGCTATGCTCACGGATACGAGCGGCCTTGGGGATTCTTATGGAATAGTTGATCATAACTGTTATATCGTGCTTAATTATTGTTGATTATTATTTGCTCATGTTAATGCTATTCATTATCCTTATTACAATTGATCATTGGTTCTTTAATGGGAAGCGGTTTATCTTGATGCTACTCAATTGCTAATATATGATTAAAAGCTAAACGCAGTTAAACAATGTCTAGCCTTTTTGAGCCTCATGAACCCTGTGTTATATTTGTTGAGTTCGACATAGACTCACCCTTGCTATTTCCACCATAACAGATGAAGATATTGAGGAAGATTATCGTAATGAGTACTAGTCTTGGTGTCAACCAGTCAACCGTGTCCCTGTGTGGAGTTTCCGCTGAAGAATTACTATTAGTTGTTATTACCTATTGTTCAAGACTATGTCTTAAATATTTATTCGTTATGTAATAAGCACTGTGATGATACTTTGTAATTTGTCAACTTATGTGTGCGACTGTTTCCTGGGGCGCACATGAGTCTTTTATGCATCCTATTTTTGTCCTTAAAAATGGGTGTGACAGATTGGTATCAGAGCCGTGTTGACTGTAGGACGCGAGCCTAGTTAGAATGGTCGTTAATAGCATCCATACTTCACTTAATTCATGCTTCCTCTTTTCACCTTGTTAATTACTAAAGTTTTATGCTTCCTCTACTTTATTCTATTGCGAAAATACATTGATTCTATCTAATCTATGTCTAAATCTTGTAGATGTCTCCTTATCCCCGTTTGTCAGCTGCACAGTACGTTGCTCGTTTCAAACCTCAGGAGCCATATGAAGATGGTGATCAAGAGCTATCTGATGCTGAATCAAGAGTTGGTGATATATCAATGGAGAATATAGTTATGGGGTGGACTACGAAGCTTCATATCATGGTTCCTAAAGCTGATGCTTTCTTCCATGACATGTTGACAAGAACCTTGGACAACTACTACTACGACTGGGAAGCTACGTTGGAGTATCGCAGTGCAGAGTATAGTCATCCATGGATGGATTCCTATTGGGAAACGGAGTTATGGGTTAAGAAAAGGGATCCTACCACTAAGGAACCTAAGGTGGAGTCAAAGTTCATTACCCGAGTGAGCCGGACAACCGTAGAAACAAGCATGGAGGATGTCGCTTTCAATGCATTTGTTTACTACCATGGTCTACGCTCGGACAAGACGTTAAAGGGTGCACTCCGGCATTTTCCTTGTTTCTTACATGACAAGGGTATTTGGACCGTGCCGCTTGCAGATGATTCCTCCTTGACTTTACAAGCTACGGTGGGATTAGCTCGTGAATTGGCTCTCCGTGAGGTGGATTTGAAGGATGAGTTGCTGAAGGAAAAAGAACTTAAGGAGCAAGCTTATAAGGAGATTGACCAATTAAGGGCGGAGTTAGGTCATCCCAAGATTTATGAGAAGCTTAATTAGGAAATAAGAAAAATCCCTATGTAATAGGAACGATAGTAGTTGCGAGTTAATTTTAAGTTTGGATTGTTTTAAGAGTCAGTTTGTGGTGTGAACAATTGTGTGATTGATGGATTGTTATTATGATAATGTGTGATTTGGATCTTTGTAATGTGTGCTGGAGTTTTGTAGACATGCCTACAAGTTCCATGTTTAAGAATATTAAGTTTGATCAAAATATATTAGTTGAATATGAGGTTAACTTAGTTCTGTCCTTTGCTGATTTTTGGATCAGTCTGGGATGTTTTAGAAATAACTTAAAATCCGTTCATGAGAAATTTAAGAAATTTTACTGGGAATAATTAGACTTCTATATATTTCCAACCCCAGAAGAATCACTTTAATATCTATTATGAGCTAAGAGATATACCTGTTCCAAGTTGGAGTTACTGCACAGTCTGGAATTCTGAAACAGTTTCGGTTAAGTTCAGTTTTTGGCCAATTTATTGACAGAATCAGAAAAAGTGTTGTGAATAAAAGTTATAGATAATTTTGTAAGCTTTCCAACCATGTAAAGATCATCTGAATTGGACGTCTGTAGCTCGAGATATGACAGTTTTACTGAGTTGCTAAAATTGGAGTTCGCCCAGAAAAATCAGATTTTGTTTATCTATTGAATACATCATCTCGGATCGTACTGAATTTCAATTTCTGTGTTTTTGGAAACAGATGTCAGGCAGAGGTCATGGCAGAGGTCGTGGAGGTGCTAACCCACCCATTACTATGGAGGAACTCATGCAAACTCAGAACCAGATGATGCAGATGTTTATGCAGCACATGCAGAACAATCCCCCTGCAGGAGGACCACCGCCTGTGCAAGTGAGGGATAAGCGTGGGGAATTTTTGAAGGGATGCCCTCCAGTGTTTTCTCATGCTGCTGATCCTTTAGAGGCAGATGATTGGGTGAGGGCAGTGGAGAAACAGCTGAATATAGCCCAATGCAATGATATGGAGAAGGTGTTATATGCATCTGGTCAGTTACAGGGGACAGCTCAGACTTGGTGGGAGTCGTATCAAGCTGCACGCCCTGACAATGCTCCTCCTATCACTTGGAATGAGTTTGTTAGAGATTTTCGAGCTCGTCATATTCCTGAAGGTATAATTGAGCTGAAGCAGGAAGAATTCAGAAACCTTAGGATGGGACAGATGAGCGTTAGTGAATATCATGACAGGTTCACCCAGTTGGCTCGCTATGCTCCTAATGAAGTGAGGGAAGATGCAGACAGGCAGCGTCTTTTCTTGAAGGGAATTTATTATGATCTTCGCTTGCAGTTGAAGGGGAACAACTATGCTAGTTTTCAAGAGCTGGTAAATAAAGCTATTGTGCTTGATAATGAGCGCAGAGAGATGGACAGGAAGAGGAAGATGAAGGTACAAAGCTCAGGAAGCAACAACCGTCAACGCATGAATCCTCAGCATGGTTTCCATTAGAAGTTTCAGGGACCGGTTAGCCAGTGGAATCGTAATCCGAATCAGAGGTGGTCCCAGAATTGGCAAAGTAATCAGTCACAACAGCGTTCATCATATCCACAACGTCAACAGTATCAGCAGACTGGGCAACAGACTCCTCGCACTGGAAATTCCAATGTTACCCCCATGAAGAATAGTGCTCCCAGCACGCCTACTAGATGTTTTGTCTGTGGTAAAGAGGGGCATATGTCTTACCATTGTCCTGAGAAGCAGAACCAGCAGACTCCTCAGAGCCAGAAGAGCAACCAGAGGCAATCTGGTACTGGAAGGGTGAATCACGTGTCTTCTGATACAGCTCATGATGCACCAGAAGTTATGATTGGTACGTTCAATGTACATTCCACTCCCGCAACTGTTCTTTTTGACTCTGGAGCATCTCATACATTCATATCCAACATTTTTGTTAAAATGCATAGTATACCCATGCTAGCTATGAAAGAACCTCTCTTAGTAAATTCACCTGGAGGTACCATGCAAACCAGTAATCGTTGTCTTCCAATTAGTATGGTATTAAGGGGGGTAGAGTTTAAGATAACTCCTATAGTGTTGAGGACATCTGGTATTGATGTGATATTGGGTATGGACTGGATGAAGCAAAATCAGGCAGAGACTCAGTGTCAGCAGAAAGTGGTAGTTGTGACTGCACCTAATGGAGATAAAATCAATGTGGATGTAGCAGTGCAGAAGCAACCAACCGCTGTGGTGAATCAGCTTGAAGATACTATTAAGGAGAATTCAGTGATTGAGGAATTTCCGGATGTCTTCCCTGATGAATTGCCAGGTATGCCACCTGACAGAGACATTGAATTTCTTATTGAATTACTTCCTGGAACTGCACCTATAGCCAAACGACCATATAGGATGGGAATAGATGAATTAGAAGAACTTAAGAAACAAATTAAAGAATTACAAGATAAAGGTTTTATTCGACCTAGTTCATCACCTTGGGGAGCACCAGTTATTTTTGTTCATAAGAAAGATGGCGGTCAGAGGATGTGTGTTGATTACCGGTCACTAAATGAGGTAACTATCAAGAATAAGTACCCTTTGCCCAGGATTGATGACTTGTTTGATCAGTTGAGAGGTGCTTGTGTGTTCTCTAAGATTGATTTACGTTCTGGTTATCATCAGTTGAAGATTCGTGCTTTTGATATTCCAAAGACAGCTTTTACTACAAGGTATGGATTGTATGAGTATACTGTTATGTCATTTGGATTGACCAATGCACCTGCATACTTTATGTACATGATGAATAAGGTGTTCATGGAATATTTGGATAAGTTTGTGGTAGTGTTTATTGATGATATACTGGTATTTTCTAAGATAGAGGTAGAGCATGCTGAACATTTGAGGTTGGTATTACAGAAGCTTAGAGAGCATAAACTGTATGCGAAGCGAAGTAAATGTGAGTTTTGGTTGAAGGAAGTTTCTTTCCTTGGTCATATTGTTTCTAATGGAGGGATATCAGTGGATCCAGGTAAAGTAAAGAATGTATTAAATTGGAAACCACCTATTGATGTTAGCGAGATTCGTAGTTTCTTGGGATTAGCTGGATATTACAGACGGTTCATTGAAGGGTTTTCTAAACTTGCTAAACCTATGACATCTCTGTTAGAGAAGAATGCCAAGTTTGTGTGGTCAGATAAATGTCAAGCTAGTTTTGAGGAATTGAAGAAGAGGTTGACTACAGCGCCTGTTTTGGTTTTGCCAGATTTGAGTAAGAAGTTTTCTATTTATTGTGATGCTTCTCGTCAAGGTTTGGGATGTGTTCTTAAGCAAGAAGGCAGAGTTGTGGCTTATGCATCTAGGCAGTAGAGAAAGCATGAGTTGAATTATCCTACACATGATTTGGAGTTAGCAGCTGTAGTTCATGCTTTAAAGATTTGGAGACATTATTTGATTGGACATAAGAGTGATATATACACTGATCATAAGAGTTTGAAGTATATTTTCACTCAGTCAGATCTGAATTTGAGGCAACGCAGATGGTTAGAGTTGATTAAGGATTATGATATTGAGATACACTATCATCCTGGTAAGGCTAATGTAGTAGCTGATGCTCTTAGTAGGAAAAGTTATGCCAATGAGATACGGAGGTTGTCTATGACTAGGGAGTTATGTGCTGAATTTGAATATTTGAATTTGGGAATTGTTACTAATACAATGGAATTAGTGATAGAGCCTACTTTAGAGCAAGAAATCTACAAGGGTCAGTTGAAGGATGAGAAACTAAAGAAGATAGCGGAAGATATAGTGATTGGTAAGTCACCAGGCTTTCGGATGGATGATAATGGAATTTTGTGGTTTGGAAAGAGGCTGTGTGTACCTGAGGATCAAACTGTTAGACAGGCAATTCTTCGCGAAGCTCATGAGTCAGCTTATTCTATTCATCCTGGTAGTACTAAGATGTATTTGGATCTGAAACAGAAATATTGGTGGGTTGGATTAAAGCGAGATGTGGCTGAGTATGTGGCATTGTGTGACACTTGTCAGAGGGTGAAAGCAGAGCATCAGAGACCTGCTGGATTGTTGCAACCAATGAAGATTCCTGAATGGAAGTGGGAGGAAGTTGGTATGGACTTTATAGTAGGGGTTACCACGTACTCAGAGAGGTTATGATTCTATTTGGGTGATAGTGGATCGGTTAACCAAAGTTGCTCATTTTATACCAGTTAAGACTACTTACCATGGACCAAAATTGGCAGAGTTGTATATGGAGAGGATAATATGTTTGCATGGGGTTCCAAAGAAGATTGTATCTGATCGAGGATCGCAGTTTACGTCGCATTTTTGGAAAGCTATGCATGAATCATTGGGAACAAAATTGAATTTTAGTACAGCATATCATCCATAGACAGATGGACAGACTGAAAGGACCAACCAGGTATTAGAGGATATGTTGAGAGCTTGTGCATTGCAATATGGAACTAGTTGGGATAAGAGTTTGCCTTATGCAGAATTTTCTTACAATAATAGTTATCAACAGAGTCTTAAGATGGCACCGTTTGAAGCTTTGTATGGACGTAAGTGTAGAACTCCATTGTTTTGGGATCAGACAGGTGAATCTCAGGTGTTTGGTACAGATGTTCTTAGAAACGCAGAAGATCAAGTGCGAGTGATTCGTGAGAATTTGAGAGTAGCACAGTCTCGTCAGAAGAGTTATGCTGACAATAGAAGAAGAGATTTAGTTTTTGAGGTAGGTGATTATGTCTATTTGAAGGTGTCACCTATGAAAAGTGTGAAGAGGTTTAACATGAAAGGTAAACTAGCACCAAGGTATGTTGGACCATTTAAAGTTATTACTAGACGTGGGGAAGTTGCTTATCAATTAGAGTTGCCTGAATATTTATCTGGAGTGCATGATGTGTTCCATGTTTCACAACTTAAGAAGTGTTTACGAGTGCCTGAGGAGCAGATACCTTTAGAAGAGTTGACTGTTAAGGAGGATCTTACTTATGAAGAGTTTCCAATCAAGATTTTAGAGACTGCTGAGAGAGTTACTCGAAGTCGGGTTATTAAAATGTGCAAGGTGCAGTGGAATCGATATTCAGAGGCAGAGGCAACTTGGGAAAGAGAGGATGAATTAAGGAAATCATATCCGCAATTGTTTGAGTAAGCAGTTCAATCTTGAGGACGAGATTCTTTTAAGGGGGGTAGAATTTGTAACACCCAAAAATTCTAAACTTTAGGAATAATGAATTTCAAATAAGTTAGATAACAATTAAGGGCAAATTAAAATTTTAAAAATTATTTGATGATGCATTCATGCTGTTGCATTTATTTTATTTTGTGTAGTGGTTTTATTTTGTTTTGTTTTGGCTTGAAACTTTTATTTGGAATAGTTTATTAAATAAGCAAATAAAGAAAAGAGAAAAAAAAAGAAGAAAACAATTTACTCACCTGGTAGCCGGTGGCCTGCTCTCCTTGCTTGGTGGGCCGATCAGCAGTGTAGCAGCCGCGCCTCTCCCTCCCTCATTTCACTGACAGGTGGGGGCCGCTCGTCAGCCGTATCTCCCACCTCCGGTTCGTAGTCGAGTTGGACTCCAACTCGGTGAGATCCGACCCCGTCCGATTTGCTTTGGATTGATCCGCCAGCCGTGTTCCTCTATAAGATGCATAATACCCTACACTGTATCCGCTCCACCCTCCTCTTTTCCATCTACTAGCTGGCGTTGCCTTCATCTTTGTTCGCAGCGTCATTGAGGAGCTCAAGCTCCGACCATCGCGGGAAAGCGTTCGTTCATCGTATCTTTGTTTTCCGCAAACCGCTGCCGGGGATTCTCGACGCGGTAACGAATTTGTACCGTGCCTCCTTGTTTTCGCATGCTCTTTGTTCTTTGTTTAACCTCACCGGATGCACAGTAATCTCCGCCGGCAGCCGTGCACGTCAACCACTATCTCCGTCCGGTATTTGGTTCGGGTTAAGGCCCTAGGTGAGCCGCGACGTTCTCCGCTTTCTTTCTGTGTTTATTCCATGGTCAGAGCTACCGGAAAACGCGCTCCTGAGGAGCTCCGGCGAGCTCATGGCGGCGGGCCATGGTGGCCACCGGCCGGATGTACTGTAGATGGCCGGTCTCTTTTCTCTCTCTTGCTTGAATCGATTAGCAGCCGTCCGATCTCGGATCAACGGCTAAGGTTAGAACATACCTCTTCGCGGGGTAAATTTGTTAAAGAGACCCTCAGTTTTTTTTAGTTATCAACCCGCGGTCCATAGCGTATGTCAGAAAATACGTTTTCGCGTTTTGAAAGCGTATTTTCTTCCGGTTAAATCAAAAGTACGTTTTCAGATAATAACAGTTTTGCCACTAGAATTGTTTTGGTCATAAAAACTTCGTTTTAACTCCGATTTGATCCGTTCAAGTTGCGTTAGGTTCGTATTTGCGAGCTCTACATGTTAGTGTAGTTGTACAGTTGGTTTTGATAATTTATTTTTGTTACTATTGGTGTACTGTTCTAATTGTATCTCTTTGTTTGCTTTGTGTATGTTTGACTAGATGCATGTGTGTTGTTGATTGATGAACGGGTATAGAAGGTGGGCAGTATCTAGACGATCAGGAGTATTACTTTAAGCCAGATCAGCAGTATCACTCGAAGAGTTTTGATCAAGGCAAGTATAACACAGGACTATCCCTGTTACCTATACATTGAATTGTCATACATATGCATGTGCTTACCTTGACAACCTTAGAGATTATAACTTAGTGATTGTTATCTTGATTCCTTGTCAACCTTGGGAATGCATATGGGTAGCTACTGCTAGTGCTTAAACTAAGAACAATGATCTTGTAATTTGATTAATGGATTAAGCATTCAACCATTAAGATGATTTTATTACTGTTAAAAGGGGGCTAGAGCATGTGTATTATTTTGATGCTCTAGTTTCTCTCCATAAGGACTTATCTGTAAGTGATAACCGGGATATACAGTACAGCTGTGAGGGCTATATGGCTCTGGCTTTAGTTGTTCAAGAGACCTTTTCTAGCTTGTTAGTGGTTACCTTAAATGGCGTAAGAAAGGCTTGCCACGTTGGGTGTAGTGCGAGCCCCTGGCCTAGTGTGTATAGGCTGCGGTTGTTGTGCCACAGGGAAGGGGGGTTCTACATCTACCTGCCGAGTGAATCTAATGGCCCTAACTTGTTAGACGAACTTTTGGATGGCTTTATATGGTTCTTGGGTGTTTGGGCTTGATCTCCCCACTCATTTGGAAATCATGACTCACAGTGAAAGTGTACACCTCTGCGCAGAGTTAAAAACTGGTATACTAGCTGTGCTCACGGATACGAGCGGCCTTGGGGATTCTTATGGAATAGTTGATCATAACTGTTATATCGTGCTTAATTATTGTTGATTATTATTTGCTCATGTTAATGCTATTCATTATCCTTATTACAATTGATCATTGGTTCTTTAATGGGAAGCGGTTTATCTTGATGCTACTCAATTGCTAATATATGATTAAAAGCTAAACGCAGTTAAACAATGTCTAGCCTTTTTGAGCCTCATGAACCCTGTGTTATATTTGTTTTGTTCGACATGGACTCACCCTTGCTATTTCCACCATAACAGATGAAGATATTGAGGAAGATTATCGTAATGAGTACTAGTCTTGGTGTCAACCAGTCAACCGTGTCCCTGTGTGGAGTTTCCGCTGAAGAATTACTATTAGTTATTATTACCTATCGTTCAAGACTATGTCTTAAATATTTATTCGTTTTGTAATAAGCACTGTGATGATACTTTGTAATTTGTCAACTTATGTGTGCGACTGTTTCCTGGGGCGCATATGAGTCTTTTATGCATCCTATTTTTGTCCTTAAAAATGGGTGTGACACTGCATCCGATCGAGTCCCTGTTCCTAGCAATCAAGGTATTCCATGCCACCATTCAAGCCCTAACAATCACCGCCGCCGCCGCACTTGACCGATCTCGCTGAGCTGTAAGCTGCCGCCGCAGTCATGTACGCCATCTGAAGCCCCACCGGTGTTCGCGATCCACTGCCGATTTCCCCGTCAAGCTGACACCCGCTCCGTCGAGCCGTACGTCGTCGTCCGCCGAAGACGTCGAGGCTGCTTGCTCTCTGTTTTGCTCATGTTGTTGCCGATCAACACAGGAAGCCGCCGTGCACCTCTGCCACTGCTGTCTCTTCCACACCGCAATGACCCCTCGCTCCGAGCATCACACAAGGGCAAGGAAACCATCGGTATACTCTCGTGCCCTATCTCCTCTCTGCTTTGTCCGTGCGTCGTTGTCACGTTTTGCCACCATCTACAGTTGCTGCACGTCCAACCATGAAGCCGGACATGCTGTAGTTTCTCGCTGCTACCATGTTTGCATGCACGAAGTTATCTCAACTGTTGCAACTGCGTGTTGATCAACCTGTCCTTGCTACTCCAACAAGCTATCTTGTGCAGCATGCAAACGTGCACCATGATTAACTAAAGGTTAGCGGCCAGATTAGTCCTTGTTAGATTATTCTATTGATTAAACCTTATGCTAATGTCAGGTGTACGTGGTTCATGCATAATAAATCATCATTCTTTATTTATTCCTCAATTAAGAAATTGCATCTCTCATATACATAGTGGACCTGCTCTGGCTGCCAGCGAGTCTCCATAGTTATATATGCTTATCGTTGCCGTAATCTTATTTCCATCGTATATTAATCGCTTTAGCCCCACTTTAATCTATTCTTTCTGGGTTGCATCTGATCGATGTCGTCTACTATATGGCAACAATGTTTAGCAAGCTTTATATTTTCTAAATTTTTGAATTATTAATTTTGACTAATCTCTGTTCACACAACTGCTTTCCAAATTAAAAACAACATAGAGATTAACATTCGTCCTTTTATGCACCACTGATAACTTGATTAATGTGCATGTAAATATTTTCTAACTAAAAGCAACACATGGTTTAACGATTCGCCTTTACTATATCCACTGCTAACTTGATTAACCGCAACAGAAGTAGTTTTGAATTTATAATATGCTTAGCTTAAATACGTGTCCCATATAATTAGAGTAGATGCTCTCACATGTTTATTTATTTTTGTCAAATAAAGTTTAAATGAATTAAATAATATGAGACATGTTCATTTATAAATAAAAAAAATATGACTAGTTCGAACTTGATTTTCAATTAAAATATGATGTGACTAATCTGAATTAATGTCATTCTTATGGTTTTATTTAATTAAAATAACCAAGGGTGTAGTTGTTTCTTTTATATAATATAAATAAATTCTCCAGTAGTTGTTTTTCTATAACGATAGTTTTGTTAACAGCTTCTTTTACGTTATCGTGACCATAGTGGTTAGCTAGCTTGATGACATCATATGATGTCATGGGTATGATTTGTGGCCGTTTTTCTTTAGTAAAACAAATCCCGAAATACGATAGAAATACGTATATACATATAATCTTGATTAGGCCATATTTTCTCCGTTTTGACTCCGATTTGACCCGTTCAAATTGCGTTAGGTTCGTATTTGCGAGCTCTACATGTTGGTAGTATTATACAGTAGGTTTGTGACAATTTATTTTCGAGTTTATATTAAAGTAATTATTTATATATAGGAAATCTTAGAAAATTCATAACTTTCACGTTTTAAATTCGAATTTCGTGATCTTTACATCTGTGTGATCGTAGTAACGTGTAGAAGAGTTTTACAAACTTTTTATATTGTTTTGCTACTGTTGGTGTACTGTTTTAATTATGTCTATTTGTTTGCTTAGTGTATGGTTGCTTGGATGATTGTGTGTTGGTGATTGATGATCGAGTATAGACGGTGAGCAGTTTCTTGACGATCAGGAGTATTATTTTGAGCCAGACCAGCAGTATCATCAGAAAAGCTTTGATTAAGGCAAGTATAACATGGGACCATCCTTGTTGTCCTATTCACTGAAATTATCATACATATGCATGTGTCCTCCTTGACAACCATAGAGATTATAACTTAGCTATTGATATCTTGTTTCCTTGTCACCTATGGGTTATGCATTTGGGTAGCTACTGCTAGCACTTAATTATGAACAATGATCTTGTAATTTGACTAATGGATTATGCAATCAACCAATTAAGATGATGTTATTTCTGTTGAAAGGGGGCTAGAGCATGTGGGTTATTTTGATGCTCTAGTTACTCTCCGTAAGGACTTACCTGTAAGTGATAACCGGGACATACAGTACAGCTGTGAGGGCTATATGGCTCTGGCTCTAGTTGTTCAAGAGACCTTTTCTAGCTTGTTAGAGGTTACCTTAAATGGCGTAAGAATGGCTTGCCACGTTGGGTGTAGTGCGAGCCCCTGGCCTAGTGTGTATAGGCTGCGGTTGTTGTGCCACAGGGAAGGGGGGTTCTGTATCGGATCAACGTAATTATACGAAATTAAGTAAGAAAATCTTCCACCGAGGCGGTTAATTTAACAAACTTAAGCCCGTATAACCCGAGATTCCGTGAAATCACGAAGGATTTCAAAACCACTAACATACAACCAAGATCGTACTGATTTAGCAGCCACAATTCACACGATACATAAATCTGATCATAAAGGTAAGATACATCGGAGTTCGGAAATAAAAGTTATTACAACATATTTCAACATAAAGTAGCGAAAGCAAATAATTTTACGCACACACACTTAGTTCAGTTACAGTGCCAGTCGATAGTCATGGTCCACAAAAGCAGTAGATAAGACTAACAGAAAGACCCTTGCCCAAGGTCCTAGTTGTCACCCATCGCCGGATACAGACAGTTGGAGCAGTACCCGTAGTACATCTGACCATCTGCAACAACAATGGGAACAACGCCCTGAGTACGAGAATGTACTCAGCTAGACTTACCCGTCAAAAACCAGAAATAAAATGACACCAAGGAGCATGCAAGGCTGTACATAGTGGATTGGCTTGACTCCTTTGCGAAAAGCACAAGTTGTTATGAGTAAACTAATTTAAGTCCTTTTTGCGTCATATTTATTATAACCTATTCAATCTAGGTAAGCACCTATGCTAAAGCAATCACTTGATTAACCATTAACATCAAAGGTTACCATCTCAGGTTTAGCATTTCCAACATTATTCACTTAACCATCAGTGTTTTATCATTGTTACTACGATGCCATAGCTCGAGTCAAGTGCTCACTAACCGGGAGCGACGGTGATTCGAATCGAATTCCTATCCAGCTGGAGATTTATTCCTCACACAAACCATGCTTCCCCCGTCAGGGTCGCGTAGATCACCAATGACACTTTCTGAGAAGCCGCGGGATAACAATCATGGATCGCACTACCCAGGGACCGCCTGACTGCCAGGACGCACCTTGGGCTCACTCTTCGCGTCCCCATACACCCCCTTCAACACCAGTCTGCCAACCCGAGTTTATCCCGGCTCAAAAAGTGTCGCTAGCTTCGCGGTCGAAAGGTACTTTATTCGGCCAGCTAAATGTGAGGCATGCGTTCAACATGACAAGAGGGACGAGCAACGATCGGTCCTTAACCGACACAGACGGAATCACTATAGTCCAGAACCCTATAAGACTCCGCCCGGTCTCCGTTTATCCATCAACACTTGGTTACTTTTCATGATCACACTTACAGCTAACCATAACCTGGTATCCACCTATAACTCGCAGGTGACAGGAAATCACCCAACTTCTACCGGTCTCAGCATGGCTAAGCAATTTACTCGATCCTGACCTAACAGGGTAAAAGATAATCTGGTGGCCAAGGTAATAATGCAACAACGGTTTCACTCAACTCCTATAACTTAGTACAACAATATATAACTATAACTCATGCAATAAGAAATAACTTTTTATAAATTTAGGAGGCTTAAAATGCTCCGGGGCTTGCCTTTTTCGAACGAACTAGGGTGGTGATCGACGCACTCTGGCAGTTCCTCGCCTGACTCTTCCTCCTCGGGCACCTCCTGTGCCTAGGGTTCCTGCTGATCCGTCCAAGCCTGCTCCTCCGGTACTGCTGCCTGCGACTCCTCCTGCGATCCTGTATGATGCAAGTGCATAAGGAAACATGCGAAGAATGCATCGAAATGCGGTGGAGTGCTTTGATGACATGAGATGCAGATGAGCACATGGAATGAGCAGTTTGAATATAATTATTTCTTCTACAAGGTAGTCAACGTCATCCAAGAACATGTAACCTAAAACATACACCTTATCCTTCTATTAGTTAGCCTACCATCTACACATACAAGTGAACCTAAGCTATCAAAGCTTACCAACCCAACTCATCCATAACATCAGCAAGGCATCATGATGCTTCAAAGATACACCAAACATATTTTAATTCTCTCCATTTCTCATAAAGAATAATCTTTTATTTCCTATTTAGCTAGGGTTACACAACAACACCTATCTCTGGTGTAGATAAAAATCTACAAAAATTACAGTAGACTACTCTTACCCTAACTAACCTACCACTAAATTTTCATGAGAATTGCACAAGTAAAACTGCCTGTACAAAATAAACAAGCTATAGCCTAATTGTGAGCATGAATTTATTTTATACTAGAAAAAGTGTCAAATAACAGATTTCACAATTTTCTTAGGTTACTAACAGTAAACCAACATACTACAAAAATTATCAGATGTATGTTGTATACAAATTTTTCTCTATAATAAAAATAACAGATATTACTGATTAAAAGCATTTGAACTACACTTCAACATTTTTCCACAGAACATGCTTCACTAATATTTTTCCTAGAAAGTATATCACAAATAAAGATTAATGCCACAAGAATCACATTTTTCCCTTTATTATTTTATTTACTACACTTTTTCTAAGATATCAGCATTTATAGCAATTAAATAAAATTGCACAGTAGAGTGTCACAAAAATCACATGAGATATTTTTAAACTGTAGATCTATTCAAAAGGAACATTTCAAAATTTGTTTCATGATTTTTGGAGCTATAAATCTTGAGATACAATTTTTAGAAGCCTTTTGCAGATTTTCTGGAAATCAATTTCTTTAAAACCGAAAATCAAAACCGGCTTTAAACGCTACGTGCACCCCGCTGTGACACGCGAAACCGAAACGCTGAGACAGACAGGTGGGACCCATGGGTCAGACGGGCCCACCCGTCAGCCGCAGTCGGCCAGAGGCGGTGTGGACCGTCGGGATCTCGCCGCCGGCGAGTCCTCCGATGACGGGGAGGGCACCATCGTGCTCCTCTCATCGATGCGAACCCAGTGGTGCCTAGTGGGTGGCCAGACGAGCTCGGCATCGAGCTCGCCGGCATGCATGGCGGCTCGGTGGCGCGGGATGCCGTCGGCCGGCCAACTCCGACCGAGAGGAGCCGCGCGGTGAGGTCAGTGAGACTCGTGGTGCAAGTGCGGTGCTCGTGCGCTCGAGAAGTGGGCGAGAAGTGGCGTGGAGGTGTGCGGCTCACGGAGCGGGTCGCTCCGGTGAGCTCGGCCGGAACTCCGGCGAGCCATTACCGCGGATGGAGGCCGAATCCTGGCGGGATGTGGCGAGCACCGGATGCGCAACGACAAGGCGCAGCGAGGGCGAAGACGGAGGCGGAGGCGGTGAGCCGGAGCGGCGGCTAGGCGGTTGCGGAGCTCGGGAGCCGGCGATGGCAAGGCGGAGCTCTGCTGCTGCTGCTGCAGGCGGGCGAGGGGGAGAATGGAGGGAGCAACCGAGGAGGACGAGCGCGCGGAGGGGGTAAGCGGGCGCGGACGCTGCGGGGGCCACAGGGGCGCGTGTCGTGCGGCTTCGACGGCGTACGGACACGCGGCGACCGAGCGCTGCCGCGGCGCCACGACGCCACGCGCGGGCGCGCGCGCGCGGGGGCGGGAGGGAGACGACGCGGGCGCGGGCCGGGCCGCCAGCGAAGCTGGGCCGAAAGGGAAGCCGAAGCCCACTAAGGCGAAAATCTGATTTTTCTTTTTCAAAATATTTTCCAGATTTAATTCTTTGTTTCAAAATTGAATTTGGAGATGAAAAAGAGGTTTTCAGAAATTTGGCCCAAAATAAAAGTTGTTCAAAATTTTATTCTCTACAACTTTCATATAGAGCACTTTTCAAAATTCTCAATAGATTTTGAATTTGAGATTTAAAGCTAACTTAAAATCAAAAACTCATTTATTTAGAATATTTTTTTAAAACAGAATTTGAGGAAAACTTGAATTCAAAATTTGCTCCAATAATCAAGTTGATTTATTCTAGATTATTTAAAATTACTACTTCTCAAAAGTTCACCAACTTTTTAACACTTATATCAAAATTAGGGTTCCCATTTATTTGTTTTTCACATTAAATTTGAAAGAGCTACAATTCAAATAATGTTAATCATGCAATGATGTTGAATGCTTATGCTTGGAATGATAATGCATGCTTAACACCCAGGGGTGTTACAGCCCTCCCCCCTTATAAGAATCTCGTCCCGAGATTTTGAGTTACGAACCACTTATCGTAAAAAGCTTTATACGCGGTTTGAAGATATTCTCCCGTTTCCCAAGAAGCATCGCTCTCATCATGGTGGCTCCATTGAATCTTGTAGGTTGTGACCACTTTATTTCGAGTGACTCGGTCCTTAGTATCCAGGACTCGAACCGGTTGCTCGCGATACTCCAAGTCTGCCTTGAGCCGAATACCCTGAGGTTCTATCCTCTCCTCTGGAACACGCAGACACTTCTTCAGTTGGGATACGTGAAAAACGGGAAATATCGAACTCATCTCTTCTGGTAACTGCAACTTGTACGCCACGGGACCCTTTTTCTCTACGATCTGGTATGGTCCTATATATCTCGCAGACAGTTTCTTCTTGATTCCAAACCGTTTCTTCTTCATTGGGGTAACCTTCAAATAGACATAGTCACCTACTTGGAACTCCAATGCTCTTCTTCTCTTGTCTGCATAACTCTTCTGACGAGACTGTGCAGCTTGCATGTTTTGTTGGATAACACGGACCTTTTTCTCTGCCTCATCGACAAAATCAATTCCATAAAACCTTCTTTCTCCAGGCTCTACCCAATTTAACGGTGTCCTGCACTTCCTGCCATACAAGGCTTCAAAAGGTGCCATCTTGATACTCTCTTGGTAACTGTTATTGTAAGCGAATTCTGCCAACGGTAACCAGGATTCCCATGAGCCTCTGGATGATAGTACACAAGCTCTAAGCATATCTTCTAGTACCGCATTAACTCTTTCTGTTTGTCCATCAGTCTGTGGGTGGTAAGCCGTGCTACGAATCAAACTAGTACCCAAACCTTGATGCAGATGTTCCCAAAAGTGAGAGGTAAACTGCGAACCACGATCGGACACAATCGTTTTTGGTATCCCGTGCAATCGGACAATCTCGGCAATGTACTTCTCTGCATATTGAGGTGGTCGGAATGTCGTCTTAACGGGCAGAAAGTGAGCTGTCTTGGTGAGACGATCTACTATTACCCAAATAGAATCATGCCCCTTTTGTGTGGTGGGGAGACCAGTGATAAAGTCCATACTTATATCATCCCACTTCCAATCGGGTACCGACAAAGGTTGCAGAAGTCCTGTAGGTCTCATGTGAAGAGCTTTAACTCTACAACACATGTCGCAACGAGCAACGTATGCTGTAATTTCCTTTTTCATCTTAGTCCACCAATAACAGGGTCGCAACTCTTGGTACATTTTACTACTTCCGGGGTGAATAGATAACTTAGAACGATGAGCCTCATCCATCAACTTGTTCTTAAGCTCTCTATCCTTAGGTACTACCAGGCGATCCTTGAACCATAACACTCCTTGGTCATCCAATCGAAAGTGTTTGGTGGGTTCTCTCTTCATCCTTTCTTTAATATGAAAGATTCCCTTATCTGTTTTCTGACCATCAACGATCTGGCTTTCCAGAGTACAGCTGATCTGAATATTATGCAACACAGCAGGATGTAACAAATTGAACCCTTTTTCAAACAACGGTTGCACATCAATAGCATGGGATTTTCTGCTCAGTGCATCTGCTACTACATTAGCCTTTCCAGGGTGATAGTGTACGTTCAGATTATAGTCCTTTATCAACTCTAACCATCTCCTCTGTCGCATGTTCAACTCAGATTGGGTAAAGATGTATTTGAGACTCTTATGATCTGTGAAGATATTACACACATTACCCAACAGGTAGTGCCTCCAAATCTTTAGAGCATGCACCACTGCTGCAAGCTCTAAATCATGTGTAGGGTAGTTAACTTCATGCTTCCTCAATTGCCGTGAGGCGTAAGCAACGACTTTTCCATTTTGCATTAGCACACATCCTAACCCATTCTTGGATGCGTCACAGAAAACATCAAACGGCTTTTCTATATCTGGTTGGGCCAGAACAGGAGCAGTGGTCAACAACTTCCGCAAGGTACAGAAGGCTGCTTCGCACTCCTCTGTCCATACAAACTTATGATCCTTCTGTAACAGGCTTGTCATTGGTTTGGCAATCTTCGAGAAATCTGGTATGAAGCGACGGTAGTAACCGGCTAAACCAAGGAAACTGCGGACTTCGTTAACTGAACTTGGTGACTTCCAGTTCATAACCTCTTGTACCTTACTGGGGTCGACAGAAATGCCATTTTCAGACAACACGTGGCCGAGAAAAGGAACTGTCCTAAGCCAGAACTCACACTTGCTGAACTTAGCATACAGTCGATGTTCTCTGAGTCTAGTCAAGACTATCCTGAGGTGTTCCGCATGTTCTTCTTCATTTTCTGAGTATATCAGTATGTCATCAATGAACACTATCACAAACTTGTCCAACTCGGGCATGAAAACCGAATTCATCAGGTACATAAAGTATGCAGGAGCATTTGTCAACCCGAAGGACATGACAAGATACTCGTACAAACCATATCTGGTAGAGAACGCAGTCTTAGGCACATCTTGCGGCCTAATTTTTATCTGGTGGTACCCTGATCTCAGATCTATTTTAGAGAACACTTTGGCTTTGGACAATTGGTCAAACAAGATATCAATCCGAGGAAGAGGATACTTGTTTTTAATTGTCACTGCATTCAGTGGCCGATAATCCACGCACATGCGTAAGGAGTTATCCTTCTTCTTTTTCACAAACAGAGCGGGGCATCCCCATTCGGACGAGCTGGGACGAATCAACCCTTTCCTTAGCAAATCCTGAAGTTGCTTTTTCAGTTCTGCTAACTCATTGGGAGGCATCCGATAAGGCCTTCTCGAAATCGGTGCTGTTCCTGGAATTAACTCAATGGCAAACTCAACCTCTCGGTCTGGTGGAAGTCCAGGTAACTCCTCTGGAAACACATCTGGAAACTCACAGACCACTGGAATCTGGACTAGCAGAGTAGTTTGTACCGCACAAGATGTGCTAGCTAGGTCTACCCTCCGAGGTAGGACCACTCGAAAGGTGCCTTCCCCACTGGGTTCCTTAAGAGAGACACTCCTTCCTCCAACATCAATTACAACTCCCATTTGATTCATCCAGTTCATACCCATGATCACATCCAAAACTAACCCTGGCATGACTATCAGGTTAAGCTTATATTGCCGGTTCGATATGTTTAGGGTTACTCCCTGAACAATCTGATTAGTCAACAGATCAGCCCTAGCTGAACTGATTTTATATGCACATTCCAATTCAACTATCTTTTGCTCATGTCTCTTAACGAATGCTTGACTTACAAAGGAATGAGATGATCCGGAATCAAACAAAACTACTGCAGGATGATTGTTGATAGAAAACATACCAGCTGTCACCGGTTCTCCCTCAGGGATGTCATCCACAGTGGTGTGGTGCACACGAGCTTGATACTGCGTTTGCTGTTTCTTAGGGTAGGGACAATACTTTGCAAAGTGTCCAGGTTGGTTGCAGTTGAAGCACGGTCCCTTCACCTGAGCCACAGTTCCAGATGAACTGCCTTGTCCTGCCTTTGCTTGAGGCAATGCCATCTTGAACGGCTTCTGGTTCCTCTGGGGTGGCTGAGCATTCTGATTCTTCCTTTGCGGTGGCCTAAACCTTGCACCTAGGGCAGGCGATCGATAAGCTGGGCGGTTGGCTACTGGGGTCCTGGACTGAGACGAACCCGACTCGAAAGCCCTCTTACGGAGCTTGGAAGCAGCATACACATGGTTGTTCTTCTCTTGCTTCAAACAGTCGCTAACGAAGTCATTGAAACTAGTCCTCATGTTTGTACCCACATGTTTCATCATCTTGGGACTCAGGCCTCTCTTGAAACTAGCGATCTTCTTGGCATCAGTATCCACCATGTCCAGAGCATAACGGCTCAGGTTATTAAAGGCATGCAGGTATTGAGTCACAGTCTTCGTGCCTTGATTTAATGCCAGGAATTCCCCAAGCTTCATCTCGGTCAGACCAGGTGGAATGTATGTTCCACGGAAGGCTTCAGTGAACTCCCTCCAAGAGATATGGGCATGGGGAGGAAAAGTGGTGCGGTGATGCTTCCACCACATTCCTGCCGGACCTTGAAGCTGATGAGCTGCGTACTCAGTCTTCAACACTTCAGTCATTCTTAAGACACGAAACTTATCTTCCATCGTATTAATCCACTCTTCTGCATCTAAAGGTTCTGCGGCTTCCTTGAAGATCGGTGGACGAGTATCCATGAAGTCCTTGAAACTGCTATACGGATTTGCTTCGTGACCTCCCGGGTTTATCCCCCGGTGGGTATTATCTGCGATACTGTGCAGCGCCGCTTCCATATTCTGTTGCATGCTCTCCATGTTTCGTTGGCTTCCCAGGAATTGGGCGAAAAACTGTTCCGCAGTGTAAGGTGGAGGAGGCGGTGGTGGATCTCGGTCATCATTAGCAGCTGCACTTCCACCAGCCTCAGCGGTACCATACACGGTACGACGAGTGTTCGGCATCTGCATGTTTCAGCAACAGTAATTATTAGGTGATGTTGTAGGAATCACGACCGAATGAAAAATCATGCCGAACTGAATTCACTGGAGAGAATAAATTCATACAATAAAACAGGGGCACAATAAGTCATTCCAATTAACACAACATCACTAATTATATTACTTAAGCACACACATCGCGTCCATTACAACCAAGTTGCCAGCATACATACACTGGACCTTGGACGTTCGGATACCGCCACAAACACATCCAAACTTTCCAACCTTACATCAAGCTTTAGTCTTTCTACTCATTATTACATGTCCAAAGTGCTAACAAGCAAAAGACCATGCAAACGGAACCTAGTAGCTAGTGCAACAACTACTAGCCTACTCATCGTGATCGCTATCTAGGTCAGAGACGTTGGCGTTGTCGCCGACTGCAGCGTCGTCGTGCTCCTCAGCTGGCGCCACGGGCTCTTCAGGATCTTCGTCTGCATCCAAATCCATCTCTGCTGCGCCAGGAAGGTCATAAGGGTTAAGCTGATTGTTCAGCCGATGGACCTCTTCATGCAAGTTATCGTTGTACTCTTCGGCATCAGCCAGCCGCTGCTCGAGCTCAAACTGTCTAGCTCTCAACACATTCTCTGCGGACCAGGCTTCATTCCTCTGATGGAGCACATGAGCCAACATGCTCTCAGCATTCCTGTGGGTGGTGGTCAGTTGCCCAAGCTGCTCTCTCAGGGCACGTACATCTCCCTCAAAAATCACAGTCCTCTGAGTGGCCTGATCTCTCTGACGAGTCAACTGAGCCATCTCAGCAGTGAGCCTCTCAATCTCGGCGTCGTGATCTCTCTGAAGCTGACGGCGGTCATCGCGAGCCTGACCAAGAGCACTAGAAACACGTCTCAGACTACCTTCCACTCCATCGAAGGCCCTCATCACTGCGAACATGGCACTCATAGTGGGGTTGTCACTGTTCTGTGCCTCTGCTGCGCTAATCTCCAGAGATCTGCCCCTGGCTTGCTGCCACGAGTCAGTGGAGGGGTTGCCCCTCGGAAAGACTCCCACTATAGTTGCTGCCAACTCCTGAGGAAAACGATCCATGATATCTCTCAAGATTCCAAAGGCTGCCCTCTCAGCGGCTTCTTCAGGGGTCCTGCCAGTTGACTCAAAACGCCAACCGGTCCACTCAGAACCATCACCTCGGGGACGAACTACTGCTTCCACAGTCACCAAAAGTCCTTCACCCAACCGCTCATTTGACCAAAAATATCGGGGCTCCATCCCATCATGATAGCCTACATAGCTGAGCACTCTCCACAAGAGTGTAGGCATCCCAAACTCTCCAAGAAAAGTGTGACGCTGGCGAGTGCGCGGAGCAAGCTGATGACGGGGAGCTCTGCCGGTGGACTTGCGAGCGGTCTGCTTGGTACGTGCCATCTGTAGCAAAAATTTTATTATCGTGGTGAGAACAGATTTTTAAGTTGGCATTTTTATCGAAATGAGATAATCAACTTATAAGGGGAGGAACAGTGCCATGAATGAAATGCACACATGATGCATGCACGTTCAGTACGTCCTCACAAACTTAGAAAACTAATGACTACTAACGGAATAAACGGTGGCATACAACGATCTCTTGTAACGTAACTAACACGTACTACTCGAAAGCGTTGTTATGTACCTGCAGAAAGGAAATCACTTCAGCCCAAACCTCACAGTATGAACACATGCAGAAAGCAGTAAAGTAAGTTACTCGCTCTACACGCATCCCCAGATACGAGTATAACGGTAACAACTACCCGAATCGTCGTCCTATTGACGGCATCGTCACTGCATGACGGAATTCCCCACAATTTGGATACCCTCATACGAACATGCGCAGGGTACGTAAGTATTTTGGTATCACATAAGCACTCCCCTAGATCGGCAGTGTATCCGACCATGCACTCACAACTCTCACTTACCAAGGCGTAGAGGTAAAGGATCCATACATTACCACTCAAGTGAATGGCACTCATACCATAGCACGTCGTATGAGCGACGAAATTTAAAATATGATGCAAACCCCCAAGTTAGTACTTAATTAAGCCACCTAGAGTCCTTATCGGGCATAAAGGATATGACCACTGGCACACTTTTAAGTTCAAAAGCTTATTTGAAAACACAGTTTTATTTTTAATTACTCATGTGAACAGTAGCATGCTAAACCATGCTCCGATGCCAGCTGTAACGGATCAACGTAATTATACGAAATTAAGTAAGAAAATCTTCCACCGAGGCGGTTAATTTAACAAACTTAAGACCGTATAACCCGAGATTCCGTGAAATCACGAAGGATTTCAAAACCACTAACATACAACCAAGATCGTACTGATTTAGCAGCCACAATTCACACGATACATAAATCTGATCATAAAGGTAAGATACATCGGAGTTCGGAAATAAAAGTTATTACAACATATTTCAACATAAAGTAGCGGAAGCAAATAATTTTACGCACACACACTTAGTTCAGTTACAGTGCCAGTCGATAGTCATGGTCCACAAAAGCAGTAGATAAGACTAACAGAAAGACCCTTGCCCAAGGTCCTAGTTGTCACCCATCGCCGGATACAGACAGTTGGAGCAGTACCCGTAGTACATCTGACCATCTGCAACAACAATGGGAACAACGCCCTGAGTACGAGAATGTACTCAGCTAGACTTACCCGTCAAAAACCAGAAATAAAATGACACCAAGGAGCATGCAAGGCTGTACATAGTGGATTGGCTTGACTCCTTTGCGAAAAGCACAAGTTGTTATGAGTAAACTAATTTAAGTCCTTTTTGCGTCATATTTATTATAACCTATTCAATCTAGGTAAGCACCTATGCTAAAGCAATCACTTGATTAACCATTAACATCAAAGGTTACCATCTCAGGTTTAGCATTTCCAACATTATTCACTTAACCATCAGTGTTTTATCATTGTTACTACGATGCCATAGCTCGAGTCAAGTGCTCACTAACCGGGAGCGACGGCGATTCGAATCGAATTCCTATCCAGCTGGAGATTTATTCCTCACACAAACCATGCTTCCCCCGTCAGGGTCGCGTAGATCACCAATGACACTTTCCGAGAAGCCGCGGGATAACAATCATGGATCGCACTACCCAGGGACCGCCCGACTGCCAGGACGCACCTTGGGCTCACTCTTCGCGTCCCCGTACACCCCCTTCAACACCAGTCTGCCAACCCGAGTTTATCCCGGCTCAAAAAGTGTCGCTAGCTTCGCGGTCGAAAGGTACTTTATTCGGCCAGCTAAATGTGAGGCATGCGTTCAACATGACAAGAGGGACGAGCAACGATCGGTCCTTAACCGACACAGACGGAATCACTATAGTCCAGAACCCTATAAGACTCCGTTCGGTCTCCGTTTATCCATCAACACTTGGTTACTTTTCATGATCACACTTACAGCTAACCATAACCTGGTATCCACCTATAACTCGCAGGTGACAGGAAATCACCCGACTTCTACCGGTCTCAGCATGGCTAAGCAATTTACTCGATCCTGACCTAACAGGGTAAAAGATAATCTGGTGGCCAAGGTAATAATGCAACAACGGTTTCACTCAACTCCTATAACTTAGTACAACAATATATAACTATAACTCATGCAATAAGAAATAACTTTTTATAAATTTAGGAGGCTTAAAATGCTCCGGGGCTTGCCTTTTTCGAACGAACTAGGGTGGTGATCGACGCACTCTGGCAGTTCCTCGCCTGACTCTTCCTCCTCGGGCACCTCCTGTGCCTGGGGTTCCTGCTGATCCGTCCAAGCCTGCTCCTCCGGTACTGCTGCCTGCGACTCCTCCTGCGATCCTGTATGATGCAAGTGCATAAGGAAACATGCGAAGAATGCATCGAAATGCGGTGGAGTGCTTTGATGACATGAGATGCAGATGAGCACATGGAATGAGCAGTTTGAATATAATTATTTCTTCTACAAGGTAGTCAACGTCATCCAAGAACATGTAACCTAAAACATACACCTTATCCTTCTATTAGTTAGCCTACCATCTACACATACAAGTGAACCTAAGCTATCAAAGCTTACCAACCCAACTCATCCATAACATCAGCAAGGCATCATGATGCTTCAAAGATACACCAAACATATTTTAATTCTCTCCATTTCTCATAAAGAATAATCTTTTATTTCCTATTTAGCTAGGGTTACACAACAACACCTATCTCTGGTGTAGATAAAAATCTACAAAAATTACAGTAGACTACTCTTACCCTAACTAACCTACCACTAAATTTTCATGAGAATTGCACAAGTAAAACTGCCTGTACAAAATAAACAAGCTATAGCCTAATTGTGAGCATGAATTTATTTTATACTAGAAAAAGTGTCAAATAACAGATTTCACAATTTTCTTAGGTTACTAACAGTAAACCAACATACTACAAAAATTATCAGATGTATGTTGTATACAAATTTTTCTCTATAATAAAAATAACAGATATTACTGATTAAAAGCATTTGAACTACACTTCAACATTTTTCCACAGAACATGCTTCACTAATATTTTTCCTAGAAAGTATATCACAAATAAAGATTAATGCCACAAGAATCACATTTTTCCCTTTATTATTTTATTTACTACACTTTTTCTAAGATATCAGCATTTATAGCAATTAAATAAAATTGCACAGTAGAGTGTCACAAAAATCACATGAGATATTTTTAAACTGTAGATCTATTCAAAAGGAACATTTCAAAATTTGTTTCATGATTTTTGGAGCTATAAATCTTGAGATACAATTTTTAGAAGCCTTTTGCAGATTTTCTGGAAATCAATTTCTTTAAAACCGAAAATCAAAACCGGCTTTAAACGCTACGTGCACCCCGCTGTGACACGCGAAACCGAAACGCTGAGACAGACAGGCGGGACCCATGGGTCAGACGGGCCCACCCGTCAGCCGCAGTCGGCCAGAGGCGGTGTGGACCGCCGGGATCTCGCCGCCAGCGAGTCCTCCGATGACGAGGAGGGCACCATCGTGCTCCTCTCATCGATGCGAACCCAGTGGTGCCTAGTGGGTGGCCAGACGAGCTCGGCATCGAGCTCGCCGGCGTGCATGGCGGCTCGGTGGCGCGGGATGCCGTCGGTCGGCCAACTCCGACCGAGAGGAGCCGCGCGGTGAGGTCAGTGAGACTCGTGGTGCAAGTGCGGTGCTCGTGCGCTCGAGAAGTGGGCGAGAAGTGGCATGGAGGTGTGCGGCTCACGGAGCGGGTCGCTCCGGTGAGCTCGGCCGGAACTCCGGCGAGCCATTACCGCGGATGGAGGCCGAATCCTGGCGGGATGTGGCGAGCACCGGATGCGCAACGACAAGGCGCAGCGAGGGCGAAGACGGAGGCGGAGGCGGTGAGCCGGAGCGGCGGCTAGGCGGTTGCAGAGCTCGGGAGCCGGCGATGGCAAGGCGGAGCTCTGCTGCTGCTGCTGCGGGCGGGCGAGGGGGAGAATGGAGGGAGCAACCGAGGAGGACGAGCGCGCGGAGGGGGTAAGCGGGCGCGGACGCTGCGGGGGCCACAGGGGCGCGTGTCGTGCGGCTTCGACGGCGTACGGACACGCGGCGACCGAGCGCTGCCGCGGCGCCACGACGCCACGCGCGGGCGCGCGCGCGCGGGGGGCGGGAGGGAGACGACGCGGGCGCGGGCCGGGCCGCCAGCGAAGCTGGGCCGAAAGGGAAGCCGAAGCCCACTAAGGCGAAAATCTGATTTTTCTTTTTCAAAATATTTTCCAGATTTAATTCTTTGTTTCAAAATTGAATTTGGAGATGAAAAAGAGGTTTTCAGAAATTTGGCCCAAAATAAAAGTTGTTCAAAATTTTATTCTCTACAACTTTCATATAGAGCACTTTTCAAAATTCTCAATAGATTTTGAATTTGAGATTTAAAGCTAACTTAAAATCAAAAACTCATTTATTTAGAATATTTTTTTAAAACAGAATTTGAGGAAAACTTGAATTCAAAATTTGCTCCAATAATCAATTTGATTTATTCTAGATTATTTAAAATTGCTACTTCTCAAAAGTTCACCAACTTTTTAACACTTATATCAAAATTAGGGTTCCCATTTATTTGTTTTTCACATTAAATTTGAAAGAGCTACAATTCAAATAATGTTAATCATGCAATGATGTTGAATGCTTATGCTTGGAATGATAATGCATGCTTAACACCCAGGGGTGTTACAGGTTCTACATCTGCCTGCCGAGTGAATCTAATGGCCCTAACTTGTTAGACGAACTTTTGAATGGCTTTATATGGTCTCTGATGTTTTGGGCCTTGCAAACCCATACATTTGGAAATCATGACTCACAGTGAAAGTGTACACCTCTGCGCAGAGTTAAAAACTGGTATACTAGCCGTGCTCACGGATACGAGCGGCCTTGGAGATTCTTACAGAATAGTTGATCATCATTGTTATATCATGCTTAATTATTGTTGATTATTATTATGCTCTTGTTAATGCTATTCATTATCCTTATTACAATTGATCATTGATTCATTAATGGGATTTGGATTACCTTGATGCTACTCAATTGCTAATTATATGATGATTAAAAGCTAAACGCAGTCAAACAGTGTCTAGCCTTTTTGAGCCTCATGAACCTTGTGTTATACTTGTTGAGTTCGACATGGACTCATTCTTGCTATTTCCCCCACACTCCAGTGTGTAATAAGATGCTACTCGGAAAAAGGACAAAGGTGTAGTGGAGTTTCCAGAAGACTAGTAGAAGTGCTAGGCATATGTTACCCCCAGTCAGCCGTCCCTGAGAAGAATGGAGCCCGAAGTTTAGTCACCGTTCCGCGATACTCTGATGTAAGTGTTAATATAGCTATGTATACGTTATATAATAACATTGTTTCTGATACTTTTTCATTCTGGCATATGTGTGGACTTCCTGGGCACACATATGATTAGCCTGGTTTTGTTCTTTAGAAAACCGGGTGTGACAGAAAGACTTCATAGTAAAACTTAACTGTCCAATGGGGAGTCATGACCTCGGACTTTTGGGGATCATGACTCATAGTGAAAGTGTACAACCTCTGCAGAGTGTAAAACTGGTATATCAGCCGTGCTCACGGACACGAGCGGCCTTGGACCCTTACGGAATAGAGATCACTATTAATTTACTTGTTCTTGCTATTCATTATTCTCTTTACATGATCATGTGTTTATTATGGGAACATCACCAATTTGTTGCTACTCAATTGCTTAAAATATGACCAACTAAAAGCTACATGCAGTTAAACCCGTGTCTATCCCTTTTGAGCTTCATGAACTCCATGTTGCACTTGTTGAGTACCTTTGTGCTCACCCTTGCATTCCCCCACACCTCAGGATGGACTCCAGAATGTGTGAATAGTGATTACTACTACTACTTTCCTGAAGATTGCTAGACTTGTGGTTAACCAGTTGACGTGCCTGTGCTATAGAGCTAGCTACCACATGAGTTATCTTATGTTTCCGCTTTGTTATGTGAAGACTCTATGATATTATTCATTATGTAATAAATATTTGTGATGATGCTATTTATATTTATCATCTTATGTGTGATTGATCTCTGGGCACACATAAGATTATACATTCCATTTATTCCTTTAAAATGGGTGTGACAATCCTTAAACTCTTTTCAAACATTACATGCTCATTTCTTTCACTTAGAGATCTAGAGAGAGACATGCATGATGTTAGATTTTTTATTTTTCCTAGCAAGTTAGACTAATTTTTGCATAACTTACTTTGTCTCACATGAACTCTAGTTAGTTTCTATATTTATTTTACATTTTTTTAGCTTTAGGTGTAGAATAATGTAATATTTGTATAGAAAAATAGACATCAATTGCTTCAACATTTATATGCGAATAATACCTTCATACAAATATACATTTTATTTTTGAAGGGCACATATGGATAGGTCATGGATGTACATGAAAAGAAGATGTGAATGGTTTTATTGGAGCAGCTAAATGGCACGCTTTGATTAAGCAGACAAAGGATATATATTGTCACTGTGTTGACTGTCTAAACCGTATAGTATGCCGAGTCCAAATACGATAAGATCACACTTGATAAGAAGGGGTTTTATAGAGAAATATGAGATTTGGAATCATTATGGTGAGAGACGTACAAAAGCAGGCAATATGGAAGGTACAAATGTACTAGAAGTAAGGGAAGATGATGATGCGATTGTGTCATGATGCATGATGGTCCAGGAGATAACGCTGTAGGCGGTGGTGGTGGAGAAGGTTGTGGTAGGGAGGAGGATGGTGGTGGCAAAGTTTGTGGTGGTGGAGAAGGTTGTGGTGGTGAAGACAACGAAGAAGATGAAGAAGAAGACTTCCTGAACGACATGTTGCACCACGTAGAACAAGAATTACTATTGAAAGGGCTAGATAACTTAGAGATGGTGTGGAAGGCAAGGGAAGAACATTTATACCCGGAGGAAAAGGGTTGTGAGAAAAGATGATCGATGCTACGATTTGTGCTAGACATACTGATCTTGAAGGCTAAGTGTGGCTGGTCCGATAGGAGCTTCAATGACCTATTAACTCTGTTGGCTGTTGTGCTTCCTAAGCCAAACATTGTGCCTACCAACACGTATCGAGCGAGGAAGTTTATCAGTCCACTGATGATGGGTGTGGAACAAATACATGCATGTCCAAACTATTGTATCCTTTATCATGGGGTGTTTAAAGACATAACGAAGTGTCCAAACTGTGGTGTTAGTCGATACAAAATAAACGAAGACTACAGTGAGGCTACTAACACTAGGAAAAAGAGAAAGAATGACAGAAAGAAAAATGATGCTTCTCCAAATAAATATATTATGAACATATATCATATGATTAAATTGATGGTAACTACCTCGTATCCTAATAGTACAAAGTAACAAGTTTAACCATAGACCAACCAATCACGATCAACGAATAGTTGCCTAACTTCTCATGGCCACGATAGGACAGTCCGACCACCTTAGAAATGACAGGCCCGGACTATATTAGCGTTGTTTGGCCAGCCCTATGTCTTGCACATGAAACATCAAAAGCCAAGGGACACTCGCGGCCACTGGAGTGTACAATTTGTGTCTATAGATCTTATAGAAATAGAAATACCACCTAAGGCACTATGGTGTGCCCTGCAACCTTATCGATTTTGTCATTACTAGCACACGACTTCATGTTAGAGGAGAACATTCCGTGCACGATATGTACAAGTACGCACACAGCTATGGCATTATGGCTATAGACTCAGTCTTATGCACCCATAGCATGATCCTACACCAACCACGAAATATCAAGAGACAAGGGATAGTCGCTGCCACTAGATTAGACATAACTCTGAGATTACTCTAGGTACAAGGACTAACACTGAGATTAGACTTATTACAACTACAAGCAAGTTTGTTTTGTTGGCTGCATCCAAATAGTTGTAGTTACCTCCTGCATGAAGCGATAAGCATAGCACCACCAAGTCTAGTACCAGGAGTTGTACTTACAAGCAATGCTAATAACTAACATTACATTAACTTCCAAATTATCCAAACTAAAAAAGAAATGACTAAAGCTTGAGCTAAGATAATGACATGTAGGACATCAAATGCACTCTGCCTCATCTTCTTATCAGGTGCTGCAGGCTCAAGTGGTGGTGGTCTGAGAACATCCTGACGACCATAGAAGGCTGCATAAGCTTCTTGTTCTGTCTGGTACTTTTTTTGGCAAGCTCCCTTGAACTTATCCACTTCAGCATGTGCATCATGCCAGTTGGAGTAGACACCAGGGGTCCGACCATGATGCACAACTTACCACGGCATAGCTTGCTAAGCTATCAAATATATTAGATTAGATTAGAAAGAAAAATTCAAAGTTATTTGTTAGCTGCATATAAAAATAAGTAGCAAGAGACACATCACTAGCAAAGAGACATATATGTGCTCACTTCATTGGTTAATTATTGAACTAGTTTGCAGCAACAAATTCACCCATTTAATTATGAAAAATGATTTAAAGTAACACATAGTGTTACTCCAAATTCACCAATTTAAAACAATTTAAAGAACATACCTATACAATTATGCAAAATAATAAAAAGAAAACTCCTAAACTTTGGTTTAATTACTGGACTCCAATATTATTTAAATAATCTCTAAATCTGCATCTACATATATTATTATACAAGAAATATTATTGTATGAGATCATTAATGAACTAGTTTATATCAAGGAAACTATATCCATTAGGTAAATGCAAGAAGTTAATATTAATGACAAAATAATACCAGATATAGCTTACTAGGGCGTGGAGGAGGCTTGGAGAAGCACGTGGAGCTGGCTTGCTGGTGTGTCGAGGAGATGTGGAGGAGGACGGTGGGGTAGGAGTGGGTTGGGGCGGAGGAACGGTGGGGGCAGCGGATGGGGTGGGGGAGAGGAACGGCGGGGGCAGGCCTAGGTGGTTGGCTGGGGAGATTTGCCGGGCGGCGACAGTGGTGACTGATGACGAGCGTGAAGGACAACAGGGATGACATGTCCTTATCTACTAGCGAAGGGGGGCAAATTCTTCCAAAGGGTGCTAAAGTTTTCAAAACGGAGCATAGGATTGTCTGGCCGAGTAAAACATCAACAGGCCGGACAAGGAGAGCAGCGGTATTTTTTAGTGTAACTTGGTAGGACGGTCCGACCGTCCAAAGTTTGAACACGACGGACATAAGTCCTCGGCCGCCCCTGCTATGTATTTTCAGGGGCGGTTGCTTACGTCAGCCACCCCTGAAAATGATCTTCAGTGGCGGTTGCTTATGTCAGCCGCCTCCGAAGATCATCTTTAGCGGCGGCTGACTCAAGAAAACCGCCACTGAAGATCCTTGCCCTTTATAACGCAATGCCGAAAATTTTCTAAGTCACCGGGTGGGCTAGAATTCAATAGTGTAGCAAAGCGTTGCCAAAATTTTCCACGTGCGCCTTTTCTCCTACTCCGTCCAGCGCCGTCACTATCAAAGTTCCTGGTCGTCTGCCGCCCCGGTGCTCCCCCATTCGGCGCTACCCTCGATGCTCCCCTAGTAGAGGTCCCCGGCGCTAGAGTTCCCCAGCGCTTCCCCATCATTGCCGACTCTTGCCTCGTCGGCGAACCTACCGCTGGAGGCCCCCGGCGGTCCCTCGGTAGTCCCCCAACGGTTCCCCGGTGCCCCCCAGCGCTCCCCTAGTTTCTTCTCTGCGTCTGCGCACCCTCAGCTCGTCGTCTGCCCAGCGCTCCCCATCTTCCACTCCGGCCACCTATTCATCTAACAAAGGTTGATTCTTTTTAATCTTCTTTGTATTAGACAAAAAATGCTACATAATATTTGATGTTTAGATACTAGTGTTATATGCATGAGTAGCAGATATATATATGAAGCAAAGGAATGTACTAGGTATTTAAAATTTACAATTTTTGTTGCATGTGTATTAGCCATGTGTTGATTTTGCTATATGTAATCATATTCATACGAGAATGATATCCTTGTTTCTAAATATTTATAACAATAATACACCCTTCCATCATGGCTTAGATAAATTCATCCACATTTGTAGCGATGGATAAAGAAATGACAACAAAAGAAGCTGATAAGTTGGACTGGTTGTTGGACGACAACAGCAACGACACGTCATCGACATCATTAGAAGAAGCTTTGGATCCTAGTCCTAGTCCTGACCATAGGGCTTTGAGGGCAGAACTTGAGGACCTAGAATGCGATCCGACCGAGGATGTAAGCCTATACTTGCTATCAATTGACCACATTTATTTTTCACTTAAGTGTGTGAGCATTTTCCTTATTTTTTTATATCTATAGGTTCATGTGTCTACCCGTATGCCTATGCAAACCATAGAGCAATCACAGACACATACATAGATTATAGTTACATCATCCGCTCCTCAGAGAGAGAAACAGAAGTGAGGGCAAAGAATGCAGAACAAGTTCCCTAAAGGACATACTATTGTTGTAGAAGTGGTTAGCGCTATTAGAGAGCCCATACAACCTGATGGCGTACATGCCTGCTTTGCAAGCACGATATGAGCGGTAGTCCGAGACATTTTGGATTGCTCAATACCGCATTGGAACGATGTGCCCGATAGTGACAAGACCAAGATATGGAAGAAGATGATGGGGCATTTAGTTTCCCTCCTGATTTGGAAGAGCTCGTCAAGAAGTTGGTAATGAAATAGGCAGTAAAAAGTTTTTGAGGTTAGAGGTCCCAACTAAATACTAGTTTTTGACTAAAGGGTCGTACGCCGTTCAAGGAGTTCAGGAAGATCAAACATGATCAATGGCAAAGGTTTTGTGAACAGAAGTCCACACCTGAGGCCTTAGCCATGAGTGTCTTGAACAATGAGCTTGTGAAGAAGAACATTCACCCTCACCGTCTCGGCTCGGCTGGATATGACCCGAAGGTTGAAAAGTGGAGATCAGAGGCTGAGGTTGCTAGGCAAGCTGGTGTGCCGTATAAATATGAGAACTTTGATGAACGTGCAGAGCACTGGGTTAGAGCTAGGGAAGTTAAGGACAAAGAAAGTGGGCAACTAGTAATCCCTGATGCACGTACTAAAGCAGCCGTGGAGGCCTAAAGGCACTTGATCAAAAGAAAATGCAAGGCGAATTTAAACCCAGATGGGAGGTGGATGAGCTAAGTGTTGCCCTAGGCAACAAGGAACACCCTGGCCATGTGTAGGGCGTCTCCTCCAAGCTGAGACTTAAGCATGGTTTTCCACAGGAGGCGAGTAGTTACAGAACAAGGCAATGCTACAAGGATGACCTTTTTGACACCCTTTGCAAGAAGGCCGACGCATATATTGATGAAAAGATTAATCAGTTGTAACACCCAAATTTTAGAGATAACAAAATTGGAATAAGGTAGATAATAAATAATGGCCAATATAAAATAATAATAAAATAAGTTTGATGTTGCACTCATGCTGTTGCATTTATTTTACTTTGTGGTGTGAAATTTATTTCATTTGATTTGGTTTAGAAATTTCTATTTGAAAGAAGTTTTGGAAAATAAAAAAAAAGAAAGAAAAGAAAGTAGCTTACCTGTTTACCTGCTGCTGGCGGCCCGAAGGTCGGCCTGTTCTTCCGCCTGGGCTGCGTAGTAGGGCCGCTACCGCTCCCTCTTCCCCGTCAGCGTCGCGTGGGCCGAGCCCACGACCGCACGCCCAGTCGGCCCAGCGCCGCGGCAGCTCCCTTCTCCCTCTCATGAGTCGCTGACCATTGGACCCCACCTGTCGGTTTTCTTCCTCCTCCAGCCGTAACCGAGTAGGACTCGACGTCGTTCGTTCAACCGACTTTGATCGCGAATCTTTGGTTTCCTAGCAAGATAGGGGATGTGGTCTTATAAAAGGGTAGCCGGGTACCTCTAGTTTCCGTTTTTCATCTAAAACGTGATCGCTACCACAAGAAATCGGGGTTTTTAGGGTTTAGGAGTTCGTCGGGTACGGTTGGTCGTCGGTGGGTCTTGCGGGACGGTGCGGGCTCGATTTCTTCGCATTGGTGAGTTCGTCATCTCCTTCTCTTTCTCCCCGTGCTATTCTTTTGGGTTGAGATGCTTTGGATTACGGTTTAGCGAGCTCGGGTAAACCGGCAATGGAGATCGCCGTCCTTTTCTTGCCGCGTTCTTTCCTCGTGCGGTTGTAGTTCTCCAAAACCGCGTAGATGGGTGCGGGTTGCCCTCCTCTCTCGATTGGACTTAGTTGCGGTATGTTTGGCGGTCGGGAACGGCAGGGCCGAAACTCTCCGGTGAGGCGGCCATGGCGGGCATGGCGGTCGGCGGCCGGTTTGGGAGAAGATGACCGACTTCATCTTCATGATTTTCTCTGATGAATGGTAGCCGTCCGATTCGAGATTGATGGTCCAGATTAGATCATACCGGTTCGCGGTGAAATTTTCTAAAGAGCCCCTGCGTTTTCTAGTAAACAACCCGCGGTCCTTGGCGTATTCCGGGAATTGCGTTTTCACATTTTGAAAGCGTATTTTCATCCGGTTAAATCAAAAATACGTTTTCAGCAATTTACAGTTTTGCCACTAGAATTGTTTTAGTCATAAAATCTTCGTTTTAACTCCGATTTGATCCGTTCAAATTGTGTTAGGTTCGTATTTGCGAACTCTACATGTTAGTATAGTTTTACAGTTAGTTTTGATAATTTATTTTTCGAGTTTATAATTAAGTATTTATTTATCTATAGGAAATCTTAGGAAATTCATAACTTTTACGTTTTAACTCCGAATTTGGTGATCTTTGCGTCTGTGTGATCGTAGAAACGTGTAGAAGAATTTTATAAACTTTTATTACTGTTTTGTTACTGTTGGTGTACTGTTCTAATTATATCTATTTGTTTGCTTCGTGTATGTTTGATTGGATGCATGTGTGTTGTTGATTGATGATCGAGTATAGAAGGTGAGCAGTACTTGGACGATTCGGAGTATTATTTTGAGCCAAGTCAGCAGTATCACTTGGAGAGCTTTGATCAAGGCAAGTATAACACAGGACTATCCTTGTTACCTATACATTGAATTGTCATACATATGCATGTGCTTACCTTGACAACCTTAGAGATTATAACTTAGTGATTGTTATCTTGATTCCTTGACAACCTTGGGAATGCATATGGGTAGCTATTGCTAGTGCTTAAACTAAGAACAATGATCTTGTGATTTGATTAATGGATTAAGCAATCAACTATTAAGATGATTTAATTGTTGTTGAAAGGGGGCTAGAGCTTGTGTATTATTTTGATGCTCTGGTTTCTCTCCATAAGGACTTATCTGTAAGTGATAACCGGGATATACAGTACAGCTGTGAGGGCTATATGGCTCTGGCTCTAGTTGTTCAAGAGACCTTTTCTAGCTTGTTAGTGGTTACCTTAAATGGCGTAAGAATGGCTTGACACTTTGGGTGTAGTGCGAGCCCCTGGCCTAGTGTGTATAGGCTGCGGTTGTTGTGCCACAGGGAAGGGGGGTTCTACATCTGCCTGCCGAGTGAATCTAATGGCCCTAACTTGTTAGACGAACTTTTGAGTGGCTTTATATGGTTCTCGGGTGTTTGGGCTTGATCTCCCCACTCATTTGGAAATCATGACTTACAGTGAAAGTGTACACCTCTGCGCAGAGTTAAAAACTGGTATACTAGCCGTGCTCACGGATACGAGCGGCCTTGGGGATTCTTATGGAATAGTTGATCATAACTGTTATATCATGCTTAATTATTGTTGATTATTATTATGCTAATGTTAATGCTATTCATTATCCTTATTACAATTGATCATTGGTTCTTTAATGGGAAGTGGTTTATCTTGATGCTACTCAATTGCTAATATATGATTAAAAAGCTAAACGCAGTTAAACAGTGTCTAGCCTTTTTGAGCCTCATGAACCCTGTGTTATATTTGTGGAGTTCGACATGGACTCACCCTTGCTATTTCCACCATAACAGATGAAGATAATGAGGAAGATTATCGGAATGAGTACTAGTCTTGATGTCAACCAGTCAACCGTGTCCCTGTGTGGAGTTTCCGCTGAAGAATTATTATTAGTTATTATTACCTATTGTTCACGACTATGTCTTAAATACTTACTCGTTATGTAATAAGCACTGTGATGATACTTTGTAATTTGTCAACTTATGTGTGCGACTGTTTCCTGGGGTGCACATGAGTCTTTTATACATCCTATTTTTGTCCTTAAAAATGGGTGTGACAGATTGGTATCAGAGCCGTGTTGACTGTAGGACGCGAGCCTAGTTAGAATGGTCGTTAATAGCATCCATACTTCACTTAATTCATGCTTCCTCTTTTCACCTTGTTAATTACTAAAGTTTATGCTTTTTCTACTTTATTCTATTGTGAAAATACATTGATTCTATCTAATCTATGTCTAAATTTTATAGATGCCTCCTCATCCCCGTTTGTCAGCTGTACAGTACGTTGCCCGTTTCAAACCCCAGGAGCCGTATGAAGGTGGTGAGCAAGAGCTATCCGATGCTGAATCAAGAGTTGGTGATACACCTATGGAGGATGTAGTTATGGGATGGACTACGAAGTTTCATATCCTGGTTCCTAAGGCTGATGCTTTCTTCCATGATATGTTGACAAGAACCTTGGATAACTACTATTACGACTGGGAGGCTACTTTAGAGTATCGCAGTGCAGAGTATAGTCATCCATGGATGGATTCCTATTGGAAGACGGAATTATGGGTCATGAAAAGGGATCCTACCACTAAGGAGCCTAAGGTGGAGTCAAAGTTCATTACCCGAGTGAGCCGGGCAACTGTGGAGATAAGCATGGAGGATGTTGCTTTCAATGCATTTGTTTATTACCATGGTCTACGCTCGGACAGGACGCTAAAGGGTGCACTCCGGCATTTTCCTTGTTTCTTACATGACAAGGGTATTTGGACCGTGCCGCCTGCAGATGATTCCTCCTTGACTTTACAAGCTACGGTGGGATTAGCTCGAGAATTGGCTCTCCATGAGGTGGATTTAAAGGATGAGTTGCTGAAGGAAAAAGAACTTAAGGAGCAAGCTTATAAGGAGATTGACCAATTAAGGGCGGAGTTAGGTCGTCCTAAGATTTATGAGAAGCTTAATTAGGAAATAGGAAAAATCCCTATGCAATAAGAACGATAGTAGTTGCGAGTTAATTTCGAGTTTGGATTGTTTTAAGAGTCAGTTTGTGGTGTGAACAATTGTGTGATTGATGAATTGTTATTATGATAATGTGTGATTTGGATCTTTGTAATGTGTGCTGGAGTTTTGTAGACATGTCTACAAATTCCATGGTTAAGGATATTAAGTTTGATCAAGATATATTAGTTGAACATGAGGTTAAATTAGTTCTGTCCTTTGTTGATTTTTGGATCAGTCTGGGATGTTTTAGAAATAACTTAAAATCCGTTCATGAGAAATTTAAGAAATTTTACTGGGAATAATTAGACTTCTATATCTTTCCAACCCCACAAGAATCACCTTAATATCTATTATGAGTTAAGAGATATACCTGTTTCAAGTTGGAGTTACTGCACAGTCTGGAAATCTGGAACAGTTTCGGTTAAGTTCAATTTTTGACCAATTTATTGACAGAATCAGAAAAAGTGTTGTGAATAAAAGTTGTAGATAATTTTGTAAGCTTTCCAACCATGTAAAGATCATCTGAATTGGACGTCTGTAGCTCGAGATATGACAGTTTTACTGAGTTGCTGAAATTGGAGCTTGTCCAGAAAAAAAAAATCAGATTTTGCTTATCTATTGAATACATCATCTCGGATCGTACTGAATTCCAATTTCTGTGTTTTTGGAAACAGATGTCAGGCAGAGGTCGTGGCAGAGGTCGTGGAGGTGCTAACATACCCATTACTATGGAGGAACTCATGCAAACTCAGAACCAGATGATGCAGATGTTTATGCAGCACATGCAGAACAATCCCGCTGCAGGAGGACCACCGCCTGTGCAAGTGAGAGATAAGCGTGGAGAATTTTTAAAGGGACGCCCTCCAGTGTTTTCTCATGCTGCTGATCCTTTAGAGGCAGATGATTGGGTGAGGGCAGTGGAGAAACAGCTGAATATAGCTCAATGCAATGATATGGAGAAGGTGTTATATGCATCTGGTCAGTTACAGGGGACAGCTCAGACTTGGTGGGAGTCGTACCAGGCTGCACGCCCTGACAATGCTCCTCCTATCACTTGGAATGAGTTTGTTAGAGATTTTCGAGCTCGTCATATTCCTGAAGGTATAATTGAGCTGAAGCAGGAAGAATTCAGAAACTTGAGGATGGGACAGATGAGTGTGAGTGAATATCATGACAGGTTTACCCAGTTGGCTCGCTATGCTCCCAATGAAGTTAGGGATGATGCAGACAGACAGCGTCTTTTCTTGAAAGGAATTTATTATGATCTTCGATTGCAGTTGAAGGGGAATAACTATGCTAGTTTTCAAGAGCTGGTGAACAAAGCGATTGTGCTGGATAATGAGCGTAGGGAGATGGATAGAAAGAGGAAGATGAAGGTACAAAGCTCAGGAAGTAACAACCGTCAGCGCACAAATTCTCAGCATGGCTTTCATCAGAAGTTTCAGGGACCGGTTAGTCAGTGGAATCGCAATTCAAATCAGAGGTGGTCCCAAAATTGGCAAAACAATCAGTCACAACAGCGTTCATCATATCCACAGCGTCAACAGTATCAGCAGACTGGGCAACAGACTCCTCGCACTGGAAATCCCAATACTACCCCCATAAAGAATAGTATTCCCAGCACTCCTATTAGATGCTTTGTCTGTGGTAAAGAGGGTCATTTGTCTTATAATTGTCCTGAGAAGCAGAACCAACAGACTCCTCAGAGCCAGAAGAGCAATCAGAGGCAATCCGGTGCTGGAAGGGTGAATCACGTGTCTTCTGATACAGCTCATAATGCACCAGAAGTTATGATTGGTACGTTCAATGTACATTCCACTCCCGCAACTGTTCTTTTTGACTCGGGAGCATCTCATACATTCATATCCAACATTTTTGTTAAAATGCATAGTATACCCATGTTAGCTATGAAAGAATCTCTCTTAGTAAATTCACCTGGAGGTACCATGCAAACCAGTAATCGTTGTCTTCCAATTAGTATGGTATTAAGGGGGGTAGAGTTTAAGATAACTCCTATAGTGTTGAGAACATCTGGGATTGATGTGATATTGGGTATGGACTGGATGATGCAAAATCAGGCAGAAATTCAGTGTCAGCAGAAAGTGGTAGTTGTGACTGCGCCTAATGGAGATAAAATCAATGTGGATGTAGCAATGCAGAAGCAACCAACCGCGGTGGTGAATCAGATTGAAGATACTATTAAGGAGAATTCAGTGATTGAGGAATTTCCGGATGTCTTCCCTGATGAATTGCCAGGTATGCCACCTGACCGAGACATTGAATTTCTTATTGAATTATTACCTGGAACTGCACCTATAGCCAAACGACCATATAGGATGGGAGTAGATGAATTAGAAGAACTTAAGAAACAAATTAAAGAATTACAAGAAAAAGGTTTTATTCGACCTAGTTCATCACCTTGGGGAGCACCAGTTATTTTTGTTGATAAGAAAGATGGTGGTCAGAGGATGTGTGTTGATTATCGGTCACTAAATGAAGTAACTATCAAGAATAAGTATCCTTTGCCCCGGATTGATGACTTGTTTGATCAGTTGAGAGGTGCTTGTGTGTTCTCTAAGATTGATTTACGTTCTGGATATCATCAGTTGAAGATTCGTGTTTCTGATATTCCAAAGACAGCTTTTACTACAAGGTATGGATTGTATGAGTATACTGTTATGTCGTTTGGATTGACCAATGCACCTGCATACTTTATGTACATGATGAATAAGGTGTTTATGGAATATTTGGATAAGTTTGTGGTAGTGTTTATTGATGATATACTGGTATTTTCCAAGACAGAGGTAGAGCATGCTGAACATTTGAGGTTGGTGTTGCAGAAACTTAGAGAGCATAAACTATATGCGAAGCGAAGTAAATGTGAGTTTTGGTTGAAGGAAGTTTCTTTCCTTGGTCATATTGTTTCTAATGGAGGGATATCAGTGGATCCAGGTAAAGTAAAGGATGTATTAAATTGGAAACCACCTACTGATGTTAGTGAGATTCGTAGTTTCCTGGGTTTAGCTGGATATTATAGACGGTTCATTGAAGGGTTTTCTAAACTTGCTAAACCTATGACATCTCTGTTAGAAAAGAATGCTAAATTTGTGTGGTCTGATAAATGTCAAGCTAGTTTTGAGGAGTTGAAAAAGAGGTTGACTACAGCGCCTGTTTTGGTTTTGCCAGATTTGAGTAAGAAGTTTTCTATTTATTGTGATGCTTCTCGTCAAGGTTTGGGATGTGTCCTTATGCAAGAAGGCAGAGTTGTGGCTTATGCATCTAGGCAGTTGAGAAAGCATGAGTTGAATTATCCTACACATGATTTGGAATTAGCAGCTGTAGTTCATGCTTTAAAGATTTGGAGACATTATTTGATTGGACATAAGAGTGATATATACACTGATCATAAGAGTTTGAAGTATATTTTCACTCAGTCAGATCTGAATTTGAGGCAACGCAGATGGTTGGAGTTGATTAAGGATTATGATATTGAGATACACTATCATCCTGGTAAGGCTAATGTAGTAGCTGATGCTCTTAGTAGGAAGAGTTATGCCAATGAGATAAGAACATTGTCTATGGCTAGTGAGTTATGTGCTGAATTTGAATATTTGAACTTGGGAATTGTTACTAATGCAATGGAATTAGTAATAGAGCCTACTTTAGAGCAAGAGATCTATAAGGGTCAATTGAAGGATGAGAAACTAAAGAAGATAGCGGAAGATATAGTGATTGGTAAGTCACCAGGCTTTCGGATGGATGATAATGGAATTTTGTGGTTTGGAAAGAGGCTGTGTGTACCTGAGGATCAAGCTATTAGACAGGCAATTCTTCGTGAAGCTCATGAGTCAGCTTATTCTATTCATCCTGGTAGTACTAAGATGTATTTGGATCTTAAACAGAAATATTGGTGGGTTGGACTAAAGCGAGATGTGGCTGAGTATGTGGCTTTGTGTGATACTTGTCAGAGGGTGAAAGCAGAGCATCAGAGACCTGCTGGATTGTTGCAACCAATGAAGATCCCTGAATGGAAGTGGGAGGAAGTTGGTATGGATTTTATAGTAGGGTTACCTCGTACACAGAAAGGTTATGACTCTATTTGGGTGATAGTAGATCGGTTAACTAAAGTTGCTCATTTTATACCAGTTAAGACTACTTACCATGGACCAAAATTGGCAGAGTTGTATATGGAGAGAATAGTCTGTTTGCATGGAGTACCAAAGAAAATTGTATCTGATCGAGGATCGCAGTTTACATCGCACTTTTGGCAAGCTGTGCATGAATCTTTAGGAACTAAATTGAACTTTAGTACAGCATATCATCCACAGACAGATGGACAGACTGAAAGGACCAACCAGGTATTAGAGGATATGTTGAGAGCCTGTGCATTGCAATATGGAACTAGTTGGGATAAGAGTTTGCCTTATGCAGAATTCTCTTACAATAATAGTTATCAACAGAGTCTTAAGATGGCACCGTTTGAAGCTTTGTATGGACGAAAGTGTAGAACTCCATTGTTTTGGGATCATACAGGTGAATCTCAGGTGTTTGGTACAGATGTTCTTAGAAACGCAGAAGATCAAGTGCGAGTGATTCGAGAGAATTTGAGAGTAGCACAGTCTCGTCAGAAGAGTTATGCTGATAATAGAAGAAGAGATTTAGTTTTTGAGGTAGGTGATTATGTCTATTTGAAGGTGTCACCTATGAGAAGTGTGAAGAGATTTAACATGAAAGGTAAACTAGCACCAAGGTATGTTGGACCATTTAAAGTTATTGCTAGACGTGGGGAAGTTGCTTACCAATTAGAGTTGCCTGAGAACTTATCTGGAGTACATGATGTGTTCCATGTTTCACAACTTAAGAAGTGTTTGCGTGTGCCTGAGGAGCAGATACCTTTAGAAGAGTTGACTGTTAAGGAAGATCTTACATATGAAGAGTTTCCGATCAAGATTTTAGAAACTGCTGAGAGAGTTACTCGAAGTCGGGTTATTAAGATGTGTAAAGTACAGTGGAATCGATATTCAGAGGCAGAGGCAACTTGGGAAAGAGAGGATGAATTGAGAAAATCATATCCGCAGTTATTTGAGTAAGCAGTTCAATCTCGAGGACGAGATTCTTTTAAGGGGGGTAGAATTTGTAACACCCAAATTTTAGAGATAACAAAATTGGAATAAGGTAGATAATAAATAATGGCCAATATAAAATAATAATAAAATAAGTTTGATGTTGCACTCATGCTGTTGCATTTATTTTACTTTGTGGTGTGAAATTTATTTCATTTGATTTGGTTTAGAAATTTCTATTTGAAAGAAGTTTTGGAAAATAAAAAAAAAAGAAAGAAAAGAAAGTAGCTTACCTGTTTACCTGCTGCTGGCGGCCCGAAGGTCGGCCTGTTCTTCCGCCTGGGCTGCGTAGTAGGGCCGCTACCGCTCCCTCTTCCCCGTCAGCGTCGCGTGGGCCGAGCCCACGACCGCACGCCCAGTCGGCCCAGCGCCGCGGCAGCTCCCTTCTCCCTCTCATGAGTCGCTGACCATTGGACCCCACCTGTCGGTTTTCTTCCTCCTCCAGCCGTAACCGAGTAGGACTCGACGTCGTTCGTTCAACCGACTTTGATCGCGAATCTTTGGTTTCCTAGCAAGATAGGGGATGTGGTCTTATAAAAGGGTAGCCGGGTACCTCTAGTTTCCGTTTTTCATCTAAAACGTGATCGCTACCACAAGAAATCGGGGTTTTTAGGGTTTAGGAGTTCGTCGGGTACGGTTGGTCGTCGGTGGGTCTTGCGGGACGGTGCGGGCTCGATTTCTTCGCATTGGTGAGTTCGTCATCTCCTTCTCTTTCTCCCCGTGCTATTCTTTTGGGTTGAGATGCTTTGGATTACGGTTTAGCGAGCTCGGGTAAACCGGCAATGGAGATCGCCGTCCTTTTCTTGCCGCGTTCTTTCCTCGTGCGGTTGTAGTTCTCCAAAACCGCGTAGATGGGTGAGGGTTGCCCTCCTCTCTCGATTGGACTTAGTTGCGGTATGTTTGGCGGTCGGGAACGGCAGGGCCGAAACTCTCCGGTGAGGCGGCCATGGCGGGCATGGCGGTCGGCGGCCGGTTTGGGAGAAGATGACCGACTTCATCTTCATGATTTTCTCTGATGAATGGTAGCCGTCCGATTCGAGATTGATGGTCCAGATTAGATCATACCGGTTCGCGGTGAAATTTTCTAAAGAGCCCCTGCGTTTTCTAGTAAACAACCCGCGGTCCTTGGCGTATTCCGGGAATTGCGTTTTCACATTTTGAAAGCGTATTTTCATCCGGTTAAATCAAAAATACGTTTTCAGCAATTTACAGTTTTGCCACTAGAATTGTTTTAGTCATAAAATCTTCGTTTTAACTCCGATTTGATCCGTTCAAATTGTGTTAGGTTCGTATTTGCGAACTCTACATGTTAGTATAGTTTTACAGTTAGTTTTGATAATTTATTTTTCGAGTTTATAATTAAGTATTTATTTATCTATAGGAAATCTTAGGAAATTCATAACTTTTACGTTTTAACTCCGAATTTGGTGATCTTTGCGTCTGTGTGATCGTAGAAACGTGTAGAAGAATTTTATAAACTTTTATTACTATTTTGTTACTGTTGGTGTACTGTTCTAATTATATCTATTTGTTTGCTTCGTGTATGTTTGATTGGATGCATGTGTGTTGTTGATTGATGATCGAGTATAGAAGGTGAGCAGTACTTGGACGATTCGGAGTATTATTTTGAGCCAAGTCAGCAGTATCACTTGGAGAGCTTTGATCAAGGCAAGTATAACACAGGACTATCCTTGTTACCTATACATTGAATTGTCATACATATGCATGTGCTTACCTTGACAACCTTAGAGATTATAACTTAGTGATTGTTATCTTGATTCCTTGACAACCTTGGGAATGCATATGGGTAGCTATTGCTAGTGCTTAAACTAAGAACAATGATCTTGTGATTTGATTAATGGATTAAGCAATCAACTATTAAGATGATTTAATTGTTGTTGAAAGGGGGCTAGAGCTTGTGTATTATTTTGATGCTCTGGTTTCTCTCCATAAGGACTTATCTGTAAGTGATAACCGGGATATACAGTACAGCTGTGAGGGCTATATGGCTCTGGCTCTAGTTGTTCAAGAGACCTTTTCTAGCTTGTTAGTGGTTACCTTAAATGGCGTAAGAATGGCTTGACACTTTGGGTGTAGTGCGAGCCCCTGGCCTAGTGTGTATAGGCTGCGGTTGTTGTGCCACAGGGAAGGGGGGTTCTACATCTGCCTGCCGAGTGAATCTAATGGCCCTAACTTGTTAGACGAACTTTTGAGTGGCTTTATATGGTTCTCGGGTGTTTGGGCTTGATCTCCCCACTCATTTGGAAATCATGACTTACAGTGAAAGTGTACACCTCTGCGCAGAGTTAAAAACTGGTATACTAGCCGTGCTCACGGATACGAGCGGCCTTGGGGATTCTTATGGAATAGTTGATCATAACTGTTATATCATGCTTAATTATTGTTGATTATTATTATGCTAATGTTAATGCTATTCATTATCCTTATTACAATTGATCATTGGTTCTTTAATGGGAAGTGGTTTATCTTGATGCTACTCAATTGCTAATATATGATTAAAAAGCTAAACGCAGTTAAACAGTGTCTAGCCTTTTTGAGCCTCATGAACCCTGTGTTATATTTGTGGAGTTCGACATGGACTCACCCTTGCTATTTCCACCATAACAGATGAAGATAATGAGGAAGATTATCGGAATGAGTACTAGTCTTGATGTCAACCAGTCAACCGTGTCCCTGTGTGGAGTTTCCGCTGAAGAATTATTATTAGTTATTATTACCTATTGTTCACGACTATGTCTTAAATACTTACTCGTTATGTAATAAGCACTGTGATGATACTTTGTAATTTGTCAACTTATGTGTGCGACTGTTTCCTGGGGTGCACATGAGTCTTTTATACATCCTATTTTTGTCCTTAAAAATGGGTGTGACATCAGTTGAAAGCTTCACAAGGTTTGTCTACCGTGGAGCCATCATCTCCAGTGACAGTGCCAAGTAGTGTTGCATCAATCATGCTTAAGACTTTTCCTGTGGACACCATTGATAGTCCTACACCATGTGCTCTGCACATTCTGTACAACAGGAAGGGGAAGACGGTAAAGGTTGCCAGCAGAACTGCTTATCTAGGACACACTATGCACAATAATGTACTTCCAGATGATTATGCCAGGGTTGAAGTGCTCTCTTTTCTCCAAATCATCTTGATTATGAAGTTGAGATCCCTTCTCCTGATGGTGAGATGGTCTTAGGCAACCTTGTAGGCTATTTCATTGCTTGGCAACGACAAGACATTGCGTTGTTAACCACCCCGTCCAGTGCACCTTCTGCTTCACGTCAGCTGCAATTGCCTTAGGTAGAGGAACAAGCAGAAACATGCCCCACAGGCGAAGCATGTGCGTAGTTGTCATCGACATATGAGCAGCAGATGACGAATCTATTCATGGATGTTTTAGTGGTCCAGGCAAACCCCCAATCTCAGCTTCTCCTATGAAGAATTCATGGAAGATATCATCGCAAGAAGGAGAGTACCTGAGTTTGAGGAAACATGTAATGAAGAAGCACATCAAGACCAGACTCAACAAGGAACACAACAAGTGTTAGGGGGCAGCGCTCCGCCATCTCTGCCACTGCCACCCCACTCCTATCGGAACCACTTCCACAGGGAGGAACTGCTATGCTAGCACCGCCAGCACTATCACCACCATCGCCAGCCCAACCGATGCTGCTTCCGTAGGTATAAACTATTGTGCCAGCACTGCCACCTCCACCGCGCTCCCAACATCCTTTGCAGCAACAAACGGTTGCACCCCACCACCACTACAGCTAGAAACAGTGACACCGCCACCTCCACCGCCACTGCAACTACAAATGTATCCTAAGATGGTGAGAGAATTTGAGAAGGGTAGCAACTCGCCCGATGCTAGCATATCTGTGATGTGGAGGTCTCTTGGCAAAAAGAATCCCTAGGATGCTTCTGCAATCAAGGGCAAGGTGGTGCCTTCATCAGATAGAAATGCCAAGGCCAGCATGGCTAAGGAAGGATCTAGAACAATCTTTGGTGGCCAACACCATTTGAGCCAAACCCTGGCGAGCGTTGAATTTGTTATAGACATGATCGAACAAAACAGTCCGAAGTGCCCCTATGAATACGTGACAGGCAAGGAATTCCTACCTTATTTTGCCCTATAATGCAACAAGAGATTGTTACACATGAGGGTCTTTCAGATGTGGTATTTGGAAGCAGTAGAACTTGGCTTAGAGTCAGTGCCGGTGAATTGCCCTACTAACGATATATTCGCTACCGATGTAGAATTTTCAAAACTGACCATATCTTTTGAGGACATTCAATTTTATACCGATAGAAGAGACTCGATGTAAGTCAGATTACCTTGTAGTGCGTGTAAGTAGCGTTTTCTTAGACTCATCCTCAATTTTGGTTTTATGTGCTTGTGCTATCCTTTTAACCACACATTTGCCTTACTTTCATGTATGAAAGAGTGGATGGATTCGGCCAAGTTGAACTTGAGGAACGCATACCTTGACCCAATCTCATTAGCAAGGCACGTCACGCTGGATCTCTATTATGGCAAAATGATCATCCTGCATTTAAGGGTGCCAAGGTAGGGAGAGAGAGAGGCAATTAGGAAGGTTTCGTACAGGGAAGCAAGGAATGAAGCTGCATTATATATCAGGAAGGCGTTCATAGCTCATCAGAGATTCCAATATATAGAAGCCCCGTATAATTTCGGGTAAGATCGACTACTATCTTTTTTCATGCTATTTAGTAGATGATTTACATTGACACTATTATCTTTTTTGTACTGATGCAGCGATCACTTCATCTTAGCAAGCATCAATTTGAGAGCTAGCATGATTTCCATCTTTGACTCTATGAGAAAAGATAGAAAAATATACCAAAATTTTATTAACGTGTTACAAACATAATTAATTGTAGTTCATTACTTGTGACACTATTTTTCATCCGATTATCGTTATAGTGAAAGTGATTATTTTGTTTCTTAAATAGCACGTACAGATGGTACATTAAAGAAGGTGGGGTGCATGACCCAGCGAAGAAGGACAAGATGGATGTTTGTATAAATCAATGGGTACGATCATTTTCTAACTCAAATAGCTTCTCATATTCCTTATATAGAATAATGTGTTTCACTGTATTATTTTTTTTGCATGTCACTGACCTGCAGTGCTTGAGGCAGCCTATCGGAAGCGTGCTTTGTGGCTGCTATGTATGTCAATGGACAAGAGCCAACGGGACTTACCGCAATAACCCAGAAGACGTAAGCTGCTCTATCAAACCATATCATATGCATATGTTCATTAATATGTATCTAGCTAATTTGTTCCTTTTTGTGTAGCATGAAGTAACGAGGCCAAATGAAGTAATTACCCAAAGCGATGTTCAACTTCTTCAAGAAGATTTCTGCAAGTTCATGGTGCAGGAGGTTCTTAATCTGAAGGGCTTATTCTATGATCATGACTCGGAGTATGCAACACATCCCAAGTTTGAGTCCCTTCACCTAAAATGGTTGTGTCACACCCATTTTTAAGGACAAAAATAGGATGCATAAAAGACTCATGTGCGCCCCAGGAAACAGTCGCACACATAAGTTGACAAATTACAAAGTATCATCACAGTGCTTATTACATAACGAATAAGTATTTAAGACATAGTCTTGAACGATAAGTAATAATAACTAATAGTAATTCTTCAGCGGAAACTCCACACAGGGACATGGTTGACTGGTTGACACCAAGACTAGTACTCATTACGATAATCTTCCTCAATATCTTCATCTGTTATGGTGAAAATAGCAAGGGTGAGTCCATGTCGAACTCAACAAATATAACACAGGGTTCATGAGGCTAAAAAAGGCTAGACATTGTTTAACTGCGTTTAGCTTTTAATCATATATTAGCAATTGAGTAGCATCAAGATAAACCGCTTCCCATTAAAGAACCAATGATCAATTGTAATAAGGATAATGAATAGCATTAACATGAGCAAATAATAATCAACAATAATTAAGCATGATATAACAGTTATGATCAACTATTCCATAAGAATCCCCAAGGCCGCTCGTATCCGTGAGCACGGCTAGTATACCAGTTTTTAACTCTGCGCAGAGGTGTACACTTTCACTGTGAGTCATGATTTCCAAATGAGTGGGGAGATCAAGCCCAAACACCCGAGAACCATATAAAGCCACTCAAAAGTTCGCCTAACAAGTTAGGGCCATTAGATTCACTCGGCAGGCAGATGTAGAACCCCCCTTCCCTATGGCACAACAATCGCAGCCTATACACACTAGGCCAGGGGCTCGCACTACACCCAACGTGGCAAGCCTTTCTTACGCCATTTAAGGTAACCACTAACAAGCTAGAAAAGGTCTCTTGAACAACTAAAGCCAGAGCCATATAGCCCTCACAGCTGTACTGTATATCCCGGTTATCACTTACAGATAAGTCCTTATGGAGAGAAACCAGAGCATCAAAATAATACACATGCTCTAGCCCCCTTTTAACAGTAATAAAATCATCTTAATGGTTGAATGCTTATTCCATTAATCCAATTACAAGATCATTGTTCTTAGTTTAAGCACTAGCAGTAGCTACCCATATGCATTCCCAAGGTTGACAAGGAATCAAGATAACAATCACTAAGTTATAATCTCTAAGGTTGTCAAGGTAAGCACATGCATATGTATGACAATTCAATGTATAGGTAACAAGGATAGTCCTGTGTTATACTTGCCTTGATCAAAGCTTTCCAAGTGATACTGCTGACTTGGCTCAAAGTAATACTCCAAATCGTCCAGATACTGCTCACCTTCTATACTCGATCATCAATCAACAACACACATGCATCCAATCAAACAAACACGAAGCAAACAAAGAGATACAATTAGAACAGTACACCAACAGTAGCAAAACAGTAATAAAAGTTTATAAAATTCTTCTACACGTTTCTACGATCACACAGACGCAAAGATCACCAAATTCGGAGTTAAAACGTGAAAGTTATGAATTTTCTAAGATTTCCTATAGATAAATAAATACTTAATTATAAACTCGAAAAATAAATTATCAAAACTAACTGTACAACTACACTAACATGTAGAGCTCGCAAATATGAACCTAACGCAACTTGAACGGATCAAATCGGAGTTAAAATGAAGATTTTATGACCAAAACAATTCTAGTGGCAAAACTATAATTATCTGAAAACGTATTTTTGATTTAATCGGGAGAAAATACGCTTTCAAAACACGAAAACATATTTCCTACTATACGCTATGGACGGCGGGTTAATTATTAACAAATCTAGGGGCTCTTTAAGAAGTTTACCCCGTGAAGGGGTATCTTCTAATCTCAGCCCTTGATCTCAAATTCAACGGTTCGTGTTCATCATCAAGTCTACAGTGGTCATCCGGTCACCCTCTTCATGTCCGGCCGGCGGCTTCCCCATGGCCGGCGGCTCCTCCATGGCCGGAGATGATGGATCTCCCCACCTAGACCACCATTCAAGCCCAAACTCGAACCAACCGAACGAGATGCTCCACGCGAACTCACCCAAGCAATAAAAACTAGCTACGACAAACCGTATCCGATGTGCGGCAACAAGAGGACGGCGGCGCCATTACCGGCCACTGTGAGCTCCAAATCCACGGTATAAAGCACAAAAGCTTCAATGGAAAGCATTGGGAGTAAGAGGAGAAGACAACAAACTTACCCAAGCGAAGAAATTGACCACCAAACCACCCTAAGGCCTCACCCGCGCCAACCGAAACCGTCGGCTATGTCCTAACCCTACAGCTTGATTTCCCGTGGCTAGCCTAGCGTTTAAGATGAAAAACGGAAAGGGTAGATACCTGGCTACTCTTTTATAAGGTCACCTCTCCTATTTTGGTTAGGAAATCGGAGATTGAAGATTAAGTCGGTTGAACAACGAAGATCGAGTCCTACCCGGCTACGGCTGGAGGTGGAAGAAGCGGCTGACAAGCCGACCCCACCGGTCAGCGGAACAGGGAGGCGCGCGGCTCCTCACCGAAGCTGGGCCGCTCGTCACTGCTGGGCCGATGCGCGAAGCTGGGCTACTGCGGTGCTAGCCGGCCCACCCAACGACAAGCAAGGAGAAGAACAGGCCCCTGGCCCCAACGACCATCGGGCCGCTAGGTAAGAAAGGTAAACTGTTTTTTTATTCCCTTTTCTTTATTTGCTTATTTAACAAACTATTCCAAATAAAATTTTCCAAACCAAATCAAAATAAAATAAATCCACTCCACAAAATAAAATAAATGCAACAGCATGAATGCAACACCAAATATTTCTTAAATTTTAATTTCCCATTAAATGTTATTTAAATTATTTGGAACCCACTAATTCTAAAATTTGAAATTTTTTGGGTGTTACAAATTCTACCCCCTTAAAAGAATCTCATCCTCGAGATTGAACTGCTTACTCAAACAATTGCGGATATGATTTCCTTAATTCATCCTCTCTTTCCCAAGTTGCCTCTGCCTCTGAATATCGATTCCACTGCACCTTGCACATTTTAATAACCCGACTTCGAGTAACTCTCTCATCAGTCTCTAAAATCTTAATCGGAAACTCTTCATATGTAAGATCCTCCTTAACAGTCAATTCTTCTAAAGGTATCTGCTCCTTAGACACACGCAAACACTTCTTAAGTTGTGAAACATGAAACACATCATGTACTCCAGATAAATTCTCAGGCAACTCTAATTGATAAGCAACTTCCCCACGTCTAGTAATAACTTTAAATGGTCCAACATACCTTGGTGCTAGTTTACCTTTCATGTTAAACCTCTTCACACTTTTCATAGGTGACACCTTCAAATAGACATAATCACCTACCTCAAAAACTAAATCTCTTCTTCTATTGTCAGCATAACTCTTCTGACGAGACTGTGCTACTCTCAAATTCTCACGAATCACTCGCACTTGATCTTCTGTGTTTCTAAGAACATCTGTACCAAACACTTGAGATTCACCTATCTGATCCCAAAACAATGGAGTTCTACACTTACGTCCATACAAAGCTTCAAACGGTGCCATCTTAAGACTCTGTTGATAACTGTTATTGTAAGAGAATTCTGCATAAGGCAAACTCTTATCCCAACTAGTTCCATATTGCAATGCACAAGCTCTCAACATATCCTCTAATACCTGGTTGGTCCTTTCAGTCTGTCCATCTGTCTGTGGATGATATGCTGTACTAAAATTCAATTTTGTTCCCAATGATTCATGCACAGCTTTCCAAAAATGCGACGTAAACAGCGATCCTCGATCAGATACAATCTTCTTTGGAACCCCATGCAAACATACTATCCTCTCCATATACAACTCTGCCAATTTTGGTCCATGGTAAGTAGTCTTAACTGGTATAAAATGAGCAACTTTGGTTAACCGATCCACTATCACCCAAATAAAATCATAACCTCTCTGAGTACGCGGTAACCCTACTATAAAATCCATACCAACTTCCTCTCACTTCCATTCAGGAATCTTCATTGGTTGCAACAATCCAGCAGGTCTCTGATGCTCTGCTTTCACCCTCTGACAAGTGTCACACAATGCCACATACTCAGCCACATCTCGCTTTAATCCAACCCACCAATATTTCTGTTTCAGATCCAAATACATCTTAGTACTACCAGGATGAATAGAATAAGCTGACTCATGAGCTTCGCGAAGAATTGCCTGTCTAACAGTTTGATCCTCAGGTACACACAGCCTCTTTCCAAACCACAAAATTCCATTATCATCCATTCGAAAGCCTGGTGACTTACCAATCACTATATCTTCCGCTATCTTCTTTAGTTTCTCATCCTTCAACTGACCCTTGTAGATTTCTTGCTCTAAGGTAGGCTCTATCACTAATTCCATTGTATTAGTAACAATGCCCAAATTCAAATATTCAAATTCAGCACATAACTCACTAGTCATAGACAACGTCCGTATCTCATTGGCATAACTTTTCCTACTAAGAGCATCAACTACTACATTAGCCTTACCAGGATGATAGTGTATCTCAATATCATAATCCTTAATCAACTCTAACCATCTGCGTTGCCTCAAATTCAGATCTGACTGAGTGAAAATATACTTCAAACTCTTATGATCAGTGTATATATCACTCTTATGTCCAATCAAATAATGTCTCCAAATCTTTAAAGCATGAACTACAGCTGCTAACTTCAAATCATGTGTAGGATAATTCAACTCATGCTTTCTCAACTGCCTAGATGCATAAGCCACAACTCTGCCTTCTTGCATAAGAACACATCCCAAACCTTAACGAGAAGCATCACAATAAATAGAAAACTTCTTAATCAAATCTGGCAAAACCAAAACAGGCGCTGTAGTCAACCTCTTCTTCAATTCCTCAAAACTAGCTTGACATTTATCTGACCACACAAACTTGGCATTCTTCTCTAACAGAGATGTCATAGGTTTAGCAAGTTTAGAAAACCCTTCAATGAACCGTCTGTAATATCTAGCTAATCCCAAGAAACTATGAATCTCGCTAACATCAATAGGTGGTTTCCAATTTAGTACATCCTTTACTTTACCTGGATCCACTGATATCCCTCCATTAGAAACAATATGACCAAGGAAAGAAACTTCCTTCAACCAAAACTCACATTTACTTCGCTTCGCATACAGTTTATGCTCTCTAAGCTTCTGCAATACCAACCTCAAATGTTCAGCATGCTCTACCTCTGTCTTGGAAAATACCAGTATATCATCAATAAACACTACCACAAACTTATCCAAATATTCCATGAACACCTTATTCATCATGTACATAAAGTATGCAGGTGCATTGGTCAACCCAAATGACATAACATTATACTCATACAATCCATACCTTGTAGTAAAAGCTGTCTTTGGAATATCAGAAACACGAATCTTCAACTGATGATAACCAGAACGTAAATCAATCTTAGAGAACACACAAGCACCTCTCAACTGATCAAACAAGTCATCAATCCTGGGCAAAGGGTACTTATTCTTGATAGTTACCTCATTTAGTGACCGGTAATCAACACACATCCTCTGACCGCCATCTTTCTTATCAACAAAAATAACTGGTGCTCCCCAAGGTGATGCACTAGGTCGAATAAAACCTTTATCTTGTAATTCTTTAATTTGTTTCTTAAGTTCTTCTAATTCATCTACTCCCATCCTATATGGTCGTTTGGCTATAGGTGCAGTTCCAGGAAGTAATTCAATAAGAAATTCAATGTCTCTGTCAGGTGGCATACCTGGCAATTCATCAGGGAAGACATCCGGAAATTCCTCAATCACTGAATTCTCCTTAATAGTATCTTCAAGCTGATTCACCACAGCGGTTGGTTGCTTCTGCACTGCTACATCCACATTGATTTTATCTCCATTAGGTGTAGTCACAACTACCACTTTCTGCTGACACTGAATCTCTGCCTGATTTTGCTTCATCCAGTCCATACCCAATATCACATCAATACCAGATGTCCTCAACACTATAGGAGTTATCTTAAACTCTACCCCCCTTAATACCATACTAATTGGAAGACAACGATTACTGGTTTGCATAGTACCTCCAGGTGAATTTACTAAGAGAGGTTCTTTCATAGCTAGCATGGGTATACTATGCATTTTAACAAAAAATGTTGGATATGAATGTATGAGAGGCTCCAGAGTCAAAAAGAACAGTTGCGGGAGTGGAATGTACATTGAACGTACCAATCATAACTTCTGGTGCATCATGAGCTGTATCAGAAGACACGTGATTCACCCTTCCAGTACCAGATTGCCTCTGGTTGCTCTTCTGGCTCTGAGGAGTCTGCTGGTTCTGCTTCTCAGGACAATGGTAAGACATATGCCCCTCTTTACCACAGACAAAACATCTAGTAGGCGTGCTAGGAGCACTATTCTTCATGGGGGTAACATTGGAATTTCCAGTACGAGGAGTCTGTTGCCCAGTCTGCTGATACTGTTAACGCTGTGGATATGATGAACGCTGTTGTGACTGATTACTTTGCCAATTCTGGGACCACCTCTGATTCGGATTACGATTCCACTGGCTAACCGGTCCCTGAAACTTCTGATGGAAACCATGCTGAGGATTCGTGCGTTGACGGTTGTTGCTTCCTGAGCTTTGTACCTTCCTCTTCCTCTTCCTATCCATCTCTCCGCGCTCATTATCAAGCACAATGCTTTATTTACCAGCTCTTGAAAACTAGCATAGTTGTTCCCCTTCAACTGCAAGCGAAGATCATAATAAATTCCCTTCAAGAAAAGACGCTACCTGTCTGCATCTTCCCTCACTTCATTAGGAGCATAGCGAGCTAACTGGGTGAACCTGTCATGATATTCACTAACGCTCATCTGTCCCATCCTAAGGTTTCTGAATTCTTCCTGCTTCAGCTCAATTATACCTTCAGGAATATGACGAGCTCGAAAATCTCTAACAAACTCATTCCAAGTGATAGGAGGAGCATTGTCAGGGCGTGCAGCTTGATACGACTCCCACCAAGTCTGAGCTGTCCCCTGTAACTGACCAGATGCATATAACACCTTCTCCATATCATTGCATTGAGCTATATTCAGCTGTTTCTCCACTGCCCTCACCCAATCATCTGCCTCTAAAGGATCAGCAGCATGAGAAAACACTGGAGGGCGTCCCATCAAAAATTCTCCACGCTTATCCCTCACTTGCACAGGCGGTGGTCCTCCTGCAGGGGGATTGTTCTGCATGTGCTGCATAAACATCTGCATCATCTGGTTCTGAGTTTGCATGAGTTCTTCCATAGTATTGGGTGGGTTAACACCTCCACGACCTCTGCCACGTCCTCTGCCTGACATCTGTTTCCAAAAACACAGAAGATGAAATTCAGTACAATCCGAGATGATGTATTCAATAGATAAGCAAAATCTGATTTTTCTGGGCGAACTCCAATTTCAGCAACTCAGTAAAACTGTCATATCTCGAGCTACAGACGTCCAATTCAGATGATCTTTACATGGTTGGAAAGCTTACAAAATTATATACAACTTTTATTCACAACACTTTTTCTGATTCTGTCAATAAATTGGCCAAAAACTGAACTTAACCGAAACTGTTTCAGAATTCCAGACTGTGCAGTAACTCCAACTTGGAACAGGTATATCTCTTAGCTCATAATAGATATTAAAGTGATTCTTCTGGGGTTGGAAAGATATAGAAGTCTAATTATTCCCAGTAAAATTTCTTAAATTTCTCATGAACGGATTTTAAGTTATTTCTAAAACATCCCAGACTGATCCACAAATCAGCAAAGGACAGAACTAAGTTAAACTCATATTCAACTAATATATTTTGATCAAACTTAATATTCTTAACCATGGAACTTGTAGGCCTATCTACAAAACTCCAGCACACATTACAAAGATCCAAATCACACATTATCACATTAACAATCCATCAATCGCACAATTGTTCACACCACAAACTGACTCTTAAAACAATCCAAACTTAAAATTAACTCGCAACTACTATCATTCCTATTACATAGGGATTTTTCCTATTTCCTAATTAAGCTTCTCATAAATCTTGGGATGACCTAACTCCACCCTTAATTGGTCAATCTCCTTATAAGCTTGCTCCTTAAGTTCTTTTTCCTTCAGCAACTCATCCTTCAAATCCACCTCATGGAGAGCCAATTCACGAGCTAATCCCACCGTAGCTTGTAAAGTCAAGGAGGAATCATCTGCAAGCGGCACGGTCCAAATACCCTTGTCATGTAAGAAACAAGGAAAATGCCGGAGTGCACCCTTTAACGTCTTGTCCGAGCGTAGACCATGGTAGTAAACAAATGCATTGAAAGCGACATCCTCCATGCTTGTCTCCACGGTTGCCTGGCTCACTCTGGTAATGAACTTTGACTCCACCTTAGGTTCCTTAGTGGTAGGATCCCTTTTCTTAACCCATAACTCTGTTTCCCAATAGGAATCCATCCATGGATGACTATACTCTGCACTGCGATACTCCAACGTAGCTTCCCAGTCATAGTAGTAGTTGTCCAAGGTTCTTGTCAACATGTCATGGAAGAAAGCATCAGCTTTAGGAACCATGATATGAAGCTTCGTAGTCCACCCCATAACTACATTCTCCATTGGTGTATCACCAACTCTTGATTCAGCATCAAATAGCTCTTGATCACCATCTTCATACTGCTCCTGAGGTTTGAAACGGGCAACGTACTGTGCAGCTGACAGACGGGGATAAGGAGGCATCTACAAAATTTAGACATAGATTAGATAGAATCAATGTATTTTCGCAATAGAATAAAGTAGAGGAAGCATAAAACTTTAGTAATTAACAAGGTGAAAAGAGGAAGCATGAATTAAGTGAAGTATGGATGCTATTAACGACCATTCTAACTAGGCTCGCGTCCTACAGTCAACACGGCTCTGATACCAATCTGTCACACCCATTTTTAAGGACAAAAATAGGATGCATAAAAGACTCATGTGCGCCCCAGGAAACAGTCGCACACATAAATTGACAAATTACAAAGTATCATCACAGTGCTTATTACATAACGAATAAGTATTTAAGACATAGTCTTGAACGATAAGTAATAATAACTAATAGTAATTCTTCAGCGGAAACTCCACACAGGGACATGGTTGACTGGTTGACACCAAGACTAGTACTCATTACGATAATCTTCCTCAATATCTTCATCTGTTATGGTGAAAATAGCAAGGGTGAGTCCATGTCGGACTCAACAAATATAACACAGGGTTCATGAGGCTCAAAAAGGCTAGACATTGTTTAACTGCGTTTAGCTTTTAATCATATATTAGCAATTGAGTAGCATCAAGATAAATCGCTTCCCATTAAAGAACCAATGATCAATTGTAATAAGGATAATGAATAGCATTAACATGAGCAAATAATAATCAACAATAATTAAGCATGATATAATAGTTATGATCAACTATTCCATAAGAATCCCTAAGGCCGCTCGTATCCGTGAGCACGGCTAGTATACCAGTTTTTAACTCTGCGCAGAGGTGTACACTTTCACTGTGAGTCATGATTTCCAAATGAGTGGGGAGATCAAGCCCAAACACTCGAGAACCATATAAAGCCACTCAAAAGTTCGTCTAACAAGTTAGGGCCATTAGATTCACTCGGCAGGCAGATGTAGAACCCCCCTTCCCTGTGGCACAACAACCGCAGCCTATACACACTAGGCCAGGGGCTCGCACTACACCCAACGTGGCAAGCCTTTCTTACGCCATTTAAGGTAACCACTAATAAGCTAGAAAAGGTCTCTTGAACAACTAAAGCTAGAGCCATATAGCCCTCACAGCTGTACTGTATATCCCGGTTATCACTTACAGATAAGTCCTTATGGAGAGAAACCAGAGCATCAAAATAATACACATGCTCTAGCCCCCTTTTAACAGTAATAAAATCATCTTAATGGTTGAATGCTTATTCCATTAATCCAATTACAAGATCATTGTTCTTAGTTTAAGCACTAGCAGTAGCTACCCATATGCATTCCCAAGGTTGACAAGGAATCAAGATAACAATCACCAAGTTATAATCTCTAAGGTTGTCAAGGTAAGCACATGCATATGTATGACAATTCAATGTATAGGTAACAAGGATAGTCCTGTGTTATACTTGCCTTGATCAAAGCTTTCTAAGTGATACTACTGACTTGGCTCAAAGTAATACTCCGAATCATCCAGATACTGCTCACCTTCTATACTCGATCATCAATCAACAACACACATGCATCCAATCAAACAAACACGAAGCAAACAAAGAGATACAATTAGAACAGTACACCAACAGTATCAAAACAGTAATAAAAGTTTATAAAATTCTTCTACATGTTTCTACGATCACACAGACGCAAAGATCACCAAATTCGGAGTTAAAACGTGAAAGTTATGAATTTTCTAAGATTTCCTATAGATAAATAAATACTTAATTATAAACTCGAAAAATAAATTATCAAAACTAACTGTACAACTACACTAACATGTAGAGCTCGCAAATACGAACCTAACGCAACTTGAACGGATCAAATCGGAGTTAAAATGAAGATTTTATGACCAAAACAATTCTAGTGGCAAAACTGTAATTATCTGAAAACGTATTTTTGATTTAATCGGGAGAAAATACGCTTTCAAAACACGAAAACGTATTTCCAACTATACGCTATGGACGGCGGGTTAATTATTAACAAATCTAGGGGCTCTTTAAGAAGTTTACCCCGCGAAGGGGTATCTTCTAATCTCAGCCCTTGATCTCAAATTCAACGGTTCATGTTCATCATCAAGTCTACAGTGGTCATCCGGTCACCCTCTTCATGTCCGGCCGGCGGCTTCCCCATGGCCGGCGGCTCCTCCATGGCCGAAGATGATGGATCTCCCCACCTAGACCACCATTCAAGCCCAAACTCGAACCAACCGAACGAGATGCTCCACGCGAACTCACCCAAGCAATAAAAACTAGCTACGACAAACCGTATCCGATGTGCGGCAACAAGAGGATGGCGGCGCCATTACCGGCCACTGTGAGCTCCAAATCCACGGTATAAAGCACAAAAGCTTCAATGGAAAGCATTGGGAGTAAGAGGAGAAGACAACAAACTTACCCAAGCGAAGAAATTGACCACCAAACCACCCTAAGGCCTCACCCGCGCCAACCGAAACCGTCGGCTATGTCCTAACCCTAGATCTTGATTTCCCGTGGCTAGCCTAGCGTTTAAGATGAAAAACGGAAAGGGTAGATACCTGGCTACTCTTTTATAAGGTCACCTCTCCTATTTTGGTTAGGAAATCGGAGATTGAAGATTGAGTCGGTTGAACAACGAAGATCGAGTCCTACCCGGCTACGGCTGGAGGTGGAAGAAGCGGCTGACAAGCCGACCCCACTGGTCAGCGGAACAGGGAGGCGCGCGGCTCCTCACCGAAGCTGGGCCGCTCGTCACTGCTGGGCCGATGCGCGAAGCTGGGCTACTGCGGTGCTGGCCGGCCCACCCAACGACAAGCAAGGAGAAGAACAGGCCCCTGGCCCCAACGACCATCGGGCCGCCAGGTAAGAAAGGTAAACTGTTTTTTTTTCTTCCCTTTTCTTTATTTGCTTATTTAACAAACTATTTCAAATAAAATTTTCCAAACCAAATCAAAATAAAATAAATCCACTCCACAAAATAAAATAAATGCCACAGCATGAATGCAACACCAAATATTTCTTAAATTTTAATTTCCCATTAAATGTTATTTAAATTATTTGGAACCCACTAATTCTAAAATTTGAAATTTTTGGGTGTTACAGGTTGTATCTCTTCTTTTCATTCTTTGGGCAGGAGCATAATTAATGTTGTCTTGTAATTTGTAATGTACAAATACTTTGTTGATCATGTGTGTAAAACTAGTGTACTATTGTGTATTTATGAAGTTAATTTGAATCATTTGCAATCGGGTATGAAATGTGGTGGGAAAACATGATTTTAAATTTGGTGGGAAATTTCAAATTCAAAATTTTAAAACTGATTTTCATAGGCGGTTCATAACGCCGTCCCTAAAAATACATTTAAAACTTACAAGGATTTTATTGGCCTTCAGCATAAAGTGATAGCAAAGAAATAGTTAAATCTTGTCACAATTGTCAAATGTCTGCGAGCAAAATAAGAGCTCCAGCAACAAACCTAGAGACAGTAGAACCAACTTGGCCACTTGCAAGATGGAGAATTGACATAATAGGCAAATTACCCCCAGCTCAAGGAAATTTCCAATATGCAGTTGTGGCAGTGGAATATTTCATAAAGTGGATCGAAGCTAAGCCAGTAACAAATATGTCTTCATTCACAATGAAAAAATTTTATAGCAGAACATCATATGCCATTTTGGAGTTCCAAGACACATTACAGTAGACAATGGGACTCAATTTAACAGTCAAGATTTCTGAGATTATTGTCAAAACATTGGAATCCAACTATGCTTTGCCTCAGTTAGACACCCACAGTCAATGGGGCAGTTGAAAGAGCAAATGGAATCATATGTACTGAAATTTTAAAATGCCTAGTGGGGCTTCCTAAGGGAAAATGGGTTGATGAATAACCAAAAGTTGTTTAGGCACAAAATACAACAGTATCAAGATCAACAAACTTTACACCATTCAAATTATTGTATGGAGAAGAAGCAATGACACCTGAAAAAAATAAAATTTCAAGGCCCAAGAACAAACGTCCAAATAATTGAAGAAGAGCAAGTAACAAGCAAGGATCTGCTCGAAGAAGAAAGAATGAAAGCAATTCAGAACCTCGAGAAGTACCAGAAAGAAATAAAGAATTGGTAAACAAGAAAGTAAGACCAAGACAATTATCCCTAGGCGACTTCTTCCTAAAAAGAAAGAGAAATGAAGATACAACTAGAAAGTTTCAATAGAAATGGGAAGGGCCATATCTCATCACAAGAACAAACAAATTGGGGGCATTTCACCTGGCAAACATGAACAGAGAAGAAATTGACCACACCTAGAACATTAAGGCTCTATGGAGATACTATCCTTAGACTCCGAGCTTTTTTACAAGTTCTATAATAGAAGTAGACTAGTTTTACATTCCAAAGTTTCAATTCAAATGTAAACGAGTTGCACTCTTTTTTCACTCAAGGGAAGCCCTTCACAGGGTGAGTGGTTTTTTAATGAGACAGACTCTATTGTAAATTCTCATCAAATATAAATGAGAAACTATTCCCCTAAGTCTTAAAGTACGACAAAAAACTAAAAAGTTGAAGAGTATACTTAAATAGACTCAAATGTCAGCCAAAACAAACTAAAAATAGGTAGCATAATTTTTTGAACAAGCAAAAATTAATGCTAACCTATCTAAATAAATATTGTGTCTACTTTTTAGTTTTTTTAAAAAATTCACTAAGGTGAAATTTGACTTCTAAGCAAAGTCTACAAGTTGTCTTCGCAAAAAAAAAGTGAGGGGATGGCGCTTTCAAATTCACTAGGGTGAAATTTGACTTCTAAGTGAAGTCTATGTGTTGACTTCACAAAAAAGTGAGGGGACGGTGTTTTTAAATTCACTAAGGTGAAATGGACTTCTAAGCGAAGTCTACGTGTTGCCTTCGCAAAAAAGTGAGGGGATGGCGTTTTCAAATTCACTAAAGCGAAATTCGACTTCTAAGTGAAGTCTACGCATTGCCTTCGCAAAAAAGTGAGAGGACGGCGCTTTCAAATTCACTAAGGTGAAATTTGGCTTCTAAGCGAAGTCTGCGTGTCGCCTTCGCAAAAAAAGTAAGGGGACGGTGTTGGTATTTATTAATATGACACTTGTAACTGAAGAAAGATTATATCAACAATAAGAAATCCGTAAGCGCACAGATAATATACCATTGTAGCACTTTACCTGGGAGTATTTCAGGTATCGTTATTTATATTTTACCACATGAAAGGTCTAGCAGGATATATATTGATAACTTATACTATCCATGGAGAAGTAAACCATAACCATGATCCTACTCACAACAGGGGTAAGTCACAAGATAAGATGTGTATATGATAAGTATTAATTTATGATAAATCACACAAAGCACTCCAATCTATGGCATTAGCATGGTCAAGTTAGAATATTAGAGGAATAATTTCTAAGTTATTCTTAATTACAAGTCAAAGCATGCGTTGATTAGTGCAATTACACCTAGTAATCATGGCTAAGATCATCATCGTATCTACACATAAGGGGCATTACTTAGGAAAGTTTGAGTACAAAAATCTCTCCCTTCCTTCGTAACCGGGCCCTACTTCTATGACCTATATTCGGGGAGTGGACTACAAAGGACTCAATGGGAGTGTCATCTGCGATCTACCACGTGACCTAGAATATAGAGTGTATTCATAGGTAAATAGCATATAAGCAGCATGCTTACATGGTCCCTACCACCCACCCTGTGAACATTAGGGTGAATGCTATATGAACTTAAGCATAAATATGATGATAACCCAACTATACTAAGCATATAACCAAAGTAGACTATGAACATTGCAACCAAGAACATGACTAAGATGAATATGAATACGAATATGAATGTCATACAATTGTATCAAAGCATATAAAAATAACAGAGATACAAAGGCAAGAGGGGTACAAGAATTATACCGAACCAAGCTCTTGACACTGTCGGGAATCCAAGTCAAGATTTGCTTGCCTCTCTCTAGACCTAATCTAACTAGCTATGCCCTAGAAACTAGAGGAGCTTTGATGATGATTAGGGTTTCTATCTTCTCCAAATGACTTATGCCTCAGGGGGCTGGGGTCTTCTTATATAGCCCAGAGGGTCCAACGTGAGCCCTTAGATCAAACTAACTTGAAGAACGGCGTAGATGTAGTCTAGGGAGGCAGAGGAGGAATTTTCCAGAAGCTGACAGATGGGGCCCACCATCAAGGACCGGGCGGCACCTAGGTGGGGCCGGCCGGTCCCACCTGGCGACCTTTCAGGCTCTGCCTCGGGGGGGTTGCCTCCTGGGCTCTTCTAAAACAGTTTTTGTCGCGGTTAAAGTTCTTTTTGCCGTTTTGATCCCCCTTTCTAGTTTTCTGAATATACCAAGCAGAAAATACAGATTCACCAAAACTTATGAAAATTATTAGTTTAAAGGGAGCGTATGCTATGGAAACTAGCTTCTTGTGGAAACTATGGAAACTTCAATCAAGTCCATAGGATTCTAATCCGATGGCCTCAGCTGAAGGTGGGTTGTGCTTCATCTGAGATCATCGGATTAGAATCTTGGTGGAAGGGTTAAAGTGAATAAATGACCCACCTTCATCTGAGATCATCGGATTAGAATCATGTGGACTTAGATTAAAGTTTCCATAGTTTCCACAAGAAGCTAGTTTCCATAGCATACGCTCCCTAGTTTAAACCCCTAAGTTTCTATTAGTGATCAATTTCAAGCATTTATTCAAGTTATGTTGACGGTTTAATATGGTAGATAACTACCATCAACAAGCTTCCTCAAGCTTAACCTTTGCTAGTCCCTTAGCAAAGCTAGACTCAGCAAAAAGTTAGATTAGGAGTTGCTTCAATGCTTTCACACCTCAAAAGTACACATGCATTCAAAAAAATTCTCCTCCGGATTAGAATAAACTGATCTGACTTTCATACTTACCCATATTACCTTCAACCATAGGGCTGCTTAGCCTTACTTGGGTTTTGAGCAATTGAAAGACAGAACAATCAAGTCAAACACTATGTCTCAAGTTCTTTGCTCATCCATTATTCTAGAGTTTTTGTAAGTTTTTAAAATGAAACTCAGAGCTTCTATTGTATGACACTCTCAAGTCTTTCAATATATGTGGTATTTGTGGATCCTCACCAAGACAATAGTGTTGCTATACATTTCTCTTTCTACAACTAAGGCTTATAGTGGAGTTCGTAGGTAGGGAGAAAACATGAAAGAGCATATTTGCAATACATATATTGTAAAGTCAAACTTCGGATCAAAAAAAGAGTTAAGTCATACAATCAAATCAAGATGTGTATGTGTATGGAATATATATATATATATATATATATATGGTGGCTAACCTAATTCTATAATGCTCCTTGAAAACATATCTCCCTTTTGAAACTTGGAAAACAACTTTGCCTGAAAACATGGGCAATCTTATACATCTCCCTTTTTGTCTTTTCAGGTGGGCATCTGAGTACCCATTATTTTATATATTTCGGACACTTGCCCATTTTTTCAATTCTTTTCTTTCTTTTTTTTATGAATAACTTTTGCATAGACACATGTCTCTTCTCTGCAATAAAACTTTTGAGAGATAATGACATGAACTTAGAGTATTTATTTAGGGTATATCCTATAGGGTATATTTTTTGTGTTCACTCCTAATGTAGGAGTAAAACATTTTTAGATAAATTTAGAGGAATGGCATGTTTTTGCGTCTACCCCCAGTGTAGGAATAGTGCATGTGTGGTTGGTGTGTACGTGATCTTGATTTTAAGAGCATGACATACCTCTCATAAGGCATCAACGAAGCTTGACTAAACTCAAAGTAAAGCAAGCAGCATATATGAGTAGAATGTTTTCCTAGTCTATGTACCATATATAGCTCTGGTAGAAATTTGAGCTTTGTCATATAAGAGTTCATCATGAAAGATTTTATGTTTTTAAAAGATAAATATCTGGAACTCTAGTATCACCAGGACAAGATAAATAGCAGCTCAGATCTTCTCACATCAATAGCAGCTCAGACCTTCTCGTATCATATCCGTCAATTACCTAGACTTAGATCAGGCATATGCTACCCACGAGTTTCAAGTTCAGAGTAAATTCTTATATCAAATTAACAGTATCCAAAACTCAGTAGAATTTAAGGCTGAAAACTAGGTACTTGAAAGAAATTACGATAGATCAACTATTTATCATTTTTAATGCAAGAGTTTGTCCTAGGCTCCATTATTTTATTTAGCTCTTAAAAACAGAAAACTAAACACACACTTTTTATTTTGTTATCATAGTTTTAAGATCACACCTTACTAATATATATAATTAATTTAGGATAAATTTTTATCTTGTTTTCTTAGTTATTCATCTTTTTATTTCTTTTAGCTAATAGAAAGCAAAGCAAAAAAATAGTAAAACTGAGAAGGCAAAGAAATACTTAGCTAGATACATGGGGTATGCTCCTCCCGCAAGCTGGATGTTATCGTGGTTGGTTGTTGAAAGTTAAGTGATCCTTTTTAGAGCATGTTTGCAGCAGACGTTCATCTTATCTACCTGAAGGTTGATTCAGGAAGATATACTTTGGATGGAGTAAGATGAGGTCAACCAGGTAAACTAGTTCTTGATCATATGTACCATCCTGTAAAATACTCTAACAAGAACACCAAAAACTCGAGGCTTAGATTAGGAAATGTAACACCCCTGGGTGTTAAGCATGCATTCATATCCCAAATCATGAGCATTACCATTTCATACATGTTCATCATCGCATGCAATTTAAATTGGCATTAATTAAAATTGTGAAAACACATGTTTGAACCTTGAATTAGTAAAAATTCTAGCTAAGAGTGGTAAAAATTTGTTGTGCTATAACTCTAAATGGCTTAGAATTAATTAACATGATTTTTGGAGCAACTTTTGTATTCAAAATCTTCCCAAATTTTGCTTCTAAAAATATTCTAGAAAAATGAGTTTTTATTTAAAATTTGACTTTAAATCAATAATTCAAAATCTGTTTAGAATTTTGAAAAGTGCCCTAAATGAAAGTTGTAGAGAATAAAATTTTGAACAACTTTTGTTTTGGGGGCAATTTGTGAAAATGACTTTTTCATCTTCAAAATTTAAATTTGAATCAAATTATAAAATCTGGAAATGTATTTAGAAAAGAAAAATAAATTTCTTACCTTAACGGGCCGCCGCCTCCGCTTCGGCCTGCTTGTGCAAGCGGCCCGACTCAGCTTCCCGCGTCCTCGCCTGCCTTCGCCCGCCCGGGCGCGCGCGCGACGCCGTGGCGCCGCGGCAGAAGCCGGCCACCACGTGGCCGTACATCACCGACACCAAGCGCCACTCGCCCTCCGGTGGCCCCCGTTGCTCGCGCTTACCCCCGCCAGAGCCGCCTCCTCCTCTCCCACTCGCTCATTCCTTCTCTCCTCGCCTCACAACAGTGAGCCAGCAGCAGCCGCAGTCCCGCCTCTGCCACCACGCGCCATCGCCGGTGCTGCCGTTCCGGCCACCGCATCGCACCATTGACGCCTTCATCTTGCCCCGAGCTCCGCTTTTCCATTACGCAGCCAGTGCTCGCATCAGTTGCTCGTGGTAAGCTTCCTCTCCGCGTCAATTGCTCGCTGGAGCAGAGCCAAACTCGCCTGAGCTTTCTGCTCCGTGGACCGCTCCTTTTCGCCCCATCTTTTTCCCTTCTAGCACGCGCATCTTGTTCGCCATGGCTCACCGTTGCTCGAGCACCCTTCCGGTGCCCGTGGCATGGTCGGGGATGGCCGGCCGGTGACCACCCGCGCCGCCGCTCCGCCATTGGCGACGGAGAGCTTATTCCCGAGCTCCTCTGGTCATGCCATTTGCACTAACGTGACCGCCTTGGCACGAGGATCACGATGCTGGTGACTTCACCGCCGGCGAGCTCACCGGTGGCGAGAACCGCGCAGTCAGCGCTTTCCCCTCCTCTGTGTGGCTGACTCGTGGGGTCACGGGCCCACCTGTCTGCCTCCTCTCACGCTCGCGTGTGCACTGCACCGGGTGCACCCAACATTTCTAGCGGCTGATGTTAAAAGGATTTTTGAAAATGATTTTTTAGAAATTATTAAAAGGGTTTCTAAAATCCATAACTTGCTCATTTTAGCTCCAAAAATTATGAAACAAATTTTGTAGTGTTTCCCATGAGTAGATCTACAGTTTAAAAATATTGCATGTCAAGTTTGAAATACTTTTCTGTAGGGTTTTTATTTAATCATTGAAACTACTGTTTTCTTGTTAAATATGTAATAAATCATAGAAAGTTCAGAAAAATATGGTTCCAATTGCAATAATTTTCTTTTGTGATGTACTTTCTAGGAAAAATATATGCCATGCATGCTCTATAAAAAAATCTTGAGGTGTAGTACAAGTGTTTAATATTGCTAAAAATTGTTATTTTTGCCAGAGAGAAAAATATGAATAAAACATGCATGTAATAATTTTTCTATAGGGATTGTTTGTTGTGTAGAATGGAGGAAAAATACTAAATCTGTTGTTTGATACTTTTCATAGTATAAAGTATTTTTATCCTCATTTTTAGGCCCTAGCTTGTTATTTTTGTGTAGGCAGTTCTAATAATCTAAATGCAATGAAATTTTTGTGGTACGCTAGATTAGATGATAGAAAGCTACTCTAATTTTCTTAGATTTTTCTATGCTACCAAAATAGGTGTTGCTGTTTAAACCTAGTTGCAATTAAGGTTTAATTAACCTTGTTAATGTATGACTAGTTAATAAGGTTTACTTTGGTGTATCTTTGAAGCATCTTAGATTTATGTGTTGACTTAGCATAGTAGTAGTAGAAGAGAATACAGTAGATGACATGTGCTTATAGTATATGTTCTTGGATGATGTTGACTATCTTGTAGAAGAATTTCATTCCTACTTTATGAAATAAAGTAAACCTATTTATCTACATTTCATTTAGCATGACCATTACATGTCATTTCTGCAATGCACCTAGGCATAAGCACTTATACGGTTACATCATACAAGATCGCAGGAAGTAACTCAGGTAGCGGTTCCCGAGGAGCCAAAAGAGCAGCCCGAGGAGCAGGAGGTGCCCGAAGCCAACGAGGAGGTCGGTGAGGATCTTTCAGAGTGTCCAGACCACCATCCGAGCTCTTTCGAGACAGGCAAGCCCCGGAGCATTTTTCTCTCCCGGTTTGTAAATATTTTATTAATGCTTTACTTTAACTGATGCAATATGTTTAGGAGTTGTTTGCAACCGTTGCTGCATTATACCTTGCTTACTCTGTTCTACCCTATCCTTGTCACCTTGTTATTCGCAGTCAAGTAATTGCTTAGCTTGCTTAGACCAGTAGAAGTCAGGTGATTTTCTGTCACCTGCGAGCTATAGGTGGTTACCTGGATCTGCTTGAGAAAGTATGTCATCTGAGAATAGCTAAGTGTTAATGTGAAATTGATACCGGGCGAAAACTTGCAGGGTTTCGGACTGTAGTGTTTTCCGTCTGTGTCGATTAAGGACCGACCGTTGTTGGGCCTCGAGTCATGTTGAACGCATGCCTTACTAGCTTGCTGAATAATGTACGTTTCGACCGTGAAGCTGGGAGATTATTCGGGCCGAATGAATTGCCCACAACGCACTATACCGGAGCAGTAGTGGCAGGATACGGGGGCGCGATGATAAGGACAAAGAGCAGTCGGGCGGCCCTCGGGTACATGTGGTTCCTAGCAAGCTCGTGACTTTACCTGAATGGTTGACTCGGTGACCAACACCTCACTTTAGCGGGTGAGTGAGGTTTGTGTGAGGAATAAATTACCAGCTGGTTAATAATCGATTATAATTGGTCGGTTCTGTTACAGCTGGCATCGGAGCATGGTTTAGCGTGTTTACTGTTTACAAGTGTATTTAAACTAAAAATGTGTTTGAAAAACGTGATTTACAAACTAAAAGTGTGTCAGTGGTCATATCCTTTATGCCCAGTAAGGACTCTAGGTGGCTTATTTAAGTACTGACTTGGGGGTTCTTGCACTATATTTCTCTTTCGTTGCTCATACGGTGTGCTATTGTATGAGTGGCACTTAATTGAGTGATAATGTATGGATCAGTTGCCTCTACACCTCGGTAAGTGTGAGATGTGAGAGCATGATCGGATACACCGCCGATCTAGGGAGAGTGCTTATATGATACTGGAGTACTTACATGTTTTACGCATGTTTTTACAAAAGTGTTGCATGTGTGGTTGTTCCGTCCGTTGAGGCGATGCCGCCAACAGGACGATGTTTTGAGTAGTTACTACCGTTGTACGCGTATCTGAGGATTCATGTAGAGCGTGTAGATAGATTTACTGCTTTCATACATGCATGGGAAATTGGGCTGAAATGAATTTTCTATAGGTACATAACAGTGTTTCTCGTGTAGAACGTATTAGTTACGTATATGAGAGATCGCTTGTATGCCACTGAATTCATCGCTAGATATCATTTATTTCTTAAGTTTGTGAGAACGTACAAAACGTACATGCATCATGTTGCTTGTGCATTTCATTCATGTCATGCATTCCTCCCCTTATAAATTGATTATCCCCTTTTGATAAAAATTGTACCAACTTAAAATATGTTCTCACCGGGTAATCAAAACTTTTGGTACAGATGGCCCGCACGAAGCAGACTGCCCATAAGTCCATAGGCGGAAGAGCACCCCGACACCAGTTGGCCCTGCGGGAGCGCCGCAGCACGGACACCTTTCTGAGCGAGTTTGGCATGCCAACTTTGCTTTGGAGAGTGCTCCATGATGTGGGGTACCCAGAAGGTCTGGAGCCGGTGTACTCTTAGAGTGAGAGCCAGTTAGCTGAGGATGGACTGGCAGTAGTAGAGATCACCGTCCCTGCTCTTGGTGATGCTCCAGAGTGGGATGGTTGGCACTTGAAGTTTGAGGGATGCACTCCGGTTGAGGGTGCAGAGGGAGCAGCTTTCCGTGTCATCCGGGACATAATGAGCAGATTTTCCAACATGCTGGCAGCAGCCTTGGCTGGCACTTTTCCTAGAGATGATCCTCGCGATGCCATTTGGGTGCAGCCGCAAGGAAGTGCTTTAGTCAGAGGCCCAAACGAAGTACAAGCTAGCGACAACCACGCTATGAGTGCTATGTATGCAGCTATCAGAGCATACCAGGGTCTTGAGTGCATTTATTGGACTTTGACTGGTTTGCGTGGTGATGATCGGCTTAAAGCAAGAAAACAGAAGAAGAAGCAGGCACGTGCTATAGCTAGTTTGCAGGAGCAGTTAGCTGACATGAGCTTGCAACGAGACCAGGCTCTAGAGAGAGATGATAATGCTCTACAGCGGGTGCATATGTTGACTCAGGCCAACAATAATGCGGACCGCATGATTGGACAGTTGGTTCAGGAGAGGAATGAAGCCTAGAACGAGAGGAACCTCCTGAGGCAGAGGGTCGAGGAGCTAGAGGAGTACAACGTCAACCTGCATGAGGAGTTTCATGCGTTCTACAACGGGATTGACCCGTATGCTCCTCTAGAAGCCGCCGGAATGGACGTCGACGACGACGAGGACGAGCCTGCAGCCGCACCTGATGACGACGATGACGTTGCTACCAATGGTAGTGATGGTGACATCTCCGACCTCGACGATGGCCCCGAGGAGTAGGCTAGTTGCTTTGCGTTAGCTACTAGGCCCTATCACGATGACCTTTCTTTTAGCTTCATGTATCTTGATGTATCTTGTTCGAACCTTGAGACTTGGTAGAATGTTGGATCTTGGTTGTTCATGCGATACCTGAGCGCATAAAGTCCAGTGTGAGTATGCTGGCAACGTGGTTGTATTGGACGCGATGTTTGCATTTGAAGTAATTTAATTAGTGGTGTTGTTTTAATTGGAATGCGATTATTGTGCCTCTGTTTTATTGTATGACTTTGTTCTCTCCAATGAATTCAGTACGACATAATTTTTCATTCACTCACAATTACTACAACTTCACTTAATCATTACTTGTTGCTGAAATATGCAGATGGCAAACACTCACCGCGCCACGTATGAAGCTGCTGAAACTGGTGGAAATGGTGCCGGGGCAGGTGGGAGTGGTGAAAACAACGCCAACCATAATGAGCCACACCTGGAGCCGCATTTGCCACCTCCTCCACTGCTCACTACAGAGGTGTTCTTTGTGCAGTTTCTTGGAAGTCAGCGCAATGCCGAGCAGTCACAGAAGAACATGGAAGATTTTCTGCGTACCATTACCAATAATGTGTAACGTGGTAACAACCAAGGTGGTGGCAATAGAGTGAATCAGTACAGCAACTTTAAGGATTTTATGGACACCAGGCCTCCAATTTTCAAGGAAGCAACCGAGCCACTTGACGCTAAAGAATGGATCAACACTATAGAAGATAAGTTCTGTGTGTTAAGACTGACCGAAGTACTGAAGACAGAGTATGTTGCACATCAGTTACAAGGACCAGCAAGGATGTGGTGGAAGCATCATCACACCACCTTCCCTCAAAATGCTCAGTTCTCGTGGAGAGAGTTCACTGAAGCCTTTCGTGGAGTTTATATTCCACCAGGGCTAGTTGAGATGAAGTTGGGAGAGTTCTTAGCTTTAAATTAGGGCACCAAAATCGTGACACAGTATTTGCATGCCTTCAACAATTTGTGTCGTTATGCTCCCAACATGGTTGACACAGATGCTAAGAGAATTGCTAGTTTCAAGAGAGGGTTAGGTTCGAAGATGATGAAGCATGTGGGTACCAATACCCGCACCAGATTCAATGACTTCATCAGTGATTGTCTGAAACAAGAGAAGAAGAACAACGCGTACACTGCATCCAAGACTCGTAAGAGAGCCTTTGAGTCAGGACCATCACAGCCAAGAGTTATCACTGCTAATTATTTGACCTATCGTCTGTCTGCACTAGGTGCAAGGTTTAGGCCACCACAGCATAAAATCCAGAACTACAAGGGACCACAGAAGTCGTACAAGATGGCAGTGCCGCCAGCAAGGACAGCTGCAACTACGGGACAAGGTAACTCGAAGGGAGCTATCGAATCTGCTGGTACAGTGAAGGGACCTTGTTACAATTGTGATCAGCCAAGCCACTTTTTAAAGTTCTGTCCTTATCTGTCCAGAAAAAAGCAACAGACCTATAATGCTCGAGTACACCACACCACGGTGGACGAGATTCCTGAGGGAGAGCTCATAACTGCTTGTAAGTTTCCTGTTAACCAAAACCCTACAGTTGTTCTATTTGATTCTGGATCATCGCATTCTTTCATGAGTCAAGCATTTGCACGGAAACATGAACAACTATGCACAGACTTAAGTTATGGTTACCGTATAAGTTTAGCAGGAGCTGATGTTTTAACCAATCAGATGGTTAGAGGGACAACCCTTGAGTTAGGTAGTCGAAAGTTTCAAGTAAACTTGATAGTTATGCCTGGACTAGTTCTGGATGTTGTCATAGGGATAAATTGGATGAAGGATTGGGGAGCAGTGATAGATACAGGAAGTTGGGTACTTACCCTAAAGGATCCCCAGGGAGAGGGTACTTTTTAGGTACCATTGCCCAAAAGAACAGACCTTGTGAGTGTGACATGTGCTATGGAAGTCATTCCGATTCATCAGATTCCGGTCATGTGTGAGTTTCTGGATGTGTTTCCAGATGAGTTACCTGGTCTTTCGCCAGATAGAGATGTTGTGTTTGGAATTGAGTTGATCCCCGGGACAGCTCCAATTTCAAGGAGACCTTATAGGATGCCTCCGGATGAGTTAGCTGAACTGAAGAAGCAACTAGAGGAGTTGTTGAACAAGGGGTTTATCCGGCCAAGTAAGTCTGAATGGGGATGTCCTGCCTTGTTTGTGAAGAAAAAGAAAGAGGGTACTTTGAGAATGTATGTGGATTATAGACCTCTTAATGCTGTAACTATCAAGAATAAGTATCCCTTACCTCATATTGATGTTTTGTTCGATCAGTTAGCCAAAGCCAGAGTGTTCTCCAAGATAGATTTAAGATCGGGTTACCATCAGATAAAGATTAGACCACAAGATATAACGAAAATCGCCTTTTCTACCAGATACGGGTTGTACGAGTATCTTGTTATGTCCTTTGGCTTAACAAATGCTCCTGCATACTTTATGTATCTGATGAATACAGTTTTCATGCCAGAATTGGACAAGTTTGTGGTTGTATTCATTGATGGTATTCTAGTTTACTCTGAGAATGAGAAAGATCATGAAGAGCATCTAAGAATTGTCTTAACCAGACTTAGAGATCATAAGTTGTATGCTAAGTTTAGCAAGTGTGAATTTTGGTTGAAGAAAGTTCCTTTCCTTGGTCACATTCTATCAGAGAATGGAGTCTCTGTAGATCCGAGTAAAGTGCAAGAGGTTATGGATTTGAAGATACCAATCACAGTTTCGGAAGTTAGAAGTTTCTTAGGTTTAGCTGGTTACTATCGTCGTTTTATCCTAGATTTCTTGAAGATTGTCAAGCCAATGACAAGTCTGCTATAGAAAGCTCATAAGTTTGTGTGGACAGAGGAGTGTGAGACAGCTTTCCACACCTTGCGGAAACTGTTGACCACTGCTCCAGTTCTAGCGTAACCGGACATTGAGAAACCTTTTGATATGTTTTGCGACGCATCAAAAACAGGATTAGGTTGTGTTCTTATGCAAGAAGAAAGAGTCATTGTTTATGCCTCCCGTCAGTTGAGAAAGCATGAGATCAACTATTCGACACATGATCTTGAGCTTGCTGCCGTAGTGCATGCCTTAAAAATTTGGAGACATTACTTACTTGGTAATGTGTGTAACATTTTCACCGATCACAAGAGTCTCAAGTACATCTTTACCCAACCTGAATTGAACATGAGACAATGAAGATGGTTAGAATTGATCAAAGATTACAACTTGAATATGCAATAACATCTTGGGAAGGCCAATGTAGTGGCAGATGCTTTGAGTAGAAAGTCACATTGCCTGAATACGCAACCTTTGCTCGAAGATGGTTTTGATCTAATGCATCATGCCGTGTTACACAGTATTCAGATTAGTTGTTCTTTGGAGAGTAAAATAATGGAAGGCCAGAGAACAGATAAAGGGATATTCCATATCAAAGAAAAGATCAAAGAAGAACCATCCAAACACTTTAGAGTGGATGAACATGACGTGTTATGGTTTGACGACTGTCTTGTTGTTCCCAAGGATCGAGAGCTTAAGAATAAACTTCTAGATGAGGCTCACCTTTCAAAGTTATCTATCCATCCTGGAAGTAGCAAAATGTACCAAGAACTAAGACCTCGATATTGGTGGACCAAGATGAAGAAAGAGATTGCAGCATATGTAGCCAGATGTGACACATGTTGTAGGGTAAAGGCTATTCATATGAGACCTGCCGGATTGTTGCAACCTTTGTCCGTACCTAGTTGGAAGTGGGATGATCTAAGTATGGATTTCATCATAGGTTTGCCCACTACTCAGAAAGGACATGATTTGATTTGGGTAATCGTGGATCGTCTTACGAAGACAACTCACTTTTTACCTGTCAAGACAAGTTATCGACCACCTCAATATGCAGAGAAGTATATTGTGGAGATTGTGTGGCATACTGAAGACTATAGTGTCTGACAGAGGGTCACAATTCACTGCTCACTTTTGGGAGCACTTGCATAAAGGTTTGGGAACTAGTTTGATTCGTAGCACTACTTATCATCCTCAAACAGATGGTCAGACCGAAAGAGTTAATGCTATTTTGGAGGATATGTTGAGAGCCTGTGTGTTATCTTCCAGAGGTTCATGGGAGTCATGGTTACCTTTAGCGGAGTTCGCTTACAATAATAGTTACCAAGAAAGTATCAAGTTGGCACCATTCGAAGCTTTGTATGGCAGAAAGTGTAGAACACCACTTAACTGCATCGAGCCAGGAGAAAGAAGATATTACGGTATTGACTTCGTAGAAGAAGCCGAGAAGAAAGTTCATATCATTCAGCAAAATATGAAAGCCACGCAATCATGTCAAAAAAGCTATGTGGATCGAAGAAGAAGACCGCTTGTGTTCGAAGTTGGTGACTATGTTTATCTGAAAGTCACGCCAATGAAGAAGAAACAGTTTGGAGTACGCAGAAAGCTTGCAGCTAGATTTGTGGGACCATATAAGATCTTGGAAAGAAAAGGTCCAGTCGCTTATAAGTTAGAGTTGCCTGAGACAATGAGTGCTATATTCCCAGTTTTTCATGTATCACATCTCAAGAAGTGTTTGCATGTTCTAGAGGAAAGAATCGAACCTCGAGGCATAAAGCTCAAGTCAGATTTGGTATATCGTGAGCAACCGGTTCGAGTGTTGGACTCTAAAGATAGGGTTACTCGGAACAGTGTGGTGAAAACATATAAGATACAGTGGAGTCATCATGATGAAGGAGATGGAACTTGGGAAACGGGTGAATATCTATAAAAAGCTTATGAGGATTTTTAAAATAAATGGTTCGTAACCCAAATCTCGGGACGAGATTCTTATAAGGGGAGAGGCCTGTAACACCCCTGGATGTTAAGCATGCATTCATATCCCAAATCATGAGCATTACCATTTCATACATGTTCATCATCGCATGCAATTTAAATTGGCATTAATTAAAATTGTGAAAACACATGTTTGAACCCTAAATTAGTAAAAATTCTAGCTAAGAGTGGTAAAAATTGGTTGTGCTATAACTCTAAATGGCTTAGAATTAATTAACATGATTTTTGGAGCAACTTTTGTATTCAAAATCTTCCCAAATTTAGCTTCTAAAAATATTCTTAAAAAATGAGTTTTTATTTAAAATTTGACTTTAAATCACTAATTCAAAATCTGTTTAGAATTTTGAAAAGTGCCCTAAATGAAAGTTATAGAGAATAAAATCTGGAAATATATTTAGAAAAGAAAAATGAATTTCTTACCTTAATGGGCCGCCGCCTCTGCTTCGGCCTGCTCACGCAAGCAGCCCGACCCAGCTTCCCGCATCAGCGCCTGCCTCCGCCCGCCTACGCGCGCGCGACGCCGTGGCGCCGCGGCAGAAGCCGGCCGCCGCGTGGCCGTACATCGTCGACATTGAGCGCCACGCGCCCTCCGGTGGCCCCCGCTGCCCGTGCTTACCCCCGCCAGAGCCGCCGCCTCCTCCTCCACTCGCTCATTCCTTCTCACCTCGCCTCACAGCAGCGAGCCAGCAGCAGCCGTAGTCCCGCCTCCGCCACCTCGTGCCATCACCGGCGCTGCCGTTTCGGCCACCGCATCGCACCATCGACGCCTCCATCTTGCCCCGAGCTCCGCTTTTCCATCACGCAGCTAGTGCTCGCATCAGTTGCTTGTGGTAAGCTTCCTCTCTGCGTGAATTGCTCGCCAGAGCAGAGCCGGACTTGCCGGAGCTTTCCGCTCCGTGGACCGCTCCTTTCCACACCACCTTTTTCCCTTCTAGCACGCGCATCTTGTTCGCCATGGCTCAACGTTGCTCGAGCACCCTTCCGGTGCCCGTGGCATGGTCGGGGATGGCCGGCCAGCGACCACCCGCGCCGCCGCTCCGCCATTGGTGATGGCGAGCCTATTCCTGAGCTTCTCTGGTCATGCCGTTTGCACCAACGTGACCGCCTTGGCACGGGGATCACGATGCTGGTGACCTCACCGCCGGCGAGCTCACCGGTGGCGAGAACCGCGCGGTCAGCGCTTTCCCCTTCTCTGTGTGGTTGACTTGTGGGGTCACAGGCCCACCTGTCTGCCTCCTCTCGTGCTCGCGTGTGCACTACACCGGGTGCACCCAGCATTTCCAGCGGCTGATGTTAAAAGGATTTTTGAAAATAATTTTTTAGAAATTGTTAAAAGAGTTTCTAAAATCCATAACTTGCTCATTTTAGCTCCAAAAATTGTGAAACAAATTTTGTAGTGTTTACCATGAGTAGATCTACAGTTTAAAAATATTGCATGTCAAGTTTGAAATACTTTTCTGTAGGGTTTTTATTTAATCACTGAAACTGTTGTTTTCTTGTTAAATATGTAATAAATCATAGAAAGTTCAGAAAAATATGGTTCCACTTGCAATAATTTTCTTTTGTGATATACTTTCTAGGAAAAATATATGTCAGGCATGCTCTGTAGAAAAATATTGAGGTGTAGTACAAGTGTTTAATATTGCTAAAAATTGTTATTTTTGCTAGAGAGAAAAATATGAATAAAACATGCATGTAATAATTTTTCTATAGGGATTGTTTGTTGTGTAGAATGGAGGAAAAATATTAAATCTATTGTTTGATACTTTTTATAGTATAAAGTATTTTTATGCTCATTTTTAGGCCCTAGCTTGTTATTTTTGTGTAGGCAGTTCTAGTAATCCAAATTGAATGAAATTTTTGTGGTATGCTAGATTAGATGATAGAAAGCTACTGTAATTTTCTCAGATTTTTCTGTGATACCAAAATAGATATTGTTGTTCAAACCTAGTTGCAATTAAGGTTTAATTAACCTTGTTAATGTATGACTAGTTAATAAGGTTTACTTTGGTGTATCTTTGAAGCATCTTAGATTTATATGTTGACTTAGCATAGTAGTAGTAGAAGAGAATGCAGTAGATGACATATGCTTGTAGTATATGTTCTTGGATGATGTTGACTACCTTGTAGAAGAATTTTATTCCTACTTTATGAAATAAAGTAAACCTATTTATCTACATTTCATTCAGCATGACCATTATATGTCATTTCTGCAATGCACCTAGGCATAAGCCCGAGGAGCCGGAAGAGCAGCCCGAGGACCAGGAGGTGCCCAAAGCCGACGAGGAGGTCGGTGAGGATCTTCCGGAGTGTCCAGACCACCGTCCGAGCTCTTTCGAGAGAGGCAAGCCCCGGAGCATTTTTCTCCCCCAGTTTGCAAATATTTTATTAATGCTTTACTTTAACTGATGCATTATGTTTAGGAGTTGTTTGCAACTATTGCTGCATTATACCTTGCTTACTCCGTTCTACCCTATCCTTGTCACCTTGTTATTCGTAGTCAAGTAATTGCTTAGCTTGCTTAGACCGGTAGAAGTCGGGTGATTTCCTATCACTTGCGAGCTATAGGTGGTTACCTGGATCTACTTGAGAAAGTATGTCATCTGAGAATAGCTAAGTGTTAATGTGAAATTGAGATCGTGCGGAAACTTGCAGGGTTTCAGACTGTATTGTTTTCCGTTTGTGTCGATTAAGAACCGACCGTTGTTGGGCCTCGAGTCATGTTGAACGCATGCCTTACATTTAGCTGGCCGAATAATGTACCTTTCGACCGCGAAGCTTGGAGATTATTCGGGTCGAGTGGATTGCCCGCAACGCACTATACCGGAGCAGTAGTGGCAGGATACGGGGGCACGATGATAAGGCCAAAGAGCTTTCGGGCGGCCCCCGGGTACATGTGGTTCCTGGCAAGCTCGTTATTTTATCTGAATGGTTGACTCGGTGACCAACACCTTACTTTAGCGGGTGAGTGAGGTTTGTGTGAGGAATAAATTACCAGCTGGTTAATAATCGATTCGAATCACCATCGTTCACTGGATAGTGAACACTTGACTTGAGTGACTTCATCGTAGTAATTCTGATGGAACACTTGGACAGTTATATGGTATATGACATGACTAAATTTGTTAATGATTATTGGTTATCCTTACCTGTTTAATTACATGTTACTCTAGTACAGGTGCAAATGTAGTTGATAGTTTAATAAAGATTTAACTTGATGCAAAGCTTTTGGAAAGATTCTTTAAATGCTAAAAATGCATTTTTGCAAATGAGTCAGCTACCCCACCAGAAAGCATGTCATGATCCTTGTTGTCTTTTATTTTTGGTTCTGTCGGGTAAGTCTAGCTGAGTACCTTCTCATACTTAGGGCTTTGTTCCCACTTGTTGCAGATCGGCAGATGTATTACGGCTACTGTATCAACTGCCTTTATCCTGCGATGGAAGAAGCTTAGGACCATGGGCAATGGTCATTCACTACATCTCGTCTGATGCTTTTGTTGGAAGATGATCCTGAGCTGGCACTGTATTTTGAACTCTGTGTGAGTATGTGATTTGAACTAAATGCTTCCGCTACTTCTATTTGAAACTGGTTTGTAATAACTATGTTTAAACTCCGATGTATTTGCGACGCGAACTTTTATGTAACTTGTGATGGTGACCGCTGAACTTATTACGATCTTGGCTGGTGTGTAAGTTGGTTTGAAATCTGTCGTGATTTCACGGACTACCGGGTTATACGGGCTTAAGTTTGCTAAATCGTCTGCTCGGTGGATGATTTTCTTACTTAATCTCGTATAATTGGTCGGTTCTGTTACAGAAAACTGGGTTAGCGGTCAGTCATTCGAGGATTTGTTCTTCTATGTTTAGACAGCTTTTCTTTTGATAGAATTTTAATAGGATGTATGTTTTATATATTTTTAAAAATTTTATTTTTATAATGTAGAAAAAGAAATATGTATGCAGAAAATGATATATAAATATATGCATGTTATTTTTATTTTTATACCACCATGATGAATATTCTTACAGGTTTTTACACACCATGAAAATCATTCATATGGGGCTTAAGGTTTATGATGCAATAATAAAATTTTTGTTTTCTTTTCTAATACAATGCTAAAAAATAAATATGGATAACTACCGATTTTACCTCGCGGCAAGGGTTCAGATTTTGAAGTCCTCCGGGCAGGCTCTTTTTTGCGGTGGTTCACTAATCAAGTACCTTGGTTCGTTCTTAAGAACGAGGATTCTTGTGGTGGTGCCTCCATTAGTGGCGCTCCCAATGATGGTGCCACCTTCTTCTTTCTCCTTATTCAGCGTTTTGAAGCCAATCTTTGATGACAATCTTATGTGCCTCGTTGTTACCAGTTCAAAACTTCCACTTGTAGAGTTTGGGGGATCGTCTCCCCGTACACTTTACTTGAAATGTATTATGTTCATAAGGACAAGGTAGAGATCGAGTGCATGGGCTCTTTTGGTGAAAAAACACCAACAGAACCAGAAATTTATTCATTCTTCTCTAGCCTTAGACATGATAAGATTGATATTGTATACATTGTTTATTTATAACATGGGTGATAAGATCAAAAGCATGAGCATGAGTGTAGCATTTTGATTGTGGTAAAAAGAGTGGAGTTGCTTAACCCATGGAAGGATTGTCTATCTTTATGTAATGTATCAAAGTTTATATGATTATGACTATCATCTTCTAAAGATAAGATATGCAATATTTTAGCTTGTTTGGTTAAGATCGAGATCAAGAGAATGGTGCTATGAACAAACTTAAAGAATAAATCATGTTGAGTTAATTAGGTTAAATCAATCAAAGTTGTAACTCTAACATGTTTGTGTCTTCATTTATGTGCATACCAAGATCAAGAGGAAAACGATGACAACTTACCTTAAGATGTTACCCTCATTGTTGGAGTGTGATGACACCATGTGATGAAGGGTAGATGACTTACAGTGATCCCTTCCTTCCTTGCATCTTGGGTTGTTCATGAGCATCTTGTCTCACATGTTGCACTCATTTCTCACTCTTCAGACCCTCTGCTCCTCTCATTATTTCTTCTCTGCAAGGGATTAGTAGACAACACATACCCGAAGGAGTGTACACATGATTCAAAGTAAGGATAGCATTGCCAAGGAGTTAAAGGTCAATCTGTATCCCATGTTTTAGATGTCTTTATTATTCACCACTACTTCAAATTTTCAACAAGGCAAAGAGGTGTGAAATTATTTTGAAGAATACCTCTAACCTTGATTTATTTCTATGAATGATCTCCTAAAATTTCCAATAAAATTTGAATATTTTCCAGCAAGTATTAGTCCACATATACAACCAAATTCTATACAAATATGTTTTGATAATTGTGTTTGAATAATATTCTGAAGCATACTTATAATAGGACAAGAAAGTTTAAAAGACTAAAGAAATTCATTCAAGTAGAAATAAGAATATGTACGGTGAACCAAACGAACATGACTGTTTAAATTTTTATTTGTTAGTGATTAAGCAAGCATGACATAAAGGTAGAGATGACCAAGACAAATTAGCAACATGGCATAAGATGTTTTAAAGAACTCCATCCCCCTTGCGTGAATTTTGCCAAACGCGTAATCAAGTTTGGATGATAGAACTCTCACATGAATATGTCTTAATATTGCATAATGCTTGGTTGAACGTACCTTATGTCTTTATCCTTTTTCTTTTAAAGTAAGTAGTGACAAACACACTAAAGGAGGGGGCTTATCTGATTTACCCGTTGGTGAGAGCTCGTGGTCCATTCAACAGGTCATGCCTTACATTAAGTTTTGCCTTTTCACCATTCGATGGAAATATGAATAATTGCATGCTCTTCTTTCATCAACCTTTCTTGATTTTTGTTGATTCTTGATCTTTATTGATTCTTGATCAATGAGTTGGGGTCCATTGAAGATGCAAACTCTAGTTCCTCCTTGATTGTTTTTGTCTTTAGCGACATGGCGGAGAGTTGTTCTTCTTTGTTTGTTAACGACGTGGCAGGCGCCTTAATGGTCAAAGAAGGATCTTCATTGAAATTCACATGGAAGCTTCATCTCCAATGGCATAGGGGTGTATTTTTGTGTGATCATGGTCGTTTATGGCCTTACGAGACACCATAGGTAGACCATTGATCGAGAATGTATGCCATGATGTGGTGGCATCTAGTCATCTTGGTCCTTGTTGTTGACATGCGAGATGGTGTCTTTGAGGGTGATGAAAACAGGCATTAATTGACTGATATGAGGTGAGTTGCTCCCTGCTTCTCATGAGCCTCCTAACTTGAGTCCTGGAAAAGCTCAATGGAAGGTTGCCTTCGATGACCAATTGATTTGTCTGTCCACTTCCTGTGATTAAGTGCTTTTATTTTAAATCCTTTTTGTGGCACTTATCTCATTTCCTCTTCATTCCATTGCTGAAGTGGTGGTTTGGCTGTTCATAGATTCATACCAAACCATGGACAGGCACAACTTATATTCATTCTTTTCTGCAAAATATTAATGGACACATACCCAAGGGAATATAACAAATTTAAAACACAGCTTTTTGTTGTCCATACTTTTTGTGATTTTTCTCTATGCTAATGGAAGGATGCATGGTTTTAGGATTGTTCAGCATAGATTTTGTCTATCATGTCTTATGTGTTTGCTGCATTTTAACATGGTTCAAGGCAAAAATAACTTGTCTTAATTAATCTTCGATGTGAATTCATCTCTTGACTTACCCGGATTGAGTTTAAAAATTTCCTATAGGGGTTAGTCCGACAAAATATCTAGTATCTACTATAGCAAGTTTTAGCTTAACAATTAAACTAAACTCCATGTCTAATTTGATTGAGGAAGATATTTTAACCTAAGCACCACGCTTAATTTAAAAGACATTTCGAAGTATGGTCACCCACCTCTTGATTTAAACTAAGCACTATGCTTACTTTAAAAGATGTATAAAGATTCTTTCAAACCTAAATATACTATAGTAAACAAATGTAGAACAAAAGCACTGTAGAGATTTATTCAAATAGAGATGGAAAAGATCATGATCATGGTGAGTTAATTTTCTCTTCTTTTTTTAATAACTAATCATGAGCCTTCATGTGCTCATATTTTTTCATACCTGAACCTTCATATGTCCATATTTTTTAATAAGGATGCAAGTGGGATGGATATATGAACAGAACTAAATATGTTGTGGATTTGAACATAAACTAAATAGAGTAGATGCATGAATTATTCAAAATAAACATGCAGTGGAATGCAAGAATTAAAAGGATAACTACTCATCAAATTTAAAGTTCATGAGCAAGATTACCTCACCTTTTCTTGATCATACTTACCATGACTCACATGATGGAATTTATGAGTAATGCAGTGTCTATCTCCGTCACTTGAGATGTGATTTGAATTCTTGTGACGTCGACCTCTTTCTCCAATCCTAGGTACTTCAATGTGTCTCTTCTTTTCTTGTGAAAGCTTACCGGAATATCAAAAACCGGTTATTCATTACCCTGCATAAGATATAAAAGTAGACAAACAAGGGTCATCCTGCTTGAGCAGGGGTTAATAGTTATCTCGATCACATCAATAAGTATAAGTTTATCAATATCCCTTTTAATTGCCTAGCTACCTTCCCCGGCAATGGGCCAAAAATACTTGTTGGTATTTATTAACATGACACTTGCAACTGAGGAAAGATTATATCAACAATAAGAAATCTACAAGCGTACAGATAATATATTATTGTAGCACTTCACCCGGGAGTATTTCAGGTATCGTTATTTATATTTTACCATAGGGAAGGTCTGACAAGATATATATTGATAACTTATACTTTCAATGGAGAAGTAAACCATAACCATGATCCTACTCATAATAGGGGTAAGTCACAAGATAGGATGTATATATGACAAGTATTAATTTACGATAAATCACTCAGAGCACTCCAATCTATGGCATTAGCATGGTCAAGTTAGAATATTAGAGGAATAATTTCTAAGTTATTCTTAATTACAAGTCAAAGCATATGTTGATTAGTGCAATTACACCTAGTAATCATGGCTAAGATTATCATCGTATCTACACATAAGGGGCATTCCTTAGAAAAGTTTGAGTACAAAAACCTCTCCCTTCCTTCGTAACCAGGCCCTACTTCTATGACCTATATTCGGCGAGTGGACTACAAAGGACTCAACGGGCGTGTCACATCCGCGATCTACCACGTGACCTAGAATATAGAGTGTATTCGCAGGTAAATAGCATATGAGCACCACACTTACATGGTCTCTACCACCCACCCTCTGAACATTAGGGTGAATGCTATACGAACTTAAGCATAAATATGATGATAACCCAACTATACTAAGCATATAACCAAAGTAGACTATGAACATTACAACCAAGAACATGACTAAGATGAATATGAATATGAATATAAATGTCATACAATTGTACCAAAGCATATAAAAATAACAGAGATACAAAGGCGAGAGGGGTACAAGAATTATACTGAACCAAGCTCTTGACACTGCCGGGAATCCAAGTCAAGATCTGCTTGCCTCTCTCTAGACCTAATCTAACTAGCTATGCCCTAGAAACTAGAGGAGCTTCGAGGATGATTAGGTTTTCTATCTTCTCCAAATGACTTATGCCTCAGGGGGCTGGGGTCTTCTTATATAGCCTAGAGGGTCCAACGTGAGTCCTTGGATCAAACCGACTTGAAGAACGGCGTAGATGTAGTCTAGGGAAGGAGCGGACAAACATTCCAAAAGCTGACAGGCGGGGCCCACCACCAGGGACCAGGCGGCACCTGGGTGGGGCTGGCCGGTCCCACCTGGTGGCCTCTCGGGCTCTGCCTCGGGGGTTTGCCTCCTAGAGTTCTCTAGAGTCTTCTAGGATACTTTTCGTCGCGGTTAAGTTCTTTTTGATGTTTTGATCTCCCTTTCCGGTTTTCTGAATATACCCTGCAGAAAATACAGATTCATCAAAACGTATAAAAATTATTAGTTTAAACCCCTAAGTTTCTTTTGTTGATCCATTTCAAGCATTTATTCAAGTTATATTGACAGCTTAATATAGTAGATAACTACCGTCAACAGACAGCGTTTTTCAAATTCACTATGGTGAAATTTGACTTCTAAGCAAAGTCTACGTGTTGCCTTCGTAAAAAAAGTAAGGGGGCGTCGTTTTTCAAATTCACTAAGGTGAAATTTAACTTCTAAGCAAAGTTTGCGCGTTAGCTTCGCAAAAAAGCAAGGGGACGGCGTTTTTTATATTTCACTATGGCGAAATTAAACTTATAAGCGAAGTATATACTTTGCTCATAAAATTTCAAACATCAATACAAAAGTATATAAAATTCAATTCTATCATAAAACTGAATAATTTATTACATATTACAATACAATAACACAAGTTTACAACAAAAGTTACAATTAGTCACTTTCTAAAGCTACAATAGTTGCAGCTTCACTAATCAAGTCTTCAACAACCTTATCGAACATATGATCAACTTTACATCTTAGAAAATCTTTGGAAACATAGCTCGGCGAAGCACTCGAACATGATGACTGGAAAAAATACAAAATGTCCAAATACTTTTCATCCCATCCAACTTCCACGAGAAAAGAAAAATAGCTAAAACAAACTATCTTAGAAATTTTACTGAAGTCAATAATTCGTGGCAAACAAGATTTCTTATTTTCAGCATTAAGATTTTTAGATTCAAAATCTAGAAATAGCACATATCATCAGCAAAAAGAACCGTGATGACAAAAAACAAAGCATCATAACTCAACACTTACGTCAGCTTACGTTCAACAAATGTATCAAACAAAGGGGTCACCTCATTAGTTGCATATTCCAACCACAGCGAAGGATCAATGATAAAGTTGTCCTTACACATTAACAATGGCAAAACACCATCTTCATCCCGTTAAGTTCAATATTTATAAATGTCAATTATCTTTCAAAAGCCTCACCCCTCAGCTTAAAACTGAAAAACTAACTACAAAGACAACTAAAATGGATGATCACCAACATCATCATCTCTGGCATTTTTCTCTTCGCGTTTGTCTTGTGCTTTTTGCACCTTCTCATCAGCAGTAATTTCTTTCTCAAGCTGCTGCAAAAAGAAAACAAATTATTAGTAAAAAACCAAAAACCAAATACACACAAAGAGAAAAAAACAAAAATAGGGAGAGTAAAACTCTTAATCCAACTTTTTTCATCTTTTTCTTTGCCTTCAGAAAAGCATTCTCCCTATCACCCATGTTCTAATATTGATTAAAATATTTCTTGCAAAGTAATTGACTCTGAAAAGTAACCTAACTCAATTGCTCCATAGAAGAAAACTTATAATCATTGTCCAACATTTGTTCATACAAGGGATCTTTTGCCTCTTTCATAAAGTGAAAAAGTGCATGAGTTGCATAGACACAAGTCAAATCAGCACTAGTTTGAATAGTAGTGGGCAAATCCTTATACTGGTGGCACAACCAAGCAAAAAAATAGATCAAACTCTTCAAGCTTCCAAAAAGGATCTTCTGGCTTCACTCCAAACTTGTTTGTAACACCCTAGAATTTTGGATATTAAAAAAATATAGGAAAATATGATTTTATACAATTTTGTGAGCATGCAAATTTAGGATAATAATAATTTTTGTAAATTTAAAATTTAATATAAGGGTAGGAACATGATTGCGCATTCATGTTGCTACATTTGGGATTTTGTAATGAGTGGTTTAAATCAAATTCAATTTGGATTTGAAAATCCTTTGAAAATTGGCTTTGAAAAATTTGAAAAAGAAAAAGAGAAAGGAATTTTCTTCTTCGGGCCGCATTCTCCCGCAGCCTAGTGCTCGGCCTGCAGCGGCGGCCCATTTCTTTTTCTTCCCCTGCGCCCCGCCTCCGGTTTCTTGGGCCGAGCCCAACCACGGCCAGTTGGCCCGTCTTCGCGCGCGCGGCCGCATCCCGCACTGAGTCGCTGACATGCTGGTCCCACACGTCAGTGACCGCCTCCCTTTCCTTTCTTCTTCCTCCAGTTTCTTCCAACCGTGAGCACGCCTTCCTCTCTCTCTCCGATTTGGTGAATCGAATCCGCATCAAATCTCCCTCCTTTCCTTGTTTACCGACGCCTACGGGCTATAAAAACGGAGCCGCGCCACCCTCCGCAACCCATCTTGCCTAGTTGCAGTTCCTGTGGTGGCCGAGAGCTAGGTCACCGCGAGCTCGAGTTCCACCATCCGCCATATCGTGCACACCATCGCCTCCATCCATCCCACGCCCTAGATTTCACCATAGGTGAGTTAGCCATGCTTCGGTCTTCCTCTCCGTGCTCTCCGCTTGATGAATGGTGCCCGGAATCACGGATTGGTGATTCCTAGCCATGGCGCCGCCGCGGGAGGCCACCGTCGGCCAAATCTGGCCGGAGCGCCGCCGACATCCATTCTCTCTCTTCCCGATCCAATCTGGATCGTTGATTTTGAATCCAACGGTTGTAATTAGAAGAAACCGGTTCATTCGCAATCTTGTAAAAGAGACCCTGAGTTTTTAGTATATCGAACCCGCAGTCCTAAAACGTAAAGCTCAGAGTACGCTTTGATCGGTTGAAAACGTATTTCGTTTCGGTAAATGAAAAATATCTTTTCTGATATTTACAGTTTTGCCATTCAACTTGTTTTAGTCGTAGAATCTCCGTTTTAACTCCGATTGGATCCATTCAAATTGCGTTAGATTCATATTTGCGAGCTCTACGTGATTATAGAATTGTATAGTAGGTTTGGATTATTTTATTTTCGAGTTTTTATTAAAGTATTTATTTTTTTATAGGAAATCTTCGTAAATTCATAACTTTGTCGTTTTAGCTCCGTTTTTTGTGATCTTTGTGTCTGTGTGATCCTAGCGAGTTGTAGATTCGTTTTAAAAACTTTTTTTTCTTATTTTATTACTGTTGGTGTACTGTTCTAATTATAGTCTTGTTTGTCTATGCATGATTGTTTTGGATGAATGTTGTTGCTATTGTTGATCGAGTATCGACGGTGAGCAATTCGTTGGAGATCAGGAGTTTTACTACGAAAAAGATCACCAGGACTAGTTTGAGCAAGGCAAGTATATCATGGGATTATCCTTGTTGTCCTATTCATATCAAGCAAATAATATCATTATGCATATATTCCTTGTTAAGGATGACTTAGTGTTGATCTTATTCCTTGATACCTATTATACTGCATGGATTAGTATTGCTAGTGCTCAACATGAACTATGATCATGTAATTTAACTAATGGAATATGCAATAAACATTAAAAGATGATTTTATTACTGTTTAAGGGTACTAGAGCAAGGGGTTACTTTGTGCTCTTGTTACTCTCCATAAGGACTCATCTATAAGCGAAAATCCGGGATTTACAGTACAACTGTGAGGGCTAAAATGGCTATGGCTTTAGTCATATAGAAGGACCTTTTCTAGCTTGTTAGAGGTTACCCTTGTGGTGCAAATGAGGTAGAGCAGACTGTGGATCCCTACGTGGTGAATCACACAGACTGACTTTAGAAACCTAGCGGCCCTAACTTGTTAGACGAACCTTCGAAAGACTTCATAGTGAACCCTGCCGACCTTCCTTGGAAGTGGGTCAAGAGATTAGCTACCTCGGGCGAAAGGGTAAATCACGACTCACAGTGAAAGTGTACAACCTCTGCAGAGTGTAAAACTGTTATAACAGCCGTGCTCACGGTCACGAGTGGCCTTGGACCCTTATGGAATAGTGGATCATTAATAATGAATATGTTTTTGCTATTCGTTAATCATTTCACATGGATCATATGTTTATTGATTATATTGAGACACTTTGATATCATTGATATACTGAATTAATGCTATATAAAAGCTACATGCTGATAAACCTATGTTATGCCTTTGAGCCTCATGAACCCCATGTTACACTTGTTGAGTATGAGATGTACTTACGCTTGTTTATTTTTCTTACTTGGATAAAAATCCCGGATGGGTAACAGATGGTGCAAGTAGTGACTACTTCTACTTTCCAGAAGATTACTAGACTTGCTGTCAACCAGTCAATGTGCCTGTGATTGGAGCTACCACGAGAGTTTTTATATTTTACTTCCGCTATATTATTGTAAAGACTATGTGTTATTAATCGTGATGTAATAACATTTGTGATGATACATCCTTTATAATTTGTTAACTTATATGTGATTGATCTCTGGGCACACATAAGGGTATGCACTCCATTTGGTCGTTAAATGGGTGTGACAAATTGGTATCAGAGCTATTGTTGACTGTAGGACGCAAACCTAGATAGAAATGGTCGATTTAGTGTCATCTTTTCACTATTTTTATGCTCATTATCTTGCTCTTGTTATTTGATAAATTTTTATGCTTCTTATGTCTCATTCTATTACGAAATTTTGCCTCTATTCTAATTACATCTAAAAACTCTGTAGATGGTTCGTGGCCGCAAGACTGCCCGCATCACCACTAGAGGACACTACCCACCTCGTGCTTTGATTGCACCTGAAGAGCCACAAGAGGAAGTACCCTAGGAGAATGAGCAGACCCCTGAAGTACCAATCCAAGTGCCAGCACCTCCTCAGGAAGAACCTGAGCCTGAAGAAGACCTTGAGATCATCGAGATTGAAGATGATGAAGAGGAGGAAGCCAATGGAGGAGAGCAACCCCCGTCTCCCCCACCTGGTGCAGCTGCTGAGGATGTGCCACCCCCTCCAATGGGTTGGACTGTGAAGATCTACCACAAGGCAGGAGAAAATGCTGTTTCTCACCATCGACTTGTGGGAATGCTCTCTGCCTACTTCGCTGATTGGCACCCAGCTGTGGAGTACGTCTGTTGGGAGTACACCCATCCGCTGAAGGACACTTACTGGAAGGCAAGAGCGAGCATTTTTCCTAAGGATGAAGAAAAAGGAGCATACCAGCTGGACATGATGTATGCTCACATGGGTCGTCGAGCTACCATGGAGGATAGTATTGAAGATGCTGCTTTTGAAGCATGTATGGGCCTTCGCTACCTTCGCTTTGACAGCATGAAGCATGATATCCACCGCTACCTCCCTCGTGCACACCCTGACCTTGGATGGGCCATGATGGATCCAGTGCAGTTGGAACCACTTCCTCGGGTGATGGTGAACTTTGTCTATGACATGATGGAGAGGAAGCTGCAGTTAGAGGAAATGGTGAAGGCACAGGGGAAGACCATCAAGAGGTGACAAGCAATGATTGATGAACTCCGAGCAAACCAAGGCATGGCAAAGATTTATGAGACATTAGAGCATGAGCCACGCCAGTAGAAAATAGGAGTCCTTTATGTAATAAGAACGTTCTTAGTAACGTCAGTTGAGTCTTCGAGTCTGTCGTGTGGTTTGAACTTTGGTGTGATAGTTGCTTTATCATTATGCTTATGTGTGAGTTGGATTTTTGTTATGAGTGCTGGGGCTTGTAGGCATGTCTACAAGTTCCATTTTTAAGAATAAAAGTCTATTAGTCAAGGGAATAATAGTTGGATTTGGTATTACCTCGTTTCTGTCCATACTGTTTCTAGAGCAGTATGCAATGTTTCTGATATGGTTCAAAAATGGTTTGTGCAACATTTATGAAATTTTTATGAGAGAAACTAGGCTTAAGCACCTTTCAAATGCCACTGGAATAACTTTTTTATCTGATCTGGGTCGAGAGATATAACTGTTACAAGTTAAAGTTTCTGCACAGTCTGGAATCTGGAACAGTTTCTGTTGCGCCTTAATTTTCATTAACTTAACGATAGAATCTGGTCTTATGGTCTAAATAGAAGTTGTGGGGAACTTCATAAGCTTTCCAACCATATAAAGCACGTCTCTATTGGACTTCTGTAGTTCGAGATATGATTGATTTACTGAACTGTTAACATTGATATTCGTCCAGAAAACTTTCAGATCTCAATCTTTATCTTATAAGTGGTTGATAACATGGAAAACTCAAAGTTTACATTCTTATGGATGGCAGATGGCCGGAAGAGGAAGAGGCAGGGGTCGTGGAGGTGTTCCCCCGAATCCACCACCACCACCGCCACCAACTATTGAGCAACTTCTGGCAGTGCAGACGCAACTTATGCAACAATTGGTGCAGAACCAACATAATCATCCAGTTGCTGGAGTACCACCACGTGATAAGCGTGGTGAGTTTTTGAAGGGTCATCCCCCGGTGTTCACGCATGCTGCAAATCCATTGGAAGCGGATGATTGGCTCTGTGGCGTGGAAAAACAACTCAACATTGCTCAATGTGATGACCGTTAGAAGGTGTTGTTTGCTTCTGGACAACTCTAGGGAGAAGCTCAGGACTGGTGGGAATCATATGAGTATGGTCGTCCCGCCAATGCTCCCGCAGTCACTTGGCAGGAGTTTAGAGAGAACTTCAGAGCTTATCATATACTAGAAGGAATAATAGAACTGAAGGCAGAGGAATTCTGGAATTTGACCCAGGGGTCATTGTCGGTAGCTGAGTATCGTGACAAGTTTGCCCAGTTGTCACGATATGCACCACATGAGGTGGCTAATGACAATGATAAGCAGCGCCGCTTTTTGAAGGGATTGTATGATGGATTACAATTGCAGCTAATGTCCAATACCTATCTCAATTTTCAGACGCTTGTGAACCGCGCTATCGTGGTGGACAACAAGCGCAAGGAGATGGATGCCAAGAGGAAAAGGCTTTAGGGACAGACTTCTGGTAGTAACACTCGTCCTCGTACTGGTTTCCAGTAGGTTAATCAACAGAGGCCTCCTTCTGGTCAGTGGAATCGTGGTCAGGTCCCTTTCCGCAATTAGTTTCCACAACGTCCCCCATTCCAACCGTAGAATGGTAACCAACGCCCTCCGCAGCAGAATGGGAATCAACCTCAGCGCCAGGGTCCTTCCAATAATCCTCCAATGAAGACCAGTGCTCCCAATACCCCCAACAAGTGTTTTCGATGTGGAAAAGAAGGTCACTTGTCCTACAACTGCCCTAAGAAGATCAATCAGCAGACTCCATAGAGGCAGGGTAGTCACCAGAAGCCTGCATCTAATACTGGAAGGGTGAACCACTTGTCCCAGGAAACCACAGTGGAGGAACCAGAAGTTATGCTTGGTACGTTCGATGTCCATTCCACTCCCGCCACTATTCTTTTTGATTCTAGAGCATCACATTCTTTCATATCACAATCATTTGTTAGAATACATAGAATTCATTTGTGTGCCATGAAGAATCTTATATTAGTAAACTCACCTGGTGGAAGTATGCCAGCATCTTATCGTTGTCTTCCGATTAGTCTCATTCTAAGGGGGGTAGAGTTTAAGGTGAGTCATATAGTATTGAGAACAGCTGGGATTGATCTTATATTGGGAATGGATTGGATGATACAACAACAAACAGAGATTCAGTGCAAAGGGAAATCAGTAGTGTTGACAACACCAAAGGGAGATAGGATCAGAGTTGATGTGAAAGTGCAGAAATAGGAGACCGCTACAGTGAACCAGCTTGCTGATGGTGCCAACAAGGAGGACCAGGTTGTGGAAGAGTTCTCTAATGTGTTTCCCAAGGAATTGCCAGGTATGCCGCCAGACCGTGATATTGAATTTATTATTGAATTATTACCTGGGACTGCACCCATAGCTAAGCGTCCATATAGAATGGGAGTAGATGAATTAGAAGAACTTAAGAAACAAATTAAGGAATTGCAGGATAAGGGTTTCATTCGTCCTAGTTCTTCACCTTGGGGAGCACCAGTGATTTTTGTGGATAAGAAAGATGGTACTCAGAGGATGTGTGTAGATTATCGGTCTCTCAATGAGGTTACCATCAAGAATAAGTACCCGTTGCCCAGGATTGATGACTTGTTTGATCAGTTAAGAGGTGCTTGTGTATTCTCCAAGATTGATCTTCGTTCTGGATATCATCAGTTGAAGATTCGTGCTAGTGATGTACCAAAGATAGCTTTTACCACACGGTATGGGTTGTATGAGTATACAGTGATGTCTTTTGGTCTGACTAATGCTCCTGCATACTTTATGTATTTGATGAATAAGGTATTCATGGAATATCTGGACAAGTTTGTAGTGGTATTCATTGATGATGTCCTAGTATTCTCCAAGACTGAGGAGGAACATGCTGAACATTTGAGGCTAGTTTTGCAAAGGCTCAGAGAACACCAGTTATATGCCAAGCGGAGTAAATGTGAGTTTTGGTTGAAGGAAGTTTCCTTTCTTGGTCATGTTGTCTCAAATGGAGGAATATCAGTAGATCCTAACAAAGTGAAAGACGTATTGGACTAGAAGCCACCAACCAGTGCAAGTGAGATCCGTAGTTTCTTGGGATTAGCAGGCTATTACAGAAGATTTATAGAGGTATTTTCTAAGCTTGCGAAGCCAATGACTGCACTATTGGAGAAGAATGCCAAGTTTGTGTGGTCTGAGAAGTGTCAGGCTAATTTTGAGGAATTAAAGAAAAGATTTGATGAGGACAAGGCACCTTCGGATATGAACAATGATTATAAGGTGCGCTCCTTCCTACATTTGCATAGTGGCTTTGGTTATAATTCACTTGGTTCCACATGTACATGTCACTATTTGATTATAGGTTCAAATGTGTTTCATAACAGAAGTTCATCAAAGTTGAACTTTTGGTTCGTCGACAGCCCGATAGTGCCTCATTGGGAAGGCCATAACTCATCCATCCAGAGTGCGATCGAGGTCAATGAGCACTTGATGGAAAGCTTGTTTGATAAGCTTTCAAATAGATCTGGTCCCATCTATATCATTTGGTATCAGAGCTGGGCCCTTGTTTAAGGGGGTGGGAATGATGAGGACATCCTCCGCTATTACCCGCTGGCAAAGACGCAACAAAAAAAGGTATGCTTTTTATGGTTTATTCTTGTGTGCTCCTTGCTAAGAAAAAAATATCAAAAGATCAAAAGCAAGAAAAAATATTGGATAAAAAAATAAAAGAAAAAATAGTAAAAGAGAATAAAAGATATCGAAAAGGAGCACATAAGGAACACTCAATAGCTCTATTGTTTGTGGTACCTTTTGCCTTGTTTATATCCGTTGCTACCTTTAATACTTGTTTCCTTTCATCCTTGTTTCCTCTCTTGTTTGTCACAACTAGTGATAGGAACACGTATAGGCCAGCAACTAGGATAAGTGCTCTGGACATTTATTTAATATTGCTGTCTGTCACTGACTTGTGTGCCACATATATATATTTGTTTTTTTGTGCCTCCCAAACTCCACATATATACTTTAGATCAGTACAGAAAAAAGGTCCTTGCAATCTCGGTACCACTACCTCATAGGTATCACGAACCAGCCACCGGTTGTACCGCCCACTGCTTGCATTGGTAAGAACTTTGTAAGAGCTTGGTACGACGCTTCCACTTGCAGTCTAAAGTGATACCACTGCAACCACGTAGTCATTTGATAGGGATAATATTTTTGTATTGTCTTTTACTGTCTTCTAACAATGACAAGTTGTTCGTATCCACCGACTTATGATGGTATAGGTGCTGATGAGTACATGGAGTGGGAAATTGCCATCGACAACATATTTGCTACTCGCTTTATGTGTCCAAGGAGGAAGGTAAAAATGCAGTTAGTGTTTTACGACATTCTGCTTTATCTTGGTGGGAGTCTTTAGATCTTTCTGATAAGCCTCAAACTTGGAATGATATGAAACTTCTTATGCGAGAAACCTTTGTTAATCCACCTCCTATTTTGACTTCATATGATGAGGTGCACCATTTAGAGGAAGAGTCGGTTGTTATTCCTCTTGCTATGCCTAACCTTTTGCAGGACAATGTAGAAAAGAGCAAGGATGACGTGATAGAAAATGAGAAGCTCACAGCCTCATGTGAAAATTCAGAACCATCAACTATTACCCCTGCTGAACATGAGAGCAAAGGTAATGCCCATGATGCTAAACTCACAGAATGTGAGAGTTCTCTTGTTGTGTTGAATTTTTCAACCAATCATGCTATGATAGAGAAAATTTTAGTGGAGCATTCGCTTGATTTACCTTTGTCACAAGATGATTTGCTTGATGTTTCTTGTGACGAAGATGACTTGCATCATGATATTTATGTTATACCCATGCAATCATTGAAGAATGATCATGCTATATGTGTGCTAAAAATGAGCACTTGTGCGTTATTCATAATGCTAGTGAAGTTGATGAGCTGAAATTATTGTATTCTTTAAATACTTTGGGTTACATTGAATTTGATGTTCCATGTAATCTTAGTTCTTTAGAGGAGAAACTTTATGCCTATGCTGATTTGCCATGGTTCTCTAGACATACATATCATTTTATTGGAAAATATAATTATAAAGGAGAGTATAAGGTGCATCGTGTCTATATTTGTTCAAATCTGAAATCTCCTTATATGGTGCAAAAGTATGATCAACCAAAGGATTGCAATTGCTATAATCTTGTCATGTCGAGTTCCCCTAGTTTTATTATAAAGAAACATGTTAAATTTCAAGAAGGAGAGCAATGTTGGCTACTACCAACAATGTTTTCTTCATCTAATCCCAAACCGAGGACGGTTTGTTGTCAAGAAGGGGAGGATGATGAGGACAAGGCACCTTCGGATATGAACAATGATTATAAGGTGCACTCGTTCCTACATTTGCATAGTGGCTTTGGTTACAATTCACTTGGTTCCACATGTACATGTTACTATTTGATTGTAGGTTCAAATGTGTTTCATAATGGAAGTTCATCAAAGTTGAACTTTTGGTTCGTCGGCAGCCCGACAATGCCTCATTGGGAAGGCCATAACTTATCCATTCGGAGTGCGATCGAGGTCAATGAGCACTTGTTGGAAAGCTTGTTTGATAAGCTTTCAAATAGATCTAGTCCTATCTCAATATCACATCGGCAAGGCCTCCAAATCAGCAATATATTCTATCGCTATTTCTGGCGAGAGCTACACTGTCGTCATGGGCTTGTTAGACATCCTTGGGACCCAGGTCCAAGTTGGAGCACGCCCCAAAAAGATGGAGAACACCTAAGAGATGGCCTTGGACGTCCTCCTCCTTGGCCACCACCTTAGGAGGCCAGCAAGGACGTCCAAGCCAAGCCAGAGGCCCAGTCCAATCCGAGTTCGAGTCTGCCTCGGCCATCAGGACCAGTCTGCAATAAAATGGATGCCCAGGACGCATCCGAACTCCGTTTTCGATGATCCATATATGGATGGAAAGATGATTTGATAAGGAAACCAATCCAAGTGGTCTCACATCAAAAGCTCTTCGGAATCAACGGAAATCGTCGAAACAAGTCAGCGTCCAGAATTTGTCAGGGTGCTGCGACACCTTCTTTTAGGCCGTTGGGCCTTGTAACATGTTGAGACACCTTTATGTAACATCCTAAAATTTTGAAAAGAAGAAAAATAGGAAAAATATGATTTTTGTATATTTTTGTGAGCATGAAAACTTAGAATAAGAATAATTTTTATAAATTTTAAAATCAAATATAAGAGTAGAAACATGTTTGTGCACTCATGCTGTTGCATTTAAATTTTTGAGATGAGTGGTTTGATCAAATTCAAATTTGGATTTGAAAATCATTTGAAAATTTGTTTTGAAAAATTAGAAAAGAAAAAGAAAAGGAATTCTTTCTGCTCTCGGGCCGCTTCTTCCCGCAGCCCAACTCCCCGGCCTGCCTCGGCGGCCCACCTTTCCCTCTCCCGCGCCCGCATTCTTCTCCTGGGCCGAGCCCGAGTCGCGGCCTGTCGGCCCGTCACCGCGCGCGCGTGCTAGCGTTCCGCAGCGGCCGCGTCATTCCGCCTTGAGTCGCTGACATGTGGGTCCCGCTTGTCAGTGTCTCTTCTCACCTTTCCTTCTTCTTCCTCCGGTGCTTTCCAAAAACGGACGTCGTCGCCTTCCTCTTTCTCCGATCCGAAGCCGCCGCAAATCTCCGCGCCTTCCTTGTTTCCTCGCGTCTCCGGACTATAAAAACGGAGCCCCGCATGATTCCGCTCTCATCCCGTCTTATCGGTAGCCGCTTTGGTGCTCGGGAGCTAGGTCACCGCGAGCACGAACTCCACCGCCCGCCCCTCAAAGCCGCACGCGCTCCTTGCTTCATCCCCGGCCACGATTCTGCCCTAGGTGAGTTCGCGTTGAAGTTATCTACCTGCCGGTACTTTTGCTTTGCGATTTCGTGCACCACAGAGCGAGTTAGGCTCCACCCGGCCATGGCGCCGCCGCGGGAAGCTCGCCGTCGGCTGATTCCGACCGGAGCGCCGCCAGCCTTCTCCCCGATCCAATCTGGATCGTTGATTTTGAATCTGACGGTCTAAATTAGAAGATACCGATTCGGCCGGCGTTTTTGCTAAAGAGACCCTGTGTTTTTCAATTGATTAACCCGCAGTCCAAAACGTATTATCCCGCGTTCGTTTTGATCTGTTGAAAACGTATTTCGTCTCGGTAATTGAAAAATACGTTTTCTGATATTTACAGTTTTGCCACTGAGTTTGTTTTAGTCATAAATTATCCGTTTTAACTCCGATTTGACCCGTTCAAATTGCGTTAGATTCGTATTTGCGAGCTCTACATGATTATAGAACTGTACAGTAGGTTTGAGATAATTTATTTTCGAGTTTATATTAAAGTAATTATTTATCTATAGGAAATCTTAGAAAACTCATAACTTTTACGTTTTAAATCCAAATTTCGTGATCTTTATATCTATGTGATCGTAGTAACGTGTAGAAGAGTTTGACAAACTTGTTATACTGTTAGTGTTACTGTTGGTTAGGTTTTCTATCTTTAAGATTCGATGTTAGATTTAATCTATTACTTTAATAAAGTAGATCTTGTTTAAATCATATTTTCTACGTTTTAGATCCGTTTTAGCTCATTCGAGTTGCGTTAGATTCATAGCAACGAGATCTACGCGTTAGTGACAGTGTTTACCATATTACTAATTCTGAAATTTTATGGTTAAAGTCATATCTTGATTAATAATTATGCAACTGGGTTTTGTAAATAAAATATGATTTGTTTTACTTTAGTTTCATAATTTGAATCTAAATTTGACTTAATTCCGTATATAGTATTTATAAAATATCTTATATATGTTATTATATAATTAAAACTCATGAAGCTAAATAGTTTTATATTTTCTTCTATGAGCAAATCTTTTGGTAGATGTATCTTTTCAACCGTAGCTCTGATTAGTGTGCTTTTCGCGTCTGTGTGTTCGTAGTGATGCGTAGAATCGTGTTTCAAACTCTTTTATTTATTTTTGTATGATTGGTGTACTGTTCTAATATAGATCTATTGTTTGCTTCGTGTATGATTGCTCGATGTGTGTGTGATGATTTATTGATCAAGTCTAGTCGGTGAGATATACGTTGTTATCAAGAAGAAGAAGAAGAACGTTGAAGATTAAAGCTTACCGAAGGATCGGTGTTTAAGGCAAGTATAGCATGGGATTATCCTTGTTTCCTATTCATCTTTAATATACTTAATTCATGTGCATGTGTCTACCTTGTTACCACTAAGGATATCCTAGTTTTTATATCTTGTACCTTGACACCCATGGAATATTGCATTGGGTAGTATTATGCTAGCGCTCAAGATAAATAACCATGATCTGTAACTTGACTAATGGTATATGCAATGAACGTTTAAAAGATGCTTTATAGAAACATGGCTCAAGAGGGCTAGAGCATATTTGGTTATTTTTATGGTGCTCTAGTTTCTCTCCTTAAGGACTTATCTGTAAGCGAAAATCCGGGACTTACAGTACAACTGTGAGGGCTATATGGCTCTGGCTTTAGCTCAGTACGAGGACCTTTTCTAGCTTGTTAGAGGTTACCCTTGTGGCGCAAATGGGGTAGAGCAGACTGTGGATCCCTGCGTGGTGTATCACACGGACTGACTCCGGAAACCTAGCGGCCCTAACTTGTTAGACTAACCTTTGAAAGGCTTCATAGTGATTCCTTGCCTGCTCACCTTGGAAGTGTTTTGGGAGTCGCGATCCCGGGCATATGGGTAATCATGACTCACAGTGAAAGTGTACAACCTCTGCAGAGTGTAAAACTGTTATAACAGCCGTGCTCACGGTCACGAGTGGCCTTGGACCCTTACAGAATAAATGATGAACACTGATGATAATGATAATACTGATGATATTGATGCTCACTAATGATTATTGTTTCTTGCTATACATTATTCTCGTTTACATGATCATGAGGTTATTTGGGATTTTGGTAAACTTGTTGCTACTCAATTGTTAAAGAGATGACTCACTAAAAGCTATTGCAGTAAACCGTGTCAAACTTTTTGAGCCTCATGAACCCCATGTTATATTTGTTGAGTTCGACATGGACTCACTCTTGCTATTTCCCCATATCTCAGGAAGGGTACTAGACTGCAAGATTCTAGAATTGTTAGGCTTGTGATCAACCAGTTAGTTAGATCCTGGAGTGAAGATTGCACCCGGTGTTCGGAGTTGTCTTTCCGCTGTGTTGCTCTCTAAGGTATATTTTATACTATTGTGTTATATATATTAAGCATTTGTCTTTTGATATTACACTTATCTGTGGCTATATGTGAGATTTGTCTTCTTTATTTCACATATGGTGTATGTCTGGTTTTGTCCTTAAAACCGGGTGTGACAGATTGGTATCAGAGCAATGCTGACTGTAGGACGCAAGCCTAGTTAGAACTGGACGTTTAGCATGTTCTCATTGTTGCCTATTTCTTGCTTCTCTTTAACTTTGTTATTTTCTCAAAGTTATGCTTAATTCCATCCCCGTTCTGTTATAAAAACCTTGTCTCTATTTTGAACCTTTTCTCCTTGTCTATTAGACGGCTCGTGACGAGAAGACTGTGGATTTCAGAGGTTAAGAGGACTGAATTGTGTCGCTCTTGCTCACTTTTGACAAGAAACCATTAGCGATGCAAAACCAATTACTAGAAGAAATGGCTCAACATGGGAATTCTCAACGATGCTTATCTCAAGGTCAAGCCAACATATCCAAGGGGTCAGAAAAGATACAAGTAGCAGAAGCTTGGAAGAATATGAAATCCAATAAAGATGTTGATAGTAAGGCATTTGGAGAGCAAGAACAATGTCACTGTTGTAAGCATTATGGTTTTCCCTGTCTTCAAAACGAGTCTAATAAGGGAAAAGTCAAGGTGGATCCAAATTTTGCGATCAACATGGACAAGAAGAGAAAGGCAATCTCATTAGAACCATTTGTGGAAAGCAATCAGCAAGCGGGTTATACTACATTGTCACATGCAGCCCTGATCCCCTGTCAAACAAATCCAAACCCTGAAGAGTTAGAAGCTCCTCCCGCTAAAACTACTCCCCATGAAGTAGTCATAGATGGATGGACAATTACCTATAAGGAGTATCAACCCCGAAAGGCCAAACAAGCTAGGAAACAAGCCAAAGGGACGAAGGTGAACTTCTATGGCCAGCAAGATAGCAACATACCAAACAACAGTTCCTTGGAGTATGACATCACAAAAGATCCAGCTAAGAGAAAGTGTTATCATTGCCAGCAGGAAGGACATTATATCAAATCTTGCCCACAGAAGAATCAACAACAGCAAGACTCAGGACAGGATGTCCAAAAGGAGCATGTGCAGGGAAATAAATTAAAGAGAAATTACATCCATGGAAGGTTGAAACATATGGATATTTCCACCATTCCTGGAGCTAAGGAGGTCGTGTTTGGATCAATTCCAGTAAGTTCAGGAAATGCCAAGGTTTTGTTTGACCCCAGTGCCTCACATTTGTTCATATCTAGACAATATGCAAAAGATCATAACATACTTATGCTTCCAAGGGGGAAAACAGTTATGGTTGAAACTCCAAGAGGTGAAATAAAGGCAGACCGCGTATGCCCAACAGTTAGTCTGGACATAAAGGGGGTAAATTTTAAGGTAAACCTCATTGTTTTGGAATTAATGGGCATTGATGTTATCCTTGGAATAGACTGGTTATTTACTTATAAAGGAGTGATTGAGTATGCCCAATGTTCAGTGTTTCTAACTACACTTTCAGGAGAAAGGATTAAGTATGAGGGTATTAAATCTATACCTGAGGGATACCAGGTTGACCCATCTTAAGGTATGAGTTATAAGAATGGTAAAGAGGGATGCAGAGATTCAGATGTCCATATAAAGCAATAAGGAATGTAAGAGACGTTATCTACTCTGGATACTGCTACAATCACACCGTGTTTAAGGAATAGGAGTTATGTCCCGTGTAATAAAACCGTTAGTAGCCAAGTTGAGTTGTCTTAATGTGTGGCTAATGAACATTTAAGTGTTTAGTTGTTTTGTGCTTATGTTTATGTTTGAGTTGGAATTTTGTAATGAGTGGAATGATCTCGTGGGTTTTGACCATGATTTCATTTAGTTTATATGTATAAGGTATAAGGATTAATGAAATAAATAGCTGGGTTTTGGGTTATCTCCTGCTTTCTATATCTTGTCTTCCGGAACAGCCTGTCTTGATCAACTTATATCTCTGTTCTCGAAAGACCAAAAATCATGAGAAAATTCTGGACAAGAGTGGACTTTAACATCTCTCTCTAAATGCAAGAACCACCCTCATAGTTGTTTTGGTTTGGGAGATACAAAAAGCATAAGGCAATGTATATGTGCTGTCATAAACCTGGAATAGAATCTGTTATGTGTTGTTTTCGGTCAAGTTAGCTGCAGAATCTGGAAGTGTGTTCTATAAGAAAGATGCAGAGAATTTTATAAGCTTTCCATCGGTGTAAACTACAGATTCATTGGATTAACAGAATGAGAGTTACAGCTGTTTTACTGCACTGCTGATTTTCTGCTCGTGAGAAATTTCAGATTTCTTGTTCTTACCCATGCACAAGAGTATTATTGGGATGTCAGAATACTTTTATGCTAAGTAGCTCATATAGAAAAGGGTTCAAGCTACCCTATTGGTGTCTCATATTTTAAGGGGGGTAGCCAATGTAAAGAAGGATTATTAAGATTGAACTCTTTAGTTGGAAGTATTGGTTAGTCTCCATGATTGAGTTTCCACTCTTGAGCAAAAATGTTCTGTGAACAAGGTTGATAATTTTGGATCCATGAAGACAAGAGTTGTTCTTTTTGGATAGTTCATGATTATGATCATCTATACTTGCTCGTGTTGCTGATGTTGGTCACTTGATGACAGGAAGTGTAGTGTCTCATGACTCAGGAGCCCTATATGACGTCTCGCACTAATATGTGGGAAAAGATTGATGTTTCTGCCATTGAAGGATGTTATGGGTATGATGAAGCTGAGCACTATCAAAACAACAATGTTGAAGAGCAAGTTGGGAGTGAACTAAGTCAGAATCCACAACGACGAAAGCGAAAAAGGAAAGTCCATAAGAAGCCTGCTCAAGGAAGCAAAGCGCAGCAAAACTATGTCAATGGAAGACTGAGCAATGTGGATATGGATAAAATTCATGGAGTTACCAAAGTAGTGGGAGGTTATATTCAAGTAAGCTCAGTACAAGTTTTTGCTTTATTTGACTCTAGTGCTTCGCATTCTTTTATTTCCGCCGACCTGGTAGAGACGTGCAAGATGGTGAAGTGTCCAATGAGGAGGTCTTTGCTAGTTCAAACCCCAGTGGGAGAAATGCAGGCAGATCAGATATGCCCGAATGTCAGTCTTGTCATAAACAAGGAAAACTTTACCGCGACACTCATTGTGTTGGAGTCACTTAAAATTCGCGTGGTTCTTGGTAACGGATGGCTCTGTGCACACAAAGGAGTGATTCATGATACTCGGTGCACCATGCTCTTAACAACACCGTCAGGGAAAAGAATTGAGTATCAGGGTGGTCGACTTTTACCTGAGGGAGATGAGAATGACCAATTAGAAGATAGGTATACTGAGGGATAGCAAAGTGGATCATGAGTTTACTGAAGTCATAGCAGAGGAATAAATAACTTTGGAGAAGCTTTTAAGTTCGTTTAGATCAAGAGACCTCAGGCAAATGTTTGAAGGAGTCTAAGAAAAGGTTAAAGTAAAATCCAAGTATTAGCTTTGTCAGATCCAGACAAGAGCTTCATATCTACAATGATGCACCTTATCAAGGTGTGGGATGTGTCCTTATGCAAGAAGAAAAATATAGTACCTTGTTCAGTAAGTCAACTAAGGAAGTGTGGGTTGAATTACCTAACGTGTTATATGGAGTTTTCCACTATGGAGTACTGTCTTTTGGAAGAAAAGTGACATATAGGAGGGTCACAAGAATCCACAGGACATCTTCGCTAAGTTGGTCTTGAATTTGTGATATCCTCGTTGGAATGAAATGGATTAGGACTTGGAAAAAGTGCTATTATTTGGAGAAGTAAAAGTCGCAGCCGATGCCCTTAGCAATGGAGAATAATGCTAAGAAGGTTCGGGTGACACCAAGGATTAAGAATCATGTTCCAAATTAGAGCAACTTGACCAGAATCATTAATGTTTGGAAGGTTGGTAGTAGAAATTCTTTCTGACTTAGAGATTCGTCAGGCTCTGTTGGAAGATAAGTATTTTTAGGAAGAAAATTCATATTATAGGAAAGGTGCCTAGTGATTGGAGATACCAGAGTATTGTTTGGAGCATTATCTTGAATTAGTTACATGTATGCAAAGTAAGACGGAATTTTTATCAAGACGATGGAACTACACGATGAAGTAAAGAACAATCTAGAGACGAACTATCCCTATCTCTTTTGTCATCATCTTTCGAATCTCGGGACGAGATTCATCTTAAGGGGGGTAGAATTGTAACATCCTAAAATTTTGAAAAGAAGAAAAATAGGAAAAATATGATTTTTGTATATTTTTGTGAGCATGAAAACTTAGAATAAGAATAATTTTTATAAATTTTAAAATCAAATATAAGAGTAGAAACATGTTTGTGCACTCATGCTGTTGCATTTAAATTTTTGAGATGAGTGGTTTGATCAAATTCAAATTTGGATTTGAAAATCATTTGAAAATTTGTTTTAAAAAATTAGAAAAGAAAAAGAAAAGGAATTCTTTCTGCTCTCGGGCCGCTTCTTCCCGCAGCCCAACTCCCCGGCCTGCCTCGGCGGCCCACCTTTCCCTCTCCCGCGCCCGCATTCTTCTCCTGGGCCGAGCCCGAGTCGCGGCCTGTCGGCCCGTCACCGCGCGCGCGTGCTAGCGTTCCGCAGCGGCCGCGTCATTCCGCCTTGAGTCGCTGACATGTGGGTCCCGCTTGTCAGTGTCTCTTCTCACCTTTCCTTCTTCTTCCTCCGGTGCTTTCCAAAAACGGACGTCGTCGCCTTCCACTTTCTCCGATCCAAAGCCGCCGCAAATCTCCGCGCCTTCCTTGTTTCCTCGCGTCTCCGGACTATAAAAACGGAGCCCCGCATGATTCCGCTCTCATCCCGTCTTATCGGTAGCCGCTTTGGTGCTCGGGAGCTAGGTCACCGCGAGCACGAACTCCACCGCCCGCCCCTCAAAGCCGCACGCGCTCCTTGCTTCATCCCCGGCCACGATTCTGCCCTAGGTGAGTTCGCGTTGAAGTTATCTACCTGCCGGTACTTTTGCTTTGCGATTTCGTGCACCACAGAGCGAGTTAGGCTCCACCCGGCCATGGCGCCGCCGCGGGAAGCTCGCCGTCGGCTGATTCCGACCGGAGCGCCGCCAGCCTTCTCCCCGATCCAATCTGGATCGTTGATTTTGAATCTGACGGTCTAAATTAGAAGATACCGATTCGGCCGGCGTTTTTGCTAAAGAGACCCTGTGTTTTTCAATTGATTAACCCGCAGTCCAAAACGTATTATCCCGCGTTCGTTTTGATCTGTTGAAAACGTATTTCGTCTCGGTAATTGAAAAATACGTTTTCTGATATTTACAGTTTTGCCACTGAGTTTGTTTTAGTCATAAATTATCCGTTTTAACTCCGATTTGACCCGTTCAAATTGCGTTAGATTCGTATTTGCGAGCTCTACATGATTATAGAACTGTACAGTAGGTTTGAGATAATTTATTTTCGAGTTTATATTAAAGTAATTATTTATCTATAGGAAATCTTAGAAAACTCATAACTTTTACGTTTTAAATCCAAATTTCGTGATCTTTATATCTATGTGATCGTAGTAACGTGTAGAAGAGTTTGACAAACTTGTTATACTGTTAGTGTTACTGTTGGTTAGGTTTTCTATCTTTAAGATTCGATGTTAGATTTAATCTATTACTTTAATAAAGTAGATCTTGTTTAAATCATATTTTCTACGTTTTAGATCCGTTTTAGCTCATTCGAGTTGCGTTAGATTCATAGCAACGAGATCTACGCGTTAGTGACAGTGTTTACCATATTACTAATTCTGAAATTTTATGGTTAAAGTCATATCTTGATTAATAATTATGCAACTGGGTTTTGTAAATAAAATATGATTTGTTTTACTTTAGTTTCATAATTTGAATCTAAATTTGACTTAATTCCGTATATAGTATTTATAAAATATCTTATATATGTTATTATATAATTAAAACTCATGAAGCTAAATAGTTTTATATTTTCTTCTATGAGCAAATCTTTTGGTAGATGTATCTTTTCAACCGTAGCTCTGATTAGTGTGCTTTTCGCGTCTGTGTGTTCGTAGTGATGCGTAGAATCGTGTTTCAAACTCTTTTATTTATTTTTGTATGATTGGTGTACTGTTCTAATATAGATCTATTGTTTGCTTCGTGTATGATTGCTCGATGTGTGTGTGATGATTTATTGATCAAGTCTAGTCGGTGAGATATACGTTGTTATCAAGAAGAAGAAGAAGAACGTTGAAGATTAAAGCTTACCGAAGGATCGGTGTTTAAGGCAAGTATAGCATGGGATTATCCTTGTTTCCTATTCATCTTTAATATACTTAATTCATGTGCATGTGTCTACCTTGTTACCACTAAGGATATCCTAGTTTTTATATCTTGTACCTTGACACCCATGGAATATTGCATTGGGTAGTATTATGCTAGCGCTCAAGATAAATAACCATGATCTGTAACTTGACTAATGGTATATGCAATGAACGTTTAAAAGATGCTTTATAGAAACATGGCTCAAGAGGGCTAGAGCATATTTGGTTATTTTTATGGTGCTCTAGTTTCTCTCCTTAAGGACTTATCTGTAAGCGAAAATCCGGGACTTACAGTACAACTGTGAGGGCTATATGGCTCTGGCTTTAGCTCAGTACGAGGACCTTTTCTAGCTTGTTAGAGGTTACCCTTGTGGCGCAAATGGGGTAGAGCAGACTGTGGATCCCTGCGTGGTGTATCACACGGACTGACTCCGGAAACCTAGCGGCCCTAACTTGTTAGACTAACCTTTGAAAGGCTTCATAGTGATTCCTTGCCTGCTCACCTTGGAAGTGTTTTGGGAGTCGCGATCCCGGGCATATGGGTAATCATGACTCACAGTGAAAGTGTACAACCTCTGCAGAGTGTAAAACTGTTATAACAGCCGTGCTCACGGTCACGAGTGGCCTTGGACCCTTACAGAATAAATGATGAACACTGATGATAATGATAATACTGATGATATTGATGCTCACTAATGATTATTGTTTCTTGCTATACATTATTCTCGTTTACATGATCATGAGGTTATTTGGGATTTTGGTAAACTTGTTGCTACTCAATTGTTAAAGAGATGACTCACTAAAAGCTATTGCAGTAAACCGTGTCAAACTTTTTGAGCCTCATGAACCCCATGTTATATTTGTTGAGTTCGACATGGACTCACTCTTGCTATTTCCCCATATCTCAGGAAGGGTACTAGACTGCAAGATTCTAGAATTGTTAGGCTTGTGATCAACCAGTTAGTTAGATCCTGGAGTGAAGATTGCACCCGGTGTTCGGAGTTGTCTTTCCGCTGTGTTGCTCTCTAAGGTATATTTTATACTATTGTGTTATATATATTAAGCATTTGTCTTTTGATATTACACTTATCTGTGGCTATATGTGAGATTTGTCTTCTTTATTTCACATATGGTGTATGTCTGGTTTTGTCCTTAAAACCGGGTGTGACACTTTAGGACGTGAAGAGGGATCCTTGAACGTCCCTTAGGCTATATAATCAGTAGCCACCACCTACTTTAGGGTTTGGGTTTTGTTTTAGATCAATCTGTCATTGAACAATCGTTGTTATCGGTTTGCAAGACCCCAACTTCAAGTGCTTAATCATTCATCTACAATTGTCACTTCAATTGAGTTGTGTTTTATCTTGTTCTTGCTTGTGTTCTTCGATTCGCAGCAGGGATTAGCCTTCTTGGCGAGGTCAACCGGATTGTGACACGGTTGATAACCAGAGGAGACGTGTGCTAAGGTTGCAAGGTTTGGGTCTTTGTGATCTGAAGCCGGATCGGTGTGTCGCTCTCCAAACAAATCGTTGTTTATCTTGAACCTAACGGAAGATCGAGAACCCCGTCTCCATTAAGATTGACCTTGCACCAGTATTAGTTTTGCCAGATCTGAGTAAACAGTTCTCTATTTACTGTGATGCATCTCGTTTGGGTTTATGATGTGTTCTTATGCAAGAAGGTGAGTTGTGGCATATGCATCGAGACAGTTGAGAAAGCATGAATTAAATTATCCTACTCATGACATGGAATTAGCTGCAGTGGTTCATGCATTAAAGATATGGAGACACTATTTGATTGGACATAAAAGTGATATATATACTGATCACAAGAGTTTGAAGTATATCTTCACTCAATCAGATCTGAACTTGAGGCAGCGTAGATGGCTGGAGTTGATAAAGGATTATGATCTAGAGGTGCATTATCACCCAGGAAAGGCTAACGTCGTTGCTGATGCTCTTAGTAGGAAAAGCTACGCTAATGAAATATAAGTAATGCCTTTGTCAAGAGAGTTGTGTGCTGAATGTGAGCATCTGAACTTAGGGTTTACCATCAATGCAGTAGAATTGGTACTAGAACCTACTCTAGAGCAAGAGATACGCAAGAGTCAGATGAAAGATGCAAAATTGAGAGAGATAGCGGAGAATAAAGTGAAGGGCAAATCACCAGGATTCCATAAGGATGATAATGGTACGTTATGGTTTGGAAAAAGGTTGTGTGTGCCAGAGGATAAGACTATCAGAGAGGCAATTTTGAGTGAAGCTCATGAGTCAGCTTATTCCATACATCCGGGGAGTACTAAGATGTATCTGGATCTGAGAGAGAAATATTGGTGGTATGGTTTAAAAAGAGATGTTGCTGAATATGTTGCTTTGTGTGACACATGTCAAAGGATGAAAGCTGAACATCAGAGACCTGCAGGATTGTTACAACCTATGCAGATACCTGAATGGAAATGGGAAGAAGTTGGTATGGATTTTATAATTGGATTGCCACATACTCAGAGAGGGTATGATTCAATTTGGGTAATATTAGATCGTCTAACAAAGGTTGCTTATTTCCTGCTAGTTAGGACTACATATAGTAGTGCAAGGTTGGCAGAATTGTATATGGAAAGAATAGTGAGTCTACATGGAGTTCCTAAGAAAATTGTGTCTGATTGGGGTACCCAGTTTACATCTCATTATTCGCAAAAGATACATGAATCACTAGGAACCAAGCTGAATTTTAGTACAGCCTACCATCCACAGACAGATGGACAGACGGAGAGAATTAATCAGATATTGGAGGATATGTTGAGAGCTTGTGCTTTACAATATGGTACTAGTTGGGATAAGAGTTTGCCTTATGCAGAATTCTCCTATAACAATAATTATCAGAAGAGTCTTCAGATGGCACCGTTTGAGGCTCTGTATGGACGAAAGTGTAGAACCCCGTTGTTCTGGAATCAGACAGGGGAAAGTCAAGTGTTTGGGCCTGATGTACTCAAGGATGCTAAAAAGAAAGTAAGAATGATTAGGGATAATCTAAAAATAGCTCAGTCCAGACAGAAGAGTTACGTTGATACTCGGAGAAGAGAGTTAATCTTTGAAGTAGGGGATTATGTATATTTGAAAGTATCGCCAATGAGGAGTGTGAAAAGGTTCAACATGAAAGGGAAATTGGCACCAAGGTATATTGGACCTTTCAAGATTGTAGACAGACGTGGTGAAGTGGCATATCAGTTGGAATTACCAGAAAGTTTGGCAGGTGTACATGATGTGTTTCATGTATCCCAACTTAAGAAGTGTTTGCGAGTACCAGAGGAGCAGATTCCGTTAGAAGAGCTTACTCTTAAAGAGGACCTCACATATGAAGAGTTTCCAGTTAAAATTCTAGAGACTGCTGAAAAAGTTACGAGAAGTCGAACTATTAAGATGTGTAAAGTTCAGTGGAATCGGTACACAGAGGGTGAGGCCACTTGGGAAAGAAAAGAGGATCTGAGAAAAACTTACCCGCAACTGTTCGAGTAAGCATCACCCGAATCTCGGGATGAGATTCATCTTAAGGGGGGTAGAATTGTAACACCCTAAAATTTTGGATATTAAAAAAATATAGGAAAATATGATTTTATACAATTTTGTGAGCATGCAAATTTAGGATAATAATAATTTTTGTAAATTTAAAATTTAATATAAGGGTAGGAACATGATTGAGCATTCATGCTGCTGCATTTGGGATTTTGTAATGAGTGGTTTAAATCAAATTCAATTTGGATTTGAAAATCCTTTAAAAATTGGCTTTGAAAAATTTGAAAAAGAAAAAGAGAAAGGAATTTTCTTCTTCGGGCCGCATTCTCCCGCAGCCCAGTGCTCGGCCTATAGTGGCGGCCCATTTCTTTTTCTTCCCCTACGCCCCGCCTCTGGTTTCTTGGGCCGAGCCCAACCACGGCCAGCCGGCCCGTCTTCGCGCGCGCGGCCGCGTCCCGCACTGAGTCGCTGACATGCTGGTCCCACCCGTCAGTGACCGCCTCCCTTTCCTTTCTTCTTCCTCCAGTTTCTTCCAACCGCGAGCACGCCTTTCTCTCTCTCTCTCTGATTTGGTGAATCGAATCCGCATCAAATCTCCCTCCTTTCCTTGTTTACCGACGCCTACGGGCTATAAAAACGGAGCCGCGCCACCCTCCGCAACCCATCTTGCCTAGTTACAGTTCCTGTGGTGACCGAGAGCTAGGTCACCGCGAGCTCGAGTTCCACCGTCCGCCATATCGTGCACACCGTCGCCTCCATCCATCCCACGCCCTAGATTTCACCCTAGGTGAGTTAGCCATGCTTTGGTCTTCCTCTCCGTGCTCTCCGCTTGATGACTGGTGCCCGGAATCACGGATTGGTGATTCCCGGCCATGGTGCCGCCGCGGGAGGCCACCGTCGGCCAAATCCGGCCGGAGCGCCGCCGGCATCCCTTCTCTCTCTTCCCGATCCAATCTGGATCGTTGATTTTGAATCCAACGGTTGTAATTAGAAGATACCGGTTCATTCGCAATCTTGTAAAAGAGACCCTGAGTTTTTAGTATATTGAACCCACAGTCCTAAAACGTAAAGCTCAGAGTACGCTTTGATCGGTTGAAAACGTATTTCGTTTCGGTAAATGAAAAATATGTTTTCTGATATTTACAGTTTTGCCATTCAACTTGTTTAGTCGTAGAATCTCCGTTTTAACTCCGATTGGATCCATTCAAATTGCGTTAGATTCATATTTGCGAGCTCTACGTGATTATAGAATTGTACAGTAGGTTTGGATTATTTTATTTTCGAGTTTTTATTAAAGTATTTATTTTTTTATAGGAAATCTTCGTAAATTCATAACTTCGTCGTTTTAGCTCCGATTTTCGTGATCTTTGCGTCTGTGTGATCCTAGCGAGTTGTAGATTCATTTTAAAAACTTTTTATCTTATTTTATTACTGTTGGTGTACTATTCTAATTATAGTCTTGTTTGTCTATGCATGATTGTTCTGGATGAATGTTGTTGCTATTGTTGATCGAGTATAGACGCTGAGCAATTCGTTGGAGATCAGGAGTTTTACTACGAACAAGATCACCAGGACCAATTTGAGCAAGGCAAGTATAGCATGGGATTATCCTTGTTGTCCTATTCATATTAAGCAAATAATATCATTATGCATATATTCCTTGTTAAGGATGACTTAGTGTTGATCTTATTCCTTGATACCTATTATACTGCATGGATTAGTATTGCTACTGCTCAACATGAACTATGATCATGTAATTTGAATAATGGAATATGCAATAAACATTAAAAGATGATTTTATTACTGTTTAAGTGTACTAGAGCATGGGGTTACTTTTGTGCTCTTGTTACTCTCCATAAGGACTCATCTATAAGCGAAAATCTAGGATTTATAGTACAACTGTGAGGGCTAAAATGGCTCTGGCTTTAGTCATATAGAAGAACCTTTTCTAGCTTGTTAGAGGTTACCCTTGTGGCGCAAATGGGGTAGAGCAGACTGTGGATCCCTGCGTGGTGAATCACACAGACTGGCTTTGGAAACCTAGCGGCCCTAACTTGTTAGACGAACCTTCGAAAGACTTCATAGTTGTCACACCTGGTTTTTCAAAGAACAAAACCAGGCTAATCATATGTGTGCCCAGGAAGTCCACACATATGTCAGAATGAAAAATATCAAAACAATGTTTATATAAAACGGGAAACATACTATATTAACACTTACAACTATCAGAGTGTCACGGAACGGTCACTAATCTTTTCTTCAGGCTCCAACATCACAGGGACGGCTGACTGGGGGCTCCGTATGCCAAACACTTCTTATAGACTCCTGGAAACTTCACTACCTCTTTATCCTTCTTCTGAGCAACACCTTACTACACACTGGAGTGTGGTAGAAATAGCAAGAGTGAGTCCATGTCAAACTCAGCAAATATATCATGGGGTTCATGAGGCTCAAAGGCATAACATAGGTTTATCAACATGTAGCTTTTAATTAGCATTATTTCAGTATATCAATAATATCAAAGTGTCTCAATGTATCAATAAACATATGATCCATGTGAAATGATTAACGAATAGCAAAAACATATTTATTATTAATGATCCACTATTCCATAAGGGTCCAAGGCCACTCATGACCGTGAGCACGGCTGATATACCAGTTTTACACTCTGCAGAGGTTGTACACTTTCACTGTGAGTCGTGATTTACCCTTTCGCCTGAGGTGATCAGCCTCTTGACCCACTACCAAGGAAGGTCGGCAGGGTTCACTATGAAGTCTTTCAAAGGTTCGTCTAACAAGTTAGGACCGCTAGGTTTCTAAAGTCAGTCTGTGTGATTCACCACGCAGGGATCCACAGTCTGCTCTAACCCATTTGCGCCACAAGGGTAACCTCTAACAAGCTAGAAAAGGTCCTCATACTTGACTAAAGCCAGAGCCATTATAGCCCTCACAGTTGTACTGTAAGTCCCGGATTTTCGCTTACAGATAAGTCCTTATGGAGAGTAACGAGAGCACCAAAGTAATCCCCATGCTCTAGTACCCTTTAACAGTAATAAAATCATCTTTTAATATTTATTGCATATCCCATTAGTCAAATTACATGATCATAGTTCATGTTGAGCACTAGCAATACTAATCCATGCAATATAATAGGTATTAAGGAATAAGATCAACACTAAGTCATCCTTAACAAGGAATATATACATAATGATATTGTTTGCTTAATGTGAATAGGATAACAAGGATAATCCCATACTATACTTGCCTTAAATTGATATCATTCTTTATGTAGATTTGTCACCTCCAAAGAACTACTTCTTGATTACCACGTAAATCTCACCGACTGGACATGATTGTAAAGCACCACACAAGCATCCATACAATCATACATGAAGCAAACAATAGATCTATATTAGAACAGTACACCAATCATACAAAAATAAATAAAAGAGTTTGAAACACGATTCTACGCATCGCTACGAACACAAAGTCGTGAAAAAGCACGCTAATCGGAGCTACGGTTAAAAAGATACAACTACCGATAGATTTACCCATAAAACTATTAACTTCATGTATCTTAATGGTATAAAAACATATATAAGATATTTTATAGAGATTATAATTTAAGTTAAATTTAGATTCGAATTATAAAACTAAAGTAAAACAAATCATATTTTATTTACAAAACCCAGTTGCATAATTGTTTTTTAAGATATGATTCAAACCATGAAATTCCAATATTAGAGACATGATAAACACTATTACAAATGCATAGATCTCGTTGCTATGAATCTAACGTAACTTGAATGGCTCAAAACGGAGTTGAAACGTAGAAGATATGAAATAAACAAGATTTCCTCTATTAAAATAATAGATTAAATCTAATCATGAATTTTAAAAGTTGGAAACCTACTTAACAGTAGTATTAACATGTAGATTATGAAATTACGAACCTAACGCAAGTTGAACGGATCAAATCGAAGTTAAAACGGAGAAGTTATGGCTAAAACAAAATCAGTGGCAATTCTGTAAATAGCTGAAAACGTAATTTATTCTTAACCGAAACAATATACGCTTTCAAATGAAGAAAACAAAATATGTAAACATATTTTGGACTGTGGGTTTATATTCCAAGAATACAGGGACGGCGGCGGACTTACTTGTTATCGAGGAGAGTATGGCCGGGCTAGACAGCGCGGCGGCGGCGGCGGCGACGGCGTCAGCGACGGCGAGAGAAAGAGGAGAAAAATATAATTTACTACACGAGAGATTTCCCAAACTAGGGGCTCCTCTACGGTAGTTTTGGTGTGCTTTTATCCAAGGGATAGGTACGTATATATAAGGAGGAAAACTCTCCACCTCCATGTCAACTAGCGATATGGTGCTAATTGATGTTGCACCATCCACCTTTACTAATAGACCTAATTAATTATTAAAGCCCATTAGTAAATAAAGATATGGGCAATTGGGCACGAGGAAATCTGAGATATTTTATTATTTTCGGAATTAATTAATTTCATGGATAAAATAATTCTAGAAAAGTCTAGAATTGAATTTTAAGCCACAAAAAATACCCTGAAGGCTTCGAAAATTCAGGAAAAATTCTCAGAGATATTTTAGAATGAGACAAACCCAAATAAAGTATTTGGAGCTCATGAAAAGATTGATGAAGAGATCAAAGAAAAAGATTAAGCTCACGGAAATTAAAATTTTAAATCCAGAAAATACCAAAAAGTTTTCTGATGAGAAGTAAACGTCGTCCTATGGTATTTTGAAAATAATAGCACTCACCAACACCAAAGACAAGCATCACACAAACACCACATTATCAAATTAATATGAAAAAGTTTAAAACCATAATTTTCTATATTTAAATTAGCAGCAACTTAACTTATCTAATAAATTTATTCAGATATTGAAATCATTTATTTTATTTAGTGTTTTCTATGCACAACACAAAATTAGAAATTTTGGGGTGTGACAATTCTACCCCACTTAACAGGAATCTCGTCCCGAGATTCGAAAAGACTAGGGAGAAAGATAAAGCAGACCAATAAGATTATTTTGAGACTTTTTGACAAGTTCGGATATAAGCGTCAAGGATTATCAATGGTTGACAAGAGAACATTGGATTGATTGTTAAGATTGATTCGAGCTAATGACAGAGGTTCAAAGGATTGAAGGTCAACATAGGTGGAAAGGAAGATCAAAAGAGGTTGAAAAGATAGATCAAGGTTGATCATCGAGTCTTCACTTTATAAGGTGTAAAAATAAGGGTGTAGATTAGCAAAAGATAAAGATAGATCTTATGGTACTCACAACTCCTCGATTCAAAATTTATGAAATGTCATGAAAAAGTGACAGATTAACATTAGTTGAAGAAAGATAAAGACCAGTCTCCCGTTTTACCATTCAGGGAGACCAGTGAGAATGATAAATTGATCTTCAAGTCTTTGTAGGTCCTTGAATCAGGATTTATAAGATGTAAGAACAAGGGTCAAAAGTTGTCAAATGTTGATAAGAAAAGTAAAGATTGATGGCAAAAAGATAAGACTGATTAAGGGGCAAGGACTAGCAAAAGATGATATTATGATAGCGATTGGTCTTTGGATCTTCTTGTCTCGTGACGTGAGATTGATGATGGTGGCGGACGCTACCCCACTTAACAAAGATCTTGTTCCACCTGGCGATGTCACTGAAGGCAACACTTTCTTTAAGGCTTACTACTATTGATGAGTCCTTCATGTGTTGATCCTCCCTTGGGTTAAGATAAAGGAGAAAGCATAGAAACCAAAAGTAAGCAAGGATGATTTATGGAAAAGACTAAGAATTAGGATTGATCGAAGGTTAAGTAGGTCAAGAGAGGATACTACCCCACTTTGACATAGATTGAGCTAATTCTCAAGATGATTTCGGGCCTCCTTTAGAACACAAGAACAAAGACAACACATAGGCATCACATCAAATAAGACAAGCACACATCAGGCAAAATAAAAGAACCAATCACATCATCGGTACTACACGTGCTTCTTCAATAATGGTGGTCATCCTAAGGGAAGAGTATGGATGACGAAAGGCCATCGAATCTTTTGAAAAAGGGGAGATCAGAAAACTTTTGGTAATATCAACACAAATCAAAAACCAAAGGAATAAGAAATAATAGCTCAAAGGAAGCTATCAAGGAGAGGATACAACAAGACAAGGAAGAGAAAATAGTCAAAATCAATGAGTCAAAGGATGACAAAAATAGTTTTATAGTAAAATGAGTTTTAGAATACGTCCAGTGCTACTTGGCATATGTCCTACAGTCAACACCGCTCTGATACCACTCTGTCACACCCGGTTTTCCAAAGAACAAAACCAGGCTAATCATATGTGTGCCCAGGAAGTCCACACATATGTCAGAATGAAGAATATCAAAACAATATTTATATAAAGCGGGAAACATACTATATTAACACTTACAACTATCAGAGTGTCGCGGAACGGTCACTAATCTTTTCTTCAGGCTCCAACATCACAGGGACGGCTGACTGGGGGCTCCGTATGCCAAACACTTCTTATAGACTCCTAGAAACTTCACTACCTCTTTATCCTTCTTCTGAGCAACACCTTACTACACACTGGAGTGTGGTGGAAATAGCAAGAGTGAGTCCATGTCAAACTCAGCAAATATATCATGGGGTTCATGAGGCTCAAAGGCATAACATAGGTTTATCAGCATGTAGCTTTTAATTAGCATTATTTCAGTATATCAATAATATCAAAGTGTCTCAATGTATCAATAAACATATGATCCATGTGAAATGATTAACGAATAGCAAAAACATATTCATTATTAATGATCTACTATTCCATAAGGGTCCAAGGCCACTCGTGACCGTGAGCACGGCTGATATACCAGTTTTACACTCTGCAGAGGTTGTACACTTTCACTGTGACTCGTGATTTACCCTTTTGCCCGAGGTGATCAAGGAATAAGATCAACACTAAGTCATCCTTAACAAGGAATATATGCATAATGATATTGTTTGTTTAATGTGAATAGGATAACAAGGATAATCGCATGCTATACTTGCCTTAAATTGATATCCTTCTTTCTGTAGATTTGTCACCTCCAAAGAACTGCTTCTTGATTACCACGTAAATCTCACCGACTGGACATGATTGTAAAGCACCACACAAGCATCCATACAATCATACACGAAGCAAACAATAGATCTATATTAGAACAGTACACCAATCATACAAAAATAAATAAAAGAGTTTGAAACACGATTCTACGCATCGCTACGAACACAAAGTCGTGAAAAGCACGCTAATCAGAGCTACGGTTAAAAAGATACAACTACCGATAGATTTACCCATAAAACTATTAACTTCATGTATCTTAATGGTATAAAAACATATATAAGATATTTTATAGAGATTATAATTTAAGTCAAATTTAGATTCGAATTATAAAACTAAAGTAAAACAAATCATATTTTATTTACAAAACTCAGTCGCATAATTGTTATTTAAGATATGATTCAAACCATGAAATTCCAATATTAGAGACATGATAAACACTATTACAAATGCATAGATCTCGTTGTTATGAATCTAACGTAACTTGAATGGCTCAAAACGGAGTTGAAACGTAGAAGATATGAAATAAACAAGATTTTCTCTATTAAAATAATAGATTAAATCTAATCACGAATTTTAAAAGTTGAAAACCTACTTAACAGTAGTATTAACATGTAGATTATGAAATTACGAACCTAACGCAAGTTGAACGGATCAAATCGGAGTTAAAACGGAGAAGTTATGGCTAAAACAAAATCAGTGGCAATTCTGTAAATAGCTGAAAACGTAATTTATTCTTAACCGAAACCAAATACGCTTTCAAATGAAGAAAACAAAATCTGTAAACATATTTTGGACTGCGGGTTTATTTTCCAAGAATACAGGGACGGCGGCGGACTTACTTGTTACCGAGGACAGTATGGCTGGGCTAGGCAGCGCGGCGGCGGCGGTGACGGCGTCGACGACGACGAGAGAAAGAGGAGAAAAATATAATTTACTACACGAGAGATTTTCCAAACTAGGGGCTCCACTACGGTAGTTTTGGTGTGCTTTTACCCAAGAGATAGGTACGTATATATAGGGAGGAAAACACTCCACCACCATGTCAACTAGTGATATGGTGCTAATTGACGTTGCACCATCCACCTTTACTAATAGGCCTAATTAATTATTAAAGCCCATTAGTAAATAAAGACATGGGCCTTTGGGCATGAGAAAATCTGAGATATTTTATTATTTTCGGAATTAATTAATTTCATGGATAAAATAATTATAGAAAAGTCCAGAATTGAATTTTAAGCCACGAAAAATACCCCGAAGGCTCCGAAAATTCAGGAAAAATTCTCAGAGATATTTTAGAATGAGACGAACCCAAATAAAGTATTTGGAGCTCATGAAAAGATTGATGAAGAGATCAAAGAAAAAGATTAAGCTCACGGAAATTGAAATTTTAAATCCAGAAAATACCAAAAAGTTTTCCGATGAGAAGTAAACGTCGTCCTATGGTATTTTGAAAATAATAGCACTCACCAACACCAAAGACAAGCATCACAAAAACACCACATTATCAAATTAATATGAAAAAGTTTGAAACCATAATTTTTTATATTTAAATTAGCAGCAACTTAACTTATCTAATAAATTTATTCAGATATTAAAATCATTTATTTTATTTAGTGTTTTCTATGCACAACCCAAAATTAGAAATTTTGGGGTGTGACAATATTTAACCCTGCCGACCTTCCTTGGAAGTAGGTCAAGAGATTAGCTACCTCGGGCGAAAGGGTAAATCACGACTCACAGTGAAAGTGTACAACCTCTGCAGATTGTAAAACTGTTATAACAGCCGTGCTCACGGTCACGAGTGGCCTTGGACCCTTATGAAATAGTGGATCATTAATAATGAATATGTTTTTGCTATTCGTTAATCATTTCACATGGATCATATGTTTATTGATTATATTGAGACACTTAGATATCATTGATATACTGAATTAATGCTATATAAAAGCTACATGCTGATAAACCTATGTTATGCCTTTGAGCCTCATGAACCCCATGTTACACTTGTTGAGTACGAGATGTACTTACGCTTGTTTATTTTTCTTACTTGGATAAAAATCTCGGATGGGTAACAGATGGTGCAAGTAGTGACTACTTCTACTTTCCGGAAGATTACTAGACTTGTTGTCAACCAGTCAATGTGCCTGTGATTAGAGCTACCACGAGAGTTTTTATATTTTACTTCCGCTATATTATTGTAAAGACTATGTGTTATTAATCGTGATGTAATAACATTTGTGATGATACATCCTTTATAATTTGTTAACTTATGTGTGATTGATCTCTGGACACACATAAGGGTATGCACTCCATTTGGTCGTTAAATGGGTGTGACATTGTCATAGCAATTTTTGCAAAGTTCCCACAGGCGGTTGCACTTATCATGAAAATTTTAATCTTTCTCAACAGACTTCTTCTCAAGATAATTTTTCTCCTTCACAATCTTATCAAGATCTTTTTTCAAATTATCAAAATCTTCAATTTTTTTCTCAAGTTTGGCACCAATAGAGACACATTTTGACTCTATATCATAGAGAGCTTCACTGTCTCTAATCTCTCTTTTTATTTAGCAACAAGTTGAGACTTCAAAGATTTAATCTCTTCAAGCAAACTTTTCTCGCAAACTGCCGCATTCTTCACATCTTCAAGAGATTTACGCAAATTCCTTTGCAAAAGGGCGTTCTACAAAATATAACATCAAAACATTCATATATATACAAAGTCAAAAACATACAAAGCAACACATGTAAATCAATATAAGAAGTTAAGCCAAATTTACATACAAAGTTAGACAAAAACATACAAACCATGTAAATCATGATAACACTGGCGTCTGCCAACTCAAGGAAAGATTTACCAGCAAGTTCAACCTTCCATCAGGAACTATGAAGGCATCATTAATGCACCTTGAAAACTTTAATTCTGGCTTCTTTAGCATAATACGAAGTTTGTCCAAGCCAATCCCAATAAATTTGAAAGTGTCAAAATTCACACCTTGAGCTTGGTGGTACTACAAACAACATTTGTATGCCTCAGGATTTTCCAAAGCTTCAGCTGCAGTAGCAGGTTCCTGAGCCATCTTTTTCATTTTCCCAACATCCACAGTCGTCTCTCTTTGAGAAGAAGGGTCTAGGAAAAATTCCTCTACACAAAAAAATACAAGCCAAAAGTTAGTAAGCCAATAATCAAAACCAAAAGCAAAAAAGCGGGCACAAAAAAACTTACCTGTAGAATCACCCTTCTCAAGTTGATATGCAATTTTTTCACCAGCGTTCACATCAATTGTGGACTCGGTAAGACGAGAAGCACGGGCATTTTCAGCCTCTTCGTCAAAGACATCATCATCAGAATCATCAAAATCAAGGGTAATGGTAGTAGTACCCTTACCCTTGTGAGCTTTAACTTTTGGAGCATCAGTCTCCACAAGCCCACCTCCCAAATCATAATCTTGCATCACAACATGAGGAGGTGAGGTAACGTAAAGAGTAGCACCAATATCTCCTGCAGTCCTTGGTGAAGTTTCAGCAACAAACCTTTAAGAAGATGGTTCGGCAGTCTCCTGCGAAGCCAAAGTAGCAATCTCACCTCTTGTGACTCTATAGTAGCAATTGTAGTAGCAGCAGTAGCAACAGCAGGAGAATGAACAGGATTAACCGGAGAAGGCAAAGTATCTTCGCCAATATTAACTTAAGACGAAGAACAATAGCTTCGCCCAAATTAACATTAGAATGAACATTGACCTCCAAATTCTAGAAACAATCACTAAGCGGAGTCAACATCCGTGGAGTCAACCCACTAGAATTAAAAACTAAACTAATCATCTCACATCTTCATTAAGATCCAGGTGAGTCTCCTGACCCATATCTTCATCACTTCCCCAAACTTCTCGGAACTAGGAGTAGCAACCTTCTACTTGCTAGTCTTCTAGGCAAGCTGTCCACTAGCTCTTTTCTTCTTGTTACATTTTCTATACCCGGCTTCGCGCTACCACTATAAGTAGGCGAAGGTCTCTCACCATATCCGATCTGACCAATATCAAAAACCCTGTTTAAACGCTTGTAATTGTAACACCCTAAAATTCGCTTATTTGGAAATAGATTTAAAATGATTTAATTTTATATCTTTGTGTTCATGAAAACATAGGGAAATAATAAATTTTTATTAAATTAAAATTTATCTTAAGGTAGAAACGTGTTTGTTGCATTCATGCCGGTCACACCTTGTATTTCTATGTGCAAAATATTTTTTTAAATACGTTTAGGAGACGAATATCTATCTCTTTGAATTTTTTAGCTTCTTTCTCAAATTTAATTCCTACCTCCTTGACTTTAATCTTTATGTTCCAAGTTTCCAATAATCTTTTCTTTAGCTCCAAATATTTGGTCTAAGTTCCTCATCTTTCAATTTATCTCCAGGGATTTTTCTAAGCTTTGGAGGAATTTTCATGATATAAATGGTAATTCTAGACTTTCTAAAATCATTTTTATTTCATGATATTAATTCAATTCAAAAATTAGAAAAATTCAAGCCTAATTTTTCACTGACTCTCAAAGGCCCATGTCTTTATTTACTAATGAGCTTAAATGATTATTTAGGCCTATTAGTGAAGGTGGGTGGTGCAACATCAATTAGTATCATATTGCTAGTAGATATGAAAGCGGGGAGTTTTTCTCCTAATAAATATGTCCCAACCCTTTGGGTGAAGCACACCAGAACTACCTAAGGAGCCCCTAGTTTGGGAATTCCTAAGGCATTAAACTAGATTTTTCCCTCCTATCTCTACTATATGTCGTCTCCTACATCTTCGCCTACGCCGCTATCGCCCGAGCTTCGCAGCTGACTGCCGATCACCTCAGGTCGGTTGGCCATGGCCGCCTCTGGCCTCACCGTGCGCGGGCACCACCACTGGTAGGCCCGGTCACCACTGCCACGTATCTGGTAGCCAATGTTATTGCCGTCGCCGCTCCATGCTACTGATGGATCCATCGCGATCGGAGCAAGACCACATGAAGCTCGCGCCGACACTTTCATCTCCACGTGCAGCCCGGCTGCACGATGCCGCTGTTCATACTATGATGTGGTGAGCACTTCCGTGATTTCTCTGTCTTCTCTATCCAGGCCGTTGCCATCTACCTGCTCAATCCAACCAACCACACGAGCTCCGTTTCCTATGTGAAGCTGCACCTGTGATATCCTCGCAGCCCAATCCTAGCATCTTTAATCTTGTATCGTTTTTCAGTCTCTTCTTTTTCCGTTAGATTTGCAGCAACGTAATTTCCATGTTAGTATCAATGTTCGTCATGTCAGAAACTTGTGAACTTTACAAATTGAATGATTATTAATTTGGTTAATATAATATGAACTACTTTTCTAATTTAAAAGCAACATATGTTTTATACGATTAATATACAAGTATTAATATGATTAACTGCTAATATACATATATTTGTAAATAATAATTTGATTAGTGTAAACACGCACCATGTATAATTCAAATAAATGATCTGACATGTTACTTTATTTTGCAAAGTTAAAATCTAACTTGCTTGAAACTATACTATCATATTTATAAATAAAACTTGACTTGTTTTAACTCGGCTTTTGTATTAAAATTTAAATTGTCTAATCTGAATTAATAGCTCTTCAATGGTTTTGTTTAATTATAATAAATCAAGCTTGTAGTTGTTTTTTATAATATAAAACTCTCAGTAGTTGTATCTTTTTAACGATCGTTTCATTATTGGTGTTTCTTGTAATCTTGTGACCATAGCAACTAGCTTTCTTTTAGTACGTTGGTTTCTCTCGTGTGGTGTACTGCTCTTAGTCATCTCTATTTGTTTGCTTGTATGTTTGTTAGTGTGCTACGATCTGCGAGTAGAAGAGCTGTCTATAAGCGCTGGAGACCGAAAGGACAAAAGATCAAAGGTTCTACGAGGAGTTGACCATTAGCTGTAAAAAAGTGAAAGACAAGTATAGCATGAGATCATCCTTATTTTCTATTCATCTTTAATACACTTAACTTCTATGCATGTGTCTACCTTGTTACCCCTAAGGATATCCTAGCTTTTATATCTTGAACCTTGACACCCGTGGGACATTGCATTGGGTAGTATAATACTAGTGCTCTAATTCAATAACTCTGATCTTGTAACTTGACTAATAGTATATGCAATAAATGTAAAATATGATTTTTAGCAACTTGGAACAAGGAGGCTAGAGCATTATTTTTATGGTGCTTTAGATTTCTCTTCATAGGGACTTATCTATAGGCGAACATCCGGGACTTATAGTATAACCATGAGTGTTATATAGCTCTGGCTTTAGTCAAGTATGAGGGCATTTTCTATCTTGTTAGTGGTTACCGAATGGCGTTAAGAAAAGCCTCGGTTCAAGAATGACTTCTTGTCTCTCAGAGTGTGTATAGCCTGCGTGAAGTGTGCCACTTTGTTAGATGGCCTCCATTCGCCTAGCTCTTTCTTTGGCGGTCACTAATTTGTTAGGGAGAGTCTTTTGAAAGACTTCGTAGTGATCCATGCCGATCTTTCTTGGAAGTGGGTCAAGAGGTTGGCCGCCTCGAGCAAAAGGGTAAATCACGGCTCATGATAAAAGTGTACAATCTTTGCAGAGTGTAAAACTGGTATATCAGCCATGCTCATGGTCACGAGCGGCCTTGGACTCTTATGTAATAGATTATCATTAATGATAATTATGTTTATGCTATTCATTATTCATGTTTACCTGATCAAGTGGTTGTTTGGGGCTTATGCGAAACTTGTTTCTACTCGATTGCTAAAAGATGACTCACTAAAAGTTAACACAGTAAACCCGTGTCAAACCTTTTGAGCCTCATGAACCCCGTGTTATATTTCCTAAGTACGACATGTGCTCACTCTTGCTATTTCAACTACACCAGTTAGGTTGTGATCAACCAGTCAGTTGTCTATGTGGAGTTAGAGTTTTCGCCTAAAGATCAGAGTGTTTCTCTGTGGTCTGCTACCTAAGGTTATATTCTTTGTATTAATACGTAATATTATAAGTATTGTTTTTTAATATTACCCCTTATTTATAGCCATATGTGTGATTTGACTTCCAGGACTCACATATGGTGTGTATCTGGTTTTGTTCTTAGAACTAGATGCTATAGTAATCCTTTTCTAAAATCTTGTACATCAAATCTTTTTTTTCTTTAGAAACTTCCCAATAATTTTAATTGCTTTAACTTCAACCGTAGAGACAAAATCTTCATCTTTAAAGTACTTCTTTGGACGGAAAGCTTCATTATCTAGAAATAAATAATTCTTTCCTTTCACAACCTTCTCATGAAAACGAACACAACTCCAGCCCTTTTTCAGAGGCCAAATTCGAGCTGCAATATATTCTTCATAAAAATCACGAGCACTTTGCATACTGGCAGCCAACTTATAAACCTTTTCGCAAGTTCTAGAGTTCTTTGAACTTGGAAAATCAGGTTTATAATCAAAAATATTCTTGCTCATCTTCGCGGCTAATGGATATCGTTTTATAATTTTTCTTGTATCATCTCTTTCTTCAACAAGAGGAACTGAACGGTAAAACTAGTATCGATACCAATTTTTGACCCACTTATTCTTAGAAGCCGGTGAAAGGCCTAAAACTATAGCAACCAAAGTATTTAATAATAGTTTTTCCATCCACCATCTTGTTTCTGAACTGAGTATGCATCTCATGAAGATTACAAAAAGCTCCAATATCCAAATTTTCTTTTTGAGATTTCACTGCCCAAACAAAGAGTGCAGTCTTTGCTATCCCATTCGGAGTCAAATGATGCATCTCAATATTGTATGCCTTCAAAATTTCTTTAATAAAATCTTGACAGGACATGCGAAGACCAGTAGTAAATTGATCTCGGAAAACAACACATTCATGAGGCTCCGGCTTAGGAGTTGTCTCACCCTCAGGTAAACGAACAGAAGCCCTTTCCAACATTCTGTTAGTAACCATCCACTATAATTTAGCCTCATCCATCATAGTATTTCCAAAAATTAAGGACTTCGTATCATCTCCAACTAATTCTGACTCAGATGCGGAGATATCTGACAAATCTTCTTGAGATCCGGAATGATAAGATTCAACTGGTGAATTTGTAGAAACATTCTTCTCTAGATCAGACATCAAGAAAACAAGAAAAAAAAACTCAGTAAGATAAACATAATAATAGCAACAAAAAGAAAGAAAACAGAAAGAAACAAAGTAAAAAACTAACCTTAGTCAATCAAACTTTCACCCCTAGAAAAAAACAGTCTGCGGGAGAAAATTTGGCTTTGCCAAAACTTTTGACTTCGCTTCAACAAAAAATTCAACAAAAACCCCCAAACGGCGAACAGCCATGTGATGGGAATGGTTTGCAGGGCATGTGCCGAGAGATGTGTTTGCCTTGCGTAGTACTGGCATCCTTTGCAGGAGCGTACTAGCTTAATAGCGTCGGAGACAGCGGTTGGCCAATAGAAACCTTGCCGGAACGCGTTTCCGACGAGGGTTCGAGGTGCCACGTGATGACCACAAGCCCCCGAGTGTATGTCCTTGAGCAGGTTCTTGCCTTCCTTGATTGTGATATAGCGTTGTAGGATGCCCGTAGGGCTGCTTCGATAAAGCTCTTTGTCATCGCCGTATATCACAAAGGTCTTGGCCCGACGAGCGATCCGTCGAGCCTCGGTCTTATCCAAGGGGAGCTCCCCTCGGGTGAGACAGTCGAGGTATGGAGTGCGCAAGTCAGGCTCGAGGTCGGCTGGTAGGGTCGAGCCTTCCGTCTGCATGATGTCAACCCTGGTCGAGGGGGCTTTCGCCTTAGGTGGGGGGTCGAGTAATGGACTGTCGACTCCCTCAGTCGTCCTGGCGTCGATAGAAGGTTCATGAAGATCCCTTGAGAAAATGTCAGGTGGAACCATGGCTCGATTAGACGTGATTTTCACAAGTTCGTCGGTAGCCTCATTATATCTACGCGCAACGTGATTGAGCTCGAGGCCGTGGAATTTATCCTCAAGGTGCCGCACCTCCTTGCAGTAGGCTTCCATCTTGAGATCATGGCAGCTTGAGTCCTTCATGACTTGGTCGACCATGAGTTGGGAATCTTCACGAACGTTGAGGTGTCGAACCCTGAGCTCAATGGTGATATGCAAGCCATTAACAAGGGCCTCGTACTCTGCCATGTTGTTGGAGCCTACGAAGTGGAGTCAAATCATGTAACGCATGTGAACTCCGAGGGGCGAGATGAAGAGCAAGCCTGCGCCCGCTCCCATTTTGGTCATCGACCCGTCGAAGTACATGGTCCACAACTCGGCCTGAATTTGAACGGGAGGCAGTTGGGTGTCGGTCCATTCTGCTAGAAAAATCCACCAGCACCTAGGATTTGGTGGCTTTGGGTGGCGCATAAGATAGGGTTTCACCCATGAGCTCGACCGCCCACTTAGCTATTCTTCCCGAGGCCTCCTAGTTCTGGACTATCTCCCCCAGAGAGAAAGAAGAGACCACGGTCACCGGGTGGCCCTCGAAGTAGTGCCGGAGCTTGCATCGCGTCAGCACAAGGGCGTATAGCAGCTTCTAGATTTCCAGGTAGCAAACCTTGGTGTTCGAGAGCACCTCACTGATGAAGTATACTGGTCTCTGAACAAGCAACGTGTGACCTTCTTCCGCCCTCTCGATGACTATGGCCACGTTGACCACTTATGTCATCGCGATGACGTAAAGCAAGAGAGATTCTCCTGCAGCCAGAGGGACGAGTACTGGAGGTTCATAGAGTGTTGCCTTGAGCCTAGTAAGAGCTTCCTCAGCCTCAAGGGTCCACGAAAAGTGTTCCAATTTCTTTAGGAGACGATACAGAGGGAGCGCCTTCTCGCTGATGTAACACCTCGGGTGTTATGGTGGCTAATTAATCTGCCATGTCATCATATTGCACCACAAAAGCATCTATGATTAGGTCAACCATGTTATGCATTAACTAAAATGAGTTTACATTCTTAGGTTGGATGTGCTTCTCAGTGGTGTGACTCGAACCGAAAACCCTAATTTCGAATATATCCGCAAATACTTAGTTTATGCCCTGCGTAATTTGAGGTGTGTGACTGTGTTACACACTAGTGCCAAGTGTAGGGTATGAACTCAAGTACAACACATAAAATGAAGCTCCAAGTTTGAGTTTGAATTGGAATCTAAAACTTGTCGTGAGTTTTCCGATTCGAATCTGAATTCAAATTTGGGAAGTTATTAAAGATTTTCAAAAGTTAAATTGGTCAACCAAGAGTAACATTTGGTCAACTATGTGATACTTGACCCAATGATACTCTTGGGTGATGGTTTGATCACTAATAATCACCAATTAAAGTAGTAACAAGTTTCAATTTGAAATTCTTCCGAAAACCCTAAAATCTAAAACCCTATTTTTACCCCTTTTGAAATAATTCAAAATCTAAGAAAAATTTGGGAAAATGTTTAAAACCAAGTTTGTAGATCTTTTCAAGGGCTACAACTTTGGTGTTTTGAGTTTTCAAAGTTTTAGTGTAAAATATGGAGCAATTTTGAAAAGAAGCAAATTTCAAATTTGACCCCTTTTCATCCCCAAACTCAAATTTCAAAATGGAGGCAGAATTTGAAAATGGTTTGAATAACAAAGGTGTAGGTCTTGGCTAGATGTACAACTTTGGTGTTTAGAGTTTTTGAAGTTTCAACATAAAATTGAAAGTAATTTCTAAATTACCAAATTCCCAAAAAGTGTCCCCTTTTGATTTTAAATTCAAATTTCAAAATCCAGTTCGAATTTGAAAAAGTGTTCAATATAAAACTTGTAGAGCCTAAAATTTTGAAGATTTCATATCTTAGGAATTTTTCAAGTTGCTACATGATTTTGAGAGTAATTTGACAAAATAGTTTGAAATTGAAAATTTTGGGGGGACCTACAGTACCCGACGAATCACTGCCGGGCACTGAGCGGCATGGGCACCGGTGAGCCACCGGGCTGCTTCCAGGCCATTCCCACGGGCGCTCGATCGCCACCTTGTCTGAGTACGCACCTTCTAGCGCTGTTGGTGACCCATATATAAAGCCAAGCAAGCCGCCGTTCTTTTTCTTTTTCTTCTCAGTTTTTAGCCATCGCCACCGCTTAGCTCCGCCGCTCGCCGCTGCCGCCGTTGAGCCGCCACCAGCCACGCAAACCGCATCATCATGTTCGCCTCACCCTCGCGCACCTCTTGGTCCAATTGCTCTAGCTCTTTTTTCGTCCAAATCGCCGCACCACCGTTTCCTTCTCCAATGCCGGTGACTGAGCATCACCGAACCGCCTCCCGTGGCCAGCCCTCTCCACCACCTCCCAGCGTCTCCTAGTTGCTTCATTGCAATCACTATGAGCTCTTGTTGCTTATCGTGTATTTAAATTAGATGCTACCGTCGTGGATCGCCGGGATGCCGTGAGCCGTGACCACCGTTCCGCCATGGCCGTCGAGAAGGGTTCCCCGGAGTTTAAGCGTGGGTGTTTTGGGTTGTAATCGGTTTGCGGTGAGGAGTAGATCATGTTGACAGGTTGGTTGAGCGACCGATGTCGTGGTTGCTGGCCGGCCACCGTGCCATCGCTGCGGGAGAGAAGACGAGAGCGGAGGAGGGAAATGACAGGCGGGGCCGAGATGTCAGCGAGAGAGAGAGGCGAGCGCGTGGGAGCGGCTGGGCTGGCCTACTAGGCCGCGCGTGTTGCTAGGCCAGGTAAGCGCGAGCGCAGGCGCGAGCCCACGGGCAGGCCGCGCGGTTGGGCCGAGCCAGAGGAGGAAAGGAGGAGTCGGCCCGAGATGAATTTTTGTTTTTCTTTTTCAAAAGTGTGAATAGTATTAGTATTTGTTTATTTCACTAGAATTTTTGTAGAGCTCCAAAAAAAGTGAAAAATTTTGTGTAAGCTTTTAAAGGTGTAAACTAATTAGGAAAAATATTAAATGCTAAATTTATTTAATTTTTGCAAGTTATTTAATTAGCTTAATTAAATATTAAATGCAACTTCCAAGAATTTTAGTAATTAAAATATTAATCCAAAAATCATGAAATTTGTTGTGACACTGTTTTAGGCCATAATTAACCTATAGAAAAAGTTTAAGCTCAATTAGATGAATTTTGATTTGTTATTAATTATGCCCTAATTAATTAAGTGTTTAAATAAATGTTAAATTCATAACTTTAAGTGTTGTGTGCCCTTTTGATTGAGTGATGACCTTGGGTCACTAATTCTTGGTGATCCTTGGTGCCTTAATTACTTGGTTGAGCTTGTTAGTAGCGTGTTCAGTAAGAAGCGTTAGTGTTGCTTAAGTTATCGCTATTAGTTAGTAGGTTTTACTGTTTGGCGACTGTACCGCGAAGGAAAGTTGCACTCAAGTTGTTAACCGTGGCATTTCATCATCAAGCATCATGTTTATCACCATATCATGTTGAAACATGTTATATGTCGTGTAGTTCTCGCTTTCGAAGAAGTCGACGTCGCTGAGCAAGTCTTCGGAGAAGAGCAGTTGCCGGTGGGTTTTAGACCGGAAGTCAGAGTTTTTGAGCCCGAGTTAGTCGTCTCGTCAGAGCAAGGCAAGCCTCGGTGCATTTAAACCCTACCTTGAGTTTTATAAATCTTTATTATTTATACTATGGTTTATTGCATTAAGTAATTAGGAGTTGAATGATAACCCAATTGTTGCATTATCATCCTTGATTATTGCGATATCACCCTTGGTACCTGTTTTATTGAAAATGCGTAGTATGCTTCGCTATGCTTAATGAGTTAGGCTTTTAAATGAAATGTTTATATGGCCATGATGGCATACTTGAAGAATAATGGAATATAAGAATGAACTTGAAGATCGGGCGGGTGGTTTGGCCACTGCTAACTTGCATTGAGAAAGGAGTCTCAATGTAGTGTTTCCGCCTTGTCAGTTAAGGACCGTTCGTTGTAGGCCTGCTTGTGTTTTGAGACTTTGCAACTAGCCTCATGCCTTGGGTAATCCCAAGATGTTAGTGATTCTATTTCGAGAACGTCTAACCTTGCACTAGGAGTGGAGAGATGGCGGGAGTAGCATGTACCCTCGGGGCTAGAATTGGGCCGGGTTCGAGGAGTACTGTACTCTCGGGTGGCGATGGACACGTTCTGGTTTTGGGAGATCTAAATGAGGGTTGGCATATGCAAGATTGGGTTCTACATATGTCATGAGATTAGAGATCCCTAGCTGGGTATAATCGATTCGAATCGTCGTTGCTCCTCGATTATGGAGACTCGATCGCCTGTCCTGCATCGTAGCTAAGAAATGGAAATGTGGAATGAATCAGAAAGAATGTTGATGAGAATTACTTTGATATAGATTAGGATCACTTAGAATTGGTTAATGAACCATCAATGGTAAAAATAAAATATTGAAGGTAAGGATTTACTTTAGTAAGCCTTTCTGCAAAAAGAAATTTTGATTCTTGAATACCCGTACCTTGGTTCCCTAAAGCTAGCATGCCTTTGGAGTCTTTTCCTTAGTCGGGTAAGTCTTGTTGAGTACTCCCGTACTCAGGTTTGTTAAACCCCTTGTTGCAGGTGTGGTTCATGAACAAGTCTGCTTTGAGCCTTGTTGCATGACCGTTGTGGCTGAAGAAAGTGACAACGAATAGGTTGTGTGGCCTCTGGGCAAGGCACTTTGTTTGTGTGTTTGTAATAAAGTTACTACTGATACTTCCCTACTACCAGTTTGTAATAATGCTACTTAAGGTTTGAAATTTGGAAACTATGGTTTGTAAACTTAAGTTATTGTAAGACTTCCGCTACTTTACTCTGATGGTAATTTGAATAAACTGTTGTAATATTGTAATACTCCTATGATTGGATCCTATTTGGAGGATAGCAGGCCTTTTAAGTTATGAGGAACATAAGTACAACTGTCATAGGTCATTATGACGATGATAGGTACATGTGGGCCATCATAATTAGGAGGTTCTATGATAGCCAAGGTGCGAGATGAAGCAACTTAGGGCCGCAAGGTAGCCCATGACCCTCTGCATGCCCTTTAGATCTTGGATAGGGCCCATTTTGGTGATTGCAGCGATTTTTTCCGGGTTGGCCTCGATGCCACGCTCGAAAACAATGAACCCTAAGAGCATACCCCGAGGAACACCGAAGACACATTTCTTGGGGTTAAGTCTGATGTTCTTCGCCTTAAGGAATTTGAACGCGATGTCAAGGTCATCAACCAAGTTGTTGACCTTCTTGGTTTTGACAACGATGTCATCGATGTAAGCCTCGATGGTCGGCCAGATGTGTTCCCCAAAAACATGTTGCATGCATCGCTGGTATGTAGCACCTGCGTTCCATAGACCGAAGAGCATAGTAACACAGCAATACATGTCGAACGGGGTGATGAATGAAGTCGCGAGCTGGTCAGACTCCTTCATTTTAATCTAGTGGTAGCTGGAATACATATCTAGGAACGATAGAGTTTCACATCCCGCAGTGGAATCAACGATTTGATCAATGCGTGGTAAAGAAAAGGGGACTTTCGGACATGCTTTATTTAAACTATTATAGTCTACACACATTCTCCATTCTTTTTCTTAACTAATACATGATTAGCTAATCACTCGAGATGATGAACCTCCTTGATGAATCCGGTCTCTAAAAGCTTGTGGATCTCCTCACCAATGACCTTGCGCTTCTCCTCGTCGAAGCGGCGTAAGCGTTGTTTCACTGGTTTGGAGCTAGCTCGGATCTCCAAGGCGTGCTCGACGAATTCCCTGGGTATGCCCGGCATATCCAAGGGACTCCACATGAATATGTCGACATTTGCACGAAGAAAGTTGACGAGCACTGCTTCCTATTTGGGATCAAGGGTGGCGGTGACTTTCAACGCCCTTCCATCCGGGTTGGCGAGGTCGAGGGGTACAAGCTTGACGTCTTCCGCGGGCTCAAAATTGCCACCATGGTGTTTGGGGTCAGGGATCTCCTTGGCCAAACCGTCCAGGTCTGCCGCCAAGGTTGTCGACTCCAAGACGGCTTCTCCGTGCTCAACGCACTCTATGTCGCACTCGTAGGCGTGCTCATAGGAGGGCCCGATAGTGATGACACCCTTGGGGCCTGGCATTTTGAGATTAAGGTATGTGTAGTTGGAAACCACCATGAATTTGGCATAGCAGGGGCGCCCAAGAATGGCGTGGTAGGTCCCATGGAACCCAACCACCTCGAAAGTGAGGGTCTCCTTCCTAAAGTTGGAGGGGGTACCGAAATAGATGGGCAGGTCGATCCGCCCGATGGGCTCTGCTCGTTTCCCTGGCACAACTCCATGGAAGCCCCCGACGCTGGGTCGGAGGTGCGTCCTCTTGATTCCCAGAAGGTCAAGGGTCTGGGCATAGATGATGTTGAGGTTGCTGCCACCGTCCATAAGCACTTTGGTGAGGCGTGTGTTGGCGATGATGGGATCGATGGTGAGTGGGTAGACTCTAGGATTGGGGACGTAGTCCGGATGGTCGTCACGGTCGAAAGTGATGGCCATCTCGAACCGGTCAAGGAAGAGGGGGGTTGCCGGCTACATGGAGAAGACCTCTCGATGCTCTTGCTTGCGCTGGCGTGCCGAGAGACGCGTCGAGGATCCTCCGTATATCATGAAGCAGTTATGGATCTCGAGAAACCCCTCGTTCTTTTCATCATCCTTCTCCTTGGGATCCTCCTTCTTGTCGTCTTTCTTGATGCCTAAGATTTCAAAGTATCTCCATAGCATGTGGCAGTCCTCGAGGTTGTGGTTCGTAGGCCCTTTGTGGTAGGGACACGGTTCTCTAAGCATTTTATCGAAAATGCTCCAGCTAGGGGGTCCTCGAGGCTTCTTGCGGTCAGCGGCAGCGACAAGGTCGTCAGCCGCGGCTTCGCGCTTGCCCTGCTGGTTCTTCTTCTTCTTCTTCCTGTTGCTCCTCTTGGCACCCTGGTTGGAGCCCTCGGGTTCCTCATCCTTGCGTTTTCCCTTATCCTGGTCACAACCAAAGATGGTGCCGACCGCCTCCTCGCCGGCGGCGTAGTTGGTGACAATGTCCATTAATTCATTGGCAGTGATGGGGGTGTTGCAGCCCAACTCTCGAACCAGATCTTTGCAGGTGGTTCCAGAGAGAAAAGCCATAATGACGTCGGAGTCAGTGATATTAGGAAGCTCGGTGCGTTGTTTGGAGAAACACCGGATGTAGTCACGGAGGGACTTGCCCGGCTTCTGTTTACAACTCCTAAGGTCCCAGGAGTTACTAGGGCGCATGTAGGTCCCCTTGAAGTTCCCTTCAAACACTCTCATCAGGTCATTCCAGTCATGGATCCTGTCGAGGTGGGAGGTCCTCGAGCCATGCTTGAGCGATGTCCGATAGGAACAGGGGAAGCTGTCGAATGATGACACGGTCATCGGTGGCCCCACCCAACTGACAAGCCAAGCGAAAATCAGCGAGCCAAAGTTCAGGTTTGGTCTCACCGTTATACTTGGTGAGAGTTGTTGGGGGGCGAAACCGAACCAGGAGTAGTGTTTCGCGAATGGCCTTGCTGAAAACCCGGGGGGCGGTGGCTCGGGTGACGGGCTATGATCCTCCGAGCTGTCGTAACGCCCGCCCCTATGCTCGTGGTAGCCTCGAGGCTCATGGTTGTCGACAACGTGTTCATGGACAGAGGCTGTCTTGTTCCCTCGTGGGGCAGGCTTGGGATGAACCGAGGCCTCTTTCTCCTGTCGAGAGGGCTCCGCAGGCTGCTCCGGTGCAAACCCGTGGTGCCTCGAGGTGGAACTCTCGGCCTGCTGCATGGCCGTAGCCTCGAGGAGACCTCAAATCTCATCGCGGGCCCGACGGGCCTCAGGGGTAGATGGCTCGGGTATATTGCGGAGAAGCATGGCGGCGGCGACGACGTTCTAGCTAGCTCGGTTGAAGACTGGGGGTTCGCCTGCCCGATCCTCGATGATGCGATGATTGACATCGCGGGCTCTCTCTCGAGCTCCTCCACCACGTGCGCACGCCGCGCGCTCCTGCTCGAGGGTTTGGTGAAGTAGGCACATGTTTTCTCACTCCTCGTTGAGCATGGCTTGTAATTCCTGGATCTGCTCAAGTTGTGCTCCTTGGTCCACATCAGGAAATTAGGCTTCGTCCTGTGCGCCAGGGGGCTCAACGTGAGGTGGCATGGCGTTTCTCCCTCCAATGACCGCCTCGGCTTCTGAATCCGACACGATAGCCCCATCGATATGGAAGCATTCGCGGGTCGGATCGTAACTGTCATCGGCAGAGTCAGAGTCTGGGGCACCAAAATAGTAATACGACGGATGCATGTGAGGTCATCGATCCCTGGGGTCGTAGCGGCTGGAAGCGATCACACGGTGCTTCGTACCAAGGTTCTTCACAGAGTCCTGGTACTCGGAAGCTAGCGTGGACGCTACGAAGTCGAGGGCAGAACGTAGATGGTGCCTAGAGAGTTCCCCGTAGACGCGCATGCTGGCGCTTACGGAGGAAGCATACCGCTGGGCAACTATGTTCAGCCCATAAGGGAATGTCCGTGGTGGCATTGACCCTGCTGTCGGGAAGACTGGTCTTGATCCGACCAGAGGGGCCGTAGCGAACGGTGGAATGACGGGATGCCCTGCTGGTGTCTCATCCGTAGCCAGGTTCATCCTGTGCAGGTCCTCAACGAGAGACGCTGCATGGGTGTCCGGCTGAGGGGCGTCGGAATGGAGCATCGTATCGCCTTCCTCGAGATGATGATGGCTACGCTGGATATGCCGTCGCCTGGCTATACGAGCCCGGCGGGAACGGTGATACCGACGCAGCGCTACCCCGTGCTGGGAGAGCTCGTAGTCGTGGTCAGTTGGGTGTCTGGACAGGAGGAGGACCATGTCATAGCCATAGCCGAGGGACATAAACTCCAAACTCCCGAACCAGATCACCGTAGCCAGAGGAAGTGGATATTCGGGGTCAGCCATCTGGAGAAATGGCAGGAAAGCAATGTTGACACGCAGCGACCCCTACCTGGCGCGCCAACTGTCGATGTTTAGACCCGGGAGGGCCCTAAGCCGACGAGTGAATTTGTGCTGCGTGCTCCCTACTCCGGATGGTGATGCAAAGAGAATACACGGGGGTTTATCCTGGTTCGGGCGAAAGAAGGCCCTACGTCCAACAGGAAAAGGAGAGTATTGTATTTCCTTGCACCTAAGTGCTTGTGTAGGGGTTACAAGCCGTGAGAGAGAGAGACGGTCCCAAGTCTCAAAGAAAGAGTACAATGGAGTGTTGCTTGAGATGTTGATCTCAGAAGTGGGAAGATGTCTTGTTTTTCTGTTTTCCATCGTCCTTCGTCCGGAGAGCTCCATGCCCTCCCCTTTTATAGACTCAAGGGGAGGATAAGGCTTACAACAAATCCTGGGAGGTGCCTCGGAGGAGAAGGCGGAGCGAGCACTGTCGGTGTTGCTGTGGCGACGTGCCTTGGTACATGCAGGCCATCCCTAGGGCATCGTGGTGATGCTGATGACGAGACGACAGTATATCCGGGGTGCTGCAGAGGACGTGCGATTCCCTGTGGTCGACGTATGGGTCGTGGTCTCTCTGCTTGACTGATGGCGGTCGAGGCCGGGTCGGGACGTGGCTGAGGAGGGTTGACGGGAAATGGATAAGGCCGAGCCCCAGAAATCCCGAGATATGACGGTCGGACAGTGCTAGTCATGGCAGGAATAGTGGCTGCTTTTCGTTGCCCATCCCGGGATGGACAGTAAAAAGTAAGACTAGACGCGGACGCCGCTCCCACGCCGATGGCGCTGTGGCAACGTTGGTGGAAGTGGTGGCATTAAATGCTTTGTCGGTGAATAGGTGGGTGAGGCAGGGTCGACCCTGGGTCATGCGAGTCGGAGAATTTCTGGTGGTCGAGGCTTCCCGTCGAGCGAGCCTCGTACGAGTCGGAACGCGGTCGATGGCGTCCCATCTGTATACGCGCGTGGCCTAGATCGGTGTATCCGTGTAGATGGAGCCTCAACTCGATCTCTCTTAGGAGGTTCTCGGGGCGCGGATTTCTTGGGGGTTTACTCCTTTTGATTGTTGTTTTTGGGTGCCCCTAATTTAGGTACCCGACACAAAGACAAAGAAAGGCGGAGCATAAATCGACTAAGTCAAAAGACAAGGTTTCTCGGAAGAATGATGGCTAAATAGAAGAACAAAGACTGAAGTAGCACAAAATGACCACTTCACCCTTGTAGTACAAAAGGGAGGTAAATATTTGAGTTAGGGTAAAATAGTTATTTTATATAAAATGCGAAGACTGGGCCCTATAAATACCCCTCTAACATGTCCAGTACAATCACGAAATGAACACGATTTTGTCTTATGTTCGAATTTTGATGCTTGAGTAAGTTTCTTACTCAACAGTATTATTAGATAAGTTTTGAATATATTTTCATAATAAATTTATTTAGAGATCTAAATCTTGCTAATATGGTTTATAAACTAGTCAAACTTAAGAAAATTTAGTCCCAAATAAAGCAATTCTATCTATTGGACGGAGTAGTATCTTGCCGCTAGGCCATCACACACCATGCGGTTGGATTAAGCGATACCATGCAGGCAGCAGCAGCTTGGCATGCACTAACCTGCAGAAAGTAACCAGTAAGACAGTAACTAGCATATAAAAAAAAGTAAGACCGTAACTACAGTTGGGAGCCTCCAGGGGCACGGCCAGCGCGCAATAGATTGCTGAGCATCCATGCGTATATGTCTACACTTGCGGCACTTGCTAAACATGGACATCCATGCGTGTGCGGCAAGCCGCTGCCTGCAGAACGGCAGAAGTAGCGTGCCGCGCCGCCGCGCTACAGATCTCAACAGCTTGCTCTTGTCCCGCCGCAGCCGACCGCCGGCCGGCCAGCGCGGCGCGGCGTGTGCGCGTCCCGTCTGTGTCCCCTGCGATGAAAACGGTACAGATATTTTCCGACAGTATTCGAGACCGAATTCGTTTAGAGGGGTTTTAATCCGTCCGTATCCGAGTCCGAATATTTAACATCCGATAGCGTATTTGTATCCGAATATTTAAATCACATATTTATGATGTCGATATCCAATCGTATTCTATCCGAAATTTTTTATACTATCCGTATTTGAATCTGAATCCAGACATAAATATGAAAACAAATACGATATCAGTGATATCCGTCCGTATCCAATCCGTTTTCATCCCTACCCCTGCCTATCCGCGTGAACCACTCCCGCTTTGGCACCGATTCGGCCTGGTCATCCGGCTTATAATTCATATTTTTTAGTTTTTTTTAACCAGAACAGAGTTTTTCTCTTTCAACAAACCATCAATAGTGTTTTTCAGCCGGATTATCAACACAGCCGAACAGGACAATGTTGGACCGCGTGTTTTTTTAGCTCCGCACGCTTCTCCGCTCGACTGTGTTTCCACGCCTGTAACAGATCCAGCGTTCATGAATACTTTTGGAAATTTTATAGTCGTTGTTACCAAACTAATGATTCAAACTAAATTTCAATTGTACCATTACATTTCTTAATGTAAATCTTTCAAAATAAATAAAACCCATACAAATATGTTTAGAGTTTTTTTTTCTGAAGAACATTTTTCTTGTAGAGATATAATATTTTTCTATTTTTTGTTAAGCATAGCAATGTCTAGATTTAGGAAACAACGTTCACAAGAGAAATATATTTTGGATTTAGGATAATAAAATTTCAGATTTTAGGAGAATAAAATTATAGGTTCCTTTGCATAATATTCTTGCCCAGTATTAGAAAATAAAAAAAATATTGCATAATTGGGACTATACCATCGAGGATCTTTTGATATTGACAAACGATTTAAAATACACTATGGAACATCTCATATGTTGTGTGTGAACAATAAAAAATACATCGTGTAATATCTCATGGGTACGATATATAGAAACACCGGAAAATACAACACGTATGGGACTTGGATAATTTGGAGAGAAAAATCTAGACACATCGTGGAACATCTAAAAATGTACCATTGAAACAATCCATGATACATTATGGAACTTCTCATGAATGTTATAATGATAATTAATAATAATACACCTTGTAAATACAATGAGAATAGTTGCATTATTTTATATATTATATAGAAGTCTCATGCGCGTCAACCTTGTCGTGATTCGTGAAGCTGTCGTGCTGATGAGGCTGGACACAAAAATGAAAAGGCCCGTTGCATCACAGGAATGGCTCGGCACCCTTTTTCCCTCGGCCCAACTAGAAAGCGGTTGCTTCGCAGGCCTTACTCGTCGGCTGCTGCTGCCCGCCTCCGTCCGTCTCCCACAGCCACGCCGCCGTCCTCGAGCCGCTCGCTCCCCGTCGCCTGATGAGCTGCCTCCGCCGCGCTCCCCGCCTCCTCCGAGGCCTCCCTTTCTCCTCGGCGGCGGAGGCAGAGGCGCTCCCGCCGCCGCGCCCTTCCGCTGGCCGCCGCGTGGTCGTGACGGGGCTGGGCGCCGTCACGCCGCTGGCGCGCGGCGTGGGCGCCACCTGGGACCGCCTCGTCGCGGGGAGATGCGCCGTGCGCTCGCTCGCCGCAGAGGACCTCCGCCTTCCGGAGGAAGCGGCGGGGAGGACGCTCGAGCAGCTCCCGTCCAGGGTCGTCGCCGCCGTGCCGCGCGGGAAGGGCGAGGACGAGTTCGACGAGGACGCGTGGACCAAGGTCTAATGTTTTATTTCAATTGTTGCTCACGGTGTCCGCGTGCGAGGAAGGGAGCATTGCGCCGTTTGTGTGCTTACTTCGCGTTAGGAGTTCGAAATTTTTTGCTCTAATTCTACACCACAATACAATTTTCCACAACATGGACATGTCATGCTACTAAGCCCATATTACTGCTAAATTCCATGCCAGTGGACAGGTGTAATAGTCTCGAGCATGTATTATCGTCGACAGAAGATAAATGTGACAGTTTACATCTCACAATGCTATGCTACAGAGTCCTCACTCCTCAGTATACACCGTTGCAAATAATCAATTCAAAAACTGGTATTGTTAGTTAGTTATATAATTACTTTCCACCATCGTCACTGATGCGAGTGCTTACATAGTTGATGTGTGTTGCACCTGCCTTGGATTTGCTTTAATAAACAGATCTCTATAGGAAAGATATGTCTTCTCTGTTGGCTTTGTTCCATTGTGGCTTCTCTATAATCCAATAGGAAGTCCATTGTGCGCTTCTGGAATGTTATTGCATGACTCTAAATAGTGTGCTGATGTGGTCAAACTTTCTTTTTCATGTACTTAAATCTTGATTGAACTTTCTTGTTTCCAGGATAAATCTATATCAGGATTTATATCCTATGCTCTGTGTGCAGCTGATGAGGCTTTAAGAGATGCAAATTGGTTGCCTTCCGAAGATGAGAAGAAGGAAATAACGGTACCATCTATCTTCTGTGGAAGCGCATTTTCATTTTTCATATATGTAATTTTGAGTTCTGGGTCTGATTAGTGCTGTATCAGGGAGTCTCTATTGGTGGAGGGATCGGAAGCATCTCAGATATTTTAGATGCGTCGCAAATGATCATCGAAAATGTTTGTATCCTTGCTCATGCATTCCAATTTTGCTGTTAGCAGCATTCACTGTAGTCAGTAATTTCTGTGGTAGTTTTCAATTTCAAATGATGGTTGCACATAATTCCTCTTAATTGATATGCGTTTTTATGATCTGAACTTTCTGTTCATCTATTCTCTGATATGTTGAGAATGTATCGAGGAAATGCAATGTTAGATGTCTTGTTTAGACAAGATGGCCATAAGCAATCCCATACGTATATGGTTTATCTCGTTGCCATGCTTTGTTTGTCTTTCAATGACACACATGCCTTGCAATATAAATGATTATATTCTAGTTACTTCCAATGCTGAAATGTAAAGTTTGTTTTTTCTTTGGTCAGCGTTTACGTCGCCTCAGCCCATACTTCATCCCCAAGATTTTGATCAACATGGCATCAGGTCATGTCAGCATGAGATATGGTTTCCAGGTTAACTTCCTTGTTGCCATTTGGAATAACTAAGGTTTTTCATTAAATGGATGTTAATAGTAGTAGTTATGCTTCTAACTTAGGGTCCAAACCATGCTGCTGTGACAGCTTGCGCCACTGGTGCTCACTCTATTGGCGATGCTACTAGGATGATTCAATTTGGAGATGCCGATGTGATGGTGGCTGGTGGAACTGAGTCCAGTATTGATGCTTTGTCTATAGCTGGATTTTCTAGGCAAGTATGTTCTCAAATGTTTTGTTTTGTCTGTAGTACTGTATGTGCTTTCCTTTTTGGTAATTGGAAAATTTACTAAGGCTATTAGGAGACACTGCTGAGTGTGAGGGTTGTAGTAAGCAATAGAAAACCCGCTTCTGCATCCACTAACAGACACTCGTAAAATATATATGCAAAATTTATCTGCATGTTTTAGCTTTTGTCCACTGTTGCTGATCGATATGTAGATTTCCTCCTTATCAGTGCCACCAGCCAATACCTTATTCCATGTTTTCTGTTTTGCAGGCTCAGGGCATTGTCTACAAAATATAACTCCTCTCCACTTTCAGCTTCAAGACCTTTTGATTGCGGTAGAGATGGATTTGTGTATGTCATGCCACTATTAGATTGTGTGTCTGTTTTAATGTTCTGCTTATTCTTTTCACCATGCTCTTACCTTTTGTTCTAAACTGATCAATAGGATTGGTGAGGGCTGTGGGGTCATGGTTTTGGAGGTGAGTAGTTTGGGTGTTGTTTAAAACCAATCATTACTTCCAGTAACACACAAGACAGTATTGGAGAGTAATGCCTGTCTTTTCTTGACATTTCCATGCTCTGCTCATTTTACATGTATTGAAAATTGCTTACTTATTCCATAGGTTAACCATTCACTTCTCTACAGGCACTTGATCATGCAAAGGAACGGGGTGCAAAAATTTATGCTGAAATTCGAGGCTACGGAATGTCTGGTACCCTGTTATTCCTCACTGAAGATTATTTGTCTCGAATGTGAAGATTGTTTCTGTCATTAGTATATGTCAGATTATGAAGCTCAGTTTCTTCCAGGTGACGCACATCACATAACTCAGCCACAAAATGGTGGTAGAGGTGCTATCTTAGCCATGAAGCGGGCTTTGGACCAGGTGCAAAATCATATGGGCCTTTGTTGTTTTGTGCTGCATATTACTGTTCTTTTAGTGTAAAAGAAGTTAAGAACAGTATGACTGTTTCTTAAATTTGTGTTTTGATCCTCTTTCCAGTCAGGTCTTCATGCAAATGAAATTGATTATGTGAATGCGCATGCCACGTCAACTCCTCTTGGTAAGCACTCACAGTCACATACCATGCCGAAGACATTCAGATTAATATTGACTTAGCTATAACTTGTGTTCTGTTCTATTTCTGGGATAACTTCTGTTTCTGATCGCAAGCTATATGGAACTAATTTTTGTTTGGACCACAATTAGGCTAATTCACATAACTTCTGTTTGTTCTGTTCTTTTTAGATAACTTCCTTTTCCAATTCTGAGCTAAAAATGAACTATAAATCATAAATGAATTGACACTTAATTTGGATTTGACCCACAATTAGGTGATGCTGTGGAGGCGAACGCGATCAAATCCGTCTTTGGCGACCACGCGGCATCTGGTGGCCTCGCATTGTCCTCAACAAAGGTAGCCTCCCACGTCACAGTGCTATCAAAACTTACCTCTGTTCCCCCTTTGTTTCTTTTTCCTCCCAGTCCATTCCAACACACAACTTTGTCTAGGGAGCAATTGGTCATCTGCTAGGGGCAGCTGGATCGGTGGAAGCAATCTTCACTGTGCTAGCAATCCACCACGTACGTCGTCTACCATCTCTTGGTTATGAGCAGCAGCTCAATTTGTACCAAAAGAGAAAACACTCCTGTGCTGAACTCACATCACCATCTGCTTTCAGGGAGTCGCCCCGCCTACGCTTAACCTGGAGCAGCCGGACCCGCTGTTCGAAGGGGTGTTCACGCCACTAGCTGCGCCCAAGAAGGGGCCGATACGAGCGGTCATCTCCAACTCTTTCGGGTTTGGTGGAACTAACACGTCGCTGCTGTTCTCATGCCCGCCCTAGTTTTAACGTCTCTACTGTCTGTTCCTCCCTGGAAGTGAAGAGGCGTGTACCGGAATATTCAGATATGTTCCGGAGTAAACATCGGAAGGCACCACCCGCGTTTGGCTGAAGTCGAGGAGGCTTCAGGGCTTTGACGCCCAACATTCTGTTTCCTTCGCTTGCCTCATGCGTTTGCTTCGGTTGCCGTGCAAACCGTTTAACCGCTACACAGCTAAGGCAACTAAAATCGGTTAAACGGTTCTTCGCAGGTTTTTGTTTCAAGTGTCTGTTAAACTGAACATCATTTGCTCTGCACTTGAGAAAGCAGTTCAAAGTGAAAGCTATATTTGGGTACGTATACTTGGGTTCGTGTTCGTGTATGCATGGCCTCATGGGTCTTATAGAGAGTGGTATATTCAGCTTGAGCTAAGAACAAATTTACCAGCCCACCAAGGAACAAACTCCTTGCGCTCTCCAGTTTTGATTCAGCTCTTATACCAAGAAAGATGGCTTCTGGAATTTCTTTTATTTTTTTCAAAATTACTTTCTGCCAATGCAAAACGAGTGGACGACTGTGTCTTTGTTTTGGGGAAAAAACGAAAGTACTGACTATATATATATATATATATATATATATATATATATATATATATATATATATATATATATATATATATATATATATATATATATATGAACTTGAGTTACCTGTGGCACCCATCATTCGTTCTCTGAAAAAATGGAGTATTGTTTGGGGTGGACTGCTTTGCTTGTCGACAGAGGGCTCGCTACCGGCGAAAGCAATAGTAGATGCCCAACGATAATACTGCTACAACTGCTTGCGTGGCGTAAGCAGCGGGCCAGCTGGAAGCTGAGCGCCGCCTACGGCTTCTAGACGGTTTTCTCTGTGACCGGCTGAAGCGCTAACCGCATTGTAAACTTATCCGTCCAAAGATAAACAATAGCTAGTCAGCTACCCTTGTTCCTGAATAAATAAATTCGTGAGTTGTCTTAAGTTAAACTTTTTAAACTTAGACTGAATTTATAGGAGAAAAAACATCAAGATTTATGATATCAAACAAGCTAGTATCATTAGATGTACTATAGAATATATTTTCATAATATGCTTATTTTATATCATAAATATTGTTACTTTTTTATAAATTTAATCAATGGATTCTACGAATTGATTTATTTAGGCACAAAGGGAGCAGTAAATACTAGTACCTCTTCTCTCCTATTCCGAGAGGCATTACAGTCGAACAGAAAATCCTTTATCACTTGTTTGGTACACATGTATTCAATCAACCTGTATAGGTTGGAACATATTGTTTTGTAGAAAATAGTTCATTTTCTATATCATCCACTAACACGCGTAGATTAAAATAAACACGAGCAAACAAGGCTGTAGGTGTAACTTGTTGACATCCTGGATTCCCCATGTGCAATACTTCTGAACTTCAATCCACATCATTGTATCTTTTAAGCTACTATTTTATTTTCTAAGTAAATAAATCTAAATATATTATATATTTATATATAATTTCTGCATATTTACAATTAGATATCTGACTCGGATAAAACTAGCTAGCTAGAACCGTACTGCATATCCTAGCAGGATTTCCAAAACCAAACCAGCAGTGCCCCGACACATCCACCCTATACATACGGCCGGCCGCCCGGCCGGGGCGCTGCCTCTGCAAGTCTTCACGGGCGGGTGGGTTGGTTGTTGTGGCTGTGGCCTGTGGGTAGGCACAGCACGCCAGCACAAGACGATCGAGAGTTCGACGAGTCGTCGAGACCACCCACCAACAAACCAAACACCACCCATCGACTCCACGAGAGAGCGTAGGAGGGACGGGAGCAATGGCGGAGCCGAGCCAGGAGCAGCTGCTGCGGTCGTTCGTGGAGGTGCCGGCGGGCTCGCACTTCCCCATCCAGAATCTGCCCTTCGGGGTCTTCCGCCGCCGGGGGTCGCAGGCGCAGGCGCCGCGCCCCGCGGTGGCCATCGGGGACTTCGCGCTCGACCTCGCCGCCGTCGCCGACGCGGGACTCTTCGACGGGCCCGTGCTCTCCGGCTCCCCGTGCTTCCACCAGGTGCATGCCTGCTCTGCTCCTCAGCCCTTTGATTCGATTCGATTGCTCCAGTGACGGACGGACGGATGGATGGATGGTGTGAGCTTGATTTTAGCTTCGCCGAGTCGCCGTGTGGGTTGGTGGTGCCAGGGTGGAAATAGTTAATTCAGGATTTGAGGTAACTGGTCTGGTACTGGACTAGAGTAGAAAATAATTGGTGTCCTTGGTGCTGTGCGCGCAGGAGACGCTCAACATGTTCTTGGGGATGGGCCGGCCGGCGTGGAGGGAGGCGCGCGCCACGCTGCAGAAAATCCTCTCAGGTTCTAGTCTTCTTCTGCTTCTTTTTTTTATTTATTTATTTACTATAATACTCGCTTCGCCTTTTAGCCTTTTTTATTACTGGCCACACAATTACGCTGCAATTTGCAAAGTGTCAAGAAAAAACAAAGTGTGCTTGTTTGTTCATAGTAGCTATCGATGTCGATAGATGGCAATATATACAGTTGCAGGACGGAACTAGCTAGTCCTCACTCTTCTTTCCATGTCGCTTTGCAGCCGATGAGCCAGTCTTGCGTGACAACAAGGCCCTGAGGAACAAGTGTCTGGTACCAATGGTGAGCTTCATGACTCAGCCTTCTCGTCTCAAGGACCATTGACCAAAACATCGCCAATGCTCTGCTTTGGTAATGCAGAGTGATATCGAGATGGTTCTGCCAATCACGGTTGGAGGCTACACAGACTTCTTTTGTTCTGTGCACCATGCGAGGAACTGCGGATTCATCTTCCGAGGACCGCAGACTCCAGTCATGCCAAATTGGTAATGTGTTTTCTCTGACAATGTGCTTTATTGGCATTTGTGGGGAACAAAAGCAGTATGTTAATCGGTTGAGATCAGATCCTGTCCTGTGAATATTCTTGCTAAGTTGCTAGGGATCATGCAGTTGCTCTTTTTACTGATAATAACAAGACTAAAGTATGAACATCCGTAGCACTGGTTGTTATGTTACTATGTTCAATCTTCATGGTTACGATTAAATTTCTTGATGCTTTGCTGCATGTCATTGTTTACTCTACTTTTGTTTTCATCACATCGTTGATGTGACCCAATTATAACTAACTTACAATACACATTTTGTCAATTCAGGTTTTATCTTCCAATAGCATACAATGGGCGAGCATCATCTATAGTTGTGTCTGGAACCGATGTCATTAGGCCCAGGTGTGCATCCCAAAATACTTGCTGAAAAGAGTCTTAACCGTTGTTTCAAGCTTGAAACCTCTATTTTGTGCGCCGTCTGTTGCTGTTTTGTTTAATTATTTCTCTGTTTTTTATATAGAGGACAAGGACATCCAACAGGGAACTCTTCTGCTCCTTATTTTGGCCCCTCTCAGAAGCTTGATTTTGAACTTGAGATGGTTAGCTTCTTACTAACCCTAGTACTAACTCTCAATTGGCCTATCTACCTAATTAAGCTGTCAAGTCACTTTCAGTTAATTGTTTTTTCTCATTAAGCTGTCAAGTCAATTTCAGCTATTTTTTTTTCTTGCACATTTTCAGTTATTGTTGGTATATGATTATCAAATATAGGACTAGTATAGGTAATGTGTGCTTTGTTTCAGTGATGATTTTCTTTTCACTATATTATATAATAATGCTTGTTGGCTTGTTGCTTCCAGGCTGCCATTGTTGGTCCAGGGAATGAATTAGGCAAACCTATTGATATTAATGACGCTGAAGAACATATTTTTGGCCTAACTTTGATGAATGATTGGAGTGGTATTCTATTCTTTTCAATTCTCATCTGTTTAATGTTAACGTGCATGATGTCATTATACTGAGTTGCATGTAATATGACAGCCAGAGATATCCAGGCTTGGGAGACTATACCTCTTGGACCTTTCCTTGGGAAAAGCTTCAGTAAGACACTTGATACCCTTAATGAAACTTTATGCTTTCTGAACAAATGTTAAGCTATGCTTTATAAATAAAAAGTTAGCACTCCTGCAAGCTTAACATATGCGCTTCCGTCGTTTTCCCTTTTTGGCTCCATATATTTCAATTGTGACCTGAAAATTCACTGTGCTTCTACAATTTCTCTAGGTACCACCATATCGCCATGGATTGTTACTCTGGATGCTTTGATGCCTTTTATGTGTGATGCTCCTAAGCAGGTGAGGAAATAGTGTCTTTAAGATTTGTCGTTGGAATAACCAATACTGCTAAGATAACACTGAGCAATTGAGTTATTTTTCGTAATCAGCATTTTATGGAACATCAGTCCATGGAGACCTAATTCTCTTTGCATTTCAGGAACCCGAGCCTTTACCGTACCTAGCTGAAAAAAACCACATAAACTATGACATCCCTCTTGAAGTATGGCATTATTATTCTGCAGCTTCTTCTTCACTATTTTTATTTATGTCAAAAAGAGATCTAAGTGGGGCACCTTTTTTTTCCTTTGAAAGGTCTGGGTTAAGCCCAAAGGTCAAAATGATGCATCAATTGTCACAAAAACTAATTTCAAGCATCTGTAAGTACACTGCTTATTCGTTTTTTCACTTTAAATGCTCATGTGTTTTAGTTGGATGCAACCCATCAACCATACTGCATATGTTTTTTTGCCATAGCACATAACATCGGCACATTCTTGCAACCAATTTCCACAGGTATTGGACGGTGACGCAGCAGCTAACACACCACACTATCAATGGATGCAACATGAGTCCGGGGGATATATTTGCAACTGGCACACTCAGTGGACCTGTATGGAATACACACTGCATCTTTTATCATCGACATGTAACTGAGAGTTGCCTATCCATATATGAATCTTGTTTTGACACATGTGACGTTTCAGGAACCGGACTCCCTCGGATGTCTGCTGGAGCTGACATGGAACGGGCAGAATGAGATACCGGTGGGGAATTCGACCCGCAAGTATCTAGAAGATGGAGATGAGGTCATCTTGACAGGATGCTGCAAGGTATTGTGAATTCGTCTTTCCTGCTCAACTCAAATGTAGGCCTGTATGGTGATGTCGGGCTGTATCTTGATTCCGTCTGCTGGTTCTTCAGGGTGAAGGCTACAACGTTGGTTTTGGAACCTGCACCGGGAAGGTTCTGCCGGCACTTCCCTGAGCCAACAACACGTCTTCGCATCAGCTCTCCGGAGTCTCAACAATCCCAACTATCAAAGAGTTCATTCCGCAATCTAGCAAGCTGCTATTGTTTTCCTGCACTGTTGAAGATGAGGAGACTGATACTCTGTTGCGCAATAAAATTTGGTTCATCATTTTACACACACACTCTCTCTAAGAGTTGTGTTATTAAACTCGTACATTGCAATGTCCCCTGACAAGAAATTTAGAAATGTCACGCGGATTGTGAAACAGAGAGCATATCATCGAACGTGAATGTATATATGGAACGGAATTACAGTTACACTAGTAGAATAAGCAAGTTCGTAGATTGTCAGGCGCCTAATAATAATTGCATTGGTTGGTTAATTTTGTGATCCAAAAAAAAAAAGCAAAAGCAGCGGATATATGGTTATATATATAGTGGAGCCTCGAGAGTGACGATTATATATGCATGTTAAAAAAAATCGTTCAGATGCAGGCGAGCTCCTTTGCCAGGCCGCTGGACTTGCCGATGGCGTTCTTGCAGACGGCCATGGTCTTGTTGCCGGACCCGTTGTACTTGATGTCGACGTTGATGAGCTGCACGCCCTGGCAGGGCAGGTTGTTGGCGCAGTTGAGCGTGATGGCCTCGGGCGTGTTGGAGGTGCCGTGGATGTTCTTGAAGACGACGTCGGTGACGGCCACCTTGGAGCCGCCGGACCTGACGCAGATGTTGTTGGGGCAGTACTTCTGGTCGATGATGATGGGGTAGGAGACGTTGTCCATGGTCACGTCCTCGTACAGGAACTTGCTGGCCTTGGGCGACGACTTGGAGTCCTCGTACGACTTGATGCGCAGGCCGTTGGTGGTGCCGACGAGCGTGCAGCCCTTCACCTTCAAGTCCTCCACGTCCTTCTCGTCCTTGTACCGCCCCAGGCTGCCGACGCTGATGCCGTGGCCCGGGCCGCACTTGACGCCCTCGATCCGGATCATCTTGCTGCCGGGGCCGATGGAGATGCAGTCGTCGCCGACGCCGATGGTGGTGCCGCTGATGGTCACGTTGGTGGAGTCGCCGATGTGGATGCCGTCCGTGTTGGGGCTGTTGCCGGGGGCCTTCACCGTCACCTTGTCGATCAGCACGTTCTTGCTCGCGAAGATGTTCAGGTGGAAGAACTTGCTGTTGGCCAGCGTGATGCCGCGGATCTGCACGTTCGTCACAAAGTCCAGCACCAAGCTCTGTCCATTGCAGCATTTTCGCCATTGCATGCATGGCATTTCAATCAATCAGTAGTGTATCACTTTCGAGAGAGAGCAGGAGAGACAGAGAGAAATTAAAGAAAACACACATACATTCGGGAGGATCTTGCAGTTGTAGGAATGCTGGCAGTCGTTCTTGTTCCACACCAGGGCGCCCTGCCCGTCGATGGTGCCGTGGCCGTTGATGGACAGGTTCTCCACGTTCTCGATCTCGATCCAGTTCTTCTTGTACGCGTTGAGGTCGCCGGTGCCGAGCAGGTTGCCGTCGAGGCGGATAATGATGGAGGACTTGCAGGGGCCCGAAAGCTCCAGCCCGCCCGTCAGGTAGTTGCCCGGCGGGATGACGATCTTCTGCACCCCCGTCGCGTCGCACGCGTTCTTCCACGCCTTGAGGAGCATCGGGGTGCTGTCCGACTTGCCGTCGCCCTTGGCGCCCAGCTGCGCGATGTCCAGCGCGCCCGCGGGCACCGACGGCGCGCCTCCCTGCGCGCGCGCGGCGGGCGACACCGCGGCCATCACCAGCAGCGCGGCCACGGCCGCCGCCTTCATCGCCACATTGCTGATGAACGCCATATCTCGTGTTGGAGGGGATGGAGGCTGCGTGCCGGTGCCGTGACAGCGGCGGTGCGCTCGAGCGCATATATACGGCGACGGCGAGGGGGTGGCGTGCTATGTTCGGGATGGCCATGCGTGCATGGCGCGCGCGAGACGTCGGTGTCCTCTGCTTTCTTTAGGGGTTCTCATCAGCTGGTTGCCCGTTGAAGTCTCTCCGATTCGAGCAACACCGTGCGGCCTGCTCTACTGGTTCTGGTCTGGTCTGTTCCAGCACGTGAATTGTCCGGTGTCAATGAAGCCCCATTCGTGCCTTATTAAAGTATGATGATACATTGATACCGTGGATTAAAAATAGCATCATGGATGCATACCAACAATGAAACACTACCCCATCATTTAACTGTATAGCACATAAACCTTGTCTTGAATTATTGCACAATCAATTGGCGAACTGTTCCAAAACGTGAAAAAAATAACACAACTACTTGCTGTACACGAATCAATCTGGTGAGCCGCCGCAGCTGCAAACAAAGCGTTTGCAATAAGCAATGCCTCTTTGATCATCCGGTATGCCAGTGTTGGCACTGTAAGCATCAGTGACGCCAGCAAGCTCTTGTTAGTACATCGAGATTGAGGGATCAGTCCTCACTCATCACACCAAATCCGAGCCGTCGCCAGGCCTGGGCGCGTCTTCGACGTGCAGCGGTTTCTTGTAGAGCTGGAGGAGCAGGGAGGAGCAGACGACGCTCACCGACGAGGCCGCCATGCATGCCCCGGCCAGCCAGGGGGGCAGCCGGATGCCCGTGAACGGGAACAGGACGCCAGCGGCGATCGGCATGCCCAGGACGTTGTAGCCCAGGGCCCACACGTAGTTCAGCCGGATCCTGGAGAGGGTCTTGCGCGAGAGATCGATGGCCGTGATCACGTCCTCAAGGCTGCTCTTCATCAGAACGATGTCAGCGGCCTCGATGGCCACATCTGTGCCGGCGCCAATCGCCATGCCCACGTCTGCTGCCGCCAATGCTGGCGAGTCGTTTACCCCATCACCAACCATTGCCACCGTCAACCCTTGCATCTATTTAAAACAAAAATGTAAGAAAGATTACTAATAGTCCGTGGTGCAACATCGGAATTAATCCTGAGAAAAGGACAATAGATTGTACCTGCAAGTCTTTGATCTTTTCAGCTTTTCCCACTGGATCGATCTCGGCAAACACCTGGCTGATCCCGACTTCCTTTGCAATTGATTTTGCAGTAGCCCAATTATCACCTGTCACCATGATACTGGAGATGCCCATTGACTTAAGGTAAGAAATGACTTGGCCTGCCTCAGGTTTCAGAGGATCCGAAACAGCAAGAGCCCCGCAGATAATCTTATCGATAGCAACAAGTACACAGGTCCTAGCAAGCTCTTCCGTTTCGGACATGTAAGCCTCCACCTCAGGGCTCAATGGAACTTCAAATTCCTGCATCAGCCTTTTGTTTCCAACCAAAACCAGCCTGCCTTCAACTTGGGCACTGACACCTGCTCCTGGATGCACCTCAAAGTCCCTCGATTCCATCATGTGATCACTGTGAGATCCATATTGCTCCTTGAGCTTCTTTGTGTGCTCAACGATAGCTTTTGATAGAGGATGCTCGCTGTTTGCCTGACCAAGGTAGAAACACATTAGAGAGTAGAGAGAAGTTATCAGAGAATTCACTGTTCAGCATAGCATTTGTGCAGGAAAATATCTTGTAGTTACGAAACCAACCTCAGCACCAGCAGCCAGATCACAGAGTTCTAGAAGCGGTATCTTTGAGAAGATCTTTGTTTGAACGACAGAAGGTTTACCAACTGTCAGCGTTCCAGTTTTATCAAATATGATAGCCTTAATCTGCAAAAAGATAGATGAAAAAAAAGAGACATTAGTTCAGTATGCCAATTTGAACAGCGGAGTTCATTTGGAAAATAATGTGCTTGTGGCCCACAAGCACGTTGTTTTTCAAATCAACTCCACTTCTGCCACTAAAATCTTCGGAAAAAGAAATCATGTCCTTTACCTTATGAGCTTTCTCAAGTGCATTTCCACCCTTAATGAGAACACCTTGTGAAGCACCTTTTCCAGTGGCAACCATAACAGCAGTTGGTGTAGCAAGCCCCAAAGCGCATGGGCATGCCACAACTAGGACAGAAATTCCAAACTGCAGAGCAAGCTCAAAACTATCCATGGCCTTTGGGATCCATTGTTGGGGTAAGAGGTGCAATTGCCCAGGTATGAACCAGCCAAGCCATGTAAGAAATGCAGCCGCCACCACCTTGAAATGACAAGGAACGATATGAGGAACAAAAGAATTTGTATAAAGAGAGAGTCTCACAGCAAGCATACGTCAGAACATCTGCATGTTTGGAGCAGATGTCTTCCTATAACTAAACCATTACTCTCTGCTAGGTCAAATAAAGAGCAGGAATGAACCAGCTCATTAACTGAATAGGTAAAAAGTCCACCAGTTAACAGAATGAAATGAATGGGTTATGCTTCTAGACAGTTTCGAGCTGAACTCTGACCAAGTATCCGTCACCTACTCATATTTATCATGTTCAGAACCTCAAAATGATAAATTCATTGTGGTGATCCAGTTATGAAACACTAGGCAGGTAGGATGGTCTGGCCATGTTCCAATTTTGAATTAGAAAAAACAGTTCATGCATAACAGGGAAGAAATTTGCAGGAGAAAGCAACAGGCAACTTACAGTTGGAACAAAAAACCGTGAAATCTTGTCTGCTAACTTCTGCACTGGAGCTCTTGCAAGTTGAGCAGCTTCAACCAACTGAACTATTTGCGACAAAGCTGTTTCGGACCCAACATGAGTGGCCTTAACAATTATGCAACCGTTATCATTTACGGTGCCCCCAATAACCTGTTACAAAACAAATTGAATCATCAGAACAAGTAGTATAGTATTATACACAAAACCCCAAAAAAATGCAATGGATTTTACCCTGTCGCCTGGTTTCTTTGAAATAGGCCTTGCTTCCCCAGTTATCATACTTTCATTGACATGGCTTTGACCTTTGATGACAACGCCATCAACAGGAACTTTGGTGCCAGGCACAATCTTGATGACATCATTTCTCTGAAGTAACTGAGTGCTGATCTCTGTTTCTGAAATGGCATTTCTGTCCTTGTCAAAAGTAAGAAGACAAGCTGTTTCTGGTGCAAGCTCTGTCAATTTCGACAACGCATCTGATGTCTTTCCCTTTGCCATCACCTCCAGATATTTTCCCAGTAATATAAAAGATATCAGCATAGCACTAGTTTCAAAAAAGTCCTGGCCTTCAAATGAGTCTGATGTAAGTGCTTTCAGAACAATATACACAGAATAGAAGTAGGCAGCATTTGTTCCCAAAGCAACCAGCACATCCATGTTTGAGTATCCTCGTTTGAGTGCATGATAGGCTCCAACGTAAAATCTGCAGGTAAAACAAATCATAGGAAATTACAAGGTGCAATGAAATTTAGGAATCGATAAACCAGTAATAGATGCTGGAGACTTCGAGGGTGTACCTCCAACCAACAATAAACTGAACTGGGGAACATAGCAACCACCGTAGTAGCATGCCTATTGTCATGTTGTTGCAGATTCTGTACTCCAACCAATCCCCAAAAGGAGAAAGCATAGGAAGAGCCATGGAGAACAGGAACACAGGAACCGAAAACAGGCAGCTCCAGAGAAATTGGTTCCTGTAATTCCTAATTTCATGATTTCGCTCTGCTTCTCTTTGCTTTGGTGGTGAGTGCAAGGTAGCATTAAAGCATTTAGGGGGCTGTGCAGCATTCTGAATGCACTGAATAAGTAATCTTGGACCAGTGATATCAGGATCATATGCAACTTTTATTGTCTGCTCAACTGTGTCCCATTCAACACTGTTGACCCCTTCCGCAGCTTCCAGTACAGACTGAACGAGTTTGGTGTCTTCTGGAGAATTCACACCCTCAAGCTTTAGATGCACTTTGTTCACATCGTCCCCAGAACTAATGGGATCAGCCCCAAAGCCAGCATCTTCAACAGCTTCAATTATAAGATCACGGCTAGTGACATTTGGATCGTAGTGGACCTTAGCTTCCTCTAGAGCAAGACCCACTGCAGCTTTTTTAACTCCAGGTACCATTTGAAGCGCCCGTTCAACAGACTCAGAACAGCTTGTACAAGCCATTCCTTTTATCCGAAGTCTGCACACAGCAATTTCCTGTTCTTGAAGTTCATCAACCTCAAAGTTGAGGTCCTCAATAGCTTCTTTTATGGTTCTTGTCTGGGGAAATAAGAATCACAAGTTAATAACTGAGAAAATATGGAAAATAACACCTGATGTGTAATATACTGTCACTACTTCATGGTACTAATAAACTACACATGGATAGGAAATTCCTACAGCGCAAATATATAGGCAGGTAAAAATGAAAAACTCTTTATCTATGGCCTTGTTTAGTTCCTCCCCCAAAAGTTTACACCCTATCCCATCGAATGTTTGAACACATGCATGGAGTATTAAATATAGATTAAAAAAATAACTAATTGCACAGATTGCGACTACTTTGCGAGACGAATCTATTAAGCCTAATTAGTCCATGATTTGACAATAAAATGCTACTAACACATGTGCTAATGACGGATTAATTAGGCTTAATAAATTCGTCTTGCGGTTTACTGACGGATTCTGTAATTTGTTTTTTTATTAATATCCGAACACCCCATACAACACCCCCATGTGACACCCGATGTGACACCCCAAAACTTTACACCCTGGAACTAAATGAGGCCTATATACGTCGCCAATTCATTTGTGAAACCAATTTCTAACAATCTTCCTGGCATGAAGAACACAAATACAGATATTTATAGTGAGCTTCCTATGATTTAGCATCTTGTCATCACGAGATTGGCCCACAAAATTGAAAAAAAATCATGCTATGCTAAATTTTTTTTTAAAAAAGGAGCAAAGATAGCAAGGCCATGGGCTCATGATAATCTTACATCAGTTTCCTCCGGTCTGTACTGAACCACGGCCTGGCCCTGGAGGGGGGAGACCTGGATGCTCTCCACCCCTTTCAAGCCGGCCACGACGGACTCTATCGACACGGCACAGGAGGCACAGGAGATGCCCCGGACACTGAACATGACCTTCCTCGTCTTCCTCTCCTTCCTTGGAGACGCCCCGGCAGGAGAGGCGCTGGATGTCGCCGGCAGAAGCGGGTCCTTGAGGTGGTTCTCGCCATTCCGCTCCATGCCTGTCGCTGAACTGAAACGCCAAAGATCAATCGCGTGTTAGATGTCACAAGTAAGTAGCCGAAACAATCACTGTTAATTTATTTACTACTGGTAGCTCAGTAACACTATCTACATTGCAACACCCCCAATCATTGGGCAGTTAAAGTCATGGTAAATTGCTAGTAATTCAGGAATCATACTTCACCCACTGACGCTATCAGAGTCATCAATGACAAATATGCAGCAACACTACCAGAGACATGGAACCACGACTGACGCACACAACTGGTGATTGAACGGCGTACGACAGTGGACACCACGACAGCGAGAGTTCCCTCATTTAATTCTCAGAGATGGAGGGAACAAACATACAGGAACTGAAATCGCAGCTTTGTGCAGCAGAGCTAACGAGAAACCCGCGCAACCGAGGATCAACCAGCCAACGACTCCAATCCAGCGCTGCGAGTCAACGACCGCGAGAGGCGACGGGGAAAAAAAACAAACCACAGAAGATGGGTGGCACAAACACAGACCTGTGCTGTCTGTGATCAATCGATCGAACCGGAAGCCCGCGGTCGGCGCGGCGGAAGCACACGAGCCCGGCGCGCACCTCGGTCCCCGACGACCGCGGCGAGACGAAGCTCTCGGCCCCCGCCTGCTGTAGGCCTCCCTGCTCCCGCGGTGGCGGCGGCGCCTGCCTGCGCGGGGTGGTGGGGGTTTTGAGTTGAACGAGGAGGAGGGAGGGTGCCTTGGCGGGCGTAGCAGTAGACTAGACCGTCCGACCGGCCGTCTATAAAAGCGGAGGGGGAGGGAGGGCGGCGTGAATCGGGCGGCGGTGCGGTGCGGCACAGGGTGGAGACGGCGAGGTCGCCTCGCCCTCGCTCTCGCGTGCGGCGGTTTGTTTGATTTATTACTAAATAAATTTCGTGGGGATTCGGCGTGAATTTGGATGGGAACGCGACGCGTTTTTGTCATATTCCTTTTGAAATCCCGGACGAGTTTGGTTTGATTTTGGGTTCCCTCGCCCATTCCTTGTCCTTGGGTGCGCGCTCGCTTTCTCCGCCCGCATCTTGTCTTGCGATTCTAGAGTTTTCCATTCCACACTGCTGCTGCTCGTCGTAGGCAACCAAACGGCCACGCCACGAAATTTGAATAGACCACTTGAATTCTCAATTCGAACGGAGACGTGTGGACGAATTAGAAAACTAGTTTTGTTTAAGAAACGGTCGGCAGGAGCTCTGCCGAACTTGTATTGATATACATAGAAGGGAATTAGAAAACTAATGGTCGTAGTGGGTTTCGAGATTCAAACTTGTCGTGAACCAGTGCTGACTTTTTGGACGCGAACCATTTCGTGGGCGGCATCGCATTGTTTGGGTTGGTTCCACGACGGGCGAAACAAAACAAAAACACTTTGCGCTTTGTGTATTGTAACTTGTAAGAGAAGAATTGTTGTTGACTGCGAATGCGACTTTGATGATGATCACGACATGTAACAGCGCTTGTTGTATGTTTTCTGATAGAGTATGTTGAGGTTGATTCCATCAGCCTGGACAAGTTGTAGTGCATCTTCTAATAACTGCAGTTAGTTACTATTCCGATAGGAGCTCTTTTTTTTTCTTTTCTGATTTTGAGGTGCATGTTCTGGGTGTGACGGCTTGGCCCTCCGTCCAAAAAAACATAACTTTTGTTTTCGACAAAGTCTGGAAATATATTTATTGTAAAAAAAATATTGATTATATAATCAATCTAATGATATTTATTATAAATAGTACTTGTTTATATATTCGATAAAATTCGAGGTCAATTAAGTCCTGACAGAGGAGATTTATAATTTTTAAAGGAAGGATTAGCTAAGCTACGCACGGTTGATTTACATCTTTTATTTTAAGAGGAAGCATTCGTTAAGACCTTCCGCACCGCGTGCGGTATCCGCGTCCGCTACACGCGGATAGCGGACGGAATCGCTGCAGCGGGGTACACTATCGCTTTTGCGCATCCGCTATCACCGGCTCCGTCCGCCAAATTTGCCACAGTCGCTCGTCCTCGTGTCACTCACCTCGTGGCACGGGGAGAGAGAGAGAGAGAGAGAGAGCGCACCGGGAGGCAGGAGGAGGCCGGAGCAGGGGCGCAGGAGAGGCCGGAGGAGAGGGCGATGGCGTGGGGGAGAGCCGCGGGGAGGAGCGCGAGGAGGTCGTCCATGGCGGCCAAGGAGGAGCGCGGGGAGGTCGTCCCGCGCGGCCTCGTCCTTCGCCCGCCGCTCGACCGCGTCAGCTCGCCGGCCCAGGGCCGTGGCGCCGCTGCCCGCGCCGGAGCCGGAGCCGGAGCCGGAGGAGGAGGCCGCGCCCGCTCCCCGCGCCGGAGCCGGAGCCGGAGGAGGAGGCCGCGCGCCCTCGCCCGAGCCGCGCGCCCTCGCCGTCGGGAGCAGAGGAGAGGATAGAAGAGAGAGGATAGAGAGAGACCGGGTGGGGGTTAAAATATAAATAGAGTATGACATGTGGGTCCCACTAAATAGAGGATGAGATATAGAGGACGAATGAGTGCAGGAGAAAGTGATATAAAAAAAGAATCTTAATGACCAGGACGGAATATTCTTTTTAAAGGATAAATTTAGAGGACCACGAGTGCGGATAGTCTAAGATAGCCACGGTTCACGGCGTCCGGTGTTTATGGGATCTCCGAGGGCCGCCGTGTCTGTATCTGTGTGGTGCGGCCGTGCGGCTGCGCCAGTGGGCAGTGCGTGCGTGGGCACGCGCACGGGAAGCATCAAACATGGCCGGACCGGAGGCGATCCTGGCCTGGCCTGGCCGTGGCCGCCTGGCTTGCTTTAGTTGTGACGCCAACAGGTCGAGTGGAAAGGGAGGTTGTTGCGCTGGCCAGTGGCCAGTCCATCCTTTCGCCTGTCGCGTAAACAGGTCGAGTGGAAAGGGAGGCTGTTGCGCTGGCCAGTGGCCAGTCCATCCACTCACCCACCGAGTACAGTACTTGAGCGTGTGGACGTAAGACCAACCGCACTGGGACACGGCAAATGATCCTGCAGAATCGATTTAGCAAATGAGAGCCCCGCAGCGGCGTCCGCTATCGTCTCCGCGGGTCCGCTATCCTCGGCGTCGTCCGCCAAATTCCCAGGGATCCAGGGCCTCCGCTAAAGGACGGCCAGGTCCCACCTCGGCGCTGCTGCTCCTCGTCGGGCCAGGCGCGGGGAGAAGGCCACCGGGGAGAAGGCCGCGGCACGGCAACAGAACAGCGTGGAGGAGGAGCTCCGCCATGGACGCCGTCGTGGGAGCTCCTCCGACCGAGCTCGGGGAGGAGGAGGAGGGAGGGGCGCCAGAGATGGACGCCGTGGGAAGGGGCGGCTTGCCGGCGGGGCAAGGAGCAGCGTGCAGGAGGAGCTCCGTCCGCCGGGGAGCGCCGGGGCCGCGCCGTCCTCGCCTCGCGCCCGGAGCCGGAGGAGGCGGCCATCCCCGCGCCCGCGCGCGGCTCGCCCGCGGCCGGAGGTGGCGGTGCTCCCCGCGCCTGCTCGGAGGAGCCACAACCGAGCCACCGCCGTCGGGATCCGCCCGCGCGCCGGTGACCCCGTTGTTGGGAGCCGCGCGCCCGCCCGCACTAGCGCCGCCGGGGGAAGTGCCGGGGAGGGAGGGCCGGGGAGGGAGGGGAGGGGCGCCGCGACCACCGGGGAGGGAGGGCCGGGGAGGGAGCGGCGCTCGGGAGGGAGGAAGGGAGAGAGAGAGAATGGGAAGGGAGTGGCCGGCGGTGGTTTTATTATTAAAGAAAACTGACAAGTGGGCCCCGCAGTAGATAGAGGATGATATAAAGTATAGATCGGTGCGGGAGAAATTGATATAGAGGATGGAATCTCGATGACCAGGACGGAATATTCCTTTTAGAGGATGGATTTAGACTACCCGCAGTGGGTACTCTAAAACGATACTCTAAAGCTTTAGAGTATGAATATAGAGTAAAAACTGCTGCACTGGGTACTCTAAAACGATACTCTATCCTTTCTCTCACTCTATATTTAGAGTAATACGGTGTTTACTCTATACTCTATAGTGGTGGGCCCCACTAGCTAAACAAAGGGAAAAAATGATATAACTCGCAAATTAAAAATCCAAATTAAATTTCGATTGCACCATTAAATCCGTCTCAATAAATCATTCAAAACTAGATCACACATGGATATATTTAGATAAAGTGACAAGTGGGTCCCCACAGTGGATAGAGGATGATATAGATGATGGATGGGTGCGGGAGAATTGAGTATAGATGAGAGAATCTTGCTGACTAGGACGTATAGAGGATGAATATAGAGATCCATAAGTGCGGGTAGTCTTAGAGTACGACGAGTACGGATAGTCTAAGCTTCAAAATAAACGGATAGGAACGCAGCAGCATGTGCAGTGCAATCTTGAACGAATGAATGTGCACGGCAACTGATGATTCTCTGTTCATTTGCTCGATCCCGCGAAGGCCGCAAAACATTCGCGCGCGCGGCAACCAACGGCGAGCTGAGACGACTGCCGACGAGCTTCCTCCGTCTCCATGCACTCACTCGTCTCCGACTCTCCGGCGATTTGAGCTTGACGCGAATGCGGCCGTGGATAAATGGGGCGGTGGGCGCGGCGGGCCCGCGAGACGCCACTCGCTGCCACGGCCAAAAGCCGCTCGGTTCCCGACGACGTGGCGCCCGCTACCGCTATGGCAGGAGCACAGGCGATGCGCTGCGCCGGCGCGGCGCCGATGCCAAAGATGCCGAGCACGGGCAGGGTTGCGAGTCTGTTGTTGTTGTTGCCTTGTTGACCTGCTGCACTTATCCGTGCATGAGTTCTTCTGCGCTTCATTCTGCCGGATGGATCCACATGGCCATCCAAGCGGTCTCCATCGACGCACGTACTGTGCGTACGAGATCAACATCTACTACTAGTACGTCTTTGACTCTTGACAAGGAAAAAGGACCCGAACGAGTTGTCGAGTTTGAAGTTCACGGAAGACCAGAAAACCCAACATTTTAGCCGGACAAGCTTCCTTGCCCTAGCTAGTGACGCAATTCATCGTCAGATGCCCACTGCATTATTTGCTTCCTCCCCTCTTTTGTAAAGAGAAAAAGGCTGTAGGACACCGGCGACCTCAACAAAGCTGCTGCTCAAAGGTACTTTAGATCGGTGTCAAGTCTCTAAAATGTGCCACATTCGTGTCTCGTGGGGTCACACTTGTGGTTCCAATCCAATCCTACTAACTGTATGTACTATCTGGCTATGAAATCGGTGTTGTATTAATATGGTTGTGAAGTATGGATACGATTTGAAATACGCCTTTACAAGTATAAAGTTGAGAGAGAAATTGTGAAATGTCAATCCGTTGATGAAAGGAAGACAAGATTCGGTAGCACTCGACGCCAGATGACACTTACATACTCCACTAAGACGTCCAAACAAGTCTTAAAAATGTACACGTCACCCGATTAAAACAAATTATACAAGAATGGTTTTATTTCTAATCGGAAAAACGAAAGTGGAACTGAGATCTAGGTTCGCTACTTGGACTTTGCTGCATCTAGTAATAGAGCCAGAAGCTTTTAGGAGCTCGGGCGTTCCTTATTATGCAAAAATATTTAGCTAACAAATTATAGTGTTCTTCTTTGATATATAAAAAACTTTCTTTTGAACTTCGCCGATAAGCTTGGCCGGCTGTGTGAGGTGGCCGGGTGGTGGCTCCACCATTGGCTGCATAAAAAAACATTGACCGAAAATAATCTATAAAAAAGAGTATGGCCGAATGACCCAATCTCCAAACTATGCTAGATCCATTTAGAAACACTCAGGCGCGTGTGCAAAGACTACTCTTATACTCGAGAAGTTTGTCAATCATCCTACCATGGTTTGACTTACGACATTGGAGGAAAGGGGGACGCGTAATCATGAAAAAGAGGGGAAGGAGTTTGATGGCATCGTCGTTTTTTTGGTGAATATATATCTAGAAGGAATGGAATCGAAGAATTTTCCAGCAAACATCTTTACAACCTCTACAGCTAGCATTTCTAACCAAGGAATACATCAACCTGATCAAACTAGCTGCCAAGAAAAATGGTTGACAAGAAAGACAGTTTCTAATAGTTTAGAGGTGATCCAAGTTGTAATCTGGTCATTCTTTTGGTTTTTGCATGGGCGCTGTTGTTCTTTGGTTGGGGCATTTGTGTTGGGGTTTATGTCCCCACACTCTTAGTGCTTCCCAACGCGCCATGTTGACGTGCTGCCCTAACCTCCACCTGTGTATCATGGTTCTATGTTACTCCGTTTGGTGGTCTCGCAGAGGGTTATAGTAGTTCGTAGAAGAACTAGTGCCCCTATGTGACACACACATATAGTAGAAGAGAACACTCAAGAATACGATATGGCCAGAGGATGGTGGCATGCAGAGACACAGACGGGGACACCAGATGGAGACACAAGCTGCAGCCACTGTTGCCCTATTTTCTGTCTTTCGTTATCTTTTTTTTGGTGTTTTTATTTGCTCTCTAATAAAATTACCAGCAATTCTCTTGCTAGATTTTTGAGAAAATGAATTTATTGAAAAGATTCGTGGTTCAGATCCTCCCACGTATATAATTTAAACAATTGCTAGACAAAAATTATTTAAAAAATATTTTTGAAAAACTTAAGACACCTCGTACAAAGATACTCCCTCTGTAAAAAAATACAGCTCTCACTTTTCAAAAAGTCAAACAATTTAAATTTAACTAAATTTATATAAAAAAGTACTAACATTTATAACAAAATAAGTATCATTAGATTAATTATAGAGTATATTTTTATAACAAATTTTATTAGAGACATAAATGTTAATACTATTTATTATAAATTTGGTCAAACTAAAACTAACTTGTCTGGTACAAATACCATAGTTATATATATTTGTGGATAGAGGTAGTAAACAAAGAAGCAGTGTCCCTTTATTTTCTCTCGAGCCGTGCGACTATGCTATACCTATACTAACGTGGTCTTAGTTTTCTCTTTAAGCGCCATATGTAAAAATTATTAATATTCCTTAGGTATGTTCGCAAGCATCTTATGATGTTGAGACCATGATATTTTTCATTTAATTGATGAAATAAACTTCTCTTTATCTAAAATTCCATGGTTTTGTCATCGTTCCATAACCACCACGGTGAACTTTTGTCATATTTGAATTTTGTAATGCATTTTTAGATAGTGATGATGTACGGAGTTTATATTTTACACACCGTACTCTCTAATAAAGGACGCCAAATACATGCAAACATGTTGATGGGCCGGCAAATATTGATGATTATTTCACCCTAAAAATGGAGTTCATTATTTTGCTTAAGAAAGATGGCTAATTTCCGGTCAGGTCAATATCGGTGCAATCTTCAAACCCCCCTTAGAAACCATACTTAGCAAATTTTTTGAAATGATGCACATCCATAATGCATTTATAGATGTACATTGTAGCAAAATTTGATATGCAAAATCATTTTCTAGAAATCCAAAATTCATATGAAAATAACAAATTTCATGGGCATGTGTACTCACTACCGAAAAATGAAAAATTTGGCAGCTAATAATTTCCTTGAGGGACAAAATTGAACCCTCAAGAATATATCATTAGCTTGGCAGTGGTAGGAAACCTGCAAGTTAAGTGCTATCCTAAACCGCCAAGCTAGCATACAACATACTAATGTCAGATGGAGACAAAGTTTATCAACTTTGTAATTGATGATATTTTCATTTGAAATTATTTAGAGTCCGAAAAACTGTATTAAGTTCTCAAAGTTTTGAATTTTTTTTTGAATTTTCTAAATGACCATGGACGGAGATATGACATAATAAACCAACTCAACAAGATATAAAACTTTTCAGTTTAAATTCTTTTTTTTCATTTGAAATCATTTAGGATCTCAAATATTCATTACAAGATTCACTAATACCTTCCGTCGTGATAATGACGAAGACAAAATCATATAAATTTTGGAAGCGCACTGCAGGAACATGAAAAAAAATTCCCATCTTCAAGACTGCAGGCCCAATGCACATTCCACGGTTCACCCTTACAAGGAAGGAGAGATAGAGAAGATATTAAAAATGTTTGACCCTACATTTTCGAACACGAGTTGTTTGCAGCAATGCACAGTACACCTAAAAGGTACATGTGTAATATTAATGATATATATAGCTTAAAATAAAGAACGCAAAACATATGCAATGCTACAAAGATGAATATCTTACAGTTAAATAAACATTCAAATTGACATCTAGGGCTCCAAAGTATGGCACCGGCAACAGGGCCCCCGGACATCTAGCTTAACAGCGGAGGGTACTCTCCCCAAGATGTATCTTTGGATGGCTTCGAGCCCGTTATAGGCTTCCAGGATCTTTTCATTACTCAGATAGTAGCAGTTGCCAGTTTTGCGGGTAGAAGTTAAAGAACACCTGCCAACGTTGTCGTCGTCATTCCGATCAAATACACTGTCCAAGGTGATACATTCCAGTGACGTTGTATTCTCAAGAATATGGCATGTCAGCTCAACCATGCTCTTCGCGGAGCAGAAACCCAAGATCGTCACATGCTTGAGGCTATCATGCTTGTGTTCAAGAATCTGCCTCATGTGTGAGGGATCTCCAAAAACTGAATCAAACGACATTTCGTCCTGATCTACCTGCAGAAGAGTAGAACTCACTTAAACAATCAATAACCATAGATACTATATTATGTTCTGCAAGAAGAATAGCGACTTACGCCAATGATGAAAGTCTCCAAAACAGGAGAAGCGCTGAGAAAAGAAACCAAAGACAAATAATCATATCCTTGGGAAATGTCTCCATCAAGATAAATTTCCAAGTGCTTGAGGTGAAGGAATTTGGCAGCTGCCATGGGTGTCGTAACCATCTGTGGGAAGATATCCCATACGAATTAGTATATCTCAGGGCCCGAAAGCATTACTACTACTGTCAAAAATAATCACAGAGGTACATAATAATATAGAGCTTCAGATCGTACCTCACTAAGTGAAGACAAACGAAGAGTTTCAACATTTGGTGTGATATATGGAAGCTTGGTAATAGCATAACAGAGAAGGTTGCAGTCATCTATACAGTCCATACTTAGGTTCTTCACTTGTGATGACCCAAGAGACAATTGTACTAGGTCACCGCTGAAGACAAATTTAAAGGTGGAGAGGTTGGGAGCTTTGCTCTCTATCATTTGCAGCATTTCCCATGTAGACACAGTCACACGGCTGAGTCGCTGCAGCACACATGGTATCTTCAGGCAGATTATTTCACTGCAATCTCTGAGTTCAAACTGCTCCAAAGCAAAAGCATTGGAGAGAAGGCACCCTAACTCTTCTCCTGTAATACGCACTCCAAACAGGTAGAACTTTGTTAGGCTTCTAAAGCAACCAATGCCAAACGTGGGACGGAAGGCACAAGAGGTGAGGTGAAGATGCTGAATCGAGTTTCCGTTCCCACCAAATAAAAGTGAGCACGGGAAGCTGTACCCTTCCTCGTATTGTAAAGGCAGCTTAAGGATGAGCTTTTCAACCCTTGGTGTAATAGCAATCTTGTCACACCCGGTTTTAAGGACAAAACCAGACATACACCATATGTGAAATAAAGAAGACAAATCTCACATATAGCCACAGATAAGTGTAATATCAAAAGACAAATGCTTAATATACATAACTCAATAGTATAAAGTATACCTTAGAGAATAACACAGCGGAAAAACAACTCCGAACACCGGGTGTAGACCTCACTCCAGGATCAAACTAGCTGGTTGATCACAAGCCTAACAATTCCAGAATCTAGAAATCTGGTACCCTTCCTGAGATATGGGGGAAATAGCAAGAGTGAGTCCATGTCGAACTCAACAAATATAACATGGGGTTCATGCGGCTCAAAAGGTTTGACACGGGTTTACTGCAATAGCTTTTAGTGAGTCATCTCTTTAACAATTGAGTAGCAACAAGTTTACCACAATCCCAAATAACCTCATGATCATGTAAACGAGAATAATGTATAGCAAGAAACAATAATCATTAATGAGCATCAATATCATCAGTGTTATCATTATCATCAGTGTTCATCATTTATTCTGTAAGGGTCCAAGGCCACTCGTGACCGTGAGCACGGCTGTTATAACAGTTTTACACTCTGCAGAGGTTGTACACTTTCACTGTGAGTCGTGATTACCCATATGCCCGAGGCGGCCAATCCCCAAAACACTCCCAAGGTGAGCAGGCAGGGTTCACTATGAAGCCTTTCAAAGGTTCGTCTAACAAGTTAGGGCCGCTAGGTTTCCGAAGTCAGTCCGTGTGATACACCACGCAGGGATCCACAGTCTGCTTCACCCCATTTGCGCCACAAGGGTAACCTCTAACAAGCTAGAAAAGGTCCTCATACTGAGCTAAAGCCAGAGCCATATAGCCCTCACAGTTGTACTGTAAGTCCCGGATGTTCGCTTACAGATAAGTCCTTATGGAGAGAAACTAGAGCACCATAAAAACAACCAAATATGCTCTAGCCCTCTTGAGCCATGTTTCTATAAAGCATCTTTTAAACGTTTATTGCATATACCATTAGTCAAGTTACAGATCATGGTTATTTATCTTGAGCACTAGCATAAATACTACCCAATGCAATGTCCCATGGTGTCAAGGTACAAGATACAAAAACTAGGATATCCTTAGTGGTAACAAGGTAGACACATGCACATGAATTAAGTATATTAAAGGTGAATAGGAAACAAGGATAATCCCATGCTATACTTGCCTTAAACACCGATCCTTCGGTAAGCTTTAATCTTCAACGTTCTTCTTCTTCTTCTTGATAACCACGTATATCTCACCGACTGGACTTGATCAATAAATCACCACACACACATCGATACAATCATACACGAAGCAAACAATAGATCTAAATTAGAACAGTACACCAAACATATGAAACAATATGTGAAAAGGTTTTAAAGATGTTCTACGCATTGCTACGAACACACAGACGCGAAAAGCACACTAATCAGAGCTACGGTTGAAAAGATACATCTACCGAAAGATTTGCTCATAGAAGAAAATATAAAACTATTAGTTTCATGTGTTTTATATATATAAGATATTTTATAAATACTATATATGGAATTAAGTCAAATTTAGATTCAAATTATAAAACTAAAGTAAAACAATTCATATTTTATTTACAAAACCCAGTTGCATAATTATTAATCAAGATATGATTTAAACCATAAAATTTCAGACTTAATAATATGGTAAATACTGTCACTAACGCGTAGATCTCGTTGCTATGAATCTAACGCAACTCAAATGAGCTAAAACGGATCTAAAACATAGAAAATATGATTTAAACAAGATCTACTTTATTAAAGTAATAGATTAAATCTAACATCGAATCTTAAAGATAGAAAACCTAACCAACAGTAACACTAACAGTATAACAAGTTTGTCAAACTCTTCTACACGTTACTACGATCACATAGATATAAAGATCACGAAATTTGGATTTAAAACGTAAAAGTTATGAATTTTCTAAGATTTCCTATAGATAAATAATTACTTTAATATAAACTCAAAAATAAATTATCTCAAACCTACTGTACAGTTCTATCATCATGTAGAGCTCACAAATATGAATCTAACGCAATTTGAATGGATCAAATCGGAGTTAAAACGGATAATTTATAACTAAAACAAACTCAGTGGCAAAACTGTAAATATCAGAAAGCGTATTTTTCATTTACCGAGACGAAATACGTTTTCAACCGATCAAAGCGTACTCTGTGCTTTACGTTTTAGGACTGCGGGTTCTATACTTAAAAATTACAGGGTTTCTTTTGCAAAATCACCAGCGAACCGGTATCTTCTAATTCTAGCCGTTAGATTTAGATCGGACGGTCCAGATCGGATCGGGGAAAACGGGGCGGCGCTCCGGCCGGATTTGACCCCGACGGCGACTTCCCGCGGCGGCGCCATGGCCGGACTTGTGAAAATGACCAAACCGAGCACCAATCGCCAAACCGAAAGTACCAAAAGAAAGAACACATCACCGCGACCTTACCCCGCGCGAGAATGTAGCGGAAGAGCGACCGGAAGGCGACGGCTAACTCGTCAAAGCGGCGGTGGAGATGGAGCTCCGACGGTGACCTCCCCGGAAGGTCAAGGCTAGGTCTTAGCGGCTCAATGAGAAACAGGGAGTCTTGCGGTTCCGTTTTATAGCCCGGAGGCGTCGCTAAGTAAGGAAAGGAGGGAGATACGCGGCGGCTTCGGATCGGAGAAGAAGGAAACGACGGCGTCCGTTTTTGGAAGGCGCCGGAGGAAGAAGAAGGAAAAGTGAAACGGTCACTGACAGGCAGGACCCACCAGTCAGCGACTCAGGCGGAAAACACGGCCGACGCGAGCGCTCGCGCGGTGACGGGCCGTCGGCTGCGGCTTGGGCTCGGCCCAGGAGGAGAATGCGGGCGCGGTGAAGAGAAGCGGGCCGCATGCTAAGCAGGCCGAGGCGGCGGGCTGGACCAAAATCCGAATGAAAATGAATTTCCTTTCTTTTTTCTTTTTCCAATTTTTTTTTTTTCAAATTCCTTTTTCAAATGATTTTTAAATCAAATTTGAATTTGAATCAAACCACTCATCTCAAAAATTTAAATGCAACAGCATGAGTGCACAAACATGTTTCTACTCTTATATTTGATTTTAAGTTTATAAAAATTATTCTTATTCTAAATTTTGCATGCTTCACAAAAATAAATATAAAAATCATATTTTTCCTATTTTTCTTCTTTTCAAATTTTTAGGGTGTTACAATTCTACCCCCCTTAAGATGAATCTCGTCCCGAGATTCGGAAGATGATGACAAAAGAGATAATGACACTTTGTATTTATTTGATCCTCATTTTCCAAATTACTCTTTTCGCTCAGAGTCATGAGACAGTTTCTCATATCCTGACTAACTAATCTGCCTAAGCATGATCATCTCTCCTATTGAGCTCCTCCAAAGTTATTTGTTCATCTGCTATGACTTCAGTAAACTCATGGTCCACTTTGCTATCCTTGGTGTACCTATCTTCTAATTGATCATTCTCATCTTCCTCAGGTAAAAGTCGACCACCTTGATACTCAATTCTTTTCCCTGACGGTGTTGTTAAGAGCATGGTGCACCGAGTATCATGAATCACTCCTTTGTGTGCACAGAGCCATCCGTTACCAAGAACCACGTGAATTTTAAGTGACTCCAACACAATGAGTGTCGCGGTGAAATTTTCCTTGTTTATGACAAGACTGACATTCGGGCATATCTGATCTGTTTGCATTTCTCCCACTGGGGTTTGAACTAGCAAAGGCCTCCTCATTGGACACTTCACCATCTTGCACGTCTCTACCAGGTCGGCGGAAATAAAAGAATGCGAAGCACTAGAGTCAAATAAAGCAAAAACTTGTACTGAGCTTACTTGAATATAACCTCCCACTACTTTGGTAACTCCATGAATTTTATCCATATCCACATTGCTCAGTCTTCCATTGACATAGTTTTGCTGCGCTTTGCTTCCTTGAGCAGGCTTCTTATGGACTTTCCTTTTTCGCTTTCGTCGTTGTGGATTCTGACTTAGTTCACTCCCAACTTGCTCTTCAACATTGTTGTTTTGATAGTGCTCAGCTTCATCATACCCATAACATCCTTCAATGGCAGAAACATCAATCTTTTCCCACATATTAGTGCGAGACGTCATATAGGGCTCCTGAGTCATGAGACACTACACTTCCTGTCATCAAGTGACCAACATCAGCAACACGAGCAAGTATAGATGATCATAATCATGAACTATCCAAAAAGAACAACTCTTGTCTTCATGGATCCAAAATTATCAACCTTGTTCACAGAACATTTTTGCTCAAGAGTGGAAACTCAATCATGGAGACTAACCAATACTTCCAACTAAAGAGTTCAATCTTAATAATCCTTCTTTACATTGGCTACCCCCCTTAAAATAAGAGACACCAATAGGGTAGCTTGAACCCTTTTCTATATGAGCTACTTAGCATAAAAGTATTCTGACATCCCAATAATACTCTTGTGCATGGGTAAGAACAAGAAATCTGAAATTTCTCACGAGTAGAAAATCAGCAGTGCAGTAAAACAGCTGTAACTCTCATTCTGTTAATCCAATGAAGCTGTAGTTTACACCGATGGAAAGCTTATAAAATTCTCTGCATCTTTCTTATAGAACACACTTCCAGATTCTGTAGTTAACTTGGTCGAAAACAGTACTTATCAGAAACTGTTCCAGGTCTATGACAGCACATATACATTGCCTTATGCTTTTTGTATCTCCCAAACCAAAACAACTATGAGGGTGGTTCTTGCATTTAGAGAGAGATGTTAAAGTCCACTCTTGTCCAAAATTTTCTCATGATTTTTGGTCTTTCGAGAACAGAGATATAAGTTGATCAAGACAGGCTGTTCCGGAAGACAAGATATAGAAAGCAGGAGATAACCCAAAACCCAGCTATTTATTTCATTAATCCTTATACCTTATACATATAAACTAAATGAAATCATGGTCAAAACCCACGAGATCATTCCACTCATTACAAAATTCCAACTCAAACATAAACATAAGCACAAAACAACTAAACACTTAAATGTTCATTAGCCACACATTAAGACAACTCAACTTGGCTACTAACGGTTTTATTACACGGGACATAACTCCTATTCCTTAAACACGGTGTGATTGTAGCAGTATCCAGAGTAGATAACGTCTCTTACATTCCTTATTGCTTTATATGGACATCTGAATCTCTGCATCTCTCTTTACCATTTTTTTTATAACTCATACCTTAAGATGGGTCAACCTGGTATCCCTCAGGTATAGATTTAATACCCTCATACTTAATCCTTTCTCCTGAAAGTGTAGTTAGAAACACTGAACATTGGGCATACTCAATCACTCCTTTATAAGTAAATAACCAGTCTATTCCAAGGATAACATCAATGCCCATTAATTCCAAAACAATGAGGTTTACCTTAAAATTTACCCCCTTTATGTCCAGACTAACTGTTGGGCATACGCGGTCTGTCTTTATTTCACCTCTTGGAGTTTCAACCATAACTGTTTTCCCCCTTGGAAGCATAAGTATGTTATGATCTTTTGCATATTGTCTAGATATGAACGAATGTGAGGCACTGGGGTCAAACAAAACCTTGGCATTTCCTAAACTTACTGGAATTGATCCAAACACGACCTCCTTAGCTCCAGGAATGGTGGAAATATCCATATGTTTCAACCTTCCATGGATGTAATTTCTCTTTAATTTATTTCCCTGCACATGCTCCTTTTGGACATCCTGTCCTGAGTCTTGCTGTTGTTGATTCTTCTGTGGGCAAGATTTGATATAATGTCCTTCCTGCTGGCAATGATAACACTTTCTCTTAGCTGGATCTTTTGTGATGTCATACTCCAAGGAACTGTTGTTTGGTATGCTGCTATTTTGCTGGCCATAAAAGTTCACCTTCGTCCCTTTGGCTTGTTTCCTAGCTTGTTTGGCCTTTCGGGGTTGATACTCCTTATAGGTAATTGTCCACCCATCTATGACTACTTCATGGGGAGTAGTTTTAGCGGGAGGAGCTTCTAACTCTTCAGGGTTTGGATTTGTTTGACAGGGGATCAGGGCTGCATGTGACAATGTAGTTGAACTCGCTTGCTCATTGCTTTCCACTAGTGGTTCTAATGAGATTGCCTTTCTCTTCTTATCCATGTTGATCTCAAAATTTGGATCCACCTTGACTTTCCCCTTATTAGACTCGTTTCGAAGACAGGGAAAACCATAATGCTTACAGCAGTGACATTGTTCCTGCTCTCCAAATGCCTTATTATCAACATCTTTATTGGATTTCATATTCTTCCAAACTTCTGCTACTTGTATCTTCTCTGACCCCTTGGATATGTTGGCTTGACCTTGAGATAAGCATCGTTGAGAATTCCCATGTTGAGCCATTTCTTCTAGTAATTGGTTTTGCATCGCTAATGGTTTCTTGTCAAAAGTGAGCAAGAGCGACACAATTCAGTCCTCTTAACCTCTGAAATCCACAGTCTTCTCATCACGAGCCGTCTAATAGACAAGGAGAAAAGGTTCAAAATAGAGACAAGGTTTTTATAACAGAACGGGGATAGAATTAAGCATAACTTTGAGAAAATAACAAAGTTAAAGAGAAGCAAGAAATAGGCAACAATGAGAACATGCTAAACGTCCAGTTCTAACTAGGCTTGCGTCCTACAGTCAGCATTGCCCCGATACCAATCTGTCACACCCGGTTTTAAGGACAAAACCAGACATACACCATATGTGAAATAAAGAAGACAAATCTCACATATAGCCACAGATAAGTGTAATATCAAAAGACAAATGCTTAATATACATAACTCAATAGTATAAAGTATACCTTAGAGAATAACACAGCGGAAAAACAACTCCGAACACCGGGTGTAGACCTCACTCCAGGATCAAACTAGCTGGTTGATCACAAGCCTAACAATTCCAGAATCTAGAAATCTGGTACCCTTCCTGAGATATGGGGGAAATAGCAAGAGTGAGTCCATGTCGAACTCAACAAATATAACATGGGGTTCATGCGGCTCAAAAGGTTTGACACGGGTTTACTGCAATAGCTTTTAGTGAGTCATCTCTTTAACAATTGAGTAGCAACAAGTTTACCACAATCCCAAATAACCTCATGATCATGTAAACGAGAATAATGTATAGCAAGAAACAATAATCATTAATGAGCATCAATATCATCAGTGTTATCATTATCATCAGTGTTCATCATTTATTCTGTAAGGGTCCAAGGCCACTCGTGACCGTGAGCACGGCTGTTATAACAGTTTTACACTCTGCAGAGGTTGTACACTTTCACTGTGAGTCGTGATTACCCATATGCCCGAGGCGGCCAATCCCCAAAACACTCCCAAGGTGAGCAGGCAGGGTTCACTATGAAGCCTTTCAAAGGTTCGTCTAACAAGTTAGGGCCGCTAGGTTTCCGAAGTCAGTCCGTGTGATACACCACGCAGGGATCCACAGTCTGCTTCACCCCATTTGCGCCACAAGGGTAACCTCTAACAAGCTAGAAAAGGTCCTCATACTGAGCTAAAGCCAGAGCCATATAGCCCTCACAGTTGTACTGTAAGTCCCGGATGTTCGCTTACAGATAAGTCCTTATGGAGAGAAACTAGAGCACCATAAAAACAACCAAATATGCTCTAGCCCTCTTGAGCCATGTTTCTATAAAGCATCTTTTAAACGTTTATTGCATATACCATTAGTCAAGTTACAGATCATGGTTATTTATCTTGAGCACTAGCATAAATACTACCCAATGCAATGTCCCATGGTGTCAAGGTACAAGATACAAAAACTAGGATATCCTTAGTGGTAACAAGGTAGACACATGCACATGAATTAAGTATATTAAAGGTGAATAGGAAACAAGGATAATCCCATGCTATACTTGCCTTAAACACCGATCCTTCGGTAAGCTTTAATCTTCAACGTTCTTCTTCTTCTTGATAACCACGTATATCTCACCGACTGGACTTGATCAATAAATCACCACACACACATCGATACAATCATACACGAAGCAAACAATAGATCTAAATTAGAACAGTACACCAAACATATGAAACAATATGTGAAAAGGTTTTAAAGATGTTCTACGCATTGCTACGAACACACAGACGCGAAAAGCACACTAATCAGAGCTACGGTTGAAAAGATACATCTACCGAAAGATTTGCTCATAGAAGAAAATATAAAACTATTAGTTTCATGTGTTTTATATATATAAGATATTTTATAAATACTATATATGGAATTAAGTCAAATTTAGATTCAAATTATAAAACTAAAGTAAAACAATTCATATTTTATTTACAAAACCCAGTTGCATAATTATTAATCAAGATATGATTTAAACCATAAAATTTCAGACTTAATAATATGGTAAATACTGTCACTAACGCGTAGATCTCGTTGCTATGAATCTAACGCAACTCAAATGAGCTAAAACGGATCTAAAACGTAGAAAATATGATTTAAACAAGATCTACTTTATTAAAGTAATAGATTAAATCTAACATCGAATCTTAAAGATAGAAAACCTAACCAACAGTAACACTAACAGTATAACAAGTTTGTCAAACTCTTCTACACGTTACTACGATCACATAGATATAAAGATCACGAAATTTGGATTTAAAACGTAAAAGTTATGAATTTTCTAAGATTTCCTATAGATAAATAATTACTTTAATATAAACTCAAAAATAAATTATCTCAAACCTACTGTACAGTTCTATCATCATGTAGAGCTCACAAATATGAATCTAACGCAATTTGAATGGATCAAATCGGAGTTAAAACGGATAATTTATAACTAAAACAAACTCAGTGGCAAAACTGTAAATATCAGAAAGCGTATTTTTCATTTACCGAGACGAAATACGTTTTCAACCGATCAAAGCGTACTCTGTGCTTTACGTTTTAGGACTGCGGGTTCTATACTTAAAAATTACAGGGTTTCTTTTGCAAAATCACCAGCGAACCGGTATCTTCTAATTCTAGCCGTTAGATTTAGATCGGACGGTCCAGATCGGATCGGGGAAAACGGGGCGGCGCTCCGGCCGGATTTGACCCCGACGGCGACTTCCCGCGGCGGCGCCATGGCCGGACTTGTGAAAATGACCAAACCGAGCACCAATCGCCAAACCGAAAGTACCAAAAGAAAGAACACATCACCGCGACCTTACCCCGCGCGAGAATGTAGCGGAAGAGCGACCGGAAGGCGACGGCTAACTCGTCAAAGCGGCGGTGGAGATGGAGCTCCGACGGTGACCTCCCCGGAAGGTCAAGGCTAGGTCTTAGCGGCTCAATGAGAAACAGGGAGTCTTGCGGTTCCGTTTTATAGCCCGGAGGCGTCGCTAAGTAAGGAAAGGAGGGAGATACGCGGCGGCTTCGGATCGGAGAAGAAGGAAACGACGGCGTCCGTTTTTGGAAGGCGCCGGAGGAAGAAGAAGGAAAAGTGAAACGGTCACTGACAGGCGGGACCCACCAGTCAGCGACTCAGGCGGAAAACACGGCCGACGCGAGCGCTCGCGCGGTGACGGGCCGTCGGCTGCGGCTTGGGCTCGGCCCAGGAGGAGAATGCGGGCGCGGTGAAGAGAAGCGGGCCGCATGCTAAGCAGGCCGAGGCGGCGGGCTGGACCAAAATCCGAATGAAAATGAATTTCCTTTCTTTTTTCTTTTTCCAATTTTTTTTTTTTTTCAAATTCCTTTTTCAAATGATTTTTAAATCAAATTTGAATTTGAATCAAACCACTCATCTCAAAAATTTAAATGCAACAGCATGAGTGCACAAACATGTTTCTACTCTTATATTTGATTTTAAGTTTATAAAAATTATTCTTATTCTAAATTTTGCATGCTTCACAAAAATAAATATAAAAATCATATTTTTCCTATTTTTCTTCTTTTCAAATTTTTAGGGTGTTACAAATCTGAAGCCAATTGTTGAGATAATGAGTGTTGAGATTGTGACACTGAAAGATGTCAAGTTTGAGTGTCTTCAAGCCATTGCCTGAGTGTTTTTTCAGAATCTGGTCAACTATGCATGTGAAAGCCCATGCTATATCATCTTCTCCACATGCACTTTGTTTCAAACTCAGTGTTTTCTTAGTGAAGATTAGGTTGGGGTAACATCTCCATGCGCTTAGAAACATGTGAGATACAGAAGCAGCACGAGCAGCATCTCGCAATGGCAGTAGGGAATGTACATGGCACCAGATGTCCTGCACATGCATGGAAAGGGATTCAATTTGAACATTAGGATTGCAAGGGAAAGTAGTTTCTTCAATTGAAAACAGAGGACCATACGGAATGCTCTATGATGTTTCCATATAAAAGAGCCAGACAGTGCCTTGAAAACTAAATATTGCCTACTGTGGCGCCTCCAAGACGAGGTTGGTCTTTCTCCTATTCCGCACTCCAACAGGAGGGAAAAAAAACCCAGCAATTAATTGACACTCCAAATAGTTGTGCATTGCCATTTTAAGCAAATTCTTCTGCCTAAGGTACAACGCGTACTTCTGATTTGCATATATAGAATCCAACAAATCTAGTTGCAGTGCAAAATACATGGCATACACTTGTATTTGGTAAATAATGATGTTTTAAGATGTTATATCAGATAAAAAAAGTACTACTAGTTTGCCTCAGTGACTATATTATACTGCCAGTATTCTCACGATAGTTTTATATGGCCACAAGTTCACAATAACTCGGCTGCTGCAATGTTATATAGCGCTGTTTTTAACTGGAGTCCTTGAATATAGTGTTTGAATGTTTGTATTGCGTGTAATTTGCAGATGGAGATACTATGACTGTTGCCAGCATCAACCATCATGCATTTAGCATCCTTCCTACTCTGTACATAAGAGCGTATAGGCTAGACATGGCATGTGCTTAATGTAGGAGCATCCTAGGGGCCAGTTGGACACTGAGGGTCTTGTAAGCATAAGTAGCAGCAGGACACAGGTAACACCACAACAATCACATCAAAAGTTGAACAAGAGACTGCTAGTAAAGGGAGATCCACAGACACAATTACACAAAGCTTGCTCCTTATGAAGATACTAGAAGTCTAAGAATAAAGGAAGATAGCTTTCTACTATAGTTAATAAAAAAAACACAGCAGTGAAATCAATGGAATGCTACTAATTAGTATAAGCATGAAGTCATAGGATACTGCAATCTAGAAATATACGGCCTCATCTTGGTGTGTGGCCTTACAGGTGAAACATGATATCATATATAGTAACAGGGACTGCCAAGAGAGGTTAATCCATGTTATTACAGGTCAGCAGCTCATTATGAAGACACAGGGATATCTATCTATCTATCTATCTATCTATCTATCTATCTATCTATCTATCTATCTATCTATCTATCTATCTATCTATATAACCTATATAGATGGAACCCACTATTATACATTAATAGCTATTTCTCTGCTTTCACGTTGCACCACGTCAATCCCAATTAATATTTATATCCGGTCTCATCAATTATTAATCTCTATAGTTGGTGCGATTTCATAGATAGGAATCCCATATGCCGGCACCAATGTTGGTTGCCCCCTGCTCTCTCCTCATGAAAACCACAGTACCGCACCGCAGCACTAAAACATGGTCATTATTACACACTTTACTAAACCATGTCATTATGATATTATTATCCATGCTTGTCCCCTCCAAATAATAATAATAATAAAACTCGGACTGCGGAGGGTAGACAGCCCCGAGCTATTTTAGCTTAAGGTAGACGTAAATCCCGAAAACCACAGTGGTAGCAAGTAGCGACTCCTGGAGTCCTTTCAGATCTCAGACCGTCTCTACCAGACCTACTTATTTGTTCTGTTTATGGATCAAACACTATTTTCACATATTCGACCTGTTGGGAATCCATGTCGGCATAGGTTCATGCAGCGAAAGGGTGAAAGAAATAGGCGAAGATATCCATGCAAGGTCACTCATGCAGCCACCACATGGGATGAGCTTTGGCAGAAGTACATCCCCGTCGCCTCTCCATACTCAACTGGCCAACTACAGAAATTGATATCCGCTCTCATGTCGGTTAACCTCTCTTTCTCTCTGAATATCGATGCCCATGGATTAATCATGTTTCTTCCTTGCAGGAGTCTCTCAATGGCTTCAAAACTTCAGATCGACAGATCCTACGTAGTTGGAAGTCATGATTTTATTCCAAAGTCCAAACACTGGCTGTTGATTGGCCTCTACTATATCCCTTTTATGTATACTTTCTTTACATACCTACAATGAGTGTAACACAATTCTTTCATGTAAAACGTTATCAAGTTGTAAGCGGATGGGGGTTGGCTTTACTTAAATCTCGGCTAATCTCACAGAAGGCAAGCAACTGCCTGACTGTTCAATCACGGCAACACCAAGTACTGAGCTGGCACAATGCATTGCACCAAAATTTTCAGGATAAAGATGCAATCATTTCTGTTATGATCTATATGGCATGTCAGATGAACAACAAATGTTCAGTATGGAAGTAGTATATATACAAAGTCTATTAATGCATTCTACTTCAGTGTTTTCCACAATCTCATAGAATTCTGTTCAAACTATCCTACGCTCCCGCAGCAAGGTGAGGGGTATTTTTTACCTAGTTTTACAGGGGCAGAGTAGCCTAAGTCAATATTCTGCAGGGACTGACCAAGTAACCAAAGTAATATCTTAGTTGCAATATATATATATAATATATATATATATATATATATATATATATATATATATATATATATATATATATATATATATATATATATATATATATAAGCATACCTCTGGGAGGTTTGGCACTGAATATCTCGGACGTTTACAGCGCTCTTTAGACATGGAAGTGATTGATTCATCTGCAACATGCAAGACATCGTGTTTGTATGGTTACCCTGCGGATAATACAGATACTAGTGCTAACAGAGAAAACAAGGCTCCCGCAAACACATAAGTGCACACGGAGAAGAATCTCGCCGAGGAGTGAGGGGACAGGGTCAGAGGGTAGCTGACAGGAGGAGGCTTACTACAAACTCTGCGACGATGCCGCCGCCGCTCCGGCCGCAGCATCCCCTGATTGATAATATCACCTCTCTCCGGTCCTCCGGATCGTGTCAAGGAAACGAGGGCCGGCTGCCAACCTCTGTTTACTTCCCCGCTCGATCAACTATATACAGTATAGGGCCGTGGTAGGGGGTGGGGATTCGGATCGGAACCGACACGACACCTGCCGGCGGAGAAGAGGAAGAGGAAACGGCTCAAGTCTGATTTCTCTTGGACTCACTTTTAGGGTCTGTTTTCATAGAGCTCCACCAGCTCTAGATTTTATCAAAAAACAGGCTCAGGCTATCCAACATATGCTAACGAAATCATTATGTAATAGATTAGCACGATGATTTGTCGCTACCGGTGGCCACAACAAGACAATGAGAATAAAGTGCATGGCTTTCCTGGGACACTGTGCAGAAGAAAGGAGGAAGGAGGTTTGGGATTTCGTGATTTACGTCTCTTCAATTTAGCAATGCTGGCTAGACGAGCTTGAGCCTAATCATGGCTCCACACTCGTTATGCGGCCATGTGCTCAAAGCCAAATATTTTCAGAACAGTGATCTTTCTGAATGCTAAGGAGGCTCCTGGGATTTTCATATACGTGGAGAAACATATTGCGGGGAATTAAAGCTTTAAAAGATGGATTAATATGGCGAGTCGGCGATGACAATTTGATCAATATCTGGCTTGACCCATGGATACCCCGTGGTATAACAAGAATGCCCATTACCCCGAGGGGGCAGATGTTGATCACCCGTGTTACTGATTTGATAGACCCAACTACGGGTAACTGGGATCATGTACTTGTTAGGGATGTCTTCTGGGAGGAGCATGTGCAACATATACTTGCTATACCGGTACATACGGGAAGGGAGGATGTCATAGCATGACACTTTGATAAGAAAGGGGTATTCTCTGTCAAATCGGCCTATCATAATGTAGGATCCCTGGAGCGCCTAGAGGGAGGTGAATAGGCCTGTAAAAATTTAGCTTGAACAAATGTCAGATTTGACCGTGGCACTGCCGCTCTTACCCTGCGACACTACCGCACCTGCAGAGAAGATAAGCTCACAGTTTAAAAACTATCCAACGAAATTTAGATCGAGTAAATTTTTTAGCTTCCCACAGGGTAATAGGTCACATATCGACAGTCGAAAGTGATGAGAACACCACACACAAGTAGATCAGGTCAAACCCTAGAAATCACAACCACAACAAGTGAAGCAACACAAGCACAAGTGACACAATGATTTATCCCGTGGTTCAGCTTGCCACCAAGGCTTGCCTAACTCAACGTTGTTGAGGTTTGTCACTAAGACTTGCCACTAAGGCTTGAGCTTTTCAACCCAACCTCGTTCTCAAGTCAAGAGACTCAACTCTTGAGGTGAGGGGTGATTCTACTCGCTGCAAGAGATGGTTACAAACCTCCCGAGGCTGCCACAAGCTTGACAAGCTCACCGGGCGACGTTCTAGCCGGCTAGGAGCAAAGCTCCAAGAGTAATAAGCACAACCGTCGGCCAAAACGTGAACCAAATGCTCTTAGACTTTGGGAACCTGTGGATCTCCTCTCTAATCGAGTTTTGAAGCCTTTTCTCTCAAGTTTTGATGGTGAAATCACAAGGAATGCTTGGGAGCTTGAAGAACACCAATAGAGGAGAGAGGAGATGAGCACTTGCTATGTTCTGTCGAAACTGAACCGTTGGGAAGGAGAGTGACGTTGGAGGAGGCAGGAGAAAAGTATAAATACCCCCTACTTTTCAATGGTCACTTAAGTGCTGCAGTGCCGCCCTTAGTGCGGTAGTGCCGGGGTGCGGCACTGCCTCTCTCTAGGTGCGGCACTGCCGCACCCACCAAGATAGCAAAAGGAGAGAATGGTTGAGCTGATTGTCTTGGCAGAGGTGTGAGAATGTTTAGAGTAAAGTTTGAGCACTTGATCACATAATTTTAACCAGATGTTCTATCCCCCTTGATAGTACGACATTCCTATACTCAAATTCAAAATATAAAAGGAATTTAAACCTTCTTTGAGCGCATTGCCATTGATGAAAGTAATTGGGGCTCCTCATCATATAACATCCTCTTACATGAATTCCCTGCTTGTCATCTTAGTAAAGCATATTAGTTCTCTAGTTAGGTGATCATCAACACCAAAACCCACAATATGGCTTGATTGTACTTACAATCTTCCCCTTTTTGGTTATTGATGACAATCCAATTAGAGATTACAAAAGATATAAACTGAAGTACTAAGCTGTTCGAGACATGGGTGTAGAGCCTCTCCCTAAATATGTGAATGGAGAATTGAATTCTCAAATTTGCATAAGAGACCAAGATTCACATTTTAGTGAAGTGAAATAGGGCTCCCCCTACATCCATGCTTTCTGTGGGGTGCTGCACATAGTGTCAAAGATATATAACCGTGATGCATTATGACAGATTATGCACACAAGTGCTTGCTGCTGCAGCTGAGTAAGGCACTACTGCACCTGCTATACCAGCAAGATAGAGAAAAGCCACCACACAGATAGAACAAGTAAAATGGATTTGCAACCTAGCACAAATAGATACCATCTAATTCACACAAATGATATATGTCCATATCCGATACAAATAGAGTCACAAAGTAGCATTAATACATAAATTAGAGTTTTGAATGACTCTCAAACTCTCAACCTAACGACGACTAACACTCATTGGATATGGCATAGAACTCCTGTAGCTGCTCGAAAAGTGGTTGACCCCTCTAATTTTCTCCCTCTTTGGCAACAAGCACCAAAAGCGAGAAAAAAAGAAAGAAGTCAACGAACTCACTCCTCCTAGATATCATCCCAGTCAATGTCATCGCCTCCACCAGCTCTACTAGTACCAGCATCCATGCTAGTACCCCCAGCAGCCCCTGCGCCACCATCGTCGTCGTCGTTGGAGTCGATGCGAGCACGTCCCTGACGGTGAGTAGTGGCGGTGAAGCGAGTAGAACAGGTGGAACGCCTCGGCTCGGTCCTCCATTGGTACCCACTAAGAGTCTCCTGCCAGTTAGCTGAAGGTGCACGGGGTCGCTCCTTAGACTCACTATCATTACCATCATCATCATCGGACTCGGTGTCTGAGAAGCTCAGAAGGTCGAACTGTGGAGGTGGAGGAATAGGTGAAAGAGGTGGAAGGTGATCTCCTCGCTGCTGTCTCTGCTCTAACTGAGTCTCATACGCACGCTCTGTAGCATAGGTGCACTTTCCAAAGATGGCCTTCATCCAAGATCCAAGCTTCTTCCACTTACCATTCCTGTGGGACCTAGAGCGGGAAGCCTCGGGTATATCCTCATGAGCATAAGAGCTCCCGTTGCCTGAGTAACTGCTGCTACTGGCTGGGTCTTCTTTATCTTTTAGAAGGTGTGCATCCCATCCTTTGGAAATCGAAGTCCTATGACCCTCTCAATCATAAACATTAGATAGGGAGCATAGGGCAGCCCCCCTCCTCCCATCCTCCATAGCAAGCCTTAGCTCATGCCAAATAAACTGAGGGACATTGAACTTATCGCCACCTAGAGCAAAGCGAGCTAGCACGCTCCTCACATATCCATTAATTTCCGAGGCTGCTCCATCCTTGGGATTGATAGTGCTCCGAATGAGATTATTCAGAATGTAGTAGTAGCTGTACAAAACACTTCTCTTACCATCTACAATCCGGCTGTCCCTCCATATATACCTGATGTCTCTGATCTCAGCTCTAGGCTCATCATGGATATGAGAATAGGTCTGATACTCCTCTCCAAAACCCAAGATCCGACAGTAGGTAGTGTAGTCAACACGATAGTGTCGACCATATGTCATCCAATGGATGTCATCAGTGGACTGGTCATAGAAATATGTAGCATGAAACTGAGCGAGCACCTCCTCATTCTAGTGGTACTGGAATCTTATGATGTCTGACAACTAAAATCTATCACAAATCTTGATGACTTTGTCAAATTCTGCCTCTTCTTTGTCCTATAGCTCATCCCAGTCAACATACTGCATTTTGACAATTTTGCTCTTTCTAGCACCAAGAATAGCAGAGGCATAGAAGTTGGAATGAAACTCATTCCAAAACATGTAGTCAATGCCCAAATCCTTATGCACTGCATAGGGATTGAGCCCTCTTGCCTCTTCTACCAACTTCCAGCTCTTGGAATAGTTGACAACAGCATGCAGGCGGGTGTCATCTGGAGGTCTCATGATCATCTCACCCTCGAAATCTCTGATGTAGCTGATGTCAAACTTAGTGATGTGCAGAGGGGTGTCAGGAATGACATTTGTGGTGTGACCAAGCATCTCCAGCCTTTCTTCATCCTTGATGTATTGATCACGCCTCCCCCTATCACCACGACCATGAGGTGCTGTACCACTGCCGCCTGCTGTAGTAGACCTGCCACGACCACGGTGAGGCATGTCCTTCTCTGCAATCTTCCTCTTTCCTCGGTCTCTGGGCTCCATCTATGCATAGTCATAGATCCAAATGAGACTGTACAAATGGGGAGTAGAAAAACATGTGGAAAGTAATCTAAATAAATGAGATGAGTCAAATCTTGAGTGAGGAAAGCACCCTGAACCACTACTGGTCAGAGAGTGCGGCACCGCCGCACCTAGTGCTTCACCTCCCTCATGATTTGTCTCTTCTCATCCACTCAGATCACATCCCATACATTTTCCTAAGCCACTATACAATCTCAGAAAGAAGTAGACCTAAACAAGTATGGAGTTTGCTACATAGATAGGTAAAGCATCTACACAATCAGTATAAAGATTTATCTGATGTCCAAAATCAATCACAATGAGAAGCTATGAAGAGAATGTCAACTCAAACTGCAGAAAGATACTGCAGAGTGCGACACTACCGCTTTCAGTGTGACACTGCCGCATACGCGGGTAGCATTCCACTCATAAATCCTCATTGTGACTAATTTCAATCATCAAATCCACATCTACCTTAACCATGCAACTGCCAGAAACCTGAATCTAATAGAAAATGAACTCCATTGCATAGATTGGGAAGGTTAGGGTTATACCTTGACTCCAAATCGTGGATTGAGGAGGAAAGGGGTGAATGCAGGCCATGATGAGGACAGGGCCCGATCTTCCGATAGGTATGATAGCATCGATTGGTGGAGACTCGACGTTCACGATCTAGGCTTCGAACCAAGACTGATTCAGACCCCCGCAACTGTTACACCACATCTCCGTTGGTTATCAACCACGCGAATGCGATTGACCTCTCCAAGAAGGCTTTCCTGCAAGCGAATCGAGAACACGAGCAAGACACAGGTAAAACGCAATCTAAAATTATAAATAAATATAAGGCTCTAAATATAATGAAAAAGTTCAAGTCTTTATTCGAATGGACTTATCGCCACAGGCGAACAAGATCAAGAACAGGGGCCCTGGTTCATAGCAAGCGGCCTTGTCGGCACAATTGCAGCAAAATGATGTTTGTTTCACAAGGAAATCAAGAACTAAACAAAACCCAACCCTATTGTAGGCGGCTACTACTGATTATATAGCCTAAGGGACGTCCAAGGACCCCTATTCGCGTCTCTGGGGAGCGCCGACACGTTACAAGGTCTAAACGGCCCAAAAGACGGCGACACAATGCCTTGATAGATTCTGGATGCTGACTTATTTCGATGATTTCCGTTGATTCTGAATGGCTTTTGATGTGGGACCACATGGGTTGGCTTCCTTATCAAATAAGCTTTCCATCCATATATGGATCGTCGAAAACGGAGTCCATATGCGGCCTGGGCGTCCGTTTTACTACACACTGCTCCTAGAGCTTGAGATGGACTCGAACTTGACTTGGATTGGGCCTCCAACTTGGCTTGGATTCCCTTGCTCACCTCCTAAGGTGGTGGACAAGGAGGAGGATGTCCTTGAGCATCTCTTAGGTGTTCTCCATCTTCTTGGGGCGTGCTCCAACTTGGACCTGGGTCCCAAGTGTGAATAACAAGCCCATGACGACGTTGTAGCACCCGACCGAAACAACGGTAGAATGTCATGATGATTTAAAGACCTTGCCGACGTGATATTGAGGTGGGACTAGATCTATTTTAAATCTTATCAAATAAGATTTCCATCAAGTCCTTATGGACTTCAATCGCACTACGCATGAACGAGTTATGACCTTCACAATGAAGCACTGTTGGGCTGCCAACAACCTAGATGTTCAACTTTGATGAACTTGCACTTTGAAACACATTTGCAACTACAATCAAATAATGGCATGGACATGTGGAACTAAGTGAATTGTACCAAAAATCATTATACAAATGTAGGAACGAGCTCACCTTATAACCAAAGGTCGTATCCGATGGTGTCATGTCCTCATCATCCTCCCCTTCTTGACAACAAACCGTTCTCGGTTTGAGCTTTGTTGGAGCGCAGGTTGTAGGTAGTAGCCAACCTTGCTCCCCTTCTTGAAATTCAACCTATTTTTTTAAAACAAAACTTGGGGATCTTGACATAACATAATTATATCTATTGCAGCCCTCAGATTGATCATATTGTTGCACAACAAAAAGAGACTTCATATTTGAACAAATATAAACTCGATGCACCATATACTCTCCTTTATAATTATATTTGCCAATAAAGTGATATGCACATCTAGACATCCATGGTAATTCAGCACACAAAAATTTCTTCCTCAAATTACTTAGAGCACACAAAGTATCAAACTCAATATAACCCAAAGTATTTAAAGAAGACAATAATTTTAGCTCATCTCTTTTAGTAGCAATTGAAAGCAAATGTTTATTTTCAACACAAGTATTTGATTCTAACACACATAAAGCATGATCATCCGTTAATGGTTGCATAGGTATAGCATAAGTTTTTATCATGTGAGTCATCTTTATCACAAGGAACATCAAGCAAATCATCTTATGACAAAGGTAAAACAAGCGAATGTTCCACTAAAATTTGCTCTATCATAGCATGATCAGTGGAAAATTTTAGCATATCAAGAGAACTATCACCTTGTGTGGTTTAACATTATGAGAATTATCTTTGCTCTCATTGTCATTAGGAGTAATAGGTGATGGTTCTGAATTTTCATATGAGGCTATGAACACCTCATCTCTTTTGTATATTATCCTGTAAAAGGTTAGGCACAGCAGGAGGAACAACAAGAGACTGTTCTAGTTGATGGACCTCATCATTTGAATTAATTATAAGAAATAGATTAACAAATTTTCTCTCATAAGAATTTTCATGTCATTCCATGTGTGAGGTTTATCTAAAAAACTTAAAGACTCCCACCATGTTGATGCATCATGTCTCAAAACACTAGTTGCATTTTTAATCTTTCTCCGTTCACACATACGACATCGTGCAAAAATATTATCTATTTTACTTTCCCACTCAATGTACTCATCAGCACCAATACCATCATAAGTAGGCGGGGAAGAAAGAATAGATTGACCTGCGGGAGGGGGTGTAGCAGCAATAGTGTGCATCTCATGCGTCATTGATGTTTCATATCGGTGAGTGTCGTAACGTGTCATTGTTAACATCAAACAAGAAAACACACAAGTATGTATTTTCCTATCAGCTAATATAGGATGTGGTCAAGGAGTAAGGTCACACACTCTCAAACGTTTAACCACGGTCTTACAAGTGTTCTTACCAAAGCAACAGGCCGTGCAATCGGTCGGTGACTGTGATACCGTTGTAGCTTGTGTGTAACAGTTGCAAGGCAAACCTGTGCTTGGTTAGAAGAAAGTGGAGCTTGGACAGACTTAAAATATAGTAGGAAGGAATAGCAATAATTTAAATCAATTGCAAGATTGAAAAGTAGTCCCAAGCTAGTCTATGTTGCCGGCCTAAACTTGTCCGAGACCTAGTTCAAGCAAGCAATGATACAACTCAGCACAAGGACATGAAAGGATGGATGCACTTCTGAATTTTTTTCACTTTTTTTTCTTACTTTTTTCTTTCTTTTTCTTTTCTTTTTTAAGGTGCGGCTCTTTATTTTTTTTTGCACCACTTTGCTTTTGACCCTTTCCTTTTTTTTTAACTCAAAAAAAGTGCTGCAAAAATAATTGTAAACAAAGAGAACAAGCTGCACTGAGTATGAGCAGCAGGTAGGCTGACAGGAACCTTTTCCTTTTCGATCGGCACAAGGAAAACCGAAAGAGATGCCTGACAAGGATCACGGTTCACAACTAACCAGCAATAGAAAATCTTATGCGCATAATATTTCCAAAGGTGTCTATTACAGCCAATTAATACTTTCCTTTCTTTCCAACTGTGCGCCAGCTACAACCCTGGAGATAAGATATCTTTTTTTATACGTGGAAACAAGATCAAGATAATGACTTATACTATATATATCTCTCTCGACTTGACTTATTTTTATTCCTCAATTTGCTCACGAAACAGCCAAGGGAAGCAAAGCTTCGGCTAAAAGGACCAAACTATCTCCAAACTGGAAGACACACGTTGGCGCACAAGAACACCAGTTCAGCCTAATAGGAAAAAAAAAGACTAGACACGACGAACACAAGACACGGCGAGGGACGACCGTTCAAGAAAGCAAACTGAAATTAAAAATATTGCAACGACACAAAAGGGCTGTAGGATAGGGAATATGTGGTGGTGTTTTTTTTAGCTTTTTATGGACTATAGGTAAAGCAAAATCAGATTCAATCTACAGGGGAAAAATAGATATATACCTAATGGGCAACAAGGGCGCTGATACCACTTGATGAGGACAAGGCCTGATCTTTTGATAGGTATGATAGCATCGATTGGTGGAGACTTGACGTTCACGATCTAGGCTTCAAACCAAGACTGATTCGGACCCCGCAACCGTTATACCACAGCTCCGTTGGTTATCAACCATGCAAACGCGATTGACCTCGCCGAGAAGGCTTTCCTGCAAGCGAATCGAGAACACGAGCAAGAACAGGTAAAACGCAATCTGAAATTGCAAATAAATATAAGGCTCTGAATATAATGAAAAAAGTTTAAATCTTTATTTGAACGGACTTATCACCACAGACGAACAAGATCAAAAACAGGGGTCCTGGTTCACAGCAAGCGGCCTTGTCGGCACAGTTGCAGCAAAACAATGTTTGTTTCACAAGGAAATCAAGAACTAAACAAAACCCAACCATAATGTAGGCGGCAGCTACTGATTATATAGCCTAAGGGGTGTCCAAGGACCCCCTATTCGCATCCCTGGGGAGCGCTAACACGTTACAAGACCCAAACGGCCCAAAAGACGGCGACACAGCGCCCTGATAGATTCTGGACGCTGAATTGTTTTGACAATTCCTGTTGATTCCGAATAGCTTTGGATGTGGGACCAGTTGGGTTGACTTCCTTATCAAATAACCTTTCCATCCATATGTGGGTCGTTGAAAACGGAGTCCATATACGGCCTAGGCGTCCGTTTTACTACACGCTGCTCCTGGAGCCCGAGATGGACTCGAACTTGACTTAGATTGGGCCTCCAACTTGGCTTGGATGCCCTTGCTCACCTCCTAAGGTGGTGGCCAAGGAGGAGGACATCCTTGAGCATCTTTTAGGTGTTCTCCATCTTCTTGGGGCATGCTCCAACTTGGGCATGAGTCCCAAGTGTGAATAACAAGCCCATGACGACGTTGTAGCACCCAACCAAAACAGCAGCAGAATGTCATGATGATTTGAAGACCTTACCGATGTGATATTGAGGTGGGACTAGATCTATTTGAAAGCTTCCATCAAGTCCTCATGGACTTCAATCGCACTCCGCATGAACGAGTTATGACCTTTGCAATGAAGCACTGTTGAGCTGCCAACAACCTGGATGTTCAACTTTGATGAACTTGTACTTTGAAACACATTTGCACCTACAATCAAGTAATGGCATGGACATGTGGAACTAAGTGAATTATACCAAAAATCATTATGCAAATGTAGGAACGAGCTCACCTTATAACCAAAGGTCGTATCCGATGGTGTCATGTCCTCATCAGGCCGGCCAAGGACTGCAGCGGCTGCTGGCGACGCAGGAGAGAGACACCAGCAGGCGCAACACTGCTAGAGGTGGCAGTGTGCGGCAGGGGGTGACGGCGTCGGCACGAGCACAGAGGGAGAGAGCGTGTGGGCGTTGGGTGGCATTAGGGAAAGAGAGATAGAGGCTGCGGGCCTAGGGATATGAAGGAGAAGTAAATGGGTGCCGCAGAGGACTTGCTATTGGGCTGAATCCGTTGAGGATTCAAAGTGCGGCACTGACGCACCCCCCAGACAGCACAGATTTAGCTATAACTTATACAACTCTCTCTATATAGGATATGGACACATATCACCTATAAATCATGACCAGAGACAATTAAACAATACAGACCATGATCATGACTCATAGGTCGCTTTTTATGAAATCGATTTTGAAGCACGATATGAACTTTTTCAAATCTTTTGCCTAGATTTTAGTTGATCAATCAGAGGCATGCTATATTTCAAACCATGTTACGAGAATCAAGTATATTTAGCTCACTACGCAAAGCACAAAACCTTGACTCATCGAGGGGCTTTGTGAAGATATCGGCTAGTTGTTTTTCGGTGCTCACATGGCGAATTTCAATATCTCCTTTGGCTTTGTGGTCTCTCAAGAAGTGATGTCAGACGTTTATGTTCTTAGTTCTTGAGTGACTTACGGGATTGTTTGCAAGCTTTATGGCGCTTTTATTATCACATAATAATGGGATTTTGGTAAAGCGACATCCAAAATCACGAAGGGTTTGCCTCATCCAAAGTAGTTGAGCACAACATGCACCAGCTGTAACATACTCAGCCTCGGCAGTGGAAAGGGCTACACAATTTTGCTTTTTAGAACTCCAAGACACTAGGGACCGTCCAAGGAACTGACATGTCCCTGAAGTGTTTTTTCGATCTACTTTGCAACCGGCATAATCTGAATCCGAATACCCAAGTAGATCAAACTTAGAGCCCTTAGGATATCACAAGCCAAGGTTAGAAGTGTGTACTAGATATCTTAAGATTCTTTTAATGGCCACCAAGTGACACTCTTTTGGGTTATCTTGAAATCTAGCACACATACACACACTAAGCATAATATCAGGCCTAGATACGCACAAATAAAGTAGAGAGCCGATCATGAAATGATATACCTTGGTATCGACGGCTTTCCCTTTCTCATTAAGATTAAGATATCCATTGGTTGGCATGGGAGTGTTGATAGGCTTTGCATTCGCCATGTCATACTTCTTTAGCATATCATGGGTATACTTCGTTTGGCCAATAAAAGTCCCTTCCTTCAATTGCTTGATTTGAAAACCGAGGAAGAACTTCAATTCACCCATCATAGACATCTCAAATCTCTTGGTCATGATCCTACTAATCTCCTCACAAAAATCATTGTTAGTACTACCAAATATTATGTCATCGACATATATTTGGCACGTAAATATGTCTTTATTGACTTTGCGAGTGAAAAGGGTAGGATCAACTTTGCCTATTTCAAATCCTTTCTTGAGCAAGAATTCCTTAAGGCATTCATACCATGCTCTTGGTGCTTGCTTAAGCCCATAGAGCGCCTTTTGGAGTTTGTAGACGTGGTTGCGGAACTTGGGATCTTCAAAACCTGGTGGTTGCTCAACATAGACAAGTTCTTGTATGGGGCCATTGAGAAATGCACTCTTGACATCCATTTGTTATAGCTTGAAGTCATGATGAGTAGCAAAGGCTAAAAGCATTTGAATTGCTTCAAGTCTTTCCACCGATGCATATGTTTCTTCAAAGTCTAAGCCCTATACTTGAGTGAAATCTTGAGCAACCAATCTTGCCTTGTTTCTTGTCACCATACCATTCTCATCTTGCTTGTTGCGGAAGACCCACTTGGTGCCAATCACACTTCATCTTGGGTCTTTCCACCAATGTCCACACTTGATTTCTCTCAAAATTGTTCAACTCTTCTTGCATAGCCATCACCTAATCTTCATCCTCAAGTGCCTTCTCCACCTTGACTAGTTCCACAGGAGAGACGAAAGAGTAATATTGACAAAAGTTTGCTAAATGTGAACATGTCAATACCCCTTTTCAAAGACTCCCTAGAATGTTGTTGGTGGGATGATCTCTTTAAATGGTTTGCTTGTCTTGGGTGCTCAATGGCTTCTTGATTATCTTCTAGATCTTCAACATCATCTTCTTCAAATATTGGTTGCAGGTTCTGTCCTTGAATTGGAGTCGAACTTGTTGCTGCTTCAGGAGGCGGTGTGGCACTACTGCTCCTAGGTGCAGCACTGTCGCCCTGCTGGACTGCAGCAGGAGTCTGCTCCCCCTCAGCATCAGATATGTCAGTGGAAATTTCTTCATCAGCAGCTAGGGGACCCACCAGATGAGTGGCTTCATCTTCTTGTGGCCTTATATCGCCGATATCCAATTGCTTGATTGCTTCACATGGTGGATCCTCCTTTCCTACAATACTTGCATCAACTTGCTCTACTTGAGAGCCATTATATTCATCAAATGTCACGTCTATCGCTATTTCAACTCTACCGGAGGTTTTGTTGGAAACACGATAGGCATGCTCATTTGATCCATAACCAAGAAGAAAACCTTCATCAACTTTAGGTGCGAACTTAGAGTTTTTGGGTCTCTTGTTAAGTATGAAACATTTGCACCCAAACACTCTAAAGTAAGACACCTTTGGTTTGTTACTGGTTAGAAGCTCATATGACGTTTTCTTTAACTTCTTGTGTAGGTAGAGACGGTTGATGGCATGACAAGCGATGTTGACGGCTTCACACCAAAATAAATCCGAAGTCTTGTACTCATCTAGCATTTTCCTTGCCATATCAATGAGTGTCTGGTTCTTCCTCTCTACTACACCATTTTGTTGAGGGGTGTATGGAGTTGAAAACTCATGCTTGATGCCCTCTTCATCAAGAAACTCCTCAACTTAGGTGTTCTTGAATTTGGTCCCATTGTCGCTTCTCATTTTCTTGATGGGGAGGCCGAACTCCTTTTGAGCTCTTCTAACAAATGTCTTCACTTTGTCTCTAACTTGACACTTATCAAACAAGAAAAATATCTAAGTGTAACGAGAATAGTCATCAACAATAACAAGACTATATTTGTTACCCCTGATACTTAGGTAGGTGACCGGTCCAAAGAGATCCATATGGATGAGCTCCAGTGGTTGAGTGGTGGTCATGATGCTCTTTGGTGGGTGAGGTACGACAACTTGCTTTTCGGCTTGACAAGCACTACATATCCTATCTTTCTCAAAGTGAAAATTTGTTAGTCCAAGAATGTGTTTGTCTTTTTGAAGTTTGGCCAAGTTCCTCGTCCCAACATGAGCTAGCTGGCGATGCCATAGCCAACCCATGCTAGATTTTGCCACTAAATAAGTCTCAAGATTAGCTTTCCCTTTATTAAAATTAACTAGGTAGAGCTTATTCTTTAATTGACCTATAAAGACAATAGAGGAATCCTCCCTTCTAAAGACTTCCATACTCTTATCCGTAAAGAGACAATTGTAGCCCATTTCACAAAGTTGAGAAATGGACAACAAATTATAACTTAACAAATTAACATGTAAGACATTTGTAATTGAATGCTCAAGGGTTATAGCAACTTTACCGAGACCAAGCACATCCCCCCCTAGAATTGTCTCCAAAAATAATATTTTTCATTTGAGTCCAACTTTAGGGAATATGATTAGAACATACTCCTTTCTCCGGTCATATGATTTGTACATCCACTGTCAAGCACCCAACTTGATCCACCGAAGGAGTATGCCTACAAAACAAGTTTAGTTGCTAGATTTAGGTCCCCAACTAGACTTGGGGCCTTGCATGTTAGTCACAAGAATCTTAGAAACCCAAATAGAAGCATTCTTATAGATGTTGGTCTCCTTGCCAACATACTTAGCAACAACTTTACCACTGTTGTTGCACTTTAGGACAAAGCAAGATAACAAGCTTTGCCAGGGTGCATGGGCCTTTGGTTGATAAGCATACTTGTTTGGGTTTACCCATATTGATTCCTTTGGCTTCTGCTAAACCTGTTTCTGCTGGGACACCTTCTTCTTGGGCTTAGTCTGATCAGGAACAAAATTGGTGGCCTTCCCATTTTTGCGAGGAATGGCACTACCGCCCTTTATCGTGGCACTACCGCTGTCTGTGCAGGCCGATCTATACCAATTTTGCCCTTTCTCTCAAATTTGACACACTCATAGCCATTTATGATCTTTCTTCCATTTGTTTTGGCTCCTGTAGTGTGTCTAAGCCCATGCTTGATTGAGGGATGTCTCCCTTGCTTGAATTGAGGCACTTTTGACTTATTTTCCTTCTTGTCACTAGCTTGAGCCTTACCACTCAAGCAACCCTTGATAATGATCTCATTGAGCCTAGCAATCTCCTTTCTCATTGCCTCCATATTTGGAAGGTTAGTGGAATAAACATTCAAATCAAGATTATAACATTTTCCATAACCTTAACTAGTGGAGGAAGTAGAGGCATCCTTTGCCTTAGAAGGATGTGAGTTGCTATCCCAAAGAACATTATATTGCAACTCAAGCTCTTTGTGCTTTTCATCTAAGTCACAATACCTTTTCTTGAGAGCAATATTTTCTTTCTTTGTGATAGCATGGTCTCCTTGCTCATTGGCCAAGGCCTTTCACAAGGATTCCACCTCACTTCTCTCTAATGCAAGAGCTTCCTTGCTAGCAATATAGAGATCCTCTTGTTGAATAAGTGGTTCTTCTCTAGATTCTAGCTCGGCTTGAACACTCTCTAAGTCCTCCATTAATTTAGTGATGAATAATTTAGTCTTAGGATCCAAATTTTTAGTTATTTGATCAATTTCTTCATCACTAGATTTGTCATCACTAGAGCTATCACTAAGATCGCTACTAGAGATATCACTAGGAGGTGGAGGAGGAGGAGCTTTGGCTTTAGATTTTGATTGTGCCTTCTTGCCCTTTGCCATGAGACAAATATGAGGGAAGTAGTAGTCATCATTGGGCATGTTGGTGAAGAGCTTTGGTGGAGAAGATGACCTGTTGATATTAATTATTGCAACTTTCTCATCTTCTTCACTTGAGCTTTCAATGGTTGAGTCCCACTCATGCCCAATGTGTGCCTCTCCCAAATTTTTCTTGCCCCTCTTATGGTCGGCCTTGTCCTTATTCCTCTCTTTCTTGTGTTTGTGATCCTTGACCTCATATGGGCACTTGGCAATGAAGTGATCGGTGCTCTCACAATTGTAGCATGTCCTCTTCTTCTTGTTGGGAAACTTTCTCTTCGCTACCTTGTACCCTTGCTTCTTCAACCCTTTATGGTACCTTCTAATAAAGAGAGCAACATCATCCACTTTGTCATATTGATCATCACAATTTTCACTCTCACTTGAAGATGATGTGGTCTCTACCACTTCTTGAACTTGCTTGGGTGCCTTGGGCTTGCCAGTTGAAGCTTGCTTGTTGGTCTTGGACTTACTAGTAGAGCCTTGCTTGCTTGATTTGTTGGCCTTGAGGGCTACGTCTTTGTTGATCTTGATGCCTTCTAGCTTTGCTTGCAACTCACCAAGCTTCTTTCTCTCATTTGCTTCTTCTCTTTGTGTGTCAAAGGTCAAGATTCTTTCAAGTACATCATTTGGAGTAAAGTACTCAAGCTTCTTCTTATCTCTAATTAGAGTGACCATGGTCTCATTTCTTGGTGAATAGGCTTCCAACATAATCTTGACAACTTTGTAATCATCTAGCTCATCACAACCATAGCCTCTAATCTTGCCCACCGTGGTCATCAACCTATCAAACATCTCTTGTGGCCCTTCTCCATCCAAGATAACAAACCGATTGAGCTTAGACATCAACAAATCAATTCTTGTCTTTCTAACCTTGTCAACCCCTTCATGTGTAAGATGCAAGGTGTCCTAAATTTCCTTGGCAACATCCACACCAATCACTCTATTGTTCTCATCACCATTCAAGGCACTAAGTAGCACACTAGTGGCTTGACCATTGAGATGGATGATCCTTATTTCTTCCATGGTTGGATTCTTGGAGTCAACAGGTGGCTCAAATCCATTGCACATAACCTCCCAAATGTCGAGATGAAGACCTATAAGATAGGCTCTCATCAAGTGCTTCCAATTGGCAAAGTTAGTCCCATCGAAATGAGATAACTTGCCTGTGGGCACATTGATGAAAGACTTGCAATCATGGTTAGTCGTATACATAGCGAAATAGTTAAAGGATACGGTGGCATATTTATTGTTTTGTTACTCTTGCCTTTTCCTTTATTGTCCCTCTTGCTATAAACTTGGTAGGACTCATCATCGTCACCATCTTTGGAGCTACTAGATAGCTCACTTGAGGATGTGTTGGAAGCTTTGACCTCTTTTTCTTTCTTCTTTCTAGCTTCCCTTCTCTTTCTTCTTTCTTCTCTCTTGAGCCTTCGAGCTTATTTTCTTGCTTTCTTTTCATCTAGCCGCTGCTTCTTCTTCTTCTTTTCTCTTGCTTCTCTTTTGAGTTTTCTTGCTTCTCTTCTCTTCTCTTCTTCAATGAGAGCTCTTTCGGCATCAATGGCCTCAAGATGTGGGAGCATGGAAACACTCGCTATCGACACGCTTAGCTCACTGATGCCGGTTGTCACATCCCAAAATTTCTAATTTTAGGTTGTGCATAGGAAACACTAAATAAAATAAATGTTTTAATATTCGGATAAAATTTCCTAAGTTTAGTTTATTATAGCATCAATTAGTTATAAAAAATGAAAAAAATAATAAGAATCTTTAAATTTTTCTAAACTAATTTGATGGGCTATTGTTTGATGTGATGTTTGCTCGTTAACTCTTGTGTGTTAAGAGCGAACAAAGTCTTTCAAAATGCGTTTAGTGGATCGATCTTTCTTCTCCAGCACGTCTTTTTTTTTCTGCAGTCAATATTCCTTGTTTCTCATCTTAAATTCTCGTTGGGAGTTTCCTAAAATCTTTTCTTTATAACATAAATTATTCCTTTCAGTTCCTCATGTGTCAATCGATCTCAGTGAACTCTTCGGGAATTGTTCTGGCTTTTTCTAGAGCTAGTTCACGCTTTTCTGCGAGTGTTATCTAATTTTTAGATGCTCCAAAATATCTTTTCATGTGCTCCAAATACTTTATCTAGGTTCCTCATGTTCCATAATGTCTCTGAGAATTTTTCCTAAATTTTTAGAGCTTTCGGAGTATTTTTCATGGCTTAAATAATAATTTTAGACTTTTCTAGAATTATTTTATCCATGAAATTAATTAATTCTGAAAATAAATAAATATCTCATTTTTCCCAATGCTCAAAGCCCATATGCAATAATCTTAATAAATCTCAAAGGCCCATACATTTATTTACTAATGGGCTTTAATAATTAATTAGGCCTATTAGTAAAGATGAAGGGTGCAACATCAATTAGTACCGTATCGCTAGTTGACGTGGAGTAGAAAGTTTTCCTTCCTATATATACGTACCTACCCTTTGGGTAAAAGCACACCAAAACTACCGTGGAGGAGCCTCTAGTTTGGGAAATCTCTCGTGTAGTAAATTAGATATTTTTTCTCCTTCTCGTGTCGCCCCTAGGCCAAGGCCCTTCAGATGGATGGAGGTAGAAGATGAAGTATTTGCGGTTCTGCCACTGGTTCATAATATCTTTGTTGTTTCTTTGTTTTAATTCTGTTTTACTCCGTTTTAGTTGTGTTAGTTTCGTATAGTTGCGCTGTACGTAGTAGTGCTGATGTATATCGTGTCACCTAATTATTAATTTATTGATTTACTTGTAATATTTATTTAATACATTTTTAATTAAAAGCAACCTAGTGTAGTAACTTGTTCTTATGATTTTACGATCATACCAACTGAAGCTACATGCTATCGGCGTAGACGTGTTACATGCTAGTCATATATAAATTAAATATTAATTTAATTGACATGCAATTAGTTCTATGATTAAAAACAATCTAGGTTTGTAAATCCGTTCTTGTTGCGACAGTTTCATAGCATCGCGCTCTATACAGTAGCGATAGTTTTTGTGATGTTACTCAAGTATGAATTTATCTATTTAAATGCAACTTGATTAATATTTATTTAACAGCTTTCTAACTAAAAGCAACATAGGGGTATAATTTTGTTCTGATTGCTTTATGACTATGCTGGCGTAAGAGACACATTAGCAACGTTGTTTACCATGTCACGTTATGTGTTTACAAATTAAATTATGTTTATTTGATTAATGTTTATGTCATGCTCTTTTAAATTAGAAGCGACTTTGGTTCATACATAGAACATTCTTAAATAAATGTTAACTTGATTAATATTAACTTAAATGTTTCTTAATCATAATTAGTTTAGTTAAACATGAAGCATGTAGTTAATTTAACTAATATTTATCTACTGTCTTTTCAAATTAAAAATAACTTTGGTTTATAATTTGTCTTTTATAAATAATCAAATGCTATTATGATTAATAAGAACTTAAGTGTTTCTTAAATATAACTTGTTTAGTTTATGCAAGAAACATATAATGATTCGATTAGCTGTTATCACCTTCTTTATGCTTTCTAATTTATAAATATTTAAATGACTTAAACACTAAATAATTATTTATAAATAAAATATGAATAAGGTTAACTTCATCTTTTATAATTCAATGTAAATTGGTTAATTCAACTTTAGGATAATTCTCTAGAAGTCTATCACCTTACTTCATTAACTAAAATAGATCAAGTGTATAGTTTGTCTTCTTTAGTAATATTGTCAATCTCGATAGACGTGTCCTCTGTAACGATAGCTCCGTCCTTAGTCGTTCTTGCGTTCTCGTAACCGTAGCAACAAGCCATGACGTTTAGTGCGCTTCCTTTTAAAGTGTCTCCATTGTATGATGTTGTTCTTAGTTGTGTTTGTTGTTTGTCCACTATGCTTGGTTGCTACGAGTAGAGCTGTGATCCGCGAGTGCTGAAGACCAGGAGCTAAGGAGCGATAGTCAAAGCAGAAGCTAGAGATCAAAAGATAGCAGTTGAAGGGTCTGAGCAGCTAGACTATGGAAAAAGGCAAGTATAGCATGGGATTATCCTTGTTGTCCTATTCATCATAAATAATTAAATTCATTATACATGTATTCCCTTGTTAAGGATGACTTAGTTTTGATCCATTACCTTGGCACCCATGATATTGCATTGAGTAGTTTTGCTAGCGCTGAACATAAACTATGATCTTATAATATGATTAATAGAATATGCAACAATACTAAAAGATAATATTTTGATTACTGTTTAAAGAGGGCTAGAGCATGATGCTGTTTTTATGGTGCTCTAGTTTCTCTCCATAAGGACTCATCTGTAAGCGAACATCCGGGACTTACAGTACAACTGTGAGGGCTATATGGCTCTGGCTTTAGTCAAGTATGAGGACCTTTTCTAGCTTGTTAGTGGTAACCTTCATGGCGTAAGAACGGCTTGACAAATTGGGTATAGTGCGGCCTCTATCCTTATGTGTATATGCTGCGCGTCATTATGCCATTGGGAAGGGGGGCTCTACATCTGTTTGCCGAGTGAATCTAATGGCCCTAACTTGTTAGACGAACCTTTGAAAGACTTCATAGTGAACCCTGCCGACCTTCCTTGGTAGTGGGTCAAGAGGTTGATCACCTCGGACGAAAGGGTAAATCACGACTCACAGTGAAAGTGTACAACCTCTGCAAAGTGTAAAACTATTATAATAGCCGTACTCACGGTCACAAGTGGCCTTGGACCCTTACAGAATAAATGATGAACACTGATGATAATGTTAATACTGATGATGTTGATGCTCACTAATAATTATTGTATCTTGCTATACATTATTCTCGTTTACATGATCATGAGGTTATTTGGGCTTATGGTAAACTTGTTGCTACTCAATTGCTAAAAAGATGACTCCCTAAAAGCTATCGCAGTAAACCTGTGTCAAATCTTTTGAGCTTCATGAACCCCATGTTATATTTGTTGAGTTCGACATAAACTCACTCTTGCTATTTCCTTACACTCCAGTGTGTAGTAAGGTGTTGCTTAGAAGAAGAATAAAGGTGTAGTGGAGTTTCCAGAAGTCTATAAGAAGTGCTTGGTATATGGAGGCACCAGTCAGCCGTCCCTGAGAAGAATGGAACCTGAAGTTTAGTCACCGTTCCGCGATACTCTGATGTAAGCGTTAATATGGCTATGTATACGTTATATAATAACATTGTTTCTGATATTTTTTCATTCTGACATATGTGTGGACTTCTTGGGCACACATATGATTAGCCTAGTTTTGTTCTTTAGAAAACCGGGTGTGATACTGGTGTCATGTAGCTCAACTCGCTCCGGATTGACATCCACCGGCTTCATGCCGCTAGTTCCTCCTCTGGGCTCCATACCTCATGCGGTGAAGCGCATACAAGGTAAACCTACTCTGATACCACTTGTAGGATCCCTAGAGCAGTGAATAGGCCTATAAAAATTTAGCTTGAACAAATGTCAGATTTGATCGCGACACTGCCGCTCTGACCCAGCAGCACTGCCGCACTGTGACACTACCACACCAGAGAGTGACATTGCCGAACCTGTAGAGAAGATCAGCTCACAGTTCAAAAACTATCCAACAAAATTTAGATTAAGTAAATTTCTTAGCTTTCTACAGGCCAATAGGTCACAGATCGACAGTCGAAAGTGGTGGAAACACCACACACAAGTAGATCGGGCCAAACCCTAGAAATCACAACCACAACAAGTGAAGCAACACAAGCACAAGTGACACAATGATTTATCTCATGGTTTAGCTCGCCACTAAGGCTTGTCTAAGTCCACGTTGTTGAGGTGTGCCACTAATGCTTACCACTAAGGCTTGAGCTTTCCAACCCAACCTCGTTCTCAAGTCAAGAGACTCAACTCTTGAGGTGAGGGGTGATTCTACTCGCTGCAAGAGATGGTTACAAACCTCCCGGGGCTATCACAAGCTTGGCAAGCTCACCAGACGACGCTCTAGCCATCTAGGAGCAAAGCTCCAAGGGTAACAAGCACAACTGTCGATCAAAATGTGAACCAAATGCTCTTAGACTTTGGAAACCAGTGGATCTCCTCTCTAATCAAGTTTTGGAGCCTTTTCTCTCAAGTTTTGATGGTGAAATCACAAGGAATGGTTGGGAGCTTGAAGAGCACCAATGGTGGAGAGAGAGAAAGATGAGCACTTGCTATGTTCTGTTGAAACTGAACCATTGGGAAGGAGAGTGACGTTGGAGGAGGTAGGGGAAAAGTATAAATACCCCTCAGCTTTCCAATGGTCACTTAAGTGCGGTAATGCCACCCTTAGTGCGGCAGTGCCGGGTGCGACACTGCCTCTCTCCAAATGCAGCACTGCCACACCCACCAAGACAGTAAAAGGAGAGAATGGTTGAGCTAATTATCTTAGTAGAGGTGTGAGGATGTTTAGAGTAAAGTTTAAGCACTTGGTCACACAATTTTAACCAGATGTTGTGTCCTCCTTGATAGTACGACATTCCTATACTCAAATTGAAAACATAAAAGGAATTTAAACCTTCTTTGAGCGCGTTGCCATTGATGAAAGTAATTGGGGGATCCTCCTCATCATATAATATCCTCTTATATGAATTCCCTGCTTGTCATCTTAGTAAAGCATATTAGTCCTCTAATTAGGTGATCATCAACACCAAAACCCACAATTGGGCTTGATTGCACTTACACATGCTCTATAACACCCCAGGTGTTAAGCTTGCATTTTGGCACTTGCATTGCATGAGCCTAAGCATCATTTGTTCATATATGAGCATGGAACATATGTGATGCACTAGTGCAACATGTGAAACATCTCCTTGAAACATATGCAACATACCCTGGTTATTCTGTGTTTCAATGTGTGTATGTTTGGTGCTCATGCTTAGTAATGTGAGTGAGTGTTGATGTCACTTATTTCATGTGTCTCACATCCATCTCTAGCTATATGGATCATTGGAAAAGTTTCATGAAGTTTGGAATCAAGAAGTCACATGAAATGATAAGTTCTATTCCTATTGGAATGGCATGATTAAGTGAATAGAATTATAGATCATCAAACAAACCTTGCAACCTTGCTCAAAGGACTCTAGATGAACTCTGCAACAAAAGTTATTAAGGGTTCATGTTGAGCAAATGTCAAGAAAATGCTCCAATGCATCAATAAGGAATAATTTAAGCTTTATCATGATACTACTTTGGTTAAAGTAGAAGTGTAGGTTCTATACCTGTTTTGAGATTGGATGTTAAATAAAAGTTGTAGTCCATGTTATGTACAACAAACTTTGTTTTTGGAGTATACCCTAGTTCAGCTTGGAAATAAGTCAAACAGAGGCTCAAAGTTGCAATCTCCTCCTGTTTTTGACTTCATAAATTTGGCCAGGTGTTGGAGCTGATTTCAGTTTTGATGTACCCTCTTTTGGGATAGTATATATGTCAAACCAAGTCAAACCAAACCCAGCTTCTGTAAGAAAAGTTGTAGTCCTCATATAGCTCTACAACACTATGGAATTGGTTTAGCTTTTGCTTGCTCGGTTTGGGAGATGGAGATGGAAGAAGATTGTAGTTTCAATCAACTTGAAACTGAAACTCGGTATTCAGTTTCGGGTACCCTACTTCGTAGATTTTTATCTCATACACCAAGCCAAATCAATCATAGGTCCCTTAAGCAAAGTTGTAGTATATGCGTAGCTCTATACAAAGGTGAAATCTCTTAAACAAACCATCCACCGGTTAGAGAGTTGTAGAGGGGAGAAGATCGCTGTTTCAGTGATTTTTTGTGGTGGTATTAGTCTTGACATTTTGAACCTGATGGAGAGTATCGTGGCCGACCAGTTCTTGAGGCCGCTCGACGTGTGGTGCCTCGGCTCACCGCATGTGCGCCACCTCGCCTCGCTCTCCTCGTTTTGGGACAGCCGAACACCACTCCCTTCTCTCCTGCTCGCCCTTTTCTCTCATTTCCATCCCCTTCTCTATCACTCTCGTGGTCTCGCCATGGTGGCCGAGCAGTAGCGCTGCCGTTGCTCCTCCACCACCGCTGGCCCTCGAGTCCTCCTCAGCCCCTAGCACCTTTCCCTTGATCCTCTGTATGCGCCGTTCCCCACTCCTGTATCCACCGCCCTGTGCTGCTCTCCATCAACGTAGCAGTTCGGCTTCAGGCCGCTGCCCCTCGACCGCATGTGGCTGGGAGCCATGGGCCATCGCAGGACGGGCTGAAGCCTCCTACGGCCACGCCCAGCAGCAGGCGGGCCACGATGCCCCTCCATGTCGCCACCACCGGCCAGCAGCTGCCCCGAGCATGATGTGCCTCTATTCCCGCTGCTATGAAGCTGCCACGGTACACCCCTGGTGCACGTGGCCAGGCCACCTTGGGCCGTGTCTGGCCAAGCCTAGGGCACCGGTGGGTGCACCTGGTGATGGGGATGCCTCCCCACGTCTTCCCCGCCGTTGACGTGCAGCCGGAGGGCCGGAATCCACGAGCTGCAATGCCCCCCTGTAAAATTGTGACTAGGGACTTGATATAGGAATTTGACTCAAAGGGAGGGCCTATCTATGAACTCGTAGACTCAGATGAATAGTGCTCCTAGAGACTTGTTTGTTCTAGTTTTGCTGAAACTTTGGAAATTCATAGTAAATTGTAGAAAATTCGTAAAATAGCAAATAAGGACTTTTTGGAATCCTTGTGAAATTGTCTATGCATTGGATCTATAATATGTCATGTTTTAGTTTAAAGTTTTAGTTCTAAAAATAGATCTATGCTTCTAGGTTTTTAATGCTAGTTGTATTTGTCATTTTCATAACTAGAAATTTAGGGCTCCAAATGAAGTGAAATTTTTGTGACATGCTACTCATATGATTTTTGATGTGTGGAAAAATTTTTATGATTTTTTGTTGCAGTATGAGTGAGTTATTAGTGTATCTTGCTCTCACATGATTTATTGTAATAGCCATTTGTCTTTTTCATAGAGGTTGCTATGCTTAGTCAAATAGCATGAAAATTATACAGTAGACTATTGAGAGCATATGTAGGCCACTGTAATTTTGGTAGAATTTATGGTACAATTTTGGTATATGTTCATTAAATCACCTAGGCATCTAAATAAATTAAGAAATACCTCTAAAGAATTTATTTAGTGGTGGACACTATGTTTTCTGGTGCTCATTAGTAATGTGTGACATGTTGGTAAAGTTGGTTTTGCCCAATTATGTGTTTGCAACATAAGTTAATATTTATTTCTTGCAAATGAGGTTTCTGGACAGATCTGGGAACTTAGCAAAGTTCTTCATGATAATGTGCTTTGTTGTGAAACTTATTTATACAAAAGTTGTAGATAATTTTTGTATCTAGCTACTGTTAAAATTTGGTGGCATTTGGCCATGTGGTTTAGGAGTTACAGCTGTTCAAAGTTGGATCATAGAATCTGTTGCTCTCTGTCTTGTTGGACCAGTTTCTATAAATGTAAAATTTCAACCTATTTAGCTTGTTAATCATGCTGTGATTACTATAAATTAAATGTATAGAATTTCATAATCTTTCTAGAATGTCCTCTTGCAAGTCATTTGGATTTGTAGAACTCCAGATATGATTGATTTACTCAGCTACTGCATGTATGTCCAGAATTGCTAAAAATACATGAATGCTTGGTTATTTTGCTTGCATGTTGCTAAGTGTGATTCATGTCCTTGGTGATTAAGTTAGTACACCTAAGACTTTGTAAATCTTGTGTCATGCTTGGTATTGCTTTCTTTGCTATCTTAGCATGTTGGTTTGTGTGATGTTAATTAAGCAAAGTGATGTGCTTAAGTGTCTTTAGTATAACCTTGTACTTGCCTTGATTAGTGTGTGATGCATCATCTATTGCATTTATATGTATTCATACACTTGCATCTTACATCTCATGTAGGTACGCTAGATGCACCACGTGAAGGACATGATATGGAGCTGAACGCAAAGATGATGTTGGTGGATCCATCCTGAAGATAGAATGACTGGACAAGTGCTAGGATGGGAGATGCTCGCCAAGCGTGGGTCATCTAACAAACACTGACTAGTGTCGGATCCCAGGCAAGCCCCGGAGCATTATAAGCCTCCTAATTTCTGAAAATGCAATTGAGTATATTTGTTATATGTATTGTTGCATTAAGTGATAGGTGTTGATTGAAAACACTTGTTGCATATATATCCTATCCTTGTCCAGAAAGTATACCTTGAATCCTATTTAGGTTCAGGTTCGAGTAATTGCTTAGCCTTGCTTTAACCGGTAGAAGTCAGGTGATCCCCTATCACCTGCAAGCTTTAGGGATATATATGGCATGGTTGGCTATATTTGCTATCATGGAAAAGAACCATGTGTTAATGAAATGAAATGAGACCGGACGGGATGACGATAGTGAAGCAACAAGGCATGGAGGTCTTGGGTGTGGATCTATCCCCATCTGTGTCGATTAAGGACCAATTCTTGGAGCCTTTCCTTGTCATGTTGAATGCAGCCTAACACTTAGTTGGCCGACCTAAGGTTGCCGACTGTGATGCCAAGTAGCTCAACTTAGGCTAGGAGTCGATAAGTATAAAGTACGCCTCGGAGGGGAGCCAATGGCGTGAGCCCAAGGGTAGGTGATTTAAAAGTCCTGATCATCCTAGCAGATTTGGTATCCCTGAGAGTGCTGGCGCTGATCGAACCGGCGAAGTTGGTTCCTGAGTTGTACCAAAGGTGATCGACGGCTGCCTTTAGCAGGGTTTGCGGGGTGAGTGTTAGGAATACCCCCTCAGCTAAGTTGTAATTCGATTCGAGTCACCGTCTCTCACCGGTTAGTGAGAACTTGATGGGTTTATCTCCAAAGTAGATCTCACTAAATAACTTGATGGTTCAGGAATGATGATGGTCATAATGATAGCCTTATTATACCTGCTATGGTTAATATTGTTTGCTCCTAATAAAGTGATTGCTATAGTACAGGTGCTAATCTAGATGACATGTTCATGATGATTAACTTGATGCTTAAGCATTAAATGATTACTTATCTGTACTAAGCTTTTATGCAAAATGTTGTCAAGCTAGCCCCACTTTATATCAGCCTTGCATACTCCTTGGTGTCACTTTATTTCTAGTTTTTGATGGGTAAGTCTAGCTGAGTACCTTCTCGTACTTAGGGTTTATTCTCACTTGTTGCAGGTTGCAATGTATCTTGGACACTGCAAGAATTGGATGGCTCTTGCTGTAGCGGTGGAGTGTGATCATGGGCATGATCCTTCTGAGTTATCTTGTCTCTAATGCTTTTATTGGAAGTTGACCTTGGTACTAGCATGTATTTGAAATAAGAGTAATGTTAGTTTCAAATTACTTTGCTTTCGCTACTTTTTAACTTAAGTTGTAATAACTATGTTGAACTCCGATGTATATTGAATTACTTGTGAAATGGATGTAACATGTACCTTGTTATGTTGAATCACTACGATCTTGGCTTGTATGTTGGTTGGTTTAAAATCCCTCGTGATTTTGTTGGACTACCGGAGTTATATGGGCTCAAGTGTGAGAATTTGATCACTTCGGTGATTGTTTTTGTACTTATGCTCTTATAATTTGGACGGTTCCATGACATACTCTCCATGATTCATCGGTCCAGAAAGCAAGGAAATAGAAAGGAGAATCATCTAGTGGGCAGGCATACAGAAAGCTAGAATGGAAGCATGTTTGGGGTCTGAACTGTGCACCCAGAATCAAACATTTTCTATGGCGTTTGGCTCACAATAGTCTCCCTCTACAAATGAATATAAAGAGAAGAGGGATGGAATTAGATACCAGATGTCCAGTATGTTGGAGACTTAATGAAGATGGGGGTCACTGCTTTGTAAAGTGCAAGTTTGTTGTAAAATGTTGGAGTGAGGCACTGTTACAGAACATACGGACTGAATTGCTGCATAAGTGTTCGGCTGCTGAAATGATTCTAGCTGTCTTGTCACTCCAAGATGATGTAAGATTATGGGTGATTATGCTTCTATATTCTTTGTGGGAGGCACGGAACAAAACAAATGTAGGCGAAGGCATATGATCTCCAGGCCATGTCGTCCACCGTGCAGCCATGCTAGTGATGGAATCCAATCTTGCAAGGATGAAAGCAAATAAATCACCACGACCACCAGATAGATGGACTCGGCCACCGTCGGGTGTTCTCAAAATCAATTGTGATGGCACTTTCTTTGCTGAAACAAAGACAGGGGGCTGGAGGTTTGTAATTAGAGATCATAATAGCCATGCAATCTTGGCGGGGTCTGGCTCGTTGGAAGTTGTTCATGATGCTAAATGTACTAAAGTTCAGGCCTGTGTTGCAAGCGGCATCGAACCATGGTATGGGCAATATCATACTTGAGTCGGACTCAATGAACATAGTGAAGGCGCTGTAGTCGAATGAGCGTGATCTTAGCCTAGCATCTATCCTCTACAAAGAATTAAGGGAGTTGATTTCTTTATGTTTTGATTATGTACAAGTTTCTCATATTCCTAGATCATGTAATAGGAGTGCATATGAGCTCGCTCGTATGAGTCTTGGTTGGGACCCAGATCAACCTCATGCTTGGTTTGATCCCCTCCCTAGTTTTGTATCTGATATTGTGGTTTGCGATCGTGCTGAACCGAGTGTGAATGAATAAAGAGACTCAGTGAGTTTTGATAAAAAAGCTCCACTTTTAAAAAAACCCAAACGCTCTAGATCCATTAAATTGTGATTCACTAAAACGGTAGGTTTAGGGGCAAATTCAATATTTTGGTAGATCTCCTCAAGAGACGCTCCACCAAACTCACCAAACTTAGTTTTGTGGAGTTGAAGAAAATTACACCTATACAATCATAAAAGTCACTTAGTTGGCCTTCTACGTAGAATCGTAATAGATTAGAGCATCTATTGGCCAATGAACACAAAAATGAGACTAGAGAAAGTCAATAACCCCAAGCTGGACACTAAAAATAGGGCATGACATTGGCAAAATCTTAGACTGGTTTCATATATTTTAAGACAAAACAAATTTTCTATAAATCCTATAAAATTGAGCAATAGTAAGATTTTTTGTTGTATAACGTTTTCATAAAAAACTATTTGGATAGTTCCTTGGAAAAAAATATTCTTGTATTTTTGATAAAATCTATTTGTATTCTTTCTAAAAATCTATTGGATTCCCTGAATGTCACACCCAAAATTTCATATTTTGTGTTGTGCATGAAAAATACTAAATAAAATAAATGATTTCAATATTTGAATAGATTTATTAGATAAGTTAAGTTGTTGCTAATTTAAATATAGAAAATTGTGGTTTTAAACTTTTTCATATTAATTTGATAATGTGGTGTTTGTGTGATGCTTGTCTTTGGTGTTGGTGAGTGCTATTATTTTGAAAATACCATAGGACGACGTTTACTTTTCATCGGAAATTCTTTTTAGCATTTTCTGGATTTTAAATTTTAATTTCCGTGAGCTTAATCTTTTTCCTTGATCTCTTCATCAATCTTTTCATGAGTCCAAACTCATTTGGTTGAGTTCCTTATCTCCCCAAGAGTCTCCAGGATTTTTCCTGTGATTTTTCTGAGCTCCGGGCTATTTTCGCGGCTTAAAAGGTAATTCTAGATTTTCTGGAATTATTTTATTCGCGGAATTAAAATAATCCCGAAATTAAGAAATTCCGAAAAGTTTCCAAACCTTACGACTATATATATGCCAGCGTAGCCTTCGACGCCCTGGTTTCAGAAGTACAACCCTTATCGCTAGCCGTCGCTCGTAGCTCCCTCTATCTCTCGCCGTATCTTAGATATACATATATATATGTATACGTGCATGCATGTTGAGCGGCTGTACACGTAAGGAAAGAAATCCTGTTTCTGTACGTACATCTTGCAGAGTAGTTATGTGACTCAAATAGTAATTCTAGATTTTCTAGAATTATTTCTAGTCATGAAATTCATTAATTCCGAAAATAATAAAATCTAATCCTATTCCAACTTTGCTTTAACCTAGAGTATATAAATACATGCCCACGTTTCTCTCTTTGATCTTGTGATCTGAAATCCTTTTTCCTAAGCCGCGTACCGTGCAACCCCGCCGCCGTCCGCCGCCAAATCAGCCTCCGCCAACTTGCCGCAGCGGTTTCTTCAACCTCGTGTTCGAGCAGGACTCTGCCATGGAGTCCGACGCAGCTCCAACTCCCCTCCCCACTGCCTTGACCCGTACGCTTAGCCGGCCATAAATAGTAGCGTGGCCGCAAGCCGGCGCGCAAGAAGGCTGGTCCGGCGGAGTCCACCTCGCCGGATTCCGCGTCCAGTCCCAGCACGGAGGCGTCGGACAGCCCGCGAGATCAGGCGGAGGAGGATAACAACGCGCCGCCTGTCATCGATGCGGGGGCAGCAGTGCCTGAACCGCCGCCGCCTCCTCCTCCTTCTGCTCAACCTCAACCTTCTGAGCCACCTCAGAAGCCCAGCGCCACCGCGCCGGCTAATCCTCCTGCGGACATAACGTACAGCAGGCCCAAGGTGGGAGCTGTGTACGGCCGTGTGAAGCTCAAGTTCAAGTCGTCCAAGACGGTGGACTCGCCGCTGCGCCCGCAGCAGCAAGATTCTTCAGAAGCTCAAGGGCCGCCTGCTGATGCTGGGAAATCAGAGAGTGCTGCTGTCCCTGAAGTAATCAAAGGAGCTGACTTAAAGAAGGCTCAGATCGTGACAGATGGGCAGGGGTTGGAGTCGAGTGACAGGGATAAGGAGAAGGTGCCAAGGAAAGTAGGAGGCATTAAGATCAAGTTGGCGGGTCCGCCTTCTGTAGAAAACAGCACACCGGATCGGAAAGCCGACTTGGCAGATGAGCCTGCTCCGAGCAAGCAGGAATCTCTTTCAGAAAAAATGGAGGATGGGGTGGAGCTGAGGAGCTCACAGGAGTCAGAAGAAAAGCAGTCTACTCCGGAACACCAGCGCAATGAGAAAGAGCTGGCTGCTGCACTTGAAGCTATTAAGAAAGTTATGAAGATGGGTTCGCGGTGATCTCCTCTTCCGATTGGGGTCGGATGCGTGGTGAACCATGGTCGGATGAGGTGGGTCCGAAGCTTTCCGGCGAGTCCATGGCGGCGTCCATGGTGGTCACCGGCCGGAGGTACTATAGCCGGCCGATTCTCCTCTTTCTTTTGTTTTGGAACAATGTGAGCCCTCCGTTCATGTATCAACGATCAGGATTAGAACATACCTTTTCACATGGCAAATTTTCTAAAGAGACCTTTAGCTTTTTAGTAATCAACCCGCCATCCATAGCGTACTACTGAAAATGCGTTTTCGTGTTTTGAAAGCGTATTTTCTACCGGTTTATTCAAAAATACGTTTTCAGGAAATTACAGTTTTGCCACTAGAATTGTTTTGGTCATAAAAACTTCGTTTTAACTCCGATTTGATCCATTCAAGTTGCGTTAGGTTCGTATTTGCGAGCTCTATATGTTAGTGTAGTTGTACAGTTGGTTTTGATAATTTATTTTTCGAGTTTATAATTGAGTATTTATTTATCTATAGGAAGTCTTAGAAAATTCATAATTTTCACGTTTTAACTCCAAATTTGGTGATCTTTGCGTCTGTGTGATCGTAGAAACGTGTAGAAGAGTTTTATAAACTTTTATTACTGTTTTGTTATTGTTGGTGTACTGTTCTAATTGTATCTCTTTGTTTGCTTCGTGTATGTTTGATTGGATGCATGTGTGTTGTTGATTGATGATCGAGTATAGACGGTGAGCAATTTCTTGACGATCAGAAGTATTATTTTGAGCCAGACCAGCAGTATCATCAGGAAAGCTTTGATTAAGGCAAGTATAACATGGGACCATCCTTGTTGCCTATTCACTGAAATTATCATACATATGCATGTGTCTTCCTTGACAACCATAGAGATTATAACTTAGCTATTGATATCTTGTTTCCTTGTCACCTATGGGTTATGCATTTGGGTAGCTACTGCTAGCGCTTAATTATGAACAATGATCTTGTAATTTGACTAATGGATTATGCAATCAACCAATTATGATGATGTTATTTCTGTTGAAAGGGGGCTAGAGCATGTGAGTTATTTTGTTGCTCTAGTTACTCTCCGTAAGGACTTACCTGTAAGTGATAACCGGGACATACAGTACAACTGTGAGGGCTATATGGCTCTGGCTCTAGTTGTTCAAGAGACCTTTTCTAGCTTGTTAGAGGTTACCTTAAATGGCGTAAGAATGGCTTGCCACGTTGGGTGTAGTGCGAGCCCCTGGCCTAGTGTGTATGGGCTGCGGTTGTTGTGCCACCGGGAAGGGGGGTTCTACATCTGCCTGCCGAGTGAATCTAATGGCCCTAACTTGTTAGACGAACTTTTGAATGGCTTTATATGGTCTCTGATGTTTTGGGCCTTGCAAACCCATGCATTTGGAAATCATGACTCACAGTGAAAGTGTACACCTCTGCGCAGAGTTAAAAACTGGTATACTAGCCGTGCTCACGGATACGAGCGGCCTTGGGGATTCTTACAGAATAGTTGATCACCATTATTATATCATGCTTAATTATTGTTGATTATTATTATGCTCATGTTAATGCTATTCATTATCTTTATTACAATTGATCATTGATTCATTAATGGGATTGGAATACCTTGATGCTACTCAATTGCTAATTATATGATGATTAAAAGCTAAACGCAGTTAAACAGTGTCTAGCCTTTTTGAGCCTCATGAACCCTGTGTTATATTTGTTGAGTTCGACATGGACTCACTCTTGCTATTTCCCCAACATTCCAGTGTGTAATAAGATGCTACTCGGAAAAAGGAGAAAGGTGTAGTGGAGTTTCCAGAAGACTAGTAGAAGTGCTAGGCATATGTTACCCCCAGTCAGCCGTCCCTGTGAAGAATGGAGCCCAAAGTTTAGTCACCGTTCCGCGATACTCTGATGTAAGTGTTAATATAGCTATGTATACGTTATATAATAACATTGTTTCTGATATTTTTTTCATTCTGGCATATGTGTGGACTTCCTGGGCACACATATGATTAGCCTGGTTTTGTTCTTTAGAAAACCGGGTGTGACACTGAACTATTGTTGGCGGTCGTTATCGATAGATATTTACCACCAATATTCTACCAAAAAGGAGGAAAACACACATTGCCACACACATATACATGTGATAATGCCTTGTTTCCACTTGTACCCTAGAATTATTAGGAATGCAGAACATAGGGTGGAAACAAGCAGAACAGGAGCAAGAATACGCTTTTCTAGAAAGTGTAAAGGGGAGAAGAGAGGAGAAAGGCCAGTCCAGCACAGAATTGGGCCAAGCCCACCACACCATAGTGTTACTAGCCTAGAGGAGAGGCGGCCACGCAAAGACAAGCCTGAGAGGGGCTAGCCTTGGTGCGGCCACACCCCCATGGCGCCGATGTGGCCCGGCCTCCTCCCACTGACTGCAATCAATGCAGTGATGACTGTGCGGGCATGGGTTCATTGAACCTGGCCTCCTAGGAGCTGGCCATAGTTGCTATATAAGGAGGGGGAGGCCTCCTTATTTTCATCATCACATACACCATGTAGCTCCTAGATCCCTCTCTTCCTCTCTCCCTCTCTCCCTTCCTCTCTCTCTCTCTTTGTCTCTCTTCCTTTTATCCTTTTGTAGTAGAAGAGCTTGTTATCATGAGGGGCTCACTCTTTGGAGAGAGACATCAGTATCAATGGTATCTATTATTTCTCTAGACTTTGTCCTATTTCATAGACTATAGTTCTTCAGTTATGTTCATAGCATGTGATTAGAATATAGTTTGTTGTTATGATCTTTATGTTCCTAGCATATGAACTAGACTATAGTTTCATGCTTTGATCTTAACATTAGAATTTTAATCTAAATAATATTTTGTATATGAAAACAAATAGAGCTAGAGGACCCTGTTCGTCCCTTGTATTCCCCCACGTTCGGGTACGGCGTTGAGCTAGAAGCCGGCATAGCTTGGCAGACCAGGTTATATCCGGTGCCCGAAGCAAATCAGTTAGTGATCTAGGTTGTCTCTATCAGGACCCAAGCTCATGGCATAGAAGTATCGCTCTGCTAAGAATAGATCATGCTTGCTCTTATAGGATCATTCTTTTATTCTTTATTCTTTCATTCCTTATTCTGTCTTCTTTATCTAGAGCTCGTGGGTATGTATGATCACTATCCAAACCATAAACTGTTAACCCTGCTATGAACTTTGGTCTATAATATACACACATGTCACCATGGTATATATTTATGTTAATCCCTTTTGCCATGCTTTCCTTTGGGAAAAATATAAATATGACACCCTGAATACTTCCGGGTAAAATGCTACAATGATAATTACGTGCGCTTGCGGAACCTGTTCTGTAATTATGCAGAAATATCATTGAGGCGGTTTTGACATCATTGCTAATTCTAGTAGTGATGCTAAGAAACGCCAACAAGCATTTTTGGCGCCATTGCCGGGGAAAGCATTGGTTCCAAAAGATTTAACATAGATGTTATTATGGCCATGTGTATGTATGGTAGTCATAGTTCATGCAAGACCATTGGGATAGTATATGTGTGGTTAACATATGTAGGAAAGACCACATGAGAATCTGGAGGCGTCCCGAAGGAGGAATCCGTTTCTTCTTCAATCACTCCTCTAGCAGATGTACACCACCAGAAAAAAAGAAAAAAAGAAAAGGTCTGGCCCAACGGACGATAAACGATGGGTCCTTCGCCGAAGGTAAATCGACAGTTATCTCGTATTTAATTTTGTAATGCATTCTTATTTTTCAAAGTGCATATAAAAAGAAAAAAAATAATATCATAATCATGCATTTAAAATTCATAATCATGCATTTGAAAAGAGAATGAAGAAATTCATAATCCTGCATTTGAAAACATATTCACAATTATGCATTTGAAAATTAAAAAAACACTTTGTTAAAAAATGATAAAAATAAATAATGATGTTCACCAACTCCTTTACTCAGGCTTATCACCATTTGAATATACAAATTCATGTTTCTCTTGTTTGAGAAATATGCTCTGGTTTGGTTATATTTACATGTGCACATGTGGTATATCCATAAGCATTTCAAATTAAGCATGGTGCTTAGGTTGAAATAGCTTTCTTTAATCAAAATTTAACATGGTGTTAGATTCTGGTTAATGAATTTTGAGTAGTACTTTCATAAACAATAGAAATAATCCATGATGGTGATAGATCAAGGCTAAGAATCTTTTGCAAATTTTACCATAGCCTTGCTTGAGTAAAGTTTTAATAAAGTTGGATGAACAAATAAAATAAAACTTATAAAATATATATATATATATAGGATGCATTTGTTTGAAAAAATCATCATCACAAGAATTTAAAGTTCCATCTCAAGTGATGACAATAAAAGCTGCTCTACTCACAAAATTTAAATTCAAATTGTGAGTCATGGTAAGTTTGATTCAAAAGGTGAGGAAGTCTTGCTCATAGACTTTAAACTTGATGAGCAACTATCTTTTTATTTTTGCATTCCACTGCATGTTTGCTTTGAATAAGTCATGCATCCACTCCATTTTGAGTTTTTGCATATCAAATCCACAACATGTTTAAATTTCATGCATATATCCATATTGCTTGTGTTAAAAAAAATAAACAAATAAATAATATTCCTCGCCATGATCATTCTCTATCTCCATTTGAATAAATCTCTATATGCTTTCATGATACCTTGGTCTACCATAGTATGCTTAGGTTTGGAGTATCTTCAAAATACCTTTTTAAGTTAAGCATGGTGCTTAGTTTAAAGAATGTTTTTCTCAAACCAAGTCAGACATGGTGTCTAGTTTGCTTTTTGAAACAAGAGGGTGATAATCTTACTTCCAAAAGCTTTTTAAAGTAAGCATGGTGCTTAGTTTAAACTGCTTTCCTAGATCAATTTAGATGTGGTGTCTAGTTTGATCTTTGAACCAAAAGTATGCCCTAGTAGACATTGTCTATTTTGGACTAACCCTTATAGAAAACTTTTAAATTCAATTTGGGTAAGTCAAAAGATGAATTCATATTGAAGATGAGCAAGGCATAAGTTGAACTCCAAATGACTTTGCGCAAAAAGACACGAATCATTCATCCTAGATGGAAGAGAGGTAAGCATCAACTTTTATCCACCTTGTATTTTGTTGCAAGTCACCTTTGCCTTGTACCATGTTAGAGTGCAGCCAACACATAAAAAAATGATGATAAACCAAAAACTATGCTAAAGTAATCCAAAAGAAACATCTTTTCTTTAGTATATATAAAAAAACCTTTCCTTAATGATGGAATACACATGTTTGAGTTTAAATTTTTTTCTCGATACATCCTAATAACTCAACATGTCATGTTCGTAACATCTTGATTTCATGGTCTAAATAAAATGAACTCATCTTTCTGATTCCATCACCAATGTTATGAACAATGCACGTCATGTCAACTTGAACATATGTCACACCCAAAATTTCATATTTTGGGTTGGGCGTGAAAAACACTAAATAAAATAAATAATTTTAATATTTGAATAAAACTTATTTGATAAATTAAGTTACTGCTAATTTAAATATAGAAAATTATGGTTTTAAACTTTTTTATATTAATTTGATAATGTAGTGTTTGTGTGATGCTTGTCGTTGGTGTTGGTGAGTGCTATTATTTTCAAAATACCATAGGACGACGATTACTTCTCATCGGAAAACTTTTTGGCATTTTCTGGATTTAAAATTTCAATTTCCATGAGCTCAATCTTTTCTATTGATCTTTTCATTAATCTTTTCATGAGCCCAAACTTATTTAGTTGAGTTCCTTATCTCTCCAAGAGTCTCTAGGATTTTTTCCTGTGATTTTTCTGAGCTCCGGACTATTTTTTACGACCAAAAAGGTAATTCTAGATTTTCTGGAATTATTTTTATTCGCGGAATTAAAATAATCCCGAAAATAAGAAAATCCGAAAAGTTTCCAAACCCTACAACTATATATATGCCGGCGTAGCCCTCTACGCCCTGGTTTCAGAAGTACAACCCTTATCACGAGCCGCCGCTCGTAGCTCCCTCCACCTCTCGCCGAAGTTCTGCATCTACAACTTGCGTTCCGGCGAACTCTCCGACGAGCTTTTCCGGCCAAACCGTCGCGTCTCGACGCCAGCCACCACCACCAATAGGCAGCCCTCGTCGTTCTCTACACCGTGGTATATCCGTTTGTGCGAATCCATCGACGTTTCATCGAGTTCCCATCTCATCTTTCTTCTCTCCGGCGAGTTTCCATCATGGCTGACCGGAGCTCCTCCAAGCCCAAGGTAGAAGATGATATTATTTACAGTTTTGCCACTAAACTTGTTTTTGATCGTAAAATCTTCGTTTTAACTCCGAATTGACCCGTTCAAGTTACGTTAGATTCGTATTTACGAGCTCTACATGTTAGTGTAGCTGTACAGTAGGTTTGAGAAATTTAATTTTCGAGTTTATATTAAAGTAATTATTTATCTATAAGAAATCTTAGAAAATTCATAACTTTTACATTTTAAATCCGAATTTCATGATCTTTATGTCTGTGTGATCGTAGTAACATGTAGAAGAGTTTTTCAAACTTTTTATACTGTTTTGCTACTGTTTTAATTATATCTCTTTGTTTGCTTCGTGTATGATTGCTGGGATGATTGTGTGTTGATGCTTGATGATCGAGTATAGACGGTGAGCAGTTTCTTGACGATCAGAAGTATTATTTTGAGCTAGACCAGCAGTATCATCAGGAAAACTTTGATCAAGGCAAGTATAACATGAGACCATCCTTGTTGTCCTATTAACTGTAATTATCATACATATGCATGTGTCCTCCTTGACAACCATAGAGATTATAACTTAGCTATTGATATCTTATTTCCTTGTCACCTATGGGTTGTGCATTTGGATAACTATTGCTAGTGCTTAATTATGAACAATGATCTTGTAATTTGACTAATGGATTAAGCAGCCAACCATTAAGATGATTTTATTACTGTTGAAAAGGGGGCTAAAGCAAGGGGTTATATTGTTGCTCTGGTTTCTCTCCATAAGGACTTATCTGTACGTGATCATCTGGGACATACAATACAGCTGTGAGGGCTATATGGCTCTGGCTCTAGTTATTTAAGAGACCTTTTCTAGCTTGTTAGTGGTTACCTTAATTGGCGTAAGAATGACTTGCCACGTTGGGTGTAGGACAGCCTCTAGTCTATGAGTATAGCCGAGAAGAAATTGTGCCATTTAAAAAGGGTGTTCCTACATCTGCCTGCCGAGTGAATCTAATGGCCCTAACTTGTTAGATGAACTTTTGAATGACTTTATATGGTTTTTGATGTTTTGGGCCTTGCAAACCCATGCATTTGGAAATCATGATTCACAGTGAAAGTGTACACCTCTACACACAGATTAAAAAACTGGTATACTAGCCGTGCCCACGGATACGGGCGACCTTGGAACATCTACAGATAGCATATCACCATTGTTATATCATGCTTAATTATTGTTGTTATTATTATGCTCATGTTAATGCTATTCATTATCCTTATTACAATTGATCATTGATTCATTAATGGGAAGTGGAATATCTTGATGCTACTCAATTGCTAAATATATGATGATTAAAAGCTAAATGCAGTCAAACAATGTCTAGCCTTTTGTGCCTCATGAACCCTGTGTTATACTTGTTGAGTTCGACATGGACTCACTCTTGCTATTTCCCCCACACTCCAGTGTGTAGTAAGGTGCTATTCAGAAGAAGGATTCAGAGGTAGTGGAGTTTTCAGAAGTCTTTCAGAAGTGTTTGGCATACGGAGGCACCAGTCAGCCATCCCTGAGAAGAATGGAGCCTGAAGTTTAGTCACCGTTCCGCGATACTCTGATGTAAGTGTTAATATAGCTATGTATATGTTATATAATAATATTGTTTCTGATACTTTTTCATTCTAACGTATGTGTGGACTTCCTGAGCACACATATGATTAGCCTGGTTTTATTCTTTAGAAAACCAGGTGTGACAACATATTAAATGTGCCCAAGGTTAGAGAAGAATGAACAAAGTTTTGGTTCTGTTGGTGTTTTTCCACCAATAGAGCCTATGCATTTGATCTCTACCTTGTCTGTATAAGCAGAACACACTTCGAATCAAGTGTGGGGGAGTCAATCTTCCGAATCCACCACCACACTGGCAACTAAGAAGAAGAAGAAGGTGTGGAGGCCCAAGGAGACATCCGTACTCACTCCCCTGAGTACGGACAACCCTTCATCCAACAAGCAATGAAGGGGGGAGACAGTCTTGTTCATAAGACTTAAAACTATGAAACCTCACCGCAGGTAAACGGTAGTTACCCTTTTTTATTTTCTACATTAAATAAAACATTACTAGTGTAGTAATGATAAAACATAAAAACAACAAAAAGATTTATTGCTTTCTAAAAACTAAAACTTCATTCATATACAACCATCTAGCTTGGGGGAGTGATGCTTGATTCGTCACCACCCCATAGGTTCATAATGCAAGCATGGTGAGTGGATTATTCAACCTACCTTGATCATGCTAAGTTCTTAGTCTGATCATAGAGTTAGAATTGGTTACATATGACATGAAATCAAAGGTATTTCAAAACTTGATAAAATTTGGTTAATCTTCTAAGTCCTATATGAAGCATGTTTTAGCTTGGAGCATGATTTAATCATCATGTCTTCATAGGCCTTCCAATCTAGCATATGCAATGACTGAAATGCCTATCCTGATTAAATTTCAAATTTGATCATTGTCCTAAAACTTGCCAAGTATAAAACTTTGAATGATTAACCAGATCAAAAATATTTACTGCTTTAAATAAATTCTTGCCTATACTAGAAAACTTTGGTTTGAAAATATGGTTCTTGCACAATCATGTTTTCATAGACTTCTCAAATTAAGCGTGGTGCTTAGGTTGATTAGTCTACCTTAATCAAATTGAACAAATTGCTTAATTTGATTATTGTTCCAAAACTACTAAGTATAAGATGAGCTTAAAACATAAAAATTCATAAATAAATAAAATACATACCTCGGAGTCTTCATCAAGCAACCTCGGCTTTGAGCTAGCTTGGGGGAGGGCCCCACTCAGGTATGGTTGCATTGCATATTTATTTTCTATTTGCATATTTGTTTACCTCATGCATAGAAAAGCAAAATAAAATAATAATAATAATAATAATAATAATAATAATAATAATAATAATAATAATAATAATAATAATAATAGCAATAATATAAATAAAATAAATAAAACAATTCCACTCTATACATATGTGCTATAGAAATGTTGATTCCATCCTTGTTGAAATGATGAATAGTTGCTCTGCCTTATATTTCATAGTATGCCTAGCTTATAGCTTAGCTTTCTCCAAAGTTTGAGTTTATTGGCTTAAATCATGTCTACGCTAAAAACCTGAATCTTGTGGGTAGCAAGTGCTTAATCTACTCTAAGTAATTGCCTGACATGATATAGAGAAATAGACCTTGCTATGACTTTGTTCCTAGGAAAGACTTGTCATCCGGAGATTTTATTTTCAAAACTTAAAATCAAAAGTTCCTCAATGATCAAAATTCCTACCAAAGCCATATGACACATTTCATATACAAAACCTTAGTCATATGCTGCTTGCATTCATGGTGAGCTTTGTCAAATTGTTGCGACCAATGTTGAGATTCTTTTCATGTACCCATAATCAAGATTCACATACACTTTATAAAAATAAAACTCTATGTCAAAACTTTTCTTTCAAAAGTAGTCAAAGAGAGCTTGGGCTATATATAAAAAGATGCCATGCCAAAGAAGCACGAGCCAATAAAAGATGTCATACCAAAAAGGTACGTGCCAAAAAAAAGAGAGAGAAAACAATGGGTACTTAGATGCCCGCCAAAAAGAGAGACAAAAATGGGTACAAAAGTACCCGCAAAAAGTAAGAATAAAATAAAGCCCAAGTTTTCGAAGATCTCAAAAGAAGAAAAGTATAACACATGAGTTCATGAAAATACAAAAATATTCACTTGCACAATCTTGATCAAAGTGTATTACTAATTTCTCCTACGGTCCGATTTTTGACTTAGCAACATGACATGATGCAAGTGGGCCACTTTCATCCATACCAAGATCCACAAAAGCCTATATAGATGGTAGGATGAAAGAAAGGCATAAGTCAAAGGCCTTTGGTGAGGAATACATGTACACTTTGAGCAATTGAGTGTATCATTTGAGGAACTATATTTATCTTATAAAACTTTCAACACCTCCGGAATAGTAGTCAATCAAAAGAACAAATGATAAGCAACTCTATTTATCTGTTATATCTTGCAACTACCCAAGACTAGAGAAGCTGAAAAGCTCCACAAGCTGCAAGGTAATATATGGGTAAGCAAGAAAGCCAATTCATTCAAATTACGATAGAAAACTTTGCTAAAAACTATGCATATTTGAAGTGTAATTGGCATTGTAGCAACTCCTGATCAACAACCAACGTCTTAGCTTTTGCTCGAGGATGAGCAAGGGGCAAGCTTGGGGGAGTTTGTTGGCGGTCGTTATCGACAGATATTTACCGCTAATATTCTACCAAAAAGGAGGAAAACACACATTGCTACACACATATACATGTGATAATGCCTTGTTTCCACTTGTACCCTAGAATTATCAGGAATGCAGAACATAGGGTTGAAACAGGCAGAACAGGAGCAAGAATACACTTTTCTAGAAAGCGTAAAGGGGAGAAGAGAGGAGAAAGGCTAGTCCAGCACAGAATTGGGCCAAGCCCACCACACCACAGTGTTACTGGCCTAGAGGAGAGGTGGCCACGCAAAGACGGGCCCGAGAGGGGCCAGCCCAGGCGTGGCCGCGCCCCCCATGGCACCGACGTGGCCCGGCCTTCTCCCACCGACTATAATCAATGCAGTGATGACGGTGTGGGCATGGGTTCACTGAACCTGGCCTCCCAGGAGCCGGCCACAGCTGCTATATAAGGATGGGGGGCTCCTCATTTTCATCATCACATACACAATGTAGCTCCTAGATCCCTCTCTCCCTCTCTCCCTTCCTTTCTATCTCTCTTCCTTTTATCCTTTTGTAGTAGAAGAGCTTGTTATCATGAGGGGCTCACTCTTTGGAGAGAGACATCAATATCAATGGTATCTATTACTTCTCCAGAGTTTGTCCAATTTCATATACTACAGTTCTTCTGTTATGTTCGTAGCATGTGATTAGAATATAGTTTGTTGCTATGATCTTTATATCCTAGCATATGAACTAGACTATAGTTTCATGCTTTGATCTTAACATTAGAATTTTAATCTAAATAATATTTTGTATATGAAAACAGATAGAGCTAGAGGATATATCCATGTCCATGTGTTCCTGTCCAGATATCCTAGTTTAGCTATCCATTTGTGGGATCGTCGTCCGTCCCCGTGGTGGATGCTCTAGTAGAGGGCCCCTGATAAAGACGGGATAACCCTGTACAACACTAGAGCAGTAGTCGATAGTGTAGACATGGTGTCTAGGCTAGAGGCTACCTTCGTTTGCCTCGTGCCCCACGGTCAAGGGGTAGGCGGGCAGGTGGTGACAACCCTGTTCATCCCTTGTATTCTCCCACGTTCGGGTACGGCGTAGAGCTAGAAGCCGACATAGCTTGGCAGACCAGGTTATATCCGGTGCCCGAAGCAAGTCAGTTAGTGATCTAGGTTGTCTCTATCAGGACCCAAGCTCATGGAATAGAAGTATCGCTCTGCTAAGAATAGATCATGCTGGCTCTTATAGGATCATTCTTTTATTCTTTATTCTTTCATTCCTTATTTTGTCTTCTTTATCTAGAGCTCGTGGGTATGTATGATCACTATCCAAACCATAAACTGTTAACCCTGCTATGAACTTTGGTCTATCATATACACACTTGTCACCATGGTATATATTTATGTTAATCCCTTTTGCCATGCTTTCCTTTGGGAAAAATATAAATACGACACCCTGAATACTTCCGGGTAAAATGCTACAATGATAATTCCGTGCGCTTACGGAACCCGTTCTGTAATTGTGCAGAAATATCATTGAGGCGGTTTTGACATCATTGCTAATTCTAGTAGTGATGCTAAGAAACGCGAACTATAAATATGGTTTAACTTTCTGTTAAGAAAAACATGGTTTCATCTACTTTTTTTTGTCGCTGACATGGTGTCACGTACCGTCAAAATCGGCAAATATGAAAAACAAAAGTTTAAAGCCGAAGGGCACGAAAAAACTATTTTTTAGAATTACACAGTAAAATGTAGATGCCCACAACATACGCACACCCCCCCTATAAGTAGGGGCGGAGACAAGGGGGCGGGCAGGGGCCAGGCCCCCTATTAACATGAAAATTCTACTATATCTTTTAAATTTCAAATAAATTTTGAAAATTCAACACTGTTGGCCCCCTAACATTCAAAAAATTAACTTCCTGGCTCTGTCCCTGTTCATGAGCTTCTTCAAAAACTGAGCTGACAAATTCTCGAGATTGACAGAGTCACTAGAGATGCTTCGCTGTTGAGGGAAACATCACCTACCGCTGAAACACAACGCCGTTAAATTCTGGAACATGTGCTCCCACAAGAAGTCGAACCTAGGACATGAGGTGCTATTGAGGCTTTTGTAACAACTAAGCCAAAAACTATTTGGTATATGAGGGAAGAAAATTGGACTTTATGGAGAGTTAATTAAGGGATCAAAAGGACTTTTTTTTCCAACGAAACGGACGACAGCATGGTTGGGAGACCTGACCCTTGGATGCGACGGGTTCCGACCATAAAGAAAAGCCCGGTCAGGATCGGGCTTCAAATTTTTTTCAATTGTTGCTCAGTCATGGTCCTAGAAGATATTGGGCTAGAAAATCCAGACTCAGTTGGGCTGAAACCGCCTAAGCCCATGGGATGCACTTTCAAGGTACACTAATCGCAGATATCTGCAGTCAAACATTTTTTTTGAATCAAACTTCTTAGTTTTTACTACCAATTGATAAAAATGTATGTGTATATAAAAGAAGATTCCATCGTAATGAATAAATATAAATATATAGCAATCAAAACATTCAAAAAATCAATTCCTATAGTATAAAATAATAGATGGACAATATATACAAGCACAGTTCAATACATATCACGATTCGTAACTTTCACAAATAATTATTTAGGTATGATATAGTAATATATAGTACCAAGTCCATAACTCGATAGAAGTACAGTTTTAAAAATAAAACATGTAGATTTAATTTACTAGCAGGATAAAAGCTTATACAGATTGATGCACATAGAAATCAACAAACCCTTCATCTCGGCGTGTTTGTCACTAAGGATATCCCAAATGATCTAGTTTAGAGCTAGCTGAATCATTTTTTTTGCTGGATAGTGCACAAGGCAGGAGGTGTCGGTGTTTTGTAGACCGACTAGTAAATTTATACGAATGTTGCGCTGCTCCAGGAAGACAATGGTAACATCCAAAAGACACGAGGAGTTATACTAGTTCAGGTCGGAGCCCTACGTCCAGTCTCATATATGATCGAGTGCGTGTTTCTTGTTTGAATGCTCTAAAGTTCTTACAATGGGGGTGCAAGAATGGTAGAAGAGGTTGGAGAGCTAGAGCTAGGAGACGGACTGTCCAAAGAAAAGCTTCGAGAGCCCGAAAAAATGAGGATCATCCTGAGAAGGGTGCCCTGGCTGCCCTTATATAGAGTCAGGGGCCAGGTTACGTATAAAAGAAGAAGGTTCTCCCGACCGAGGAGTCATGAGCCTGAGAGAGGGGGCCTAGCTAACTTGGTTTGCAAGTAATGTTGTGTTGATGCAAAAGTAGATCTGCAAACACAAAGGGCTAATACCCGAAATCGATATCCAAAGCGTGCCAGTCGATTTGACCTGTTAATCGACAAGGATGAAGATACGAGCACTTTGGTCCTGACAACAGCGATACGTCCGGAAGTCACGGCCAAGAGGTACTCACGCGGAACTCGAGGATCGCCGAAGATTGCACTGGAGCAATGCAACTCGCCGAATCGATGAGAAATCATAAAAAAGAAAAATATGCAAATTGACGAAGTCGTCGAAAGTAGATGTAAATAAGAATAAAAGTTGTTTTTGATGTATTGATTGATCTCCTTTTTTACATTGCCCTTCACCCTATATTTATATCCTGATCTACAGAAACATAACCAAATACGACTAGGACACTAAATCTAAATCTATGGAAATACATGACTTTGATACAACTCAGACTCTAATAAACGTATATAAGGAAATTAACTCCTATCTTATTCCATAGTCCGCCTCAGTCACGATGGTATTCTCATCGACCTCCTTTTTATCGGCACAATCCCTGTTCCATCGGCACAATCCCTGTTCCATCGGCAGCAGTCTTCAAACCATATTTCATCGGCATCGGCAATAATACCCTTAACCTTATTGGCAACATTTTAATTTGAACCCATACGCCGCCACCACTCATAAGCAAACTCATTTTCATCAGCTATCAATCTACACAATAATCTTTCCTCTGCTGATTAGCCCTTCCTGACCATCTTGACACGTGCTAAAAAACGATGTCAACACATGCCCCCTAATTTCGGAGTATAAGATATTGATGCTCCGAAATTTACTCCAGATAATGCCTGCTATTACCTATTTTTCAACCCATTCTCCAAGCATAACATGATCTGTTACCAGATTTAATCAAATCTAGATCTAATCCATGTATCTCAGTAAATATCGCACATTTTCCAACTGTTTTTTGCCTCAATTACGGTTGAGATACCAAAATAACAATCCATCGGCAAGATCTTATCACAGCAACATCACCATTTTAGAACTAAAAGATCCTGTATCAAAATATCCTTCAAGTCATGACTACTTGCCATGCCATCAAATCTTCTGTACAATCCCTTGATTGTCATGCGAACAGTTACCATATCTATCTGAACCACCTCGATCCATCCGCGTACGGCATAGAGATAAGTCAAGAATACCCCTACCCCAAATGGCCTATAAATAGATTTCTCCGAACTGCTCATCTTCTACCTTCAAATTGCAACCTTTGGCATTCTCTCTCCGGCGGCAACCCTAACTGCGCATCCTCAACCCACTAGAGCTCCTTCCATCGTCATTTTCCAATCTCCAGCTCGTGCCCTCATCCTTCTCGAAACAATGGCGATCAACTTCAACGTCCCTGTAGTTCGTTCTTTTTTATTACTTTTACTTCAACCCTTCTGGCCCCTTGCGAATTCTTACAGTTGGTATTTTTTTCTACTTCTTCCATTCTCTTGATCTTCCAAACTCAGGAACTACGCAACACACTGGTTATTCCAACCAACCAACCTCCCCTCCATTGCCTAGGTCCAATGGGTGATCCAGATCCAACCGACCTGATCAATGTAGAGGCTAATCGTATTCCCTTCAAAGCTCAAAATTTCTCTTTGAATCTATGGAAAGATATATTTTGATCTTGGCCTAAACCTACCAAAGGGTGGAAAACTGGTACTTGAGAGTAAACAAATCAATGCAAGTGTTCTGGGCAGAACGGAAGATAGATCAATGTATCAGGCTATCCATTGCTGATATGCAAAGGAATGAATCCATGATGATAGCTGCTGCTCATTTTTGGTTAGATACCACAAATACCTTCATGTTCAGTCATGGCCCATGTGCCCCTACTCTTACCGATGTATATATGCTCACCGGCTTGGATATCTCAACTGTCGATGAAGGCCACATTTTTGGCAGAAAAACTGAGTATAGAGTAAATACACGCAACATCGGCGGCTGGACAGGATACATCCAAGAGTACCAAAAAACTGGTACTGTCAATCAAAGGGAACACGCCATATTCCTGAACATGTGGCTGGAGAAGTTTATCTTCTGTGGTCGATTGGTAGGACCAACTAACGCCTTCCTCCCAGCAGCGGAACTCTTGGCCAATGGTGTCAGATTCCCATGAGAGATCGTCGAAGATTACATCCTTGGAGATGATGAATCGGCAACACGCCCTCCTCTCAACTTCGGCGAAGCCATAATCGTCCTTCCTGAAACAGAGTCCAATGAAGATCAAATTGGCAGGTTTTTTCAGAATTTCTACCATGGTCTCCCTCGTGATCTCAGAGCTTGGGTACCCTATATCGATGAGGATAACAAGTTCCCTCTTGTTTTCAATTTTGCCGATAGTGATCTGAACCAAGATAATGATCTTATGATGGCTATTATTACCCCGAGAGCAATCCTAGTAAACACATTTGGTAGCGGGAAGAATTCCCATATCACTTATGAATTCTACAATCCATCGGTAGTGTCTCGCCAATTAGCCTTTGGGCAACTACCAATCAAGCTATGCTTTGCCGATGTGATTAAGCCCAGAGAAATTATTACAACTGGAACTGAATGGAGTAGAGTAGTAAGACTTGCTCCTGATGCCGATATTTCAAATGTTGATCTCTCCGCCTGGTCACCAGTGTCTTTCATCACAGAGTCATATAAGCAATGGTGGCAAGAGTGGAAAGAACAGTTGTTTTCAACATCCGTTCATACATATTGGCACATGATCTATCCCGACTATGCTGTTCCTGACGATGCAGTAAGTTCCTTTTAACTTTCGTCTCTATCCTTCCTTTTATATGTATATTGGTAACTAATCTTCCCTGAAACAGGCCGATGATCTAGTTTCATCAATAAGCAAAAGTGGAACACCCTTCAACCTCCACTCTATTTCTCCAGTCTCAATAATTGGCTACAACGCCCCTACCTTAGAGGCCTTAACCTTCCAGAGGACTCGCGCCAAAACTATCACCTCCAGACCATGACTAGCAACATCTAGGGCCACTCCAATGGCTGCTGCTTCAAGCCTAATCAAGGTTTTTACGGTAATAATCTTGCTTACTTTGTTTTTCTGTCGATGCACACTATATTAACATATAACTATCAGGATGTGAGAACTGCAGCTGGATCGTCATCAGCAACTCTTCCAATATCGAGCACCACGACCTCTACTCCTCCTTCAGAGGTATTCTCTTATTTTCACATTTTTTCTGTTAAATATCCAATCTTATACTCGTTTTTGCAGCAACAAATGGGCACATCGGCAAGCACACCAAGCATGCAAGCTCCCCAATCAATACATGTCGATGCCCCCAGCCAATTGTTGCTGAGGCCCAAACAAAGCGCAAAGCTTTAACCGATGCTGAAGCTCAACAAAAGCGATAGAAATCTACACCAGCCCCTTCATCCGCTCTAACACCTGTCAATCGACCCACTGATATAATTGAACAAGCTGCTTCTTCTGTACAAGATACACCATTAGCCATTATACCCCAAGGGCTGACTACTGATGAGGTCGTAGAAGACATTCCATCGGCATCCTCTGTCGATCCTTCGCATGATCTTTTTCAAGCCGCTCCCTCAAGCCAGGCTCAAGAAATTGCCCTGAAGCAGGTAAACCAATTAACTGTTTGGTTTATAATATCCCCAGACACCACAAATAGGATTCCTAACTCTCTTTATTTCACAGGAACAAGATTCTCCCGATAGCTTGTTTTCTTTTGCTATCGACGTCTCCGATGATGACGGAGAAGAGGCGAGTTCTTCCCTAGCATTGGGAACAATATCGGCAGATACCTATGACAAACTAGAAGTTCTCCTGAATCTGCTGCAACAAGATACTGCTCAACCAGTGATCGATTCAGACCCTGCAAGGACCATCTTCAAAACAATCCGTGGCCAAGTCCCTGCCGATGTTGAAGAAATTATCTTCCCAACAGTCCATCTGGAGAGCAGACAACTTCAATATCAAAAGGCTGTTCATCGTATTGCCGACAGAGCAGCTCAAGCTCAACTTAAGAAAGAAATGATGCAGCTAAAGCAAACTGCCGATGAGAAGCACAAAAGCATTAGCAACTTGCAAGCCTCCGGTGCTGATCTTAAACAGAAAATCTTAGACCTATCGGCAAAAAAGGCAGCTCTGCTAGCCAAACTGGAAAAGGTTGAAACAGCCCTGACTCAAGCCAAGCAAGAAGAAGACCAACTTCCTGACGCTATCAAGGCCCTTCAGCAAGAACGAGACGTCCAAGCTCGCAAGGCCTTGGTTCTCAAGAAGAAACTCAAGCCTGTGGAAGGAAGTACCGATGAAGATGCCAAGGAATTAAAAGAAACCGATGAAATTCGTCTGCGTGCGATATCAGCTATCCAAGCTTTGTTAAATTAGCTCATCGGCAATGATTGATACTTTGTTTTGACTCTAGCCGATAGGATTGTTATCGGCAATTACTCTTTTATGCATCCATCTAGATACTAGGGTAATATTTCTTTAAATATTTTCCATTTAATGCTCTGGGAAATACAACTCCTTCAAGAGTTTCAAGAATATATGCATTACCAGGAACAAATTGATTTATCCGATATGGACCTTCCCAATTAGGTGACCATTTGCCAAACTTAGAACTTTTAGTCCCAATTGGTAAAATCAACTTCCTGTCACACCCATTTTTAAGGATAAAAATAGGATGTATAAAAGACTCATGTGCGCCCCAGGAAACAGTCGCACACATAAGTTGACAATTTACAAAGTATCATCACAGTGCTTATTACATAAAGAATAAGTATTTAAGACATAGTCTTGAACGATAGATAATAATAACTAATAATAATTCTTCAGCGGAAACTCCACACAGGGACACGGTTGACTGGTTGACACCAAGACTAGTACTCATTCCGATAATCTTCCTCATTATCTTCATCTGTTATGGTGGAAATAGCAAGGGTGAGTCCATGTCGAACTCCACAAATATAACACAGGGTTCATGAGGCTCAAAAAGGCTAGACACTGTTTAACTGCGTTTAGTTTTTTTTAATCATATATTAGCAATTGAGTAGCATCAAGATAAACCACTTCCCATTAAGAACCAATGATCAATTGTAATAATGATAACGAATAGCATTAACATGAGCATAATAATAATCAACAATAATTAAACATGATATAGCAAATGGTAATCATCTATTCTGTAAATGTTCCAAGGCCGCTCGTATCCGTGAGCACGGCTAGTATACCAGTTTTTAACTCTGCGCAGAGGTGTACACTTTCACTGTAAGTCATGATTTCCAAATGAGTGGGGAGATCAAGCCCAAACACCCGAGAACCATATAAAGCCACTCAAAAGTTCGTCTAACAAGTTAGGGCCATTAGATTCACTCGGCAGGCAGATGTAGAACCCCCCTTCCCTGTGGCACAACAACCGCAGCCTATACACACTAGGCCAGGGGCTCGCACTACACCCAAAGTGGCAAGCCATTCTTACGCCATTTAAGGTAACCACTAACAAGCTAGAAAAGGTCCTTCAAGCAACTAAAGCCAGAGCCATATAGCCCTCACAGTTGTACTGTATGTCCCGGATGGTCATATACAGATAAGTCCTTATGGAGAGAAACCAGAGCAACAATATAACCCCTTGCTCTAGCCCCCTTTTCAACAGTAATAAAATCATCATTAAAGGTTAATTGTTTAATCCATTAATCAAATTACAAGATCATTGTTCATAATTAAGCACTAGCAATAGCTACCCAAATGCATAACCCATAGGTGACAAGGAAACAAGATATCAATAGCTAAGTTATAATCTCTAAGGTTGTCAAGGAAGACACATGCATATGTATGATAATTTCAGTGAATAGGACAACAAGGATGGTCCCATGTTATACTTGCCTTAATCAAAGCTTTCCTGATGATACTGCTGGTCTGGCTCAAAATAATACTCTTGATCGTCCAGATACTGCTCACCGTCTATACTCGATCATCAATCAACAACACACATGCATCCAATCAAACATACACGAAACAAACAAAGAGATACAATTAGAACAGTACACCAACAATAACAAAACAGTAATAAAAGTTTATAAAACTCTTCTACACGTTTCTACGATCACACAGACGCAAAGATCACCAAATTCAGAGTTAAAACGTATAAGTTATGAATTTTCTAAGATTTCCTATAGATAAATAATTATTTTAATATAAACTCGAAAATTAAACTTTCCCAACCTACTGTACAACTATACTAACATGTAGATCTCGCAAATACGAACCTAACGCAACTTGAACGGATCAAATTGGAGTTAAAACGAAGATTTTATGATCAAAACAAGTTTAGTGGCAAAACTGTAAATAGTATCATCTTCTACCTTGAGCTGGGAGGAACTCCGGTCAGCCATGGTGGTACCTCGCCGGAGAAAAACAAGATGAGATGGGAACTCGATGAAACAGCGATGGATTCATGCAAACGGATATACCACGGTGTAGAGAACGACGAGGGCTGCCTCTTGGTGGTGGTGGCTGGCGTCGGAACGCGACGGTTTGGCCGGAAAAGCTCGTCGGAAGTTCACCGGAACGCAAGCTGTAGATATAGAACTTCGGCGAGAGGTGGAGGGAGCTACGAGCGGCGGCTCGCGATAAGGGTTGTACTTCTGAAATCAGGGCGTCGAGGGCTACGCCGTCATATATATAGTCGTAGGGTTTGGAAACTTTTCGGATTTTCTTAATTTCGGGATTATTTTAATTCCGTGAATAAAATAATTCCAGAAAATCTAAAATTACCTTTTTGGCCGTGAAAAATAGTCCGGAGCTCAGAAAAATCACGGGAAAAATCCTGGAGACTCTTGGAGAGATAAGGAACTCAACTAAATGAGTTTGAGCTTATGAAAAGATTGATGAAGAGATCAAGGAAAAAGATTAAGCTCACGGAAATTGAAATTTTAAATCCAGAAAATGCCAAAAAAATTTCCAGTGAGAAGTAAACGTCGTCCTATGGTATTTTGAAAATAATAGCACTCACCAACACCAAAGACAAGCATCACACAAACACCACATTATCAAATTAATATGAAAAAGTTTAAAACCACAATTATCTATATTTAAATTAGCAGCAACTTAACTTATCTAATAAATTTATTCAAATATTGAAATCATTTATTTTATTTAGTGTTTTTCATGCACAATCCAAAATAGGAAATTTTGGGTGTGACACTTCCAAACCAATTCTCCATCGACAAATTCCTTTACCTTCACCTTCTTGTCATACCATCTAGCTACTCTTTTCTTATTCTCCTCGATGCTAACTAAAGCTTTTAACCGATGACCTGCTACATCTTCTAACTCATCCTTCATAAGGATATCATAATCATCGGCTGTTAATTGATCTTGAGAGCGTATTCGCCTAGAACCAATTTTAATCTCCCAAGGTAAGACTGCATCGTGTCCATACACCAATTGATAAGGTGTTACCTTGGTTGCACCATGGCACGCCATCCGATATGACCACAAAGCTTCATTTAATACTGTATGCCACTTCTTAGGATACTCTTTAATCTTGCACTTAATGAGCTTGATAATTCCTTTATTAGATGCTTCAGCCTGACCATTAGCCTGGGCATAATATGGTGAAGAATTCAAAACTTTAATCCCCATTCCTATAGCAAACTCATCAAATTCACCCAATGTAAACATAGTGCCCTGATCGGTAGTGATGGTTTGAGGGATGCCAAATTGGTAAACAATATGCTCCTTCACAAAATCAATCATATTAGCCGATGTCATCTTTTTTAAAGGAACTGCTTCAACCCACTTTGTGAAATAATCGGTAGCAACCAGAATAAACTTATGCCCTTTACTCGATGGTGGATAAATCTTACCGATGAGATCAATAGCCCAACCCTGGAACGGCCAAGGCTTAATTATAGGGTTCATAGCCGATGCGGGTGCCCTTTGAATATTACCAAATTTCTGACATTCCTGACATCCTTTAAAATATTTAAAACAATCTTCAAAAATAGTCGGCCAATAATATCCATTTCTTCTGATCATCCATTTCATCTTGAAGGCTGACTGATGAGCCCCACATACTCCTTCATGAATTTCACACATCAGGCCTTTTGATTCATCTATGCTAACACACCTGAGTAAAACTCCATCTATGGTACGGTAATACAATTCATCATCGAGGAGTACATACTTGGTAGCTTGGAACCTTATACGTCTTTCAACCTTTTTAGATGGATTCTTTAAATAATCAATAATTTCCTTCCTCTAGTCATCGATATCAGCTGTTGATATTAATACTTCTTGAACATGTTGATATCCTAAAGCATGCTGAGCTAATCGGTTAGCCTCTTCATTATGCATCCGAGAAATATGTTCCAGATGAAAACTCCTGAACCCTTTTAATAATCTCAAACACTTTTCATGATATGAAATTAGAATTTCACTTTGGCATTCATAAATCCCAGTCAACTGATTTATAACTAACATAGAATCACCAAAGATCTCAACAGCATCAGCATGTACTTCCTTGAGCAATTCTAACCCTTTTATCAGGGCTTGGTACTCAGCTTAATTGTTTGTCGATGTAGCAACAATCGGCAATGAGAACTCATACTTCTTCCCCTGAGGGGAAATTAATACGATACCAATGCCTGCCCCTTCACCACAAGTAGACGCATCAAAGAAAAGTGTCCATGGAGCAATTTCCAGAGAATCCACCGTGTTGCAATGTTGAGTAACGAAATCGGCCATAACCTGTCCTTTAACTGCCTTAGCCGATTCATAACATAGGTCAAATTCTGATAATGCTAAAATCCATTTACCAATCCTACCATTCAGTATCGGCATTGACAGCATATACTTGACCATGTCATCTTCACATATGACAGTACATTCAGCCGATAGTAAATAATGTCTCAGCTTAATACAAGAAAAGTATAAACATAGACATAATTTCTCAATGGCCGAATACCTGGTTTCAGCATCTATTAATCGTCTGCTCAAATAATAGATAACACGCTCCTTTCCTTCAAATTCTTGAATAAGAGCTGAACCGATAATAGTATCTTCAGTTGATAAATACAATCCAAAAGATTTTCCATGTTAGGGTGGAACTAACACTGGAGGATTTGTTAAATAACTCTTAATTTTATCTAAGGCTAACTGCTGTTCATCCCCCCATTTAAATTCCTGATCGGCTTTCAATTTCAATAATGGACTAAAAGCCTTGATCTTACCCGACAAATTAGATATGAATCTTCTGATGAAATTAATCTTACCGATCAAGAATTGTAATTCAGTTTTATCGGCAGGAGCAACAATCTTGTTGATTGCCTCAATAGATTTTCTACTAATTTCAATACCCCGCTGATGCACCATAAAACCCAAGAATTGTCCTGCCGATACACCAAATGCACATTTATTAGGATTCATCTTTAATCCATGTTTTCTTGTGCACTCCAATATCTTCTGTAGATTGGTTAGATGCTTTGTGATGTCTCCAGACTTAATCACTATGTCATCAATGTACATTTCCACCAACGTGCCGATATATTCATGGAAAATAAAGTTCATAGCTCTTTGATAAGTAGCACCGGCATTTTTCAAACCAAATGTCATAACTATCCACTCAAATAATCCCACATGTCCTGGACATCTAAAAGCAGTCTTAGAAATATCTTCTTCAGCCATGAATATTTGATTATAACCTGCATTACCGTCCATGAAACTGATAATCTGATGCCCTGCTGCAGCATCAATCAATAAATCAGCAATCGGCATTGGGTAACCATCCATCGGTGTGGCCTTATTGAGATTCCTGAAATCAATACAAACACGAAGTTTCCCATTTTTCTTGTATACAGGAACCACATTAGAAATCCACTCTGCATATTGACACTGCCGAATAAACTTTGCCTAAATTAATTTAGTTATTTTGGCCTTAATATCAGGAAGTATATTAGGATTGCAGCGGCGTGCCGGCTGCTGATGTGGCCGAAATCCAGATTTAATAGCCAACCGATGTTCAACTATAGATCGGTCTAACCCAGTCATTTCAGTATAATCTCAAGCAAAATAATCTTTATATTCCTTTAACAAATCAACTAGTTGCTATTTACACTTGGAATTTAACTTAGCGCTAATAAAAGTGGGCCTTGGCCCATCGCCTTCACCAATATCTACTTCTATTAAATCATCTGCCGATGTAAATCCTTGACTATCACACCCATTTTTAAGGACAAAAATAGGATGCATAAAAGACTCATGTGCGCCCCAGGAAACAGTCGCACACATAAGTTGACAAATTACAAAGTATCATCACAGTGCTTATTACATAACGAATAAATATTTAAGACATGGTCTTGAATGATAGGTAATAATAACTAATAGTAATTCTTCAGCGGAAACTCCACACAGGGACACGGTTGACTGGTTGACACCAAGACTAGTACTCATTACGATAATCTTCCTCAATATCTTCATCTGTTATGGTGGAAATAGCAAGGGTGAGTCCATGTCGAACTCAACAAATATAACACAGGGTTCATGAGGCTCAAAAAGGCTAGACATTGTTTAACTGCGTTTAGCTTTTAATCATATATTAGCAATTGAGTAGCATCAAGATAAACCGCTTCCCATTAAAGAACCAATGATCAATTGTAATAAGGATAATGAATAGCATTAACATGAGCAAATAATAATCAACAATAATTAAGCATGATATAACAGTTATGATCAACTATTCCATAAGAATCCCCAAGGCCGCTCGTATCCGTGAACACGGCTAGTATACCAGTTTTTAACTCTGCGCAGAGGTGTACACTTTCACTGTGAGTCATGATTTCCAAATGAGTGGGGAGATCAAGCCCAGACACCCGAGAACCATATAAAGCCACTCAAAAGTTCGTCTAACAAGTTAGGGCCATTAGATTCACTCGGCAGGCAGATGTAGAACCCCCTTCCCTGTGGCACAACAACCGCAGCCTATACACACTAGGCCAGGGGCTCGCACTACACCCAACATGGCAAGCCACAACTCTGCCTTCTTGCATAAGAACACATCCCAAACCTTGACGAGAAGCATCACAATAAATAGAAAACTTCTTACTCAAATCTGGCAAAACCAAAACAGGCGCTGTAGTCAACCTCTTCTTCAATTCCTCAAAACTAGCTTGACATTTATCTGACCACACAAACTTGGCATTCTTCTCTAACAGAGATGTCATAGGTTTAGCAAGTTTAGAAAACCCTTCAATGAACCGTCTGTAATATCCAGCTAATCCCAAGAAACTACGAATCTCGCTAACATCAATAGGTGGTTTCCAATTTAATACATCCTTTACTTTACCTGGATCCACTGATATCCCTCCATTAGAAACAATATGACCAAGGAAAGAAACTTCCTTCAACCAAAACTCACATTTACTTCGCTTCGCATACAGTTTATGCTCTCTAAGCTTCTGCAATACCAACCTCAAATGTTCAGCATGCTCTACCTCTGTCTTGGAAAATACCAGTATATCATCAATAAACACTACCACAAACTTATCCAAATATTCCATGAACACCTTATTCATCATGTACATAAAGTATGCAGGTGCATTGGTCAACCCAAATGACATAACAGTATACTCATACAATCCATACCTTGTAGTAAAAGCTGTCTTTGGAATATCAGAAACACGAATCTTCAACTGATGATAACCAGAACGTAAATCAATCTTAGAGAACACACAAGCACCTCTCAACTGATCAAACAAGTCATCAATCCTGGGCAAAGGGTACTTATTCTTGATAGTTACCTCATTTAGTGACCGGTAATCAACACACATCCTCTGACCGCCATCTTTCTTATCAACAAAAATAACTGGTGCTCCCCAAGGTGATGAACTAGGTCGAATAAAACCTTTATCTTGTAATTCTTTAATTTGTTTCTTAAGTTCTTCTAATTCATCTACTCCCATCCTATATGGTCGTTTGGCTATAGGTGCAGTTCCAGGAAGTAATTCAATAAGAAATTCAATGTCTCTGTCAGGTGGCATACCTGGCAATTCATCAGGGAAGACATCTGAAAATTCCTCAATCACTGAATTCTCCTTAATAGTATCTTCAAGCTGATTCACCACACCGGTTGGTTGCTTCTGCACTGCTACATCCACATTGATTTTATCTCCATTAGGTGCAGTCACAACTACCACTTTCTGCTGACACTGAATCTCTGCCTGATTTTGCTTCATCCAGTCCATACCCAATATCACATCAATACCAGATGTCCTCAACACTATAGGAGTTATCTTAAACTCTACCCCCCTTAATACCATACTAATTGGAAGACAACGATTACTGGTTTGCATGGTACCTCCAGGTGAATTTACTAAGAGAGGTTCTTTCATAGCTAGCATGGGTATACTATGCATTTTAACAAAAATGTTGGATATGAATGTATGAGAGGCTCCAGAGTCAAAAAGAATAGTTGCGGGAGTGGAATGTACATTGAACGTACCAATCATAACTTCTGGTGCATCATGAGCTGTATCAGAAGACACGTGATTCACCCTTCCAGTACCAGATTGCCTCTGGTTGCTCTTCTGGCTCTGAGGAGTCTGCTGGTTCTGCTTCTCAGGACAATGGTAAGACATATGCCCCTCTTTACCACAGACAAAACATCTAGTAGGCGTGCTGGGAGCACTATTCTTCATGGGGGTAACATTGGAATTTCTAGTACGAGGAGTCTATTGCCCAGTCTGCTGATACTGTTGACGCTGTGGATATGATGAACGCTGTTGTGACTGATTACTTTGCCAATTCTGGGACCACCTCTGATTCGGATTACGATTCCACTGGCTAACCGGTCCCTGAAACTTCTGATGGAAACCATGCTAAGGATTCGTGCGTTGACGGTTGTTGCTTCCTGAGCTTTGTACCTTCATCTTCCTCTTCCTGTCCATCTCTCTGCGCTCATTATCAAGCACAATAGCTTTATTTACCAGCTCTTGAAAACTAGCATAGTTGTTCCCCTTCAACTGCAAGCGAAGATCATAATAAATTCCCTTCAAGAAAAGACGCTGCCTGTCTGCATCTTCCCTCACTTCATTAGGAGCATAGCGAGCCAACTGGGTGAACCTGTCATGATATTCACTAACGCTCATCTGTCCCATCCTAAGGTTTCTGAATTCTTCCTGCTTCAGCTCAATTATACCTTCAGGAATATGACGAGCTCGAAAATCTCTAACAAACTCATTCCAAGTGATAGGAGGAGCATTGTCAGGGCGTGCAGCTTGATACGACTCCCACCAAGTCTGAGCTGTCCCCTGTAACTGACCAGATGCATATAACACCTTCTCCATATCATTGCATTGAGCTATATTCAGCTGTTTCTCCACTGCCCTCACCCAATCATCTGCCTCTAAAGGATCAGCAGCATGAGAAAACACTGGAGGGCGTCCCTTCAAAAATTCCCCACGCCTATCCCTCACTTGCACAGGCGGTGGTCCTCCTGCAGGGGGATTGTTCTGCATGTGCTGCATAAACATCTGCATCATCTGGTTCTGAGTTTGCATGAGTTCCTCCATAGTAATGGGTGGGTTAACACCTCCACGACCTCTGCCACGTCCTCTGCCTGACATCTGTTTCCAAAAACACAGAAGATGAAATTCAGTACAATCCGAGATGATGTATTCAATAGATAAGCAAAATCTGATTTTTCTGGGCGAACTCCAATTTCAGCAACTCAGTAAAACTGTCATATCTCGAGCTACAGACGTCCAATTCAGATGATATTTACATGGTTGGAAAGCTTACAAAATTATCTACAACTTTTATTCACAACACTTTTTCTGATTCTGTCAATAAATTGGCCAAAAGCTGAACTTAACCGAAACTGTTTTAGAATTCCAGACTGTGCAGTAACTCCAACTTGGAACATATATATCTCTTAGCTCATAATAGATATTAAAGTGATTCTTCTGGGGTTGGAAAGATATAGAAGTCTAATTATTCCCAGTAAAATTTCTTAAATTTCTCATGAACGGATTTTAAGTTATTTCTAAAACATCCCAGACTGATCCAAAAATCAGCAAAGGACAGAACTAAGTTAACCTCATATTCAACTAATATATTTTGATCAAACTTAATATTGTTAACCATGGAACTTGTAGGCATGTCTATAAAACTCCAGCACACATTACAAAGATCCAAATCACACATTATCATAATAACAATCCATCAATCACACAATTATTCACACCACAAACTGACTCTTAAAACAATCCAAACTTAAAATTAACTCGCAACTACTATCGTTCCTATTACATAGGGATTTTTCCTATTTCCAAATTAAGCTTCTCATAAATCTTGGGATGACCTAACTCCGCCCTTAATTGGTCAATCTCCTTATAAGCTTGCTCCTTAAGTTCTTTTTCCTTCAGCAACTCATCCTTCAAATCCACCTCATGGAGAGCCAATTCACGAGCTAATCCCACCGTAGCTTGTAAAGTCAAGGAGGAATCATCTGCAAGCGGCACAGTCCAAATACCCTTATCATGTAAGAAACAAGGAAAATGCCGGAGTGCACCCTTTAACGTCTTGTCCGAGCGTAGACCATGGTAGTAAACAAATGCATTGAAAGCGACATCCTCCATGCTTGTCTCCACGGTTGCCCGGCTCACTCTGGTAATGAACTTTGACTCCACCTTAGGTTCCTTAGTGGTAGGATCCCTTTTCTTAACCCATAACTCCGTTTCCCAATAGGAATCCATCCATGGATGACTATACTCTGCACTGCGATACTCCAACGTAGCTTCCCAGTCGTAGTAGTAGTTGTCCAAGGTTCTTGTCAACATGTCATGGAAGAAAGCATCAGCTTTAGGAACCATGATATGAAGCTTCGTAGTCCACCCCATAACTACATTCTCCATTGGTATATCACCAACTCTTGATTCAGCATCAGATAGCTCTTGGTCACCATCTTCATACGGCTCCTGAGGTTTGAAACGGGCAACGTACTGTGCAGATGACAGACGGGGATAAGGAGACATCTACAAGATGTAGACATAGATTAGATAGAATCAATGTATTTTCGCAATAGAATAAAGTAGAGGAAGCATAAAACTTTAGTAATTAACAAGGTGAAAAGAGGAAGCATGAATTAAGTGAAGTATGGATGCTATTAACGACCATTCTAACTAGGCTCGCGTCCTACAGTCAACACGGCTCTGATACCAATCTGTCACACCCATTTTTAAGGACAAAAATAGGATGCATAAAAGACTCATGTGCGCCCCAGGAAACAGTCGCACACATAAGTTGACAAATTACAAAGTATCATCACAGTGCTTATTACATAACGAATAAATATTTAAGACATGGTCTTGAACGATAGGTAATAATAACTAATAGTAATTCTTCAGCAGAAACTCCACACAGGGACACGGTTGACTGGTTGACACCAAGACTAGTACTCATTACGATAATCTTCCTCAATATCTTCATCTGTTATGGTGGAAATAGCAAGGGTGAGTCCATGTCGAACTCAACAAATATAACACAGGGTTCATGAGGCTCAAAAAGGCTAGACATTGTTTAACTGCGTTTAGCTTTTAATCATATATTAGCAATTGAGTAGCATCAAGATAAACCGCTTCCCATTAAAGAACCAATGATCAATTGTAATAAGGATAATGAATATCATTAACATGAGCAAATAATAATCAACAATAATTAAGCATGATATAACAGTTATGATCAACTATTCCATAAGAATCCCCAAGGCCGCTCGTATCCGTGAGCACGGCTAGTATACCAGTTTTTAACTCTGCGCAGAGGTGTACACTTTCACTGTGAGTCATGATTTCCAAATGAGTGGGGAGATCAAGCCCAGACACCCGAGAACCATATAAAGCCACTCAAAAGTTCGTCTAACAAGTTAGGGCCATTAGATTCACTCGACAGGCAGATGTAGAACCCCCCTTCCCTGTGGCACAACAACCGCAGCCTATACACACTAGGCCAGGGGCTCGCACTACACCCAACGTGGCAAGCCATTCTTACGCCATTTAAGGTAACCACTAACAAGCTAGAAAAGGTCTCTTGAACAACTAAAGCCAGAGCCATATAGCCCTCACAGCTGTACTGTATATCCCAGTTATCACTTACAGATAAGTCCTTATGGAGAGAAACCAGAGCATCAAAATAATACACATGCTCTAGCCCCCTTTTAACAGTAATAAAATCATCTTAATGGTTGAATGCTTAATCCATTAATCCAATTACAAGATCATTGTTCTTAGTTTAAGCACTAGCAGTAGCTACCCATATGCACTCCCAAGGTTGACAAGGAATCAAGATAACAATCACTAAGTTATAATCTCTAAGGTTGTCAAGGTAAGCACATGCATATGTATGACAATTCAATGTATAGGTAACAAGGATAGTCCTGTGTTATACTTGCCTTGATCAAAGCTTTCCAAGTGATACTGCTGACTTGGCTCAAAGTAATACTCCTGATCGTCCAGATACTGCTCACCTTCTATACTCGATCATCAATCAACAACACACATGCATCCAATCAAACATACACGAAGCAAACAAAGAGATACAATTAGAACAGTACACCAACAGTAACAAAACAGTAATAAAAGTTCTTAAAACTCTTCTACACATTTCTACGATCACATAGACACAAAGATCACCAAATTTGGAGTTAAAACGTGAAAGTTATGAATTTTCTAAGATTTCCTATAGATAAATAAATACTTAATTATAAACTCGAAAAATAAATTATCAAAACTAACTGTACAACTACACTAACATGTAGAGCTCGCAAATACGAACCTAATGCAACTTGAACGGATCAAATCGGAGTTAAAATGAAGATTTTATGACCAAAACAATTCTAGTGGCAAAACTGTAATTATCTGAAACGTATTTTTGACTTAACCGGGAGAGAATACGCTTTCCAAACACGAAAACGTACTTTCAGTTTTACGCTACGGACCGCGGGTTGATAACTAAAAAGCTGAGGGTCTCTTTAACAAATTTACCCGCGAAGGGGTAAGTTCTAATCTGGGCCGTTGATCTCGATTTGGACGGCTCGCAATCATCTGCAACGCTACAGTAGAAGGCCCGGCCTCCACCTTCAAGTCCGGCCGGCGGGCTCCTTCTCGTCGGAGATGGCGGATCACCCCCTCTAGACCACCGCTCGACTCAAGATTTGACCCAAACGGTGGATAAGCTCCGTGCGAACTCAACTAAACAATAAAAACCCGCTATGGTAGACTGAACACGGCGTGCGGCAACAAAGGAGCGGCGGCGCCATTGCCGGCCGACGGTGAGCTTCAAAAGCTCTCTTCTAAGCACCTCCAACCAAAAGAAGAGCACAAGAGGGTAGAGGAGACAAGTGCGGACTCACCAACGCGACGAATTAGACCTCCAAATCACCCGAAGGCACTCCTCCCCAACGTCCGTCGTACTCAACCGAACCCAACCCTAGAACTCGACGTTTTGCGGTGGAACTCATAATTTTAGATGAAAAACTGAAACTAGAGGACCTAGGCGTCCTATTTATAGCCTCAATCGCTGATTTTGGTTAACATACCCGGATTACAAGATTCGGTTGTAGCTCGGTTGGAAACGAACTCGACTCCGGTCCGGTTACGAGGAAGAAGACGGCTGACATCGGGGACCCACCGGTCAGCCACCAAGAGAGGGAAGGGGAAGGCGCTGCCGCTGGACTCGGGCCGAGCTGGGCTGCTGCGCTAAGACGGCCGCTGTGCCGAGCCGGGCCAAGACGCCGAGATGGGCCGCTCGTCACTGATGGGCTGGAATGCGGAGACGGCTGCTGCGGTGCTGGCCGTCGGGCCGTTGGCTTCCAGGGAGAAGGTAAGTGGTTTCTTCTTCTTTTTTTTCTTTCTTTCATTTATTCACTTCTATATTTATATTTTCCAAAACCAAATCAATTAAAATAAAACAAATATAACCACACCACAAAATAAAATAAATGCAACAGCATGAATGCATCACCAAATAGTTTTTAAAATTTTAATTTGCCATTAATTGTTATCTAAACTATTTGAAATTCATTATTCCTAAAGTTTAGAATTTTTGGGTGTTACAAATTCTACCCCCCTTAAAAGAATCTTGTCCTCGAGATTGAACTGCTTACTCAAACAACTGCGGATATGATTTCCTCAATTCATCCTCTCTTTCCCAAGTTGCCTCTGCCTCTGAATATCGATTCCACTGCACCTTGCACATTTTAATAACCCGACTTCGAGTAACTCTCTCAGCAGTCTCTAAAATCTTAATCGGAAACTCTTCATATGTAAGATCCTCCTTAACAGTCAACTCTTCTAAAGGTATCTGCTCCTCAGGCACCCGTAAACACTTCTTAAGTTGTGAAACATGGAACACATCATGCACTCCAGATAAATTTTCAGGCAACTCTAATTGATAAGCAACTTCCCCACGTCTAGTAATAACTTTAAATGGTCCAACATACCTTGGTGCTAGTTTACCTTTCATGTTAAACCTCTTCACACTTCTCATAGGTGACACCTTCAAATAGACATAATCACCTACCTCAAAAACTAAATCTCTTCTTCTATTGTCAGCATAACTCTTCTGACGAGACTGTGCTACTCTCAAATTCTCACGAATCACTCGCACTTGATCTTCTGCGTTTCTAAGAACATCTGTACCAAACACTTGAGATTCACCTGTTTGATCCCAAAACAATGGAGTTCTACACTTACGTCCATACAAAGCTTCAAATGGTGCCATCTTAAGACTCTGTTGATAACTATTATTGTAAGAAAATTCTGCATAAGGCAAACTCTTATCCCAACTAGTTCCATATTGCAATGCACAAGCTCTCAACATATCCTCTAATACCTGGTTGGTCCTTTCAGTCTGTCCATCTGTCTGTGGATGATATGCTGTACTAAAATTCAATTTTGTTCCCAATGATTCATGCACAACTTTCCAAAAATGCGACGTAAACTGCGATCCTCGATCAGATACAATCTTCTTTGGTACTCCATGCAAACAGACTATTCTCTCCATATACAACTCTGCCAATTTTGGTCCATGGTAAGTAGTCTTAACTGGTATAAAATGAGCAACTTTAGTTAACCGATCTACTATCACCCAAATAGAGTCATAACCTTTCTGAGTACGAGGTAACCCCACTATAAAGTCCATACCAACTTCCTCCCACTTCCATTCAGGAATCTTCATTGGTTGCAACAATCCAGCAGGTCTCTGATGCTCTGCTTTCACCCTCTGACAAGTGTCACACAATGCCACATACTCAGCCACATCTCGCCTTAATCCAACCCACCAATATTTCTGTTTCAGATCCAAATACATCTTAGTACTACCAGGATGAATAGAATAAGCTGACTCATGAGCTTCGCGAAGAATTGCCTGTCTAACAGTTTGATCCTCAGGTACACACAGCCTCTTTCCAAACCACAAAATTCCATTATCATCCATCCGAAAGCCTGGTGACTTACCAATCACTATATCTTCCGCTATCTTCTTTAGTTTCTCATCCTTCAACTGACCCTTGTAGATTTCTTGCTCTAAAGTAGGCTCTATCACTAATTCCATTGTATTAGTAACAATTCCCAAATTCAAATATTCAAATTCAGCACATAACTCACTAGTCATAGACAATGTTCGTATCTCATTGGCATAACTTTTCCTACTAAGAGCATCAGCTACTACATTAGCCTTACCAGGATGATAGTGTATCTCAATATCATAATCCTTAATCAACTCTAACCATCTGCGTTGCCTCAAATTCAGATCTAACTGAGTGAAAATATACTTCAAACTCTTATGATCAGTGTATATATCACTTTTATGTCCAATCAAATAATGTCTCCAAATCTTTAAAGCATGAACTACAGCTGCTAACTCCAAATTATGTGTAGGATAATTCAACTCATGCTTTCTCAACTGCCTAGATGCATAAGCCACAACTCTGCCTTCTTGCATAAGAACACATCCCAAACCTTGACGAGAAGCATCACAATAAATAGAAAACTTCTTACTCAAATCTGGCAAAACCAAAACAGGCGCTGTAGTCAACCTCTTCTTCAATTCCTCAAAACTAGCTTGACATTTATCTGACCACACAAACTTGGCATTCTTCTCTAACAGAGATGTCATAGGTTTAGCAAGTTTAGAAAACCCTTCAATGAACCGTCTGTAATATCCAGCTAATCCCAAGAAACTACGAATCTCGCTAACATCAATAGGTGGTTTCCAATTTAATACATCCTTTACTTTACCTGGATCCACTGATATCCCTCCATTAGAAACAATATGACCAAGGAAAGAAACTTCCTTCAACCAAAACTCACATTTACTTCGCTTCGCATACAGTTTATGCTCTCTAAGCTTCTGCAATACCAACCTCAAATGTTCAGCATGCTCTACCTCTGTCTTGGAAAATACCAGTATATCATCAATAAACACTACCACAAACTTATCCAAATATTCCATGAACACCTTATTCATCATGTACATAAAGTATGCAGGTGCATTGGTCAACCCAAATGACATAACAGTATACTCATACAATCCATACCTTGTAGTAAAAGCTGTCTTTAGAATATCAGAAACACGAATCTTCAACTGATGATAACCAGAACGTAAATCAATCTTAGAGAACACACAAGCACCTCTCAACTGATCAAACAAGTCATCAATCCTGGGCAAAGGGTACTTATTCTTGATAGTTACCTCATTTAGTGACCGGTAATCAACACACATCCTCTGACCGCCATCTTTCTTATCAATAAAAATAACTGGTGCTCCCCAAGGTGATGAACTAGGTCGAATAAAACCTTTATCTTGTAATTCTTTAATTTGTTTCTTAAGTTCTTCTAATTCATCTACTCCCATCCTATATGGTTGTTTGGCTATAGGTGAAGTTCCAGGAAGTAATTCAATAAGAAATTCAATGTCTCTGTCAGGTGGCATACCTGGCAATTCATCAGGGAAGACATCCGAAAATTCCTCAATCACTGAATTCTCCTTAATAGTATCTTCAAGCTGATTCACCACAGCGGTTGGTTGCTTCTGCACTGCTACATCCACATTGATTTTATCTCCATTAGGTGCAGTCACAACTACCACTTTCTGCTGACACTGAATCTCTGCCTGATTTTGCTTCATCCAGTCCATACCCAATATCACATCAATACCAGATGTCCTCAACACTATAGGAGTTATCTTAAACTCTACCCCCCTTAATACCATACTAATTGGAAGACAACGATTACTGGTTTGCATGGTACCTCCAGGTGAATTTACTAAGAGAGGTTCTTTCATAGCTAGCATGGGTATACTATGCATTTTAACAAAAATGTTGGATATGAATGTATGAGAGGCTCCAGAGTCAAAAAGAATAGTTGCGGGAGTGGAATGTACATTGAACGTACCAATCATAACTTCTGGTGCATCATGAGCTGTATCAGAAGACACGTGATTCACCCTTCCAGTACCAGATTGCCTCTGGTTGCTCTTCTAGCTCTGAGGAGTCTGCTGGTTCTGCTTCTCAGGACAATGGTAAGACATATACCCCTCTTTACCACAGACAAAACATCTAGTAGGCGTGCTGGGAGCACTATTCTTCATGGGGGTAACATTGGAATTTCCAATACGAGGAGTCTGTTGCCCAGTCTGCTGATACTGTTGACGTTGTGGATATGATGAACGTTGTTGTGACTGATTACTTTGCCAATTCTAGGACCACCTCTGATTCGGATTACGATTCCACTGGCTAACCGGTCCCTGAAACTTCTGATGGAAACCATGCTGAGGATTCGTGCGTTGACGGTTGTTGCTTCCTGAGCTTTGTACCTTCATCTTCCTCTTCCTGTCCATCTCTCTGCGCTCATTATCAAGCACAATAGCTTTATTTACCAGCTCTTAAAAACTAGCATAGTTGTTCCCCTTCAACTGCAAGCGAAGATCATAATAAATTCCCTTCAAGAAAAGACGCTGCCTGTCTGCATCTTCCCTCACTTCATTAGGAGCATAGCGAGCCAACTGGGTGAACCTGTCATGATATTCACTAACGCTCATCTGTCCCATCCTAAGGTTTCTGAATTCTTCCTGCTTCAGCTCAATTATACCTTCAGGAATATGACGAGCTCGAAAATCTCTAACAAACTCATTCCAAGTGATAGGAGGAGCATTGTCAGGGCGTGCAGCTTGATACGACTCCCACCAAGTCTGAGCTGTCCCCTGTAACTGACCAGATGCATATAACACCTTCTCCATATCATTGCATTGAGCTATATTCAGCTGTTTCTCCACTGCCCTCACCCAATCATCTGCCTCTAAAGGATCAGCAGCATGAGAAAACACTGGAGGGCGTCCCTTCAAAAATTCCCCACGCCTATCCCTCACTTGCACAGGCGGTGGTCCTCCTGTAGGGGGATTGTTCTGCATGTGCTGCATAAACATCTGCATCATCTGGTTCTGAGTTTGCATGAGTTCCTCCATAGTAATGGGTGGGTTAACACCTCCACGACCTCTGCCACGTCCTCTGCCTGACATCTGTTTCCAAAAACACAGAAGATGAAATTCAGTACAATCCGAGATGATGTATTCAATAGATAAGCAAAATCTGATTTTTCTGGGCGAACTCCAATTTCAGCAACTCAGTAAAACTGTCATATCTCGAGCTACAGACGTCCAATTCAGATGATATTTCCATGGTTGGAAAGCTTACAAAATTATCTACAACTTTTATTCACAACACTTTTTCTGATTCTGTCAATAAATTGGCCAAAAACTGAACTTAACCGAAACTGTTTCAGAATTCCAGACTGTGCAGTAACTCCAACTTGGAACAGATATATCTCTTAGCTCATAATAGATATTAAAGTGATTCTTCTGGGGTTGGAAAGATATAGAAGTCTAATTATTCCTAGTAAAATTTCTTAAATTTCTCATGAACGGATTTTAAGTTATTTCTAAAACATCCCAGACTGATCCAAAAATCAGCAAAGGAGAGAACTAAGTTAACCTCATATTCAACTAATATATTTTGATCAAACTTAATATTCTTAACCATGGAACTTGTAGGCATGTCTACAAAACTCCAGCACACATTACAAAGATCCAAATCACACATTATCATAATAACAATCCATCAATCACACAATTATTCACACCACAAACTGACTCTTAAAAACAATCCAAACTTAAAATTAACTCGCAACTACTATCGTTCCTATTACATAGGGATTTTTCCTATTTCCTAATTAAGCTTCTCATAAATCTTGGGATGACCTAACTCCGCCCTTAATTGGTCAATCTCCTTATAAGCTTGCTCCTTAAGTTCTTTTTCCTTCAGCAACTCATCCTTTAAATCCACCTCATGGAGAGCCAATTCACGAGCTAATCCCACCGTAGCTTGTAAAGTCAAGGAGGAATCATCTGCAAGCGGCACGGTCCAAATACCCTTGTCATGTAAGAAACAAGGAAAATGCCGGAGTGCACCCTTTAACGTCTTGTCCGAGCGTAGACCATGGTAGTAAACAAATGCATTGAAAGTGACATCCTCCATGCTTCTCTCCACGGTTGCCCGGCTCACTCTGGTAATGAACTTTGACTCCACCTTAGGTTCCTTAGTGGTAGGATCCCTTTTCTTAACCCATAACTCCGTTTCCCAATAGGAATCCATCCATGGATGACTATACTCTACACTGCGATACTCCAACGTAGCTTCCCAGTCGTAGTAGTAGTTGTCACACCCATTTATCGAACAAATGGAATGCATACCCTTATGTGTGCCTAGAGATCAATGACACATAAGTTCACAAATTATAACAGAAGTATCATCACAAAAGTTATTACATCACGATATTTAAACACATAGTCTTAACACAAACGTAGCGGAAGTATAAATAAAAATCTCTCGTGGTAGCTCTAGTCACAGGTACATTGACTGGTTGACAGCAAGACTAGTAATCTTCAGGGAAGTAGGCGTAGTAGTCACTATTACCTCCATCTGTTACCCATCCGGGATTTTTATCCAAGTAAAAGAAATAAACAAGCGTATGTACATCTCGTACTCAACAAGTGTAACAGGGGGTTCATGAGGCTCAAAAAGGCATATTCATTGGTTTATCAGCATGTAGCTTTTAGTTAGCATGATTTTAGCATAACAATAGCATTCAAAATGTCTCAATATAAACATTAAACATATGATCCATGTGAAATGATTAATGAATAGCAAAAACATAATCATAAACAATTATTCAACTATTCCATAAGGGTCCAAGGCCACTCGTGACCGTGAGCACGGCTGTTATAACAGTTTTACACTCTGCAGAGGTTGTACACTTTCACTGTGAGTCGTGTTACCCAAATGCCCAGGTTAATTACTCCCAAAACACTACCAAGGTGAGCAGGCAGGGTAAACACTATGAAGTCTTTCGAAGGTTCGTCTAACAAGTTAGGGCCATTAGATTTCACTCGGCAAACAGATGTAGAGCCCCCCTTCCAAATGGCACAATAACTCGCAGCCTATACACATGAGGACAGAGGCCGCACTATACCCGATTCGTCAAGCCATTCTTACGCCATAAAGGAATACCTCTAACAAGCTAGAAAAGGTCCTTCTATATGACTAAAGCCAGAGCCATATAGCCCCCACAGTTGTACTGTAAATCCCGGATTGTCGCTTATAGATGAGTCCTTATGGAGAGCAATTAGAGCAGCAAAAGTAACTCCCATGCTCTAATCCCCTTTAAACATTAATCAAAATCATCTTTTAATGTTTGTTGCATATTCCTCTAATCAATTTACATGATCATAGTCCATGTTTAAGCACTAGCCAAACTACTTAATGCAATATAATAGGTACCAAGGTAAAGGATCAATCGCTAAGTCATCCTTAACAAGGAATAAATGCATAATGATATTAATTGCATAAGGTGAATAGGACAACAAGGATTATCCCATGCTATACTTGCCTTGCTCAAACTGGTCCTGAAGATCCTGCTCGTAGTAAGGCTCTTGATCTCCAACGAATTTCTCACCGTCTAAACTCGATCAACCAATATCAACAACACACATCCAAAGGCAATCATGCATAGACAAACAAGACTATAATTAGAACAATACACCAACAGTAAGAAAATAAGATAAAAAGTCTTTAAAATGAATCTACAACTCGCTAGGATCACACAGACGCGAAGATCACGAAAATCGGAACTAAAACGACAAAGTTATGAATTTCCAAAGATTTCCTATAGAAAAATAAATACTTTAATAAAAACTTGAAAATAAATTAATTCAAACCTACTGTACAGTTGTATAATTACATAGAACTCGCAAATATGAATCTAACGCAATTTGAATGGATCAAATCGGAGTTAAAACGGATAATTTATGACTAAAACAAACTCAGTGGCAAAACTGTAAATATCAGAAAACGTATTTTTCAATTACCGAGACGAAATACGCTTTCAACAGATCAAAACGAACGCGGGATAACATGTTTTGGACTGCGGGTTTACAACTTAAATCTTACAGGGACTCTTTAGCAAAATTTCCGGCCGAAGGGGTATCTTTAAATAACGGCCGTCCGATTTAAAATGAACGGCCTAGATCTAATCGGGGAGGAGGCCGGCGGCGCTCCAGCCGGAATCGGGCCCGACGGTGACTCTCCGCGGCGGCGCCATGGCCGGGAAACGCCGTCTTGCTCTACGGTGCACGAAAATGCGAACGGAGAGCACCTGCGGGTAGACAACTCGAACGCGAACTCACCTAGGGTAAAACCGTAGGCGAGGACGAAACGAGGAACGCGTGCGGCTCGGAGGGGCGGACGGTGGAGGCGGTGCTTCGACGGTGGCGGCGCTAGGCGATTGCGGCTGCTCCAAAAGGATGGGATGGGAGCGGAATAGTGCGGGGGTCCCGTTTTTATAGCCCGAAGGCGGCCACAAGAGAGGAAATAGGGAGATTGAGCCGCGGATTCGATCGGTGGAAGAAGGAAAGCGACGGTGTTCATTTTTGGAAAGCACCGGAGGAAGGAGAAGGAAAGGGGAAGCGGTCACTGACAGGTAGGACCCACAAGTCAGCGGCTCGGGCGGAAAACGCGGCCGCTGCGGGATGCAAACGCACGCGCGCGATACTGGGCCGGCGGCTGCGGCTGGGCTCGGCCCATGCGGGAGAAGGCGGGCGCGGGAGGAAACAACGGGCCGCATGCTGAGCAGGCCGAGGCGGGCCGAAATCCGGAATAAGCCGACTTTTCTTTTCTTTTTCTTTTTTTCAATTTTTCAAAGCAAATTTTCAAATGATTTTCAAATCAAATTTGAATTTGATTGAAACCACACAATACAAAACTTCAAATCCAGCAGCATGAATGCACAAACATGTTTCTACACTTATATTTGATTTTAAATTTATAAAAATTATTATTATTCTAAATTTGCATGCTCACAAATATATACATAAAAATCATATTTTTCCTATTTTTCTTCTTTTCAAATTTTTAGGGTGTTACAATTCTACCCCCTTAAGATGAATCTCGTCCCGAGATTCGACCGATGCTTACTCAAACAATTGCGGGTAGGTTTTTCTCAGATCCTCTTCTCGTTCCCAAGTAGCCTCTTCTGCTGTGTACCGATTCCATTGTACTTTACACATTTTGATTGTTCTACTTCTTGTGACTCTGTCCGCAGTCTCTAAAATTTTAACCGGAAACTCTTCATATGTAAGATCCTCCTTAACAGTAAGTTCCTCTAATGGAATCTGCTCCTCTGGTACTCGTAAACATTTCTTCAATTGAGACACATGGAACACATCATGTACACCTGCCAAACTTGCAGGTAATTCCAACTGATATGCCACTTCACCACGTCTCTCTATAATCTTGAAGTCCAATATATCTTGGTGCCAATTTACCCTTCATGTTGAACCTCTTCACACTCCTCATGGGTGACACTTTCAAGTATACATAATCCCCTACCTCAAAGGTCAACTCCCTTCTTCGAGTGTCAGCATAACTTTTCTGTCTGGACTGTGCTATTGTTAGATTATCTCTAATCATTCTCACTTTCTTTTCAGCATCCTTTAATACATCAGGCCCATACACTTGACTCTCCCCTGTCTGATTCCAGAACAACGGGGTCCTACATTTTCGTCCATACAGAGCCTCAAACGGTGCCATTTGAAGACTCTTCTGATAACTATTGTTATAAGAGAACTCTGCGTAAGGCAAACTCTTATCCCAGCTAGTACCATATTGTAAAGCACAAGCTCTCAACATATCTTCCAATATCTGATTAATTCTCTCCGTTTGACCATCTGTCTGAGGATGATAAGCTGTACTAAAATTTAGTTTGGTCCCCAATGATTCATGTATCTTTTGCCAATAATGAGATGTAAACTGAGTACCTCGATCAGACACAATCTTCTTAGGTACTCCGTGTAGACTCACTATTCTTTCCATATACAACTCTGCCAACTTCGCACTGCTATATGTAGTCTTCACAGGCAGAAAATGAGCAACCTTAGTCAGACGATCCACTATCACCCAAATTGAATCATATCCTCTTTGAGTCCGTGGCAACCCAACTATAAAGTCCATACCAACCTCTTCCCATTTCCACTCGGGTATCTGCATAGGCTGTAACAATCCTGCAGGTCTCTGATGTTCCGCTTTCACCCTTTGACAGGTGTCACACAAAGCAACATACTCAGCAACATCTCTCTTTAAACCGTACCACCAATATTTCTCTTTCAGATCCAAGTACATCTTAGTACTCCCCGGATGTATGGAATAAGCTGACTCATGAGCTTCACGCAGAATTGCCATTCTGATATCCTTATCTTCGGGCACACACAGCCTTTTTCCAAACCATAGCGTACCATTATCATCCTTACGGAATCCTGGAGATTTACCTTTCGCTATGTTTTCAACTATCTCTCTCAACTTTTCATCCTTTTGCTGACCTTTACGGATCTCTTGCTCTAGAGTAGGCTCTAATACTAATTCCACTGCATTGGTAATAAATCCTAAGTTCAGATACTTGCACTCGGCACACAATTCCTTTGGCATAGGCATTACTTGTATTTCATTTGCATAACTTTTCCTACTAAGAGCATCGGCAACAACGTTGGCCTTTCCTGGATGATAATGCACCTCTAGATCATAGTCTTTTATCAACTCCAACCATCTACGCTGCCTCAAGTTCAGATCCGTTTGAGTGAAGATATACCTTAGACTCTTGTGATCAGTGTATATATCACTCTTGTGTCCAATCAAATAATGTCTCTATATCTTTAATGCATGAACTACTGCAGCTAATTCCAAATCATGAGTAGGGTAATTTAACTCATGCTTCCTCAACTGCCTCGATGCATATGCCACAACTCTACCTTCTTGCATCAGTACACATCCCAAACCCAATCGAGATGCATCACAATAGATAGAGAAAGGTTTACTCAGATCTGGCAAAACTAAGACGGGTGCAGTCGTCAATCTCTTCTTTAGTTCCTCAAAATTAGCCTGACACTTCTCGGACCACACAAACTTGGCATTCTTCTCCAATAATGCAGTCATTGGTTTTGCAAGCTTTGAAAATCCCTCTATAAATCTCCTATAATAACCAGCTAATCCCAAGAAGCTACGGATCTCACTCACATTGATGGGTGGTTTCCAATTCAATACATCTTTCACCTTGCCAGGATCTACTGATATTCCTCCATTAGAGACAAGGTGACCCAGAAAAGAAACTTCCTTCAACCAAAACTCACATTTACTCCTCTTTGCATATAGTTGGTGTTCTCTGAGCTTCTGCAAGACCAACCTCAAATGTTCCGCATGTTCTTCCTCAGTCTTGGAAAATACTAGAATATCATCGATGAATACCACTACAAACTTGTCCAGATATTCCATGAATACCTTATTCATCAAATACATAAAGTATGCAGGAGCATTAGTCAGACCAAAAGACATCACTGTATACTCATACAACCCATACCGTGTGGTAAAAGCTGTCTTGGGTATATCCCTGGCACGAATCTTCAATTGATGATATCCAGAGCGAAGATCAATCTTAGAAAATACACAAGCTCCTCTCAACTGATCAAACAGGTCATCAATCCTAGGCAATGGGTACTTGTTCTTAATAGTAACCTCATTAAGAGACCGATAATCTACACACATCCTCTGAGTTCCATCTTTCTTATCCACAAAAATCACTGGTGCCCCCCATGGTGAAGAACTAGGACGAATAAAACCCTTATCCTACAACTCCTTAATTTGTTTCTTAAGTTCTTCTAATTCATTTACTCCCATTCTATATGGACGCTTAGCTATAGGTGCAGTTCCAGGTAATAATTCAATAATAAATTCAATGTCACGGTCTGGTGGCATACCTGGCAATTCCTCTGGAAACACATCTGGGAATTCCTCCACAACTGGATCTTCCTGGTTGACACCATCATTGAGCTGGTTCACTGTAGCGGTCTCTTGTTTTTGCACTTTTACTTCAACCCTGATTCTATCACCCTTTGGTGTTGTCAGTACAACTGATTTATCCTTACACTGAATCTCTGCTTGTTGTTGCATCATCCAATCCATTCCCAATATAAGATCAATCCCAGCTATTCTCAATACTATAGGGCTAACTGTAAACTCTACCCCCCTTAAGTTGAGACTAATCGGAAGACAGCGATAAGATGCTGGCATGCTTCCACCAGGTGAGTTTACTAAGATAGGGTTCTTCATGGCACACAAATGGATTCTATGTATTCTAACAAATGATTGCGATATGAAAGAATGTGATGCTCCAGAATCAAAAAGAACAGTGGCGGGAGTGGAGTGGACATCGAACGTACCAAGCATAACTTCTGGCTCCTCCACTGCAGTTTCCTGGGACAAGTGATTCACCCTTCCTGAGTTAGGTGCGGGCTTCTGGTGGCTGCTCTGTCTCTGGGGAGTCTGCTGGTTGGGCTTCTCCGGGCAATTGTAAGACAAGTGACCTTCTTTTCCACATCGGAAACACCTGTTGGGAGTATTGGGAGCACTAGTCTTCGTAGGAGTGTTATTAGAAGGACCCTGACGCTGCGCTTGATTTCCATTCTGCTGCGGTGGACGTTGGTTGCTATTCTGTGGCTGGAATGGGGGACGTTGCGGGAACTGTCCACGGAATGGGGCCTGACCACGATTCCACTGTCCAGAAGGAGGCCTCTGCTGAGTATTCTGCTGAAAGCCAGTATGCGGACGGGTGTTGCTATTGGAGGCTTGTCCCTGTAACCTCTTCCTCTTTGCATCCATTTCCTTACGCTTGCTATCCACCACGATAGCGCGGTTCACAAGCGTCTAAAAGTTAGGGTAGGTATTGGACATCAACTGCAACTGTAGTCCATCATATAATCCCTTCAAGAAGCGGCGCTGCTTATCATTGTCATTGGCCACCTCATGTGGAGCATATCGTGACAATTGAGCAAACTTGTCACGGTACTCAGCTACAGTCATTGACCCTTGGGTCAGGTTCCTGAATTCCTCCGCCTTCAACTCTATCATTCCTTCAGGTATATGGTAAGCCCTGAAGTTCTCCCTAAACTCCTGCCAGGTGACTGCAGGAGCATTGGCAGGACGACCATACTCATATGACTCCCACCAATCCTGAGCTTCTCCCTGAAGTTGCCCAGAAGCAAACAACACCTTCTGTCGGTCATCACATTGGGCAACAGTGAGTTGTTTCTCCACAGCACGAAGCCAATCATCGGCCTCCAAAGGATCAGCAGCATGTGTGAACACTGGGGGACGACCCTTCAAAAACTCACCACGCTTATCACGTGGTTGAGCCCCAGCAACTGGCTGATTTTGCTGATTCTGCACTAGTTGCTGCATCAACTGCGTCTGTACCGCCAACAGTTGCTCGATAGTTGGTGGCGGTGGTGGTGGTGGATTTGGGGGAATGTTTCCACGACCTCTGCCTCTTCCTCTTCCGGCCATCTGCCACCCATAAACATGCAAACTTTAAGAATTCCATGATTTCAACCACTTATAAGATTAAGAATGAGATCTGAAAGTTTTCTGGACGAGTAGCAATGTTGACAGTTCAGTATTTCAATCATATCTCGAGTTACAGAAATCCAAAAGAGGCGTGCCTTATATGGTTGGAAAGCTTATGAGATCATCCTCAATTTCTATTCAGACCTCAAGATCAGATTCTGTCGTTAAGTCTATGAAAAATAAGGCATAACAGAAACTGTTCTAGATTCCAGACTGTGCAGAAACTTTAACTTGTAAAATTTATATCTCTCGAACTAGATCAGATAAAAAGGTGATTCCAGTGGCATTTGAAAGATGCTTGAGTCTAGTTTCTCTCATAAAAATTTCATAAATGTTGCACAAACCGTTTTTAAACTATAGCAGAAACATTGAAGACTGCTCCAGAAAACAGCAAGGACAGAAACGTGATAATATCAAACCCAACTATTATTCCTTGACTATTAAACTTATTATTCTTAAGAATGGAACTTGTAGACATGCCTACAAGTCCCGACACCCAAACAAAGATCCAACTCACACATAAGCATAATAATAAAGCAACTAGCACACCAAGGTTCAAACCACACGACAGACTCGACTGACTCAACTGACGTTACTAAGAACGTTCTTATTACATAAAGGACTCCTACTTCCTAAGGAAGTGGCTCATGCTCTAATGTCTCATAAATCTTGGGCATGCCTTGGTTTGCTCGGAGCTCATCAATGGTTGCTTGGCACCTCTTGATAGTCTTCCCTTGTGCCTTCACCATCTCTTCTAGCTGCAGCTTCCTATCCATCATATCATAGACAAAGTCCACCATCACCCGAGGTAGTGGCTCTAGCTGCACTGGATCTGTCATAGCCCATCCAAGTTCGGGGTGTGCACGAGGAAAGAAGCGATGAATGTCATGCTTCATAAGGTTAAAGCGAAGATAGCGGAGACCCATACATGCTTCAAAAGCAGCATCTTCGATGCTATCCTCAATAGTAGCTCGATGTCCCACGTGAGAGAACATCCTGTCCAGCTGATATGCCCCCTTGTCTTGCTTATGGGCAAAGATGCTTGCCCTTGCCTTCTAGTACGTGTCCTCCAGTGGATGAGTGTACTCCCAGCAGACGTACTCCACAGCTGGATGCCAATCAGCGAAGTAAGCAGTGAGCATCCCCACCAGACGAAGATGAGAGACAGCATTCCCTCCATTCCTGTAGTAGATCCTCACAGTCCACCCCATTGGAGCAGGTGGCATATCTTCAGGAGCTTCATATGATGGAGGTGGTGGTTGTACTCCTCCATTAGCTTCCTCTTCATCATCTTCAATCTCGACGATTTCTGGATCTTCTTCAGGCTCAGGCTCTTCCTGGGGAGGTGCTGGTGCTTGGACTGGTGCTACAGGAGTCTGCTCCTGTTCCTGAGGTTCTGGCTCTTGTGGCTCTTCAGTTGCATGCAGGGCACGAGGTGGGTAGTATCCTCCAGAGCTAATGCGGGCAGTCTTACGGTCACGGGCCATCTACAGAATTTTTAGATGAAGTTAGAATAGAGGCAAAATTTCGTAATAGAATGTGACATAAGAAGCATAAAAATTTATCAAATAACAAGAGCAAGATAGTAAGCATAAAAATAGTGTAAAGATGATACTAAATCGACCATTCCTAGCTAGGCTTGCATCCTACAGTCAACAAGAGCTTTGATACCAATTTGTCACACCCATTTATCGAACAAATGGAATGCATACCCTTATGTGTGCCCAGAGATCAATCACACATAAGTTCACAAATTATAACAGAAGTATCATCACAAAAGTTATTACATCACGATATTTAAACACATAGTCTTAACACAAACGTAGCGGAAGTATAAATAAAAATCTCTCGTGGTAGCTCCAGTCACAGGTACATTGACTGGTTGACAGCAAGACTAGTAATCTTCAGGGAAGTAGGCGTAGTAGTCACTATTACCTCCATCTGTTACCCATCCGGGATTTTTATCCAAGTAAAAGAAATAAACAAGCGTAAGTACATCTCGTACTCAACAAGTGTAACAGGGGGTTCATGAGGCTCAAAAAGGCATATTCATTGGTTTATCAGCATGTAGCTTTTAGTTAGCATGATTTTAGCATAACAATAGCATTCAAAATGTCTCAATATAAACATTAAACATATGATCCATGTGAAATGATTAATGAATAGCAAAAACATAATCATAAACAATTATTCAACTATTCCATAAGGGTCCAAGGCCACTCGTGACCGTGAGCATGCCTGTTATAACAGTTTTACACTCTGCAGAGGTTGTACACTTTCACTGTGAGTCGTGTTACCCAAATGCCCGGGTTAATTACTCCCAAAACACTACCAAGGTGAGCAGGCAGGGTAATTGCATAAGGTTATAACAGTTTTACACTCTGCAGAGGTTGTACACTTTCACTTGGAATGATATTAATTGCATAAGGTTTCTGAATTCTTCCTGCTTCAGCTCAATTATACCTTCAGGAATATGACGAGCTCGAAAATCTCTAACAAACTCATTCCAAGTGATAGGAGGAGCATTGTCAGGGCGTGCAGCTTGATACGACTCCCACCAAGTCTGAGCTGTCCCCTGTAACTGACCAGATGCATATAACACCTTCTCCATATCATTGCATTGAGCTATATTCAGCTGTTTCTCCACTGCCCTCACCCAATCATCTGCCTCTAAAGGATCAGCAGCATGAGAAAACACTGGAGGGCGTCCCTTCAAAAATTCCCCACGCCTATCCCTCACTTGCACAGGCGGTGGTCCTCCTGTAGGGGGATTGTTCTGCATGTGCTGCATAAACATCTGCATCATCTGGTTCTGAGTTTGCATGAGTTCCTCCATAGTAATGGGTGGGTTAACACCTCCACGACCTCTGCCACGTCCTCTGCCTGACATCTGTTTCCAAAAACACAGAAGATGAAATTCAGTACAATCCGAGATGATGTATTCAATAGATAAGCAAAATCTGATTTTTCTGGGCGAACTCCAATTTCAGCAACTCAGTAAAACTGTCATATCTCGAGCTACAGACGTCCAATTCAGATGATATTTCCATGGTTGGAAAGCTTACAAAATTATCTACAACTTTTATTCACAACACTTTTTCTGATTCTGTCAATAAATTGGCCAAAAACTGAACTTAACCGAAACTGTTTCAGAATTCCAGACTGTGCAGTAACTCCAACTTGGAACAGATATATCTCTTAGCTCATAATAGATATTAAAGTGATTCTTCTGGGGTTGGAAAGATATAGAAGTCTAATTATCCCTAGTAAAATTTCTTAAATTTCTCATGAACGGATTTTAAGTTATTTCTAAAACATCCCAGACTGATCCAAAAATCAGCAAAGGAGAGAACTAAGTTAACCTCATATTCAACTAATATATTTTGATCAAACTTAATATTCTTAACCATGGAACTTGTAGGCATGTCTACAAAACTCCAGCACACATTACAAAGATCCAAATCACACATTATCATAATAACAATCCATCAATCACATAATTATTCACACCACAAACTGACTCTTAAAAACAATCCAAACTTAAAATTAACTCGCAACTACTATCGTTCCTATTACATAGGGATTTTTCCTATTTCCTAATTAAGCTTCTCATAAATCTTGGGATGACCTAACTCCGCCCTTAATTGGTCAATCTCCTTATAAGCTTGCTCCTTAAGTTCTTTTTCCTTCAGCAACTCATCCTTTAAATCCACCTCATGGAGAGCCAATTCACGAGCTAATCCCACCGTAGCTTGTAAAGTCAAGGAGGAATCATCTGCAAGCGGCACGGTCCAAATACCCTTGTCATGTAAGAAACAAGGAAAATGCCGGAGTGCACCCTTTAACGTCTTGTCCGAGCGTAGACCATGGTAGTAAACAAATGCATTGAAAGTGACATCCTCCATGCTTCTCTCCACGGTTGCCCGGCTCACTCTGGTAATGAACTTTGACTCCACCTTAGGTTCCTTAGTGGTAGGATCCCTTTTCTTAACCCATAACTCCGTTTCCCAATAGGAATCCATCCATGGATGACTATACTCTGCACTGCGATACTCCAACGTAGCTTCCCAGTCGTAGTAGTAGTTGTCACACCCATTTATCGAACAAATGGAATGCATACCCTTATGTGTGCCCAGAGATCAATGACACATAAGTTCACAAATTATAACAGAAGTATCATCACAAAAGTTATTACATCACGATATTTAAACACATAGTCTTAACACAAACGTAGCGGAAGTATAAATAAAAATCTCTCGTGGTAGCTCTAGTCACAGGTACATTGACTGGTTGACAGCAAGACTAGTAATCTTCAGGGAAGTAGGCGTAGTAGTCACTATTACCTCCATCTGTTACCCATCCGGGATTTTTATCCAAGTAAAAGAAATAAACAAGCGTATGTACATCTCGTACTCAACAAGTGTAACAGGGGGTTCATGAGGCTCAAAAAGGCATATTCATTGGTTTATCAGCATGTAGCTTTTAGTTAGCATGATTTTAGCATAACAATAGCATTCAAAATGTCTCAATATAAACATTAAACATATGATCCATGTGAAATGATTAATGAATAGCAAAAACATAATCATAAACAATTATTCAACTATTCCATAAGGGTCCAAGGCCACTCGTGACCGTGAGCACGGCTGTTATAACAGTTTTACACTCTGCAGAGGTTGTACACTTTCACTGTGAGTCGTGTTACCCAAATGCCCAGGTTAATTACTCCCAAAACACTACCAAGGTGAGCAGGCAGGGTAAACACTATGAAGTCTTTCGAAGGTTCGTCTAACAAGTTAGGGCCATTAGATTTCACTCGGCAAACAGATGTAGAGCCCCCCTTCCAAATGGCACAATAACTCGCAGCCTATACACATGAGGACAGAGGCCGCACTATACCCGATTCGTCAAGCCATTCTTACGCCATAAAGGAATACCTCTAACAAGCTAGAAAAGGTCCTTCTATATGACTAAAGCCAGAGCCATATAGCCCCCACAGTTGTACTGTAAATCCCGGATTGTCGCTTATAGATGAGTCCTTATGGAGAGCAATTAGAGCAGCAAAAGTAACTCCCATGCTCTAATCCCCTTTAAACATTAATCAAAATCATCTTTTAATGTTTGTTGCATATTCCTCTAATCAATTTACATGATCATAGTCCATGTTTAAGCACTAGCCAAACTACTTAATGCAATATAATAGGTACCAAGGTAAAGGATCAATCGCTAAGTCATCCTTAACAAGGAATAAATGCATAATGATATTAATTGCATAAGGTGAATAGGACAACAAGGATTATCCCATGCTATACTTGCCTTGCTCAAACTGGTCCTGAAGATCCTGCTCGTAGTAAGGCTCTTGATCTCCAACGAATTTCTCACCGTCTAAACTCGATCAACCAATATCAACAACACACATCCAAAGGCAATCATGCATAGACAAACAAGACTATAATTAGAACAATACACCAACAGTAAGAAAATAAGATAAAAAGTCTTTAAAATGAATCTACAACTCGCTAGGATCACACAGACGCGAAGATCACGAAAATCGGAACTAAAACGACAAAGTTATGAATTTCCAAAGATTTCCTATAGAAAAATAAATACTTTAATAAAAACTTGAAAATAAATTAATTCAAACCTACTGTACAGTTGTATAATTACATAGAACTCGCAAATATGAATCTAACGCAATTTGAATGGATCAAATCGGAGTTAAAACGGATAATTTATGACTAAAACAAACTCAGTGGCAAAACTGTAAATATCAGAAAACGTATTTTTCAATTACCGAGACGAAATACGCTTTCAACAGATCAAAACGAACGCGGGATAATACGTTTTGGACTGCGGGTTTACAACTTAAATCTTACAGGGACTCTTTAGCAAAATTTCCGGCCGAAGGGGTATCTTTAAATAACGGCCGTCCGATTTAAAATGAACGGCCTAGATCTAATCGGGGAGGAGGCCGGCGGCGCTCCGGCTGGAATCGGGCCCGACGGCGACTCTCCGCGGCGGCGCCATGGCCGGGAAACGCCGTCTTGCTCTACGGTGCATGAAAACGCGAACGGAGAGCACCTGCGGGTAGACAACTCGAACGCGAACTCACCTAGGGTAAAACCGTAGGCGAGGACGAAACGAGGAACGCGTGCGGCTCGGAGGGGCGGACGGTGGAGGCGGTGCTTCGACGGTGGCGGCGCTAGGCGATTGCAGCTACTCCAAAAGGATGGGATGGGAGCGGAATAGTGCGGGGGTCCCGTTTTTATAGCCCGAAGGCGGCCACAAGAGAGGAAATAGGGAGATTGAGCCGCGGATTCGATCGGTGGAAGAAGGAAAGCGACGGTGTTCGTTTTTGGAAAGCGCCGGAGGAAGGAGAAGGAAAGGGGAAGCGGTCACTGACAGGTAGGACCCACAAGTCAGCGGCTCGGGCGGAAAACGCGGCCGCTGCGGGACGCAAACGCACGCGCGCGATACTGGGCCGGCGGCTGCGGCTGGGCTCGGCCCATGCGGGAGAAGGCGGGCGCGGGAGGAAACAACGGGCCGCATGCTGAGCAGGCCGAGGCGGGCCGAAATCCAGAATAAGCCGACTTTTCTTTTCTTTTTCTTTTTTTCAATTTTTCAAAGCAAATTTTCAAATGATTTTCAAATCAAATTTGAATTTGATTGAAACCACACAATACAAAACTTCAAATGCAGCAGCATGAATGCACAAACATGTTTCTACACTTATATTTGATTTTAAATTTATAAAAATTATTATTATTCTAAATTTGCATGCTCACAAATATATACATAAAAATCATATTTTTCCTATTTTTCTTCTTTTCAAATTTTTAGGGTGTTACAGTAGTTGTCCAAGGTTCTTGTTAACATGTCATGGAAGAAAGCATCAGCTTTAGGAACCATGATATGAAGCTTCGTAGTCCACCCCATAACTACATTCTCCATTGGTATATCACCAACTCTTGATTCAGCATCAGATAGCTCTTGATCACCATCTTCATACGGCTCCTGAAGTTTGAAACGGGCAACGTACTGTGCAGATGACAGACGGGGATAAGGAGACATCTACAAGATTTAGACATAGATTAGATAGAATTAATGTATTTTCGCAATAGAATAAAGTAGAGGAAGCATAAAACTTTAGTAATTAACAAGGTGAAAAGAGGAAGCATGAATTAAGTGAAGTATGGATGCTATTAACGACCATTCTAACTAGGCTCGCGTCCTACAGTCAACACGGCTCTGATACCAATCTGTCACACCCATTTTTAAGGACAAAAATAGGATGCATAAAAGACTCATGTGCGCCCCAGGAAACAGTCGCACACATAAGTTGACAAATTACAAAGTATCATCACAGTGCTTATTACATAACGAATAAATATTTAAGACATGGTCTTGAACGATAGGTAATAATAACTAATAGTAATTCTTCAGTGGAAACTCCACACAGGGACACGATTGACTGGTTGACACCAAGACTAGTACTCATTACGATAATCTTCCTCAATATCTTCATCTGTTATGGTGGAAATAGCAAGGGTGAGTCCATGTCGAACTCAACAAATATAACACAGGGTTCATGAGGCTCAAAAAGGCTAGACATTGTTTAACTGCGTTTAGCTTTTAATCATATACTAGCAATTGAGTAGCATCAAGATAAACCGCTTCCCATTAAAGAACCAATGATCAATTGTAATAAGGATAATGAATAGCATTAACATGAGCAAATAATAATCAACAATAATTAAGCATGATATAATAGTTATGATCAACTATTCCATAAGAATCCCCAAGGCCGCTCGTATCCGTGAGCACGGCTAGTATACCAGTTTTTAACTCTGCGCAGAGGTGTACACTTTCACTGTGAGTCATGATTTTCCAAATGAGTGGGGAGATCAAGCCCAGACACCCGAGAACCATATAAAGCCACTCAAAAGTTCGTCTAACAAGTTAGGGCCATTAGATTCACTCGGTAGGCAGATGTAGAACCCCCCTTCCCTGTGGCACAACAACCGCAGCCTATACACACTAGGCCAGGGGCTCGCACTACACCCAACGTGGCAAGCCATTCTTACGCCATTTAAGGTAACCACTAACAAGCTAGAAAAGGTCTCTTGAACAACTAAAGCCAGAGCCATATAGCCCTCACAGCTGTACTGTATATCCCGGTTATCACTTAAAGATAAGTCCTTATAGAGAGAAACCAGAGCATCAAAATAATACACATGCTCTAGCCCCCTTTTAACAGTAATAAAATCATCTTAATGGTTGAATGCTTAATCCATTAATCCAATTACAAGATCATTGTTCTTAGTTTAAGCACTAGCAGTAGCTACCCATATGCACTCCCAAGGTTGACAAGGAATCAAGATAACAATCACTAAGTTATAATCTCTAAGGTTGTCAAGGTAAGCACATGCATATGTATGACAATTCAATGTATAGGTAACAAGGATAGTCCTGTGTTATACTTGCCTTGATCAAAGCTTTTCAAGTGATACTGCTGACTTGGATCAAAGTAATACTCCTGATCGTCCAGATACTGCTCACCTTCTATACTCGATCATCAATCAACAACACACATGCATCCAATCAAACATACACGAAGCAAACAAAGAGATACAATTAGAACAGTACACCAACAGTAACAAAACAGTAATAAAAGTTTATAAAAGTCTTCTACACATTTCTACGATCACACAGACGCAAAGATCACCAAATTCGGAGTTAAAACGTGAAAGTTATGAATTTTCTAAGATTTCCTATAGATAAATAAATACTTAATTATAAACTCGAAAAATAAATTATCAAAACTAACTGTACAACTACACTAACATGTAGAGCTCGCAAATACGAACCTAATGCAACTTGAACGGATCAAATCGGAGTTAAAACGAAGATTTTATGACCAAAACAATTCTAGTGGCAAAACTGTAATTATCTGAAAACATATTTTTGACTTAACCGGGAGAGAATACGCTTTCCAAACACGAAAACGTACTTTCAGTTTTACGCTACGGACCGCGGGTTGATAACTAAAAAGCTGAGGGTCTCTTTAACAAATTTACCCGCGAAGGGGTAAGTTCTAATCTGGGCTGTTGATCTCGATTTGGACGGCTCGCAATCATCTGCAACGCTACAGTAGAAGGCCCGGCCTCCACCTTCAAGTCCGGCCGGCGGGCTCCTTCTCGCCGGAGATGGCGGATCACCCCCTCTAGACCACCGCTCGACTCAAGATTTGACCCAAACGGTGGATAAGCTCCGTGCGAACTCAACTAAACAATAAAAACCCGCTATGGTAGACTGAACACGGCGTGCGGCAACAAAGGAGCGGCGGCGCCATTGCCGGCCGACGGTGAGCTTCAAAAGCTCTCTTCTAAGCACCTCCAACCAAAAGAAGAGCACAAGAGGGTAGAGGAGACAAGTGCGGACTCACCAACGCGATGAATTAGACCTCCAAATCACCCGAAGGCACTCCTCCCCAACGTCCGTCGTACTCAACCGAACCCAACCCTAGAACTCGACGTTTTGTGGTGGAACTCACAATTTTAGATGAAAAACGGAAACTAGAGGACCTAGGCGTCCTATTTATAGCCTCAATCGCTGATTTCGGTTAACATACCCGGATTACAAGATTCGGTTGTAGCTCGGTTGGAAACGAACTCGACTCTGGTCCGGTTACGAGGAAGAAGACGGCTGACATCGGGGACCCACGGGTCAGCCACCAAGAGAGGGAAGGGGAAGGCGCTGCCGCTGGACTCGGGCCGAGCTGGGCTGCTGCGCTAAGACGGCCGCTATGCCGAGCCGGGCCAAGACGCCGAGATGGGCCGCTCGTCACTGATGGGCTGGAATGCGGAGACGGTTGCTGCGGTGCTGGCCGTCGGGCCGTTGGCTTCCAGGGAGAAGGTAAGTGGTTTCTTCTTCTTTTTTTTCTTTCTTTCATTTATTCACTTCTATATTTATATTTTCCAGAACCAAATCAATTAAAATAAAACAAATATAACCACACCACAAAATAAAATAAATGCAACAGCATGAATGCATCACCAAATAGTTTTTAAAATTTTAATTTGCCATTAATTGTTATCTAAACTATTTGAAATTCATTATTCCTAAAGTTTAGAATTTTTGGGTGTTACATTGACCTAATTTTCCATCATCGGCAAATCTATCCATTAAAACTCTTCTTCAGAACCGACTGCTTGGATCGGTAGAATTTCGTACTCGGCAACCTTGAGGAACTCTTTTTCCCAAGCTTCTCCTGATATGCACCTAGTTCGCTCATAAGTGTCTGATTCTGCCGATGCGATGATATAAGAAGAATCACCAGGAACAACTTCAATTTTTTCTCCAACCCATTGTATAAGACACTGATGCATTGTAGAAGGAACACAACAATTAGCATGAATCCAATCCCTTCCTAAAAGCAGATTATATGCACCCTTGCCATTAATAACAAAGAAAGTTGTCGGTAAGGTTTTACTGTCGATGGTCAATTCAACACACATTTCCCCTTTAGCTGGTGATACATTGCCTTCAAAGTCCTTTAGCATCATATCAGTCTTAGTTAAGTCTTGATCTCCCTTACCAAGCTTCCGATACATCACATAAGGCATAATATTAATTGCAGCTCCTCCATCAATAAGTATCTTAGATACAGGCTGCCCATCAACTCTGCCTTTTACAAACAAAGCCTTGAGGTGTTGTCTCTCATCATCGGCAGGCTTGTCAAAAATAGCCACCATTGGATCTAGTATTAATTGAGCTATTTGGTCAGAGAAAAAAACTTCTTCTTCGCTATCAGATAGAGCCAAAAATTCCATCGGCAACATAAACACCATATTGACATCTGCCGATGGGCCTTTATTTTTATGCCTTATCTGACACTGCTGATTACCAGATTTCTTATTGGAGGGACTTCCTTCTTGGTAAAAGTCTTTTTTACGCTCTCGCTGCATTTTCCTCTTCTGTGTCTTTGTCAAACCCTCTGGACACCATTGAGAAAGTTTAGTTTTCCACACTGGCTGATAGGTCCTGGTTGTCTCCACACGACGTATATTAGGATCCCTGTAAAATATTTCTTCATCAGGAACTCTTGCATTTGCCATCTCTTCAAGTTCCTCTTGGTTTCTCGGAAAATATGCAACGTGTTTACCAAGCCTTTTATGTACACTGAGCCTGCCCCCCAGCCGATCATATACTGATGCTCTCCTTCTGATCGGCTTATTAATGGACAAACCTTGATTACCAGATTGAAATCTTCTTATAGGACAATTAACTCCATAATAACCATTGCACTCTGGGCAATCTTCAACAGTAGGTAACTTAATACCTTCCTCCCAACAATGAATAAAAACGGACAATTCCAATGATCCTTATGCCGATTCCACTCTTCTTGACGTCTTTCCTCTTGCTGTTGTCGATATCGGTCCCTTCGCTGACGCCAGCCTTCCTGTTGTCTTTGTTGAGTAATCATGATGCCAGATCGAGGAGGCTTTCCAGAACTGCCACCTTCTATCAATAGCCCCTTGCCTTTTGCATCATCGGTAGTTATCCGATATTGGGGATCTACTGATGCATTCTTTTTAGCAGCTTTCGATGTCAACACCTTAATTTTACCTTCAGTATCCAACATATTTGCTGGAAAAGGATATTGATCAATTTTCATCGGCTTCTGAATCTTGGAATTGCCAAATTTTATTCTCCCAGACTCAATAGCTAACTGTAATTGTTGTCTAAATACTTTGCACTCATTTGTACTGTGTGAAGTTGCATTATGCCATTTGCAATACAGCATATGCTTCAACTCTTCTGCCGATGGGATCACATGATTAGGTGACAACTTAATCTGGCCCTCCTGAAGCAAAAGATCAAATATCTTATCGGCTTTGGTGACGTCGAAAGTAAACTTCTCTGGCTCTTTGTGACCAAAGAGACAAGATATCGGCTTTTTATTCTTAACCCACTCAGCCAAACCAATAACTGGTTCTTCATCCGAATCAGAATCTTCTACTTCTTTGACAAATGAAACTTTCTTATTCCAATTCCTTTTAGGTTCAAAAACCCTAGTGTCTTGATCAGAAATTCTTTGCACTAGATGACTTAGGATTTCGAACTCCTGAGAAGCATATCTGTCCTTAAGGTGTGGCAACAATCCCTGAAAGGCCAAATCGGCAAGCTGCCGATCATCCCAAAACCAGGCTATAACATTTGTTCTTTACATCTCGTAGCCTTTGCACAAAGCCTTCTACTGATTCATCATTGCGCTGTTTCATCTTTACCAAATCGGTAAGCTTCTTTTCATGAACTCCAGCAAAGAAATACTTATGAAATTGCTTTTCCAGATCAGCCTAAGTAATAATAGAATTTGGCGATAGTGAGATAAACCATGTAAATGCTGATCCAGATAGAGATGATGAAAACAAACGAACTCTCAATTCATCTCTACAAGCTGCTCTCCACATTGAATAATAAAACGATTAACATGCTCCATGGTTGATGTATTGTCCTGCCCAGAAAACTTAGTGAAATCCAGCACCTTGTAACGATTTGGGAGAGGAATTAAATCATATGCCGGAGGATACGGAGTCTGATAAGAATAGGTATTAACTTTGGGCTTGATCCCAAACTGATCCTTCATAATTTTTGCTATTTTATCGGCCCAAAAAGCATCAACATCTTGTTGACGACATGGTTGAATCTCCACTAGAGGTACTTGCTGATACCCTTCTGCATACCTTTGTGGCCCACGATCTCCAGCAATTGGCATATTTGTCACTATCTGTGGTCCATTAACCTGCTGAAAAGGGTTCATCGGTTGAGCTGCTGATGCTTGATTCTGAAAACCAGCATGCATGTGACCTTGATGAACACCTATGGCTTGCTGATTTGGCTGAACTGAATGTTGAGTGGGAAACTGCCCTGGCCAATTATTAGCGTTCATCGGTACAAAATTTGCCGATGGTTGGTAACTTGTTGGCATTGCCGGATAATTACAACTAACTTGAGGTAAAACCTGGACTCCAGTTTGACTTACGATTGGAGCCTTCTATTGCATCGGTAACAAATTTGCTGATGGACTTGAACTAGATGTTTGACTCAAAGACACCTGGAAACCTCCTAGAGTTGGTTGTACAATAGTTGCTGTAGTATATTGGGTACTTGAACTATCGGTGAACCGACCGATAGCATAGGAGCTTTTCCCGTTGCATCAAACACTTGAGGTGATCCATGGTTAAAAACAGATGGCTCTGGAGGCATACCATATCCTCACCAATTAGCAGGAGTCTGATTATTCTGTGGTACAGGACCTGATAAAGCCGATGCTGATAGATCTGTATTAAGCTAAACTCGTCCTGATAATGCTGAATCCAGACGCATCGGTGTAGACTGTACGTTAGATAAACCTGCTGATACTGAAAGAGAAGAAATCTCTATACCCGCAACGGCCGGGGGAGCCGATGGAGCAATAGCAGATGCTAATTCTGGTTGATGATAAGCAGGCCCAACGTAACGAGGTGACGCTTGCCCTTCTTTGAAAGTTCGAATCACGGCATTATGAACAGTATTGGATAGCACATTGGAATGATTAATTAAAGCATGATTCACTGCAGAATTAACCATCTCTTGAAGTTTACCCGGATTAGAATCAAAGGTAACTTGCCGAGGCAACGACAAGTCTTGCTTCTGGATGACTTGTCCACTTTTGTTCAAACTGAATGACTTCAAGCAGAGCTGTCTGTATTCTTCTATAGCCCTCTCCATAGCCTGCTTCTGATCATCCTTAAGATCTTCTTCTGTTACCCGCGATGATGTTCCCCGCATCGATCTCAGGATTAAGCATCTTGACTAGATCTGTCCCACCGGGCGTGCCAAAAGATGTGTTGATGCAAAAGTAGATCTGCAAACACAAAGGGCTAATACCCGAAATCGATATCCAAAGCGTGCCAGTCGATTTGACCTGTTAATCGATAAGGATGAAGATACGAGCACTTTGGTCCTGACAACATCGATACGCCCGGAAGTCACGGCCAAGAGGTACTCACGCGGAACTCGAGGATCACTGAAGATTGCACTGAAGCAATGCAACTCGTCGAATCGATGAGAACTCATAAAAAAGAAAAATATGCAAATTGACGAAGTCGTCGAAAGTAGATGTAAATAAGAATAAAAGTTGTTTTTGATGTATTGATTGATCTCCTTTTTTACATTGCCCTTCACCCTATATTTATATCCTGATCTACAGAAACATAACTAAATACGACTAGGACACTAAATCCAAATCTATGGAAACACATGACTTTGATACAACTCAGACTCTAATAAACGTATATAAGGAAATTAACTCCTATCTTATTCCATAGTCCGCCTCAGTCATGATGGTATTCTCATCGACCTCCTTTTTATCGGCACAATCCCTGTTCCATCGGTAGTAGCCTTAAAGTTCATTTCATCGGTACATTCCCTGTTTCATCGGCAGCAGTCTTCAAACCATCTTTCATCGGCATCGGCAATAATACCCTTAACCTTATTGGCAACATTTCAATTTGAACCCATATGCCGCCACCACTCATAAGCAAACTCATTTTCATCAGCTATCAATGTCGCCACCACTCATAAGCAAACTCATTTTCATCAGCTATCAATCTACACAATAATCTTTCCTCTGCTGATTAGCCCTTCCTGACCATCTTGACACGTGCTAAAAAACAATGTCAACATGTTGTCTTGTGGTGCACGTCCAAGCGTGGCTGTCGTCATGGTCTTGTGCCCACGTCACGGCATGGTGTGACGTGGTGCTACAGTGCTGGTCATGGCGGCACTATGGACACGATGGTGTTTCGCTAGCTGTCATGCACGAGTGGTCTTGCCATGGCCTTCGTCATCACCTCCTGATCATCCGAGGGCATCGTACAGGAGTCGGTAGCCGTCTCCATGTCGCTGATCGTGTTGCTATTGGTGGAGTTGGTGGCCACGATCCCGGGCTCTGGGGTCATGGTTCGTGATGGCTTGGGTGGCCTCCTAAGTCAAGGCCATTGTCGTGGATCCCATCCTATGGTGGGTGGAATCGTACATATGTCTCGTCGGACCGTATTTGGACGGTGGGTCTCCATACTGGCCCGTCATCGCTTAGCGGTGTTGTCTTGTCTGCAATGCATGGCATAGGGATGGCGTATGACTGGGCCGAGGTGACTGCTTGTGGGGTCAGTGCGGCGTGCCTGCTTTGTCAGAGTAGGCGTGCTTGGTGGGACTTGATCTCTTCCTGTCCTTTCCAGGGGGGTCATGGCGGTGGGAGGTCATGAGTTATTACATAGTGTGTGGCTAAGGCAGAGGGAAGAGGTCATGGCGGACCCTAGCCTTAGTGTTTGGCCCGGTCCACTCAGCTTAGCCGGGCCTTGATCGCTCGAGCTTATACTGGTTGGCGTATTGTGGGCCGCCCAAGTAGTTAACTAATCGGTGCCTTGAGATATTCGGGGTCTCAGAACCCCAACAAGAGGCTAGCATGAAGTCAAAAAATAGTCTCACACGTTTCATAAGCCACCTCTCGCCAAATCAGCCAGCACTTCTATTGGCCTTCCATGAAGTCTAGCATATCGAATATGGTCAAGCATTGCTCTATCTATCAGTAGGCTAAACCTGACCGTGCTTCATATCCTAGATTGCTACAGCTATGTACTCCCTATTTGTGCCTCAGCTTGGGAAGTTGTTTTTATGGACTTTATTGAAGGGCTCCCTACAATCAGGTTCAACTAATGCTATTCTCGTTGTTATTGACAAGCTCACAAAATTTGGCTGCTTCATTCCATTGTGACACCCTTTCTCTGTCAGTACAGCCGCTAGGTTGGTCATGGAATGTCATCTGCTGTAATTTCTTATCAGGAACACATTTTCACAAGTTCATTTTAGAAACTCTTGTTCAGGATGGTGGGCACTGAGTTGTGAATGAGCACTACTTACCACCCACAAAAATAATGAACAAATTGAATGATTGAACTAGTGCTTGGAGACTTATCTCTGATGGTTCATCTATGCCTATCCTTCTAAGTGACTTTAGTGGCCGTCCCTTGAGGTGCGACGATGCAACATGGACAGAAATAGAAAGAGGTACCCAAATTCCTTTTAGGCCTTGTTTGAATGAATGTGTATCCACTTCAATCCACATGTGTTGGAGTGGATTGGAATGAAACTTAGTTTAATTCCGCTCCAATGTACTTCAACACATGTGAATCAAGATGAATACATGCTCATCCAAACAAGGCCTTATGATGTGTGCTGTAATCTAGTGGTTGGACTTGGGACATGTAGATATATAGTAACATGGTTACATGTTTCTTAGTTGATTGTAGTTCATGTGTGCTTTATTCTAGTAATAGCTTCCGTATAAGTTGTAGTTCACATGTGCTTTATTCAAGTAATGGCTTCCGTATAAGCTATAGTTTAGACACCTAATTTGCACGCTCCTGCTCTATTTTTGTTGACATTCTGTACAAGGTTAACTCAATAAATGCCTTTGTAATATACAAGTTGAATAAAGCACTCATCATAAACCGTCAATATAACTTGTATAAATGCATGAAAATGATCACCAAGATAGGTTTAGGGGTTTTAAAACTAATAAATTTCACGAGTTTTGTAGAATCTGTGTTTTCAACAGGGTTTATCTAGAAAACTGGCAAGGTGGAGCTAGATGTCAGAATTAATCGCGCTTATCCACAACGAAATAACCCAAGAAGGTTCTAGAAGACTCGAGAGGACATCACACCTAAGCGAAGGGCGAGACACCGCTAGGTGGGGCTGATTGGCCCCACCTACAGGCCGGCCGGCCCCTAGGGCCCACCTATCAGCCCCCTATTGCTATGTCGGTTCTCCATCGCCTCCTAGATTGCATCTCCATCGTTCTTTTAAGTCGGTTTGATCTGAGGGTCCATAATTGATGCTCTGGCCTATATATAGCAGCCCCTACCCCCCTCCCTAGAGGTATCCCTAAAACCCTAAATCATATCCCTCATTCAGATCAACACACACTAGGAGGATTAGGTCTAGAGCTCTCCAATGCAGTAGATTAGTAGCTCGGGAGTGAGGGTTGAGTTGGGCTCATGCTCAAGTTCTGGATCTAGTCTTGGAGACTCGGCAAAGCCTTATATCTTCACTTCTATATCTTGTAAGACTTATTATCAATTTATCATATTCTTTTCTACATGGCTATGCTTACTTTGAATATATATCTTGCTTAGTTATGGTTATCATTACTTTTGTGTGCGGGTTCATAGAGCGCTTAGCCTGCTAGTTTACCAGTTAGGCTAAGTAGCCAAGTCTCGTGTAAGCATGGTGCTTATACGATGCTCTGCCTATGAGTGCACCCTGTTCTCTGGTAGGGTTGTAGCAGCGAGAGGTGACAACCCCGTCTATCCTTTGTAATCCACTCTGAATTGAATATGTTCTTAAATTGTAGGACCGTAGTCATGTCAGTAGAGTTATCTTTTGTGAACGCTCTACCGTCTAAGTGGCATCCCAAAGTACACAAGAGTAGAGTTAGTCTTAGCTATAGTTGGTTATACTTTGACCATGTAATAAGAATGTCCCAGGAATCTACATACCCGTTGTTCTCTTGTCACACCCGGTTTTAAAGAACTAAACTAGGTCAGTCATATGTGTGCCCAGGAAGTCCACACATATGTTAGAATAAAAAAGTATCTAGAAACAATGTTATTTATTTAACGTACACATAGCTACAATAACACTTACATCAGAGTATTGTGGAACGACGACTAAACTTTAGGCTCCATTCTTCTCAGGGACGGCTGACTGGGGGCTCCGTATGCCAAGCACTTCTGAAAGGCTTCTGGAAACTCCACTACACCTTTATCCTTCTTCTGAGCAACACCTTACTACACGCTGGGGTGTGGTGAAAATAGCAAGAGTGAGTCCATGTTGAACTCAACAAGTATAACATAGGGTTCATGAGGCACAAAAAGCTAGACACTGTTTGACTGCATTTAGCTTTTTATTATCATATAATTAGCAATTGAGTAGCATCAAGGTAATCTAAATCCCATTAATGAATCAATGATCAATTGTAATAAGAGTAATGAATAGCATTAACATGATTATAATAATAACATCAATAATCAAGCATAATATATCAATGGTGACCAACTATCTGTAAATGTTTCAAGGCCGTCCGTATCCGTGGGCACGGCTAGTATACCAGTTTTTAACTCTGCGCAGATGTGTACACTTTCACTATGAGTCATGATTTCCAAATGCATGAGTTTGCAAGGCCTAAACACCGGAAATCATATAAAGCCATTTAAAAGTTCATCTAACAAGTTAGGGCCGCTAAGGATTCTCAATTGGAAAGCATGAATCCCCCCTCCAAGGGGTGACTTACCAAAGACTGCACCCACCTTGGTAGGCCGAGATCATACTAGACATGACCCCTCTTGCGCCTTTCAAAAACCACTAACAAGCTAAAAAAGGTCTCTTAAACAACTAGAGCCAGAGCCATATAGCCCTCATAGCTGTACTGTATGTCCCGGATGATCACGTACAGATAAGTCCTTACGGAGAGAAACTAGAGCAACAAAATAACCCCATGCTCTAGCCCCCTTTTAACAGTAATAAAATCATCTTTAATGGTTGGTTGCATAATCCATTAGTCAAATTACAATATCATTGTTTATAAAATAGCACTAGCTAAAGCTACCCAATGCAAATCCCATAGGCAACAAGGAATCAGGATATCAAAACCTAAGTTATAAACTCTAGGTCATCAAGGAGGACACATGCATATGTATTATGATTATAGTGAATATGATAACAAGGATGGTCCCATGCTATACTTGCCTTTTTCCCAAAATTAAGCTGCTCAGAATCTTCAGCTGCTATCTTCTAGACTCTAGCTTCTGCTTCGACTGTCAGTCCGCTAACGGATCACACTTGCTTTAATCATAGCAACCAAGCAACACAAACAGACAACAAACACAACTAAAAACAAAACACCAATCACAAGTGAAACTCTGAAAAGAGCGTACTAATTGGCACGGCTCAATCCTATGATCACAGGAGCGTAACAACACCTGAGAACGGAGCTATCGTAAAAGAGGACACGTCCAACAAGGTATTTACGACAAAATGGAGAAGATAGACTATAGACGAGCATGTTATGATTGTTCTGGAGTCCTTGCTGTGCACGGCGTACAGATTAGATCGATCAATAATCCCAAGGAAAAAAAGAAAACAAAGGTTATTCTACTAGGAAAAGGCTGACGGCCAACAAGGAATAAAGGAGAGTTCGCTTGCTTCCTAGATTGTCATCACGTCAAAGCATGTAACACCCAAAAATTCTAAATTTTAGAATTAATGAGTTTCAAATAATTTAGATAACAATTAATGGGAAATTGAAATTTTGAAAACTATTTGGTGTTGCATTCATGCCGCTGCATTTATTTTCTTTTGTGTAGTGGATTTATTTTATTTTGAATTGGTTTGAAGAATTTTATTTGGAATAGTTTGAAAACAAGTAAATAAAGAAAAGAAAGAAGAAAAGAAAAAAAAACACTTACCTTCTCCCTGGCAGCCAACGGGCCAACGGCCTGCTCTCCCGAGCCGGCGCAGTGGGCCGCTGCCCCGTTTCCTTCCGCGCTTTCGCTGCATGGGCCGGCCCAAGAAGACCAGCCGCGCCTCTCCCTCCCTCCTTTCGCTGACCGGTGGGGTCGGCCTGTCAGCCGTCTCTTCTAGCTTTCGCCGTAGCCGGGTAGGACTCGAGCTTCGGTGTCCAACCGAACCGATCTTCAATCCCCGATATACTAACCGAACTAGGAGAAGTGAACCTATAAAAGGGTAGCCGGGGTTCTCTTCTTTCCGTTTTCCATCTAAAACTCTAGTCCAACCACGTGAAACCGAGCGCTAGGGATTGGGGGGAGTTGGAGGTTTCGGTTGCTCGTAGGAGGAGCTCGCGGGTGGATTTGAGGCCGTGTTCTTCGCGTTGGTGAGTTCGCACTCTCCTTCTCTACCTTCCCATGCTTTTCCTTTTGGTTGGAGAGGCTTTGAAGTGAGTTTTTGAAGCTCACCGTCGGTCGACAATGGCGCCACCGTCCCCTCGTTGCCGCGCGTCGTATTCGGTCTATCGTAGCTAGTTCTTAATGCCTAGATGAGTTCGCATGGAGTTTCTCTTCCGTTTGGATCAAGTTCCAGGTCGATTGGTGGTCTAGTTAGGGAGAACCGCCATCTCCGGCAAGGTGGAGCACGCCGGCCATGGTGGCCGCCGGCCGAACTTGGAGAAGGGGGTCGGGTTCTTCACTGTGAGGTCGAGGATGAATGGCAGCCGTCCGATTTTGAATCAATGGCCGAGATTAGAAGATACCCCTTCGCGGGGTAATCTTTCTAAAGAGTCCCTAGACTTTTTCATAATAGAACCCGCCATCCTTAGCGCAATATCCTGAATCCGTTTTCGTGTTTTGAAAGCGTATTTTCTCCCGGTTTATTCAAAAATACGTTTTCAGGTATTTACAGTTTTGCCACTACAACTGTTTTGGTCATAAAATCTTCGTTTTAACTCCGATTTGATCCGTTCAAATTGCGTTAGGTTCGTATCTGCGAGCTCTACATGTTAGTGTAGTTGTACAGTTAGTTTTGATAATTTATTTTTCGAGTTTATAATTAAGTAATTATTTATATATAGGAAATCTTAGAAAATTCATAACTTTCACGTTTTAACTCCGAATTTAGTGATCTTTGCGTCTGTGTGATCGTAGAAACGTGTAGAAGAGTTTTATAAACTTTTATTACTGTTTTGCTACTGTTGGTGTACTGTTCTAATTGTATCTCTTTGTTTGCTTCGTGTTTGTTTGATTGGATGTATGTGTGTTGTTGATTGATGATCGAGTATAGAAGTTGAGCAGTATCTGGACAATTCGGAGTATTACTTTGAGCCAAGTCAGCAGTATCACTTGGAGAATTTTGATCAAGGCAAGTATAACACAGGACTATCCTTGTTACCTATACATTGAATTGTCATACATATGCATGTGCTTACCTTGACAACCTTAGAGATTATAACTTAGTGATTGTTATCTTGATTCCTTGTCAACCTTGGGAATGCATATGGGTAGCTATTGCTAGTGCTTAAACTAAGAACAATGATCTTGTAATTTGATTAATGGATTAAGCAATCAACTATTAAGATGATTTTATTACTGTTAAAAGGGGGCTAGAGCATGTGTATTATTTTGATGCTCTGGTTTCTCTCCATAAGGACTTATCTGTAAGTGATAACCGGGATATACAGTACAGCTGTGAGGGCTATATGGCTCTGGCTTTAGTTGTTCAAGAGACTTTTTCTAGCTTGTTAGAGGTTACCTTAAATGGCGTAAGAATGGCTTGCCACGTTGGGTGTAGTGCGAGCCCCTGGCCTAGTGTGTATAGGCTGCGGTTGTTGTGCCACAGGGAAGGGGGGTTCTACATCTGCCTGCCGAGTGAATCTAATGGCCCTAACTTGTTAGACGAACTTTTGAGTGGCTTTATATGGTTCTCGGGTGTTTGGGCTTGATCTCCCCACTCATTTGGAAATCATGACTCACAGTGAAAGTGTACACCTCTGCGCAGAGTTAAAAACTGGTATACTAGCCGTGCTCACGGATACGAGCGGCCTTGGGGATTCTTATGGAATAGTTGATCATAACTGTTATATCATGCTTAATTATTGTTGATTATTATTATGCTCATATTAATGCTATTCATTATCCTCATTACAATTGATCATTGGTTCTTTAATGGGAAGTGGTTTATCTTGATGCTACTCAATTGTTAATATATGATTAAAAGCTAAACGCAGTTAAACAATGTCTAGCCTTTTTGAGCCTCATGAACCCTGTGTTATATTTGTTGAGTTCGACATGGACTCACTCTTGCTATTTCCACCATAACAGATGAAGATATAGAGGAAGATTATCGGAATGAGTACTAGTCTTGGTGTCAACCAGTCAACCGTGTCCCTGTGTGGAGTTTCCGCTGAAGAATTACTATTAGTTATTATTACCTATCGTTCAAGACTATGTCTTAAATACTTATTCGTTATGTAATAAGCACTGTGATGATACTTTGTAATTTGTCAACTTATGTGTGCGACTGTTTCCTGGGGCGCACATGAGTCTTTTATGCATCCTATTTTTGTCCTTAAAAATGGGTGTGACAAAGCACATAGGCCTAAGGAACAAAGGAAATTAATAAAAAGAAAAGATAGATAAGTGTCAACGAGAGAGAATGGTACAAGCCTTGATCGATTAGTAAAGGTTTGGACTGAGATGGACTAAGATGAGAATTAATTATTTTTAGAATTATTTAATTTCATAACTAAAAATAATTATAGAAAAGTCAAGAATTAGTATTTAAGTCACAAGAAAATACTCTGATTCCTCAAAAGAAATTTGAGATAAATTTTTAGAGATAGATTGAACAACGAGGAACCTAAATAATGTATTTGGAGCTCATGAAAAGATATTCTAGAGCATCTAGAAAATAGATAATGCTCCTAGAAAAGTGAGGAAAATGATCTAGAGTAAGCCGGAAAAATTCCTAAGAAGTTTTGATAGATAGATTGATGGATGATGAACTCAAAGGAATGATTTGGAGCAAAAGAAAAGGATTTTGGGGAAACTTAGAATGAAAAGATTGGGACCGATAAAGCGCAAATTTGATAGTAGAAAAAGACAGAGACAAGATGGATAACAAATAAACGACATACTAAACACGCTTTAAAACTTTTCACAATCACAACACATAGTCATTCTACAAGCAAACATTATATCAGGCAAGAGCCCACCAAATTAATTTGAAAAAAGTTTGAAATACCATAATTTTCTATAACTAAATTTGCTAAAACTTAAATTAGTCTTGTCAAGACTTAAACAAATATTTAAACCATTTATTTTATTTAGCATTTTCTATTCACAACCCAAAATCAGAAATTTTGGAATATGACATCTCCCGAGTTGACTAGTTTACATTATCTTATAGATTTATCCCCTGAGTGTCATTAAGCATTACTCCTATCATTACATTTAGCCATTGCTCTAGCTATGTTGGTATGTTAATAGATACTCCTTTATTACCTAATAAACCTTTACTCCATTGTTTCCTTGTTATAAAATATAAATAAGGATACCTAGAATACTCTCGATAAAATGTTACAATGGTATTCTGTACACATGCGGGATCCTTCATATTCTATTTGCATTAATAAATACCAACAAGCATTTTTGGCGCCATTACCAGGGAAACAAGTGGTGTAAATATTTAGATCATTAACATATCACTAGCTTTAGTAGGATTACCCCTATTCTATTGAATTATGGAATAAGACAGTACATCAGAATCCATTTTGACCTTCCGGCAAGCTTCCACAAGAAAAGAGGAAGAATACAGGGTACCATAACATTCAAGATCCATCAACATTGAAACCCTGCCATCTCACAGGTTTGTATGGACATATAAGATGGAATTTGTGAGCAGTGCAGCATTTGTTTTCATCAATTGAGATATGATTTCAATTCTTGTGACATTGACCTTCTTCTCTAATCTACACATGGTTAGAGAATATATATATATATATATATATATATATATATATATATATATATATATATAGTTAGTTAGATCAAGAAATGTGAGATAGTCTTGCTCATGGACTTTAAATTTGATGAGTAGTTATCCTTTAACTTATTTTATTCCATTGCATGTTTACTTTGAATAATTCATACATCCATTCTATTTAGTTTGAATCTTCCTATGTCAATCCACATCATATTTGGGTTACTTACATATATCCATATCATTTGCATTTAAAAAGAAAAAAAATGTGAGCACATGAAGGCTCATGCTTAGTAAAAACAAAATCTCTCACCATGATCATGCTCTTTCATCTCTAAATTGAATAAATATCTATAGTGCTTGCATGCTATAGGGCCTAAACATAATTACCACTTAGATATAGGGGGTTTACTGATAGAATTCCATGAGTTTTGGTGAATGTCTGTTTCTGTAGGGTGTCAGCTGAAAAGAACCAAGGAAGGCACACATGTCAGGTTTACATAGAGACAAAATGGGTACGAATGACTTTTCTGGAATATGGAAGGTACGAGAAGACTCCAGAAGCCGGGCGGCCACCCAAGGGGTAGGGGCGGGCACCCAGGCTGTAGAGCCAATCAGGAGCGATCTCGTGGATCCTGCCTCCACCGCCTTTGAGGATTAATAAAAAGGCATTGATTAAGGTCGGTTTGATCCGATGGCTGTGGTGCTTCCTAGAGAGCTATATAAGCAAGGCCCCTAGGGTTTGGTACCATATCTCTTCTACAGATCAAAAGCTAGGGTTTCAACTCTCCATCCAAGTAGAAGAGGGTCCCTCTAGTTCATCTAGTTCTAGTTCATCTAGATCAAGTTCTAGTTCATCTAGTTGTATCTAGAAAATAGGGAGAGAGAGGAGGAGAGAGCTGAGGAGGAGCCGGATCTGTCAGATCTTCCTCAACATTGTACTTTTGTAGCATTTGGTTCATCATTCAGTAATCTCTAGGTTCTTCAATTATTATTTCTAAGTTTTGAGTTCTTATTTAATTCTTACTTTATTCTATTTACTTGAACTCCGCTTGTATTTGAGTGCTCTAGTTATAATATTTGGCTAGAGTAGTAAACCCTAGCATAGACATGGTGTCTAGGCTAGAGTTTACCTGAGTTTGCGCCCAATCTCACGGATAGTTGTGGTAGCCCTCAGAGGTGACAGCTCTATCCGGCCATTGCAATCCACCATGTTCGGATTGGTGTTTCGTAGAGCTTTTGGCAGCCTTCCCCCGACTACTTTCTTCCCAGTCTCTTTTGAGAGTCAGAAAAGTACTGTTGCTCCATAGTAAGTAAAGTATAGTAAGCTCGATCTTGATCACCCAATCAACTTAGAAAACCCTAGAAAGTTCCTCTTTTCCTGCTAAAAAATATATACCTTTCTTCTCTTATCTTTATCCTTGGACGACCTTGGTTCTCTAGGACACTTCACGTTCCCCGTGGAAATCGATACTCTAGAATACTCCCGGGTGAAAGCTACATCAGTATCCGTGTGCTTGCGGATTTCTCTGTGCGCGTTAAAAATACCCAACAAGCTTTCTGGTGCCGTTGCCGGGGAACGGTAGCTGTGCTAGTTTAGAACCAAGTTTGTCCGTGTACCCTTTTCCTTTTACCACCTTTTTACTACAACCACCTTACCATATGGATTCCACTCCTATTCATGAATTCTCTGCACTAAAGGGCGAGTTCTTAGAGCCACCACAATCATCAAAGCCAATTACGACATCTAGCTATGAACTCAAACTTGGCTTTATAGCCATGGTGCAGGCGCAATCCTTCTCTGGGTTAAAAGATGAAAATCCTTATACCCACCTTTGGGAATTTGAGCACTTGTGTTCTTGCCTCGTTATCGCTCTTTTAGGAATAGCGAAGCAATGGTATGCTCATACCGTAGGAGGAGTAAATGGAAACTGGGATGAACTTCGAGTCAAATTTGGTCTCGCTTTCTTCCCTATTTCTAAAGTTAATGCCCTTTGACTAGAAATTCTTAAATTTGAACAGAAGGAGAAGGAAACTCTAGGAGCAGCCTATGCTAGGTTCACAAGCCTTAAAAACACTAGTCTAGACCTGTCTTTGCCTGACCAGATCCTTCTAAATCACTTCTTCCATGGTCTTAGCAAAGAAGCTGCTCTGCACCTCGACATATCTTCTAGAGGCTCATTCACGCACATGTCCTTTAGTGAGGGGGAAGCTATCCTTGAGAAAATCCTTGAAAACACCCCTACACTGGCATTTTTGATGAGTTTCCTGAAGAAGAAAAAGAAGTTGAGTCAAGCCCTGACCAACAAGAGGAGATACATGCAACCGAATCCGAAATTCCTTTAAATCCTTCTAATGATTTGGTTATCGAAGAATCTCCTACTACGAAAACACAAAATATGTTGGAGACTATGAGCCCCATCCTTCCACATTCTTCTTTGAAATTGAGGATGGTCTTTTTGAAGATTTTGGGAATGTTTCGAACTTTCCAGTTCAAGTAAAGCCTCTAGAGCACTCCTCACCATTTAAGGATGATGATATTCCATACAATGATCCCTTCTTAATGGAACACATCAAGGGACTCTCGGCCATCATGAGCCATGAGTGGTTGGCAGAAATAGAGTTATCTAGTGATGTAGCCCGAATCATTGCCCCCTCTGATGTTCTAACTTGCATCCTAAAGAAGACAACCATAGAGGCTCATTATAGTCCTACCGTTGGGATGAATATTATTTCTAAGGCTTTGGCTGATGAACTTTGTCCCAATGAGTCCTTGATCTCATCTCATAAGCTTTTAAGAACTCCTTATGGAGTTACTCTAGAAAGTTATGGGGTCATGAGGTCTATTCCCTTGCACATAAGAGGCTCTGAGTATCGTCTAGACTTTCACATCTATGACATCTCGGACAGGTCCATTTTGATTGGTGTACCTTTGGGGACACTCTTTCAAGAGCGACCAAACACAAAGTCTCTTGAATTTAAAGTTGGGAAACTCTACTATCAATGTTTCGCTTGCACGCTCACATAACATGATAGTAGAACCCAAGCCCGAAGAAGATCCTATTGAGGAAGTTTTAATGGCATCTCTAGAAGACAAGGCCCAACCTCTTTTCGATGATGAACACTTCATCGAAGAAGAGGAAGAGCTAGCAGAACCAGTCGAGCTAGACCCTTTGGAGGTGCCTCCACAACCCTTAATTGAGCTAAAACCTCTTCCTCTTGGCTTGAAATATGTCTTTCTCAATAATAATCTAGAAACTCCTATCATTATAAGTGACAAGCTTTCCCAAGAAGAAACCTATAGGCTTGTCACTGTCCTAGAAAGACATAGATCAGCTATAGGCTACTCAATTCATGACCTCATAGGAATTAGTCCCGTTCTCTGCATGCATTGTATCCCTATAGATCCTGACATCTCACTGACAAGAGAACCACAACGGAGACTTAACAACGCTATGAGAGAGGTTGTTAAGAAAGAAGTCTTAAAATTTTACCAAGCTGGGATTATTTATCCCATGCCACATAGTGAATGGGTTATCCCAGTCCAAGTGGTACCAAAGAAAGGAGGGATGACAATTGTTACAAATGAAAAGAATGAACTCACTCCTCAACGAACTATCACTGGGTGGAGAATGTGCATAGACTATCGAAAACTCAACAAGGCTACAAAGAAAGATCACTTCCCATTACCCTTCATTGATCAAATGTTGGAATGGCTTGCAAACCACTCTTTCTTTTGTTTCCTTGATGGGTATTCCATATATCACCAAATCTCAATCCACCTCGATGACCAAAGTAAGACCACTTTGACATGCCCGTATGGAACTTACGCATACCGACAAATGTCGTTCGGATTGTGTAATGCTCCAGCTTCTTTCCAACGGTGCATGACGTCTATCTTCTCCGAGATGATCAAGAAAATCATGGAGGTGTTCATGGATGACTTTATCGTCTATGGCAAAAGCTTCAATGACTGTTTAGAGAATTTAGATAGAGTCTTACAATGGTGTGAAGAGGAGCACTTAGTCCTGAACTGGGAAAAATGTTATTTTATGGTTCGAGAAGGAATAGTACTAGGACACAAAGTGTCCGAACGTGGGATAGAAGTGGATAGAGCAAAGATTGAAGTCATTGAACAACTTTCGCCTCCCATGAATGTGAAAGGAATCCGAAGCTTTCTAGGCCATGCAGGGTTCTATAGGCGTTTTATCAAAAACTTTTCTCAAATCGCTAGACCCCTCACTAGCCTATTAGCTAAGGATGCACCTTTCATCTTCAATAATGAGTGCCATGAAGCTTTCTAAACTCTTAAGCAGGCACTCATTTTAGCTCCAATCATCCAACCACCTGATTGGACGCTGCCTTTTGAGATCATGTGTGATGCTAGCGACTTTGTTGTTGGTGCCGTTCTCGGCCAAACAAAGGATAAGAAGCATTATGCTATATCCTACGCTAGCAAAACCATGATCGGCCCACAACTCAATTATTCTACCACTGAAAAAGAGTTGTTGGCAGTTGTCTTTGCAATAGACAAGTTTAGATCTTACTTAGTTGGAGCAAAAAATAATCATTTATTCAGACCATGTTGCCCTTAAATACCTACTCACTAAGAAAGATGCTAAACCCCGTCTTATAAGGTGGATTCTTTTGCTCCAAGAATTTGACATTGATATAAAAGATAAGAAAGGAGTAGAGAATTCAGTAGCCGATCACTTGTCTAGGCTTCAATATAAGGAAACACATGAGTTACCTATCAATGACTATCTGAGGGATGACACACTCCTCATGGTAACACACTCGGACCCTTGGTATGTGGATATTGTGAATTATATGGTTGCAGGCCATGTTCCACCAGGAGGAGACAAGAGAAAGCTCAAATATGAAGCTTGTTGCCACTTGTGGGAGGATCCGTATCTCTATCAGGTATGTGCTGATGGATTGTTATAGAAATGTGTCCTAATGGTTGAAGCCATGAAAATCATAGAGAGATGTCACGCATCACCATATGGAGGACATTTTGGAGCATTCCGCACAAATTCAAAGATCTAGCAAAGTGGATTTTTTCTGGCCATCGATGTATCAAGATACAAAGGAGTTTGTTAGAAGATGTACCAGATGTCAAAAACATGGAAATATAAATACTCAGGATGCAATGCCACTCCAGAACAACCTTCAAATAGAGTTGTTTGATGTCTAGGGAATTGATTACATGGGACCATTCTAGAAGTTAGGAGATGCTGAATACATCTTGGTGGCAGTTGACTATGTATCCAAGTGGGTAGAAGCCTTACCATGTCGAGCTATCGATTCCAAGCATGCCAAGAAGATGTTTCATGAAGTGATATTTCCAAGGTTTGGAATGCCGAGAATGGTCATAAGTGATGGAGGATCACACTTCATTGATAAGTCCTTCAGACAGTTCCTTGCTGGATATGGAGTCAAACACAATGTTGCAACTCCATACCATCCCCAAACAAGTGGTCAAGCAGAAATGTCAAATAAGCAAATCAAGAACATTCTGCAGAAGACCGTGGATGAGATGGGAAAGAAAGGGAAGCACCAGCTTCATGATGCACTATGGGCATACCAGACTGCATACAAAACACCCATAGGTATGTCACCTTATCAGCTTGTATATGGGAAAACATGCCATTTGCCTGTTGAATTATAATTTAAAGCTCATTGGGCAATCAAGAAATGGAACATGGATCTCCATCTAGCTGGCAAGAATCGTCAGATGCAAATATCTGAGCTGGAAGAATGGAGAGAAAAGGCTTATCACAACTCCAAGATTTATAAGGAGAGAACCAAAAGATGGCATGATAAGAGAATCAAGCATAAGGAATTCAAGCCTAGGGATAAAGTTCTACTATTCAACTCAAGAGTGAAGCTCTTTGGTCATGGAAAACTTAGAAGCAAATGGGAAGGACCATTCAAGGTGATTGAAGTTGCATCCCATGGTGTTGTCACACTTTAGGATGATTCAGGTAATATATTCAAGGTAAATGGTTAATGTTTGAAAGTTTTTCTTGAACCTAAAAACTTAGAAGAATTTGATGTAATTGAATTTTTGTAATTTAAAGATCCAATTTAAAAACTCCTTTGTAAAGGCTCTAAACAACTAAGGCTCGAACACCTAAACACTTAATTAGTTCCACAAGTTTTGTTGTCTATTTGAGTTCTACAGGATTTGGGAAGTTTGAGAAGAGTGAGACCTACATTAACCTACAACAGAATGACTATGTCAACATCCAGCTTGGGAGAGAGCATTCCCTGTGTATCTAGCTAAGTATTTCTTATTCCCTTCTTATATATCTTAATTCAGATTTGCTTGCTATATATATTTAGTTATGTGTAATGTTTAAGTTTGTGTACAAGGTTTTGCCTACTAAAATAAATCCCTATGATAAACTCTTATGGAAATGATGAATAGTTGCTCTGTCGTAATTCCTTTCAAGTGTCTGTTTTCAACCTAGAACTCTCCCAAGTTTTGGACACACTGTTTTGATCTAAGATTTACTCTGAACCTAAAACTTGTGGGTGGCAAATGCTTAATCTAAGTCTAGATAGTTGACGGGTATGATATGGGAAGGTTTGAGCTGCTATTTATCTTGTTATAAGTGATACTAGAGTTCTGGAGAATTTATCTTTTGAAAAATTAAACTGCTATATGATGAGAGTTTAAATTCCTACCATAGCCATATATCATGCTTGTTAGATTAGGAAAACTTCCACTTATATTTACTGCTTGTGAGCATTGAGTATGGTCAAGTTGTGTTGACCATTAGGAATTTGTAACACCCAAATTTTAGAAGTAACAAATTTTAAATAATTTAGAGAAAGTGAATTAAAATTTTGAAAACTATTTGGTAATGCATTCATGTTGTTGCATTTATTTTATTTTGTGGTGTGGATATATTTGTTTTATTTGATTTGGTTTAGAAAAAATTTGATTTGAAAATGTGTTTGGAAAATTAGAAAAGAAAAGAAACAAAAGAAGAAGAAAAAAAAAAGAAAACAACTCACCTCCTTACCTTCTCGGCCCGAAGGCCGTCGAACGGCCTGTTCTCTCGCGCCTGCCCGCGTGGGCCGCCCAGCGCCGCAGCGGCCCAGCAGCCGAGCCCAGTAACCAGCCGAGCCAGCCACGCGCCTTTCTTTTCTTCCTTTCGCTGACAGGTGGGGGCCGCTCGTCAGCCGTATCTCCTACCTTCAGTTCGTAGTCGAGTTGGACTCCAACTCGGTAAGAACGACCGCCGCCCCTCCACTTGATTTCCGGGATTTCCTACCCGAATACGGTAATTTGAAGCTACAAATAAGAAGCCGTGACCCCCTATGTTCCGTTTTCCATCTAAAACTCGAGCTTCATCACGTGAGATTGAGCGTAGGAGGCCGGAACCCTAGGTTCTTGCGGCCGGTTCGTCGGTGGAGCTTGTGGGAGGGTTCGAGTTCTTTTCTTAGCTTTGGTGAGTTCGCTATCTCCTCCTCTTTCTTCCCGTGCTTTTCTTTGGGGTTGAGACGTTTTGAATTTGCGGATTTGGTGAGCTCGGGTACACCGGCAATGGCGCCGCCGCTCCCTTGTAGCCGCGCGTCACGTATGGTCGATCGTAGCTAGTTTTAAATGCCTAGATGAGTTCGCACGGAGCTTCTCTACCGTTTGGACCAAACGCGGGCTCGATTGGTAGTCTCGGTGGGGAGGTTCACCACCTTCGGCCATGGAGGAGTCGCCGGCCATGGAGGAGCCGCCGGCCGGACCTGGGGAAGAAGAATCGGGTTTCTTCACTGTGTCGTTGCCGATGAACACGAGCCGTCCGTTCGCTGATCAACGGTTAAGATTAGAAGATACCTCTTCGCGGGGTAGATTTATTAAAGAGCCCCTGGATTTCTTCATAATAGAACCCGCAGTCCTTAGCGCAATATCCTGAATCCGTTTTCGTGTTTTGAAAGCGTATTTTCTCCCGGATAAGTCAAAAATACGTTTTCAGGTATTTACAGTTTTGCCACTAGAATTGTTTTGGTCATAAAATCTTCGTTTTAACTCCGATTTGATCCGTTCAAATTGCGTTAGGTTCGTATTTGCGAGCTCTACATGTTAGTGTAGTTGTACAGTTAGTTTTGATAATTTATTTTTCGAGGTTATAATTAAGTATTTATTTATCTATAGGAAATCTTAGAAAATTCATAACTTTCACGTTTTAACTCCGAATTTGGTGATCTTTGCGTCTGTGTGATCGTAGAAACGTGTAGAAGAGTTTTATAAGCTTTTATTACTGTTTTGTTACTGTTGGTGTACTGTTCTAATTATATCTCTTTGTTTGCTTCGTGTATGTTTGATTGGATGCATGTGTGTTGTTGATTGATGATCGAATATAGAAGGTGAGCAGTATTTGGACGATTCGGAGTATTACTTTGAGCCAAGTCAGCAGTATCACTTGGAGAGCTTTGATCAAGGCAAGTATAACACAGGACTATCCTTGTTACCTATACATTGAATTGTCATACATATGCATGTGCTTACCTTGACAACTTTAGAGATTATAACTTAGTGATTGTTATCTTGATTCCTTGTCAACCTTGGGAATGCATATGGGTAGCTACTGCTAGTGCTTAAACTAAGAACAATGATCTTGTAATTTGATTAATGGATTAAGCAATCAACTATTAAGATGATTTTATTATTGTTAAAAGGGGGCTAGAGCATGTGTATTATTTTGATGCTCTGGTTTCTCTCCATAAGGACTTATCTGTAAGTGATAACCGGGATATACAGTACAGCTGTGAGGGCTATATGGCTCTGGCTTTAGTTATTCAAGAGACCTTTTCTAGCTTGTTAGAGGTTACCTTAAATGGCGTAAGAATGGCTTGCCATGTTGGGTGTAGTGCGAGCCCCTGGCCTAGTGTGTATAGGCTGCGGTTGTTGTGCCACAGGGAAGGGGGTTCTACATCTGCCTGCCGAGTGAATCTAATGGCCCTAACTTGTTAGACGAACTTTTGAGTGGCTTTATATGGTTCTCGGGTGTTTGGGCTTGATCTCCCCACTCATTTGGAAATCATGACTTATAGTGAAAGTGTACACCTCTGCGCAGAGTTAAAAACTGGTATACTAGCCGTGCTCACGGATACGAGTGGCCTTGGGGATTCTTATGGAATAGTTGATCATAACCGTTATATCATGCTTAATTATTATTGATTATTATTATGCTCATGTTAATGCTATTCATTATCCTTATTACAATTGATCATTGGTTCTTTAATGGGAAGTGGTTTATCTTGATGCTACTCAATTGCTAATATATGATTAAAAGCTAAATGCAGTTAAACAGTGTCTAGCCTTTTGAGCCTCATGAACCCTGTGTTATATTTGTTGAGTTCGACATGGACTCACTCTTGCTATTTCCACCATAACAGATGAAGATATAGAGGAAGATTATCGGAATGAGTACTAGTCTTGGTGTCAACCAGTCAACCGTGTCCCTGTGTGGAGTTTCCGCTGAAGAATTACTATTAGTTATTATTACCTATCGTTCAAGACTATATCTTAAATACTTATTCATTATGTAATAAGCACTGTGATGATACTTTGTAATTTGTCAACTTATGTGTGCGACTGTTTCCTGGGGCGCACATGAGTCTTTTATGCATCCTATTTTTGTCCTTAAAAATGGGTGTGACAGATTGGTATCAGAGCCGTGTTGACTGTAGGACGCAAGCCTAGTTAGAATGGTCGTTAATAGCATCCATACTCCATTTAATTCATGCTTCCTCTTTTCACCTTGTTAATTACTAAAGTTTTATGCTTCCTCTACTTTATTCCATTGCGAAAATACATTGATTCTATCTAATCTATGTCTAAATTTTATAGATGCCTCCTCATCCCCGATTGTCAGCTGCACAGTACGTTGCCCGTTTCAAACCTCAGGAGCCGTATGAAGATGGTGAGCAAGAGCTATCTGATGCTGAATCAAGAGTTGGTGATACACCAATGGAGAATGTAGTTATGGGATGGACTACGAAGTTTCATATCATGGTTCCTAAAGCTGATGCTTTCTTCCATGACATGTTGACAAGAACCTTGGACAACTACTACTACGACTGGGAAGCTACGTTGGAGTATCGTAGTGCAGAGTATAGTCATCCATGGATGGATTCCTATTGGGAAACGGAGTTATGGGTTAAGAAAAGGGATCCTACCACTAAGGAGCCTAAGGTGGAGTCAAAGTTCATTACCAGAGTGAGCCGAGCAACCGTGGAGACAAGCATGGAGGATGTCGCTTTCAATGCATTTGTTTACTACCATGGTCTACGCTCGGACAAGACGTTAAAGGGTGCACTTCGGCATTTTCCTTGTTTCATACATGACAAGGGTATTTGGACCGTGCCGCCTGCAGATGATTCCTCCTTGACTTTACAAGCTACGGTGGGATTAGTTCGTGAATTGACTCTCCATGAGGTGGATTTGAAGGATGAGTTGCTGAAGGAAAAAGAACTTAAGGAGCAAGCTTATAAGGAGATTGACCAATTAAGGGCGGAGTTAGGTCGTCCCAAGATTTATGAGAAGCTTAATTAGGCAATAGGAAAAATCCCTATGTAATAGGAACGATAGTAGTTGTGAGTTAATTTTAAGTTTGGATTATTTTAAGAGTCAGTTTGTGGTGTGAACAATTGTGTGATTGATGGATTGTTATTATGATAATGTGTGATTTGGATCTTTGTAATGTGTGCTGGAGTTTTGTAGACATGCCTACAAGTTCCATGGTTAAGAATATTAAGTTTGATCAAAATATATTAGTTGAATATGAGGTTAACTTAGTTTTGTTCTTTGCTGATTTTTGGATCAGTCTGGGATGTTTTAGAAATAACTTAAAATCCGTTCATGAGAAATTTAAGAAATTTTACTGGGAATAATTAGACTTCTATATCTTTCCAACCCCGCAAGAATCACCTTAATATCTATTATGAGCTAAGAGATATACCTGTTTCAAGTTGGAGTTACTGCACAGTCTGGAATTCTGAAACAGTTTCGGTTAAGTTCAGTTTTTGGCCAATTTATTGATAGAATCAGAAAAAGTGTTGTGAATAAAAGTTGTAGATAATTTTGGAAGCTTTCCAACCATGTAAAGATCATCTGAATTGGACGTCTGTAGCTCGAGATATGACAGTTTTACTGAGTTGCTGAAATTGGAGATCGCCCAGAAAAATCAGATTTTGTTTATCTATTGAATACATCATCTCGGATCGTACTGAATTTCAATTTCTGTGTTTTTGGAAACAGATGTCAGGCAGAGGTCGTGGCAGAGGTCGTGGAGGTGCTAACCTACCCATTACTATGGAGGAACTCATGCAAACTCAGAACCAGATGATGCAGATGTTTATGCAGCACATGCAGAACAATTCCGCTGCAGGAGGACCACCGCCTGTGCAAGTGAGGGATAAGCGTGGGGAATTTTTAAAGGGACGCCCTCCAGTGTTTTCTCATGCTGCTGATCCTTTAGAGGCAGATGATTGGGTGAGGGCAGTGGAGAAACAGCTGAATATAGCCCAATGCAATGATATGGAGAAGGTGTTATATGCATCTGGTCAGTTACAGGGGACAGCTCAGACTTGGTGGGAGTCGTATCAAGCTGCACGCCCTGACAATGCTCCTCCTATCACTTGGAATGAGTTTGTTAGAGATTTTCGAGCTCGTCATATTCCTGAAGGTATAATTGAGCTGAAGCAGAAAGAATTCAGAAACCTTAGGATGGGACAAATGAGCGTTAGTGAATATCATGATAGATTTACCCAGTTGGCTCGCTATGCTCCTAATGAAGTGAGGGAAGATGCAGACAGACAGCGTCTTTTCTTGAAGGGAATTTATTATGATCTTCGCTTGCAGTTGAAGGGGAACAACTATACTAGTTTTCAAGAGCTGGTAAATAAAGCTATTGTGCTTGATAATGAGCGCAGAGAGATGGACAGGAAGAGGAAAATGAAGGTACAAGGCTCAGGAAGCAACAACCGTCAGCGCACTAATTCTCAGCATGGTTTCCATCAGAAGTTTCAAGGACCGGTTAGTCAATGGAATCGCAATCCGAATCAGAGGTGGTCCCAGAATTGGCAAAGTAATCAGTCACAACAGCGTTCATCATATCCACAACGTCAACAGTATCAGCAGACTAGGCAACAGACTCCTCGCACTGGAAATTCTAATGTTACCCCCATGAAGAATAGTGCTCCCAGCACGCCTACTAGATGCTTTGTCTGTGGTAAAGAGGGGCATATGTCTTATCATTGTCATGAGAAGCAGAATCAGCAGACTCCTCAGAGCCAGAAGAGCAACCAGAAGCAATCTGGTACTGGAAGGGTGAATCACGTGTCTTTTGATACAGCTCATGATGCCCCAGAAGTTATGATTGGTACGTTCAATGTACATTCCACTCCCGCAACTGTTCTTTTTGACTCTGGAGCATCTCATACATTCATATCCAACATTTTTGTTAAAATGCATAGTATACCCATGCTAGCTATGAAAGAATCTCTCTTAGTAAATTCACCTGGAGGTACCATGCAAACCAGTAATCGTTGTCTTCCAATTAGTATGGTATTAAGGGGGGTAGAGTTTAAGATAACTCCTATAGTGTTGAGGACATCTGGTATTGATGTGATATTGGGTATGGACTGGATGAAGCAAAATCAGGTAGAGATTCAGTGTCAGCAGAAAGTGGTAGTTGTGAATGCACCTAATGGAGATAAAATCAATGTGGATGTAGCAGTGCAGAAGCAACCAACCGCTGTGGTGAATCAGCTTGAAAATACTATTAAGGAGAATTCAGTGATTGAGGAATTTCCGGATGTCTTCCCTGATGAATTGTCAGGTATGCCACCTGACCGAGACATTGAATTTCTTATTGAATTACTTCCTGGAACTGCACCTATAGCCAAACGACCATATAGGATGGGAGTAGATGAATTAGAAGAACTTAAGAAACAAATTAAAGAATTACAAGATAAAGGTTTTATTAGACCTAGTTCATCACCTTGGGGAGCACCAGTTATTTTTGTTGATAAGAAAGATGGCGGTCAGAGGATGTGTGTTGATTATAGATCATTAAATGAGGTAACTATCAAGAATAAGTATCCTTTGCCCAGGATTGATGACTTGTTTGATCAGTTGAGAGGTGCATGTGTGTTCTCTAAGATTGATTTACGTTCTGGTTATCATCAGTTGAAGATTCGTGTTTCTGATATTCCAAAGACAGCTTTTACTACAAGGTATGGATTGTATGAGTATACTGTTATGTCATTTGGATTGACCAATGCACCTGCATACTTTATGTACATGATGAATAAGGTGTTCATGGAATATTTGGATAAGTTTGTGGTAGTGTTTATTGATGATATACTGGTATTTTCCAAGACAGAGGTAGAGCATGCTGAACATTTGAGGTTGGTATTGCAGAAACTTAGAGAGCATAAACTGTATGCGAAGCGAAGTAAATGTGAGTTTTGGTTGAGGGAAGTTTCTTTCCTTGGTCATATTGTTTCTAATGGAGGGATATCAGTGGATCCAGGTAAAGTAAATGATGTATTAAATTGGAAACCACCTATTGATGTTAGCGAGATTCGTAGTTTCTTGGGATTAGCTGGATATAACAGACGGTTCATTGAAGGGTTTTCTAAACTTGCTAAACCTATGACATCTCTGTTAGAGAAGAATGCCAAGTTTGTGTGGTCAGATAAATGTCAAGCTAGTTTTGAGGAGTTGAAAAAGAGGTTGACTACAGCGCCTGTTTTGGTTTTGCCAGATTTGAGTAAGAAGTTTTCTATTTATTGTGATGCTTCTCGTCAAGGTTTGGGATGTGTTCTTATGCAAGAAGGCAGAGTTGTGGCTTATGCATCTAGGCAGTTGAGAAAGCATGAGTTGAATTATCCTACACATGATTTGGAATTAGCAGCTGTAGTTCATGCTTTAAAAATTTGGAGACATTATTTGATTGGACATAAGAGTGATATATACACTGATCATAAGAGTTTGAAGTATATTTTCACTCAGTCAGATCTGAATTTGAGGCAACGCAGATGGTTAGAGTTGATTAAGGATTATGATATTGAGATACACTATCATCCTGGTAAGGCTAATGTAGTAGCTGATGCTCTTAGTAGGAAAAGTTATGCCAATGAGATACGGACGTTGTCTATGACTAGTGAGTTATGTGCTGAATTTGAATATTTGAATTTGGGAATTGTTACTAATACAATGGAATTAGTGATAGAGCCTACCTTAGAGCAAGAAATTTACAAGGGGCAGTTGAAGGATGAGAAACTAAAGAAGATAGCGGAAGATATAGTGATTGGTAAGTCACCAGGCTTTCGAATGGATGATAATGGAATTTTGTGGTTTGGAAAGAGGCTGTGTGTACCTGAGGATCAAACTGTTAGACAGGCAATTCTTCGCGAAGCTCATGAGTCAGCTTATTCTATTCATCCTGGTAGTACTAAGATGTATTTGGATCTGAAACAGAAATATTGGTGGGTTGGATTAAAGCGAGATGTGGCTGAGTATGTGGCATTGTGTGACACTTGTCAGAGAGTGAAAGCAGAGCATCAGAGACCTGCTGGATTGTTACAACCAATGAAGATTCCTGAATGGAAGTGGGAGGAAGTTGGTATGGATTTTATAGTAGGGTTACCTCGTACTCAGAAAGGTTATGACTCTATTTGGGTGATAGTAGATCGGTTAACTAAAGTTGCTCATTTTATACCAGTTAAGACTACTTACCATGGACCAAAATTGGCAGAGTTGTATATGGAGAGAATAGTCTGTTTGCATGGAGTACCAAAGAAGATTGTATCTGATCGAGGATCGCAGTTTACGTCGCATTTTTGGAAAGCTGTGCATGAATCATTGGGAACAAAATTGAATTTTAGTACAGCATATCATCCACAGACAGATGGACAGACTGAAAGGACCAACCAGGTATTAGAGGATATGTTGAGAGCTTGTGCATTGCAATATGGAACTAGTTGGGATAAGAGTTTGCCTTATGCAGAATTTTCTTACAATAATAGTTATCAACAGAGTCTTAAGATGGCACCGTTTGAAGCTTTGTATGGACGTAAGTGTAGAACTCCATTGTTTTGGGATCAGACAGGTGAATCTCAGGTGTTTGGTACAGATGTTCTTAGAAACGCAGAAGATCAAGTGCGAGTGATTCGTGAGAATTTGAGAGTAGCACAGTCTCGTCAGAAGAGTTATGCTGACAATAGAAGAAGAGATTTAGTTTTTGAGGTAGGTGATTATGTCTATTTGAAGGTGTCACCTATGAAAAGTGTGAAGAGGTTTAACATGAAAGGTAAACTAGCACCAAGGTATGTTGGACCATTTAAAGTTATTACCAGATGTGGGGAAGTTGCTTATCAATTAGAGTTGCCTGAGAATTTATCTGGAGTACATGATGTGTTCCATGTTTCACAACTTAAGAAGTGTTTGCGTGTGCCTGAGGAGCAGATACCTTTAGAAGAGTTGACTGTTAAGGAAGATCTTACATATGAAGAGTTTCTGATCAAGATTTTAGAAACTGCTGAGAGAGTTACTCGAAGTCGGATTATTAAGATGTGCAAAGTGCAGTGGAATCGATATTCAGAGGCAGAGGCAACTTGGGAAAGAGAGGATGAATTGAGAAAATCATATCCGCAGTTGTTTGAGTAAGCAGTTCAATCTCGAGGACGAGATTCTTTTAAGGGGGGTAGAATTTGTAACACCCAAATTTTAGAAGTAACAAATTTTAAATAATTTAGAGAAAGTGAATTAAAATTTTGAAAACTATTTGGTAATGCATTCATGTTGTTGCATTTATTTTATTTTGTGGTGTGGATATATTTGTTTTATTTGATTTGGTTTAGAAAAAATTTGATTTGAAAATGTGTTTGGAAAATTAGAAAAGAAAAGAAACAAAAGAAGAAAAAAAAAAGAAAACAACTCACCTCCTTACCTTCTCGGCCCGAAGGCCGTCGAACGGCCTGTTCTCTCGCGCCTGCCCGCGTGGGCCGCCCAGCGCCGCAGCGGCCCAGCAGCCGAGCCCAGTAACCAGCCGAGCCAGCCACGCGCCTTTCTTTTCTTCCTTTCGCTGACAGGTGGGGGCCGCTCGTCAGCCGTATCTCCTACCTTCAGTTCGTAGTCGAGTTGGACTCCAACTCGGTAAGAACGACCGCCGCCCCTCCACTTGATTTCCGGGATTTCCTACCCGAATACGGTAATTTGAAGCTACAAATAAGAAGCCGTGACCCCCTATGTTCCGTTTTCCATCTAAAACTCGAGCTTCATCACGTGAGATTGAGCGTAGGAGGCCGGAACCCTAGGTTCTTGCGGCCGGTTCGTCGGTGGAGCTTGTGGGAGGGTTCGAGTTCTTTTCTTAGCTTTGGTGAGTTCGCTATCTCCTCCTCTTTCTTCCCGTGCTTTTCTTTGGGGTTGAGACGTTTTGAATTTGCGGATTTGGTGAGCTCGGGTACACCGGCAATGGCGCCGCCGCTCCCTTGTAGCCGCGCGTCACGTATGGTCGATCGTAGCTAGTTTTAAATGCCTAGATGAGTTCGCACGGAGCTTCTCTACCGTTTGGACCAAACGCGGGCTCGATTGGTAGTCTCGGTGGGGAGGTTCACCACCTCCGGCCATGGAGGAGTCGCCGGCCATGGAGGAGCCGCCGGCCGGACCTGGGGAAGAAGAATCGGGTTTCTTCACTGTGTCGTTGCCGATGAACACGAGCCGTCCGTTCGCTGATCAACGGTTAAGATTAGAAGATACCTCTTCGCGGGGTAGATTTATTAAAGAGCCCCTGGATTTCTTCATAATAGAACCCGCAGTCCTTAGCGCAATATCCTGAATCCGTTTTCGTGTTTTGAAAGCGTATTTTCTCCCGGATAAGTCAAAAATACGTTTTCAGGTATTTACAGTTTTGCCACTAGAATTGTTTTGGTCATAAAATCTTCGTTTTAACTCCGATTTGATCCGTTCAAATTGCGTTAGGTTCGTATTTGTGAGCTCTACATGTTAGTGTAGTTGTACAGTTAGTTTTGATAATTTATTTTTCGAGGTTATAATTAAGTATTTATTTATCTATAGGAAATCTTAGAAAATTCATAACTTTCACGTTTTAACTCCGAATTTGGTGATCTTTGCGTCTGTGTGATCGTAGAAACGTGTAGAAGAGTTTTATAAGCTTTTATTACTGTTTTGTTACTGTTTGTGTACTGTTCTAATTATATCTCTTTGTTTGCTTCGTGTATGTTTGATTGGATGCATGTGTGTTGTTGATTGATGATCGAATATAGAAGGTGAGCAGTATTTGGACGATTCGGAGTATTACTTTGAGCCAAGTCAGCAGTATCACTTGGAGAGCTTTGATCAAGGCAAGTATAACACAGGACTATCCTTGTTACCTATACATTGAATTGTCATACATATGCATGTGCTTACCTTGACAACTTTAGAGATTATAACTTAGTGATTGTTATCTTGATTCCTTGTCAACCTTGGGAATGCATATGGGTAGCTACTGCTAGTGCTTAAACTAAGAACAATGATCTTGTAATTTGATTAATGGATTAAGCAATCAACTATTAAGATGATTTTATTATTGTTAAAAGGGGGCTAGAGCATGTGTATTATTTTGATGCTCTGGTTTCTCTCCATAAGGACTTATCTGTAAGTGATAACCGGGATATACAGTACAGCTGTGAGGGCTATATGGCTCTGGCTTTAGTTGTTCAAGAGACCTTTTCTAGCTTGTTAGAGGTTACCTTAAATGGCGTAAGAATGGCTTGCCATGTTGGGTGTAGTGCGAGCCCCTGGCCTAGTGTGTATAGGCTGCGGTTGTTGTGCCACAGGGAAGGGGGGTTCTACATCTGCCTGCCGAGTGAATCTAATGGCCCTAACTTGTTAGACGAACTTTTGAGTGGCTTTATATGGTTCTCGGGTGTTTGGGCTTGATCTCCCCACTCATTTGGAAATCATGACTTACAGTGAAAGTGTACACCTCTGCGCAGAGTTAAAAACTGGTATACTAGCCGTGCTCACGGATACGAGCGGCCTTGGGGATTCTTATGGAATAGTTGATCATAACCGTTATATCATGCTTAATTATTATTGATTATTATTATGCTCATGTTAATGCTATTCATTATCCTTATTACAATTGATCATTGGTTCTTTAATGGGAAGTGGTTTATCTTGATGCTACTCAATTGCTAATATATGATTAAAAGCTAAATGCAGTTAAACAGTGTCTAGCCTTTTGAGCCTCATGAACCCTGTGTTATATTTGTTGAGTTCGACATGGACTCACTCTTGCTATTTCCACCATAACAGATGAAGATATAGAGGAAGATTATCGGAATGAGTACTAGTCTTGGTGTCAACCAGTCAACCGTGTCCCTGTGTGGAGTTTCCGCTGAAGAATTACTATTAGTTATTATTACCTATCGTTCAAGACTATATCTTAAATACTTATTCATTATGTAATAAGCACTGTGATGATACTTTGTAATTTGTCAACTTATGTGTGCGACTGTTTCCTGGGGCGCACATGAGTCTTTTATGCATCCTATTTTTGTCCTTAAAAATGGGTGTGACAGAATTGGTCATGCAGTTAAAATCAAGATCATGTACACTCCACCCATATGTGCTGCTTCTACCCTAGAAGTACGCATCCACATACTTTCCATTTAGACACATCCCAAAATTGTTCTACTCCTACATTGGGAGTGAGCATAAAAAATCCCATCATCCATTGTGATACATCTGGCCCAGGTAGGGTTGGCCAAGGCCCAATAAATTAAGGTTGCCCAGACCCCAACAGTTCTTATGCACACCCACTTGGGGAAAGGCCCAATGTCCCTAAAAAACTAGTCTGATAAGGGAAGGGTGGCTCTCTCTTTTAAGGTGGCTTCCTCCTCCCAAGCTAAGCAAGGTGGGATTATTCAGAGGCTCACACGGTCGCCGCCCGACTACAACTAGGCCACTTGGCCCTTTTTTGTTGCGTCTTTGCCAGCGGGTAATAGCGGAGGATGTCCTCATCATTCCCACCCCCTTAAACAAGGGCCTAGCTCTGATACCAATTGATGTGTACTGGCCCGATCTTCTGAGAGGTAACCGATAAGTTCGATTTGTGGAGATCTCGACGTTGGCGATCTGGCTTCAAATCAGACATGATTCAAACCCTGCAACCGTTACACCACTGCTCCGTTGGTTATCAACCAAGCACAACTTGATTGACCTCACCAAGAAGGCTTTTCCTGTAAGCGAATCGAAGAACACAAGCAAGAAGGTAAAAACACGCAATCTAAAATTGCAAATATGAATGATGCGAATTTCAATAGAGGGTTCAAGAACTCGGTTCCAAAGGACTAATCGATACAGTGGAGGAGATCAAGAACAGGGGCCCTGGATCACTGTAAAAGGATTTGTCACCACAGTTACAATGAACGATTTAGTTTCTCGATGGAAAACTAAACTCTAAACAAAATCCAATTGTCTAACATCGGCAGCGGCTATATTTATAGTCTAAGACTCGACCTAGGGTTGTGAACGGCTAGGGGTTGGGCGCCCACAACTTGGGCTTAAGGCCCGACACAATACATGGCCAAGTTGGCCCAAATAGGTGACGCAGCACCTTGACGTGGTCACACAGAATAATCCACGGATCTTCTGGAGCTGGGACCAGATCCAAAACGACGGCGTCGTCGTCCCCTTTCCAACGCATCCAAGAACGCCCCGTTTTGATGTCGTATGAGAGAGTTATGACCAAAACAGTGACGACGTGTCTGCTGAATCCGAGGGTGACGTGGCAGCTGAGTTGGGGACGAATTGCAACTTGGGAAAGATCATAACGTTGGTGTGTCCAGCGTGGCGATGTCCTCATCATCCTCCCCTTCTTGAATTGGAGTCATCCTCGACTCCATCTTGGCGATGTCCTCATCACATTGCTAGCCCCTTTTGTTATCCAATAAAGCTCCAAATATTCCTATTACTACCTCCATCAATATTTCCAAAAGAGGCTTGGGTGCTCTAAAAAAAAGAAAGAAGAGGAAAAGAAAAATAAAAGAAAGAGGACAAATGTCCCAACATAGAGAGATTTCGAGCATTCTAAGTTCTCCACAAAATTCTTCAAAGTTCAAGAGAGGTATAAGTTTCTTCAAGGAGCAAAAGTAGAATTAGGTGTTCTCCATTATCATTTCTTTACCCCTTTGTTTCTACTCACCATCATCGCTATGTGCCACTACTACCACATTTCCACTCAACCCACATATTTTAGGACCACACACATGCACATCTTGATTTGACTGTATGGCTGGACTCATTCCTCTGGATCCATATTTTGACTATGCAATATATGTTTGCAAGTATGTATGTGTTGTCTCCCCACCTATGAGCTCCACATAAGCCTATTAAGTTGTATGGTGAGAGAGAGAAGACAATGCTATTATGCCTTACGCCAAAAATACCACATATTTTGAGAGAAGAGAGAAGGCATACAGTCTTAATGCCTTGGTAAGGATCCAGAAATACCACAAAGGAGAGACTTGAGAAGGTCATACATAGGAATCTCTGAGTTTTATTTGAAAATCTTGCAAAACTCCAGAATGAAGGTTGATCCAAGAGCTAGAGACATAGTGCTTGACTTGACCGTTCTATCTTTCAACGGCTCAAGACCCAAGTGACGGCTACAAGTCCCATGGTGGAAGGTAATATGGGTAAGTTTAAAAGTCAGAATAGTTCACTCTAAACCGGAGAAGAGTTCTTGTTTGAACGCATGTGTACTTTTGAGGCGTGAAAGCATTGTAGCAACTCCTGATCCATCACTGAGTTTATCTTTGCTCAGGGACGAGCAAAGGGTAAGCTTAGGGGAGTTTGTTGACGGTAGATAACTCTTATTTTTAACCGTCAACAAAACATGAAAAGGGCCTAAACATAATTACCACTTAGATATAGGGGGTTTACTGACAGAATTCCATGAGTTTTGGTGAATGTCTATTTCTGTAGGGTGTCAGCTAAAAAGAACCAAGGAAGACCCACATGTCAGGTTTACATAGAGACAAAAGGGGTATGAACAACTTTTCTAGAATCTGGAAGGTACAAGAAGACTCTAGAAACAAACCAGAGGCGAAACGGGTCTGGAAGCCGGACGGCCGCCCAAGGGGTAGGGGCGGGCGCCTAGGCTGCAGAGCCAATCAGGAGTGATCTCGTGGATCCTGCCTCCACCGCCTTTGAGGATTAATAAAAAAGTCATTGATTAAGGTCGGTTCGATCCGACGGCTGTGGTGCTTCCTAGAGGGCTATATAAGTAAGCCCCCCCTAGGGTTTGGTACCATATCTCTTCTACAGATCAAAAGCTAGGGTTTCAACTCTCCATCCAAGTAGAAGAGGGTCCCTCTAGTTCATCTAGTTCTAGTTCATCTAGATCTAGTTCTAGTTCATCTAGTTGTATCTAGAAAATAGGGAGAGAGAGGAGGAGAAAGCTGAGGAGGAGCCGGATCTGTCAGATCTTCCTCAACATTGTACTTTTGCAGCATCTGGTTCATCATTCAGCAATCTCTAGGTTGTTTAATTATTATTTCTAAGTTCTAAGTTCTTATTTAATTCTTACTTTATTATATTTACTTGAACTTTGCTTGTATTTGAGTGCTCTAGTTATAATATTTGGCTAGAGTAGTAAAACCTAGCGTAGACGTGGTGTCTAGGCTATAGTTTACCTGAGTTTGCGCCCAATCTCATGGATAGTTGTGGTATCCCTCAGAGGTGACAGCTCTGTTCGGCCATTGCAATCCACCTCGTTCGGGTTAGTGTTTCGTTGAGCTTTTGGTAGCCTTCCCCCGACTACTTTCTTCCCGGTCTCTTTTGAGAGTCGGAAAGGTACTGTTGCTCCATAGTAAGTAAAGTATAGTAAGCCCGATCTTGATCACCCAATCAACTTAGAAAACCCTAGAAAGTTCCTCTTTTCCTGCCAAAAATATATATATATATCTTTCTTCTCTTATCTTTATCCTAGGATGGCCTTGATTCTCTAGTACACTTCACGTTCCCCGTGGAAATCGATACTCTGGAATACTCCCGGGTGAAAGCTACATCAGTATCCGTGCACTTGCGGATTTCTCTGTGCATGTTAAAAATACCCAACAGTAAGTCAAGAGATGAATTCACACTAAAGATGAATCAAGGCATACGATGAACTCCAACAACTCTACGTAAAAGATGACATAGCTTATTCTTCATGGAAGGAAGAACTGTGAGTATCAAGGTTTATCCACTTATCTCTTGTTGCAAGTTATCTTTGCCTTGAACCATGCTAGAATACAAAAAACACATAAAACTTGCTATAGAACATGATCTATGCAAAGGTAATTCTAAAAACCATCCTTTCATTAGCATAGATGAAAAACATACAGATTATGGATAACAACCTATATTTCAAACTTGTTATATTCCCTTGGGTATGTGTCCATTAACATTTTGCTAGAAAGAATGAATATAAGCTATGCATGTCCATGGTTTGGTATGAACATGCGAACCTAAACCAAACCACCGCTTCAGCTATGGAACAAAGAAAAAAAGATGAGTGCCATAAAAAGCACTCACTCAGAAGAAGTGGACAAACAAATTGACAGGCTATGAGTAACATCAAAGACAACCTAGCATTGAGCCTTCCCAAGACTCAAGCTAGGGTTCTGATGAGAAACAGGATGCAACCCACCTTGTATTAGCCAAGAATATGCCTGCTTCCATCACCTTCGAAAACACCATCTCGCACGTCGTCAACAAGGACCGAGACAACAAGATGTCTCTACATCATGGCATACATTATCGTGCCAACAGACATCATCAATCAATGGTTCACTGTCAACTGTGTCTCGTAAGGCCATGAACGACCATGGTCACACAAAAGACACCCCTAAATCATTGGAGATGAAGCTTTCACGCAAACACTAATGAAGTTCCTTCCTTGATCATCAAGGTGACTGGTGTATCACTAACAAACAAAGAAGAACAACTCTCTGCCATGCCGCTAGAAGATAAAGATAATCAAGGAGAAACTTGAGTTTGCATCTCTAATGAACCCCAACTTGTCAACCAAGGATTAACAAAAATCAAGAAAGGTTGATGGAAGAAGAGCATGCAATTATCTGTACAAAGGAAAGCTAAAGGCAAGAAGAGGTCATGCTCAATGGACCTAAAGCCATGAAGCCCTCACTAATAGGTACATCGAACAAGTTTCCTTGAGGTATGTTTGTCACTAATCATTTCAACAAAAAGAAGAAAAACATAAGGTATATTCAACCAAGCATTATGCAACATAGAATCACATTCATATGAGAGTTCTATCATCCAAACTTAATTTTGCATCTTGCTTAAAAAATCAAGTGTGGGGAATGGACTTCTTTAAAAATCTCATAACATGTTGCTAATATGTATTGGTTATATCTAACTTTATGCCATGCTCAGTTTGCTAATTCAAAAAATAAATAATCATGTTCCTTTGGTTCAACATACATATTCTTATTTCTACTCGAATGAATCTCTTTAGTCTTTCAAACTTCCTTATTCTATTGTTAGTATGATTCAAAATATTATTCAGACATGATTATTGAATCAAAACATACTTATATAGAATTTGGTTGTATATATGGACTAACCCTTGCAGGAAAATATTCAAATTTTGTTTGGAATGTTAGGAGATCATTCGTAGAAATAGATCAAGGTTTGATGTATTCTTCAAAACAATTTTACACATCTTTACCTTAACCTTGTTGAAAATTTGAAGTAGTGGTAAATAATAAAGACACATTATTTAAAACATGGGATACAGATGACCTTTAGCTCTATGACAACACTATCCTTGTTTTGAATCATTTGTATACTCCTTCGGGTATGTGTTGTCCACTAATACTTTACAGAGAAGAAACAATGAGTAGAGTAGAAGGTCCAAACAGAATGATAAGATCCACAAAATAAAGAACAAAAAGATGGCATGACAAAAGAATGAGAAAGGAGTGTGACATAGGAGACAAAATGCTCATGAACAGCTCAAGCAAGGAAAGTTTCAAGCAAGAAGAGAAGACCACCACAAGTCATCTACCCTTCATCACATGGTGTCATCACGCTCCAATAATGAAGATAACATCTTAAGGTAAGTGGTCATCATTTTCCTCTTGATCTTGGTATGCACATAAACAAAGAAACAAACATATTTGAGTTACAACCTTGCTTGATCCAACCTGATTAATTCAATATTGTTCCTTAAGTTGTTCATAGCACTATTTTCTTGATCTCATAGTATTAATCAAATGAGCTAAAATGTTGCAAATCCTACCCTTGGAAGATGATAGTCATAATCATGTAAAGTTTGATACATTATAAAGATGGACAATCCTTCTATAGGTTAAGCAACTCCACTTTTTTGTCATCTTCTGATCTTATCACCCATGTTATAAGAATAAATAATGCACATAACATTTACTCTATCATGGTTCAATGTGCCTAAGGCTAGAGAAGAGTAAATAAAGTTTTGGTTCTGTTGGTGTTTTTCCACCAACAGAGCCTATGCACTTGATCTCTACCTTGTTTTTATGAGCAGAACACACTTCGAGTAAAGTGTTAGGAGTCGATCCCCTAAATTCTACAAGTGGAAGTTCTGAATTCGATAACAGGCTCACAATCATTGATGAGAGGACAGCTACCAAAGTTAACGGTCACTAACTACTATTATAAACAATCAATGAATCATGAATAAGGATATAAATCAATCTTCAACATAGAATTAGGGGTTAAACTAACAGAATTCCATAGGTTTTGGTGAATCTGTGTTTCTGCAGGGGTTACTCAGGAAAAGAGCCAAAGAGGACTCACATGTTGAGCTAAAAAGCATATCCTACGTGAGAACTAAGTTGAGAAGGATATAGAAGATACGAGAAGGCGACCCACCGAAGGGGGACCCACCTGGCATTGAGCCAGGTCGGTCGACCCAACCCCCAGGTCGACCAACCTAGGGGCCCACCTATCAGCCTCAGTCTTGTACGTGTAACACCCTAAAATTTGCTTCTTTGAAAATAGAGCTAAAATGAGTTAATTTTGAATTTTTGTGTTCATGAAAACATAGGGAAATAATATTTTTCACTAAATTGAAATTTATCATAAGGTTTAGCAACTTGTTGATGCATTCATGCTGATGCATTTGTGTTTTTGTATTGCTTGGTTTTGACCAAAGATCAAAATGAATTCAAGTTGTTCTTTCAAAATGCGTTTAGGTCGATTTTCCTTTTCCGATATACATATATAATTTTTCTACAATCAAATTCCTTGTTTCTCATCCGTCAATCAACCTCTACAAACTTCTCGGGAATTTTTCCGCCTTTTTCTGTAGCTTGTTTCCACTTGTCTATGAGCATAATCTAATTTTTAGATGCTCCAAATTATCTTATCATGAGCTCCAAATACTTTATTTGGGTTTCTCATGTTCCATAATGTCTCTGAGAATTTTTTTCCAAATTTTCGGAGCTTTCGGAGTATTTTTCGTGGCTTAAATAATAATTCTGGACTTTTCTAGAATTATTTTATCCATGAAAATAATTAATTCCGAAAATAATAAATCTCTAATTTTGCCCAACACTCAAAGCCCATGTGCAAAAATCTTAATAAATCTCAAAGGCCCATACATTTATTTACTAATGGGCTTTAATAATTAATTAGGCCTATTAGTAAAGACGGAGGGTGCAACATCAATTAGTACTATATTGCTAGTTGATGTGAAGGCGAGGAGTTTTCTCCCAATAAGTATGGACCTACCTCTTGGGCAAAGCACACTAAAACTACCGTAAAAGGAGCCCCTAGTTTGGAAAATCTCTCGTGTAGTAAATTATATTTTTCTCCTCTTTCTCTCGTCGTCGCCGCCGCGCTGCCTAGCCCGGCCATACTCTCCTCGGTAACAAGTAAGTCCGCCGCCGTCTCTGTATTCTTGGAAAATAAACCCGCAGTCCAAAACATGTTTGCAGATTTAGTTTTCTTCATTTGAAAGCGTATTTTGTTTCGGTTAAGAATAAATTACGTTTTCAGATATTTATAGAATTGCCACTGATTTTGTTTTAGCCATAACTTCTCCGTTTTAACTCCGATTTGATCCGTTCAACTTGTGTTAGGTTCGTAATTTCATAATCTACATGTTAATACTACTGCTAAGTAGGTTTTCAACTTTTAAAATTCGTGATTAGATTTAATCTATTATTTTAATAGAGAAAATCTTGTTTATTTCATATCTTTTACGTTTTAACTCCGTTTTGAGACATTCAAGTTGCGTTAGATTCATAGCAACGAGATCTACGCATTTGTAACAGTGTTTATCATGTCACTAATATTGGAATTTCATGGTTTGAATCATATCCTAAATAACAATTATGTAGCTGGGTTTTATAAATAAAATATGATTTGTTTTACTTTAGTTTTATAATTCGAATCTAAATTTGACTTAAATTATAATCTCTATAAAATATCTTATATATGTTTTTATACCACTAAGATACATGAAGCTAATAGTTTTATGGGTAAATCTATCGGTAGTTGTATCTTTTCAACCGGAGCTCCGATTAGCGTGCTTTTCGTGACTTTGTGTTCGTAGTGATGCGTAGAATCGTGTTTTAAACTCTTTTACTTATTTTTGTATGATTGGTGTACTGTTTTAATATAGATCTATTGTTTGCTTCGTGTATAATTGTATGGATGCTTGTGTGGTGCTATATGGTTCAGTCAATTGGTGAGGTTTACGTGGTGATTAAGAAGTTATTCTCTGAAGACTAGAAGCTGAGAATTGGAAGCAGAAGATTGAAAGTTGAATACTAAAGGCTTTCGAGCGTATTGCTTTGGGGGAAAAGCAAGTTAAGGCAAATATAGCATGGGATCATCCTTGTTTCCTTCACCTTTAATATACTTAATTCATGTGCATGTGTCTACCTTGTTACCCCTAAGGATATCCTAGCTTTTGTATCTTGTACCTTAACACCGGTGGAACATTGCATTGGGTAGTATTTATGCTAATGCTCAAGATAAATAACCATGATCTGTAACTTGACTAATGGTATATGCAATAAACGTTTAAAAGATGCTTTATAGCAACATGACTCAAGGGGGCTAGAGCATTAGGCTGTTTTTATGGTGCTCTAGTTTCTCTCCTTAAGGACTCATCTGTAAGCGAACATCCGGGACTTACAGTACAACTGTGAGGGCTACATGGCTCTAGCTTTAGTCATATAGAAGGACCTTTTCTAGCTTGTTAGAGGTTACCCTTGTGGTGCAAATGGAGAAAAGCAGACTATGGATCCCTGGACTAGTTGTATCACACAGACTGACTTCTGAAACCTAGCGGCCCTAACTTGTTAGACGAACCTTTGAAGGACTTCAAAGTGAATCCTACCAACCTTCCTTGGAAGTGGGCAAGAGATTAGCTACCTCGGGCGAAAGGGTAAATCACGACTCACAGTGAAAGTGTACAACCTCTGCAGAGTGTAAAACTGTTATAACAGCCGTGCTCACGGTCACGAGTGGCCTTGGACCCTTATAGAATAAATGATGAACACTGATGATAATGATAATACTGATGATATTGATGCTCACTAATGATTATTGTTTCTTGCTATACATTATTCTCGTTTACATGATCATGAGGTTATTTGGGCTTATGGTAAACTTGTTGCTACTCAATTGCTAAAAGATGACTCACTAAAAGCTAATCACAGTAAACCAGTGTCAACTTTTGAGCCTCATGAACCCCATGATATATTTGTTGAGTTCGACATGGACTCACCCTTGCTATTTCCCACATATTAGGAAGGGTACTAGACTGCTAGATTCTAGAATTTTTAGGCTTGTGATCAACCAGTTAGTTTGTTCCTGGAGTGAAGTTTACACCCGGTGTTCGGAGTTGTCTTGCCGCTGTGTTGCCCTCTAAGGTTATATCTTATGCTATTGCGTTATGTTTAATAAGCATTTGTCTTTTGATATTACACTTATCTGCAGCTATATATGAGATTTGACCTCTTTATTTCACATATAGTGTATATCTGGTTTTGTCCTTAAAACCGGGTGTGACAAAGTGGTATCAAAGCAATGCTGCCTGTAGGACGCAAGCCTAGTTAGAAAATAGTCATCTTAAGGTTTTGAACTTGCTATAAAATCCTTGCTCTATAATCCTTGACATTTTTCTTCTCTACTATATATCTACCCTTGATATTTGTCTCCTCCTTGATGCTTATTTTAAGCCTTGCTCTCATCTATACTCATTGCCTTGATATGCTTTTAGAATCTTCTCTTACCGCCTTCTTGCGTAATTAGAATAAGAGCTTTAGGATCCTTACCCTTGGTATGAAGAGAACGATAGTATCGCCAATTGACTCAATGTTTGAAGTGTGAACCTTCAGTGTTCCGTTGGTTGTCATTATGCATGTGCTTGTTTTGGATCTTTGTAATGATTGCAATGGACTTGTGGATCCCACAATTTCATTTAGTTTATAGGCCTAAGGTATAAGGATTAGTGAAATAAATAGTTGGGATATGGTTTTCTTCTATTCTCTCCATCCTGTCTTTTTGAAGCAGCCTGCACTCTTCGCTATATATCTCTGATTTTGGACAATCATAAATCATGAGAAAATTCTAGACAACATCAGACTTCAATATCTTTCTCTGAGTACAAGAATCACCTAGATAGCTATTTTGGGTATGGAGATACGAAAATCATAAGGCGATGCATCTGTACTGTTTGGAACCTGGAAAAGTTTCTGTTGTGCACTAATTTTGACCAAGTTAGCCACAGAATTTGGAAAAGTGTTCTATAAGGAAGTTATATAGAATTTGATAAGCTTTCCAACGGTATAAGGTGGAACTTAATTGGATTAATAGAACTGGAGATATGGATGTTTTACTGTGCTGCTATTTTTTTCTGCTCGCGAGGAATTTTGAAGTACTTGTTCTTGTTTAGGCATATAAATTTTTATTAGAGATCAGAAGGTCATCATGATAGTAAACTCACTTAGAAGAAGGTTCAGGCTACTCTTTTATCCTCCTAGTTTCTCTTTTCTTAAGGGGGTAGCCAAAGTTAAAGAAGTTGCAAGGATTAGTGCCTTGTTGGATCATCTACGAGAAGCTCAGGAACACACTCAGTACAAGTTAGTGATGGGGAATTCACCTAGGGATGTAAGAGTGACTCAGAGTTTCTTTTAAAAATAATGACATTTAGTTAGAAGTTGAAGGAAGGTTTATCCGAGACTCAAGATATTGCTACTAGAGAAGATATTAAGTATCTTTGGACTCGTAAACCTCAAGAAAATTATAATGGCATTGAAGAAGAAGTAAAACTTATGAGTTAGATCTGCCAGATCAAGACAAGAGTGTCCCATCTATCGTGATGCACCATATCAAGGTGAGGGATGTGTCCTTATGCAAGAAGGAAATGTGATGGCTTGAGCATTAGGGATGCATGGGAAACATGAGTTGAACTACCTGACACAAGGAAGTGGAGATATCGGTTTATGCTCTGAAGGTTTTGGAGATATTATCCTATTGGACACAAGTGTGGTATTTACACGGTTTATAAGAGTGACACCTACATGGATTGTAAGAATATAAAGGACATCATTACTAGGATGGGGTTGAGCTAGTCACATTATCAATGGAATAAAATTGATTATATATGACTTCAAAAAGTGTTGTCACTAGGAGAAGCAAAAGTTACGACCGATGCCTTTAGCAATGGAGAATTATGCTAAGAAGGTTCAGGTGACACCAAGGGCTAAGAATCGTATTCCAAGTTTGAGCAACTTGATAAGAATCATTAATGTTTTGAAGATTGGTAAGAGAATCTCCTTCTGACCAAGAGAATCATCAAGCTTCATTGGAAGGTGAATATACTAAGAAAGAGAATTGATATTACGGACTAAAAAGGAAAGGTAGCCTAGCGATTGGAGTTACTTAAGAATTGTTCAAGGTACCTGTCATAATCTTGGAGTTAGTTTGACAAGTTACTTGGAGTAAGATTATCAAGGAATGTAGAAACAATGGAGTGACGCTAAGAGGACGAGGCTACTCGATCAAGTGAAGAAGATATATAGTTAGAGTTTCCATATATCTTGGATCACTATCTTTCAAATCTCGGGACGAGATTCATCTTAAGGGGGTAGAATTGTAACACCCTAAAATTTGCTTCTTTGAAAATAGAGCTAAAATGAGTTAATTTTAAATTTTTGTGCTCATGAAAACATAGGGAAATAATATTTTTCACTAAATTAAAATTTATCATAAGGTTTAGCAACTTGTTGATGCATTCATGCTGATGCATTTGTGTTTTTGTATTGCTTGGTTTTGACCAAAGATCAAAATGAATTCAAGTTGTTCTTTCAAAATGCATTTAGGTCGATTTTCCTTTTCCGATATACATATATCATTTTTCTACAATCAAATTCCTTGTTTCTCATCCGCCAATCAACCTCTACAAACTTCTCGGGAATTTTTCCGACTTTTTCTGTAGCTTGTTTCCACTTGTCTGTGAGCATAATCTAATTTTTAGATGCTCCAAATTATCTTATCATGAGCTCCAAATACTTTATTTGGGTTCCTCATGTTCCATAATGTCTCTGAGAATTTTTCCCGAATTTTTAGAGCTTTCGGTATATTTTTCGTGGCTTAAATAATAATTATGGACTTTTCTAGAATTATTTTATCCATGAAAATAATTAATTCCGAAAATAATAAATCTCTCATTTTGCCCAACGCTCAAAGCCCATGTGCAAAAATCTTAATAAATCTCAAAGGCCCATACATTTATTTACTAATGGGCTTTAATAATTAATTAGACCTATTAGTAAAGACGGAGGGTGCAACATCAATTAGTACCATATTGCTAGTTGATGTGAAGGCGAGGAGTTTTCTCCCAATAAGTATAGAACTACCCCTTGGGCAAAGCACACCAAAACTACCGTAAGAGGAGCCCCTAGTTTGGGAAATCTCTCGTGTAGTAAATTATATTTTACTCCTCTTTCTCTCGCCGTCGCCGCCGCGCTGCCTAGCCCGGCCATACTCTCCTCGGCAACAAGTAAGTCTGTCGCCGTCTCTGTATTCTTGGAAAATAAATCCGCAGTCTAAAACATGTTTGCAGATTTTGTTTTCTTCATTTGAAAGCGTATTTTGTTTCGGTTAAAAATAAATTACGTTTTCAGATATTTACGGAATTGTCACTGATTTTGTTTTAGTCATAACTTCTCCGTTTTAACTCTAATTTGATCCGTTCAACTTGCGTTAGGTTCATAATTTTATAATCTACATGTTAATACTAATGATAAGTAGGTTTTCAACTTTTAAAATTCGTGATTAGATTTAATCTATTATTTTAATAGAGAAAATCTTGTTTATTTCATATCTTCTACGTTTCAACTCCGTTTTGAGCCATTCAAGTTGCGTTAGATTCATAGCAACGAGATCTATGCATTTGTAACAGTGTTTATCATGTCACTAATATTGGAATTTCATGGTTTGAATCATATCCTAAATAACAATTATGCAACTGGGTTTTATAAATAAAATATGATTTGTTTTACTTTAGTTTTATAATTTGAATCTAAATTTGACTTAAATTATAATCTCTATAAAATATCTTATATATGTTTTTATACCATTAAGATACATGAAGCTAATAGTTTTATGGGTAAATCTATCGGTAGTTGTATCTTTTCAACCATAGCTCCGATTAGCGTGCTTTTCGTGACTTTGTGTTCGTAGCGATGCGTAGAATCGTGTTTCAAACTCTTTTACTTATTTTTGTATGATTGGTGTACTATTTTAATATAGATCTATTGTTTGCTTCTTGTATGATTGTATGGATGCTTGTGTGGTGCTATATGGTTCAGTCAATCGGTGAGGTTTACATGGTGATTAAGAAGCTATTCTCTGAAGACTAGAAGCTGAGAATTGGAAGCAGAAGATTGAAAGTTGAATACTAAAGGCTTTCGAGCGTATTGCTTTGGAGGAAAAGCAAGTTAAGGCAAGTATAGCATGGGATCATCCTTGTTTCCTATTCACCTTTAATATACTTAATTCATGTGCATGTGTCTACCTTGTTACCCCTAAGGATATCCTAGCTTTTGTATCTTGTACCTTGACACCGGTGGAACATTGCATTGGGTAGTATTTATGCTAATGCTCAAGATAAATAACCATGATCTGTAACTTGACTAATGGTATATGCAATAAACGTTTAAAAGATGCTTTATAGCAACATGACTCAAGGGGGCTAGAGCATTGGGCTATTTTTATGGTGCTCTAGTTTCTCTCCTTAAGGACTCATCTGTAAGCGAATATCCGGGACTTACAGTACAACTCTGAGGGCTACATGGCTCTAGCTTTAGTCATATAGAAGGACCTTTTCTAGCTTGTTAGAGGTTACCCTTGTGGTGCAAATGGAGAAAAGCAGACTGTGGATCCCTGGGACTAGTTGTATCACACAGACTGACTTCTGAAACCTAGCGGCCCTAACTTGTTAGACGAACCTTTGAAAGACTTCATAGTGAATCCTACCAACCTTCCTTGGAAGTGGGCAAGAGATTAGCTACCTCGGGCGAAAGGGTAAATCACGACTCACGGTGAAAGTGTACAACCTCTACAGAGTGTAAAACTGTTATAACAGCCGTGCTCACGGTCACGAGTGGCCTTGGACCCTTACAGAATAAATGATGAACACTGATGATAATGATAATACTGGTGATATTGATGCTCACTAATGATTATTGTTTCTTGCTATACATTATTCTCGTTTACATGATCATGAGGTTATTTGGGCTTATGGTAAACTTGTTGCTACTCAATTGCTAAAAGATGACTCACTAAAAGCTAATCGCAGTAAACCAGTGTCAACTTTTGAGCCTCATGAACCCCATGATATATTTGTTGAGTTTGACATGGACTCACCCTTGCTATTTCCCACATATCAGGAAGGGTACCAGACTGCTAGATTCTAAAATTTTTAGGCTTGTGATCAACCAGTCAGTTTGTTCCTGTAGTGAAGTTTACACCTAGTGTTCGGAGTTGTCTTGCCGCTATGTTGCTCTCTAAGGTTATATCTTATGCTATTGCGTTATGTTTAATAAGCATTTGTCTTTTGATATTACACTTATCTGTAGCTATATATGAGATTTGACCTTTTTATTTCACATATAGTGTATATCTGGTTTTGTCCTTAAAACCGGGTGTGACAGTACGTCGGTTCCTCCACTGCCTTAGGGATTGTATCTTCACCGTTGATCAAGGTCAGTTTGATCCCCGGGCTCTGGTTCATCCCATCGGCTTATATAAGCAAGACTGTACCCCCTGGGTTCAAAGGGGGATTGAATTCATTTGATCAAGTTATCCAGACCAGAAACCCTAATCTCCTTATATCTTCACCATATTCTAGGGCATAGCTAACTAGGCTAGAAGTAGAGGGAGACGACCTTCGCTTGGATTCCGGATCATGTCAAGAGCGCGGCTTGGTAAAGCCTTCTATAACCTCTCTCTCTTGTATCTTTCTGTATTTATTTGCTAGCTACAATGGATTCGACATTACTCTATATATTGTTTATGTTCTCAGTTATATTGTTTATCGTCTACTTTGATTATATGCTTAGTATAGTTAGATTATCTTTATATTCAAGCATAAGATCATATAGCGCTCACCTAGAAGTATGTCGCACTCAATTTTAAGGATAAAATGGAGTGCAAAAACCTTATGTGCACCCCAGATTAGTCACACTATCACACCCATTTTTAAGACAAAATGGAATGCATAATCTTATGTGCGCCCAGAGATCAACCACACATAAGCTGACAAATTAAAGGGAGTATCATCACAAATGTTATTACATCACGATTATTATCACATAGTCTTTACATAAATATAGCAGAAATAAAAAGATAAATCTCTCGTGGTAGCTCTAAGCACAGGCACATTGACTGGTTGACCGCAAGACTAGTAATCCTCAGGGAAGTAGGAGTAGTAGTCACTATTTACACCATCTGTTACCCATCCAGAATTTTTATCCAAGTAAGAAAAATAAACAAGCGTAAGTACATCTCGTACTCAACAAGTGTAACATAGAGTTCATGAGGCTCAAAGGCATGATATTGGTTTAACAGCATGTAGCTTTTAGTTGGCACAATTTTAGCATATCTATATCATCAATGTGTCTCGACTTGCAATAAACATATGATCAATGTAAAATGAATAACAAATAGCAAAAACTTATTCAACATTAGTGAACAACTATTCCATAAGGGTCCAAGACCACTCGTGACCGTGAGCACGGCTGTTATAACAGTTTTACACTCTGCAGAGGTTGTACACTTTCACTGTGAGTCCTGTAGCCCTTATGCCCGGGTTAATTACTCCCAAAACACTTCCAAGGTGAGCAGGCAGGGGAACACTATGAAGTATTTCAAAGGTTCGTCTAACAAGTTAGGGCCATTAGATTCACTCGGCAAACAGATGTAGAGCCCCCCTTCCATATGGCACAATGATACGCAGCCTATACACATAAGGACAGAGGCCGCACTATACCCGATTCGTCAAGCCATTCTTATGCCAAAAAGGTTACCACTAACAAGCTAGAAAATGTCCTTCTATATGACTAAAGCTAGAGCCGTATAGCCCTCATAGTTGTACTGTAAGTCCCGGATGTTCGCTTACAGATGAGTCCAATGCTCTAGCCCCCTTTTTGCATGTTACTAAAAAGTCATCTTTTAATGTTTATTGCATATTCCATTAGTCAAATTACATGATCATAGTTTATGTTAAGCACTAGCAAAGCTACTCAATGCAATATAATATGTGCCAAGGTAAGGGATCAAAACTAAGTCATCCTTATCAAGGGAATACATGCATAATGATTACATTTGCTTATTGTGAATAGGACAACAAGGACAATCCCATGCTATACTTGCCTTGATCAAACTGGTCCTGATGATCCTGCTCGAAGAAAAACTCTTGGTCACCAACGAATTGCTCACCGTATATACTCGACCAACAATAGCAACAACATTCATCCAAAAGCAATCATGCAAAACAAACAAGACTATAATTACAACAGTACACCAACAGTAATAAAATAAGATAAAAAAGTCTTTAAAACGAACCTACAACTCGCTAGGATCACACAGACGCGAAGATCATGAAAAACGGAGCTAAAACGACGAAGTTATGAATTTACTAAGATTTCCTATAGATAAATAATTACTTTAATACAAACTCGAAATTAAAATGTTACAAACCTACTGTACAGTAACACTATCATGTAGAGCTCGCGAATATGAACCTAACGCAATGTATTTTTGAATTACCGAGGTCAAATACGCTTTCAAAAGAATAACACGGATTCGGGTTTTACATTTTGGACTACGAGTTATAATACGCAAAACCATAGGGACTCTTTAGCAAAATGTACAGGCGAAGCGGTATCTTCTATTTTTGGCCATTGGATTCAATTTGGACGGCTCAGATCTCAACCAGCGAGAGAGGAAAAACCTCGCCGGCCATCTACAGTAGCTCTACGGCGGCACCATGGTCGGACTCGGCCCGAGCTCACCGGAGTTCGTCGATACGGCTTCTCCGGGCATCATTCGAGAAACGGAAGGTACAGGGAGGAAGAGCGGGACATGGCGAGCTCACCTAGGGCAAAAGTGGAGCCGAGAGTAGTCCCAATGCGAACCGTGGCTTGAGATGGCGGGCGGCTAGGGCTGTGTCTCGAGTGTAGCCGCTTCGGGATGACGATGACTGCAGTTGCGGAGCAAGATGGAGCGGAGGGGTGCGCGAGCTCGGATTATATAGCCCGGAGGTGCTCCAAATAAGGAAGAGATTAAGGGGATGGATTCGATCGGTGAAAGTTTTGGAAGGCGCCATTGCCGACAGCTTGAGGAGGGAGGCATCCCTGACACACGGGCCCACGATGTCAGCGAGAAGCAGAGAGGAGAGGGGAAGCGGTCGCTTGTGCGCGCGAGCTGGGCCTGCGGCGGCTCGGCCCAAGGCGGGGCGAGGAAAAGGAGAGTGGGCCGGGCGCGCTGGCCACCGGCTCGGGAAGGCCGAGCGGCCAACCAAGAGGAGGCAGGGGAGAAAGCAGGAGGCAGCTGGGCCAATGGGCCAGAAGCCAAGAATGAAAAGGAAAACGTTTTCTTTTTCTTTTTCCAATTTTTTCCAAGGAATTTCCAAATAGATTTTGAATTTCTCTTTTGAATTTGAATCAAACCACTCAATACAAAAATCCAATGTAGCAGCATGAGTGTACAATCATGTTCCTACCCTTATATTTGATTTTGAATTAATAAAATTTATTTACTTTTCTAGGTTTACATGGTCACAAAATACAAAATCAAATCCAATTTCACCTATTTTAAAATGTTACAAAATTTAGGGTGTTACACACACATAAGTCAACAAAATATAAATAGTATCATCATAGTGTATATTACATCACGTTTAATACCATCACATAGTCTTTACATCACAAAGCGAAATAAAAGGATAACTCTCCCTCATGGTATCACCATCACAGGGACTGTCAACTGGTTGACTCAAATCTAGAAATCCTCATACCAACTGTCATATGTTACCCATCCGAGATTTTTATCTAAGTAAAGAAAATAAACAAGCATAAGTACATATCGTACTTAACAAGATATCATGGGGTTATGAAACTCAAAAGGGGGTGACTCTGGTTGACTGCGTTTAGCATTTTTAGTAAGTCAAGATTTTAGCATTAAATAGTATCAAGTTATGCTTAGCCCTAATTAACCCACATGATCATATGATAGAAACAATTGAGTAATGAAACATCATCATATTATCATCATAGTCATCATGCATAAACAATGATATAAGTGATCATTTATTCTGTGAGTTTTTCGGGCCGCTCATGACTGTGGGCACGGCTGTTATAATAGTTTTAACACTCTACAGAGGTTGTGCATCTTTTCCCGTGAGTCATGTTGCCCCAAATGCCCGGGTTAATTACTCCCATAACACTACCAAGGTGAGCGGGCAGGGTACACTATGAAGCCTTTCATAGGTTTCTCTAACAAGCTAGGGCCGCTAGGTTTTCTTGGCAGGCAGATGTAGGAATCCCCCTTTCATATGGCACAAATCCTTCGTGGCTATACACATAAGAACAGGGGCAGTCCTATACCCAACGTGGCAAGCCCCTTTTGCGCCATAAAGGTAACCTCTAACAAGTTAGAAAATGTCCTATTACTGAGCTAAAATCAGAGCCATGTGATCCTCATGATTGCACTGTCAATCCTAGCTTTTGCCGACAGATAAGTCCTTACGAAGGGCCTGGAGCATCATGATCAAAAGCTATTTGCTCTTTCGCCCTATAGTCCAGTTGTTTAAAAGCAAATTTTACCATTTTGTTCCATAGAACCATTAGTCATTTTGTAGATCATGTCAGGTTATGTTGAGCGCTAGCAAACTACCCATATGCATTTAACCCATAGGAGTCAAGGAACCATGTCAACAACAACTAGGATGTCCTTACGGTTATCAAAGTTAGACACATGCAAATGAGTAAATAATTAATGGTGAGTAGGACATCAAGGTAGATCCCAAGCTATACTTTCCTTGCTTAGTGTACTTGGGCTGTCCTTGCTGGTCTTCAAAGAACTTCAGGTTTCCAACATACTCCTTACCATCTGAACCCGACCAACAACGCAACATACAACATTCTAGATAAATTCATGCAAAGCAAACAAGCCTACAGTTAGAACAGTACACTAGTAGTATATAAAACAAGATAAAAGGTTTATGAAAAGAATCTATGTCTCGCTATAATCACATAGACGCGAAGATCACGAAAATCAGAGCTAAAACGCGAAAGTTATGAATTAAACAAGTTCTCCTATAGCAAATTAATTAATTAAACTTAACCATGAAATTTAAGAGTTGCAAACATGGTTAATAGTGGCATTAACACATAGATTATGCAACTACAAATCTAACACAAGTTGAATGGATCGAATCGGAGCTAAAACGAAGTTTTTATGAGCAAAACATTCCTAGTGGCAAATCTGTAAATACTATGAAGATTAAATGAATTAAAATAAATAAAAAGAAAATCCTAATTTTGAATCGGTCAAGGACTGCGGGCATAAATATGGGAAAAGGCAGTGTCTCTTTAACAAAACTGCCATCAAAGGGGTACCTTCTAATCTGGTTCGTTGATCTAGAGATGGACGGCTGTGGTGGCTTGGGGATGTTGGTCGGCCAGAACAGTAACTCTTGCGCGTCTGAGCCATGGACGACGGCGAGAAGCTCGCCAGCATGTGGGAAACGAGGCCTACGGGCCATAATTCGATGAACCGAAAGCACCGGGAGAGAGAGGATGGCTTGGCGATCCTGCCTAGGCCTTTAGAGCGGCTGGAAGGCACAGCCAGCACGGTGGTGGCCATGGTCGGCGACGAGAAGCCCGCCGATGTCCATGGCTAGGGCCCTAGAGGCCATGATTCATGAAGTTAAAGGCATGGGGAGAGAGAGGGGAACAAGGGAATCTCACCGCAGAGGAAAACGAAGTCAGAGATGGAGCGAGGATGATGAACCACGCGGAGCAACGGATAGCGAGGCTCTACGAAGTCCAGCAAGGAACTGTGAGCGAACGGGGATGAAAAGCAACAATTGAACTACCTCAGGGTGTCCTTACAGCTCGGAGGAACTCGACGAGGAATGAATCACGACGGCTAGGCGGTGGCACCGCGGTCACCACAGCGGCGGCTCCGGCGGTTCGCTGTGCTGCAGTTTCTGCTCTCGAGAGAGGGGAACTGGGATAGGAAGCAGCAGGGGAGCGGTGTCGGGGTGCGGTGTAACATCCCGTTTTTTTAGGAAACCAAAAATATGAACTTTTTAAAATTTTTCCTGCATTCGTTTGAAGCATGTAGCTCCTAGGTCTAACCGAGACTAACTCGCTAACAAGACATTGCAAACATCTAGATTTGTGTGTAGGAGAGTGCTTGCGCTCTTGCGTGGGTTTCGTAATTGAGTCTTGTCGGTGTCGGAGTACACAGGTCCGTAGCAACTCCTCTTATTCCCATTGGAACTTTCGAAATTCCTGTTGCATCTCTTTCAAAACTCAATGACCCAATTTCTTAAAGAATCATGGAAGGAAGAGTCATTCTCCATATGTTACTCACTTCCTTCAGATTCCTCCCAAATATCCTTTTAATTCCGTCCTGAAATCCTTACCGAATTTTTCCCTCAATTTTCCTTTTCGGACTCCATCTCAAGCGCCTTAAAAATATAATGGAAAGACCCATTCCTTCTCTTGGGCCAATCCCTGTTTCCCTCTTTTAAATCTCTCTCAAATTTCATGTTATGCACAAGTTGGCGTGCGTGCGTGTGCCTTGTTTCGCTAATCACGTGAGCCTTTGAGTTCTCCAAGCAGAAGCCTCCAAACCACGTACTAAGCCACACTATGTGTACGTATACATACGTGTATACGTACCGTGACCCAAATTCATAAGAATCGTAGAAGGAAAAGACCTTTTCCACGTTGCTCAATCTCTAGTCTAATTCCTCGTAAACTTCCCTTGATCACCTTTCAAATATTCCTAAATTATAAGAGGAAAATTTCCTATCCCTTTTCTCTCTCCCGATCCAGCCCACCCGTGCAGCTCACCCTCTCCTTCCTAATTTCCATCTCCTAATCTCCTTGTACGTGCACGTGGTGTAACAGCACCTTATACCTACATCAAGCTGCAAGCTTCTGTGCTTGTTTGCTTGTACGTGAACCACCTACTTAGCTAGTCATGCATGCACGGCATTGCATTCACCTTTATCCACCGCTAATCCTTGGCCAGGCCCCCAACCGTAGCAACAGCCTGGCTACAGCTTGACGCATCTCCTTTCCTCTATGTTGGCCATGCCGATGAGAACGACTGGCCCAGCGCAAGCAGCAGCAGCCGTGGCCAGGGCTACGTTTAGATTGCAAAAAAATTCAACCTGATAAATAGTACCACTTTCGTCTTATTTGGCAAATATTGTCCAATCCTGAACTAACTAGGCTTAAAAGATTCATCTCGTGATTTCCAACTAAACTGTGTAATTAGTTATTTTTTTACCTACATTTACTACTTCATGAATGGGTCCAAAGATTGATGTGATGGAGAGAGTGAAAAAATTCCAACTTTTAGGGTGCATCTAAACAGAGACGGAACCAGCGATTCTGACATAAGGGGGCCAAACAAATATGATCATATTTTTTTAGTGTGTTAAAATATATGTAATTATATGATTCAACAATTTTTTTAATATTTGACACTATTTATAACCAAAATCATAATATTTGAATAAAAAATAGGTGAAAATTGATATTTTTTAGCTGTAAATTCATATATTTATATATGTATTAAAGGGAACCTACTGTGCTTGGAGGTCACGGCCCTGCTAGCCCCATGGTTCCGTCACTGCATCTAAACAAGGCCTAGTTTTCCTTCCTGGCCTCACGTGAGCAGTGCGTAGCAAAGCAGCCGCTCTCCTTTTTCTGCCGAGCAGGCCTGCTCCATTTCCCTCCTGACCCAAGCCGCCGGGGCCCAGGTCACAAGCTGGAGCTGCACGAGCGGACGGAGCCGCGCTCTCTCCTCGCGTACGCGCGACGCAGAAGCACCGCGGACGCCTGCTCTCCCTCGGATACCGCCACTCTGCATGCCCCTGTAACTCCCAAGCGGGACCACTCGTCAGCGTCGAGAGGGGGGGATGAGGACGAGGACGCCGAGCAGCGAGCGCTTTCGTCGTCTTCTTCTACCGCCCACTTTACTTTTCTGCTTTCTGCTCGCCACTGTTGCCTTCAGTCGGCGTTCGGAGCAAGCCAGCACCCTATCCCTGCCGTGCCTACGCAAGCACGGCCCGCCTGAGCCGCGCCCTTGACCGCCCGTAACGCGCCCTTGACTGACGCCTCGGTTTGGCCCTCTCGAAGTTCCCAAGCGGAGTTATTCGCATGCTCGCCACGCGTCTAGACGCACGAACGCCGAGGATCTCCGCCGCCCGTCTCACCCTTGCGAACCCTAGCAGCAGGCTATTTAAGCCGTGTCCCGCGGCGCCCCCCACTCATCTCCCCTCGGCCGCCGCCACAGTTCTTTCTTCCCTCCTTGCCACGCTCTCCCTTCCTCCGCGCCACCAGCGCGCCACGGCATTCTTTCGCTCCCGGGCACCGCGTTCCCCGCCCCCGCGTCTCCACCGCGAGCCCGCGCCTCGGCGTCACCCCTGGCGCTGCTCCACCGCATCCACGCCGGCGTCCCGTCGTGCCCTCGCAAGAACGCCGGGGGCGCACCACGACCACCCCGTCCTCGAGCCACCCTGCGTCGCGACACGGCCTCCGGCTCCTTGCTGTGCACCGCGACGGCGAGCTAGGACCGCACGTCCGCCCACACGCGTGGAGCGCCTCCTGCCGTAGGCCTTCGTCGCGACGGACCAGCCGCGGCATCGAGCCAGTCCTCGAGCCGCGCCTCGGCGTCGTCCCTGGCACCGCTCCGCGTTCGCCCGGGACGCGCGTCATCGCGAACGACCGGAGCCGTTTCCCTGACCTGCGCGACTACAACCGCCCGCAGGCCGTCAGGAAGCTGCAGCCCTCCTGCGCCACTGACCGGGAGATGCACGCGGCTACCGGACCGCACCGGACCCTACCGGCATCACGCGTTCCGCCGCCGACGAGCCCTCTGGTGAGCTCCTAGTCGAAAGCCGCTCCCTTTTTCTTGGTCGTGACCTTTAGTGCCTGCCCGGCCTTCGCGCCGCCGTTCCTTGTCCGGCCGTCGAGCCGTTGCCACGGTCACCGTGGTTGCGGACGTGCGTTCCCGCGCGATCGCCCCCACACTATCACACGCACCCCGCGCACTCACCGCGGACATGCCGTGCCAAGCCCTCACGAGCCTCAGCCGCACACCGTCCAGCACGCGTCGCGCAGGCACACACTTGACCACGAACACCCGCACTACACCGTCGCACCGTGTACGCCTCACCGCCTTCGCGGCCAAGGCACCGCCCTACGCCGCGACCCGGCCGAGCGCACCACGCCGGCTCTGCTCGCCACAGCACACGCACACGGCGTTGGCAAGCGCACGCACGCATCCTTGCCCGAGCACACCATTTGGCCACCGCCGGTCACTGCGGTCATGGCCACACTAGCAGATGCCGCTGCAGCTCAATGCACGCAGCGTACACACACACAGCACGGCCATGCCACAACCGATGCCGGACCCGTTCGGCACCTGGGCCCTGCACGCACAGCACGCCCGCTGTCACCGCACGCCCGCGGTCACCGTAAGGCGAGCGCTGCCGTGACCGCGACCCTGCCTGCTGCCTCCTGAAGACCTCGCCCTGACCCTAGCCCGCACAGAGCACCAGCAGGGTCACCTGGCACCACCACACACCGTCCTTGAACACTTTGACCGGGACATCGCATGGCACGTACACGCGTGGCCTTGAGCCCGTACAACACTAAGCACGGCACGCCGCCGGCATGGCTTATGTCGAGCGCTTGGCCAGCCAAACGGCCTGTGCCCTTGTTCCCTTCTTGGTCGATAGGACCAAGACGACCTGGCCTGCGAAACCCGTCTGGCGCCCCGGCCTAGTAGCAACACCAAAAGCCCGATCGGCTCTCCCCCACCTCGTCCTTTCTCATGGGGCGACAGCTTCTCAGGCGGCCCAGCGCTGGCCCCTCTCTTCTCCCTTCTCCTTTTCTTGTTTGGGCTAACAACGGCACGTGAGCCCAAAGTCAGCTCCTTAGCCATTTTCTTTTTATCTATTCTCAGAATTCCTTGCCACACTCAAAAATTCATGGCATATTCATCTTGACTCCAAAAATTATGAAACTAGTTTCATAATTTTTCTACAGTCCCGCCCTACCTCCTAGTGCACTTTTTGAGTCTAGTTGAGTTAGGTTTTTAACGAGGTTTTGTTGCTTCTTGATTCTACCGCTTCGATTATCGTCGACTATCTTGGCGTGTGGATCGAAGGATGGTGACTCCATGTTGTTTCCTTTAGGTTTTCGTACCCGAACCCTTGTATGCTCGTACCCACTATGAACCATAGTGCACCCTAGGTTCCCATGGTGACAACCGCACCGCTAAGAACCTTAGGGGTGTCTAGTGCCATTTAGTGCACATAGTCGGTACCCTACGAGTGGATCATGCGTTGTGTTCTCTTGTGTTCCTCTCTTCTCTTCTTCCCCGTTCCACCCTCCTTTGATTCTCATCAACTGCAATGGCGTGCGAATTAAGGGAGACCGGAACTGCTTTAGCCGCTCCTTTCGATTCTCATCATTCTCCAGGACGCCCGGATCGGAAGACCGCAAGCTATGGTGTTTGCTTAGAATGAGCTAGGGTCTATGCCATTTCTATTTAAGCCGTACAGGTTGACCCGATTGGCCCAGGAAGTACTGGCTAGGCTAAGGCTTAAGCTCGTGCCTAGCAAACCACCACTTATGTTCTTTGGCCTAGGAATCGGACATTCGCCGAGAGGGCTAAGTCGTCTTCTCGTGTTCTTTTAGTGTTGCCCTTTTGAGTCTTGGACTTTTTGAGAGTATTGATTGTTCTCTTGCCTTGTGTGACGCTCTCGCGAGGTAGCGATGATCGGACCGGAACCCGTTGGAGGAAGCAGAGGATTGCGAAACCCGTGGAGTGGAGTTGGCCTAGGAGATGGAGACCCGTTCTGATCAACTACACCAACTGACAAAGACTTGTACCTCTACTACCTCGACATCGCAGGTGTCATGGCAGCACCTTATCTTTAGAGAATCCTATTAGACATGCAACAATGTAGATGCTAGTGATTTACTTTTATGCAAATGAACTGTGATAGGATGCATGGTAGATTGCTTGTGAGCCATTACCTTGTCGCAACCTATTTCCCCGCACACCCGCTGATAGGCTAGACGCTCGCTTACTACTTACTATTTTCCTCTTACTTGCATTATATCTGTGATGTGATGCTGGTGAGTGAGAGGCGGGATGGGATAAGGCACATGGTGCTAATAACCTGATAATAATGTGATAATGAACATGGGGAGATCTTGGCGTGAGTCTTGGGTGTGTGGTGAGGGTCAAGTCGATCGAGCAGGATATACGACGAGTCATGAGGGCAAGTCTTGCCGGGGAGGTGCTACCTAGGTGTTCCCCACGAGAGAGGTACATGTGGTGGGTACATGTGATAGGGAGAGATCCCAGGGTGGAGTGTCTTCGTGGGACGAAGCCCCGGGATGGGAGGTGCTACGATGGCACGGGGTGCCGGGTGTCCCGTCAAGTGGGAAACGGTTACCCCTTGTGAAGATATCCTGCTTAGTCACCCTAAGGACTGATGTGTCTTGTGGACCAGGTCTTAGGAAGCCTTACACTTCCATTCACTCTAAATGGGTACGAGGTGGACGTTTGACTTTCTAGTGCGGTGCCACTACTGTCGGGAGGTTAGCGGATAGTGTAGGGAGGTACGGGCGTCGAATGCCCACACCCTCCTAAGACAGCATAGTACCCGAGGGGCCAAGTACTACGTCTTACAGTCTCAGCGTGTCGGTGTACGGGGTACTCCGACACGGCCCCAGTTCTGAGTGATAGGGTGGCATCATGTCTAGTTGGAAGGCGGCCCGTTATCAGCCTAGACGACCCGGATCATCGATGATGGTGATCTTGTGGGTAGTGTAAACCTTTGCAGAGTTTCTGGTTGATTGATCGATACATATGCCGACTTATCGACTATGGACCTTTCCTAAGTACAGCTTCACTTGACTAGTGAGAGGAGTCCTTCTACCTTCCCTGGGTTTCAGTGTGTGATCCGGCCTTGGCCGTTGAGATATGGACGAGAGGGAGTCGTATATGCTGATGAGAGAGTGAGATGAGATGTGTGGTGATGAGATGTGATAGGATGGGAGAACATGTGTAAGAGATGGGTTAAAACTTGATGAACTATTATTATATAATTATTAATGAACATGCATTATAGGAAACCCAGAACCAAATATTTAGGATCGCCATATCCTTTTTCTCCTTTCCACTAAAGCTCATCGGTGCTGACCCTGGCCTGCACACATCTGGCGGTGTGCAGATTTCCTGACTTGCAGTAATAACGAAGTAGAAGGATTAGATGGTCTCGTTCCTACGCTCAAGTTTGGTTTTGAAGATGGAGTGTACGCCCGCTGACTTTCTACGCCAACTCTGATGACTACCCATGGAGGAGCCTTCACCTGCTGATGCGCTACAACGACTCCGATGAAGACGTGTGTGTTTTCGCTAGAATACGATGTAATAGGTGTAATAACCAGTGTTGTAAAACCTTGTAACTTGCAATTCTATAATGTATGACTGTGATATCATCTGATAATTGATAATGTGATGGCTTCCCTCGTGGACTATCACATTATAATTCGTATCTATGGATTTTTCCCTTCAAGGAAAATCGAGATCGTTTCATGCGGGTTCCCTTTTATTGAGACCAGGGCACAAGGGACGCTCCCACGATGCGAGGAGCGGGTGCGAGCAGCAGCGGTTTCACCATGACCACGCACGACACAGGAGGTGGGGGACGACACTGATGGATGGGCCCGGGCTACCAGCGACAGAGGGAAGGGGACGTCAACGGTTGCCAACTCTGATTTGGGCCGGCCCAAGAAGGAAAGAGTGGGGGGAAAGGGAGAGCGAGCGGGCCAGCTAGTGCGGGTGAGGAAGCAGGCCTAGCTGGGCCTCAAGTAGAGCAAGACTGAAAACGAGGAAGGCAGAGGGAGGGAAAAGAATTTGCTTTTTTTCCAAATCAATTTTCCAAATTTATTTTCAAAAGATTTTGAATCCTTTTAGCATTTGGATCAAAACCATACATCTCAATAAATGAAATGCAGCATCATGAGTGCATCAACATGTATCTATCCCTATGATTGATTTTAATTTCATAAAAAATATTATTTCCAACATTTGAATGCACACGTAATTGCATAAATAAATCAAATTTAACTATTTTCAAAGAATGCAAAGTTTAGGGTGTTACAATTCTACCCCCTTAAGAAGAATCTTATCCTCGAGATTAGGATGATGCTTACTCAAACAGCTGCGGGTAAGACTTTCTCAGATCCTCTTCTCTTTCCCAAGTAGCCTCATCTTCTGTATATCGATTCCACTGTACCTTACACATCTTTATAGTTCGGCTTCTTGTAACCCTTTCTATGGTTTCCAAGATCTTTACCGGATACTCTTCATGTGTGAGATCTTCTTTAACAGCAAGCTCTTATAATGGAATCTACTCTTTCGGTACCCGCAAATACTTCTTCAATTAAGAGACATGAAACACATCATGCACACCTAACAAACTTTCGGGTAGTTTTAGTTGATAGGCCACTTCTCCACGTCTCTCTAGAATCTTGAAAGGTCCAATATACCTCGGTGCTAGCTTGCCCTTCATATTGAATCTCCTCACACTTCTCATTGGTGATACCTTCAAGTACACATAATCTCCTACTTTGAAGCTTAGCTCCCTTCTTCGGGTGTCAGCATAACTCTTCTGTCGGGACTGTGCCACTCTCAAGTTGTCTCTAATCATCCTCACTTTTTCCTCTGCATTTCTTAGAATGTCTGGTCCAAACACTTGAGTTTCACCCATTTAGTTCTAGAATAGAGGTGTTCTGCACTTACATCCATATAAAACTTCAAAAGGTGCCATCTTGAGACTCTTCTGGTGACTGTTGTTATATGAGAACTCAGCATATGGAAAACTCTTGTTCCAACTCGTACCATATTGCAAAGCACAAGCTCTCAACAAGTCTTCCAAAATTTGATTGGTTCTTTCAGTCTATCCATCTGTTTGAGGGTGATAAGCAGAACTGAAATTCAACTTTGTCCCCAAAGATCTATGTACTTTATGCCAGAATTGTGATGTAAACTGAGTGCCCCTATCAGACATAATCTTCTTTGCGACTCCATGTAGGCACACTACCTTTCCATGTACAACTCCACTAGCCTTGCACTATTATAGGTAGTCTTGACTTGCTGGAAGTGAGCAACCTTAGTGAGTCGATCCACTATTACTGTAACATCCCAGGTGTTCGAGCAACCAAAAATACGAGCTTTTTAAAATTTTTCTTGCAATTGTGTGAAGCATGTAGTATTTATGTCAAACCCGAGTCTAACTCACTAACAAGACGTTGCATACATATAGAATTGGTTGCAGGAATGTGCTCGTGCTCGTGAGTTGGTTTTGTGTTGTCTTGTGGTGTTCGGAGTACACAAGTCCATAGTAATCTCCTTTCGAATTCTCTAGGAATTCATCTATGAGTCTCTCCTAAAAAAATCCACCTCTCAATCTATTCATGAATCCTCACTTTGAATTCATTCCAAGTTTCCTTCTGAATCTCTTCCCAATTCCCTCCTTGACCTCATGTCAAATCTCTTCCCGAATCCCTTTCAAAAATTCTCTCTCAAGCTCTTTTCAAATTTTCAACTCGGGCTCATCGTCACACATCACAAAAAGCTTTCGAGCTCATCTCAAAGTTCCCATGAAATTTCAATCTCTAAATCTGTTTGAAAGTCATCTCAAATTCCCCCTTTGGAGTTTCCATCTCAATTCCTTTTGGAGTTGTCCCAAATTCTCTATAAAATTCCATCCTTAAATTCCTAAATGGATAAAAGGAAAATTTCCTTTTCCTTTTATTTCCCAAGCTAGCCCACCATCTTCCTTCTCTTCCTTCTCCATTTTAGCCCAGTCGGCCATTTCTCCCTCCCTTCCTGGCCGAACAGCTCGGCCCCCGCAGCTCGGCCCCCGCAGGCCTGCCAGCGCAGGTCCGGCCCCCGTAGGCCCGTTCACGCCGTGGCCCGTTAGCCCAAACGCCGCCTCCCTCAGGCCAAAGTGGCAGCTGCACCCCTACCCAACCCGAGCAGGCACTCGCAGGAACCCCGCCGCCGCTGCCCGCTCGGTGTGGAATCACGCTTCGCGTCCTAGATCGCGCGATTTGCACCGCGTGCCCCTCTTCTAGTGCGGACGTCGAGGATGAACGAAGCTCCTGGAAGCCCTAGTGGCTGCGCCCTTAAATGCTGTGAGCCTCAATCGCCACTCCTCTGTTCCCCACTCCCCAATCCGCCGCCACTCTCTTCCTCGCCCTCGCTTCCTGCAGCAGCGAGCACCGCCGCCGGATCCTCCCCGTGGACGTTGAGCCGCGCCACCATCACCGCTAGCTCGCGACATCACCCTGCCTCTGATCGGTAGCCGAGCTCCGCTGCCTCATCCTCGCCCCGTCGTGAGCGCGTCCGCGATGTCCACGCCACCACGACAAGCCCCCATTTTCGAGCCGAGCCACGATGCCTGGACGTCGAAGCTCCTCCTTGCCTAGCTCCGCCACGACGCCATCGTTCGGGACATCCGCAGCCTCGCCGCGTCGACAGCATGGAGCCACTCCGCGATTCCGCGGCGACGTCGGAACACGCCGTGCCGCATGGCCGATCCGACCTCGACATCCGTCGACACCGCGTGGACGTGCTGCTGCGCCGAGCCGATTTCGTCCTCACCAAGTACCACGCCGCGCCCATGCTCCGTCAAGGCGATGACGTGCCTCCATTTCCTCTCCATGACGCTACACACCCCAGAGCTGTGACAGCGACCTCGCTCTACATCGAGCACCAGCCGCGACTTGACCCCGTGCCTGTCCGCCACGTTGACCGGAGATGCCTCGACCACCGCGAGCCATCCTCCACCGCGACGGTCGCCGTGATGCCGTGCACCTCTGCCCCGTGCCACTGCGCATCTGCCTCTCATTCGCAAGCACCATCTTGCCTCCGTGTGCACGTTGTCCCTGATGACGTTCGTGGCCACGTCTCCGCCAGCGCGTCCGCGATGACGACCACGAGCCGACCCACTCTGCTTCGACCGCGCCGACAGCTGCACTGAGCTACGGGCAGGAGCAGCACCATCTTCGGCTCGTGCTCCACCACCGGTGAGCTCCCAGGTTCGAAGTCGCCCCCCTTTTGCCCCCACTACCTTGCTGTCCTCGCTGATGGCCGGCCTTCGTGCCGCGTTCGTCCAATGTCGTAGGGGAGCAAATCACCCTATTGCCATCCGCCGAGAGCTGGACGAAGCCGCTACTTTGCTGAAGAACAGCAGCACCACTTCGCCACTGCTCGCCATCTATGTCCGGCCTTCGAGCTATGAAATTTTGCTGTGCAGGGATGCTTCGTAGGAGCTAGACGCTGTTGCAGAACCTCGTCGACCATCCCCGGCCATGTCTAGCAACCCTCAGCTAGCTGCAACAGCCCCGCCTTCCATGTAGCAAGGTCAACCTCTTTTTAACCTAGCCGACATCGTCCTCGACGTCGGCAAAGCTTTGCATTTCATTTTGCTGACTCATACATCTTTGTATCGACAATCATCTCTACTTGTCCGTACTGGGTACATGATCTATCAATGTCATCTATCATATACTTGTTCATGATTATACTATCCTTACATGCCTGTATCGTGCCTCCGCCACTGGTCTAACTCTCAGTGTGCTATGGATAAGTGCTCCTCCATCGACCGTCGTGCTGTTTGTGTTGTTGGTCGGCGTGTTACGGATCTTGTGGTGGTTCCTTGTGAGTGTTTGTGTTGTTGTTGCTTGTGGACCGTGCCTTCGAGCTGGTCGAGAGAACGAGTGTTCGAACGTTGCGATCGCGAGCTCACCTCGCCATGGCCATAACACCGAGCATGTCTTGTCTCTCATGCTTTGGTTGACCCCGTTAGAATACGATCGTTAGATCCTATCTTGGTCCCTAGGATGTGATCATTTGGGACTCGATATCGATACCGATGCGGTTATCATCCGCACCACTGAGTCCTCTATGACCTAACCTAGTGGGATAAGGATTAGGAGGTGACCATTGTAAGACTGTTGGAGGCTGACTCGTTTGGGTAAAGCTCATGGCCGCGAGTTGCCTCGCCATGACCATCGGGCTTTTACCTCTCTTTTTCTTGTTCTTGTCCAAACCATCTTGTATGCTTGTGCCACTTGGACCATAGCATTCCTCCGGATCTAGCGGTGACAACCGCATCGCTATGAATCCTGGGAATTGCAAGTGCCGTGCTAGTTGCACATTGGTTGTGGTACCCTACGAGAAGGTACGGATTGTGGGATTGCGCCTCTTTTCTTCCAACTTTCGCCCGTCCCATGATGAGTTGGTTGAAAGAGTGTGGATTCCATTCCTTTTCGTTCCTCTTTTGTTCTCAACCCCCGTCGATCCAGTAAGATGTGGGTTGTGCCTCTTCACTTGTTTAGTGTTTGTTGCTCTTTTGATTTCCTTTCTCTGATTCCCGTCGTTACTATGGTGTGTGGATCAAAGGAAGGGGAGTCCTGTGTCTCTTCTACCTTTTGCTCTTCGTGCTCAAGCCCTTGCATGCTTGTACATTCATTGACCGTAGCATTTCTATGGTTCTCACGGTGACAACCGCACCGCTCCGGACCCTAGAGATGACTTAGTGCATTTAGTGCACCTAAGTCTTGGTACCCTACTAGTAGCTTGAGCACTCATGTTCTTTTGTGATGTGATGCTTGGTGAAGGGATAACGTGAGTGGATAAGGCACGTGGTGCCGATAACTTGGTAAAACTGGATAATGAACTTGGGGAGAGCTTGGCGTGCGTCTTGGGTGTGTGGTGAGGGTTGAGTCGATCGGACAGGATCCTACAACGAGTCTTTGGGGCAAGTCATGCCGGAGGGGTGCGACCTAGGCATCCCTCGTGAGAGGTACCTGTGGCGGGTGCATGGTGAGCAGACGGGGTGTTGGTTATCCCTGGTGGAGGTGTCGTCGAGGCATGGGGAGTTGGTTATCCCCTTGAGAAGATATCCTGTCCGGTCCCCTTAAGGACTGGTATGTCTTGAGAACCGGAATCATAGGACCCTTCGTGCATACCACTCGCTCCTGATGGGCGGGAGACGATTACCCGACTGACTAGGGCGGTGCCACTACTACTAGGTTGAAAGGTGATAGTGTAGGGAGGTACGGGCATGGGGGCCCACACCCTCCTAAGACAGCGTAGTGACCTTGGGGGCCCGTTACTACGTCTCACAGTCTCAGCATTTTGGTGGACGCCGAGGTGGCCCAGGGCTGAGTGGTAGGGTGGTATCGTACCGGTTGGGAGGCAGTCGGCATCAGCCTAGGCGGGGCACCGCCGATGATGGTGATCTTGTGGATTTCTAGGTGTACACGCTCTGCAGAGTTGATCGATCTATACGTATAGTCGCGTCCGCGGATATGGACATTCCTATGACCTACGCTTCACTTGATTAGTGAGAGAAGTCTTTTCTACCTTTCCCCTAGGGTTTGGTGTTGGATCCGGCTTTGGCCGTTGAGGCAAGGTATGAGCGGGAGTCATCCTTGCCGCCTAGAGAGTGTGAGAGTAAGGCGAGATGTGTGTGATGGGATGGGAGAACGTGTGGATGAGATGGATTAAAACTTGATGAACTATTATTATAAAATATTGATGAACTTGCATAGGAAACCTACAACCATATATAGGCCTTTTGATCTACCTTTGCATTCCACTTACCACAAAGCATATGCAAAAAGCATAGGGTGGGAGACAGTGGCCAGTACAAATCGTACTGATAGATTTTGGACAGGTTTGGACAAAATCTACGACAACCACGAGGACTTGGATTAGGTGGTCTCGTTCCTACGCTCAAGTTTGGTTCAGAAGATGAAGTCCACGCCGCTGACATTCTACGCCAACTCTGATGATTGCCCGTGAAGGAGGAGCCTTCACCAACTGATGCGCTACAACGACTCTGATGAAGATGTGTGTGTGTTTCCGTTAGATTAATCGATGTAATAGGTGTATTAACCTGTGTTGTAAAGCCTTGTAACTTGTAAATCTACGATGTATGACTATGATATCAGCTGATAATTGATAATGTGATGGATTGCTTTCGTGATCTACAGCATTATAAATCGTATCTGAGGATTTTCCCATCGAGGAAAATTGAGGTCGTTTCAGTTGGTATCAGAGCCATACTTGACCCTAGGACGAGACCCGTAGAACCAAACACTAGTTTAGAAGCCAAAACATCTTGTCTGGAGTAGAATTATGGGTGCTAACACTTGTTTCCCTCCCCGCCTTGAATTCTGCTACTAACTGGTCATCCCCAACATGGAGAGTTGACCTTTATGAAATATACCCCTTACCGCCTATGCTAGTCGGTACATGTGTGAGGCTTAAAGGTTTAGGAGTCGCCTTCTGCCAACACTATGCATATAGGAATTGTAATGCTGCTTGATTACCTGGATCTTGTGTTTGTTGTGCTTCTTATGCTTCTTATTGTTTGAGTGTAAGTTGTAGAAGCTATTTTATGTATGTAAGACTCCAGGTACAGGAAAACCTAGCCAAGCAAACCTAATGCAATCCTATGACTGGATGAGTGACCCCCAACTAACAGAGTTATAATACACTAAAAGTGCATCATATCTTTACCAACTCTGTTTCAAAACTATTTTTGACTTTCAACTAAATGCATATTCAAAGTACCCTCCCCTTTTCTGGTTAAAAACTCTCTCTTTGACAAAATCATTGCTATTCAAAGAAAATAGTTTCTAAACAGCTTAAAAAGTTTTTCCTCTTTCAAAAGAAAAGCAGTTTAAAATCTCTTCTCAACTTGATTTGATTTCAAAAGCCATTTGCGAAACAGTTTGAAAACCGGTCTCCTTTCAAAAAGTGTTACAATTTCACTTCCGAAAAACAAAAGTTTTGCTTTTCAATCAACAAAATGCTTTCAAACCAAAATCCTTGGCTCAGTTTTGTTTTAAAAGCTTTTAATTTCAACCTGGGAGCCAAATTCTTTTCGAAACGAACCTTGTTTTCAAAAAAGGGTTTGCAATTGATTTATAAAACAAGATCCTTGTGAAAAGATTTGTTTATAACCTTTCCAAAAATTTTAGCAAAACCAAAATTAACTTTCCAAATCTAGTTTCAAAGTGTTGCCTTGGAAAAAGGTTTCTGAAAAAAAATTTTGATTGCGAAAGCTTTACCTTTCAAATGAGAAATGATTTGAAATCATCATCAAACTACTTTTGTTTTCAAAAAAAAGGAAGCAACTCTTCGTTTTCAAAACAAAAATGAGTTTCAAAATCTTTTGATTTGAAATCTTCCAAAAGAAAAGTGTTTTGATTTAGAAAACAAAAGCTTTCAAAGGATTTTGTTTCCAAAACTTGCATGGATTTCAACATGTTTTTCAGAAGTTTTGCAACTCACCCTCCCCCATCATTCAAATAGAATTTCAAAAACAGCATGTCATGAAAAGTTTTGGAAAAAAAAACCTGGTATTTGCAAAATGTTTTCATCAAAATGGTTTCGAATCCCGTGTGCTCGCTATTTCAAAACGTCTTTTTCCAAAAAGCCCGTTTGTAAAAAGTGTATAAACCTAAATTGATTTCTAAAAACTTTCCCTCTCGAAAGGCCCAAATGTTTCTGAAAAATCGTTTCGAAAGAGGTTTTGGAAAAAAAAAATAAAAACCCTTCTATAAAAGTTTTGATTTCACAAACTGAAATTCTATTTAAAGTGTTTTTAGAAATCTCTTCTAATAAACTATTTTGACCCAAAAATTCAAAAGTTTTGATTTGAGTTTTCAAAAAAAACCAAAGCGGGTTACAACCTATTTCAAGAATCTTTGTTTTGATTTCCAAATCCAAGTGTTGTGACCTTTTTCTCAAAAGAATTGTGAAAACAAAGGATTTAAAATTGTGTTTCTGAAAACATGACCTTCAAAACCTTTTACAAAAGCTTTTTCCTCTCCATTTTTAAATTCTTCCCTCCCTCTCTAAGCTTTGGATAGTATTGTTGCCGGCGACTTATTTGATTGTGTGTCGTGATCATAACCCTTGGTGCCACTACGAAACTTGGGGTCCCATGTGTGATGCATCCACATGGCTACTGACGGGCGTATGTAGGTATCGAGGTACGTGACTGTGACCGCTTCCAAGTGGTACCCGCATACATCTTTACTCCTAAGCTTAGTTTTTCAAAAACCCTGTTTCAAAAACAACTATATGAAAAGGGTTTTACTTAAAAACAAAGGGATGTTTTTGGATTTCAAAATCTCTACTCAAAAACCCTATCTCGTTTTATCAAAGGGTTCAAAACTCAAGCTTTGCGAAAATAAACCCTTGTTTTGGAATAAAAACGACGCTCAAGAAAAAAGAAATTTTGAAAAGTTTTGCCCATTCAAAACTTTTGGCCTCTTTTGGTGTTTGAAAACCTTACCCTGGTTTCAAAATGCCTTGTTAAAAAAACTCTTTTCTTCAAAAAGTGTTTTCCAAGGGTGCTTTCATATGAAAACCTGTTTTCAAGTCTCTAAAAAATGCATCATGCAAAAGGATTCTGGTTTCAAATTTCAAAACCAACTTCAAAAGGAGTTTTGGTTTTTAAACAAAAACTATTTCAAGTTTCCCCCTTATTTGTGAAAGAAAAGGAATTTCGTTTCAAAAGGGAAAACTACTTCAAAAGTGTTGTTTCAAAAACCGTTGTTTGGAGAAAAATAGTTTCCCGAACTGGCCTTCCAACTTGTCTTCCAAAAAGCTTGTTTACTTGAGAAAATGAAAAGATTTCGAAAGGAAATTTTCAAACTTGGATTATGAAAGTTTCATGAACTCTTTTATAAAAATGACTTCTCTATATAAAAAGGTTTGTGAAAACTGTTTTCCAAAAAGCCACCCTCCAAAAGCTTTTTGCAAAACCCTGATGTTTTGATGCAAGGAGAACACCCGGTAAAAGCCATCGGCCCTAAACAAAACTGACAAGCCCTCCTTCAAATGCCAGTGACTCCTAAATCTCGGGGACGAGATTTCTGTAAGGGGGGTGGACTGTAACATCCCAGGTGTTCGAGCAACCAAAAATACGAGCTTTTTAAAATTTTTCTTGCAATTGTGTGAAGCATGTAGTATTTATGTCGAACCCGAGTCTAACTCACTAACAAGACGCTACATACATATAGAATTGGTTGTAGGAGTGTGCTCGTGCTCGTTAGTTGGTTTTGTGTTGTCTTGTGGTGTTCGGAGTACACAAGTCCACAGTAATCTCCTTTTGAATTCTCTAGGAATTCATCTATGAGTCTCTCCTTAAAAAAATCCACCTCTCAATCTATTCATGAATCCTCACTTTGAATTCATTCCAAGTTTCCTTCTGAATCTCTTCCTAATTCCCTCCTTGACCTCATGTCAAATCTCTTCCCGAATCCCTTTCAAAAATTCTCTCTCAAGCTCTTTTTAAATTTTCCACTTGGGCTCATCGTCACACATCACAAAAAGCGTTCGAGCTCATCTCAAAGTTCCCGTGAAATTTCAATCTCTAAATCTGTTTGAAAGTCATCTCAAATTCCCCCTTTGGAGTTTCCATCTCAATTCCTTTTGGAGTTGTCCCAAATTCTCTATAAAATTCCATCCTTAAATTCCTAAATGGATAAAAGGAAAATTTCCTTTTCCTTTTATTTCCCAAGCTAGCCCACCATCTTTCTTCTCTTCCTTCTCCATTTCAGCCCAGCCAGCCATTTCTCCCTCCCTTCCTGGCCGAACAGCCTAGGCCGGCCTGCTCCGCGCGCCAGACCAACACAGCCGCAGCCTAGCTCCTCCCGCCTGGCCCCGCGGCCCGCAGCTCGGCCCCCGCAGGTCCGTTCACGCCGCGGCCCGTTAGCCCAAATGCCGCCTCCCTCGGGCCAAAGTGGCAGCTGCACCCCTACCCAACCCGAGCAGGCACTCGCAGGAACCCCGCCGTCGTCGCCCGCTCGGTGTGGAATCACGCTTCGCGTCCTGGATTGCGCGATTTGCGCCGCGTGCCCCTCTTCTAGTGCGGACGTCGAGGATGAACGAAGCTCCTGGAATCCCTAGCGGTCACGCCCTTAAATGTCGTGAGCCACAATCACCACTCCTCTATTCCCTACTCCCCAATCCGTCGCCACTCTCTTCCTCGCCCTCGCTTCCTGCAGCAGCGAGCCCCGCCGCCGGATCCTCCCTGTGGACGTTGAGCCACGCCACCATCACCGCCAGCTCACGACATCACCCTACCTCTGATCGGTAGCCGAGCTCCGCTGCCTCGTCCTCACCCCGTCGTGAGCGCGTCCGCGATGTCCACGCCACCACGATAAGCCCCCGTTTCCGAGCTGAGCCACGACGCTTGGACATCGAAGCTCCTCCTTGCCTAGCTCCGCCGCGACACCATCGTTTGGGACGTCCAAAGCCTCGCTGCGTCGACAGCATGGAGCCACTCCGTGATTCTACGATGACGTCGGAACACGCCGTGCCGCACGGCCGATCCGACCTCGACATCCGTCGACACCGCGCGGACGTGCTGCTACGCCGAGCCGATTTCATCCTCGCCAAGTACCACGCCGCGACCATGCTCCGTCAAGGCGACGGTGTGCCTCCCTTTCCTCTCCATGACGCTGCACACCCCAGAGCCATGACAGCAACCTCACTCTGCATCGAGCACCAGCCGCGACTTGACCCCGTGCCTGTCCGCCACGTTGACCGGCGATGCCTCGACCACCGCGAGCCGTCCTCCACCGCGACGGTTGCCGCGATGCCGTGCACCTCCGCCCCGTGCCACTGCGCGTCTGCCTCTCGTTCGCAAGTACCATCTTGCCTCCGCGTGCACGTTGTCCCTGATGACGTTCGTGGCCACGTCTCCACCAGCGCGTCCGCGATGACGACCACGAGCCGACCCACTTTGCTTCGACCGCGCCAACAGCTGCACTGAGCTGTGGGCAGGAGCAGCACCGTCTTCGGCTCGTGCTCCACCACCGGTGAGCTCCTAGGGTCGAAGTCGCCCCCCTTTTTGCCCCTACTACCTTGTTGTCCTCGCTGATGGCCGGCCTTCATGCCACGTTCGTCCACTGTCGTAGGGGAGCAAATCACCCTATTGCCATCCACCGAGAGCTGGACGAAGCCGCTACTTTGCTAAAGAACAGCAGCACCACTTTGCCACTGCTCGCCATCTGTGTCCGGCCTTCGAGCCGTGAACTTTTGCTGTGCAGGGATGCTTCATAGGAGCTGGACGCTGTTGCAGAACCTCGTCGACCATCCCCGGCCACGTCTAGCAACCCTCAGCTAGCTGCAACAGCCCCGCCTTCCATGCAGCAAGGTCGACCTCTTTTTAACCTAGCCGACGTCGTCCTCGACGTCGGCAAAGCTTTGCATTTCATTTTGCTGACTCATACATCTTTGTATCGACAATCATCTCTACTTGTCTGTACTGGGTACATGATCTATCAATGTCATCTATCATATACTTGTTCATGATTATACTATCCTTACATGCTTGTACCGTGCCTCCGCCGCTGGTCTAACTCTCAGTGTGCTATGGATAAGTGCTCCTCCATCGACCGTCATGCTGTTTGTGTTGTTGGTCGGCGTGTTACGGATCTTGTGGTGGTTCCTTATGAGTGTTTGTGTTGTTGTTGCTTGTGGACCGTGCCTTCGAGCCGGTCGAGAGAATGAGTGTTCGAACGTTGCAATCGCGAGCTCACCTCGCCATGGCCGTAACACCGAGCATGTCTTGTCTCTCATGCTTTGGTTGACCCCGTCAGAATACGATCGTTAGATCCTATCTTGGTCCCTAGGATGTGGTCATTTGGGACTCGATATCGATACCGATGCGGTTATCATCCGCACCACTGAGTCCTCTATGACCTACCCTAGTGGGATAAGGATTAGGAGGTGACCATTGTAAGACTGTTGGAGGCCGACTCGTTTGGGTAAAGCTCATGGCCGCGAGTTGCCTCGCCATGACCATCGGGCTTTTACCTCTCTTTTTCTCGTTCTTGTCCAAACCATCTTGTATGCTTGTGCCACTTGGACCATAGCGTTCCTCTGGATCTAGCGGTGACAACCGCATCGCTATGAACCCTAGGAATTGCAAGTGCCGTGCTAGTTGCACATTGGTTGTGGTACCCTACGAGAAGGTACGGATTGTGGGATTGCGCCTCTTTTCTTCCAACTTTCGCCCGTCCCATGACGAGTTGGTTGAAAGAGTGCGGATTCCATTCCTTTTTGTTCCTCTTTTGTTCTCAACCCCCGTCGATCCAGTAAGATGTGGGTTGAGCCTCTTCACTTGTTCGGTGTTTGTTGCTCTTTTGATTTCCTTTCTCTGATTCCCGTCGTTACTATGGTGTGTGGATCAAAGGAAGGGGAGTCCCGTGTCTCTTCTGCCTTTTGCTCTTCATGCTCAAGCCTTTGTATGCTTGTACCTTCATTGACCATAGCATTTCTATGGTTCTCACGGTGACAACCGCACCGCTCTGGACCCTAGAGATGACTTAGTGCATTTAGTGCACCTAAGTCTTGGTACCCTACTAGTAGCTTGAGCACTTGTGTTCTTTTGTGTGTCACTTCTCTCTGATGCCCCGCCTTTCGCCATGGCATGTGTATTGGGGGAAGTAGATCACCTCTCTTCCTTCTTTTCTTCCCTTTCGTTCCACCCTCTCTTGGTTTCCGTCAACTACAATGGCGTACGGATTGAGAGAGAACGAAACTTCTCTTGCTTGTAGTCCTTTTGGTTCTCGTCAGTCTCTATGACGATTGGATTGAAAGCCACAAGCCGTGGTGTTTGCTTAGGATGAGCCAGAGTCTGTGCCATTTTAATTAAGCCGTACAGGTCGACACGGTCGACCCGGGAAGTACTGGCTAGGCTAAGACCTAAGTTTGTGCTTAGCAAATCACCACTTGCATTTCTTTGGCCCAAGGATCGGACATTCGCCGAGAGGGCTAAGTCGTTCTTCCTTTTGCATTCTTCTGGTGTAGATGTTCTTTCTGTGCCTTGTTGCCTCTCTTTTTGCCGTCCTTCTAGGTTTAGTGGTCTGATTGCTCTTTTGCTTGTCGCGGTATCGAGGTAGTTGCATCAAGGATAGCGATGATCGGATCGGGACCATTAGAGAAAGGACATGCGGATGAAGGACCATGGAGGAGTACGACTTCAAGTGCACCGAGGATCTCGGATATGACATTTAACAAGTGTTCCACGTCCCACCCAACCTCGTAGAACCTATTAGACATGCTACATATAGATGCTAGTGCTTTATTTTCTTGCAATTGAACTGTGATAGGTTGCATGGTAGACTGCTTGTAAGCCATTATCTTGTCGCAACCTATTCCCTTGCACACCCGCTGTTAGGCTAGACGCTTGCATTCTACTTACTGCTTTACTTTCACTACGCATTATATCTATGATGTGATGCTTGGTGAAGGGATAACGTGAGTGGATAAGGCACGTGGTGCCGATAACTTGGTAAAACTGGATAATGAACTTGGGGAGAGCTTGGCGTGTGTCTTGGGTGTGTGGTGAGGGTTGAGTCGATCGTACAGGATCCTACGATGAGTCTTTGGGGCAAGTCATGCCGAAGGGGTGCGACCTAGGCATCCCTCGTGAGAGGTACCTGTGGCGGGTGCAGGGTGAGCAGACGGGGTGTTGGTTATCCTCGGTGGAGGTGCCGTCGAGGCATGGGGTGTTGGTTATCCCCTTGAGAAGATATCCTATCCGGTCCCCTTAAGGACTGGTATGTCTTGAGAACCGGAATCATAGGACCCTTCGTGCACACCACTCGCTCCTGATGGGCGGGAGACGATTACCCGACTGACTAGGGCGGTGCCACTACTACTAGGTTGAAAGGTGATAGTGTAGGGAGGTACGGGCATGGGGGCCCACACCCTCCTAAGACAGTGTAGTGACCTTGGGGGCCCGGTACTACGTCTCACAGTCTCAGCGTTTTGGTGGACGCCGAGGTGGCCCAGGGCTGAGTGGTAGGGTGGTACCGTACCGGTTGGGAGGCAGTCGGCATCAGCCTAGGCGGGGCACCGCCGATGATGGTGATCTTGTGGATTTCCAGGTGTACACGCTCTGCAGAGTTGATCGATCTATACGTATAGCCGCGTCCGCGGATATGGACATTCCTATGACCTACGCTTCACTTGATTAGTGAGAGGAATCCTTTCTACCTTTCCCCTGGGGTTTGGTGTTGGATCCGGCTTTGGCCGTTGAGGCAAGGTACGAGCGGGAATCGTCCTTGCCGCCTAGAGAGTGTGAGAGTATGGTGAGATGTGTGTGATGGGATGGGAGAACGTGTGGATGAGATGGATTAAAACTTGATGAACTATTATTATAAAATATTGATGAACTTGCATAGGAAACCTACAGCCATATATAGGCCTTTTGATCTACCTTTGCATTCCACTTACCACAAAGCATACGCAAAAGCATAGGGTGGGAGACAGTGGCCAGTACAAATCGTACTGATAGATTTTGGATAGGTTTGGACAAAATCTACGACAACCATGAGGACTTGGATTAGTTGGTCTCGTTCCTACGCTCGAGTTTGGTTCAGAAGATGAAGTCCACGCCGCTGACATTCTACGCCAACTCTGATGATTGCCCATGAAGGAGGAGCCTTCACCTGCTGATGCGCTACAACGACTCTGGTGAAGATGTGTGTGTGTGTGTGTTTCCGTTAGATTAATCGATGTAATAGGTGTATTAACCAGTGTTGTAAAGCCTTGTAACTTGTAAATCTATGATGTATGACTATGATATCAGCTGATAATTGATAATGTGATGGATTGCTTTCGTGATCTACTACATTATAAATCATATCTGAGGATTTTCCCTTCGAGGAAAATCAAGGTCGTTTCAATTACCCGATCGAATCATATCCGCGTTGAGTGCGAGGTAATCCATAGCGACTTCTTCCCATTTCCACTCTGGTATCTTCATTGGATGCAGCAACCCTGTAGGTCTTTAGTGCTCAGCTTTCACCCTTTGACAAGTGTCACACAAAGCCACATACTCTGTTACATCTCTCTCCATCCCATACCACAATACTTCTCTTTGAGATCCAAATACATATTGGTACTTCCGGGGTGTATTGAATAAGCAGATTCATGTGCCTCTTGCATAATTGTTTCATGGATAACCTTCACTTCAGGTACACATATTCTTTTCCCAAACCACAGAGTACTATTCTCATCCATTCTGAAGCCTAGTGCCTTTCCAAGCACTACATTCTCTGCTATCTCCTTTAGTTTCTCATCTTCCAACTGACCTTTGCGTATTTCTTGCTCTAAGGTAGGCTCTATCGCTAATTCCATTGCATTAATGGCAAAACTCAAGTTGAAATGCTCCATTTTAGCACGCAACTCTGTAGGCATAAATGTCAGCTGAAGCCCATTGGCATAGCTCTTCCTGCTAAGTGTGTCAGCTATGACATTTGCCTTTCCAGGATGGTAATGCACCTCCAAGTCATAGTCCTTGATCAACTCCAGCCAACGACGCTGCCTTAGATTCAGATTTGACTATGTGAAAATATACTTTAAACTCCTATGATATGTATAGATGTCAATCTTATGCCCAATTAGATAACGTCTGTCATGGAACCGTCCAAATTATAAGAGCATAAGTACAAAAACAATCACTGGAGTGATTAAATTCCTGCACTTGAGCCCATATAACTCCGGTAGTCCAACGAAATCACAAGGGATTTCAAACCAATCAACATACAAGCCAAGATCGTAGTGATTCAACATAACAAGTCACATGTTACATCCATTTCACAAGTAATTCAATATACATCAGAGTTCAACATAGTTATTACAACTTATGTTGAAAAGTAGCGGAAGCAAAGTAATTTGAAACTAACATTACGCTTATTTCAAATACATGCCAGTACCAAGGTCAACTTCCAATAAAAGCATTAGAGATAAGATAACTCAGAAGGATCAGGCCCATGATCACACTCCGCCACTAAGGCAGGAGCCATCCAATTCTTGCAGTATCCATGATACATCACAAACTGCAACAAGTGGGAATAAACCCTGAGTACGGGAATGTACTTAGCTAGACTTACCTGTCATAAACCATAAATAATGTGACACCAAGGAGTATGCAAGGCTGATATAAGTGGGGCTAGCTTGACAATATTTTGCATAAAAGCTTAGTACAGATAAGTAATCATTAATGCTTAAGCATCAAGTTAATAATCATTAACATGTCATCTATATTAGCACATGTACTAGAGCACTCACTTGATTAGGAGCAAACAATATTAACCATAGCAGGTATAATAAGGTTGTCATTATCATCATCATCATCATTTTTGAACCATTATATTATTTAGTGCATCTACTTTGGAGATATTCCCGTTAAGTTCTCACTAACCAGTGAGAGACGGCGACTCGAATCGAATTACAACTCAGCTAAGGAGGTATTCCTAACTCTCACCCATGACTTCCCCCGTCAGGGAGCATTAGGTCACCTTTGGGACAACTCAGGAACCAACTTCACGGGTTTGGTCAGCGCTAGCACTCTCAAGGATTACCCTTCTACCAGGACGATCAGGTTAAATCACCTGCCATTAGACTCACGCCTACGGCTCCCTTCCAAGGCACACTTTATACTTGTCGAAGCCCGGCCTGAGTTGAGCTACTTGGATTCGCAGTCAAGCACTCGGGCCTAGCCAACTAAGAGAGAGGCATGCGTTCAACATGACAAGGAAAGGCTCCAAGAATCGGTCCTTAATCGATATAGATGGGAATAGATCCACACCCAAGACCTCCATGCCTTGTTGCTTCACTATCGTCATCCCATCGGGTCTCATTTCATTTCATTAACACAAAGTTCTTTTCCATGATAGCAAATATAGCCAACCATGCCATATGTATATCCCTAAAGCTCGCAGGTGACAGGGAATCACCCGACTTCTACCGCTTAAAGCAGGGCTAAGCATCTACTCGAGCCTGAGCTACATAGGATTCACGGTATATTCTCTAGACAAGGATTGGATATCAATACAGCAAGTGTTTTCATCCAACACCTATAACTTAATGCAACAATATATAACACAGTACTTAATTGCATTTCAGAAATTAGGAGGCTTATAATGCTCTGGGGCTTGCCTGGGATCCGACATTAGTCAGTGTTTGTTAGATGACCCATGCTTGTTGAGCATCTCCCATCCTAGCACTTTTCAGTCCTTCCATCTTCGGGATGGATCCACCAACACCCTCTTCGGTTTAGCTCCACATCATGTCCTTCATGGGGTGCATCTAGCGTACCTAGATGAGATGCAAGATATAAGTGTATGAATACATGGAAGTGCAACAGACAATGCATCACATAAGTAAGCAAGACAAGCACCATAATACACTACACATGCATAGACACTTCATATTGCTTAAATAACATCACACAACCTAATATAATAGATTGCAAGCATATTAGACATGGCATACTGTCACACCCGGTTTTAAGGACAAAACCAGACATATACTATATGTGAAATAAAGAAGTCAAATCTCACATATAGCCGCAGATAAGTGTAATATCAAGAGACAAATGCTTAATAAACATAACGCAATAGTATAAGATATAACCTTAGAGAGCAACACAGCGGAAAGACAACTCCGAACACCGAGTGTAGACTTCACTCTAGGAACAAACTGACTAGTTGATCACAAGCCTAAAAACTCCAGAGACTATCCTGAGGTGTGGGAAATAGCAAGAGTGAGTCCATGTCGAACTCAGCAAATATATCATGGGGTTCATGAAAGCTCAAAAAGGCTAGACACTGGTTTGACTATATTTAGCTTTTATTCATCATTTGCTTAGCAAATTGAGTAGCAACAAGATAACCAAATTCCCATTATAAACCAATGATCAATTGTAATAAGAATAATGAAATAGCAATTAACATAAGCATAATAATATCAACCACAATAAGCATGATATAACAAGGATGAACATTTATTCTGTAAGAATAACCAAGGCCACCTGTGTCTGTGGGCACAGCTAGTATACCAGTTTTTAACTCTGCGCAGAGGTGTACACTTTCACTGTGAGTCATGACTTCCAAATGCATGGGGAGGCCATTCCCAAAACACCGGAAATCATATAAAGCCATTTAAAAGTTCTCCTAACAAGTTGGGGCCGCTAAGGATTCTCAATTGGAAAGCATGAACCTCCCTCCAAGGGGCGACTTACAAAAGAGTGCACCCACCTTAGCAGCCCAAGACCATACTAGACATGACCCATCTTGCACCTTTCTATAACCACTAACAAGCTAGAAAAGGTCTCTTAAACAACTAGAGCCATAGCCATATAGCCCTCGCAGCTGTACTATCAATCCCGGTTATCACTTACAGATAAGTCCTTACGGAGAGAAACTAGAGCAACATAAAAACAACATAATGCTCTAGCACCCTTTAACAGTAATAGGGTCATCTTAATGGGAGATTGCACAATTCATTAGTCATATTACAAGATCATTGTTTATTATTAAGCACTAGCAATAGCTACCCAATGCAAATCCCATAGGCAACAAGGTATCAGGATATCAAAGCCTACTTTATAATATATAGGTCATCAAGGAGGACACATGCATATGTATTATGATTATAGTGAATAGGATAACAAGGATGGTCACATGCTATACTTGCCTTAAAATGAGATCCTTCTTCTAATCCAAAACTTCAGCTGAAATTCTTCTTCATCAACACGTAAAGCTCACCAACTATACAAGATTATCAAGCACCACACAAGCATCCATATGCAGTCATACACGAACCAAACAATAGAACCAAATTAGAACAATACACCAATCATGTGAAACAATAGTAAAAAGGTTTTAAAGACGTTCTACACGGTGCTACAAACACACAGACGTAAGAAGCACACTAATCGGAGCTACGACGAAAGAGAAACAATTACCAAAAAATTACTTTATAAGAGTAAAGGCTATATGCTTGGTTTATTTTGTTTACAGAAACCATGTGAAGGATATTAATTTAGTCAACTTACATTGTAATTAAAAAGTCAAGTTAATGCTACTAATCATAAAACACGTCTCATAATATTTGTTATTTAAACTTTACTTTGCCAAAAAGGAAGGAAGACATGTGAGTACACACACTATACGAATTCACTATACATGTTTAGACTATACAAATTTATAATTTAAAAGCATGTTTATAAGCGTCACATGTCAGTGAAATGAATTCATAATAGAATACAAGCTTTTAAAAATAGCAGAAATTTATTTATAAGTTAAAACTAAACCGTAGCCTAATTAATTATATTCTAATAAAGCTCTTTAGAAAATATACCACATGTTTACTTAAGCAAGTTAGAATTTAGAAACACATGTAATTATACAACTAACCGCAATAATATTTAGTGTATAAATTACCGAGGTATAAAACCTATATGGCTTTTAACGACAAATCTGAATTTATAACGTTAATCAATTTAGCAATTAAATTAATACAATCATAAACACGTGACATATTAGCACTAATTTTTCTTAAAGCTAAAAAAAACTAATGTAGAGCACCTTTATGAGATTCAACCGATTGATCTGGTAGTCTTTTCTGTTTTCTTTTTACAAATACAAATGTATATATTACGTTTATATGTATTATGCTTGCCGGTCTCGCGGGAAAAGCATGGGTAGACGAGACGAAGAAGGAGACAGCAAGCTCACCTAGCGTGTTTTTGATGGCAGAGACGGCACGGAGGTATCACGGGGCTCAACTGAACGGCAGCAGCTTCCTTGAAGCAGAGCTCGGCAGCGCGTCGCGGATGGCGGAGAGGTGACGTACGGTGCCAACAGCTACGGCGGCGGACGTCTCTACTTGGCAATGGTCTAGGCACGACGGTGAAGCAGGAGACGGCGTCCGCAGCGGCTTCGATGGACGGGCTCGGCTACAGCGGCGGCTTGCAGCTCGGCAACAGGATGCAGACGACGGCGAAACGTCAGGCGAGCAGATCGAAGTCGCGGCTGCGGCTTAGGGTTTTGAAGTTTCGCGGCGCTGCAAGCCTGGGCTGTGGTGGCAGCAGCTTGAAGATGGAAAAGGAGATGTGAAACTCGGTGGCAGATCGCGAACGGCAAGGCAGCAAACGGTGTGCACGACGGCGACTACAGCGTGAGCTCGTGGAGATCGCGATGGTGGCGGTATATATATATATATATATATATATATATATATATATATATATATATATATATATATATATATATATATATATATATATATATATATATATATATATATATATATATATATATATATATATATATATATATATATATATATATATATATATATATAACGATAATAATCCACCAATACATGGGTCTGTACGGCAATGAAACAAAGAGAGGGAATGGGCCTTCGAGCTTAAAGTTAGAGAGGAGAAAGTTTCTTCATTTTATTTTTCTTTTATTTACATATTTTCTAAATACATTTTCAAAAGAGTTTTAAATCAGAATTAATTTCTAGAAAAACCACACCACTCAATAAACAATATGCAACAGCATGAATGCATCACATATATCTAAACCTTATATTTGATTTTAATTTCCATATAAAATATTATTTTCCTATGTTTTCATGTGAGCCAAAAAAATACAAAATTAATCATTTTAGCTCTATTTCAAAAGAAGCAAATTTTAAGGTGTTATAATTCTACCCCCTTAAGATGAATCTCGTCCTCGAGATTCGGAAGATGATGATAAAAGAGATAGTGACATTCTGTCTTCATTCGATCCTCATTTTTCCAAGTTACATCTTTCAATGAGAATCATGAGACAGTCTCTATGATCCTCGCTAGCTAATCTGCGTAAGCATGATCATCTCTCATATTGAGCTCCTCCAAAGTTGTTTGTTCCTCTGCTATGACTTCTGTAAACTCATGGTCCACTTTGCTATTCTCAGTGTAACCACCTTCTAATTGGTTATTCTCGTCTTGCTCAGGTGCCGCTTGAACACCTACATACTCAATTCTTTCTCCTAACCGTATGGTTAGAAACATCGAACGTTGGACATAATTAATCACTCATTTGTAAGCAAGTAACCAACCTTTTCCAAGGATAACATCTATTTCCATTAACTCTAGAACAATAAGGTTTGCCTCAAACTTCACCCCGTTTATGTCAAGACTAACTCTTGGGCATATACAGTTTGCCTTCTTTTCTCCTTCTGGAGAGTTAACTACCACCGGTTTCCTCATTGGAAGCATAGTTATCTTATGATCTTCTACATAGTTGCGAGAGATGAATGAATGTGTAGCCCTAAGGTCAAACAAAACCATAGCAACATCTGAGCCTGCACCAATATAGCTGAGAACAACCTCTTTAGCTTCGTAAATGGTAACCACATCCACATTGTTCAACCTTCCTTGGATATATTTTCGATTCAATTTATTTCTTTGCACCTCCTGATTATGGACACTTTGTTCTGGCTCTTGATGTTGTTGATTCTGGCTGCAATTACTCTTAGTAAACTTCTCCAGACAATCATTCTCATAGTGCTCAATCTCACCACAACCATGACCTTCCTCACTGGTATTAATAATCGGAGGTGACATACATGGTTCTTGAGAGTTAAAGTAGTGTACGTCATTATTGGGTTGCTGAAATTGGTACTGATCTTGATCTATACTACCAAGTAGATTCATAGAGTGTGACTCATACTCTGGTTGTGCAGCAAAACCGAGACAAGTGTTGCTACCTGCATATTGATGTTGCATCTTCCTTCTCTTCCTATCATGCTCCTTGCGCATATCGTCAAGCACAATAGCACGGTCCACCAAAGCTTGGAAATTTGGATAGGTGTGGCCCTTTAGTTGTAACCTGAGATCATAATAAATTCCCTTGAGAAAAAGACATTGCTTATCTGCATCTTCTCTCACCTCATTAGGAGCATAACGAGACAACTGAGTGAACCGATCACGATATTCACACACTGACATAGATACTTGCTTTAGAGCCCAAAATTCATCCTGCTTAAGTTCTATCAACCCTTTGGGAATGTGGTGAGCTTTGAATTTATCTCTGAACTCCTGTCAGGTTATCTGACAAGCATTATCAGTACGTCCATCCTGGAAAGATTCCCACCAATCTAGAGCAGCACCATAAAGTTATCCAGAAGCATAAAGCACCTTTTGATGGTCATCACACTGAGCTATGTCAAGATGTCGCTCCACAGCTCTAAGCCAATCATCTGCCTCTAGTGGATCACTCGCATGAGAGAATGTCAGCGGGTGTCCCATCATAAATTCACCACGCTTACTAATAGGCGGTGCTTGATGCTGGTTATTCACCACATGTTGAATGAGAGTCTGCAACAATTGATTATGTGTCATCAAAGCTTGCTCTATAGTTGGAGGATTTGTTGCCGGCGGAGGATTAGTTGAATTTGTAGAGTCCCTTCGGTCACCATGTGAAGAACTTCTCCTAGTATTAACCATATGTTTGTAACATGAATACATTAGGATTCAGTCATTCTTAACATTCCTAAGTGCAACTTCATGAGATGACAAGATAAGACTTGATAGCATGAGAGGTAAGAGAAAACCCAACCACATAGACAACCGAACTCTTCATCTTGGCTACCCCCCTTAAGAAAATATCAACTAGGGGAACGAAAGAGTAGCCTGAACCTTCTTCTCAATGGATATACTATCATGATGACATTCCGATATCCAATAAAAATTCGTGTGTATAAACAAGAACAAGTAAACTGAAATTCCTCGCGAACAGAAAAACAGCAGCATAGTAAAACATCCATATCTCCAGTTCTGTTAATCCAATTAGGTTGCACCTTATACCGTTGGAAAGCTTATCAAATTCTCTACAACTTACTTATAGAACACTTTCCCATATTCTGCAATTAACTTGGTCGAAAACAGCATATAACAGATTCTGTTCCAGGTTTCAGACAGCACAGATTCATCATTTTGTGATTTTCATAACTCTCAAACCAGAATAGCTATGAGGGTGATTCTTACAGTCATAGAAAGATATGGAATTCTACTATTGTCAGAATTATTCCATGATTTTTTTTGGTCATCCAAGAGCAGAGTTATGAACCGAATAAGATAGACTACTCCGAAAAGACAGGATAAGACAGAAACAAGAAAACCAACCTGACTATTTATTTCATTAATCCTTATACCTTAGGCCTATAAACTAAATGAAACTCTGGACAAATCCACAAGATCATTACAATCACTACAAAGATCCAAAACAAGCATAGGAATAATGACAATCCAACAAGGCAAAATAGGAGCACAACTCAACATTGACTCAACTTGTGATGCTATCGTTTTCTTTATATTAAAGGTAGAGATTCCTAAAGCTCTTCTTCTGATTACACAAGAAGGTGGTAAGAAAAGATTCTAATAGCATATCAAAGCAAGGAGTAGATGGGAACAAAGGCTTTATAACAAGCATCAAGGAGGAGACGAACGTCCAAAGTAGATATATAGTTGAGAAGAAAATGTCAAGGTTTTTAGAACAAGGATTTTATAGCAATTTCAAAACCTTAAGATGACCATTTTCTAACTAGGCTTACGTCCTATAGTCAGCATTGCTCTGATACCACTCTGTCACACCCGGTTTTGAGGATAAAACTAGACATACACTATATGTGAAATAAAAAAGTCAAATCTCACATATAGCCGCAGATAAGTGTAATATCAAGAGACAAATGCTTAATAAACATAACGCAATAGTATAAGATATAACCTTAGAGAGCAACACAGCGGAAAGACAACTCCGAACACCGGGTGTAGACTTCACTCTAGGAACAAACTGACTGGTTGATCACAAGCCTAAAAACTCCAGAGACTATCCTGAGGTGTGGGAAATAGCAAGAGTGAGTCCATGTCGAACTCAGCAAATATATCATGGGGTTCATGAAAGCTCAAAAAGGCTAGACACTGGTTTGACTGCATTTAGCTTTTATTCATCATTTGCTTAGCAAATTGAGTAGCAACAAGATAACCAAATTCCCATTATAAACCAATGATCAATTGTAATAAGAATAATGAAATAGAAATTAACATAAGCATAATAATATCAACCACAATAAGCATGATATAACAATGATGAACATTTATTCTATAAGAATCCCCAAGGTCGCCCGTGTCCGTAGGCACGGCTAGTATATCAGTTTTTAACTCTACGCAGAGGTGTACACTTTCACTGTGAGTCATGACTTCCAAATGCATGGGGAGGAAATTCCCAAAACACTGAAAATCATATAAAGTCATTTAAAAGTTCGTCTAACAAGTTAGGGCCGCTAAGGATTCTCAATTGGAAAGCATGAACCTCCCTCCAAGGGGCGACTTACAAAAGACTACACCCACCTTGGCAGGCCAAGACCATACTAGACATGACCCCTCTTGCGCCTTACGATAACCACTAACAAGTTAGAAAAGGTCTCTTAAACAACTAGAGCCAGAGCCATATAGCCCTCACAGCTGTACTGTCAATCCCGGTTATCACTTACAGATAAGTCCTTACGGAGAGAAACTAGAGCAACATAAAACAACATAATGCTCTAGCACCCTTTAACAGTAATAGAGTCATCTTAATGGGTGATTGCATAATTCATTAGTCATATTACAAGATCATTGTTTATTATTAAGCACTAGCAATAGCTACCCAATGCAAATCCCATAGGCAACAAGGTATCAGGATATCAAAGCCTACTTTATAATCTATAGGTCATCAAGGAGGACACATGCATATGTATTATGATTATAGTAAATAGGATAACAAGGATGGTCCCATGCTATACTTGCCTTAAAATGAGATCCTTCTTCTAATCTAAAGCTTCAGCTAAAATTCTTCTTGATCAACACGTAAAGCTCACCAACTGGACAAGATTATCAAGCACCACACAAGCATCCATATGCAGTCATACACGAAGCAAACAATAGAACTAAATTAGAACAATACACCAATCATGTGAAACAATAGTAAAAAGGTTTTAAAGACGTTCTACACGGTGCTACAAACACATAGACGTAAGAAGCACACTAATCGGAGCTACGACGAAAGAGAAACAATTACCAAAAAAATACTTTATAAGAGTAAAGGCTATATGCTTGGTTTATTTTGTTTATAGAAACCATGTGAAGGATATTAATTTAGTCAACTTACATTGTAATTAAAAAAGTCGAGTTAATGCTGCTAATCATAAAACATGTCTCATAATATTTGTAATTTAAACTTTACTTTGCCAAAAAGGAAGGAAGACATGTGAGTACACACACTATACGAATTCACTATACATGTTTAGACTATACAAATTTATAATTTAAAAGCATGTTTATAAGCGTCACATGTCAGTGAAACGAATTCATAATAGAATACAAACTTTTAAAAATAGCAGAAATTTATTTATAAGTTAAAACTAAACCGTAGCCTAATTAATTATATTCTAATAAAGCTCTTTAGAAAATATACCACATGTTTACTTAAGCAAGTTAGAATTTAGAAACACATGTAATTATACAACTAACCGCAATAATATTTAGTGTATAAATTACCGAGGTATAAAACCTATATGGCTTTTAACTACAAATCTGAATTTATAACGTTAATCAATTTAGCAATTAAATTAATATAATCATAAACACGTGACATATTAGCACTAATTTTTCTTAAATCTGAAAAAAACTTATGTAGAGCACCTTTATGAGATTCAACAGATTGATCCGGTAGTCTTTTCTGTTTTCTTTTTACAAATACATATGTATATATTAATACATATGTATATATTACGTATATATGTATTATGCTTGCTGGTCTCGCGGGAAAAGCATGGGTAGACGAGACGAAGAAGGAGACAGCAAGCTCACCTAGCGTGTTTTTGATGGCAGAGACGGCACGGAGGTATCACGGGGCTCAACTGAACGACAACAGCTTGAAGCAGAGCTCGGTAGCGCGTCGCGGATGGCGGAGAGGTGACGTACGGTGCCAACAGCTACGGCGGCGGACGTCTCTACTTGGCAATGGTCTAGGCACGACGGAGCGGCTTCGATGGACGGGCTCGGCTACAGCGGCGGCTTGCAGCTCGGCAACAGGATGTAGACGACGGCAAAACGTCAGGCGAGTAGATCGAAATCGCGGCTGCGGCTTAGGGTTTTGAAGTTTCGCGGCGCTGCGAGCCTGGGCTTTGGCGGCAGCAGCTTGAAGATGGAAAAGGAGATGTGAAACTCGGTGGCAGATCGCGAACGGCAAGGCAGCAAACGGTGTGCACGACGGCGACTACAGCGTGAGCTCGTGGAGATCGCGATGGTGGCGGCGCGGAGCTGGCTAGCAGGCAGGGGCGTGTGTGTGTGTCTATATATATATATAATAATAATAATCCACCAATACATGGGTCTGTACGGCAATGAAACAAAGAGAGGGATTGGGCCTTCGAGCTTAAAGTTAGAGAGGAGAAAGTTTCTTCATTTTATTTTTCTTTTATTTACACATTTTCTAAATACATTTTCAAAAGAGTTTTAAATCAGACTTAATTTCTAGAAAAACCACACCACTCAATAAACAATATGCAACATCATGAATGCATCACATGTATCTAAACCTTATATTTGATTTTAATTTTCATATAAAATATTATTTTCCTATGTTTTCATGTGAGCCAAAAAATACAAAATTAATCATTTTAGCTCTATTTCAAAAGAAGCAAATTTTAAGGTGTTACACATACAAGTTTCACAAGATCTCAGGTGTATTAACTTAACTACCTTCAAAGGCATAAGTTACACTTAACAATATACAAGCAAACAACTATAATTGGAATCTGTCAATTTCTAGACATGTAAACAGCAGCTACAAGATTTAGCTATAACTGGAGTTACACAAATCCAAATAACTTGCAAGAAGATATTCTGGAAATCTTATGAAATTCTCTACATTTCATCTATAACCATCACAGCATGATTCACTGGTTAAGTTGGTCAAAATTATACATTTATAGAAACTGGTCTAAACAAGACAGAGAACAACAGATTATGTGATCCAACTTTGAACAGCTGTAACTCCTAAACCACATGGCCAAATAGCACCAAATTTTAACAGCAGCATCCACGGCTTATGCAAGCATATAAGGGAACTAAACTTGGGCTTTCGGTCAAGCAAAGGCATGGATACACAAACATTCAAGGGCTAACAACCACGTCTATAGGCTCAGACTCCTAAGAGAGAGAACCAATTGGAGATGACAACCATGCGATTTCGTACTTTGAATGTTGTTCTAGGATAAGGCTATTCGACACTCGTATGCTCATCAAGGACCGACGAGGCGAGAACTATGGCACTAATTAGATAACAAGCATACATACAAACATCACAGTCAAGCATTTGAGAAATTCAATCAAATTAGCTTAAGCAACCATTACTAAACACAAGGCTTACTCATAACAAGCATATATCTAAAGCAAGAACTAACTACAAGTTTAGCCCAAAACCAAAGCAAGCTAAAGCATTCACTTAGTATATGCACAGAAAACTGAACAGCAGTATAGTAGGCACATGCTTCAAGCATATCTGAAGTTGTAGGTATCAAACAAAGGTGATCCCAGACTTTCTAGAAAGATTAGGAAGTTGTACACAACTTTGTTATTCAAACCAAAAGCTAATTCATAGATTAACATGATCAAACATGCTAATGTTTTAGGTCTACATCATCATGGGCAGAAAACTTGCATGAACTTTAAAAGTAGGTAACTGCAGTTCTAGGAACCCAACAAGACTGAGCCTTAACTTTATGTAAAGCTTATTAAGTTTTCTATAACTTTCTTATTATCATATTAAGATGATTCTACATCTAACAAGGACAAACATAACAAAGAAGACATCTCTGTCGGATTTGGACAGATTCTGTCATTCCATTTTGTAAGCTCATAACTAGAGATTTAGACTACTAAAATTAGTGCTATAGTACATTTGGAAAGCTTAGAAAAAGTACTACACTTCTTCTACTATCTCTGCAACATGATTCCATATGCACACAGGTCAAACAATCCAAACATTCAGATCTATTCAGAGCATAAGCGAAACCTGATAGCAAGCTTCTAAAATTCATAACTCTCAAACCATAAGGCCTAGTGTCATGAAATTTTAGGACAAGCTAGATAAGTAAGTTAGCTACAACTTTGGTATTCTCCATAACTATAGAAAACACCATTATGACCATGAAAGCATCGCTACAAAAGAAATCATTCTAGCAGCCAATGTTCAACAAGCAAAACAAAGCTTGCCTTTGTTCTACTTAACAAGAGAGCACACAAACATGTTATTCTAATAGCTCTAAACATTGTTACCTTATACCAACACTAATTTAATTCATTCATAAGAATCCACAATTACTTCTAGCAAGGCTAAGCACACACTATCTTCAAGCACCCTTAATCAAGCAACATGGAACAAGGCATTCTTGTCTAACTACACACAGGATGATAGTGCATCACATCGATCACAAGTTACTTACTATAGAACAAGGGTGAGAGGAGCATAGCTATGCATAAAGCAACAATCAAGATGATGCATGCTTCGTCCTATTCATCCTCACAAGATTATCAACCTAAGGTGGCGATCACGTTCTATGTCGGTGGTATAACACGCACTCTCTCGATATATAGCTAGTCGGTAGCTACATTCAACTTACGCATTTGTGGTTAGCGTACCTACAAAAAATTTTCATTCTAGCCCAACAATTCCCCAAATATAGCACACAATGAAAGCAGGAAAGTAAAATTCTAAGTACTCCCATATACATATACATATACATATACATATACATATACATATACATATACATATACATATACATATACATATACATATACATATACATATACATATACATATACATATACCCCCGTATATATACATGTAGCACCAAAACTACCCGAATCATCAATCACCCATAATTAAGTACCTTCATATATACATATGTGTAACATGTAAATAATCCAGTAACCAAAACTAGCTCTCCCCTAGACCGATGGTTGGGCGGTCATGCTCTCACAACTCGCACTTACCTAAACGTAGGTGCGATGTTGCATAAAAGTAAACTAGCGACATATATGGCTATCTCATATATGAAGGCTACCTCCAATCTGACACACCGGGTAGCATAGTGTGGGAGAGTCATCACACATACATACCTTGGTCTGGGCGTAGATGCATAAATAAAAAAACCCCAAGTTAGTACTTATTTAAGCCACCTAATAATCCTTATATAGGCATAAGAAAATTGACCACTGGCATACTTTAGATTTAAAATTCAGATTTGACAAACCTATATAATATAGCTATAAGTTGTCAAAACTGACTTTTGCAAACAAAGCCTTTGTTTTAAATACACATATGACATGTTTTATATTGAATTTTGCTCTGATGCCAGCTGTCACGGAACCATCCAAATTATAAGAGCATAAGTATAAAAACAATCACCGAAGTGATCAAATTCTCACACTTAAGCCCATATAACTCCGGTAGTCCAATGAAATCACGAGGGATTTCAAACCAACCAACATACAAGCCAAGATCATAGTGATTCAATATAACAAGCCACATGTTACATCCATTTCACAAGTAGTTCAATATACATCGGAGTTCAACATAGTTATTACAACTTAGGTTAAAAAGTAGCGGAAGCAAAGTAATTTGAAACTAACATTTCTCTTATTTCAAATACATGCCAGTACCAAGGTTGACTCCAACAAAAGCATTAGAGACAAGATAACTCAGAAGAATCATGCCCATGATCACACTCCGCCACTATGGCAGGAGCCATCCAATTCTTGCAGTAGCCATGAGACATCACAACCTGCAACAAGTGGGAATAAACCCTGAGTACGAGAAGGTACTCAGCTAGACTTACCCATCAAAAACCAGAAATAAAGTGACATCAAGGATCATGCAAGGCTGATATAAATTGGGCTAGCTTGACAACATTTTGCATAAAAGCTTAATACATATAAGTAAACATTAATGCTTAAGCATCAAGTTAATCATCATGAACTTGTCATCTATATTAGCACATGTACTATAGCAATCGCTTTATTAGGAGCAAACAATATTAACCATAGCAGGTATAAATTGAGGCAACATTTAAATCATCATCCAATTAACCATCCGTTCAATTAATTGAATCTACATTGCCGCTGCTCAAGTCAAGTGATCACTAACCGAGAGCGACGGCGATTCGAATCGAATTCCTATCCAGCTGGAGGGGTATTTCTAACACTCACCGAGACACGCCTCGCGAGGGCTGCTCAGGTCACCTTTGGTACAATTCAGGATTCACGGGTTCGACCGATGCCATATCCCCAAGGCAACACTCTGCCAGGTGATAGGGACTATAACCCCCCTTGGCCTTATGCCAATGTCTCCAAGCACATCCTTACTTCCTCTAGAATGCGCACTTGACCCCTTGATTCCTTGCCTGAACTGTATTACTCAGCTTCACAGTCGGAACGGCTTATCCGGCCAACTAAGTGTTAGACTGCGTTCAACATGACTCAAGGATGTACAGCGAATCGGTCCTTGAACGACTTAGATGGGGATAGATCCACACCCAAGACCTCCATGCCTTGTTGTTTCACTATCATCATCCCACCCGGTCTCATTTCATTTTATCAACACATGGTTCTTTTCCATAATAGAACATATAGCTAACCGTGTCATATATGAGTATCCCTAAAGCTCGCAGGTGACAGAAAATCACCTGACTTCTACCGCTTAAAGCAAGGCTAAGAAATTACTCAAACCTGAACCTAAATAGGATTTGAGGTATACTTTCTGGACAAGGATAGGATATATATGCAGCAAGTGTTTTCATCCAACACCTATCACTTAATGCAACAATACACATAGAATATATACTCAATTGCATTTTTAGAAATTAGGAGGCTTATAATGCTCTGGGGCTTGCCTAGGATCCGACTCAAGTCAGTGTTTGTCAGATGAACTCGCTTGGCGAGCATTCCCCCATTTTAGCACTTGTCCGATCCTTCCATCTCCGAGATAGGTCCACCAACACCATCTTCAGGTTAGCTCCACATCATGTCCTTCACGTGTTTCAGCTAGCATACCTAAATGAGGTGCAACAATTCATATGTATGAATGCATAGAAGTGCAATAAACAAAGTAATCATGCAAGCACACCAAAGTTCACATAAGCACCTAGAGCTAATCAACTTAATCCTCACGAAGGCATAACATAGAAGATGGCAAGCACATCAATCAAGACACAAGTCTCATAAGATTACAGGGTACCAACACAAGTACCATCAAAGATATGAGTCACACTTCAACACACAAGCATGGCAAAGTGAATCAAAGCACTAAAATTAGAATCTGCCACTTTCTGGATATCAGAACAGCAGCTAAGTAATTTAATCATAACTAGAGATCTGTAACTCCAAAAGATGTGCAGCAAGACATTCTAGAAACCTTATGAAATTATCTACAATTCATTTATAATCACCTAAGCTTGATTCCCAAGTTTAATAGGTCAAAAGGATAAAACTACAGAATCTGGTCTGCTCCAAACAGAGAGCAACCAAATCTGGAACCTGATTTTAAACATTTATAACTCAAAAAACTACTTGGTCAAATGCCACCAAATTTTAACATAAGCTAGTTTAATGAGTTATCTACGACTTTGTTACAAACAACTTTCCCAGCAAACATCATTAACATGGGGTAATTTACATTGCCCCCAGAACTGTCCAGAAACTAATAATTCCAAGAAATAATTATTAGCATATGTTGGAAACATATAATCAAACAAAACCAACTTCACCAGCATTTCACACATGACTAATGAACACCAGAAAATATAATGTCCTTTGCTAAATAAATTCCTTTAATACATTTCTTAATTTATCTAGGTAATTAGGTGGAATTATGAACACATATCAAGAGTGGACAATAAATTCTACCAAAATTATAGTGTCTCCCATATACACCCAATATACTACTATACAAATTTTAGATCATTTGCATGAGTAAAACAACCTTTATGAAAAAGACAAATAGCTTAAGCTAAATAACCCTAGAGAGCAAGTTAAACCTATATCTCACTCATCCAGCATCCAAAGCTCATAAAATTTTAACCACAGTTTCCACATAATCTCAGGAGACTACCATAAACATTTCACCTAAATTGGAGCATCACAGCTCAAGATATAAAAATGACAAGCAACATAAGGTAGATTTTCTTATTTATCAAGGTCAAATTAAAACCTTAAGAAAACAGTGAACAACTAGTATGTTTAATATTTATCCTAGCAAGTAAATGTCATCATAAAACTAACAAAACAAGAATCACTATTTTTGGAGTTTTAAAACTCAAGATATGGCTCTGGTTAAGTTTATAAGCATTTTTTAGTACTTTCCAAGGTTAAATAAAAAAATCAGAAAAATTCTACAAACATATAACATATTATGACTCAACTGCAAAGATATTTTCTCAAGGTTTCCAAAAAGTCCATATTTGCTATTTTTGGAATTTCCTAGCATGAGATATGGAATTTAAAAGATTTAACACAAAATCTAAAATTCAAAATACAATAAAACCGAACCCTACTTAATGCTAGGTCTACCCGATTACGCACCCAAACCAGCCACACACGAAACCGACACGTGGGACCTGCTGCTTAGTCGGGCCCACTTGTCAAACACACATAGAGAGACAGAGAGAGGAGAGGCGTCGGCTTCTTCCTCAGGGGCACCGGAAGCAGGGGAGGTGAGCGCCAGCCGACCATCCCGGCGGTGAGACGGTCATCGGCGGTAGCAGCAGGCCCAGGGCAAGCCCTACCCTGAGCGTACCCAAGGGAGGTGGTAGCTCCCTCGAAGGTCACCTACGGCGTCTTGGCCGCGAGCGTTGGCGGCACGGGATGACGGCGGCAGGCGGTGGCAGTGCTCCGACGATGAGCGGCCTCAGGCGAGGGGCGCGGGAGGTGCAGCGTGAGGTGAGAGAGGTGGTACAATGGTTCATTTGGGTGGAGGGAGGCTAGAGGCAAGGAATCACAGTGGCGGCTCGGAGCTTGGCTGGTGGTCATGGCGACGGCGCGCTCCGGTGATGCTTGGCCCGGGCGAGCGGGTGCACGAGGTGGAGCACGACAAGGCGAAGGCGGTGGTGTATGCGGCCATGGCTATGGTGGGGAGCCGAGACGGAAATGACAGTGGTGGTCGGAGCTCCAACTCGGCCATGGCGGTGGCCATGCCGAAGGTGTTGTTTGGCGACAAAAATGTCTAGCGAAGGAGCACTGTGGGGGCGGTGAAAGATGGCGAAGGTGATGCTGCGCTTGTCTCGGATGGAGGAGGAGGGACGGCACGGGCATGAAGCTCGAGCCAACGGCTTCCATGCCGGTGTTCACGCTCGATGCTCTCGGCAGTCGCAAGGGAGAGCGGGCAAGTGTAACAAAGAGTAGAGGAGTGAGTGGGAGACGCTAAGGCCAGCTCGGGCACTCCATAACGGTGCAGGGAGGAGGCCGGGGCACATGGAGGCAAGGTGGGTGCTTTGCTCGCACATGGTGGCCATGTTGGGGGCACGTGTCGCCCAAAAGGACAATCCTCCGAACACGTAGTGTGCAGCGAGATGGCCAAAGTGGACATCAATTTGAGCCGGCTACGGGCCGATTTGGAGATGAGTTGAATACAAAGTTTGTAGCCCATATGAAGCTCTATATTTTCTATTAAAGCACCTAGATCAGTAGGACTACGAATTAGGAGATAATTAGCTCCAAAGATGGTTGTGTCAGAGTTATGACAGTGATTAACAACTACAAGAATTGATGGCCAAAATGAAATCCCACTGATGCCATCTTCTTGTATGACCTTCTCCAAGACATAAACTCCAACTTCTATAAAAGGACCAACTCAAGTTGCTCAACCAATTTGGAGAACGTGAAATGCCAACGTCAAGGTCATTTAAGCGACAAAATTGCAAACATGCTGTTTTAGCAACTAATTTTGGAGATCCAAATATACTCCAAATGTGATGACACTTGATTCATTGTTTTCCTCATGAAAAGTACTTAAACTCCTAGTAAGGAATTAAATTGAGCTACCACATAGATTTAGAAGATACAAATTCATGAACATGTCAACTTTCTGCTGTCCATCAAGGACTTAGAAGATTTTCTGCTCTCCCAAAAACAGCAGCTTAATCAATCTTGTGAGCTCTATTTGGCCAAGCTAGAAGCCAAACTAGCTCTTAATCATTTAACAAAGTTTGTTCTACATAATATGAACTACAACTTCTCTTTTAAGGTCAAACCTCATAACTAGTTTAGAAGTCAAACTTTTACTTTGGTCAAAGCAGCAACTTAATAAAGCCTAAACTAGGGTTTTAGGCCAATTGGGGCATTTTATTGACATTTGCTCAACATGAACCCTTCATGACTTTTGTTGTAGATTTCATCTAGAGTTATTTAGGTATGGTTGCAAGGTTCGGTTGATGATCTATAATTCCATTTACTTAATGGTGCAAATTCCAATAGGAATGGAACTTATCATTTCATGTGACTTTTTTATTCCAAACTTCATGAAACTTTTCTAGGGTTCACTATAGATAGGGAGTGATGTGAGACACATAAAAGAAGTGACATCAACACTCACTTGCATTACCAGGCACGAGCACCAAACATACACATATTGAAACACAGAATGACAAGGTATGCTGCATATGTTTCAAGGAGATGTTTCAAGCACATTCCATACACATGTTTCACATGTTGCACTAGCATGTTTCATATGTTTCACTAGTGCATCACATATGTTCCATGCTCATATATGAACAAATAATGCTTAGGATCATGCAATGCAAGTGCCAAATGCAAGCCTAACACCTGGGGTGTTACAAAATGCTTGTTGGCATTTCTTAGAGTCGCTACTAAGAACAGGCTTAGGACCCATCCCTAGTAACCATGCAAGAAACACCAACTGATAGGTCATAACGTTTATAGACGAATCCATAAGCGCATGGATCTATTGTTGTAGCATTTCACCCGGAAGTATTTAGAGTATCGTTATTTATATTTTCCCAAAGGAAGACAGTAATAACAAATGTTCTAACATGTATACAATAATACAAACATACATGTATGATAGACTACCTAACTTTACAGGGGTAGATGATAATAGTGTTTAGATAGTGGACACATACATAACACTTCAACACTACACTTGTGAGGGGGGTGGAGGAAATATGAATAAAGAATAAAATAATAATCTAACAGGAGTAGAGTCATCTATATGGTTATGTGCTAGAATTGTAGCAGTCATACATGGACATGAGCTTGAACTAGGTCAATGTAGAATGGATCAGGAGACCACCAAGTATTGGTCTGCCAGCAACCTCAGGTGGCATATTTATGAACTCCTACACCCTAACCGAACATGGGGGAATACAAGGGATGGATAGGGCTATCACCACCTGCCCACCTACCCCTCGACCGTGGATTAGGCATGCAATCACCTGCCACTATATACCCGGGCACCTCACCTGCATATATACTGACCACCCAAATCCCTCGCGGTCCCCGACCCTTCGGATCGAAAGGTAAAGGACTTAGGCGTACCCGAAGGCATGATGAACCACCACCCCAACACCAATATATTTCTATCCATGAGCATAATATGAACATCAAGGCATAATATCATATGTAACATAAACATAACATGTGGACTATTTGCTAGTTCATATGCTATGATCATATTAATATGATTATCTCTAGTCAAGTATAACATAACCAAGGCATAAAAATTATGTACCACCATGATTATATCAAAATGACTATACTCTAATTCTAGACACAAACCACATGTATGAGATAAGAACATGACTAGATGGATCAAAGTGGTAACCTCTATTAGCTCACCAAGTCTTTCCAAGCAGCCAAGCCCTCCAAGGTAGCTCTCCTCCTATACTAACCTCCTACTCCTACTCCTAAAGAAAGAAGGAGGAAGAAGAAGAAAAAAGAATGAATCTCAAGTGAAGAGTGAGAGGTGTAGTGGTGTGTGTGAGAGAGCTCCTCTCCTCCTCCTTGTATAGGGCTAGTGGCTGGTTCCTTAGGGTCTAGGTTCGCTGAACCCACCATGCCACTGACTTGAGAAATTGATGACCGCACCGCCAGTCGAAGGAGGGCCCAAGAGGCAAAGTTAGGGGCATGGCCACGCCCCTAGCGTGCTCGCACCAGGGATGGCACTGCCTGGCCTCTCCTTCACCCCTAAGGCTAACTAGTAGGTCCTAACTCCTGTGCTGAGGTGGGCTAGCCTAGATTTGTATCTGTTGTTGGGCTTCTTCCCTCCTCTTGCCATATACGCTTTCTGGAAAAGCGTATTTCCTGTGTATTCCACTCATATTTGGTATGATTTCCTGCAGGGCAATGAATACTAGGGTACAAGTGGAAATACATCAGTAGTAATGTATTTGTGTGTAGAAACATGTAGTTCTTTTCCTTTTTGGCTGAATGTTGGCGGTATAAATGTGTCAATAACAACCGCCAACACCAAGCTCCACATATGCCAATATAGATGGTAGGATGAAAGAAAGGCAAAGTCAAAGCCTTTGGTGAGGAAAACATATACACTTTGAGCGATTGAGTGTATCATTTGAGAAACTACATATCTTATAAAACTTTCAAAACCTCCAGAATGATAGTCAATCGGAAGAACAAATGATAACCAGATCTGTTTATCTATTCTGTCTTGCAACTACCCAAGACTGGAGAAGGCCAAAAAGCTCCACATGCTGCAAGGTAATACATGGGTAAGCAAGAAAGCCAATTCATTCAAATTGCAGTAGAAAACTTTGTAATAATCTATGTATATTTGGAATATAATTGGCATTGTAGCAACTCTTGATCAACAACCAACGTCTTAGCTTTTGCTCGAGCAAAAGGTAAGCTTGGGGGAGTTTGTTGGTGGTCGTTATAGATAAATATTTACCGCCAACATTCTACCAAAAAGGAGGGAATAAACAACAATACACACATATACATGTGATAATGCCTTGTTCCAGTTGTACCCTCGAATTATCAGAAATACAGAAACAGGGACAGAAACAGGTAGAGCAGAGAAGAAAATACGCTTTTCTCAAAAGCGTATTTGAAGGAGAAGAGGAGAAGGGCCACTTCAACCCAGAATTTGGCCAAGCCCACCACGGAGCAAGGATCCAGACCCATCTAGGAGGCAACCAGGCGAAGGCGGACCCGAGGGGGCCGGCCCTAGCGCGCGTGCCAGGGGCGCGGCCGCGCCCCCTATGCCACCGACTAGCCCCATTTTCTCCTGCCAATAGTAATTAATGTACTGATGGAGGTGCGGGGGTGGGTTCAGCGAATTTGGTTACATGGAGACCTGGCCAAGCTGCTATATAAGGAGGGGCACCACCCCCTCATACATACACACACCACACTTGGGCTTCTCACTCCTCTCTACCTCTCTTCCTCCTCCTTCCTTCTTTCTTTAGAATAGGATTAGAAATAGGAGTAGTAGTGGAGAAGGTTGAGCTACAAGGAGAGCTTGGCTCCTTGGAGGATTTGGTGAGAATAAAGGTTTACCATCTTCCATCCTGTTCCTCCAACTAGCTATGTTCTTATTCTTTTCATATAGTTGTGCTATAGAACTAGAGTATAGTTTATATGTTATAATCTTAACATATGAACTAGCATATAGTTTGTGTGTGATGATTGTGATATGTTCATATGACATGATCGTAGTATATGAACTAGTCTATAGTCCATATGCTAGGGTTTCGTCATATAAAACTTTATGCTTAAACATTCATACCATATATCAGTTGGGGTTTAGAGATATGCACAGGTGGTGGTTCATCATGCCTTTGGGTACACCCAAGTTCTTTACCTATCGATCCGCAGGGTCGGGGACCGCGGGGGATTTGGGTGGTCACTATATATGCGAGCAAGGTGCTCGGGTATATAGTGGCGGATGATTGCATGCCCTTTCCACGGCCGAGCGGTAGGTGGGCAGGTGGTGACATCCCTGTCCATCCCTTGCATTCCCCCATGTTCGACTGGGGTGTAGGAGTTCATAAATATGTCACATGAGGTTGTTGGCAGACCAGTACTCGGTGGTCTCCCGATCCATTCTCTTGCATAACTCTAACTCTATACCATGTATGTGCATGATCATTCACTATATTAGACATGCCTGCTCCACTTAGGATCATTCTTTCATTCTTTGTTTTCCCTTTATCCTTTGAGGTTAGCCCATGAGTGTGTGTCACACTATCTTGAGCCTTATCATGTCTATTGTGCATTCATGTTATAGTGTCCATGTCCCTATTAGATACTTTTACACCATGCCTTCCTTAGCAAAAATACAAATAACAATACCATGAATACTTCTAGGTGAAATGCTATAATAATAGATCCGTGCGCTTGCGGATAACATCTATAAACATAATGACCTATCGGTTGACACTCCATAGTATTGTCGCTAGGATACACCAATCCTAGTGGCGATGCTAGAGAATGCCAACAAGCATTTCTAACACCGTTGCCAGGGGTGGGTTTTATACCTATTCTTAGTAACGATGTTAAGAAATGCCAACAACTGCCCACTTGGATAAGGGTCTAGTTGCATCTCGGTTGCGTAAGATGTCTCCGAGTGGAAAATCAGTTACCATTGTGATCTTGTAACCATCGAAGTAGTGTTGAAGCTTGCAGGAGGTGATCAGGAGGGCGTAGAGTAGTTTTTGTACATGCGAATATCAGACCTTTGAGTCTGACAGTACATTGCTAATATAGTAGATGGGTTGTTGTACTTTGTAAACATGTCCCTCTTCTTTTCTCTCTATGCCAATCGTTGTACTGACTACCATGGTAGTTGTTGCAATGTATAACATCATAGCTTCATGCTTCTTTGGAGGTGTCAAAATAGGTGAGGAGGTGAGGTATGCCTTAAGCTTTTCAAAAGCATCCTTGGCTTCCTCTGTCTGCTCAAACTTGCATGTCTTCTTTAGGAGTTTGAAAAAGGGTAGTCCCTTCTCGCAGAGTCGTGAGATAAAGCGATTGAGAGCTACCATGCAACCCATCAGCTTTTGAACATCCTTGACATAGCGAGGGGGACCCATCTCTATTATAGCATGGATTTGCTTGGTGCTGGACTTGATCCCACAATGACTAACTAAGAAACCGAGTAGTTATCCAGATGGTACGCTGAAAACGCACTTGTTCGGATTGAGTTTTCACTTCCACTTCTTTAAGTTCTCAAAAGTTTGTTTCAAGTCTTGTATTAGTATTGTTGGATCCTTTGTCTTTACTACCACATCATCAATGTAAGCTTCTGCGTTCTCGCCAATCTGCTCGCCTAAGCATGTTTTGATGGCCATCTGATAAGTAGCACCAGCGTTCTTCAGTCCAAATGACATGGTTTTTTAGCAGTGGCACCGAATGAAGTGATGAAAGAGGTTTTGCTTTGATCATCTTCTCTTAATGCAATCTGATGATATCCTGAGTAGCAGTCAAGAAAGGACAATAGAGCAGATCTCGTTGTTGAATCAATAATCTGGTCAACGCACGGTAGCCCAAACGGGTCCTTCGGGCAATGCATGTTGAGATCTATGTAGTCGACACACATACACCACTCAGTCGTGTTCTTTTTCTGTACTAGGACTAGATTGGCTAACTAGTCAGGATGGAGAATTTCTCTTATGAAACTGGCTACCATTAGTTTTGCGATTTCCTTCTTGATTGCTACTTTCTTATCAGGTGAAAAACATCATAACCATTGCTTTACAGGCTTAGAGCCTTCATTTACGTCGATTCTGTGCTCAGCCAACTCTCTTGGGACACCTGGCATGTCGGCCGGCTTTCAAGCAAAGATATATTTGTTGTCCTAGAGAAAGTTGGTGAGCGTGAGTTCCTATTTAGCAGAGAGGTGGGCACTGATGGTCACCGTCTTAGAGGGATCACCAGTGCCTAAGTCGATTTGCTTCACGTCAGCTTCTTTTGGTGGTGCAAGGATGCTAGGTCTCTTAGCCGAGATCTCTAGCTCCTTCGAGTTCATTTCTGCAGCAACGGTAGCTATTTCTTCTCTTCCGCTAGCTGCTTGTGCTTTGGCTACGATCTAGATTGCTTGAACATCGCAATCAAAAGCATGTTTCAAATCACCTTGGAGGGAAAGTACGCCGTTGGGTCCTGGCATCTTGAGCAAGAGATATGGATAGTGCGGTATTGCCATGAACTTGGCTAATGTTGGTCTTCCAAGAATAGCATGATATGATGACTCGAAGTCCGTAACTTCAAACTTGATGAACTTGGTACGGTAGTTCGCAGGAGTTCCAAATGTGACTAGTAGGGTGATTTATCCAAGTGGCATAGCGGTTTTGCTGGGTACTATTCCATAGAAAGGAACACTTGTTGGAGTGATCATCCCGGCAAGTTCTAGCCCTATCTTCCTTAGCGTATCTAAAAACTGATGTTGAGTCCAGCTCCTCCATCGATCAGCACCTTTGTGACGGTCATACTAGCAATGGTTGGATCCAAAACCAGTGGGTAGTGGCTAGCGTTCCCTACGCTAGTCCACTGATCCTCTCTTGAGAACTCGATTGGATACTGCAACGAATTGAGGTACCTCAGAGTAGCCGATTATGCTGCCATGATAGTTCGAAGTGCCAGCTTGTCTTGATGCTTGCTTCTAGAACCTAGGACTCCGGCGAAGATTACTGCCATCGTCCCCTTGGACTTTTGGAATCCCTTATCTTCATGATTGTCTTCATCTTTCTTCTAGTTATCTTATTTTCTATCTCCTTTGATACTCTTTCTCGTGTATCGATCACTTAATATACGACAATCTCTGGTTGTGTGATTTCCATTCGGGTGCCATATGCAGTGCATATTTTCAATGTCATCAAATTTCCTAGGCTTCAAAAACTTCTTTGCTTTGTCTGCTACAACCACAGTGTTGTCAGGCCTACGTTTCCTATCTTGATGCCCATTATTTTGATGATTTTGTCTATTAGGGTTGTCCTGGTTGTTCCGATCTGGAAATCTTTCTCGGGTCTTCTCCTCCATAGTGATCATCCTTTCCACCGTGCGCTTGAATTCTTTGTTGCTTCATAGATTCTCTTTGCAGAAATCCTGGAATTGCCACTTGGCAAGAATCCCATAGGAGAAAGCTTCAATGACCTCCCGTTCAGTGATGTCGTGTACTTAAGCACGCAACTCACCGAACCATCAGTAATAGTCCCTAAGACTCTAACCTCCTTTCTGCTTGAGTCCTTTTAGTTCCACATGAGTGATAGGGTGTGTGATGATGCCTACAAAGTTATCACAGAAGGCTCTCTGCAAGTCCTCCCAGCCCCTGACTGATCTTGGATTCAGCTTGTCGAACCATTGGAGCGGTATAGCCTCTAGTGCCATAGGGAAGAAGAGTGCTTTAATGTCATCATCATCACCAGCTAGCTCGATTGATTGAGAATATATCCTAAGCCACTGCTTAGGTTTGATCTTGCCATTGTACTTGGTGTGGTTGGACGGCTTGAATTTATGAGGTAATCGTACTAAAAGAAGCCGATTTGCAAAACAAGGGAATCTATCGGGTACTCTAGCTTCCCTGTATTCAGACTCAGCTCCACCTTCTTGTTAGCTGTTGATTCGGTGTGAGTAGTTTCATGGAGCTGAAGGAATTAGTGGTCTGCTCCTGTTATCCCTTGCTCATTCAACTCAATTACTTTGGTTCTGATCTTCCCTGCTTCATTTGTTGCTGCTTCCGTTTGGACCTAGCCTGTCGAAAGCAGATCTCCGTTGACTTTGGTTATCCCACCTTTGTGAATTTGACCTGGTGGGTTGTTTTGAACGAGCCTTTCCACCTTGTATCCGTATGGCTATTGATCAAAGAATTTCTCTAAGGCGCTCTTGTTCTACATTAGGATGAGAGATAGCTTTGAGTTCTTCAGCCAATTCTTGAATTTGGTGTATGGAGAGTTGTGTGTTCTCCCAGTCGCTCACCTTTCTTTAGCTTCTTGCTCTGATTTTCTTCTTTTATAATCAGCCAGATCGGAGTCATATCTGGCCCAGGCTTCCTTGCGCTGTCGGGCACGGCATTGGCGTCCCTGTTTCGTCTTGTTCCTCCTCTCTCTAACTTGTTTCTGGCTTTTAGTTTCACTATCAAGCCCCTAGGCAAAGGGTGATATATTGGATTCGGATTCATCTGATGATATGATGTTGGGTGCTTCTGGGGGGACCAATGGTGATCGGGGATGACAAACCATGAATACTTCTCAAGTATGAAGTGTTCTGTTGTTGATGCCAGTTTCCATACTACCAGAGTTGTTGAGAACTTCAGTAGAGGCTTCAGCGTCATAGATTGAATCTCCTACTTAGTAGGGTAGAACTATTGTCATGCCAACTAGCCGGGTACTTTCATCCTTAGGAACAGAACCTGGCCAGTGGACGATGTAGTCTTGAGATGTTATAGTTAGTACGAGGCCTTCCTAAGCTCCTGTCAATGGCACCCTTCACACTAGACCAGTTGATCCTTGGAGTAGTGCTTGATAAGACATTGCCATGTTATGGAGTCCAAGTGGGAAAGGATCCGGCTTCTTGAAGGAACTCTGAAGGAATCCTAAGTTGAATTCTTGATAGGTTGATGCTATGTTCTGGAGCCCCATCGGAAAAGAACTCGGTTTATCATGGAAAGAACTCTAGTTGGACTTTGAGTCAGATGCCGAGGCAAAGTCTGAGTTGGAGTCAATTACCTGTGAAATCTGAGTCGGTTCAGACGTCACGAGCTGTGAGAATTCCTCGGCGAGTTGGTCCACCACTTTCGTCAAAATAGCAAGGTCTTCATGGCGAGCTAAATCTTCAAGGAGATGGCCTTGGAGCTTTTCATCATTGTTTGCCTCATAGATCCATGATCCAAAGATGAAGGTTGATCCCATCGGGAAGATCATGTTGTCGAGGTCCATCGAGCTCTTAGATGCAAATCCGTCGAACGCCCCTACCTGGCGCGCCAGTTGTCAATGTTTTACCACCGATAGCCTGCCACAGGGGTACCCAGGATAGTTGTTCAGGCCTCGGTGTATACAAAACTCAACGGTTAACGCAAGAGACAGTCGATTTATACTGGTTCAGGCCCTCGTGATCGATTAATAGCCTTTACGCCTAGTCGGTGTTAGCCTTTTGCATTGGATTGATTGTTATGATCGTCTTGTTGTCTCTTACAGGGGGTGCCCATAGCCTCTCTTTATATAGGTAGAGACGGCTATTGTGCAGTTACAGTCCTAGTCGGATCCAAAGAAGATGTCTTGATCTAATTACAGAAGGTACTTTCTGTTAGGAGTCCAACTAGTTTAGTCTGTTCTACTCGAAATTGGTGTCGTATGTCATCACGCCTCTTTTGTCTGGCGGTAGGCCAGGTCATGACCCATTGCCAGTAATTATTCTGACGAGGAACCCTGTGGGTCCCGTATTGACAGACATCTCCAAGTACCTCATTGGGAGATACATCCTTCAATCCACCTCTAAAATGATGGTTCTCAATGTCTTGAATCTTTTAGGCAAGCACATTAAGAACTTATGAGAGAAGTCCTCATCCTTCACCTTCTCACCCAAACTCTTGAGATCATTGATGATAAATTGAAGCCTATAGAACATCTCTGGTATGGACTCATCATGCTTCATCTTGAAGTTGGATAGCTTGTCTTTGAGCATGTAGAGCTTGGCACTTTTTACCGTTGAAGTGCCCTCATATGTTTCCTCTAATCTCACCCAAACTTCACTTGCCTTCTTAAGATCTTTGATTTGCTCAAACACTTTTGAGTCAATGCCATTATATATGGTGTTGAGTGCCATGTTAACATAATCCTTTCATGGTAACAACTAATTAACTTGATTAGTTAATAATTAAAATACTTTTATGATGGTAATCTTAGTTGTTTGGTGAAGGAAAGTTGTACTCAGCTTCCTTAACTTGTTTATCTTCTACCATGCAATTACATGTCTTGCATCATACCTCATGCATCATGGCATGCATTCCATCTTGTTAAACAAAGCATCATTTATTATGTGTAGTATGTACGAGAGTAAGAAGACTTGTGTTGATCAAGTCTTAGAGTAGATCCATCCACCAGAGACGTTGGTATCTGTTGGAACTATCTCTAGAAACTAACCTTCTCTGCAATGAAGGCAAGCCCCGGTGCATAACACCCTTCTATAGCTTTTACAGAATCTTTATTACACTTTAAGTCTTGTGAGATGTGCATTAAGTAATTAGGAGTTGGTTTATACCGTTGCTGCATAATTACCTTGATATACAGATATCCTCAGTTATACCCTGTTAGTATAAAAAGGTCATTCTCTCTTATGCTTAGTAATGATTAGTCTGTGATGGTTGTCGAATGATGGTTTCGTCGTTCGAGGGAAATAGTTTCACCTTGCTCTTCTCAACTCTGTTTATGGGTTATGAATACCATGATGTTAATTTTGTAAATCGAGACCGAGTGGAATTTTGGCTTGCGCTTAGTTTTAGTCTAGACATAGTTACCTCGCCTGTGTCGATTAAGGATCGATCGTTATAGAGCTGTCTATGGTCGTGACTTGTAGTACTAGCCACATACTCTGGTAAGCCTAATACCTTGGCTAGTCCTTTATGGGAAACGACAATCGCGCACTAGGAGTGGAGAGATGGCGGGAGTATTGTGTACCCATGCTTGTAAATGCGTCAGGCTTGAATGATTCCAAGAGGTGGGATACTAGCTCTCGGGTAGCGTTGGATTGGTTCCTGTATAGGAGGATCTGAGTGAGGGTTGGTATATGCAGGTATGGGTCGAGGTCTAGACCTGCATACATCGTGTGGTAAGGAAACCCCAGCTGGGCCAAACTTATTCGAATCGCCGCAGCTTCTCGGTGAAGAAGACTCGATCAACTATGCTGCATCGTAGTTAATCAATGAAACATGGATACTGATGGAAAAGAGATGATATGAGTTGAACTTGAGTTTTGATGATTAAAGAAGTGATTGATTTAAACCATGTGCTAATTGGATACTGATAATAATTTAATACACCGCTAAAAGATTGAAAGTAAGGATTCACTTATAGTAAGTTTTTCTGCAAAAGTTACTTTCTGCTTCTACCTTACCTTTAAGCCAGCATATCTTTGGAGTCTTTACTTTAGTCGGGTAAGACTTGTTGATTACCCTCAAGTACTCAGGGTTTGTTAACCCCGGTTGCAGGTTCTAACTTCAGCAGCTAGGCAAGGTCATGTCGGTGGGCTCGACATGGTTTGTCTATCTCTTCTACTTTATTAGATGTTTTCATCTCGGATGCTTCCGTAGTCTCCTCATCTTTTGGAGCTTAGGTTAAAGTTTAACTTCTACAAGTTTTGTAAATTAATGTTATATTGTTCCGTACTCTGATGTAAGATATGTTATATCAAAGGTTGTAATGTTGTAACAACTCCTTTGTTGATCCTATATGACTTGTAAAACGTGGATGATACGGGTTTCCCCGATGATACCCGACAGACTATTTAAGTTATGTGGCTCTCATGTGCAGTAGTCAGAAGCCTTAAGGGCAATGACAGGTGCATGTGGGCCATATAATTTGGGTGATTCTGCCACAACTGGTATCGGAGCTCATACATTGAATTTGATACAACATTACTTATGAAACTTCAAAATGAATTTACGAGTTAAAAGTTTTTGAAGGTAACAAACTAAAAATGCTCTTGAACCTCCCTTATGCTTGTTGTAAGACATGAGGAAGACTTTCTGGTGAATCAAGAAGAAGATGATGAAAAGTTTTCCAACTCATCTTCAACATAGTCAAAGTGGAGAGACAAACTTCTTTGACAAGTCAGATAAAGAGTCAAACTTCTCTGACAATGTTCTACAAGGTGTCTTTTCAACGTCCCATCTGTTACATTGAAGATAGTGTATAAAGTATTGCCCTATAAAAGTAAGTTATATACTGACTAACATTGTGAAGATGTTTAGGACGAGCATGCATCATACCATTCACTTAAGGTTAAAATAAAATAATGATGTTATGAGTTCCTCCTTTCATTCTAGGGACAGATATTCCTCGTTATAGTTGTTTTGTTCTATCTCATCATGTACCAGGTTTCTACCAATGGACTTTTCTTTAAATTATCTTTACTCCATAAGTTCCTAGTCCTCGAGGAACTTTTGAAAGCAATTATCTACTATGCCAACTCAATACAAGGACCTAGGAACAATCCTCGACTTCTCCACCTATGCATGTGTTATCCTTTGGCTTCCTTTATCTTGGCACATACTATTCCTTGAATTGATAGCCAACTTATGTGGTTGCAAGTTACTGTAATTGTACCATATGGTGGTACTGGTACAATATAAAAATTTGGCAACCTTGTCACTTCTTTGTGATGTTCTTAATGTTGGTTAATAAATAAAATGATTTACTTAAGTAATTAGTTGGTAGATATATATAAATAATTTTTGTAGTTATTTATTTGTATACCATGATCTTATATGGTTGCTTAGGTATGCTAATGATAGATTAATCTTTAGGATAACATGCTTACATGATCTCTTATTAATGTAATTAATAAAGTGTGTTGCTTATATAAGTTTCCAACTCTTGTTTAGATTTACTTAAAATGTGTGGTATGTGTGTAGAGCAAGTTTAGGTGTTGGTTAGGAACAACCCAAAATACCTAATGTTTTACTGTCGTTTTTCATATGTTTTAGACCTGGTTGTTACTAAGAGAGCTTTGTCTAGTAAAAGTGAGTAGTCTAAACACCCATATGTAATTTCTATATTTAAAATATGTTTAATATGATTTCATGATTATCTTTAGCTTTTGATGCTGAGCTATGTAATAGTGACTTGTGGTTTAGGTAATTAGTCCCTCAAGCATAATTTTGTTAGTAGTTTAAGTAATGAGCTTGATTACACTAGTTGCTAAAATGGCTTCTATGCTGTTATCCTTGCTTATGTGAGGTTCATTGATGTTAATCTTGTCCACCTAAATTCTTCATGATCTTATGGTTAATGTTAAGTAAGTCAATAACCAATAATGATTCATGTTTGCATGAAGTGTTTATCTAAACTAAATGGATGTAATTAGCTATCCTGGTATGGTAGGCTTTGTATCATGCTTAGTTAAATAAACTTGCTTTATAACGTTTAAGTAATTATGATGAGATCTTGTCCTGGTTATATTTGACCCTTGTAATATGTTGGTTGAGAATTACAATAATTGTGTCCTATGATGGTATCTTGAACCGTGACCACAGTATGGCGTCAAAACCTAGGGTCTCCTTTGAATCATGGTCATAAAGGAAATACTACCGGTTGCTCACTGTTATCGGGTCCACGGTCATGATCCATTATAGTCCATAATTAATGTACTTTCTCTCTCCTTGGAATCTCCTTGGGAATTCGCATTGGTGTTCTCTGAATTCCTAAAATTTCTTGTCAATTACAACCTTCCCTTGATCTTGGTTGTAATCTTTGAACCTATCCTTGTTGTTTTGTGATTTTTTTTACAAGTTAATGTGCCTGACACATTTCCTTTTCCATTACTTTCCCCACAGGCTTTAGGGGATAGGAAATCTCAGGATGAGATTTCTTTGAGGGGGGTGATTGTAACATCTCAGATGTTAAAAGCAACTAAAACTTGGTCATGAGCATCATCAAGCATAAACATCAAAGCATTGTTGCATAAATGTATCCTATGTTCCATGTATAACATTCATATGTTCTTATGTTTTACTAAAGTATTGTATGTTTCCATAATAGCTTGATCATGTTGCATATGTTTCAAGTATTGTTTTAGAATGTTTCATGTTTATATGAGAGTGGCATAAGTAGTGTTACATATGTGGCATAAGCAATGTTTCATATGTTTCATAGTGATGTTTCATAAGAGCATGTCCATGTTCCAATTTTGATGTTTTGGGAGTTGCATTTTAGAGTCTCATATATTCCATGAATAGTGTCTCACATGTTTCATATAAGGTGTTTCACATGCTTCATATGTTATATTTCACATGGCACATGAAATAATGTCAATGTTGATGAGTAAGGGTTCTTTGTGAATTGCTATATGAGAAATTGCTTAAATAATTAATATTTTGTTAATATGGACTTTGTTATCCAAAGTGAGCTTTATAATATAGAATCAAATTATAGTGCTGTTTTTTATTCAAACATGTTTAACTTGGGTCCCAGAGATTTGATTTAAAACTGATTTTTATAACTTAGTTATTTTGGCCTAGACTTTGGAAAACCAGTTTTTAAGTTCAAACTTTGAGAATTTATTAAATGAAATTTCATATATAAAAGTTGACCAAACTTTGTTTCTTTGCTTGTTGCTATGTTTAGTCTTTGATAATGTGTAATTAGTTGATATATTTGAGTGATGGTTAGCCCCTAATTAATTTACGTAAGTTAGCAAAAATTAACTGTTTCCTAACCCTAATCTGTCTGAACTGAAATGCAGCATTTCAGTTTCTTCTTCTCCTATTTGGAATTCAAGATCTCTCTAACCTTTTAGATTTAGGGGTTGGTGCTTGAAACAAAGTTGGAGAGCAGTTCAAGTTGTGTAACTTTTGTTCTTGGAGCCGAGCAAGTTGTCACTTGGTTTCGGGAGAAAAAGGAGGAAGGAGATGGAGGTTCAGTCTGCTTCAGTAATTACGGTGAGCAGGTGAGGCAGCTGCTTGCCGACGTGCCGCCGCTCTCGGTCAGCGCTATCTCGCGTCGGGACACGCAGCTGCTCTCGTGTCATGGCCAAGCAGGTGGTGGCGAGGCGAGGGAAGCTGCCCGTTGGCTGCCGTCTTTTCCTTTCTTAACCGCGCGTTGGCTGCCGTCTTTTCCTTTCTCCTCCTCTGCTCCGACGCCGACGAGGTTCACCATATCGCAAAATTCGCCACCGTCGAGGCATCGCTGAACTCCAGCTCTCGTATGCAGCTCTGCCATGCCCTAGTGAACCTGCCAAGCCCGCTTGCAGCATCCCGCACCACCGGAATCGGTCACGCAGCCGCTTCCATCGCGGTCGCGTCGCCATCGCCGCCGTATTCACCTCACCGTGGATAGCACCCTCCGGTGAGCCTCTCCTTCAGACGTCTTCTGTTTTGAGCTTCACTAGCGGCCATGATGCTCAAATACTTTACCAATTATCGTAGCTCCGTCCGGTTGCTCCAAAACACCACCCCGCCGTCGAGTTCGCACCACCGCAGCCACCCTGACGACGGCATCATACCTCCGATCCATCCCCGCTTCATCTAGCTAGCCTAGCATGTTCGCGGTGAGTTCCTATCGCTAACTCCACAGCTAATTTAATCTCTTTCGCGTTGTGGTCATCGGAGCGCTGCCATGCACAGCCTCGCCGAGCCGCCTTGGCTAGGGGCGAACTCACTGCCGGCACTAATTCGTTCAATCGTTAGCTAGTCGTGTCCGCGTGAGCACGAGGAAGCTAGAGGTGGCTTTTCCGTCGCTGCTAACCTCGCCGTCGTTATGTTTCCTCGCGTCGGAGTTCACCGGAGCGCGGCCGTCCGCCATGAGTGCCGACGTGCGTACTATGTTGCAGTAGAGCGTCGTCTTGTAGCGTCAGTGTGTGCGCCGCGTCGTGGAGATCATGTAGGTGCAGGTTCCACCGCCGGAAAAGCTCGTCGGCGACGAGCTGCCGCTGACCGGCGGCAGCGTTGGCCGTGGCCAGCGTGGCCTTGGGCCGTTTTGGTCTTGGGCCTCGCGACTGGGAGTTGGGCCAGGTGGGCCGGGTGAGAGAGGGACTGTGGGCTGAGAAGAAAAACATTTTTTCCTTTTTTCCAAAAATAAGATTAGTGCAGCTTCTTCTTTATTGCATAGAAAAATATATACAGCTGATAAATTCATGAAAATTTTTGTATAGCCTTCTCATGATGTGTTTTACATAAGAAAAATATGAACTGGCAACTTTTAGTACTTTTGACATGATATAAAAATAGCTCTTTTAATTAATAAATGAAAGTTCCATGATTTTTATAGGATAAAGTAAATGTCCAAAAATCATGAAATTAGGTAGTTATGTTTATTATACTATTTTATTTCTTCACAAAAATTTTGGATCTTATTAGATAAAAATAAAATATCCACTTAATTTATATGCCTTTTATGGATTAATAAAAATGGTCAAAATGATTTCTATAAACCCCTAAATGGCTTGATGTTATTTTGGGATTGTTTGTGGACCTTGGAACACTAAACACTATGCTGTTCCTTGGCAATCTAGTCTTTTTTATGTCGTGCTCATGATAAACTTATTAGTTAATAAATAAATGGTTTAGTTAAATGTTTACTTAAAAGATGTGTGTTTATGAAACCTTGACAGCTCTTGTATGCTATAGTGAATAAGTAATTATGCTTTGTAGATACTTTCATATTAATCTTGCTTGTCCATGTTAACATAATCCTTTCATGGTAACAAGTAATTAACTTGATTAGTTAATAATTAAAATACTTTTACGATGGTAATCTTAGTTGTTTGGTGAAGGAAAGTTGTACTCAACTTCTTTAACTTGTTTATCTTCTACCATGCAATTATATGTCTTGCATCATACCTCATGCATCATGGCATGCATTCCATCTTGTTAAACAAAGCATCATTTATTACGTGTAGTATGTACGAGAGTAAGAAAACTCGTGTTGAACAAGTCTTGGAGTAGATCCATCCACTAGAGGTGCTGGTATCTATTGGAACTATCTCTGGGAACTAATCTTCTCTGCAACGAAGGCAAGCCCTGGTGCATAAAACCCTTCTATAGCTTTTACAAAATCTTTATTACACTTTAAGTCTTGTGAGATGTGCATTAAGTAATTAGGAGTTGGTTTATACCGTTGCTGCATAATTACCTTAATATACATATATCCTCAGTTATACCCTGTTAGTATAAAAAGGTTGTTCTCTCTTGTGCTTAGTAATGATTAGTATGCGATGGTTGTCGAATGATAGTTTCATCGTTCGAGGGAAACAGTTTCACCTTGCTCTTCTCAACTCTGTTTATGGGTTATGAATACCATGATGTTAATTTTGTAAGTTGAGACCGGACGAAATCTTGGCTTGCGCCTAGTTTTAGTCTGGACGTAGTGACCCCGCCTGTGTAATTAAGGACCAATCGTTGTAGAGTTGTCTGTGGTCGTGACTTGCAGTACTGGCCACATACTCCGGTAAGTCTAATATCTTGGCTAGTCCTTTATGGGAAACGACAACCGCGCACTGGGAGTGGAGAGATGGCGGGAGTATTGTGTACCCATGCTTGTGAATGCGTCTGGCTTGAACGATTCCAAGAGGTGGGATACTGGCTCTCGGGGTAGCGCTGGCCCGGTACCTGTATAGGAGGGATCCAAGTGAGGGTTGATATATGCAGGTACGGGTCCGGGCCTAGACCTGCATATGTCGTGTGGTAAGGAAATCCTAGCTGGGCCAAACCGATTCGAATCGCCGTAGCTTCTCGATGAAGAAGACTCGATCAACTGTGCTGCATTGTAGTTAATCAATGAAACATGGATACTGATGGAAAAGAGATTATATAAGTTGAACTTCAGTTTTGATGATTAAAGAAATGATTGATTTAGACCAGGTGCTAATTGGATACTGATAATAATTTAATACACCGCTAAAAGATTGAAAGTAAGGATTCACTTGTAGTAAGTTTTTTTGCAAAAGTTACTTTCTGCTTCTACCTTACCTTTAAGCCAGCATATCTTTGGTTGAGTACCCTCAAGTACTCAGGGTTTGTTAACCCCTGTTGCAGGTTCTAACGTCAGCAGCTAGGCAAGGTCATGTTGGTGGGCTCGACATGGTCTATCTATCTCTTCTACTTTATTAGATGTTTTCATCTCGGATGCTTCCGCAGTCTCCTCACCTTTTGGAGCTTAGGTTAAAGTTTAACTTCTACAAGTTTTGTAAACTAATGTTATATTATTCTGCACTCTGATGTAAGATATATTATATCAAAGGTTGTAATGTTGTAACAACTCCTTTGTTGATCATGTGTGAGTTATAAAACGTGGATGATTCGGGTTTCCCCGAGGACACCCGACAGACTATTTAAGTTATGTGGCTCTCATATGCAATAGTCAGAAGCCTTAAGGGCAATGATAGGTGCATGTGAGCCATATAATTTGGATGGTTCTGCCACACCCTGCTCTAGCTATGTTGGTATGTTAACAGATACTCCTTTGTTATCCAATAAATCTTTACTCCATTGTTTTCTTATGGTAAAATATAAATAATGATACCTGGAATACTCCTTGTAAAATGCTATAATGGTATTTTGTGCGCTTGCGGAATTCTTTATATTCTATTTGTGTTAATAAATACCAACAAACCGGCTATAGTATGTACATGTGGAAAAGCATCTCTAACGGAAGCACCCGCCAGCGTGACTACCCCTGCCACGCATGCCAAAATAGTTCTATGACGATCAGTTTTTCGTCATAGATCAATCCACTTCTATGTCGATTTTCTAGATTCGTCATAGAAGTTCAAGTATGATGCGACTTCTATAACGGACTAGTTTTCGTCATAAATTCGTCACAAAACTAAAATCATAACGAATTTGGCTCCTTCAGTGACGAAAGTTATTCGTCATAGAAGTGGATATTCCTAGTCGTGTGCATTCAGCTCTTAGTCACTCCCCACTTGAAGTCTTCCATGGTTTCACCCCTCGCTATTTTTGGCTTTCGGTCGATTCTGCCACCGCTAAAGCTCCGTATCTGAATAGCTGGATTTCTGAACAGGACCTTGTGTGGCAACATCTACTTCATGCTCAAACACGTATGAAGCGCCAGTCTGACAAACATCAACTTTCAGATTAGAGATTGGGTATTCCTCGAGCTTCAACTGTACGTTCAAGCTTCATTGGCTCGGCATTGTCATCAGAAGCTAGCATTTCGCTTCTTTGGGCCTTACCGCGTGGTGGCTAAAGCTGGCTCAATGGCTTACAAGTTGGCCTTGTCATCTGCATCGTCGAATCATCTTGTCTTCCATGTCTCCCAACTGAAGCGTTCCCATGGTGCTAAACCGCTCACCACCACCATTCCTACTGATGATGTTTAGTTTCAGGTTTGCCAACGGATTTTGCGGTGCCGCTCGACATGTCTATCGGTGCTGGTCCAGTGGTCCCATATGCTTCCTTCACTTGCAATGCGGGAGCCCGTGGAGCAGCTTTGTCGCAAGTTTTACCGTGCATCGACATGGGGGGCATGTCGCACTGACGAAGCGTCTTGGAGGCCAACCTAGGCTTTGGGCCCCCTTCCTTGTAGCCCGTATATATAGAGCTTTGTTACGGTGCTTGAGAGGAACCACTGGTTCCTCCCGTGAAATTTATTTACGGCAGCTATTAAATAAGAAAATTAATTAATTATACTCAAGGACAGTTTAGTATTTTTCCTACTGTACACAAATACACGGTCTCTGACTCCCTAACCTAATTCCATGGGACTCACTGCTGCCTGCTCGTTGACAAGGACGGCGTCCTCAAGGCCATCTGGCCCAACAGCAGCCACTACCTCCCCACCGAGAAGAACTTCAACGAGTTCATCACTTCATCGTCGCCTTCCAGCTGCAAGGTGGATCTCACCGACGTTATAAGAGGTGCTCGGTGGACGACGACCAGTACTCGTCGTTGAAGTGAAGCTGCAAAGCATGGCCGCCGAGGAGGAGGAGGAGGAGGAGATGGCAGCAGCAGGCGCCGTGGATGGCAACAAGACCGGCAGCCGGCCAGCTGCGCGGTGGTGGCCAAGTGGACGAGTGGCGCCGGCGCACGCATCGGCTGCGCCCGAGACTACCCGGCAGAGCTACAGAGCTGGGCGCTGAAGTAGGTGAACTTGTCACCCAACCCACCGCCGCGCCGTGCCCATGCCCATCCCGTCACCGTGTCCTACCCGTGCATCACGCTGTCGTCACGGGTGTAGTACATGGGCGTGGCCGCGGCGAGCCCCGCCGGTGTGCGGCCGCCGCCACTCAAGCAGTAGTGCCTCAGCCTCGGGCTCGGCATCCGCCCACCCACGGTGCCCCTAATGCCGGAGCTGGACCAGAGCAGCAGCAGCCGCCGCTCAAATTTGCTTGCGGCCGCGGCCACCAAGAATCCCGAGTGCAAGCGCCTCATCGTGCCGCCGTGCTAGGAGAGGGAGTGAATTGCGGGGCCCTTGCACCGGGATTTCAGGGGTTTCTCAATCTGCATGAGAATGTTTTCTTCTTAAGTACAATGCTCGGGGTTGTCTTCCCCCGTGGATCGAGTTTTTTACAATGCAAATCTAGAAGTTCAAGGAAGAGCGTATATATGGGAGAATGGAATATGGAAGTCTTGAATTTTAGAGAAAACATAAGAGGCTGTAGAAGCAATTTGTTATAATAAAAATACATAACCTATGTATGGTTGATAGTGGACATTATGCCCCTTATTTCATTTCCACGCTCCGGCACTGGCATGCTGATTCTAAAAAAAAGGGGGCGAAACTAAGCCCCCCCCCCCCGGCCTGCAAGGGCTTGGAAACCCAGTTCGCTAGTGTTTGGTGTAGTGGCGACAATAGTTTGTACCTAAGCAAGAGAGGCCGAGAGGGTCATGAACATTGTAACAGAATTCTGAAATTCCTAATCCTACACTCGGTACAGCTCTGTCTAGTTCTTTTCTTCTTTCTTCTTCCCCAATCCACCACTCTGCTAACAGTTAACCCGGGAGCGACAAAATCTAATTGGTAATAAAGAAATCAACTCTAGTTCTGAACTCCGAAACATTTAGCTCCAGCAACCGCCAAACAGTATATAAATACAGTACCTGATTAGGGGAACAGTATATAAATACAGTACCTGATTAGGGGTGTATTGTGATTAGGAGGCGCAATGAGGATTGTGAGTATGGGGCTGTAGGGGTTATGGTTAGGGGCACAACAGGTGGGGGTTATGGTTAGGGATGCAGCAGGTGTTGTGATTAGGGATGCTACATTGGTTGTGATTACGTGTCGCCATACAATTGGGCTTGCAATCTCTTATCCTATCCTACTACTAAAAAGACCCACGGTAAATCGTCAAACCAGGCTTTAACCTCGCCTCTCCCATGAATGACCGCGCCCCACTAATCATCCCCCGCCCCGCTCTCTCTCCGCGGAACCGCCGCCCACCTCGCACGACCCTGCCCCACGCGCTATCTCTCTCTCAGCCCGCCCGCGCACGACGACGCCCTAGCTCCGCAGCTCGCCCCGCGCGTGTGAAATAGAAGTAGACGGTGAAGGCGAAGTAGCGACCCAGCGGCGGAGGCGGCTCCTCCTCGCCCTAGCCCTCGCCGTCCTCGGTGCCTGCCTTGGGGCGGACGCGCTCCCCTCGCTCGGCGGAGCAGCGACCCAGCGACGGAGGCAGAGCGGCATCCCTGCGCCTTTGCCCTCGCCGTCCTCGCCGCCTGCCTCGGTGCGGCGCCGCGCGGGTCGAACGCGCTCTGCTCGCTCGGCCCCGCTGCCCCAGCCGCCCCGCCGGCGTCGGCACTCGGCTTCCTCCAGTCCTCCTCAGCTGCGAAGCGGCCCACGACGCCGACGACGTCGGCCGTGACGCTGCAGCACCCGGCCTCCTCCTCCCCGCTGCGAGCGCGCCCCTGCCACGGACGTTGAAGACGTTGGCCCCGACCTCCTCCTCCCCGCTGCGAGCGCGCCCCCGCCGCAGACGGTGAAGATCTGCCCCGACCTCCTCCCCGCTACGACCGCGCCCCTGCCGCGGACGGTGAAGACGTCGGCCCCGACGCTGACCCCGGCACCCGTTCTAGCCCATCGCACATCGGTATGTCCTCCGCATTGTTTGAGCACCTATTTTCTGAAATTGCTACTCTGGTTCATCGGTCCTCGGCTTAGATATAGTTTTGCTTGTGAAAAAACGGACATCAATGACCTGCACTTTGACATGATATGCTGCTGATACTGAAGGTTTATATTCAGAATTCCCTTTCTCATTTGTGTAGTAGTAATAGGCAGTAACAACTGCGGTACCACAATGTGATTTGTCTCCTTTCCAGACTCAATGGTTAATGCATCCTCAATTGTGTAGTAGTAAGCACTAAGATCTGACGTTAATGTTAAGAGTTGAAATTTGTGGGGATGCAGACAGCTCGATTTCACCTCAATTTGGCCATCGGTCTGATTGACACACTACTACTTCAAGCCCTCCAAATCTAATACTTCTCATGCTGCTTCTGTGTATCCATTCCAGTTGATAAACTTAATATGCTATAAGACAATTATGTGTATCTGTAGTTCTGTACCTATGCTGTAATTAAAAATCCTGTGAATTAGCAGATGTACCATGTATGTGAAATGTTCCGAATTTTCTGTCTTGCTCTTCCCAATTAACCATCCAGTCCAAGGCCAAGTACCCTGTGTCATGTTGGGCATTTGGTTTTTGAGCAATGTGGTACAATTGGTTTTTGAACAATGTGGTACAACTTTCTTCTGCACAAAGGACGGTAGTAACAAACAAGAGTCCCTGAAGATTTTAGTATAGTGCACTGCAAAAAAGATTTGTGTTATGTGCACTAACAAGATAATTTATTCTTGAATTGTATCTCTACCTTTACTGCAAAAAAAGATTTGTGTTATGTGCACCAACAAGTTAATTTATTCTTGAATTGTATCTCTACCTTTACTGCAAAAAAAAATTGTGTTATGTGCCCCAACAAGATATTATAGTCAGTAGTAAGTGGGACTTTTAAATTATCTTTTTATGAAGCATTATAAACTTTGGGAGCTTTCATATGTACTTCAGATTGACATGTATGCAATAGTTACTGTAACACCCCAGGTGTTGATCACCAATTAAGTAGTGGGTTTAAGCTCAAACATGATAAATTAGTGGAGATGACGATGCCAAAGTCAAACCTATGGAAATAAACCCTAATCTAAACTTGGATGCTGCACCCTTCTTTGCATATAGGCCATTTTTAAGATATATGCTTGGGTGTTGTTATCAAAGTATCTTCACATGTCTCACATCAGTAACTATCTATATGAAGCCCTAGAAAAGTTTTATAAAGTTTGGAATCAAAAAGTCACATGAAATGATAAGTTAGATGCTTGTTTGGATTATAACTAAAATCTGCCTTACATCCTATGGGAACTAGTGTTGAGCAACATACAAATGCAATATGTGCAACACATCTTGGACACATGTGGAACACCCTAGTGGAACATGTGTAGCATGTATCTTGAAACAACCACATGAAATGACTATAGCATTTCACTTGAGTTCTATGTTTCAAGGCATGTGAGGCCTGCACTTTTGTGCAACCTATGCATGGTGGGTATGTTTGGCCTCTACAACACCTTAACTACACTTAGGACACTTAATGGAACAATGTTCATGTTGATCATTTTGCCTAAATGTGCTTCTAAGTGATGGTTGACCATGTATGGACCCTAGAACCCTTTTGTTTGACCATTTCAGAAGTGTGACCTAGAAGCTTTGCATGACTGTGCACCCTTTTACAAAGTTGTAGAGAATTTTATAAGGAACAAACCTTGTTTAAGAGTCAAGTCATGAAAGTGTGTGGAACGTGCTCAAAAAGGGCCCACAAGTCAGAATTTGGACTGTTTCCAACACTTAGCAATTTTAAAACCCGGATTTCAGTGTCTTCGACATTGGCATTCCGCGTTCTCCGAAATTCGTTAAGCAACTCAAGTTGACCCAAAAATAAAAGTTGAAAATAATTCATTGGAGAACAACATGTAAAAATTTGGGACCAATTTGACCAGGTTTGGCATTGCAAAGTCCCAAAAATCAAGCCCTAGTTTAACGTGTTGACACTGGTGATTTGGGGACGGATTATCTCCTAATCTACAACACTAATGACCATGACCTTTAAATAGAAAATGGGGCCCAAGACCCAGATCGGCCCAGATCAGGCCCAAATTGGAGCGCCAAACGGTCCACTTCACTGCCTGCCACCTGTTCGCGCTTTTGCACCAAAGGAGGACGTGTGGCATGGACGTGCCCGCCATGCGCAGCGGCGAGCGCCTCTCCTTGCCGCGTGGTTGCGTCCCTGCCCTCCAGAAGCCACACCAAGCCCCTCATCAGAACCCCGCGAGCCCGGTGGTCCTCCAGCGCCCTTCCCAGCTCGCAGCGTCGCCGACAGCGCCGCCGCCACCTGCCACAGCCGCCATTGCTGCGCCTAGCCGAGCTCCGTGGCCGGCCGCCACCAAGCCTCCTACTGCCAAATTGAACCCCGGTCTCCTTCCTCACCTCGCCCGGTCGCACCGCGCCTCCTCACCGCCTGTACCGTTGCCGGTCACACGCTGCCGCCGGAGACGTGCCTCCACCGTCTCGGCCACCGCCGCGCCGGGTACTACCGTGGCCAGCAGGCCACAGGCCTCCACTGGTGAAATTGCGAGCGTCTACAGGTGCAGCCAGGTGCCGTCCTTCTCCGGCGTCACCTCTTGTCACTAACGGGCCGTCGGGTCACCTCCGCCGCCGTGTGCCGCCTTCCCTGTTGCGGCCGCACGCGTGGCCAGGCCAGCGTGTGCCATCTCCGACGAAGCCACTGCCGCCCTTGAGTTCGTGTTGGCCCAAGCATGCTCTGCCGCTATCGCTCGCCACTGGAGCGCCGCCCGGCTAGCCGGAGATTGGCCGGCCGGCATTCCCTTCCCTGCTCCTCTGCTTCGTCCGGGGGGAGAAGAAGAAGACCGTTCCCCCCCCTCTGTGTCTCTCTCTTTGTATGACAAGTGGGCCCAGCGAAACAGCGGGTCCCACATGTCAGTTTAAGTGGTGACTGATTCGGGTGCATAGCCGGGTACACCTAGCAGATCTAGGGTTAGGTAATTAATTGCGTTTTTGAATTTCAGAGAAATTGTAAATCTTCCAAAAATCATATCTCATGCTAGGAAAATCCAAAAATGGCAAATGTGGACTTTTTGGAAACCTTGAGAAAAGATCTTGGCAGTGGAGTCATAATTTGTAAGGTGTTTGTAGAAGTTTCTGATGTCTTTATTTAAGTTTTAAAAATACTCTAAAAATGCCTTTAAACTTAACCAGAGCAAGATCTGGAGTTTTAGAACTCTAAAAATAGTGATTATTGTTTTGTAAATTTTGTGATGACATGTACTTGCTAGTAAAAATATTAAACACACTAATTGTTCACTGTTTTCTTAAGGTTTTGATTTGACCTTGTTAAATAAGGAAATCTGCATCATATTGCTTGTCATTTTATATCTTGAGTTGTGTTGCTCCATTTGGTATGAAATTTTTATGGTAGGTTTGTCATGCTATGGATGTACTGTTGTATAAATTTCATGGTCATTGCTTACTGTATGCTCATGTTATTGAGTTAACTTGTTTATGGCTTACTAAATAGCTTATAAATAATATATAAATGATAAAATAGAAAATGTTGTTCCATTACCTTAGTATGATGTTTCTCTATCATATTGATTCATAATATGACCTTGTGTTCACAGAAAATATGGAGTTTTGGAATTAACTTGCTCTCACATGATTTATTGCTATAGCCATTTGTCTTTTTCATAGAGGTTGTTATACATGTCTAAATGGTTTCAAATTTGGATAGTAGACTTTTGGGAGCATGTGTAGGCCTCTGTAATTTTGGTAGAATTTATTATGTACTTTTGATATGTGTTCATAATTCCACCTAATTATTTAAATAAATTAAGAAAAGGCATTAAAAGAATTTATTTAGAAACGGACACTAAGTTTTCAGGTGTTCATTAGTCATGTGTGAAATGTTGGTAAAGTTGGTTTTGTCCAATTATATGTTTGCAACATAAGTTAATAATTATTTCTTGCAAATGAAGTTTCTGGACAGATCTGGAAACTTGGCAAAGTTGTTTATGATAATGTGCTTTGTTGTGAAACTTGTTTATACAAAAGTTGTAGATAATTTATGTATCTAGCTTCTGTTAAAATTTGGTATCATTTGGTCAAGTAGTTTTTGAGTTATAGATGTTTAAAGTCCGGTTCCAGTTTTGGTTGCTCTCTGTTTGGAGCAGACCAGAGTCTGTAGTTATATCTTTTCGACCAATTAAACTTGGGAATCAGGCTTAATGGATATTAAATGAATTGTAGACAATTTCATAAGCTTTCCAGAATGTCTTCTTGCAAGTCATTGGGAGTTGTAGATCTCTAGTTATGATTAAATTACTCAGCTGTTGGTCTGATGTCCAGAAGGTAGCAATTTCTAGTTCTAGTACTTTGATTAACTTTGTCATGCTTGGGTATTGAAATGTGACTCATATCTTTGATGATACTTGAGTGGTACCCTGTAATCTTGTGAGACTTGTTTCTTGATTGATGTGCTTGCCCTCTTATATGTTATGTCTTAATGAGGATTAAGTTAATTAGCTCTAGGGTTTATGTGAACTTTGGTATGCTTGCATGATTACTTTGTTTATTGCATTTCTATGCATTCATACATATGCATTGTTGCACCTCATTTAGGTACGCTAGCAGAAACGCGTGAAGGATCTAAGGTGGAGCCAAACCCGAAGATGGAGTTGGTGGGTCCATCCCGAAGATCGAAGGACCGGACAAGTGGTAGATTGGAAGATGCTCGTCAAGCGAACTCATCTGACATACTCTAACTTGAGTTGGATCCCAGACAAGCCCCGGAGCATTATAAGCCTCCTATCTTCAAAGCAATTAATTCTATATATGTTATAAGTATTGTTGCATTAAGTGGTAGGAGTTGGTTGAAAACCTTGCTGCATTATATCATTCCTTATCCAGATATACGAATCCCTGAATCCTACATAGACTAGGATCGAGTAGATGCTTAGCCCTGCTTTAAGCGGTAGAAGTCAGGTGATTTCCTGTCACCTGCGAGATGTAGGGATATTCATATATGGCACGGTTGGCTATATTTGCTATCGTGGAATGGAACCATGTGTTAATAAAATAAAATGAGACCGGGCGGGATGACGATAGTGAAGCAACAAGGCATGGAGGTCTTGGGTGTGAATCTATCCCCGTCTGAGTCGTTTAAGGACCGATTCGCTGTACGTCCTTGAGTCATGTTGAACGCAGTCTAACACTTAGTTGGCCGGATAAGTCGTTCCGACCGCGAAGCCGAGTAATATGATTCAGGCCGGGAATCGAATGGTAGGTTGCTTCTTGGAGGAGAGAAAGGATGTGCTTGGGACACTGGCGTGAGACCAAGGGGGGTTAGAGTCCCTATCACCTGGCAGAGTGTCGCCCTTGGGGTCGCGACATCATTCGGACCCGTGATTCCTGAATCATATGAAAAGGTGGCTTGTGCGACCCTGGCAGGGGCCTGCGCGGTGAGTGTTAGAAATACCCCTTCAGCTGGATAGGAATTCGATTCGAATCGCCGTCGCTCCCGGTTAGTGAGCACTTGACTTGAGCAGCGGCAACGTCAATTCAATTAAATTGAACTGATGGTTAATTGGATCACGATAGAAAGGTTGCCTCAATTTATACCTGCTATGGTTAATATTGTTTGCTCATAAAGTGAGTGCTCTAGTACAGGTTCTAATATAGATGATAGGTTAATGATAATTAACTTGATGCTTAAGCATTAATGATTGATCATCTATATTAAGCTTTTATGCAAAATATTGTTAAGCTAGCCCCACTTTATATCAGCCTTGCATGATCCTTGGTGTCACCTTATTTCTGGTTTCTGACGGGTAAGTCTAGCTGAGTACCTTCTTGTACTCAGGGTTTTATCCCCACTTGTTGCAGGTTGTGAAGTATCATGGCTACTGCAAGAGTTGGTTGGCTCCTGCCGTAGAGGCGGAGTGTGATCACGGGCGTGATCCGTCTAAGTTATCTTATCTCTAATGCTTTTGTTGGAAGTCGACCGTGGTACTGGCATGTATTTGAAATAAGAATAATGTTAGTTTCAAATTACTTTGCTTCCGCTACTTTTCAATGTAAGTTCTAATAACTATGTTGAACTCCGATGTATATTGAATTACTTGTGAAACGGATGTAACATGTGACTTGTTATGTTGAATCATTACGATCTTGGCTTGTATGTTGGTTGGTTTGAAATCCCTCGTGATTTCATTGGACTACCGGAGTTATATGGGCTCAAGTGTGAGAATTTGATCACTTCGGTGATTGTTTTTATACTTTTGCTCTTATAATTTGGACGGTTCTGTTACAGTTACTGCCAGATGTAAATGTAATAAGAATAACATCTTTACAATGACATAGAAATGACACCAACTCTATCTATCTTTTTCTTTTGCATAAACATTTTTCTCTGCTCATCGGGTTGTGGCCACATAAATCCATATAGAATATATACAGTCAGTCAGAGTACTGCTCAGTAAGGAATGTTCTAATGTTCGATTACAGGTTCTGAAGAAAGAGTTTCCAAGAGGGGTTGATATCATATATGAATCAGTAGGTGGAGAAACATTTGATGTGTGTCTGAATGCTCTAGCAGTCTATGGACGTCTCATTGTAATCGGTATGATCTCTCAGGTATACTTTTCAACTTTGGCAGGCTCTGTACCTTGCATTCATCGATTTATTATATGCTCTGAGTGGTGACTCCAGTGGGTAATACAGAATAAGTCAAAATTATTATGTGCTTCACGAAAGAATTTTTTTCGCATATTAAAAGTACTGAGGAGTTGGGGGGCTGATCTGCACAAAATGATTAGTGTCTACAGTATAGGTGCTTTAGAAATCGTACAATTTTCATCTGGTGCAGTTAATAAACATGCTTTGGGCTTATACCATCTTTTCCTAGGAAAGATTATTGATTTATTGAGATCATGCTTACAGTTACCTGAGCTTGGGTTGGAAGGTAGCCTAAATAATGTCAGTTGGTAGTGAACAATGTTTTATCTGTTTGGTTTGAAGCTAAAACCTGTAACACTTAGCCACACACATATTTTCGTTATGGCGGTGCTTACCTATATTTTCATTTTGTTCTTCCTAGTTCTTGCCTAGAGCTTAATTATTTCTTACTGTAGGTAGACATTCAAGAATTTTAAGTGAAAATCACTACAAAGTGCAAACAGGTACATACAGAACCATGGTTTTTTTCTTTTGTGAAAGCAAGCATGGTAGAATTGATTAAACCATCCATTGTTCTTTTCTGCAATTCCTCTGACTCAGAACTCAAGTTACTTTGGTGCTTTTCTGGTAATTTGTTTGCTAAGTTGCTTTTCTAGCCGCCATGTTTTGTATCTACTTGCGATACTCTGAAATTTCTGGTATATTGGTCTATTGCTTTGCTTTATCTAAAAAATTGACCCATCTGGAAGTAAGACATCACTGCTGCTTCCGTGCTTCTTATTAATTAGCTAAACAGGGGAGTTAGAAATCTCAGAACTTTTGTTATTAGACAGACTATTCATTGAAGTAAGCTCAGTATGCACATGTTCCTCTTGTCTCTCTACTCATGAAAATATCATACTTGTGGGATAGTGGCATCTTGACGATGGGCACATGAGAATGTGTATGGCCTGTATCTGTATGCATTCAGGGCTTACAATATGAGCTTACAATACACAGAATACTTGTTGCGTGTCTGTGGAGATTTCACTATGTGGTTTAAGTGCTATGGTTGCAATTTATATTAACTGTTGCCTATTTCTATCATAGATTCATACAATGGAAAATAATTCTCGTGCACCATTGGGAGACAAGACTAACACCGCCAAACAAACAAGGTAACATAATGCAACATCATTTCAAATATTGCATGGTATGTACTATGTGTATGTTATCTTATATATTAATTCAAATTAACTGCAACTGATGCCAAAGAACGTAAGAGGGAAAGGGATAGAGCTCGATGGCAAGCAAAGTCTCAAGAACAAAAGAATGCAATTTATAAGAAGCGACGTGAATCCTATCGTCAAAGAGAAAAGCATCATGTTATAGGGACTACCAATGGTAACGTGTCCTAACATATTGAGATTGTCATGTAGAGATGAATGAACATGTTTTTTTTTCCAGATATAACTAATGTATACATATTTTGTAGATGATGACACCGCATTAAATAAGGAAAATGTGGATCCTATGGAAGCTGATGATTGGCTCCACAGGAATGATTCCTATCAGACCCAAAATATTGTTGATGAGAACATGACCACTCGGTTATCATGTAATTACATATGGTGTACTATATTTGAGGCCTTTGAAAATAATATTACAATAACATGACTCGATAAAGCTAATGATTGTGTTTATATAATTACATTGTCAGATGACCTGAAAATGCAAACCACAGAGGAGAGCACTATTGGTTTCACTAATACCCCTGTTTCCGTTGCTAACAAAACATGTGTGCAAAGTACATCAAAAAGTAACTACATGAGTGAATGGTACAAAATATGACGCCCGAACAGAGGGAAGCAAAGCGTGAGCGCCAAAGGCTGCACAATACAAAACCCAAGCGTAAGGAGGCAATGAAATTGTCTCAGAAAAAATTCCAAGAGGCGCAGAAGCACACCCTACACTCGGACTCTATCGCCATGGAGAATCCGTTATTTAGTCCTACGCTTGTGTGGCCCACTACGAACGCATCTGGAACTCCTGGATCTATGGTGAAATCCAGTGATTGGGTTATCCCAGAGTCGTCCAATACAACACCTCTTTATATTCCTCCACCTCATGCCGATGATGAAGGATACGATGAGTCACTGTTTGGCCATATGACACAAAGATCACATGTTCCATTTGGACAAAGACATGATTTGTTAACCTGTCATAATACGACGTTTGAGCGTCGCATTGGTTCGAACACAAGGGCATCTAATAAAGAGGGTGACTGCATGGCTCAAGACCGAGTGGATGTTAACACACCATTGCCTCAGTCAGCCGTGACCAACAACGGTAAATATTGATGCCTCATTGTCCCATTTGGATGAGCAATATATCATATCAGATCTAACCGATCCATGGTCATGACGTGATTAACAAAAAGGGCAGGACCCAACCTTCCGGCTACATCTACCACATCGATGGCACCACTATTTGATGATTGTGAATGCATGGAGGAGGAACATCTAAATGATAACACACCCTTTCCTGAATCAGTCGTGACCAACAACGGTAAATACCGATACCTCATCACCATATTTATTAGGTATATATATATATATATATATATATATATATATATATATATATATATATATATATATATATATATATATATATATATATATATATATATATATATATATATATATATATATATATATATATATATATATATATATATATATATATATCTTTGCATGATTATCAGAAAGGACAGGACCTAGCCTTTACGCTGCCTACAATGAGATTATGTCTTCTGTTGATAGCGAGCATAGGGGTTTGTTCTTTGTGGATGGACCTGGCGGCACCGGAAAGACTTATCTGTACATAGCACTGCTCGCTATTATACGTAGTCAGAACAAGATTGCCGTGGCAACAACAACATCTGGTGTTGCAGCCTCAATAATGCCTGATGGCAGAACTGCCCACTCGTGCTTCAAGGTTCCCCTCACCCTCGAAGATGGGGCCTTTTGCAGCTTCACCAAACAAAGTGGTATCGCCAAGCTGCTTCGGACTGCATCCCTTATTATTTGGGACGAGGTGACGATGATGAAGAGGCAAGGTGTCGAGGCACTAGACTACAACCTCCGTGATATCATGGACCATCCTAACCTGCCGTTTGGGGGAAGACTATAGTGTTTGGTGGAGATTTTAGACAGGTTCTCCTAGTTGTTCGAAAAGGGTGAAGAGCTCAAATAGTCGGTGCCTCACTACGGATGTCGTACCTTTGGAATTCCATGCGACATCTCAAACTGGTGCGCAATATGAGGGCAAAGAGCGACCCATGGTTTGCGGAATACTTGCTACACATCGGGGGAGGCTTTGAGGAGGCTAATAGTGATGGTGAAATCCGTCTTCCTGATGATATATGCATACCACAGACTGGAGAAGATAGTGATCTTGATACGCTAATTGACTGCATATTCTCTGCCCTCAATGCCAGTATGTCAAACAAAAACTACATCATCTCGCGAGCAATATTATCGCCGCGGAATGACTGGGTTGATATGATTAACATGAAGATGATAAGTCGTTTTCAAAAGGATGAGATGGTGTACCATAGCTTTGATAGTGCGGTAGATGATCCACACAACTATTACCCATCTGAGTTCCTCGATACTTTGACCCCCAACGGTCTGCCTCCACATGTGTTAAAGCTCAAGATTGGGTGCCCAGTCATATTGCTAAGGAACATCGACCCTGCGGGTGGACTTTGCAATGGAACCAGGCTGGTGATTCGAGGGTTCCATAGAAATGTCATTGATGTAGAAATTATGGTTGAAGACCATGCTGAAAAACGAATCTTCCTACCACGGATTCCATTATGCCCCTCAGATGACGAGATGTTCCTGTTCCAGTTCAAGAGGAAGTAGTTTCCTATTAGACTCAGTTTTGCCATGATGATTAACAAGGCACAGGGACAGACTATCCCAAATGCGGGTGTATATTTGCCTGAACCGGTTTTCTTCCATGGTCAGCTGTATGTTGCGTTATCTAGAGCCACTGCCGGATCGAACATTAGGGTCCTTGCTGTCCGGCCTAGTGATAAGAAAGATAAGAAAAAAAAAGACAAAAGCATATGGTACATACACGAAAAATATTGTCTACAAAGAGGTCCTCACTTCATGACAAGGTATTGTCTTTTATTTTACACAAGTGTTAAATACTTATTTGTGTCCTTTGTTACTGACATTATTTGTATCCAACTGAATTTCAGGTAACAGAGGAAGTTCGAAAAAAATGAGAGACAAGTAGTTACGACCTGTTCACATGTTATTGATTGGATGTACAAATTATATGTTATTGTAACCTATTAATTATAGTATTTCTAAAATGTTTTTTTTCTCACATCACGATTGCAGTATCTACTTTAGGTAACATAATAAGACACGCTCATACGTATGTTATCGTGGTATTATGTGTTTCCATAGTAACACACCGACATTTACCTAGTAAGACAGTAAAAAAACACTACAGAGGATAACAGTCCATTGGTGGGCATAAATGTAACATATTCCTCTATTTGTCAAATTACACAACTGGGCTTGCTGGTCCTACTGAACAATTGCGGGGGCTGATAGAGCGGCAACAGAACAGATTTGGGTCCATGTAAGTCTGTGTTTTAGGGCCTGTTTAGTTCCCAAAAAATTTTGCAAAATTTTTCAGATTTCCCGTCACATCGAATCTTTGGACACATGCATGAAGCATTAAATATAGATAAAAAATAAAACTAATTACACAGTTTAGACGAAATGGACGAGACGAATCTTTTAAGCCTAATTAGACCATGATTGGACAATATTTACCAAATAACAACGAAAACGCTACAGTGCCCATTTTGCCAAAAATTTTGCATCTAAACCGGGCCTTAGTTCCTGAATTTAGGGTGCCAAAATTTATTGTAGCATTTCGTTTGTATTTGATAATAATTGTCCAATCGTTGACTAATTAGGCTCAAAACGTTCGTCTCGCAAATTACAACCAAACTGTGCAATTAGTTTTTGATTTTATCCACATTTAGTACTCCATGCATGTATCACAAGTTTGATGTGACGGGAAATCTTTTTTGCATAGTGCACTTTTCAATGGATCTAAACACTGCCTAATACGAGCAGTGGCTAAAAAGTGTGACTGATGCATAAGCTAAAAATCACTCCCACTTGAAATCAACTAGGCCGTGTTTAGATGCCCGAATTCGGGCCTGAATTCGGGCATAAACAGTGCCCGAGGTACTGTAGCAATTTTGTTTTTATTTGGTAAAAATTGTCTAAAAAATGATTAATTAGACTCAAAATGTTCGTCTCGGAAAGTACAACAAAACTGTGCTATTAGTTTTTTATTTCATCTACATTTAGTACTTCATATATGTGCCGGCATTTTGATGTGATGGGAAATCTTCTTTTTGCATAGTAGAATTTGGGGAAATATTTGGGATCTAAACAGCCCCTAGTCTAGTCTAGTTCTGAACTCTGAAACATGCTCCTTCCACGAGAAGGAACCGCCAAACAGTATAAATAACCCCCAAGCCCCCTGCCTTCTTTCCCTGACCCTGACCAAATCACAAACCCATTCGCCCCTGCGCTGGAAGGAACCGCCAAACAGTATAAATAACCCCCAAGCCCTCTGCCTTCTTTCCCTGACCCTGACCAAATCACAAACCCATTCGCCCCTGCGCTCTCTCCCCACCTCAATAGCTGTGCGTGCGTGAGGTCTCTGCCATGGCAAAGGGGGAGAAGGCGAAGGAGGAGAAGGCGAAGGGGAAGGTGCGTGCCGTGGGGAGCAAGCGCGACCTCGAGAACTTGCTGTTCACGCACGGGGACAAGGAGCGGTACACTGTGAGGGTGAAATCTCTACACGGGCTCCAAAGTGCCCGCGTTATGCAGCGCGCGCTGCGCAGACAGATTCTGGAGAAGAAGTGGATTGTGAAGGGCATGGATCACCTCGATGCGCTCGTCGACCTGCACTACATGATCGCCAGCTCCGCCTCCCTTCTGGATGAGGTCATAAGCCGTGTGGATGCCCACCTCCTCGTCGGCCACACCCCCGCGACGGCGTACGAGCATCCGGGCGCCATCCTCGACGACCCCTCCACCTCGACCGGCCAGGGCTCCGCCCACCTCATCCCCGGCGACAACTCCGCCAGCGGGTACCAGGGTTCGGCCGAGCGCAACCCCGCGGTGCTCCCCGACGACGGCGAGTCCACCTCGACCCGCCACGACTCCGCCCAGCAAAAGTACCTCATCCTCGGCGACAACTCCGCCAGCGGGTACCAGGGTTCGGCCGAGCGCAACGCCGCAGTCCTCCCCGACGACGCGTCCACCTCGACCCGCCGCCAGGACTCCGCCCAGGGCAAGTACCTCGTCCTCGGCGACAAACCCGCCAGCGGGAACCAGGATTCGGGCGAGCGCAAGCCCGCGGTCCTCCCCGACGACGCGTCCACCTCGACCCGCCGCCAGGACTCCGCCCAGAGCAAGTACCTCGTCCTCGGCGACAACCCCGCCAGCGGGAACCACGATTCGGGCGAGCGCAGGCCCGCGGACCTCCCCGGCGGCGCGTCCACCTGGACCCGGCGCCAGGACTCCGCCCAGAGCAAGTACCTCGTCCTTGGCGACCACTCCGCCAGCGGGTACCAGGACTCCACCAAGCCCGCCATCTTCCCCAACGGCGAGTCTACTTCCCGTCACCAGGCCTACGCCGAGAGCGAACGTAAGGCGATCCCCTTCTTCCTCGGCGGCGCCAACAACAACAACAGAGAGCGCGCGGCGCTACTGTTCGACCGCAACTCTTCCGTCGTCGGCGCCGCCAACGACCGAGAGCGCGTGACCCTCCCCTTCGACGGCTACCCCTCTCTCGGGCGCCGCGCCGCGGACCATGAGCCTGCTAAGATCACCTTCGAACCGCCTTCGTCCGCGCTCCTCGGCGCCAACGACCGACTACCCGCAAACCGCGCCACGCGCGGAGTCCAAGGCGGTGCTCGTGGCGAGGGACCGGACAACGACAACGTCCGTGTAGATGGCGCTGGCTCATCCTCTTACTCATCGCAGAGGGTTCGCTCGGGGCCAGCGTCAACCCGACCCTCTTCGCCTCGCCCCCATCGAGCCAGTGCCAGACTGCTGCTACAATCTAGACCTCGCTACCCACTGGCTGTTTGTGTCTGGAACAACTTTTCGAAACCATCACATGGCGAGTTCCTCAATTCAGCTGATCGTGCAAGGGCTTGGACGGCAAATCGAAGAGGTGGCATATGCGCTCCAGGATGCGCGCCACCCACCAGAGGTGCTGCTGGAGGACCTTCGGCGGGTGAAGCTCCTTCTGCACGAGGTATGGGCACTGCACATCCCATATTCCGATTTCAAGCTCCTATGATGGCCCCGATTCAAGCTCTTGCGATTGCTGTCAATTGCATTCGTAATGTGTGGGTGTAGGAATTGAAAGTAGTTTGTTCTTCTGAGCTGTTATGATGATGTGGATGCAGAAACTTTTTTTCGCGATCGGGGAATATAGATGTGGGTGTGGAAACTGAAAGTTTGTTCTTCTGTGTACCGGTAATTGAGCTCTTATGATGGATGTCAATTGCAATTGAAATTTGTTGGTGGATATTGAATTTGTTGTGGCATATGTGTGGGTTGTTCTTCAATTCTGTGTACCGGTAATTGACTAATTAAGATACTAGATCAGAGTTATTCTGAACTGCATGATTATTGATTAGGAATAGTTGTTGTACTCGACGAAGGAAAGTTTGTGCTTATGGGGTATGATAAGTTGATAACACGGTAACGGCACAGTCGACTGATGGGTTTTTACTTTGTTTGGGATTTGGGAACCTTAGATAATTGGGTTAAGTGTATGGATATAGGTAGTTGGTCAGTTGGAGCTAAATTAGGACAACCTTCCAATCAACGGCCCACTCCGCTCCCTTGCTGCAATGCTGCTCCCGCTAGCCACCGGAAATGCATGGAAATTAAGCCTCATGTTCAGTACTATAATTCAATTCTATATAGAAACACAGAATGACTGAATGCAGCCTCATGCACTGCAATTTCTTAGACCAAGATCACGGATTGTATAATGTGTTGCAATGTCTTCAGTTTAGAGCTTCAGCAAACTTTACCAGATACACAATTGAAATCTCTCATGACGATGAAGGAGCATCAGCCATGGTCAGGACCATAAACAATCGCTACATCAGCTCCAAAATACATAGTTGCATAAATAATGGTGCCGGATATTGTGAATCTGTGATCAGCTATAACCTTGCCTATGCATTAGCGTTAAGATTGTGACAAAAAAGTCATCAGACTTTTGGATGATTACAAGTTATTATCACACCCTGGAGTGATATTTGAGATCTCCTGCAGCCTGAGTACCGGTGCCATTGGAAATGTCCTCACTGAAGGCGGATTCGACCACATTTCTCATTTTTCCTGCCCAGGGAAACATTCACATTTAGTCAATAAGAACACTGAAAATGCTCAATGTTAGTCACTCCAATTGACATTTCCATACTTTTACAGAGAATTTAAAGAACATTCATTACAGTTTGGATACATTACTACAGAACATTAATGTTAAGCATAGCAGAAACATGTCTAATCATCAATAGTTAGTGATCAAAATGTTCAAAAAAGAGTAGAAAATTGCTACTGGAAGAAGAGTCTCCTTGTCGAAAAAGTCAAGAAAAAAAATTGCTACTGTACTTCATTATGGACAAGCGTGCTGTAATCACAAGGGACAAGATACAACACATCCATGCAGTCGTTAACTGACCCAGAATATATATGTCTCTGCTAAGGATTCAGCAGAGTGCTTGTCAAAAACTGGAAATCACAAGAGAAAGACGTGTCGCCGCAGGCTCCATGTTTGCTAATGCTAATAACAAGCTCTGATGGGGAAACCAAACAATGCCAAGGCGGCAAGGCCAGGCAGGAGGACGTTAGCAGCGGTCATGGAAAATCGTGCAACGGCACAGTCTCGAAGGATTCGCCCGGCCCGCCCTCAGCGGCAGTAGGGTCGTCTGATCGGATCAACTCACCGCCTCGCCGGTCGTCCCTTGGCGACGATGGTGACGGCCCCGCCAGAACTCTGGGTATACCGACGGTGACGACGACGGCAGTAGCCACTAGCCAGTAGGGTCGTTTCAAGCAGAGAGCACACACCATTCTCAAAGAGATGACGATGCATAATTTGCGGCCGCGGGCTTGATTTGATGAATAAGTGGATAACATTGATCCTGAAATTTTCTCTTCCATTTCGAGGCTTCAGATTGCTGCCTCACATGATTTTTCCATGGCGACAAAATTGTGTGCAGGTATGCTTTTTTGGGCCTAACAGCCTAATTTGGCCCGTGAGATTTTCAGATTTTGGGCTTTATTTGGTCCCTCAGCCCAATCGCTGAGATGAGGCTGAGCCCTTTCATTCTGCTTGCCTGTATCGTTCTTTCTCTAAAGGAAAAGGCCGCATTTAACCAAACGAATCCATTTGTGCGATTATTTTTTTCTTTCAAAAGCACAATACAAAAGCTGAAGGTGACGTGCACGCACTTTGTTTGGAACGAGGAGTCACCGATTTTCGAAAACCGGAACAAAAAGAGAAACACGCCCCTTTGCTCCTAGATTGTTTGGTTTTGCTAAGTGATGCTGGACTTAGTGATATAAATTTGATAAAAAAATATTAGAAATTGGTCTAGGAAAAATTATCTTAACCTACATTTTCTAACAAAGTAACATCTATTTTCACTATGGGGAAGGGAGTAACTCATTTTTATAATAAACTTATTTTGAGGTACAAATGTTGATAGTGTTTTCTATATTTATAATTAAATTTTAAAAGTTTGACTCCTCCATAAGCGAGATGTGTGTAGTTTGGGACGAAGGGAGTATGATTTATCACTGAAAGTCAGATTAACTAAACTTGTGCAATGCTCAAAACCTCAGACTAATGTTTAATTAGTCTACATTTTTTCCCCTTAACTTAGCTAATTTGTTAATACCTCTAGTCATGGCTAATTGTGGCACGGTGACACTGGCGATGGTGACTAAAGATGGTTCCAAAAAAAAGAAGTTTAGGCTGAACCGAGGAGGAGACAATGGACAGACGGGGAGAGATTGTTCATCATCATGTCCAAATCCAACAGGCTCAAGAAAAAACTTTCACGAATGGGCCTGGCGACTGGCGACCACATCGAACGCGAACGGCTCTCGTTGGCCTCTCCAGGCTCAACACGGAAAACCAGAGTACCCCTCTCCCACGGGTCCGGCACCATCTCCGCTCCGCAAGTCCGCATCCCACCGCCCATGGCGGCCGAAACCCTCGCGCCCTCGTCATCGTCATCATCCTCGTCGCCAAAGCCCTAAACCCTAGTCGAGCTCCATTTCGGGACCCTAACCGGACCTTCCCGCGCCGCCGCCATGGGCCGCAGTCGCGATGTCCGCTTCGTCTCCTCCGGCGTCAAGCTCCCGTCCGCGCCGGCCCCGCCCCCGTCCCCGGCCCCCGCGCTCCTCTCCGCGGCGCTGCCGTTCGCGCACATCGGCCGCGCCATCGACGCCGCCGCCCGCCGCCTGGGCTCCTGCCTCCCCCGCGTCCCGGTCGCGCGGGCCGACCCGGCGGCCCCGCCCCCGCTGGCGCGGCGGCACGGGAAGGACGGCGGAGGGCCCGAGGAGCGGGTGCTGATCAGCGAGGTCGCGGTGCGGGGGAAGGACGGGGAGCCGCTGGAGCGGGCCGAGCTGGAGGCCGCGGCCGCCGCGGCGCTGCGCGCGTGCCGCCCCAACGCCGCGCTCACCGTGCGGGAGGTGCAGGAGGACGTGCACCGCATCGTCGAGAGCGGACTGTTCCGGTCGTGCATGCCCGTCGCTGTCGACACCCGCGATGGCATTCGCCTCGTCTTCGAGGTCCTCCTTGTATCCTCTTGTTGTCCCCGCTTTCTTTCCCTTTTTCTGGAGATATAATGAATGCACAATTTCGGTTCTTTTGGTTTCAGGTGGAGCCGAACCAAGACTTCCATGGGCTGGTATGCGAGGGCGCCAACATGCTACCGTCCAAGTTCCTGGAAGATGCATTCCGTGATCGCCATGGTAAACATGTACTTTCTCGTATCAAATAATGTTTAAGTTTGTCAACGGATTATGTGCACTATTGTCTGCACGACCCATTGAGTCTTTGGAGTTACAATGTGCAGGAAAAATTATTAACATTAGGCATCTGGATAAAGTGATCAAATCTGTAAATGGATGGTATCAGGAGCGTGGCCTAACTGGGTTGGTAGGTAATCCGAATTTGTGTTTCTCTGTCACATAGTTGCTTGTGCTAGCTCCTACGATGCCTCATACCTGTACCACACAGAAACAAAGATGAAACTGAAATAATTGGTACCACGGAGCAGGAAACTAAGGGGATTAGGATAGAGAAGGGAAGAATAGGAAACCAGACATGCCTAGTGTGCGCGGATGTTTACATACAAAATAGGAAACAAAGGTAAATTGATCGAATAGGTGAATAAAATTTGACATAAATGAAAAAACTTTGAGGTGAAGGAGAAGATTGTGGACGAAGCTGATTAGGGATTTCCTGAATCCGTTATAGATGAAACCCTGCAAACAAATTAGAATACTCCAGTTGAGAGAGGTGGAGGAGAAGATTGAGAGTCAACCTTGTTTTGGGATTTCCTGAATCCAGTATGGGTCAAACCCTGCAAACAAATCAGAATACTCCAGTGAAGATCACAGGCATTAGGGGAAGACGGATGCAATGGGAGCCTCCTGTTTCGTACTGGATGTTGAGGAGTTGAGTGGTCGGAGTGGCAGTAGTGGGAAGTTATGGGGTTGGTTTGGTGCAAGGCTACCCGACTGTTGCTTTTGTTTGCGTCGAGCTTGAGGATTAGTTTACTGAAAAATGATAAAGATGGCATGGAACAACAACGTGGTTGAGAGAAACAGGAGTTTTCCGTAGGAAGAGGAGAATGCAGGTGGCATTGGTAGCCCTGAGGTGTGGGAGATGATACATGTTCGGGCAGATGTGATTGCGACCTCATGATCAAATTGTATATATCTTACCAATGTCAAATATGTGGGCCACTGAGCATGCAGCATAGGATTTGTTGGTTATTCATTGTGTATAGAGGTACATTGATAAATGATAAATCACAATGATTCCTTGGTTTGAATACAGGTTTCATATGCTGAGATACTTTCTGGAGGGGTTCTGAGGCTGCAGGTTTCAGAAGCTGAGGTCAATAACATTAACATTCACTTTCTAGACAGGAAGACGTGAGAACCTATCTTTTCTCTGAGATTTCTTGATCAAACACTGTTTTAAAGTGCTTAAATTTCTATGTTTCTTATGTTTTCCATCCTTCTGTTGCCTTTCCTTGTCGTAGTGGTGAACCAACTGTTGGAAAAACACAGCCGGAAACCATCCTTCGGCAGCTTACCACCAAGAAAGGGCAGGTCAGAGCGCATTTTCAGAAGTGCCTTTCTTAATCTGTCTATTTATGTTTTATATACCTCAGGAGGACTATTGATGGTATGCTGAAATGCAAATATCATTTTTCAGTCATGTTCTTCTAGATGTTGCATGAAATGCTAACCCTTCCAACTTCACATTTTTTGGAATTCATGTGCTGTGTTGCATCATTCATGCACTGAAATTTCTATGCAAAGGCTAATACCAGAATCACCAGCGCTAGTTACAATATAGGCATATAAGTTTGGTTGGAGACTTGGAGCCCGTATGCGTATAACCAAGTCCCTCTTTTCTTTCATTATGATTGTGTATATTCTGTCATTTTCACAGTAATATTTGGAATCAGACTGGGTGCTTTGGACTTAAAACATTATGAAAGGAGCACTGCAGCATTCTGAACCAAAATAATATTAGCAATCATCTAAAAATTATCATGTCGCAATAGTATATAGATTTCACCTTTCTATCCATGTCCTGTTGTCTTATGCTCTACCATTAATGTTGCCTGTTAAAACTTCAAATTAATCTTGTCTATTTAAAATTAAACAGGCTTACAACAGGGCGCAAGTGAAAAGGGATGTAGAAACAATACTCACTATGGGAATCATGGAGGATGTTACGATAATTCCACAGCCAGTTGGAGGTGAAGCTATTTTTAAGTTCTGTCATTGTTTTTGAAGTAGATCTGATCTCTTATGAGTGCTAATGTTCATGTGCTTTGTAATTGTCTGCAGATTCTAATAAAGTGGACCTTGTCATGAATCTTGTTGAACGCCCTTCGGGTGGTTTCTCTGCTGGTGGTGGAATTTCAAGTGGGTGAGTACGAACAATGCTTTGTTAATTGAGCTCAGTTTAGAGATTGCATAAATGGGTATAGCCAGTGACTTTATGCTTTAAGAAATTCTGTTCTGAGTCACTAGTGCTGGGTATGCGCTGTCTTTTTCCTCTTTTAACCTCCAAAGTTGTAGCACATGCGCAAAGTACAGTCAAACTGCTATTCTTCTGCTGATTATATGACATTATGTTTTTCTGCAGGATAACAAATGGACCCCTTTCTGGACTTATTGGCAGGTCAGTATGTTATTCTTTCACAGGTTAAGTCATTAATATGTATGTATATACATCTACACTTTTTCTGCTTCTGGTGCTATTTCCGCTAGTTAGTTTCTACTCTCTGCATAGGCTCAATGTCATCATGATTCATCAAAGATTCCCAGGGAAGTTTTCCTTGCTGACTATTGTTTGTGTTGGTTTTGAAAAAGTGGCACTGTGCTCAAACTAGGGACTATGTTCAAGAGGGCATATTGTGCTCCAAATCCTTGGGACTCAATTCAAATTTGAACAAAGTTGGATAGTGCTTAATATTCCTGGAGTTATGCCCCTCTTCCAAACAGGCCACCAATGGGCTTTGGCCCTTATTTCGTTCGGCTTAATGTTATCAAGAATCCTCATTATCTAAGGTTCTTATAAATGTTTGGAGGGCTTGATGGGCTCTTATGGGCTATGATTATCATCATAATTGTCCTGTAGCCACCACATTCAGAGCAGCTTAAGCTATAAGCTTATCCTCCAAAGCCCAAGCCTTTTGGGATCAAGAAAAGTTAGCACTTTTTATTTTAGAATCTGTCAATTATTGGTGCTGAATTCATGATGTGTAATTGAATAGATAGCTGATGATTTTTAAATTGAATATGTAATTGATCTTGTTTGACATCAGATGCGTTAACTTTAAACCCCAGGCCAGCTGTTTACTAGTTCGCTAGCTGCATGTGCCCGCTTAATAAATTCCTTTCTTAAAGGTTTACCAAAACTTATAGCATTTGGACATTGGAATCTGTTTGTTAGTTGGCTTTTAAACTTCAGTGGAAATCTATTCTTAAACTGACATGCTTATGATTGTAATAATATGTAATTCAGTGTTTTTGTACACAATACAATATACCAATCCAAATTAATTGTGGTTTTAGCTCCATGTATATGGAACATGGAAGAGTTTCTAATTTTAAATTTTACATCGTTCCTCTCTAGGATTGAGTAGCCTTCTCTCTAACACTGCTGCCAATTAACAACATATAGTGCCATTTGTGGGAAAATGCCACCTCAAAAACCAAAGTGACAAGTTTTTGCGAACAAAAACCAATTTTCTAAATATATATTCTGATTTCTGAACTTGTAATATGTCTAGAATAAAATCATTATGTCTAGAATAAAATCATTATGTTGCACATAGTCTAAACTTTACTCAATGGAGTGCAGCTTTGCATATTCACATCGGAATGTTTTTGGGAGGAACAAGAAATTAAATCTCTCTTTGGAAAGGGGGCAAATCGATTCAATATTTAGATTGAACTTTACTGACCCTTGGATTGATGGCGACAATAAGAGAACCTCCAGAACTGTTATGGTTCAGGTATTTGCCTTTACTATGACATCGCTTTCCAGTTCCGCTAGTTAGCACCATGCATATGTTTATAGCTATTTCTCGTACCAGAACTCTAGGACTCCTGGAACACTTGTCCATGGTGGTGATCATCCTGACCATGGGCCCATAACAATTGGACGTGTTACTGCTGGCTTGGAATATAGTCGACCATTCAGACCCAAGTGGAGTGGGACACTTGGCTTAATTTTTCAGGTAAATATTCTGCTGCTTATGCTTTTAGGAATAGCCATACGGTATGGTGATGTTTTGTGTCTGCACAGCATGCTGGTGCTCGTGATGATAAAGGGAATCCAGTCATCAGGGATTTCTATAACAGCCAATTAACTGCCAGGTCTCCATTCTCATTGTCTTATTTCCTTAGTTTCACATGAAAGATTCTAACACAGTCAGTATAATTGTTGAGTTAAGATTTCCACCTGATGTTTGTCTCGTTGCATTGCAGTGGACATGATTATGATGATACTCTGCTAGCTAAGTTTGAAAGTATCTACACAGATTCTGGAGACCATAGCTCTACAATGGTTGGCATCAATGCTTATTCCTTCCCAAACTTGGCAATTTTTGTAGCCATCATTGCTTATCTCCTGCTATCATTGTTCCTTGTAGTTTGTTTTCAACATTGAGCAAGGTCTGCCTGTTCTTCCTGAGTGGCTTAGCTTCAACAGAGTGACAGCACGTTTGAGGCAGGGATATGAAATTGGTCCTGCTAGGCTTCTTCTAAGGTTTGTTTTAATCACATTCTTGTACTGGGCCTGTAGCAAAAAATATCATGAACTGAATCCCTGCATTGAACTTGCACTGACAGTTTTTCCAGTTCTGCTACTTTCTTTATAATCTTTTTGTTTGATGATGTAGTGCTTCTGGAGGTCACGTGGAGGGAAATTTTCCACCTCATGAGGCATTTGCAATTGGTGGGACAAATAGTGTAAGAGGATACGAAGAAGGTGCTGTTGGCTCTGGGCGCTCTTATGCTGTTGGTAGTGGTGAAGTTTCATGCCGCTTGGTAAACTTCTTTCTCCCCCCGACCTTACTGTCTTTTTGTTGTTGTCAAATGGACCACATGGAAGTATGACAGACACAACTGTGTGGTAATTTGCCACAGAATGCCGTATTGGCAACAAGGGTATACATATCTACATAATTGATTATAAATGGTACTATCTTAGTATGATTTGCATGTTAAGTAAAATTTCTCTCAGATTTAGTTCAAGAATATAACTAACTCAGAAAGGAAATAAACAGGTGTGCATGCTGCCACACTGTTCAAGACTTGAATACAGATTAGATATGGAACATCGCGCACACGCACGCACGCACGCACGCACGCTGTTTTTGTCTGTATGCCTGTATGGAACCTTCTACTCATAGGTGCCAGACCCAGAAGCAGGGCCCAAAATTCTCTGCAAAACACAATAGTCCTGGAATATGAATATCTAGCAACAAATATTTTAGCAAAAACAGGATCAATATTCTTCTGTCACATTGTTGATTGTTGCTACTAGGGCCCAACATGAAAGTAAAATTATCAGCCCAGTTGTCTCTTACCCAGTCTCATCATTGGGCTCACCTGGCTGTGCTAGTAGCACATTGGGCGGCGGCAGCTGCTGTTTATTTCTCTATAGAAGAACAGTAATTGCAGGTGTGCTTGCTGCTGCTGCAGCAGCTGCAGCGCTGCTGGAGCAAGCTCTTCCGAGCAGGCAGATTGTTGCTCAAATGAGAGGATCTTGTATGGCTGGACCATCACCCAATGATTTCCTGTGGTAGCTTAACTTGGCCTGCTTGCTTTACTCTTTCACTGCCCTACTTTCATATTGGGCCCTAGTCTTAATAGAATATTTGTTGAGCGGTATAATATGCTATCTTTGTAATAGCTGAGTACAACAGTTGTTCCGAGCCCCTTTTGCATAGATAATCTGGAGCCCTGTTCTTCATGTCTGAATAGATTGGCAGCTTGAAAATCAGTTGTACGTAGAGTTTTTTTTCCCCTGAGAACTTGTATGCACAGTCGTCTGCAAATGCCATCATGCGTTTGAAGAAATGCATACTATTCATGGTGGTCTTACACTGCTACTTTAATGCACATTTTACCTACTCTGATCTCGTGAATGAACAAATCAAGGTTTTAAATCATCATTTGATTACTTTGTATTCTTGCTCTGAATGCAGTTTGGGCCACTGGAAGGCGTGATTTTTGGCGACTATGGCAGTGATCTTGGTTCTGGTCCTAAAGTTCCTGGTAATTCATATATTGTACATACTCTAACGTGATAGTTATTTATTTTTCTAGGACACATTTGACAGAATGGAAGTCTAGCACAAATGGGGAATTTACTTGAAATCATTTTACCATCTATACATATTAGCTGCTTTTCTGTTAGACAGTATACACTGACCATCTGTGGTGATTGGCTCTTCAGGTGACCCAGCTGGAGCTCGTGGAAAGCCAGGTAGTGGCTATGGCTACGGTGTTGGCGTCCGCGTGGACTCCCCACTGGGACCTCTGCGGCTTGAGTATGCCTTCAATGATAAGCAAGCCAGCAGATTTCATTTTGGTGTTGGCTACAGAAATTAACATGTATATTGGTCACATTCAGATTCAACCTTGTTCTTCTGAGCATTTTGGGCTGGTAGAAACTAGTGACATGCCTTCCATTTTTTGGCGATGCCAAAGCAAGTTTTGCTTAGGTCAGATTTCATTTTCTGTAACGTATAGTTCCTTCACTTTTGTCGAGTGTTCTTCAGCTAGAGAAATTAAATGGACCCCTACTGGTAGATCATCCTACCTCTGATATCTGGAAGGCCCTGTAGTGGAACAGGAAGGTACGAAGAAAGAGGGATGAATGCTGTTGTAATAGCATTGCACATTCCTAGCGTATTTATGCATGTGTATATGTGCTTTATAAAACTAAAGGAGCTAAGTAGCGGATTTGTCTTTTCGTCACATGGATGACATGATTTAGGAGGTGTTTGGTTTGAGGAGTTAAAATTTAACAAATACTGTAGCATTTTCGTCTTATTTGACAAAAAGTTTCTAATCTTGGACTAATTAGGCTTAATAGATTCGTCTCGTAAATTACTCCTAATCTGTGCCGATATGTATGCAATTAGTCTACATTTAGTACTCTATGCATTTGAGTGAATATTGATATGATGGGAGTTAAACTTTAACGAGTTGAAATCAAACATGGCCCGTGTTTAGTTGCCAAGTTGGGTGCCCCAACTTGGCACATTACCTGTCACATCGTACTGTAGCAACTTTTGTTTTTATTTGGTAAAAATTGTCCAAACTTTGACTAATTAGGCTTAAAATGTTCGTCTCGCAAAGTACAACAAAACTGTGTAATTAGTTTTTAATTTCATCTACATTTAGTTCTTCGTACATGTGCCGATATTTCGATGTGACGGAGAATCTTCTTTTTGTATAGTGGAATTTGGGGAGAAGTTGGGAACTAAAGGCATGCCCTTATTCGGGCAATGAAAAAGGTTTCATTTGGTGGTACAGCATGGTTTCCAGAGCTCCATTTAATACATGTATGTAAATGCGCATCTGTAAGTTCTCTGACATGCATAGCGAATATGCAGCATGTGCGAGATATGATCTCAAATATACTACGGCTGAAGATTTTCCATCACATCAAACTTGCGATGGAGTACTAAATGTGGATAAAATCAAAAATTAATTGCACAGTTTGGTTGTACTTTGCGAGACGAACGTTTTGAGTCTAATTAGTCAACGGTTGAATAATTATTACCAAATACAAACGAAATGCTACAGTAAATTTTGGCACCCCAAATTCAGGAACTAAACGCAGCCTACATTAAGGGTTGTAAGTTCACTGTAGTCAACCCAGCGTGTGGCCTGATTGCCTGGACGGCTGAACCACAGACTGGCCCAGACTGCTGGCGGGGGAGCTGTATAAAAACTGCATTATCGATAGCGGTCGCTTTTAGATGTTGCATTCTTTTGAACGCAATTTAGATGTTGCATTCTCAGTAGTTTTACATATCATTTATGCATCGGAGTGTAATTCCACCTGTTGATCTACATGCGTTGAGCTTGTTAGTTGTTACAACTGGCGATATATGTTGTACATAATGCCCATTATTTCAAGTTGCCACGACACGGTCTGACAGCAAATTTGGCTGTTCGTGTTGGCCAACTGCGGTTTGCCCCCCCCCCCCCCCCCCCCCCCAATGATTTCCATTATGAATCACTAATCTTTGGGGACCATGTTGATCTAGTCCCAAAACGTGTACCAGTTCAAACATAGTTGTTCAGATAGAGATGTTCATTGTGGCATTGTGCCAATGCCAAAAGAGGTTGTAAAAAGCTTTGACCCGTGAGGACATTCGGGTTGATGCTGTTGCTGCAATCGGTCCAGTTCTGTGCGGGGAGGACGAGGGTGACACCTGGAGATTGAGGGCTGATTCCAGAGGAGCATGCCTAATAAATCGATTATCGATATAACTGATGTGAGGACCAAAACAGAGGAGGAACCGTGGAAGTCGGCAGAAAATTCTTTTGTTCTTCCGGGAGCTGCTAGCGATCAGACGTCGGATCCTGAACGCTAGTATCGGACACTATCACAGGCTGTAGGGCTGAATCATAAGTAGCTGCCAGCGTCACATGCTGCAGAGCTGAATCATCAACTAGCCACTGATGCCCGCGCTTCGCTGCGGGTGATCTGTTTGGTATATCGAACCTTAGGAAAACATGTTAGTAAAGGCTAAGGTGTCTTTTCCATTATGTGTTATATGGAAGGGCTTGTTTGATACATTGAATCTTGGAAAAATACATCCAAGGAAGCTACTATTTGTTAATAAAATCAATGGCATGCTAGCTCAAAGAAACATTTACTGGAGTGATTACATGGTAGGATTATATTACACCATACTTGGAAAAAGAAAGCACTGCAATACAAGTACATCACCTCACGCGAGGGTTTACAAAGAAGTGAATTAGGATTCAGCACTAGAAATACTAATTCAGAGCACAACACAGGGTGGGGATTACATTATAGGTGGAAAAGGCAAACACTAAAATACGGGTACATCTCACGCGAGCGTGTAAGCGAACCTAGCTAGAACTACTAATTTAAAGCACAACAGTAGGTGGGGATTACATTGTAGATGGAAAGAGCAAACACTACAAGTGAATCAGGATTCACTCCCCTTAGGCGTAACCGCGTAAGGGTGCATCGCTAAAACCACTTTTATGGGTCTAGCTTCGGACCATATTAGCCTCATTCCCTGAGGGGGCCATGTGGCCACTTAGATCATGCCTCGGAGCTTGAGGAATCCTCTGAAAGGATGGCATGAGCACATGCACCATCTCCTAGTGGTGGCTGAGTGAGTGGGAGAATCTCTTCTCCATCTGGTGGCCCTATCTCAGGAATTCCATGGGAGGCCTCGGTTGGGGGAGGTGCAGGCGGTGTATCCACTATTTCCCCTTGGATTTCTTCCATGGTTGCAATTGGGATTCCATCTAGTATTGGGCACTCTCTATCTTCGAGGGTGGCAATCCTTCTCTTGGCCCTATTGACAAGATAGATATTCTTCAATTGCTGAGTGTGCCGATCTTCGGCTTGTTTGAAGGCTTCAATTGCTGCTGCCTCACGGCTCTCCGCCTCAGCGACCTGCACCTTAGCATTCGCAAGCTGCAGTTGGAGCTCTCTAATCTGCTTCTCTGCCTCCTGTGCCCTACGAATGCACTTCCTCAAATGCTTAGCCTGCCTATCATACTGCTTATCCAAGGAAAGCAAGTAGTCAGACATAAAAACCGTAGTTGGATCACGTTCACGAAGTTCAGGGCCTTCTAGGGTCTTCATTCGGGCTACCCACACAGGGTTGTTCTTTACAAAAGGGGGGAAGAATCTCATGGGTGTATGACATATTGGCTTCTCAAAAATCTGGCATAGGTACCTCAAAGCTTTGCGAGCGACAACTTGGTAAGTGTCCGCAAACCGAAACCCTGTGGTGGACACCACCCAAGGATTTATGTCAGGGAAATCCCTACTTGCTCCAACATAGATGATCACCTCACACCTCTTAGTGCCATACTCCTCATACTCCCTTCCTACATATTCTGGGTGATCCAAAATACCTAGCCTGACCATAGTGGCATACAGGAGCTTGGGGAAGCCGTCCTTGTTCAGGCAATAGCTGGTGGTCCACCCTTCATCTGCCATCTGCGAGGAAAATGAGGAAAGTCATTTTCAACATTTAGGAGAGGGTAAGATTTCTATAGATACGATAATGGCTTGGTTACCTTGCTAAGGGCACCGAGAAGCAACGTAGCAAAACTTGTATAAGAAAGTAGAAAAAGGGAGGAATTGGAGGTATGATTCTTGATGGAAAGGATGTTGTGCTAGAACGTGCGAGATCTCGTGATGTGGAGGGGCTCTTCATTGCCACATCTTATAGATAGAAGGATGGAGCTGTGTCCACCAGTCCAAGGACCTTCTTTAATGTGAGAGACTGTGTTAGCGCACGCGGGTAGTGTTGTGTAGTGGCATAGGCGGTGGTGATGTGACAACATGGGAGTAGTTGTTGGGTGCTTAACGGACATTATCCATTACTCATGGGCAGGACCTGCCAGCCCGATGGTATTCTTTAATGTTAGGGATTCTTGATGGAAAGGATGTTGTGCGAGAACGTGCGAGATCTCATGATGTGGAGGGGCTCTTCATTGCCACATCTTATAGATAGAAGGATGGAGCTGTGTCCACCAGTCCAAGGACCTTCTTTAATGTGAGAGACTGTGTTAGCGCACGCGGGTAGTGTTGTGTAGTGGCATAGGCGGTGGCGATGTGACAACATGGGAGTAGCTGTTGGGTGCTTAACGGACATTATCCATTACTCATGGGCAGGACCTGCCAGCCCGATGGTATTCTTTAATGTTAGGGACCGTGGTATCGCATGCGGGTGGAGCTGTGTAGTGGTATGGTCGATGGCGACTGATTAAGTGGCAGTAGTTGCCAGATGCTTTAGGGGCTTTCTCCATTATTCACGGGCATGAGTGCCTTTATGTACGATGTACAGAGACAATATGATGATAGAAACAGAAATGGTGTAGCAAGCTGGAGACATACTGCAATTATATTACCAGGCGACACAAATGAGGTCATGAATTTTCCAAAAATTACAAGTTGGGCACGCAGTTTATATTCAAGCGCTAGATTGAAAAGAAAATTTGTTCACTTGACAAACAAACAAGACCTAGGATGTCCCTATACACACTTCACACAACAATAATGATGCAATAGATGGTGTCGTTATTTTGCCAATAGGCGACACCCGGTCTGATGAACGTCTAAACATAAGAAAGCATGGCCTAGCAACATTTACCTCATATAGAAACAATGCGAAACACCCATGCAGGGACAAGCTCAAACATCGGGCTGGCAGGTCCTCACTTGATATGCCAACACTTAGGCTGTGTTTAGATCACATGCGCGTGGAGCTGTGTAGTGGTATGGTCAGTCAGTAGTTGCGAGATGCCTTAGGGGCTTTCTCCATTATTCGTGGGCATGAGTGCCTTTATGTATGATGCATAGATACAACATGATGACAGAAATGGAAATGGTGTAGCAAGGTGGAGACATAGTGCAATTATATGGCTAGGGGACACCAATGAGGTCAAGAATTTTACAAAAATTACAAGCTAGGCGCGTGGTTTATACTTAAGCGCTAGACCAAAAATAAAATTTGTTCACTTGACAAACAAACAAGACCTAGGATGTCGCTATACGCACCTCACACAACAATAATGATGCAATAAATGGTGTCGTTATTGCCAATAGGAGACACCCGGTCTAATCAACGTCTAAACATAAACATAAGAAGGTATGGCCTAGCAACATTTACCTCATATAGAAACAATGTGAAAGAAGGCACCCATGAAGGGACAAACTAAAAAATGCACCAAATACTTATCCTCTAACCGAAAATGAGTTAAATATGGTTCATTACCACATGAGAAATGAGCACACATATAGTTTGTGTTTGTAACCTACCTTAGCAACTAGATGTAACCAGAAATGAATTAGTGGAAACACTTATCATGTCCTTAAGGACATTGTATTTCTCTGTAAGGTTGCCATGTGGAAGTTCACATAAACAGTGGTAGAAGTAGTAAGATGTGTTAATATAGTACACACCAACGGTGAGCAACGATTGGCACCACCGGCGACACTTTCCCCTCCTCCCCCCGATTGCATCCCCCATACTCTTTCCCCTTGCCATAGACTCCAAATGTTGTCGATTAAACCAGTGGTGATTCTAGGCGCCACGGGTACGGGAAAGACGAAGCTATCAATCGATGTATGCAAGGCGATCGGTGGCGAAGTGGTAAACACCGACAAGATGCAAATCTATGCTGGCCTCAACATTGCAACCAACAAGGTCAATCTAAATGACCAACACGGTATTCCTCATCACCTTATCGGAATGGTTTCAGTAATTAGTGATGATTTATCCGTACCTTGGTTTCGATCTATTGCAACTACAACTTCGATGTCTATTGCAAGGCGTGGTCGGGTGCCAGTTTTGGTAGGTGGGTCCAACTCACTAATCCATGGGTTTCTCGCTGAACAATTTGATCCCTCCATTGGTGATCCCTTCGCACTTGCGAGGTATCGGCTAAACTTGAGGTTCAAGAGCTGCCTCTTGTGGCTCCATGCTGATGAGTTGGTTCTCAATGAATATCTGAATTGCCGTATTGATGATATGGTTCAACATGGCTTAGTTGAGGAAATCAAAGAGTATTATGATACTATGTCCATTGGCAAGATCGATGGCCACAATGGGTTGGCCAGGGCAATTGGCGTGCGAGAACTAAAGGATTATTTTAGTGGACATAGGGGGCTTTCTACCTGCATAGATGAGATGAAGGTGAATACGCAAGCCCTTGCGAGAGCACAAACTAGAAAGATCTGCCGCATTGCCGGTGTTTGGGGTTGGCCTGTTCGTGCCCTAGATGCCACAGAAGCCATGCGTGCACGTCTCAATGGATCAAGCCAAATTGTAGAGGACATAATATGGGAACACTACGTCAGTCTCCCTGCTATTACCACCATTAATGATTTCTTGCATATTTGATGCTTTGAGTTCATCAGAGCCAGTACCAGTGCACACAAACTAAGATGCATATGCTTGCCACTTCCTCCCCATAATTCATTATCAAGTAATTAAGGTGGTGGCCTCTGGTAGCCAAAGCATGGACTGCTGCCTGAATCACCCCCTTGAGACCTGGACTTGTAGTATTATGCTGTATATATGGAAGCATTTTACCTACCGTTGTATTAATCTATGGGGGCAGCGGTAATGTTTTGTATGGTTGTATGTACCTTAACGTTCCATCCTCTTTATGATGAATTATGCAAGGAAGTAGCCATCTATAAAAAAAATCCTCATCATCAATTTGTGTGCTAATTTATACTCGTTGATTGTGTAGTTGACCACTCGATGCTAGTCGGGTACACTAGGGACTATGTTCATACACCGTTAATTATAGTTGAGATGGATGCGATTTACCTAGCTGACTAAATATGCTAATCTATCCTGTGCTGGAGATGAAATTACTTATCAAATAGTGCCATACACACTGGCACAATATTTATAAGGAGCATATAGACACACACTGTGTGTGTGCGCGTTCATACGTGTATATAATTTCACATGCAGAATGCATGTAGTTATATTAACACAGTAGCTGAGCCAATATTAGGTCAAAGCACACAATATTATTTATTATGCAACCTAGATGGTGGGAAGGCACAGACTTGAAACACATAGAAATTACATTATAGGGCAGGGCAATTCTGGATATCATAATATATAGTGCCATCTGTATGACCCAACATTCCAGATGGACTAAGATGTCCCCCTGTAGAGGGAGCCATATGCATGCTAGTACGAGGTAAATTCGCTAGGTGGTACATGGTTTGTGATAGATATAGGTGTGAGAAATATAATTGAAGGAGATTATTAGGTAGCCTAAGGCCCCATACGCACTGGACTGAACTGGATGGTGCAGAGTGGATTCCTCGTTTGACTGAATTCCTGCGAGAGGGTACACAAATACATGTAAATGGATTGCTAAATTCGGAGAGGTATGTAACATGAAACTATAATTGGATATGCGTACCACTCAATTAACATTTGCCAGATTAACACCAATGGTGTTATCCTGCAAAACGCTAGTTAGCTCGCGAGCAAGCCCTCCATATCGTAGCTCTGGTGCTTCTGCTCCTGTGCACGTAACTAGTTGACTTTGTACGCTTGTCGCTGCAGCACTAGACGCTAGGGGAAGGATGTCACTATATCTTACACAGATGGAGCCCAGACGCTCCAAAAGAGACTTGTGGGCATTGAATAAGGCATCCTTCTCCGCACTCAATTCTCGATATGTGGTGAGAAGGTATTGTGACCAGTACATATAATAGTGTAACTGCCTACTTGTTTCTATGAGTGGATCATAACTTATATCCTTGACCCATATATTTAAACGTGACATGAGGTGGAGAATTGCTAGTTCACAAACATTTTCTTCTGCCCCATAATCGGTCATGCAAGGAGCACCTCGGAAGTTCTCAAGCACCATGCCTCTTGTACCATTTTTAGATGGGACTTCAATGCTAAGCCAGGCCATCCTTTTGCAGTCCTCCATCTTTACCACCCCTGCAGTATGAATAGTTGCGCCTATGCTGGTAATGATTTGGCGCAGGATGTCCTTGCGCGAGATAACCACTACAAGAGGTTCCTAAAAAGAATAAAAAAGTGTATATATAGATGAGCTACATACACGGATGGGCTATGAAATCATGAAAATAATTACCACCTACCATACGCTTAGCAATTTACATGCTAGGTGATCACTAACAAGAACATGTGCTATGCATGAAATAATAGCTAATAAAAATGTGGGTAGAAACGGTGTTAGTTGTGTCTAATAATGTTAAAGTGTACCCCTCTTAAAATTAAAGTGTACCTGGGTTACGAAATCACTAGACTGTACTCTCTGGGAGCCCTACGGCATTGGCTCCCCGTTCGTGCTCTTCCCCCTGTCCATGTTACCGATACTCGTTCTGCCATTTGTCAGACGTATGTAACAACGAATTATTATGATGAGCATATTTCTGAAGGAAAGGTGTACACGATTAAAACACGCATATATATTCCACTCGCTATCATCTAAAGGAAACAACGCATGACCACATTTCACTTGTATCCAGTTGTTTATTCAGAGCTACCGATTCCCATGCTTATGCAAAAATATATGTAGCACTGATGAACTAAGGAGATTCGAAGTATAAAAATGAATAGAATGCTAGGCAGAGAAACCTATGCCTAGCTTGGCCTATACACGTGGGCATGTGGCACAAATAGTGCACTTTTGCTGGTGGGAACGAACGCGAAAATGTTGGGAGGCTTATTTACCTATAAGTTGGTCTTTGCCTGCCCGCGAGTAGCTGATCTAGAATGTGTGGTCTTGCATTGGTCTGCCGGTATAAGTAGACACACACGCGCATCGCCTGGGGCGCGCGTCTGGATGGAGACGCAGCATGTATGTGACCAGGACTAGGAACCAAATAAATATTGACGTGATAACACCAGCAGTGTGTTTGTAGCGGCACTCGTCACTATAAAGTGTAAATCCAGCAAGACGAGACATGTGACCACTTAAACAGTGATCGTAGTGTGACCACTTAAACAGAGATATAAATTGAGTCATGCCTGCCAAGGTGTGGACAAAATCACTTGCTCCAAGAATGTAACCACAGTATCCTCGCCGATCAAATAATTAGCTTACGTCTAAGTTCATAATAAATAATACCAGCATCTACATCTACCAAAAAATACTACGAAAATATATTATATAACTAATATAACTAATGTAATAGTACCTATTGTATATTACGAACATTGCTGCTATTTCATATAATTCAATGAAAGTTTAAACTGTTTCATTCTCAAAAAAATGAGACTATATATATTTTTGTGAACGGAAGAATATTTCTATCAAGAATAAACTACGGAGAAAATGATATGACCACGCACGTCTACAACGATGTGCTCCCTCGGTCCAAAAAAGAATGCAATTCTCGTTTCCCGAAGAGTCAACCAATTTCAACTTTGATCAATGATGGAATGTTTTTTCATAATAAATCTTGTTTGACATATTATTATTTTATATTATTATCATTATTATATTATTATTTGTCTGACCACGTATGTTAATTACTGCTTGTCTAACCATCAATGGATAGGTGGCCTAGAGGCTATAAATAGGGACGCACATGCACCATGAAAACATGCAACCCTGAACATCCATACATGAGCCAAACGCGAAGGACAAAGTAAGAGTAAATGCTAACAAAGGGACAGGACAAAGAGCTTTAATTACGAGATTTCACCACATTAGGATACATCACATCGTATGGTGCAGCACATAAGGAAAAAGGCCAATAGAGAAAAAGTGAATAACTATGGATCGATAAAGAAACAATTCTGCTAAGGCCCTGTTTAGTTCCTTGAAAATTTTGCAAAATTTTTCAGATTCCCCATCACATCGAATCTTTGACACATGCATGAAGCATTAAATATAGATAAAAAATAAAACATGCATGAAGCATTAAATATAGATAAAAAATAAAACTAATTACACACATTAGACAAAATGGACGAGACAAATCTTTTAAGCCTAATTAGACAAGTCTTTTAAGCCTAATTAGACTATAATTTGATATTATTTGCCGTTTTACAAAAAATTTTGCATCCAAACGCAGCCTAAGTGTTGGCATATCAAGTGAGGGCCAAGGCGGGGGCAGGCACCTGTCATGGCTCACGCCGGTGCATGTATCAGTAAGTGGACTAATCAGAGTCTAGCGTGGAGCTCAGAGCAAGGAGCAAAGAACAAGCTCGCACGGTCATCTATGTGTATCAAGTCTCATCACATTAACTGGACCTATGGCTCCATGGATGGCAATGACTATACACATAGGCCCAGTTTAGATGCAAAAAATTTTGCAAAAATTTTCAAGATTCTCCATCACACCAAATCTTTGGACACATGCATGAAGCATTAAATATAGATAAAAAATAAAACTAATTACACAGTTTAGACGAAATTCACGAGATAAATCTTTTAAGTCTAATTAGTTTATGATTAGACACTAATTGCTAAATAATAACAAAAAGTGCTACAGAATCATTTTGCAAAAATTTTTGTATGTAAACACAGCCATAGTAAATGAAAGTAAATGAATGTTGCATGGACAAGTGACCATTGGTGGTGCTGCATTAATGCACCTCTAGGCTTTCAACTGCACGCATGAATCCAACACATACTACTCCATACAAGCACCGTCAATTCTTCACATCATTTATCACGTCTCAGCCTTTCAGTTGCATGCATACACTATGGCTAAGCATGCAGGCTAGCATTTAATTTTCATAGACTCTGAAGCATGTTTTGTCCCGTCACAATTGGCAAGGTGGGTGACTGGCTGACTGTCTCATGGGTCGAATCAATCTACATCATATGATGGAACATAAGGATAGGGATGGGTCCTGATGCAAAATTCAAATGACAAGTGTAGGCGTTACCTGTTCAATTCTAGATTTAGAATAAGCAATTTTTTTACAAATTTTGGTCAAGAAAACACAAGTAATATTAACAATTGCCTCTACAAATAAATTTTCTATATAAAATACACCCCATAGTTAGTGTAATAACGCCTATTTGGTATCATAAAATATAATGTTAGTAATATTTTGTATAGATCTAGCGAAATCTAAAATCATTTATTTTACTGGAAAGTTATAATTATGTTCTCTTCTGAACGGACGGAGTATTTATTTTAGAGAAAGCGTAGATATTCATGTCTGAGTCTAATTATAACATGGGTGGCAATAATAGACCCACGTGAACCCATTTTTAAACTGCTTCCCATATCTATTAATATCGACGCCCATGCTCGGCTATCAGTTTGAGGTCAAAACGCGTAACGGGATGGGGAAAACGACAACATACACTAGGGCCTTTTTTGTTCCCCCGGCTAAATTTTAGCCAGCTAGATTTTAGTCACTTTAGTAGTTAAATTTCCAAACACACGGACTAAAAAGAGAGCTAAAACACCTGTTTGGTTCCTCTTGCTAAATTTTAGCCAGCTAAATTTTAGTCACTTTAGTAGCTAAATTTTCTAAAACACTGACTAAAAAGAGAGCTAAAATAGTTTAGTCCCTCTATCACCCAAGAGTAGCTAAAATAGTTTTAGTAGCTAAATTTAATCCAAACGGACCCTAAAATGGTGAACCTATAACCCTAGAGTACCCCTTTCCTTCACCTGCGTTTGTGCGAGCCATAGTTTCTAGGAGTCTATAAAAGGGGACACAAAGTCTATGCCATCATAGGCATCCTATACGTGCAAGAAGGAAGCCATAGGGGGCGAGGTATGGCTGACAAGAAATATGTTTATCAATTCCCACTTCTCATTCACTAAGCCTAAGAATAATTAGACATCGTACGTGCTAGGTCAGTGCATGGAATAATTGCACTTGGCTCGATATTTAGATAGAACACTTATTAGTATTCACTTCTTGTATAAGCTGAGCGAAATATTCTTCTGCGTCTCCACTTACCCTAACATACTGTAATTTTATTCCTTAGTTACCATCCCAGGTGATCTACATGGCAAAGCTAACCATCAACTACTTGAGGAGCCTCGCATGAATTGTGCGTCGGCTTGGACTGAATGAACCAAGAATTACATGCAAGCAGAGGGAGGACACGAAGTTCTATGCTATCATAGAAGTGGATCTTCTTAACTGGGTCTCCATGGGATACCGTGGTCCACGAGAGTTCACAGCCACCTCATCGATTTCTGCAAGAAAAGCCATTAGAAAGTCGGCTCTTGATGCCGTCACCATGCTAGAGAAATGTGGCCTTGTTAAAATCAATGATTTTAGCAGTAGGAAACTAGATGTATGGAAGGCGAGGGTGATGGGCGTCGCAAAAATATGTAAGGAAGCTGCTGAAGAAAGGGACGACCTTGAATGGACCTGTTCACGACTACAAAGTAGACAAGGCAAGTTACTCACAGAGAATGCTAGGTTGAAAGCTAAAATAACGGAACTTGAGAGGGAGATGGCCCGCTATGGGGAAGGCAAATAGCTAGCCTGGTAAGGCTGTGTCTAGTGGGGTGAAGGTAGCTAGATGAAACCAACACCGGTGGAGAAGATGGAAGCTTAGGGCAGTTCACCAGCCTACAGGCAACCCACCGTCTTTAAGGTCTTGTAATCCGAAAATGGACAGTTAATTAGATAGATATTATAATAAATTTTCTGTAATTTCTTCAATACTTTGCATTGAGCCATTATTAATTGTGTATTTTATTTTTGAGAAATACTCAAGCACAGTTGCCTTATAATATGCTTATCCGTCAGTCGACGGGCTCACAAGAAGATGACCGGTTTGACTAAGCCAGGCACCGGCCGCCCGGCGATCTCTCCCAGCTAGGCACCGCGTGCCGGTCCACTGACGCCGCTATAGATAGCTCAGTGCGTTTGCACATCGGGGGTTCCTGTGCGGGGCAGTGCAGGGTGCACAGGCAGGTAGGTATAGCTAGGTCAAGCAAGCAAGGAAGGGCCGGCGGCCTAGCGCGTGGGTCAGCAAGCGATGCTGTTGCGGCTGCAGTCGCACACTTGCACGACGAGGCAGCACGGCACCAAGGGCTGGCTAGCTTTCAACGGGGGCACTCTCGGTAGAGCAAGAGGTCGAAGATGACTGAAGCTTATGCAAAATATCAGGCAACTGCTGTGGAGACACACCTTGCCATCTGATACACAATATGTCATCCTCACCCTTGGCTATGAAGGTTTCATCTTCGGCGCTATTAGATGATGTGCATTTTCATCCACAAGACTGTAACATTATCTATATTAATAACCAAAGAGTAACTACAAAATCGTATGTAAGAGTGAAAACAATATAACTATGTACGTAAGACGCAACTGTGACAAAGCACACGACGACATGGGGTTTGTCTCTCTCAAAGCAGCAAAGTAGAAGGTCTCTTTTTGCTTCTTGACCAGAAACAGAGCCCACCACTAGGTTTGCAGTAACGGAGCACGCGAGGCCAGCTAGAGTGGGGCGGCGCAGCGGCATCTCCCACGTGGTGCCCGGGCAGCAGCTCGCGTGCGACGGACCGGCGCTACGCATAGGAAGTGTTTCGCACAGGGCGCCTAGGTGGCAGCTCCCGTGCAGTGGACCATCGGCAACTCATGCGGTAATCGCGTGGAGTAGGTGGCAGCTCGACAACTCGAGCATGGCATTGTGGCAACGGCTCATGGTGCTAGTGTTTGTAAAACTTGAGCTACACACACGGCTCATTGCATGTTGTAATAGCAGCAAGCCATAGCGAGAGTAATACTCATCGCAACTTTAGCGATTGTGCATAGGTACCTTGTTCGAAATTAGGCCCACACAAACATAAGAGCAACAACTGATTGTGGACAATCTGTTGTTGTCTTCTTACCCCTGTATTATATTGTGTGAAGTGATATATGAACGACTGTGGAATGGTGCTACACATGTTATATTTATGAGCAATGCATGCTAATTTGTTTAATTCCATATTATTAGGTACCGTAAATATTAGTACTACCCCTTGTCTATGCCTAGATAGAATTGGAAATATTTATTTTTGGGAGTCAAAAAAGGACAATCCCTATGGGACGAAGGTAGAAGTCCCTCCGGTCCAAGAAAACATACAATTCTAGCACAGTAGCATGTTTTAGTATATTATGTTTAACTAATTATAGATAAAAAAAACTATAAATATTTATAATACCAAATAAATATCATTAGATTAAATATGGAATATAATTTCATAATAAATTAATTTAGAGTCATAGCTATGAATATTATGCACTAAACACTTGATCAAACATGAATAATTTTATCTGATACGCAACCCAGAGTTGCATGTATTATTGGAGGGAGGGAGTAAGAGACAAGTTAATCTGATCCAAGAGAGTATGAGACACGCACTGCTATACAAATGTGACAGGATAGAACATGTTTCACGAAGCCAATCAAATAAATGCAGTCTGCATATGTAAACAAAAAAGTGTCTACCAGTGCAACGTAGGCCAGGGATAAGGGATGACCACAATTCTCCCATGTGTTGGCTGTACATTTGGAGCGGTCCGAGGCTTTCATTGTTGCTGCTGCCATAGCTGTGTGCCTGTGTGCACAACAATATAGAGCAGTAATTATGGATGGTACCCATCAGCATGAGCCTAGCGTGCACATGGCTGCACGCCGCCGCTGCACTGGTCCATGCTGTATACTCAGGGATGTAGACACGGAAGCACCAAAGCAGGGTCTTGTCTTTTCCACCTACCAAGCAGCAGCCAGCAGCAACCAGGCGCCAATTTATTGCAAGTGCATCACCAGGCAGCAGCTGGTACCACAACGTGACAACAAGTGTCCAGACCAAAGCCTACAACATGCAACCACCAGTTTTAGGGGTGTTTGGTTTGCCCTGTTAAAGTTTAACATGTACTGTAGCATTTTTGTCTTATTTAGTAATTAGTGTCTAATTATGGACTAATTAGGCTTAATAGATTCATCTCGTAAATTACTTTTAATCTGTGCCGACATGCATGTAATTAGTCTATATTTAGTACTCCATGCATGTGCCAAAACATTCGATGTGATGTGTGTTAAAAAAACAGAGGCAACCAAACGAGACTTTAGCTATTTTGACAAGATTGTAACGTAATGACAACATCCTCTCCTTGCGCTAAACATACGGACGCCATCTTGCCACCGGAATCAAATATACCGAAGTTTATTGGTAATTAAGGATTCACATTTCCAAAAGTTGCCTCAAATATGATTTCCGACTGTACGTATTTATCAAAAATGGAGATGGTAAATGTCTATCGTTCCATATACGGATTCAAGGCATATGTGCATTTAAGATCATTAGAATATTCAGGGCACCGAGTGCTGAGCAGTAGGTAACCCAGATAACATGTTTTTTGACACAGAACCTGCCTATAGCATGATTATTGGTGTCATTCTCTATAATCATGGCATAAGATTGCTGTAAACAGCGTCAGCCATGGCCAAATAAGCACAACCGGATCAGGCTGTTAGAGCAACTTATAGGGGCTACCCACCGAAAGGTCCCTTAAATAGACCATCCCTATATATACCTTCCAGGCCACACCTTGCCCTTCCATGCTTTCCAGCCCCAAGTAGCAGCCTAGTGTAGATACTATAACCCACAAACCTGCTGATCGTGTCTTTAGAAAGAAAAGCAAGGTGAGAAATAGCCACACTGTAATGATTGCTCCAGTTGCCCATTATTATTAGTTGTGCCCCGCTTCGTCCACTAGAGCCTTGCTCATAGCTATGCATGGCTGCAACTTATGAAATGTGTCCCAGCACCTACACACCACCTAGGTACTTCCCGACGCGCAGGTGGGGTATCTGACTTTTCACAAAACCTCCGCTCCCATGCGCCTTCTCATAGATACTTGAAACCGATGCTACTTGAATCTGCCTTCAATCCAAAGAAGTGAATCCTCATATCACCTGAGCTTGTCTTCTATTTCCAAAGAACTAAACCATAACAATGCTACCTGGCATGTAGTAGTGGGTACGTGCATTGGCACATAGTGTCAGATAGGGTAAAGTATAACACCGATCAAAAAACACTAGGTGGCAAGTGTAACTGTTGCTCGCTCAGCGTGTTAAGTTGGCCGTAATGGCTGCTACGGGCATAAGCGCTGAGCGTATGGCAGCACTGCTTGGCAACAAGTTTGGTCACCCCTGCCCCATGCATAGTTCAACAACAGTAGACAGGCACAGTCGGTGCAGCTTCTTTTGTCTAGACTGTCGGGATCTACGACAAGAGGCTCTGTGCTCCCTCTGCCGAGAAAATCATCTGTCTCATCGGATTTTACAGGTTTCCAAATGTTATCACACTTAATAAAACAACCATGTCCTTCTATTTATTACTAACATTGTATGTAACACCACATAAATCATCACCTAGGTGTGCAAAGTATCATTCAAAGAAGTGGTACAGACTGAAGATATCATGGGATTGGTTGACATAACAGGAGTACAACAGCATTCCATCAACCAATCTCAGGTAGTACATCTGACCAGGTGGACCACCAATATAATGGACGTGTGGGATTCAAGCGTGGGCACAGAATCTCTGAATGTCTGTTGTGCAAACGGTGGCTAATGGGTGCGGCCTGCTTCTGTTCAGTCGAATGCAAGGTGAATTCATCATTCTACCTATTAATGCAGACTAAGACATTCCATGGTCACCAAAATGTGACACACCTCGTGATCGGTCTTTTATTTCCTGCATGCAGGTAGAAACGGAGGCACGTAGCACCCCGGATCCTACTGGAGACTCGGAAGGCATCGGCAAGTACCGATCCTTGTGCGACATGTACCATGCTACTCGAGTTGTAAAGCAGAAGAAGCTACTCGTGGAACCCAAGCGTTCCCTCAAGATGGAGAATGTTGCAGCCTCTAGCTCACTCAGGATGCAAAATGGTACGGCATCTATGTGCTCACTCAACAAGGAGGCTGCACTACCTAAGAGCCTAGATGATGCTACCCCATCTATATGCTCACTCAATAAGGAGGGTGCATTGCCTAAAAGCCCACGTAAAGGGAGACCGACACGCGCGCCATTCTACTAAGCCATGAATACCGTCTGAGGAGGAGGGTACATGCAATCCAGTGGCATAAAACTATCCAACTATATTTAGTTTCCTTGTACCGCGTATTTGTAATGTATAAGTATAACCCTAGGGTATGTATATTATGGGTATGTAATCCTAATGGCGCACCACCCATGTCGTTGGGGCTACCTTAAACAAGGTTCCAGCCGATGTTGCGTGCATTTTTTTCGTCTAAACTATATAGCATGCCCCTAATTGCTCGCATGCGGCAGTGCAATAATCCCACAGAGGTCATCACGTCCAAGGCATCCTTTAGTAGTGTATACGCATACATCACGTAGAACACTATTTTAGGTCGTTTGCTAACCGTATCCTAATATTTGCAAAACGATCGACCCCCTAATTTGGGTCGGACTATTAATCGCTCCGTTAAAAAAACCATAAATAAACTCGCCCAGATCGTCTCTCTCTGCCCCGCCGCCACCCTTCCCAGCCCCCACGTTTCGTTTCAGCCAGAACCTAGAAGCGCAAAGCCGGCACGATTCACGTCGCTCACGCAGTCGACCATGGCCATGGGCCACGGCGGCCGATCGTTCCATTTCAGTCAGATACGATGCCAATCGTCTTGGGAGGTATAATTAATCCCTAGGAGATTGATCTGATCAAAGTATTTATTATTCTTTTTTTTTGTATTTTCAGAGGATTGTGCAAAACTGATGGTGCTGGTTAATAGCACCAATGTCAGGATTTTGATCTGTAAGTAATCTCAGTGGAGGCCATCCTTCGTAATTGATTCGGTGCAAGTGTTTTTGTTCGGTTTATGTGTTAGTTTGATTGAAGTGCACATGTTCGGTTTATGTTCGGTTTTTGTCTCGGTTTATGTGTTAGTTTGATTGATGGTGCTGATTGAAGTGTTTTTGTTCGGTTACTTCATCAAAATTTCCCTAAAATTTTAAGATATTAGGTGAAGTGCCCAATCATAAAATTCAACATGCTATGGGTATTGAAAGTATCAACCTTTCAGCCGCATGCATGCATGTGTCGTCGCTACTTTCATCAGGCACCGACTACATGCATTGATCGCATTTAAGCCTTCATATGCACTCATGGTTCCAGAGCCAGCAGACAACTGTTGTGTGTTTTTTGGCGACCAGCGTCCATGCATGGCGCCCTTACCTTTTCCTGGCCGGGAACATAAGCTAGCTCAAAAGAGATGAGTTCTAAGAGCACGACGGATGCTTGCTCAAAAGAGGCGAGTTCTAAGAGCACGACGGATATGCACCGTGCGCACCCTCGCATGCAACTATGCGAACAGCTCGCACGCTGGTGAGCAGCACGTCGGCAGCCTCGACACTCGGGAACGGAGATGGAAAGTACGTGGTTCTCTGCAAGAAGGAACGATGACGAACAGGGATGTACGTGCTGACGAATCTAGCCGATAAGGAACGATAGAACAAGGTACTATGGACGCACATACAAATTATCTGATTATTAGGTGTATGTGTTCCTTGGAGACAACCAACTCATTAGGTTCCAAGCTAAGTGCCGCGTACTGTGCTTGGCCAATGTAATTTCCTACTGCTATCAAGTTTGCATACAAGGTCACATCATCTACTACTTAGAACTAATCTAATAAAACTATTTCCAAGGTGCATTATACGCCTCGGTTCACCTATACATATAGATGACGGTAAGCTGTTTCGGAGGAGCCTGGCCAACTGGGTACCGCAGAAAGTTGCTCCTACACCAAAGGATACACAAATCACGAGTACAAGCACGTGGACGTGGGTACCATATGCAAACGAAACGGCAGATATATATCTATTCAAATCGGTGAACATGACCGTACAAATTATCTTGGAATACAATATCTCACATGGTAGTAGTAACATGGCACGATGCCAGGCGAGACAACAGCAAATGACCTAATACATATGCTACACTGGAACAGGTAGGCATACATAGGACCTTATTGAATGAACTGATGTAGAAGAGTCTAGAGTACGGAGTACACGGTCCCTAAACGAACACAAAAGGCTAACACAGATAGCAGACAGCGTCACAGCAAAGCATAAGTGCAACAAGCACTATTTATTCTTCCATGTGCATATATTGCTGGTTATTAGGACACCAACACGGGCACACGGTAACCCCATGTGTGGTCTAGACAGGAGGCATAGCGGTGGTAGGTTGACGGTGCAACACACCGACGCAGGCCTACTCGTCACTGGAAAATTAAAGAAAAAATCATTTAGTTGTTCAAGGTGCATAGAGAACCAACACGATAGAGAATATACCTTGCCTCCTCTTATTTTGGAAAGGATAGCTCCTTCCGAGCAGATCTTGATCTTTTGCCCAGATGGCTCCTGCATCACACAAATACATCATCAACAGGTTCCGTCCCAATATATAATTATTTCATTCATTTATGCCATGGAAATGGGTAGCATCTTTAATTGGAATACTAAGTAACACGCAAGAGCAATAGGTAATTGTATTGAGAGAAAATGTGCATACCCAGTATCCTCACGAGCACTAGAGAGCACCCCTTTTTCATTTGCCAAGTTTTTGCCATCAGCAACTACAACAGCCTCTGGAGGTGGAGTGGAAGCGCTTTCTACATAGGTGGGGACTTTAGCCAAGGTGGAATCGGCGCCATCGTTTTCTTTAGAAGAGGTAGTATTTGTTGTCTCAATCGTTGTCCCAACACTAGGTTCCTTTGGTTGGGTTGAGGTAGTATTTGTTGTCTCAATCGTTGTCCCAACACTAGGTTCCTTTGGTTGGGTTGAGGTTTTACTCGGCGATGGACCTAGAGGACAGCCACCAATAGAAGCACGAGGACCACCACGCTGGCCATCAGCGTCCGCTGGGGACGCAAACACCCTCCTTGCCAAGAAAGTCAGCTGTCCAGTTCTAAATGTCTGCTCACTGACAACCACCTGGAACACATAGCTCCATCCAACAAGACTGCGAAGGGAAGCTGGAAGCAGAATCTGATTAGATGAGCTTTCTTCCACAAGATCAGCAGCAGTGCGCCGGACAACCTACTCTGCTACACCACCGAATAGAAATATTTTGACGTGGCCAGTACCATCATCAATCACCACACTCAGCTTGTAGCTGTGTTTGCAGGGAAGACAATTACTAAGATCAGCTGATAGGCCTGGATACTGGAAGGGAACCAATGGCGAGCAAGGGATACCTAGGGATGACCGTTGGCTGCGTCTCATCACAGTTAGTACACTCGAAGCCATCAAAAGTTGGCTTTAGCCCTCTCTTGCATGTAGCACATCCCTTGTACCACCACCCATTGGAAACGTCGACTTCCCGTATCCTTGCATCACAAGTAAAGCGTACGCCCTAGAACATAATAAAGGTTAAACTACACCATGCAACAATAGGCACAAATATGATGAGTTGATAGGAAGGAAGTACATTATTCTCATGAGGATCCAATGAGAGGAGCTCCAACACAGTCTTCCTATTAGAACCTAGGTCATCGATAGCACCGGCATCAGATGCACCATCCCCTGGTAGGAGCACGACCTCAGAACCTCTCCCCTGTAGGCTGAGGACAGGACAAACCACGTGAGCACACCCACAAAGGCATATGCATAACTTAACAAGAAAAAAGGCTATGTAACAGGTTACCTAGCACGGAAAGCATTGACCTCAGGTATGTCAATGTTCATGTACCATTTTGTTGCATCACCACTCCCACATGTTGGATTACCTAGGTTAGCATTTAAACGGGCAGATCAGGATGCATGATGGGCATATATTTAGTATTGAGGAACACGATGCTAACATCCACCCAAGTATTGCCTCACATGCATTCTAGCAAAAACGATTACGACTGGTTCATCTTTATCGGCAGTTTCAGCAAGGAACTCATCCTCAAAGGTTGTGGCATGCTCAGCCCACAAGGTTACTTGCAAAAGCCGGTCACTACAACATAGTGAAGGGTTAGGAAAACAATAATAATTACCAACAAATGTATAAACAAATACGGAAACCAACCTTAAATCACGTAGGTCCACCAAACGCCTAACAGTCATCCCATTTAGACCACTAGACTGTATGACTGGATGGATGACCGTAAGTTGTCCAATAACATTTGTTGAAAATTCCTCAACATAACATGGTATCAACATTACATTGCCAAAGAGGCTACGGAAATCTGGACCATGAGGCTCAACACATACCTACTAAACCATGCACAACATGCTTGCCTCTTGCCCTGCGATCTAAGTCCTCAAAGTCCACGAAATTAAAAACATAGAGTGGAAGATTGTTGGATAGCTCCACAGGGACATCCTCAACAACAGTCCATGGCGTAAAAAAGATCGTGTGTGTTGGGCACGGCATTGTACTTCCTTCCTTGCTTGCTAACTTGAAATTTTTTTATCATGTATGAATGCCCTTCCACTAGAGCATCGGCGAACTTGTTAACGTCCTTCTGGGCAATGCAGGCTGTAATGCCAACACCCTGATGCACAAAGATTCAAAGGTCCATACTAACCATGGAGTAAAACAATATAGGCACACGTGTCAGGTAGTCACCTGTTCGTCAACCAGAGCAAGCTCCATGGCAGTAGCACCATTTCCCTTAGAAGTCCTAGATGAGTGCCACATCCTAGCAACTCTAACCTTGATGCACCAATTGTGCCTTGTTGGATTAATATGGGATAGCAAGTTGTACGACATCTGGCAACAGGCAAACATGGGAAGGGAAGCAGGAGTCAAATAAAGCACAAAAAAACGAGAAAAATACAACAAACAATTGCAGGGGTGTATGGGTGACATGAAAGATGCCATAACAATTTGAGCAAGTATGAAACACACATGACAGTAGAAGAAACAATACCATAGGGCCTGGAGGATTTTCTCTATAAACAATGTTCTCAGTGAGGTTGGAGTCTGGATCGCTGTCATCATCAATTAGAACCCTAAGTCCATCTCTAGATGTAACACGAGATATAGCAACATAGAGCTGTCCATGAGAAAATACTGGACGGGGCAAGTATAGGCCAACACTTTGCAAAGTCTGTCCCTGGCTCTTATTTATAGTCATTGCATAACACAGTCGCACTAGGAATTGACGTCTACTAAGTACAAATGGCCATTTAGTGTTGGATACGTGCAAGGAAATTCGAGGAAGGAGGACCTTATCACCAATATGCGAACCAGTTATTATTTGAGCTTCCAACACACGATCTCCTAGCTGTGTTATTATAAGACGTGTACCATTACAGAGGCCAGCACTCTGGTTTAAATTGCGCAGAAGCATTACGGGTGTAAGGTCCTAGATGGCTAGAGGGGGGGTGAATAGCCTATAAAAATTTCTACACAAGCCACTAAGCAAACTTGTTAGAATAATAAACGGCGCAAAGCGAGTTTTGCTTAGCCTACGGTTGTGATGCAAGCCTCCTATCCACAAGACTAGTAGATTATGATCTCTAGTTCACACAAGGGCTATGTCACTAAACTTACACTAGTGAGCAAGCTAACAACACTAGCAAAGGCTACCACTAGAGCTTACACAAGATAATCTAGTAAAAGTAAATGCAAGAGATAGGATTGTGAATCTTATACCGACGGTGGAGTGAAGATGTTGCCAATCACCAAGATGATATACAATCAATCAATATTGACAACAACACAATATGAAGACCAATCACCGGGAGACAAGAGACACAATATTTTTGTTCACCCGGTGTTCACTTGTGCACCGACAAGCAACGTCACCGGTTGTGTCGACCAACACTTAGATGGTTCCTCGGTGTGACCCTCAAGTCACTTGCCCCTCAAGGCACGCCCCGCAAGGCACCGCAAGACACCACTCTCAAGTGAGGTAACTCAATGACACGCGCAATGTAATAGAGTTGCTTTTGGCGTCCCGCCGAGGAAAGCACAAGAACCTCTTACAATCAACCGGAGGTGGCCAAGAACAATCACCTTCTCTTGCCAATGCCTCCAACAATCTCCAAGCCGGCTAGGAGCAGTACTCTCCAAGAGTAACAAGAAATCCACCGGCTAAACCACCCACAAGTGCCACTAGATGCCCTCAAGCTATGCAATGCACTTTGGGATCACTCAATCTCACTTTTGATTTGCAATCAAGCAAGAGAGATGAGTGGGAGGAGTAGCTCTAGCTCAAAGGATGCACAAGAGTGTTAGAAATGCCAAGAGACCTCCCTAAGGGCCGGCCAACGAGTATTTATAAGCACCCCAAACAAATAGAGCCGTTGCCACTCCACTGACCGTTTTTTCGGGACGACCGGACGCGCCGGTCGAAACTGACCGGACGCGCTCAACCGCGTCCGGTCGCCCTGCGACGTCCACGTGTCCCTCAAATTTCAAATGCGACTGTTAGATCCTCCAACGGTCACTGCGCGCCAACGGTCAAACGCTATGACCGGACGCGCTGCTCAACCGACCGGACGCGCCGGTCGCACAGCACCGCGCGCCCGCGAAACAACGACCGGACGCGCTCCTCGCAACGACCGGACGCGACAGTGCCAACGTCCGGTCGGAGTCCAGTAAGCTCCCTCGACGACCGGACGCGTCCGATCGTGTGTGACCGGACGCGCCCCGTGTCCGATCGTCCTTGCGAACCGCAGTTCCTTCTGGGCACTTGACCGGACGCGCCGGTCCCGCGAGTGACCGGACGCGCCGGTTGCAAACCCTAGCCCGCGCGCCCGATACCGCGCTGTACTGACCGGACGCGTCCGGTCACACCATGACCGCGTCCGGTGCAGCGTCCGGTCACCTCAATGACCCCGTTCGCCTCCGTTTCTTTTCCGACTTTCGGCGTAGTGGAAAATAGGCATTTCATTTCTCCGAAATCGCCTGAATCCCGCGCTCACACGCTCGGCGGGAGGGAGAGAGGAACCCAAACCCCTCTCTACCCGCAAACCACAGCGCGACCAACGCCACCTTTGCAAATGTGCCAACACCATCAAGTGTACATCTCCATGTGCTTGTGTGTTAGCTTTTTCTCAATCATTTTCAAAGGTTTTCCAATTAGCTCACTAGGCCCTACATGCAATGCACTTCATGAATTCACCTAGTGGCACCCGTGCATCGAATAACCGATAAGACTTCCCCTCTTAATAGTTCGGCTATCGATCCTAAACCACTCACACCCTCTATGGTGTCTTGAGTGTAAAACAAAATGGCCCTATGGTTATACCTTTGCCTTGAGCCCATTTTGTTTCTCCAAATGATATGATCCACTTCATATCATCGCATGACCGTCTCGATCCATCGACCTTGACTTCACTTGCTCTTTACCGTTGCATCGGTCCATCGGCGCTAAGTCTTGCTCAAGCTTCACCATCGCATGGTCCTTCGCTTCGAAGCCTCGACTTGCCCTTCACCTTCACAACCGGTCCATCGAGCCAAGCCTCATCTTGGTCTTCACCATCTTGGTCATATGAGTCAATGTCATGTCTCATATTCAATGACCACCTTTATCTAAATCATCCACTTAGATACAAAGGTTAGTCCTAGGTTTCATCAATTAGCCAAAACCAAACTAGGGACTTTCAATCTCCCCCTTTTTGGTAATTGATGACAACCCTCACAAAGATGATTTTGATAATAAAAGTTTTGAACTTGTCATACTTGTCCAATTATTATGCTCATAAATAAAATTTGGACAATTATCACAAGCTCGGTTTTGGTAGCATTAGCTCTCTCTACATATGTGCATAGAGTTTGGATTGAAAGCTTCGCACATATGCATAGATAGAAGTGTTGAGAGAGTAATTCTACCAAAATGATGCTAAGGTGTAAGAAATGGACCTTTGAAGCGTGATACCAATCGGAGTTGCCTTTTACACCATCCTTAGCATCATGAAGTAACTAGACATCCATCAAAACTCAAGAACCCCGTGAGATCAACATTATATGTAAAGGTTCTTGGACCACTTGTAAAGCTAACCACTTGTAAAGCTTTAGGCAAGTCTAGATACCACATGTAAACTATTCCTATGCATGCTAGTAGATCATTTCATCATCCAATTTCTATACTAGCATTGCACCACACAAGCATGTATATTGAATTTAAATACATGTGCAATGAGCAAGTCATATGAGAATGCACAAACAAATGCAACAACTTTGTTTATGAGCTTGCTCCCCCTACTTGTGTGCATCAACAAATTTTATTTACCCCTTTATCAAGTTGAATCATCTTTTTCTCATCATAAATTTTATTTACCCCTTTATCAAGTTTTATCAAGTTGAATCATCTTTTTCTCTCCCCCTTTGTCAACAACTTACCCAAAAAGGGGATCAAATTGTGGAGAGAAGGAAAAGTGTTTGATGGAGTAGCTTAAAATTAATTCGATACCACATGTAAGGTTAAAAATTTTATCAAATTTGGTTTAACCTAGAATACTTGCCAAAGATATTTAATTCGATTTGAACCAAAGACAAGCTTCTTCACTCCTCAAAATAAGGGTTATCTTGCCTATGTTGAATTAAACACTTATAGCAAATCTTCTAGATTCAACACTAGGTTTACAAGCTCACAAACATGTCATATGCCACCACTAGATCAAAATAAGCATAGAAGCAATAGTGGTAACATATATCCATCAAATTTATTTGATTTATCATGAATGCTTATGCGTACCACTTATTATGTCTACATGCTCTATCAAGTCCTTAGCATAGGATGAAAGACATGTCATTCAATTTTACCTTGCAATGTCGAAGGAGAGGCATGTCAATAAGTGGGTGGGGTGCATTCAACTCATGTTTGAGAAATCAAGAATGTTCAATTCATTTCTTAGCTTGCAAAACCTCTTTTCATCAAGTGGCTTGGTGAGAATATCGGCAAGTTGATCATCGGTGCCAACACTTTCAATGGCAATATCTCCCTTTTGTTGATGATCTCTAATGAAATGATGCCTTATGTCAATATGCTTTGTTCTTCCATGTTGAACCGGGTTTTGTGTCATCTTGATTGCACTTTCATTATCACATAGCAATGGCACATTCTTGAAGTTGAGGCCATAATCCTTCAAGGTTGATTTCATCCATAGTAATTGTGCACAACAACTCCCCGCACTCACATATTCGGCTTCGGCGGTAGAGATTGCCACACTATTTTGTTTCTTTGAGGACCATGACACAAGTGATCTTCCAAGTAATTGACATGTGCCACTTGTGCTCTTTCTATTGATCTTGCAACCCCCATAGTCGGAGTCTGAATATCCAATTAATTCAAACTTTGACCCTTTGGGATACCATAGTCCAACATCTCTTGTTTGCTTCAAGTACCTCAATATTCTCTTTGCGGCCGTGAGATGACTCTCTCTAGGTGAGGCTTGATATCTAGCACACATGCAAATACTAAACATGACATCCGTCCTTGATGCAGTGACATAGAGTAGACTTCCAATCAAAGACCGATATTCCTTTTGATTCACCATTTTGCCATCAAGATCACTATCCAAATTGCCATTTGTGCCCATTGGAGTTGAAATTTGCTTTGCATCTTGCATTCCAAACTTCTTCAACATGTCCCTTATGTATTTCCCTTGACTCACAAATGTTCCACTCTTCAATTGCTTGACTTGGAGACCAAGGAAGTAGCTAAGTTCACCAATCATAGACATTTCAAACTCTTTGGCCATCATAGCACCAAATTCTTCACAATAAGCTTGATCGGTTGATCCAAAGATGATGTCATCAACATATATTTGCACTATGAATAGATCATTTCCAATCTTCTTGGTGAATAGAGTAGTATCAACCTTGCCCATTTTGAATCCCTTAGAGAGAAGGAAATCCCTTAGCCTCTCATACCATGCTCTAGGTGCTTGCTTTAAGCCATATAAAGCCTTCTTCAACTTGTATACATGGTTGGGTTTCTTGTCATCTTCAAATCCGGGAGGTTGCTCAACAAAGACTAACTCATTGATGATCCCATTGAGAAATGCACTTTTGACATCCATTTGATATAATTTGATGTTGTGTGCACAAGCATAAGCCAATAGAATCCTTATTGCTTCCAATCTTGCCACGGGAGCATATGTCTCATCATAGTCTAGACCTTCAACTTGAGTGTAACCTTGAGCAACTAGTCTTGCTTTGTTTCTCACCACAATGCCATCTTGATCTTGCTTGTTTTTGAACACCCATTTGGTTCCAATCACATTGTAGTCATTTGGCCTTTCTACCAATTCCCAAACATCATTTCTTGTGAAATTGTTTAGTTCTTCTTGCATAGCCATAATCCAATCGGCATCCCTCAAAGCTTTTTCTATTTTCTTTGGTTCTATAGTTGACACAAATGATGCATGCTCACAAAACATAGCCAATCTTGATCTTGTTTGCACACCACTTCTAATATCACCAATAACACTATCAATGGGGTGATCTCTTGCAACATGTTGTGGTTGGAGTACTTGCACTTGATTGCTTGAGCTTGGTTGATCACTTGATGTATCTTGTTGAGAAGAACTAGCACCATGATCTTGCACTTGAGAGTCACTAGCTAGCTTGAATGGAGAATTGAGCACTTGATCTTTATCATCATCTTGAATGTCAATTACTTGCTTTGCTCTAATGTCCCCAATGTCCACGTTCTTCATTGCTTCCACCAATTGAGTTCCACCAACATCATCTAGATTCTCTTCTTCATCTTGTGACCCATTGGTTTCATCAAATTGCACATCATGGACTTCTTCTAGAATGCCACTTGAATTGTTCCAAACTCTATAAGCTTTGCTTGTAGTTGAATAACCAAGTAGGAACCCCTCATCACATCTCTTGTCAAACTTTCCCAATCTAGTGCCCTTCTTCAAGATATAACATTTGCAACCAAACACTCTAAAGTAAGAAATATTGGGCTTTCTTCCATGAAGTAGCTCATATGGGGTTTTCTCTAGCAATGGATGACAATATAGTCTATTGATGTAGTAGCAAGCGGTATTGATTGCTTCATCCCAAAAAGATTGACTAACATTGTACTCATGAAGCATTGATCTAGCCATATCAAGCAATGTTCTATTCTTTCTCTCAACTAGGCCATTTGATTGTGGAGTGTACTTGGCTGAGAATTGATGTCCAATGCCATAGTGATCACAAAGTTCTTCAATTCTTGTATTCTTGAACTCACTTTCATTGTCACTTCTCACTTTCTTGATTCTAATCTCAAACTCATTGTGAACTCTAGTGAGAAATGTCTTGAAGGTGTCAAACACTTCACTTTTGTCACTAAGAAAGAATACCCATGTGAATCTTGTGAAGTCATCCACTATGACAAAACCATACTTATTACCACCTAAGCTTGAGTATGTTGTTGGGCCAAATAGATCCATGTGCATCAAATCAAATGCTTTGCATGTGCTCATTGTACTCTTCTTTGGATGTGAGCTTCCAACTTGCTTCCCGGCTTGACATGCACTACAAGGCTTATTCTTCTCAAATTCAACATCTTTCAAACCATTGACAAGATTGTGAGTTGTAAGCTTCTTCAATTATTTCATGCCAACATGACCAAGCCTTCTATGCCAAAGCCAACCCATGCTTGATTTGGAGATTAAGCAAGTTGTCAAGGAAGTTTCTCTAGCATTGAAGTCAACTAGATAGAGATTCTCATATCTAAAGCCCTTGAATGCCACATTTAAACCATCCATACTAATGACTTCCACATCATCAACCCCAAAGATACATTTGTAACCAAGATCACATATTTGTGCCACGGATAGAAGATTGAAATCCAAGCTTTCAACTAGCAACACATTGGAGATACTCAAGTCATTTGATATTGCAATCTTGCCCAAGCCAATAACCTTGCCTTTCTTGTTATTACCAAATGTGATAGAATCAACACCACTATTATTGTCATTGATTGAGTCAAACATTCTTGATGTACCGGTCATGTGTTGAGTGCACCCACTATCAATAATCCAATGCCTTCCTCCGGCTTTGTAATTGACCTACAAGCAAATCAATGAAGCTTAGGTACCCATTTTTGCTTGGGTCCTTGTAGGTTAGTAACTAAGCTCTTTGGTACCCAAATAGCCTTCTTCTTTGGGCCAACAATGGGTGTACCAATAAACTTAGCTTGCACACCCTTCACACCTTTGGTAAGCACATAGCAAGAATCAAAAGGTATAGCATTAACAAATTTCTTTCTTTAGTTCTTTTTATTACAATTATGCTCTAAGTGCCCGACTTGCTTGCATCTATTGCAAAACCGACCATTGCTCTTCACAAAGCTAGGCTTTGGAGTTGCTAAGGCCGACTTGCCTTTCTTGGAGGTGTAGCCCAATCCCTCTTTGTTAAGAGAGAACCTTTGGCTACCCAAGCACTTAAGCAAGCGGGCCTCACCACCATAGGCCTTGCCTAGGGCGTGAGTGAGCTCATCCACCTCTCTCTTGAGAGTCTCATTCTCAACCATTAGTGAGGTATCACAAGTGAAACCATCACTAGTAGTGGAGGTAGAGTTGGTGGTGGTGGATGAAGAGCTATAAGAAGGGTTAGCATTTGTCATGATGATAGGTTTATAAAAAGATTCATCAATTATATCACATGTAACACCTATATCACATGATACAACAACCTCCTTCTTTGCTTGTTGCTCAAGTAGCAATGAGTGAGCTTTTTCAAGCTTGGAATGAGCTTTACCAAGATCCTCATGGTCTTCCACTAGACTCTCATGAGTGGTCTTAAGCTCACCTAGAACTTTCTCAAGTATTGCTACTTTCATTGAAAGCTTCTTACACTCCTTGTTCTTGGCAATAGCTATGTCTCTAGTTTGTTGCATCAAGTCATATAGTTGTTCTTTAGTTGGTTCATCATCATTATTTTCATTATCATTATTATTATCATTATCACTATCATGAACATATTCCATTTCACTTTCATCATCACTCTCATCATATAATACCTTAGCTTCTTTGGCCATGAAGCACGAAGAGGATGAATCAAATAGTGAAGGCTTCTTGTTGATAGCAATGGAAGCAAAAGCCTTGTTGGATGATTCTTCTTCATCATCATCATCATCACTTTCCCAAGTGACCACATAGGCTTCGTTCTTGCCCTTCTTGAAAGTCATCTTCGCTTCTCTCTTTTTCTTCTCAAACTTGCCCCTCTTGTTGTTCTTCTTCTTGTCATAGGGACATTCGGCTTGAAGATGTTCGGTGCTATCACAATTGAAGCACTTCCTTTGTTGCTCATTGCTCTTAAAGTTGTCATTTCTCTTTTTGAAGCCTCTTCTCTTAATGAACATGTGACCCATTTTCTTGACAATAAAAGCAAATGCCTCATCATCAATTTCATAATCTTCATCTTCACTATTGTCTTCTTCTTCAATGATGGTAGCTTTGCCCTTGGAGGAGATGGCCTTGAATGCCACGGTCTTCTTCTTCTTCTCATCTTCCACCTTCTCCTTGTCATCAACATCTTGATCATATTTGTCATAGGTCAATACTTCACCAAGCAAATCATTAGGCTTCATTGCTTCAAGCCCATCTCTTTGCAACATCATAATCAACATCTTGAATCTTCTAGGTAAGCTCAATAAGAACTTGTGACAAAAATCTTGATCTTGAGTCTTGTGCCCTAAGCTCTTGAGATCATTGACTATCACTTGCAATCTATGAAACATTTCAATGATTGTTTCATCATCCTTTTTCTTGAAGTTCTCAAACTCACTCTTGAGCCCATATAGCTTGGCACTCTTTACAACCTTAGTGCCCTCATAAGTTTCACTCAATCTTGTCCACACTTCACTAGCAAATTCCAAATCCTTGATGCCCTCAAATACTTTTGTGTCAATACCATTGTAAAAAGTATTGAGAGCCATTCTATTGCATGTTCTATTTGCTCTATCTTCATCAGTGAGATGATCGGGATCAATGATAGCAAAATCATTCTCGGTGACTTGCAATACTCTCTCATGAATAGATCCAAGGTACATTGTCATTTTTCTCTTCCAATGAGCAAAAGAACTAACACCATCAAAGAACGGTGGCTTGCCCCCAACATTATTGAACACAATTTGAGCTATTTTTCACACCGAAGGATGTTAAGCCTTGATTAAAACGGTGACCACGGCTCTGATACCACTTGTAAGGTCCTAGATGGCTAGAGGGGGGGTGAATAGCCTATAAAAATTTCTACACAAGCCACTAAGCAAACTTGTTAGAATAATAAACGGCGCAAAACGAGTTTTGCTTAGCCTACGGTTGTGATGCAAGCCTCCTATCCACAAGACTAGTAGATTATGATCTCTAGTTCACACAAGGGCTATGTCACTAAACTTACACTAGTGAGCAAGCTAACAACACTAGCAAAGGCTACCACTAGAGCTTACACAAGATAATCTAGTAAAAGTAAATGCAAGAGATAGGATTGTGAATCTTATACCGACGGTGGAGTGAAGATGTTGCCAATCACCAAGATGATATACAATCAATCAATATTGACAACAACACAATATGAAGACCAATCACCGGGAGACAAGAGACACAATATTTTTGTTCACCCGGTGTTCACTTGTGCACCGACAAGCTACGTCACCGGTTGTGTCGACCAACACTTAGATGGTTCCTCGGTGTGACCCTCAAGTCACTTGCCCCTCAAGGCACGCCCCGCAAGGCACCGCAAGACACCACTCTCAAGTGAGGTAACTCAATGACACGCGCAATGTAATAGAGTTGCTTTTGGCGTCCCGCCGAGGAAAGCACAAGAACCTCTTACAATCAACCGGAGGTGGCCAAGAACAATCACCTTCTCTTGCTAATGCCTCCAACAATCTCCAAGCCGGCTAGGAGCGGTACTCTCCAAGAGTAACAAGAAATCCACCGGCTAAACCACCCACAAGTGCCACTAGATGCCCTCAAGCTATGCAATGCACTTTGGGATCACTCAATCTCACTTTTGATTTGCAATCAAGCAAGAGAGATGAGTGGGAGGAGTAGCTCTAGCTCAAAGGATGCACAAGAGTGTTAGAAATGCCAAGAGACCTCCCTAAGGGCCGGCCAACGAGTATTTATAAGCACCCCAAACAAATAGAGCCGTTGCCACTCCACTGACCGTTTTTTCGGGACGACCGGACGCGCTCAACCGCGTCCGGTCGCCCTGTGACGTCCACGTGTCCCTCAAATTTCAAATGCGACCGTTAGATCCTCCAACGGTCACTGCGCGCCAACGGTCAAACGCTATGACCGGACGCGCCGGTCGCACAGCACCGCGCGCCCGCGAAACAACGACCGGTCGCGCTCCTCGCAACGACCGGACGCGACAGTGCCAGCGTCCGGTCGGAGTCCAGTAAGCTCCCTCGATGACCGGACGCGTCCGATCGTGTGTGATCGGACGCGCCCCGCGTCCGATCGTCCTTGCGAACCGCAGTTCCTTCTGGGCACTTGACCGGACGCGCCGGTCCCGCGAGTGACCGGACGCGCCGGTTGCAAACCCTAGCCCGCGCGCCCGATACCACGCTGTACTGACCGGACGCGTCCGGTCACACCATGACCGCGTCCGGTGCAGCGTCCGGTCACCTCAGTGACCCCGTTCGCCTCCGTTTCTTTTCCGACTTTCGGCGTAGTGGAAAATATGCATTTCATTTCTCCGAAATCGCCTGAATCCCGCGCTCACATGCTCGGCGGGAGGGAGAGAGGAACCCAAACTCCTCTCTACCCGCAAACCACAGCGCGACCAACGCCACCTTTGCAAATGTTCCAACACCATCAAGTGTACATCTCCATGTGCTTGTGTGTTAGCTTTTTCTCAAACATTTTCAAAGGTTTTCCAATTAGCTCACTAGGCCCTACATGCAATGCACTTCATGAATTCACCTAGTGGCACCCGTGCATCGAATAACCGATAAGACTTCCCCTCTTAATAGTTCGGCTATCGATCCTAAACCACTCACACCCTCTATGGTGTCTTGAGTGTAAAACAAAATGGCCCTATGGTTATACCTTTGCCTTGAGCTCATTTTGTTTCTCCAAATGATATGATCCACTTCATATCATCACATGACCGTCTCGATCCATCGACCTTAACTTCACTTGCTCTTTACCGTTGCATCGGTCCATCGGCGCTAAGTCTTGCTCAAGCTTCACCATCGCATGGTCCTTCGCTTCGAAGCCTCGACTTGCCCTTCACCTTCACAACCGGTCCATCGAGCCAAGCCTCATCTTGGTCTTCACCATCTTGGTCATATGAGTCAATGTCATGTCTCATATTCAATGACCACCTTTATCTAAATCATCCACTTAGATACAAAGGTTAGTCCTAGGTTTCATCAATTAGCCAAAACCAAACTAGGGACTTTCAATGGGGGAACCAATCTTTAGAATAAGCTTATGGGGAGGGATTCCTTTGAATTGCAGAGAATTTAGGAACTCGACAGGATAAAGCAGGTCCAAGTTACCGTGCTCCTTTGACGAATCAACCAAACTATCTGAGCTGAGGTATATCCTTTCATGGCCTGGGATTAAGGAAAGCACATGGGTATTAATTTCATTAATTGTGTCATTTTTTGGAGAAACAATAGCCCGTTCCCTTAGATATATTGGGTTAGAATATGAGGTTTCTAGGTTAGGGTAAGTAGATCTCACAATGTCATCAACAGCAGAACCAATCCTTGGAACCAGTATATCGCGTGGTATTTCGATAAGGGCAGAACCATCATCCTCATTATGGGCAGTACCTTCTGTAGTTCCATCACCAATGCTCAACACCCAATCATTGAATGATTTGATTTGTTCAGTTGGTAACCCAGCACTCGCCATCCCAAGCAAACGCATATTGATTGTAAGCCTTAGGATCCTAACATGGCTCCATAGGTAGGAGTTAGTAATGGATGCATCAACTGTATCTAATCTAGTACCACCCTCAACTACAGGCATCACTTGGCGGAAATCTCCACCCAGTAACACAGTTTTCCCACCAAACACCCTATGAAAGCTGGAAGAGTCTATTTGTCCAAGGATGTCACGCATGCTACGGTCTAAGGACTCAAAACATTGCCGATGAGTCATGGGGGCCTCATCCCATATAATCAAAGATCTCTGCACAATTAAGTCAGCAAGAAAAGATCCCCTTTTAATATCACACATGGACGACTCATCAATAACTATAGGAATTTTAAAACGAGAATGTGCAGTACGACCTCCAGGGAGCAAGAGTGAGGCGACATCAGAAGATGCTACAGCTAGGACAATATGCTTTTCTGAGCACAAACGTGAAATGAGCACATTCCAGAGAAAGGTCTTCCCAGTTCCACCATACCCATACACAAAGAAACAATGCCCTGAATTTTCATAGACTGACTGGAGCACAACATCATATATATGTCGCTGTTCAGAGGTCAACTGGTTGGCAAGGGTATCATGCATGTGTCGGAGATTTGCAGAGTCATAAGCCAGTTCCTCAGCTAGTAATCTATTTTTCATCTTATTGCTAGTGCTAAGGTCAGGTTTAGGCAAACCATGATCCGTCATTGAAGCACCATTTTTGACAAATAGGTTATCAAGCTCAATCAGGACCTGATTCCTTAGATGATGGTCAGGAACTTTGTAGAAAGGCAACTGCATCAGCTTCTTTATTTTATACTCTATATCATCAGTGAAATATGTGTAAAACTCATGGAATAGAGACACTCTGCATCGCAAACAGAGCAAAAAAGAATTATAGTACAAGAAGTTGTCGCATCTGAGCGGCTGAACCCCACACGGATGCTTCCCTTAGAGCCTCACGCCACTCACTATCGTCGCCAAGGAGGCCCATAGCCTGGCGAGGCATCCTTGAATGTAGGATACAGGACACCACTAACCGATCTAAGATCTTCATATGACGTAGCGCCCTTGACAACATTCAAAAGCATACGGAGGTAGTAAAGCTCACCACAGCTAGGGTTAATGTATATGGCTCTACCGATTTTTGTAGGTCCCTTGCGTGGACGCCATGCCTTGTCCTTCCTATCCCAAACCCATTTCGTGGGGAATTCTATGTATGTTAGCTCTCGTGCGCATGGAAACATCCTGTTAGCAGAAAACCACTCAGTCAATGTTGTTCGCATGTGACGAGGGTCATCTACAATGTCAGCTAATGGCTGCCTAGCTGGATACACGACAGTATTCATCCAAGGGAGATGCACAGCTAACCTCTCCACTGCAGGGGTCCTATAGTGTATATCAAATTCAAACATATGCCATACGGCTTCATGGGAGGATAAGTAACGACAGTCAAGGTATTCTTTAACCTCATCCACGTCTACAGACTGTCTCTGGGCATCTAGTGACTCCAATGGTTGGGGAAACACTGGTGGTACCAACAGGAACATCATGTGAATTGCCATCGGGGACTTGGGTGCCAAATGATTCAATCACCGCTCTAGCGCGATCTGGGCCTTTGGTAATATACTTAAACAGGTACTTGATAAGGTGTGTTTTATTGCACCACTCCACATTTATGTGTGCCATGAATCACTTTAAAAGTGCCAAATTGTATGGAACAACCCACCTATTGTCAAGTCTAACCCCATACCGCTCCACAAAATGCCCAGTATCGGGACGACGCCTATACCGCACAAACCCATCCTCACCGACAAGTGTGTTTGCCTGGTAGTCTTTTGGAAAGAATTTAGAACACTTGCTATTTTTCATACATGGGCATTTTTGGTTAATCTCGCCACAAGGACCATGCACCATAAATTCATCAACAAGGTTATAACCGATAAGATCCGATTGTTTATCTGGTACCTCTGCACATATGATTGAGTCAATAAAAGAGGGGTGTGGGTCTCTAGTGTTACCTTGAAGCCAAACCAAGATATGGACGTGGGGCAGACCGCGTTTCTGGAATTCAACAGTGTAGAGGACTGCAACAAATTACGAACACCATCATTAGAACCAGACATGCATGGTAACAATCATTTTTTCAAAGCCGAGAGGCAGCCTTGGCACAAAAAAGGGGTTGTACCTGCTCGCGTTTTCCCAAAATAAGTCCCTTTCTTCAGCTCAGAAAACAAGTTCGTCCACCTTTAGCTTGAAGACTCGGCTAACTATGTCAGGTCTAGCGTCAGGCCTCTGCCCTGGAACAAACGCAAGAGCATCAGCTATTTCCTGCCACTTTGGATTACATGTAAAAGTAATAAACAGGTCCAGAGGTCCATAGAATCGACAGATGGCCATGGCATCCTGGTAGTTCTGGACCATGTATCTTTTGCTCCATGTAAAGCTAGCGGGCAAAATAACCCTTTTGCCAATGCTATTTCCATCAACATCACCCTTATGTAGTGCATCTTCAATGCCCTTGTACACCTCAGATCGCAAGTTTTTATTGTTCTTTACTATAAACCTGAGTCTGTTCTCCTCTATGGAGGCAAAGGCATCAACAATGTATTGTTGGAATAACCTGTCGCCACGTATCAGTGTTGTTGCCTCACATCTACGCTGTTGTAACTGGAAAGCATAATACTCAAGCATAGTAACCTCATCTCTAGTCCTAACGGGTAAGGCTCCTAATTGGGCTATATTTAATTCCTAACTTGAACCCCTGCTCCCCATAAGGGAACAAAATTGGGTATTGCAGGGCCATATAGTTAGCATGTAGGTTGCTAATTCTTCTAAGCCCACCTCCTCTATCTTGAATGATTACGTCGGGGGTCTTCTTCTCCTTTGAGAAATCCCCCACTATCAAAGCAGCTATCTCTAACCCTGTTGGCGCGCTATACTGGGGTGCGACTCTAGACCTATCGTGCAACAGCCTAAGACACAAAGATTGGCACTGCCCATGCCACAAAAGGTCTCTAGCCATCCTAAATGATTTGACCAGCCCGTTAGACTCATCAAACATTCTTACCAGGCCCTCCACAATTGTTTTGTCAACTTGGCTATCGCTATCACATTCCCTATCTCTATCGAAAATTGATATTCGATTCTGGACTTCGTTCTCAGTATCATAAATATACAGCTGCGCGTACACGGGAGGTCTACCCTCATCTGGCAACAAAGACCCAATTCGATGATGAACCTGTCCATTAATTTTGAATACATATGGCCCGGGGGCCCTGTTTATGCCTGTATCAATTTTGGCTCCCAGTGATGTAAAAGCAAACATCGAATTATAAGAACGAATAGACCTGATAAAGTACTTAGATAAAACATCACCCCCTGGGTCCAATAGTTTATCCAGGAAGGGAGGGGGGGGCTTTCTTGGAATGGCAAGCTGACCTTATCTCCCCTGCAGCAAAGATGAAACCGAACACTACCCGCTTCACCTGGATATGTCCTTTTAAACACGTTCTTGATACCAGAACTGTGCACCACAGTACTGGCACTCGTGCGCAGGAGGGCCGTAGTAAGAAGTTTGTTCCGCAGAGGATACTGCAGGAGAGGGACAAGTAACCAGACTGATCACCTGGAGTATTGGCCTACACCAGCCCTCTAACCCCAACATATCTTACACTGACCTGGAGTATTTTGCTGCCCAGCGCTGGGTCCTACATAAGGAATAAATCTCACATGTTAGCAACAGGTACATACTCGAACCCCTTGGATAAAACTGACTATATTTTGAGGAAGGGGGAAGCAAACAGGGCACCTTTCTTCTTTGCCTCCCTTATGGATCTGCGAAGTGTCTGTCGCTCACGTATTGTCAGTGCAGCTACAGGTAGGGCTGAAAACAAAAAACAATATCCATTATATCCATGAGACTTAAAGACGATATTTATGTAATATGAGAGATGAGGCACTATACAGCCAGATAAATCTATTTGTGTATGCAATGCTCTTTATCTACTCTTAGGCCCCCGGGGGCTCCAAATAATACCTTGTCCATGCATGCCAATACCTAGCTCGACTGACATTCCATCCAGTGCCAAAAAAAATCAGATTTATATTTGAACTAACGGAAAACATTTTACTTTATTAATCTCTCTAGAAACAGATACAACTCCAAGCGGTAAATTGATTATTTATCATGGTGTGACCACTATAAATTAAGCAGCTATGGTATTAGTTAGCACTTAATTAACAGTCAAGCGAGGCAAAGAACTGGGAGCAGGCAGGAACAAGAGGGAAACCAGACCTCCTCTGACCATGTGGACTCGCTATACGGGGTGCTGGCAGCCGGCGCTATGGAGGTGGACCTGGAGCGGCACGGCGCCGACCCAGACCTGGCGCGCTGCCTCCTCCGACCATATCGGCCATCGCGGCGGTCGGTGGGCAAATCTCGCCGGCGATGCCGCTTCTGCGACCGATCCCTTTGCCTACTCCGAGAGGATTAGAAGCCCGGGGCCAGGCCTGACGGGAGACAAATACAGATCGGAGGAGGATGGCGAGCACGAGCAAGGAGGATTCGAGCTAGGCGTTTGGGTCAGGTTCGGGTAGGCCGAACCGGGAGTCCGGGGGGTCGGTCCTTTTCGTTGCAGCCAGAGCGCAACAGGAAGCGAGTTGTTTGCCGGACTCTAAGCCGGGTAGCCAACACAAGTAGACAAATAAATAATAACAATAGCATATTATTATTTTATATTATTATTATTATATTATTATTTGTGTTAATCACTGCTCGTCTAACCATCAATGGAATTCTATAAATATTGAGCTCTAGAATTGACTCTGACGAAAACTATACTAATTTTTGTTAGTACCTTGTATGAAACATATATAACGTTTCAGTATAACTTAACAATCTTATGACTACAGGTTTATTACGGCAGAAAATTATTTCGTTGCAGCCAGAGCGCAACAGGAAGCGAGTTGTTTGCTGGGCTCTAAGCCGGGTAGCCAACATAAGTAGACAAATAAATAATAACAATATCATATTATTATTTTATATTATTATTATATTATATTATTATTTGTCTGACCACGTATGTTAATCACTGCTCGTCTAACCATCAATGGAATTCTATAAAGATTGAGCTCTAGAATTGACTCTGACGAAAACTATACTAATTTTTGTTAGTACCTTGTATGAAACATATATAACGTTTCAGTATAACTTAACAATCTTACGATTACAGGTTTATTACGGCAGAAAATTATTTCGTTGCAGCTAGAGCGCAACAGGAAGCGAGTTGTTTGCCGGGCTCTAAGCCGGGTAGCCAACACAAGTAGACAAATAAATAATAGCAATAGCATATTATTATTTTATATTATTATTATTATATTATTATTATTATATTATTATTTGTCTGACCACGTATGTTAATCACTGCTCGTCTAACCATCAATGGAATTCTATAAAGATTGAGCTCTAGAATTGACTCTGACGAAAACTATACTAATTTTTGTTAGTACCTTGTATGAAACATATATAACGTTTCAGTATAACTCAACAATCTTACGATTACAGGTTTATTACGGCAGAAAATTATTTCGTTGCAGCCAGAGCGCAACAGGAAGCGAGTTGTTTGCCGAGCTCTAAGCCAGGTAGCCAACACAAGTAGACAAATAAATAACAACAATAGCATATTATTATTTTATATTATTATTTATCTGACCACGTATGTTAATCACTGCTCGTCTAACCATCAATGGAATGCTATAAAGATTGAGCTCTAGAATTGACTCTGACGAAAACTATACCAATTTTTGTTAGTACCTTGTATGAAACATATATAATGTTCCAGTATAACTCAACAATCTTAAGATTACAGGTTTATTACGGCAGAAAATTATTTCCATCTATAATATGCCGGGCTCTAAGCCAGGTAGCCAACACAAGTAGACAAATAAATAATAACAATAGCATATTATTATTTTATATTATTATTATATTATTATTTGTCTGACCACGTATGTTAATCACTGCTCGTCTAACCATCAATGGAATGCTATAAAGATTGAGCTCTAGAATTGACTCTGACGAAAACTATACTAATTTTTGTTAGTACCTTGTATGAAACATATATAACGTTCCAGTATAACTCAACAATCTTACGATTACAGGTTTATTACGGTAGAAAATTATTTCCATCTATAATATAAAATCACATGAAGGTAGACAACCTGAAAAGGAACGCGAGGTTAGGCAAGGGCACCTGGTGTTGCAGCCGCTCCCTTGCCACGCCACCTCTTTCTAGCCCGGCTAGTAGAAGGCGCACTTTCCATAGTCCATGCCTATACCTGTACATAAGACCACAGCAGGTATAAAGAAATATAAATTTTAACATTATTTCATGGCCTCTTTCTGAAAGGCTATCTTTAAAGAAAAAATATTTTTCTTCACGTTTACTTTGTATTGCACACGTGAAGGTCAAAAAATGATTTAAAAATATACTCGAAAGGAAAATAAGTTTGTATGTTCTAATAAAATTCCAATCATCTAAAGATATATCATTTGCACATGCAAATAATCAATTGCGCACCATGATACGTCAGTGACTAAACGCTAGGCAACAAGGGCCTTCACAACCATATAATTGTAGTCTCTCAGTACGCAGAGAATAGCCTAGTGCTGGTGTATGTGCAATGGCCGACGATGGTGATGAAAGGTGGCCTAGGAGGCTATAAATAGGGACGCACATGCACCATGAAAACATGCAACCCTGAACATCCATACATGAGCCAAACGCGAAGGACAGAGTAAGAGTAAATGCTAGCAAAGGGACAGGACAAAGAGCTTTAATTACGAGATTTCATCACATTAGGATACATCACATCGTATGGTGCAGCACAGAAGGAAAAAGGCTAATAGAGAAAAAGTGAATAACTATGGATCGATAAAGAAACAATTCTGCTAAGTGTTGGCACATCAAGTGAGGGCCAAGGCGGGGGCAGGCACCTGTCGTGGCTCACGCCGATGCATGTATCAGTAAGTGGACTAATCAGGGTCTAGCGTGGAGCTCAGAGTAAGGAGCAAAGAACAAGCTCGCACGGACGTCTATGTGTATCAAGTCTCATCACATTAACTGGACCTATGGTTCCATGGATGGCAATGACTATACACATAGGCCCAATTTAGATGGAAAAAATTTTGCAAAAATTTTCAAGATTCCCCATCACACCAAATCTTTGGACACATGCATAAAGCATTAAATATAGATAAAAAAATAAAACTAATTACACAGTTTAGACGAAATTCACGAGACAAATCTTTTAAGTCTAATTAGTTCATGATTGGACACTAATTGCCAAATAACAACGAAAAGTGCTACAGAAGCATTTTACAAAAATTTTTGTATGTAAACACAGCCATAGTAAATGAAAGTAAATGAATGTTGCATGGACAAGTGACCATTGGTGGCGCTGCATTAATGCACCACGTGCATCACCTCTAGGCTTTCAGCTGCACGTATGAATCCAACACATACTACTCCATACAAGCACACACATACTACTCCATACAAGCACCGTCAATTCTTCAGATCATTTATCACGTCTCAGCCTTTCAGTTGCATGCATGCATGCATAAGTCATCATCACATTCATCAAGCTCCTAGCCCACGCATGCATGATTCAAGAGGTTCTGCGGAAAATTAAATGGGAGGTCCAGGAAGCCACGAGGAACAAACCAACACGGATTCATCTACCCTCATCCAACGGCCCGTTAATTCTTCACATCATTTACCACGTCTCAGCCTTTCAGTTGCATGCATGCATGCATAAGTCATCATCACATTCATCAAGCTCCTGGCCCACGCATGCATGATTCAAGAGGTTCTGCGGAAAATTAAATAGGAGGTCCACGAAGTCGCGAGGAACAAACCAACACAGATTCATCTACCCTCATCCAACGGCTATGAAAATAAAGGATACGTGGACACATTGGGAGGCCACCTAGACGGCGCAGCCTCATACTTTAGATAGTTGCCGTAGGCTGCAGCCATATATGGAGAAAATTAATATGCGCGCGTATGCGGGATTCGCTCGCACAGCCGGAGACCACCCTATTTCTAGTGCCCCTCCTTTCCCGCATGCATGCACGCCTGCACCCATGCGCACGCGGGACCGTCTGCGCCCAGGTGGGTCCCAATCACCTGCTCCGCATGTGGATGAGTGTCTATATGTGTCTACCGGCTTTAGGCGCCCGCACAGTGACCCACGGCGGCGCCTCAGCAGTTGCAGCAAACGACTGCGACATGTGAGTCCTATTGCAACATGTACAACACAAGATCTACTTTGCAACATCCAAATGAAACACTTGCAACATAAGTCCGAAACAGGTAAAACACTTGCAACATACGTCTGAAACACCAGGAAAATACATGTGTAGCCATTGCAAACATATGCAGCATCCAGATGAAACACCCGAAACACTTGAAAACACACGCTCACAGCATGCATGTATATGTAACATCCAGATCCACTTTTGTAACATCCAGATTCACTTTTGTAACATCCAGATAAAACACTTCCAACATACGTCTGAAAACAGATGAAACATTTGGAACATTCACTTGAAACATACGTGTGTAACCACTGCAACATGTGCAGCATCATGATCTACTTTTGCAACACCGATATAGAACACTTGCAACATACCTCTAAAACATCTGAAATACTTAAAACATGCGTTTGCAACAAGCGCTTTCGGCACATCTCCTTGCTGCTTGAGAATGGAGGTTCGTCAATGCGTGGAGTTCACTGATGTAGAACTCGCTAGTGGCACGAAGCTCGCCACTCTAGTGGAGAAGCCACGACAAGACTAGTGGAGAAAGTCACGGCGGGTCGCTCCAGTGGAGAAGGCGAACTGCGCGTTGGAGAAGGCCACGAGGCGAAGTGGGGCACACGCTGGAGAAGCCCACAGTAGGTCGCTTCGGTGGATGAGGTAGGGCGCGGCAGCGACGATGGCGTAGAAGGCGGGTGGGTGCTAGAGCGATTTCGCGCTGCCTAACACGGGCACGAGTGGACGCCGTGACGGGAGGCGAAGGGGCGGACGATGCAGTGAACACCGCAACGGCGCAGAGTGGGGAAGTTACGGTCGCAGTCTCGCAGAGATAAGAGAGTAGGGGAGCAGGCTGGTTGCCTATTGGGCCGATCCGTGTGCAGGCCCAGAAAGGCGGTGTCCGACCGTCTATAGCAAGAATTACCGTTGTTCTTTATATACCAAACTTCTAGGATACCTATGTGTGCTTCAATAAATATAGAAATATGTTGCATGAATTGTATATGGAAATGTTTCGCCCACTGGTATTAGTTCACCATAACTAAATTTTATAGAAGAAAGCCACAAAATTTTAATTTCAAGTAGGTAACTCTAATCTTTCCCCGAGTGATCATGTTTAGCGTCAAATCTCTTAGAGAACAAATTCAAAACAGCTCTTTATTTTAATGGTTATTGTTAATCACGTTTCAAAAGTTTCACGATAACTCGTCTGAAACAAAAAGTAGCTGTGATCAATAGTAGTTCAAGTATTGTGATCAATCAGTTCACTATTCCCTCTGCCTTGTAAGGCCTTTTTTTTTGCAAACTTAAAAAAGTTTGATAGACAACTAATTAAATTATATGCAAATTTAGTTGATATGAGTCGGATTAATAGATCTTATTTAAGAAATTAAAGGTTAACACTTAACATCCATCTGTCCAGCCGACGGAGTACTACGGTACTTTTTTTTCAATTATTTCATATGGTCCCACGACTAATGTGGCTATTACATCCTGGGGAAATGCAGTTTCCCCCTCCTTTTAGTTTTTCATGGTAAAATGGACAGTATCAATGGCAGCGCGGCAGTAGCCATTGTTCATGGTTTTGGTGTGTTGTTGCCTCTCCAGGAACACACTCTCCTCCCAGAAATTAGGATCTACTGACAAGCTCAGCTTCAGATGACCTCCCAGTACCTGCAGCGCGATGCTACAAGCTTATCTCCTTTGGTAAGCTGACTTCCAAGAAGTACAAGCTGTCAATTAAAAAAAACATGAATTAGGATTGTAACAGAATAGTATGTACTGTTGTTAAAAGGCGTGTAGAACAATAATACAAGCTCTACTACATTAATAGTAAGTTCAACACTTCCGCAGCCCTATAGGGCCATACTGTAATTGCCCCAGTATATGCACTTTAAAAATGTGAATATTGATGATGGCTGCAGAGATTTCGGCCAGTATGTTTTATCATTTAGATGACGACCTATGGCATAGGCAGGCTATTCTCTTTGCTTTGCCCTAGCACCTAGCGCTAAAAACATACAAAACTAGTACCATAGCTCATGCCAGCAAACTTCTGACTTGTGAAAAAAAAACACTCTGAGGATTTTGACTAGTTGTTGCAGTGCACAAGTTATAAAAAAGACACATACGAGTCTCTTGCAGAAAGCAAATCCATACTGGTCATTATGACAGCATGTTTACTTAAGGGATCCCTTTACTTAATTTGAAGAATCAACCTACCTTGCAGACATGCAGGCCATGCCCACAAAGACAGCTTTGACAGCTTTCTTCTGGCCACAATAGTCAAATGCAAGAGGTAGCATTTCATGCAAAGTGAGGAAAGCCATGACACCACCAACTGCGCAGAGGAGAGTACTCAGATATGGAAAGAAAACAAGTATTCAATTTACTAACGGACTGACCAGATCCAAGTAGGCCTTCAAGAATGTCAGGATTCAAACTGCTTGGAAACAAGAAAGCTGCAGTAACCAAAATCACATCAGTGCTAAATAAGGTACCATATCATTAGACAGAGAAAATAGATAGATTTGGGTCTAGTTTCTGTCTGAAGGACACAATTACAATAGGAGGGTTCATGAAGTAGCATACCTACAGCAATAACTCCTAGTGGCTCGGCCAAACCAGAGCCTGCTGCCACAACAAATGCCTGCTTTTTGCTGTGACATTAAAAAACATAGAAATGTCATCTACATAACCAAAGGCCCAATAAATACAAGAATGGTTAAAATATTTTTTTAAAAAACTCGACCTGCGGGGTTTAACAGCTCCCCAACATTATATTAAGAAGAAGACCTTCTCAAGCAGGTCAAGAAAACCCCCGAACCCCTGCCCCACCCATACACAGCAGCACCGTAGTCCATGCGAGAACAACCACGACCGAGGCTAGGCCTTAGACAGGTGCTTTGGCATGGGACAAACAAGGGGATTGAGCCACCAAAACCAACTCAGCTAGAGGCCCATTCGCAGAATGGTTAAAATATTATGAGCAAGCATTACGAACAAAAGAAGGAAAGTCAACTAGCATCTGCCTTCTTTCTATAAGTAGCTCAAGTTCTCAACTTGTACAACATGCATATCTCACATTCATGGCAGATTTGAACAGACGATATTTTAGGATTTATTTTGGAGAAACTTTTTGCCCGCAAATTAGATATATTCAACACTAGATTCATCTTTGAAGGCTGCTGTGAAAAATAAATTTCATTCACCACCAATCTCTGCATGAGATAACAAGTACCTTTTGGTAGCAAAATAGATTGGAAGAGCTACAGCAACCCCCTGAAAAGGTAACAAGTGGTAAGTACTTAGTATATCGAACATGCAGGAGACCTCTGTATCATTATATTAAGAAGGAAAAGGAGTCTAGACCAAAGTGTTAGTACTTAGTATATTGAACTAAGCAAAATGAACCAAACTGGATGAAACTCAACATATCCAAATAAAAGATACTCCCTCCGTTCCACATAGCAAATTTGATGTACCAAAAAAGTCAAACCGACTTATAATTTGGAACGGAGGGAGTACAAATATACAGAAGAAAATAACCTGAATGGCATCCATAATATATATGCAAACGTATCCCCACTGCCCAGTTATCATTTTTATGCACATAGCATATATTCTCTTCATAAAATGAAATTCTTTAATTCCTCAGCTGTATTTTGCATCTTTTAAAGTTTAAACTATACTATATTCTGCTAAGTGCTAACACTATGTAGAAACATATTCTTTTTAATACTGCTTCAGATGCTACCTGATTCTACCAAATTTCATAAAGTTTGAAACTAAAAGAAATGGATAAGAAGCATTATCAGATACCCAGCAAAATTTCAGAGGGTGCTTGAGCCCTTTTGCCATGATATACATTAAATTGCACATATAAAGGTAACCACAAGAATTTGGCATTCATATTGACCATAGAATTTCGAAACTTTAGAACAAAGACAAAATTTGTGCAATTTGAATCTTACTGCCTGCACAAAAGCATCCAAGAGCTATCATTGGTGCCAATAATCTTTCCCATTTAACAACAAAAGCTTAATAATCGGTTTTTGTACCTCTGGTATGTTATGTAAAGCAATAGCAACAGCCAAGTTCAGACCCACATGAAGACCCTGCAGTTTTTTATTGTGACAAGAAGCAATCAGTGCAAGCACAAAACAATCATAATAAATAAGAACACTTGGAACACAACATGAGGTTTAGAATGGAGCCCTTCCAGAACTAACAAAGCTAGGTACAAGCAGCAATAATTCCTACAGTTCTCTGTTTAAAGAAAATGCAGGGCACGATGAATCCCACATTTGCAATGAACCAAAAATGAAATATACAAAAGGAATTAGCATGACAAGCAGCATTTTGAAAGGAACTAAAACCAAGTAATTCCAGAAGCTGTAACCTATAGGCAAAATCATAGAGTATGTTCCTGGAGTACAGATCAGTAGATCACAAGCACAGAAGGGATGGTGATTCCTCAGACTTTCCATCCCAAGCCAATGGGTGCCTGTGACTTCTACATACTTGATAGGAAGTTTCATTTGTTCATTAATCTACCCATCCTATAAAAAATGCAGGCATAGGGTATTTACAATTTACGTAAGACTAGAAAATTGCAAGATGGAAGCTTATTCGTAAATAATCACAATATATACACATATTAAAATGGATGATTGAAATAAAGGATAGAAGGGAGCTGAATTTCAATATAAGTAAATAACAGAGAATATCACCTAATTAAACTGTTAAGAACAAATTATCTGGACAGTGAACTAAAGGAACAACTGTTGCTTCAGTTATTAATTAATGGTTTAGTCATCTGAGCTCTTATATACTGACATATATACACAAGCAGAAACATTCTAGAATACATTTCAATCTGCACGTATCACTAGTTCAACCATTTAAGAACTAATTAAATAGATAAGCGACCAAAGAAAAGAATGATATTTCAGTAATTCAATGGGTGGTTAGACAGTTAGCGATATATGAGCTATAATGCTGGCATAACTGTACTAAGGCATTACCTTGACAGATCCAAGAAATACAGCCATCCCCTCTGGAATGTTATGCAAGATAATTCCTGCAATAAGAGTATTTGGCAATTCAAATGATTGTAGCTTCAATGAAGCAAAGCTGCACAAAATATTGGCAGAAGATACAGCAAGAAATGAAACAGTCCAAATAATGCCATCCAAATTTCGAAAATAAAATCAACCGGGTGCATTTGCTGTTTAGTGGTTAAATAAGGGAACTGAAGGATTTCTGAAGGAATCCATGTTTCTTACCAACAGCAGTGACAATACCACTGAATAACACTTGACGACGATGTTTTCTCATCATATCTTTACCTGTTCCACCATCATCAGCCTGCTTTCCTCAAGCCAAACAAAGAGAACTAAATTCTGTTCAGCTTTCCTGTTTTAGTGAGGAAACAGATTGATGTGGTGCTCTAAGAAAATCATTAATGTCTGTTCATTCCAACCTTTTTCTCGCTTGGATCAGCTGGTGGCGAAAAATTTGGCTCTGGAATAAACTTAATAATGAAACCGAAGAAAAGAACTCCTGCAAAAAACTGCAGTTGTTCCTTGTTATGTGGACAGACGGGCGCTAGATGAGCATGGATTCAAGAACTATAAGCACGTTATGACTCACCCAGAGGTTCCCCTTCAAGAAGCCAATAGAATTCAGGGCATTGTGTGCCAAGTCTAGAAAGGAGATGCTGAGCATAAGTCCAGCAGCAAAACCCTGTAGTCAGTTTGAATGAACAACATATAGAGCCTTAGCAGCTAAACAATCGAAGAGGATATTTGAGGTTACTTGATAATTTTTCACCTGTAGAAGCCCGAGCACTTTAAGGTTAGGGGCAGGATTCAAAACCACAAACAACGCACCTGAAACAGAGAATTCAACCCTAGCTTGGGTAAAGTTGCTAAAAAAATCTCAAATCCACACAACGAGTCACCATTACAATTTGATCAACAAAAGGTAAGGCTGGGCAGTTCATCAAATCATCATGGCAACACATATATCAAAAGTAAGTATGATGTGGACCAGGTTGTAGTTATATGTAAGATTTGACCAAGCGAGCAAGAGTAGTCCTAAACTGAAGCAACTGTACTACTGGGTTCCCATTTGAAACTTGAAAAATAGCCAATTAATTTTACATGTGAAGGAACAATTTTCCATCACTTGATAGTGAGTGGTTAAAACCATATGGTAAGGTGTTCCACGATTTTATTGCTGATAACAGAGGCAACAGAGTTTAACTTGGTAGATGCTAGACTGCTCCAGGGTCCAGGCCACGCAGCCCAAGCTGGGCGCGAGGAAATTGGACTGTAACCAGAGGCAGACAGTGGGTTCCCGGCCCGCTAGTATCCAAACCCTAGGAACCGCTGCGAACCACAGCACGGCGGCAAGCAAGCAAGCGGGAATTCAGCAACCGCGGAGCCGAGAGAGTCAGGGGGTGCCGTACCGAGGGCGGTGCTGAGGCCGCCGACGAGCGAGAGCCCGAGCGCCCTGTAGAAGACCTGCAGCTCCATTCACCCCGACGCAGCTCCCCGTGCTAGGGTTTAGGCTTTGGGGATCGAGGAGGATTCGGGGGGACGGAGGAGGGGAGCGGCAAGCGAGCTTGGCGTGAGCCTCCGCGAGGCGATGGCTGGCAGGCTGAGCGAGGGGAAGTGATTGACTTTATACTAGTAGAACTGATGAAAAGTGAAAAATGACGAAGGCGATGGCTGCTGCAATCCGAGTCACGAGTGAGAATTTTTCACTTTTTTTTTTGGTTTTGTCCTTCTTGTTGGCATCGCACGTAGGTCTGGTTTAGTTCGCGATTTTTTTTGAAAATAGTACCGTAACATTTTTGTTGTTATTTGGTAATTAATGTTTAATCATGGTTTAATTAGACTTAAAGATTCGTCTTGTGAATTTCGTCTAAACTGTGTAATTAATTTTTTTATCTATATTTAATGTTTCATGCATGTGTTTAAAAATTCGATGTAACGGGAAATCTTAAAAAATTTTACAAAATTTTCAAAACTAAACAGGCCTACAGTATTATTTGCAGCAGCAGCAGTGACGACTGACATGTGCGGCATGAATCATGATGCAAAGCCGTTACTGCTCCCACAATTGTTTTCTTTCCACATCGTTGAATTTTGTTTACTCTGAAACATATCAATTGGAAACTTGGAATGGAATAAAAAGGCATCGATTTTTTTTTCTTTGATTGTAGCGAAAGGTATCTGATTCAAACAATGCAATTATTAAGTTGCATGCACCGACCAGTTCAACCCAAAAGCTTAAGCTGATGGGGAAAGGTGAGCAATTCACTTATATTCCAACACTCCCCCCCTCACGTGGAGGCTCCCTCAGGCCTCAGACGTGGAAATAGGAGCGAGCTGCAATTATTTTATTTAATTGCGCTAACCAGGATTCGAACTCGAGACCTCTGGCTCTGAGGCATGCACCGACCAGTTCAACCCAAAAGCTTATTAAGTTGCATGCACCGACCAGTTCAACCCAAAAGCTTAAGCTGATGGAGAGAGATAGACAATTCACTTATATTCCGACAGCAATGATCGGAGGAGCTGAACACATTAACAAAACCACGTCAGCACGTGCCCATCGATAAACAACAGTAGAATCATATCAATGACAAAAATCAAATTGGGATCATAATATATTAGCATCGATCAGGCACGATTACAGAACAAACCCTTATACGCTTCACACGATCACGAACGAATTTTGAACAAAACAAACGAACGAACACATAATTAACCAATCTCGCAAAGCACAAATAAAAAAAAATAATTAATTAATCGGATGAACCAAACACGATGCGGATCCCAAGTTTTCCCGCCCCGCGCCGCGCGGCCAGCGTAGCGCGTCGTCGCCGCTCAGTGGAGGTAGTAGGCGAGGAAGGAGGCGACGAGCGCTCCAGCGGCGGGCACGGCGGCGGCGGTGGCGCCGCTGGCTGAAGGGCCAGCCGCACCGCCGGCCGCGCCGGCGGGCGCGCCTGCCTCGGAGGGCGCGGTCGCCTCGGAGGCGACCGAGGCCAGCACGGCGGTGGCTGAGGCGGCGGCGACGAGCGCGGCGACGAGGACCTTCTTCATCTCCATGGCGGCTGGTGGTGGTGGCGGCCGGATCGTCGCTTGCTGCTGGATGAAGGAATGCCGGCCTCGCCTCGCCTCGCGCTCGAGGAGATGTTATTAGTTTCGGTTTATTGGGTGGAATTGGGAGACTGCTCGCCCGACGGCCGGCGTACGTGAGTGATCTCTCAATTGCTTCTCCTGCCTCGTGACGGGGCGCCGCTTTATAGGAGCTCCGCCGCGGCAGCGCGAGCGGCCGCGAGCGAAGCGAGGGCGGCGGTTGGTTCGCTGCCGGGCAGGCCGTGGGTTGCCGCTTGCCGGAAATAGGGTGGATTAGCTGGTTGGTTTCCATTTTTTTTTTGCAGGGTTGGAGACTTGGAGCTGGATTAACGGTGGTTCTTGCAGCGTGACTGGCGGAGCGGATACCGGGTGGATGTCCAGTATTTCCGGAAACACGCTACCCCTACGTTCCATTCCAATATGTGAACACAACTTTTACTATTTACCTAGACATATGATAAATTTACATTCATATAGTAAAAGCTATATATACCGAGACAAAATCAAAACAACATATAATTTGAAATAAAAGGTGGTACTATATAATAATAAAAAAACTAAATATATGTACCATAGCCATCCAAAAATCCGTCTTTATTAACACTTTGTATGAACTACTAGTAGATATGTACGAGCGATACGCATGTGTTATAAGAACATTTATACTCAATAGGTAACTAATGAAACTTTCTAGTATAGAAAGTATAATTAATCCATTGTATGGCAACCTATCCAATTATTATTCAACACATACCAAAATTCACACTCATTTATTCTGAAAGGACCTAATTGGCCTAGAGGGGGTGAATAGGCCTTTTTGCAAAACCTGAAACTCACAAACTCGAATTTGCGGAAGTTAAATACCAGACCGGAAGTTCCGGTGGTCTGGATCGGAAGTTCCGGTAAGGGGGACCAGAACTTCCGGTGTATACCTTCAGAACTTTTGGTACCCTAAATGAGCTACGAAATCAAAGTGAATCGAGTTGGGATTTCAGATCCAAGTGTTACCGCACCCTCCTAGAGGTTGTTGATGAGTATGTTGAACTCCTCAAGGCTTGGCACCACACCAAACCGTAGATCGGGACCTCCCACCTAAGAAGATGAGGGTAGAGAGGAAGAACAACAAGAACACAAGAACAAAGGGTAGTCGATGCTACCGCCACAGCAAGACAAGCTATTTTTACCGAGGTTCGGCAATCCCCACTGAGGAGTTCCTACTTCCTCGTTGTTGAGGTGACCACGAAGGTCCGACCACTAAGGTCTCCTCCCTCAAGCAACCACGAAGGCTAGCTTGAGATTTCCACTAAGGATCAAAGAGTGATACAAACACTTCGGGGTGCCCTCACAAATGAATCAATACGGGCAACCATAAAGAACACCTAGCCGGCTAGGGTTCCAAGAACCCAAGAGAAACAAACACAAATCAAGCCGGCAAAACGAGAAATCCAAGTGCTCAAGTCGAAGATCGATGCTCCTGCTCTCAAATCTCACGTCCCTAGCTCAAACAATCGAAGATTGAAGCTTGAAGGCAAAGGGGGAGAGAGAGTGGGTGAGTCACAGCTTGGAGAGAGTTGGGAGAGCAGAAATGAATGTGCAAAGCTCGGGCAACGGTTAGAAATGAGGTGTGTAGCTTATATACTCGGGCTCGGATGAGCCATCGGAAGTTCTGGTGGAAGCCACCGGAACTTCCGGTCAAACGAGATCAGACCGTTGGGCTTGTCAGTCAACTCGGGTCCACCGAAACTTCCGGTGCCAGGACCGGAACTTCCGGTCCGTATCGGAATCTCCGGACGGAACCCGAAACAATTCTCTCGCACGCAAACGCGCGCGCAAACTGCACCAACCGGAACTTCCGGTGCCTGACCGAAACTTCCGGTAAGTACCGAAACTTCCGGACGGAGACCGGAACAAAATACTCGCACGCGGACGCGCGCGGGCGCCAGCGACCGGAACTTCCGGTGCAGACTGCACCAACCGGAACTTCCGGTGTCTGACCGGAACTTCCGGTAAGTACCGAAACTTCCGGACGGAGACCGGAACTAAATACTCGCACGCGGACGCGCGCGGGCGCCAGCGACCGGAACTTCCGGTCCAGCTCACCAGAACTTCCGGTCCAGCTCTCCAGCCTACTAAGCTTCGACAAGAGCACTTTTTATCCCCATTTTGCCAACTAGATTTGTATTCCTCTTGATAGCGCGGCGTTGCCTATGACTCAAATCAAAATAAACAGTGTTGAAGCCCTTGAGTCGAAGCGTCTTTTGTTCATCAAAATTTAGGGTGCTATTATTCACCAGATATTCTTTTTTCAATTCCATCAATGGACTAACACCTATAGATTACACTTGATAAATATGTTAGTCCCTAATTTGATTGTCATTAATTATCTAAAACCCACATCGAGGGTGAATGCACTTACATATTCAAAAAGAGTTTGGTATAATATATTAACGAATGGTATGAAGTATTGAGTTCATATATTCTTAGTTCTCATTATAATGAAACATGGGTGTGTTTGGTTGATGTATAAGACCCTGTCTGCCGACTGCCTAGCCAATTAAACTAGGAAAAGTAAGCCTGGTTTCGGCAATACAAGATGCATTTATTTGGTTACATTGCCTAGCTTATCCTGTATAAGATAGGTTGTGTTTGGTTGTCTGCTTTACCTTGCATAGAATCATCATATCCTAAGACCATTAAGTTTACCTCATTGAAACATTTTGTTGAACATGTGGTGAGCAGAGGATGTAGCGAGCACCTCCGCCGTCACCATGGCGACTACAGCGTCGTCCTCCTCTCCGACGATTCTGGGAGGGGGTGTGCAGACCTTCTTGAGGTTGGGCAAGATGATGGTGAAGCAGACGATTTGGAGGCGCATGACGTCGACGTTGTTCATAGTGTCGTACCCCACATCGTGCTCCTCCTCCACCTCCCCCTCGCCGGAGATGGGTGCCGCCACGTTCGCCTTCCTCTTCAGTGGGTACTCTGCACGGGTTGGTTGGTGTGGGGGTGCTCGGTGGGGTGTAGCGACGCAGCTACTCGAGGAGCTCAGCACTATGCTTGAAAGAGCAAGAGGTGCGGCGAGGACTAGCATGGTCACATGCGGCAAATCCCTCGCGATAGCGCGAGGCGGACGTGATGATCGGTTTGGGTCACGTCTTGGCAGAGCCCTTGCTGAGGAGAGAGGTGGAGGCGTGGCAAATGGTGTGTATGCTTCCCATTTTATGTACATCGGTCTAACACTTGTGCATTTCGATATCATCTTGCTTCAACGACAACTCAAGAAACTTTAAACCCAAAAGCTCTTAGACTTCAAGATTAGAGGGGAAGTTTTGATTAATACATGTTCAAAAGACTATTGTAACATATGCATTTTCATTGTAACATATACATCATTGTAACATTTGTATTACAAAACTTGATGAATTTGTGATGTATGTGAGTCTAGTAACCATAGAAAATAAAAAACACAACACCAAAATAATAAAATAAATTAGTAAACAACAATAAGGGAAAATTATATCACTGCCGCGTCAGTACATAAGCCGGCTGAAGCGACAGTGATCATGGGGATATCACTGCCCGTTGCGGATACGAACCGACAGTGATGTTTGATATCAATGTCGGTTTTGGTGAATCTGCAGTGATAGGAAAGTCACATCATTGCCACTTTCCTTCTGCCAGTTCTGTTTCCGACAGTGATAGAGGGTTTGAACTGGTAGTGAAAGGCTAATCTGAGGTAGTAAATGTCTAAAGTCTTTGAATGGATTTGGTTGTTCTTACTCGTAGATTCAGAGCAGTTGTGACGATGTACTTGTGGAAGAATGAGCTCCATTTTATGCTTAATGCTCATATATGCTATCCCTTGCTATGCTTATATATATAGTTGGTAGATAATATTTACTTTATGTACAAAATATTATTTATGCAACTCCAACTTTTATTCTTAATAATGCTAGATGTATAATCCTTTGTTTATATATATCGGGTAAGTCTTGTGAAGTATAATCCCATACTCATGGTGTCGTTGTTAAGTTGTTTTGTAGGTACCTAAAGGACTTGATGACCATGTCATCTCGTCGATGCTGGTGAAGCGGGTGAATGGCAGGAGCCATCCAAGCTATGGTGATGATGCCTATGAACAAGGCGACTACCAGTTATTAGTTAGATTTAATTCATAGCATAGGATTGTTAATCTAGGTAAAACATGGTAGGATAACCCTCCGGCTCTCATTGCACCTAGTTCAATCAATGTCTTCATTAACGTTGTACAATTAATTTGTTAAGTCGATAAGACTTATAATCTTTTTGTTCAGATGTAATCTTGATTTGTGGCAGCTATATTGGTATGATACGCAACCGTGATCCTGTGTCTTGATGTAGTGGAGATGTGGATGGCATCTCCCAAGGATCACCGATGTTAACTTACTAAATCGGGTTAGTCAAGGGATGACTCTCGATTTAGCTAAACTAGCAAACATGCTCATGCGTCGCAACGGGATCCAATACGTAGTGAATTGTAGCATAGTTCATGAGTCCAAGTCAAAAATTTAATTAACTTAGTGATAAAAAAAATATTTGTTTCCTAAGGAGCCAAAGATTAAAATGGCTTTAATCTCTTATTTTTTGTTTGTTTTTACTCTTATTATATTTATTAGAAAACAAAAAAAACAGGTGGAGAAAACAATAAAAACAAAATAAAAAAGTCGAGCTAGTGTTAAAAACATCAACGAGAAAAAATTCTGAGCATATTCGAAGCCAAGTAAAAAACAGTCATGACAAAATTAGAATGTACTCTAGAAAATAGTTAAGGAGAAAAATCAGAATATATTCGGAGCCAAGTGAAAAGCGTCCAAATGAACGTAAAGCAACACACGTACTCATAGCAAGTAAAAACGGACAAACCAGAAAAAAGTGGAAAAAAACAAAAAAAAAGAAACGAAAGAAAGAAATTATACCCTTCTTTTCTCTTTAATAGATTTCTATTCTTATATTTTTGCATTTATATTAAGATTCCTATTCCGGTTACTCGGAGTTGGAGAGATCTAATTGGATTAAGATTTCTAGTTGTTCATATTATTATATTTTTCCTATTTGGATTAAGATTCTTATTCACCCGAAATCGGAGAGATCTAATTGGATTATGATTCCTAGTTATATAAAGAGAAGGGCTATAGACAGTTTTTCACATTCAGAAAGTTAGTTAAGGGATGGCCGGACCAAAAAATAGGTGGAGAGAAATTTTGCCTCTTTATTATTATTATTATTATTATTATTATATATAAAAATAAATAAAATAGATTTCTATTCTCCTATTCCGGTTACTCGGAGTTGGAGAGATCTAATTGGATTAAGATTTCTAATTGTCCATATTATTATATTTTTTCCACTGTTCACCTACACGGCCGTGTAGACCGTTTACACGGCGTGTAAACGCTACTCGATGGGTAACCGTGTAGGCCGATTAGCCATGTAAATCCGTGCAAAACTGTTTTGACCGTTTAAAAGGCCGTTTAAACGGCCGCGTATACCGACTTTTTGCTAAACGATGAGTGACCGACCGTTTAACGTTTAGGCTAACACTGATTTTTCCTATTTAGATTAAGATTCTTATTCACCTGAAATCGAAGAGATCTAATTAGATTATGATTGCTAGTTATATAAAGAGAAGGGTTATAGGTGGTTTTCGACATTCATAAAGTTAGTTAAAGGATGATTGAACCCAAAAAAATAGGTGGAGAGAAATTTGCCTCTTTATTATTAGGTATAGACTAGCAAAGATGCTCGTGTGTTGCAACGTGAGAAAAAAATAGTATCTCTAGGTCAATAGACTTATTTAACCTAAATTATCACGTCATCTTCCTCCGTAACTCACCTTTCACTATTGAGTACTACAGCTCAAATCTAGAGTACGTGTTTCTTTTCTATCCACAGCTACGTGGCACAGTAATATTAATTTTGTGTCATAATATTTATACTTTTTCTATAAAATATGGTCAAATTTAAAATAGTTGTACTTAAGATAATTCTAAAAGTTGATTCCATTTGGACGAAGTGAGTATAAGAAAGAGTCTTCTCTAAACCATAGTAGTAGTAACCATAATGATAATAATACATGCATATTATTCTCCACTATATTGTTATGCTTTAGTGATTAAATTTCGACCGCAAGATCTGGTGATGGACAGCTAAGGATGTCCTCATGTATATATGTATTCAGATGGTACATTTGAATTTTTTTCTATAAAGAAAAAAGGTTGTATATTGCGTAGGCATGACGTCATGGTGACATCATCAAGCTAACAACGAATTCAATTGAGGAGCGAGGCAGAGCACATTCCTTGGTAGAGCAAACCGATTCGGTCCACGTGCTAGCAACGTCCACGTGCTAGCAACGTTTTCTTTTTACCGGAGATCATCATCCACATGCTAGCGAAAACCGATTCGTTCCCTGCGCAATGTGTGTGTTGGTGTGGGCGGAAGATGAGATGTGGTCGTGTGGGGGTGAAAGGTCCTTGTTTGGTTTTGGTAATTGAGTGACAACTTAGATGGACTAATATGTGATTATGTGAGATACACAGGAGATTAGTCCACAGGTGATGGTGTCATGAAGGAGCTCATTGCATATGAGACATGACATGGAGTCATGTGGCCAAGGTGGAGAAGATCAAGATGAGGCTTGGCTTGATGGACCGGTTGCGAGTGTGAAGGGCAAGTTAAAGGCTTTGAAGTGAGGGACCGCGTGTGACGGTGAAGCTTGAGCATGACTTGGCGCCGATGGACCAACGCAACGGTGAAGAGCAAGTGAGGTCAAGATCGATGAACCAATACGGTCACGTGATGATATGAATTGGATCATATCATTTGGTGATTGGTTGGTGCATGTGTTGCATCAACATCAATGGAGATGGAATGGAATGCGCAAGGCAAAGGTATAATCTAGGGCATTTCCATTTCACCGGTCATAGGTGTGTAGAGAAGTTTATGACCGGATTTAGGATAGATGGCCGTACTATCAAGAGGGGCAAACTTGTTTGCATATCGGTCATCTAGTGCCACTCGTGTGATCTAACTATGCATCGTTGCTAGGATCGAGTGGCGTGGCAAGTTGAGTGGTTAACTCCTTCGGTAAAATGATTATGAAAATGCTAACACACGTGCACAAGGTGGTGATCAATTGTTGGTGTTGGCACATTTGCGAAGGCGGTGGAGTTTGAGCGGTAGAGAGGATTTGGGTTCCTCTCTCCCTCCCGCCGAGCGTGCGAGCGCGGGATTCAGGCGATTTCGGGGAAGTGAAATGCCTATTTTCCATTGCGCCGGAAGTCGGAAAAGAAACGGAGGCGAACGCGGTCACAGAAGGCACCGGACGCAGCACCGGACGCTGCACCGGACGCGGTCTGATTCGACCGGCGCGTCCGGTCAGTGCAGCGCGGGCGTCAGGTGCGCGAGCTAGGGTTTGGCACCGGCGCGTCCGGTGACCCAAGGGACCGGCGCGTCCGGTCTTGCGCCCTGAGGGAAACGAGGACGTCGGACGCGGTGCGCGTCCGGTGTCACACCATCGGACGCGTCCGGTGGTCTCGGGAGCTTACTGGACTCGCACCGGACGCGGGTACTGTGGCGTCCGGTGGTTGCGAGTAGCGCGTTCGGTGTTGTCTTCGCGGGCGCGGGTGTTGTGCGCACCGGCGCGTCCGGTGGTTCGCAGCAGCGCGTCCGGTGTTGTCTTCGCGGGCGCGGGTGTTGTGCGCACCGGCGCGTCCGGTGGTTCGCAGCAGCGCGTCCGGTGTTGTCTTCGCGGGCGCGGGTGTTGTGCGCACCGGCGCGTCCGGTGGTTCGCAACAGCGCGTCCGGTGGGTCGTTTGACCGTTGGGACGCAGTGACCGTTGGTGGATCTAACGGACGAATTTGAATTCGGAGGACACGCGGATGTCGGAAGGGCACCGGACGCGGTTGAGCGCGTCCGGTGAGTTAACACCGGCGCGTCCGGTGCTCCCGCGGAAAAACGGACAAGTGGGATAACGGCTCTAACGGCTCTATTTGACTGTGGGGTTATAAATAGACCTTGTGGCCGGCCTTGGCCGTGAGCTGAGCACACTAGAGTCTTGGTGACTTGTGTGGTAGTGCTTGGGAGCCCTCTAACTCACTCATGCTTGATAGTGTTCATCGGATCGAGTGAGATAGCGATTCTAGTGCGTTGCTTGAGAGATTGCATCGTGTGGCACTAGGTGATCGTGTTGCAGGCCGGTGGTGCTTATTACTCTTGGAGGTTGCCACCTCCTAGACGGCTTGGTGGCTTGTGGCTCCGTCGAAGCTCGCAAGAAGATTGTGCGAGGCTCCGGAGAAGATTTGTGAGGGGGATTGTGCTCACCCCGCGGGGATCGCGAAGAGCAACTCTAGTTGATCGTGTCATTGAGCTACCACACTTTTTGGTAGGTTCTTGCGGCGCCTTTTGACAGGCTCGGTGTGTGACCGATTAGCCGCCGAACCACGAAGTGTTGGTCGACACAACGGGGACGTAGCTTGGTGGCAACCAAGTGAACCTCGGGAGAAAATCACCGTGTCAACATTGTCTACTCTTCTCGGTGGTTTGCTTTCGTGTAACACAAGCTTGTATTTACTTTCATATATACTTGTGCTTGTGTAGTTGTTCTCGTAACTAGTTTGCTTGTGTAGCTTGCTAGTTGTCTTCTTGCTTGTGTAGCTAGAAGCTTCCCCTTGCGTGACTAATTTGGTTTGTGTAACCTTGTTAGTCACATTGCTTAGTTTGTGTAGCTAAGTGATTTGCGCTCTCTAATTTGGCATTAGTTGCCTTGTTATTGAGCATTGCTAGTGAGCTTAGGAGCTTTGTGCTTTTGCTTCACTAGTTGTGTAGAAGCTCCCTCGGTTGGTAAAGTACTAGTGCATAGGTTTGTGTGACCTTGCTCTAGAATTGTTTAGGTGAGCTCTTGGTAAGCTTAGCACCTTAGTTGCTTAATTAGGATCTTTGCAAGGTGCTAGAGAACTTAGATAGAGGGGTGTAGTCTTGGCTAGACCGATAAGTTTATTTCCGCATTTGTTTTGGTTAGCCAACACGTTTAAGTTTTAAAAAAGGACTATTCACCCCCCTCTAGTCCGCCATCTCGACCCTTCAAGTGGTATCAGAGCCGGGTCTCTCATTTGTGGTCTTCACCGACCCGAGAGGATGGCGGCTTATGGACTAGATGTTGAGTGTCCACACATTTTTGATGGCACACACTTTGCACGGTGGAGAAATTGGATGATATGCAATTTTAAGTTTATTTCTCCTAAATTGTGGTGGATCGTAGATGTGGGCTTTTCCTTTGCACTTGATAAAAAGAATGCAACTCAAGCGCAAAGAAAATGTCTACATCTCGATAGCCAAGCTACTAATGTTTTCTATCGATCTATGGATAGTAGCATACTTGGTGAGATCATGGACTTTAAGTCCGCCCATGAGATTTGGGTGTTTCTAAATAAGAAATATGGGGCGATCTCCGATGATGATGAGCCCAAGGAGGAGGCACATGAGGATGTTGAGCATGACCACAACAAGGTGGTTGTGGAGGATTGCTCCACCTCACGGTCAAGTGATGACAAAGATGATCATATCACAAGATCACTTGACAAGAAGAATGATAATGCCACAAGTGATGCAAGCAATGATTCTACCTCATGCACACTTGATGATGAAGATGATGGCTATGAGAGTGATGCTTCAACAAGCTCTTCAACATCATCACATGGTAACGATAAGATACATGTTGGTGGTTTTGTTGTGGATTGTGATGATCCAAATTTAGAGCTATTATATAAACTCACAAGAGCATTGAAAAGGAAAATGGAAAGAGTAAGTGAATTGGAATATGATAACTCATTTCTAAAGACCACATGTGAACAACAAAAGCATCTACTTTATGTTACTACTTGTTCACATGAGGAGCTAAAATTAACTCATGAGAAACTAAGTGTTGCTCATGATAACTTGGTACAAGAACATGCTTTACTCACTAAGAAGCTTTCTAATGAAGAAACCAAAACTAGTGAGAGCTCATCATTTGGGTCAAATGATCAATCACATATTACTAACCCTTGTGATGTAGGCAAGAAGCATGTATCCACCTCTTGTGATGATTTATTAGATATGCCATGTTCTTCACAATTAAATACTTGTTCTACTTCTATGTCTTGTGAGACTAACCTTTTGAAGGAGAACAATGAGCTCAAAAGTGAAGTGAAGAATTTGAGCAACAAGTTAGAGAGGTGCTACAACTCTAAAATCGCCATTGAGCATATCATGACCAATCAAAGAAGATATGGTGATAAGAGTGGTATTGGCTACAACAAGAGCAAGGGCAAGATTATGAAGAAGCAAAATGCAAAGAAGCTATCCCAACTCATGTGCCACCGATGCCATGAAATGGGACATATTGCCAAGTGTTGCCCTACCAAGAAGCCTCAAGTTGAGCCAAAAGCAAAGCCCCAAGCTAAAGTCAAGATCAATCATGAAGATGTTAATGACTTGATGATAAAGAAGAAGAAAACAAGAAGGGGTGGAAGAGCAAGGCATCCAATGCAAATTCAAGATGCCAAGATGATGAGCAAGAATCAAGATGAGAAGAAAATACATGCTCACATCAAGTGCTTCAAATGTGAAGATAAGGGACACTTCGCCTCGGGGTGTCCTACCAAGCTTGAGAAGAAGGCTCAAGCAACTCATAAGAGGCAAGGCATTAAGAAGCAATACATGAACAAGGAAGAAAAGGCTCACTCTAAAAGAAGTTGCTACTTATGCCGGGAAAGGGGACACATGGCTCATTCATGTCCCCTAGGTAACAATTCTAAGCCTAGTTCAATTAATAATACTAATATGCTTAGAAAGGATGGCAATGGTACCTCTATGATTGCTATTGCAAAACATCCCGCTATTCATACTAAGGCAATGCCTAAGTATGTTGCACCTAACTTGAGAGGACCCAAACTTGTTTGGGTACCATCAAAGAGTGGATGATTGTTTGTAGGTACCATGGCATTGGAGGCTTGATTTAATTGATTTCATTTTGTTCATCATATATTGAGTCAAGTTATGAAGCCCAATGCATATCCAATCCCAATGCCTAAGTCAAAAATAAGTGAAGTTCAAGTGCTACAACATACAAGTGCAATGTTAAAGTTGTGGATGATTTATTGGAATTATTTGATGGCTTGCAATTTATTTGAGTAAAAAGCTTGCTATTGAATGATCATAAGCTAACCAAGGTATATCTCTTGTTGATCATTTCACTTGGGTGCATATGAGTTAATTGAATTGGATATATATGCAATGTTGCTTGCTATAAGATGATTGAATGGATTAAAAGCTTAGTAATCAAGTTTGGATTGGTTTGTGTTGAATAATTTCATGAGATGACTTTTAGTAAGTGGATTTAATGGATATATGTCTTGTGAAAGTATTCAAACAAGTTAGTTTCAAGTTTGATTCATATTTAATGAAGAATAGCTCATGTATTGAAATCTGTCCTACTTTAAAAATCTGAGCTAGCAGTGATCTTAGCCATGTTTGAGTGATCAAATCTATTTGAATTGGCTTGAAATTCGGTATACATGCTCTACACTTATTAAAGAAGATGCTGTAGAAATTTCATGAGAATTGGATAAGAGATGCTTCGGTTTTGGAGTTCATCTTGTCAGCTATAGTGCAGCAGTTTTCAGCATGTAGCAGTGGTGGAAGATTTGAAATCTAGTAGCAATCTAAATATCAAATGAAGCTCAAATTTTTACAGTTGCTAGATGACTTAGTAAAGCACATCTCCACCAAATTTCATGGCATTTGGATCTGTACATTGGGAGATATGAATTATTCTTTGAAGGGTACAGAATCTGCCAGAAAAGTGACAATCATTGGATTAATCTAAAGTCACTTTGATTGAAAGGTCCTCAAGTTGGAAACATGTTTATAAGTGGTTGAGGTACCTAAGTTTGGTTTTGGATTGATCTAAAAGCATGAAAAGCAATGAGTACAAGACTTTTGTATTGTAGAATGTACTTGGTATACATGTTTACTACTCAAATTTGAAGATCAAGATCAAACTTAAGATGAAGATAAAGTTTAAGTTCTAGTGATGATTAGAGATCATTTGGTAAAAAAAAAGACTTAAACCAATAGAAAGAATTGGACTCAAATGTAGATTCAAGTATTATTCATCAAGATTGAGTTCATCATTTGGATCAATCAAATTATATCATTTCAAGTAAGTATCAAGAGTGGTTCTTTGGAGAAAGGTCACTTCTCCCTAGTGAGGGACTTGCCGCCGTGTGTAGGTGAAACCAAGTTTGGGACTTGGAAGGCTAACATGGAAGTGGTGATCCGAGGAACCTGTGATGCTTAGTTGAAGCAATCAAAAGGATTGATCTAAAGAGCAAGCAACACCCAAAAGAGAGCTAGTCATGTATTTCAAGTGGTATTCTAAGTAGTTCTCTCATGCAAGCAAATATGATATAATGAAGCAAGCCAACCACAACTCAAGAGATAGTGCACTTAATCATAAGTGGTTTTTATGGGTGAAGAATGGATTTATCTATGATGATTGGTCTTCACCAAGCTTATAAATTGGACTTCACATTGCTATTGGAGTAATGAATTGAAACCTATGTGACTATCCTCTACTCCAATATAGCAAAGGTATCATTGAAATGTGCATGATCATCTCATCCCTTACTAGTATGCGGTTAGTGCATATAGTACATGCTTATTAGGATCATGCATAACAAATGAAAAGTGTTAAATTCATAGCCTACCATTATTGCTTGATTGATTAATTGATCTAGTGGTATGGATATGAGTTTGTTCATGAGCTAGTAAACCCAAGTACTTGATCTAGTTTGGATTGCTAACAAGTGACAAGTACAACATTGGCAAGATAACCCTTAGCATGAGGTGTGAAGAAGCTTGTCATTGGATCAAACCGGACTTGGAATCATTAGGCAAGTCAACTTAGGTCAAGTCATACAAGAAGCTCATGACAATGATAAGAGTACAAGCACAAGACAACAATAAAATTGGATATCTAGTTTGTTTCAAGTGATATCTAGACTCAAATTGATCTTCCAAGTGGTATGTACAAGTGGTGTCTAGATCATGATCTACAAGTGATATCTTACAAGTGGTACTCATGAAGATAGCAAATGTTCAGGAAGTGAACATTATTGTCAAATCCTTCAAAGTGAATCCATACAAGAAAATTCTTTCAAACGGTATCACATTTCTACTCATGGTATCTTTACGTGGTATCATTCATGCAAGATGATGGTTTCACAAGTGATCCTCAACTTTAAGTGATCAAATCAAGCAATGCTACCCTCATCTTCAAGTGATATTTCAAGTGAATGACACATGCTATGACATAGGGGGAGAAGCCCCACCGATTGGTATCAAGGTCAAAGATCCTATGTGGAATCTCAAGAGCAACCATAAAGTTTGTCATTCCAACATATGTGGTAATGTTCATCAAAAATGCAATATTCAAGTCTCAACCATCTACCCCAATGCAAGCCTTTGTATCAATTGAGAAGAACACCTTTTATGGAAATTGATGACAAAGGGGGAGAGATTGGACAAAGATATGAAAGCTTTTTGAGCTTTGGGAGAGATTGGAAAGATTGGACATGGACATGAACAAAGAGGGAGCAACATTTTAGAATGTAAGGGGATCAAACATTCTTGGACAAAGAAAGCACACAAGTAGGGGGAGCAAGCTCATGAACTTTGATTGATTACATTTGATATGTGCATGTGCTAATTCATGTGCTTGCTTGCATTGCATAAGTTCTTAAATTCAATATGCATGCTTGTGTGGTGTATGCTAGTTATAGAACTTGAATGATGATTTGATAACTAGCATGCATAGGATGTTAGCTAGACTTGTGATTATCATGCAAAAACTAGAACCATGCTTATAATGTTGATCTCACGGGGTTTCTAGTGTTTTTGATGTCTAGCTACTCATGATGCTAAGGATGATGGCAAACTTGTGATTTTCAAATGGTATCAAGCTACTAATTGGTATCAAGCTACAAAGGTTTATTCTATACACCTTAGCATCACTTAGTAGTGCTAACCCTCCCACAAATTTCATATTTATGCATATGTGCAAAGCTTGAAACCAAACCTTTTGAGCACATATGTAGGGGGAGTTATCACTACCAAGTCGGATTTTATGGTGCTTATCCAAATCTTGACATAAAGCTTAAAAGTTGGATAAGTAACATTAAATCCAAAACAAGTTAGCAATTTACACACTTGTGTGAAGTGCTAGCTTGAAAAAGCTTAATTTCCATATCTTTGTAGAGTTGTCATCAATTACCAAAAAGGGGGAGATTGAAAGGTCCTTGTTTGGTTTTGGTAATTGAGTGACAACTTAGATGGACTAATATGTGATTATGTGAGATACACAGGAGATTAGTCCACAGGTGATGGTGTCATGAAGGAGCTCATTGCATATGAGACATGACATGGAGTCATGTGGCCAAGGTGGAGAAGATCAAGATGAGGCTTGGCTTGATGGACCGGTTGCGAGTGTGAAGGGCAAGTTAAAGGCTTTGAAGTGAGGGACCGCGTGTGACGGTGAAGCTTGAGCATGACTTGGCGCCGATGGACCAACGCAACGGTGAAGAGCAAGTGAGGTCAAGATCGATGAACCAATACGGTCACGTGATGATATGAATTGGATCATATCATTTGGTGATTGGTTGGTGCATGTGTTGCATCAACATCAATGGAGATGGAATGGAATGCGCAAGGCAAAGGTATAATCTAGGGCATTTCCATTTCACCGGTCATAGGTGTGTAGAGAAGTTTATGACCGGATTTAGGATAGATGGCCGTACTATCAAGAGGGGCAAACTTGTTTGCATATCGGTCATCTAGTGCCACTCGTGTGATCTAACTATGCATCGTTGCTAGGATCGAGTGGCGTGGCAAGTTGAGTGGTTAACTCCTTCGGTAAAATGATTATGAAAATGCTAACACACGTGCACAAGGTGGTGATCAATTGTTGGTGTTGGCACATTTGCGAAGGCGGTGGAGTTTGAGCGGTAGAGAGGATTTGGGTTCCTCTCTCCCTCCCGCCGAGCGTGCGAGCGCGGGATTCAGGCGATTTCGGGGAAGTGAAATGCCTATTTTCCATTGCGCCGGAAGTCGGAAAAGAAACGGAGGCGAACGCGGTCACAGAAGGCACCGGACGCAGCACCGGACGCTGCACCGGACGCGGTCTGATTCGACCGGCGCGTCCGGTCAGTGCAGCGCGGGCGTCAGGTGCGCGAGCTAGGGTTTGGCACCGGCGCGTCCGGTGACCCAAGGGACCGGCGCGTCCGGTCTTGCGCCCTGAGGGAAACGAGGACGTCGGACGCGGTGCGCGTCCGGTGTCACACCATCGGACGCGTCCGGTGGTCTCGGGAGCTTACTGGACTCGCACCGGACGCGGGTACTGTGGCGTCCGGTGGTTGCGAGTAGCGCGTTCGGTGTTGTCTTCGCGGGCGCGGGTGTTGTGCGCACCGGCGCGTCCGGTGGTTCGCAGCAGCGCGTCCGGTGTTGTCTTCGCGGGCGCGGGTGTTGTGCGCACCGGCGCGTCCGGTGGTTCGCAGCAGCGCGTCCGGTGTTGTCTTCGCGGGCGCGGGTGTTGTGCGCACCGGCGCGTCCGGTGGTTCGCAACAGCGCGTCCGGTGGGTCGTTTGACCGTTGGGACGCAGTGACCGTTGGTGGATCTAACGGACGAATTTGAATTCGGAGGACACGCGGATGTCGGAAGGGCACCGGACGCGGTTGAGCGCGTCCGGTGAGTTAACACCGGCGCGTCCGGTGCTCCCGCGGAAAAACGGACAAGTGGGATAACGGCTCTAACGGCTCTATTTGACTGTGGGGTTATAAATAGACCTTGTGGCCGGCCTTGGCCGTGAGCTGAGCACACTAGAGTCTTGGTGACTTGTGTGGTAGTGCTTGGGAGCCCTCTAACTCACTCATGCTTGATAGTGTTCATCGGATCGAGTGAGATAGCGATTCTAGTGCGTTGCTTGAGAGATTGCATCGTGTGGCACTAGGTGATCGTGTTGCAGGCCGGTGGTGCTTATTACTCTTGGAGGTTGCCACCTCCTAGACGGCTTGGTGGCTTGTGGCTCCGTCGAAGCTCGCAAGAAGATTGTGCGAGGCTCCGGAGAAGATTTGTGAGGGGGATTGTGCTCACCCCGCGGGGATCGCGAAGAGCAACTCTAGTTGATCGTGTCATTGAGCTACCACACTTTTTGGTAGGTTCTTGCGGCGCCTTTTGACAGGCTCGGTGTGTGACCGATTAGCCGCCGAACCACGAAGTGTTGGTCGACACAACGGGGACGTAGCTTGGTGGCAACCAAGTGAACCTCGGGAGAAAATCACCGTGTCAACATTGTCTACTCTTCTCGGTGGTTTGCTTTCGTGTAACACAAGCTTGTATTTACTTTCATATATACTTGTGCTTGTGTAGTTGTTCTCGTAACTAGTTTGCTTGTGTAGCTTGCTAGTTGTCTTCTTGCTTGTGTAGCTAGAAGCTTCCCCTTGCGTGACTAATTTGGTTTGTGTAACCTTGTTAGTCACATTGCTTAGTTTGTGTAGCTAAGTGATTTGCGCTCTCTAATTTGGCATTAGTTGCCTTGTTATTGAGCATTGCTAGTGAGCTTAGGAGCTTTGTGCTTTTGCTTCACTAGTTGTGTAGAAGCTCCCTCGGTTGGTAAAGTACTAGTGCATAGGTTTGTGTGACCTTGCTCTAGAATTGTTTAGGTGAGCTCTTGGTAAGCTTAGCACCTTAGTTGCTTAATTAGGATCTTTGCAAGGTGCTAGAGAACTTAGATAGAGGGGTGTAGTCTTGGCTAGACCGATAAGTTTATTTCCGCATTTGTTTTGGTTAGCCAACACGTTTAAGTTTTAAAAAAGGACTATTCACCCCCCTCTAGTCCGCCATCTCGACCCTTCAGGGGGACGGACGGAGGCAGCCAGGAGGTGGAAGACATATGCTGTGTTGGAGTCCTAATACAGTTTGTTTTGTTTTCTTTGTTGATTTTTATATATGTTACAATTTTGTTGTGTTGTGTCAGAATGTTACACAGATTAGTTAGGAAGGGGCCAGACCAAAAAATATGACGAAAAAAGAAAATTTTGTCTATTTATTATTAGGTATAGATTATATTTCTTTTCTATTTGATTAGAATTCCTATTCATATTTAGGATTGAAGAGGTTTATTTGGATCAGGATTTCAATTTTTTAATATATATGAGCACGGACCCAATATGTTTTGGATTCGGACTCCGTATCGTGCTAGACAAGAGCTATTCTAACGCGTATGAGCACGGTTATATATATAATTCCGGATAAAAGAAATTATCTATTGTCCAGTAGTTAGAGGGAGACGTATCAAAAAAAATAGATGGACAAAAAAAGACCTGAAATTTTGCCTCTTTATTATTAGGTATGGATATGGATATAGATATAAATATAGATTAATGTTACATGTCTCTACAATCATTCATATCTCATATGTGACTCAGGCTCTGCTCATATAAATTAGAACAACTCTCGTCTAGCAATAATAACATGGAGTCTAATTCCTGTATGTATTGGGTTCTGTTACAACGTATAAGACCGTTTGCTAGTAATTAATAAATTAGTTTTTTTGAGCACACATGAAGTACGTACAAAAAAAGTTCGATAGTTTAGTTTTGAGATAGCTAAGTAAGGGAGACCATGCCACGTAATAAATTGCCAATAGCACTTTTTGTAGTTGTGCTTGAATTACATTGTATATATACACGTATGGATGGACGTATTTGGGGCGGTAATCAGCAAAGCCCACGTGGCACGCAGCGCTTACAGCATAGGAGAGGCCCATCCCGTCATCGTATATATACAACTCAAGTACCTCTGCTAAAAAAAACTCAAGTACCAAATAATCCTGTATACGACTCCGGTTCTCTCGGCCTTAGACTGTCCGCAGTGGCATACTCTAAACGATACTCTAAAATTTTAGAGTATGAATATAGAGTAAAAACTGCTGCACTGACATACTCTAAACGATACTCTATCCTTTCTCTCACTCTATATTTAGAGTAGTACTGTGTTTACTCTATATTCTGTAGTGGCGGACCCCGCTAGCTAAACAAAGGGAAAAAATGCTATAACTCACAAACCAAAAATCCAAATTAAATTTCGATTGCACCATTAAATTCGTCTCAATAAATCCTTCAAAACTAGATCACGCATGGATATATTTAGATAAAGTGACAAGTGGGTCCCATAGTGGATAGAGTGGATAGAGGATGATATAGAGGATGGATGGGTGCGGGAGAATTGAGTATAGAGGAGAGAATCTTGCTGACTAGGACGTATAGAGGATGAATATAGAGGTCCATGAGTGCAGATAGCCTTAGACGGTACAAGTTGCGGTAATGCTCTATTGCTCTTTGCCGAGCATCCGACCGCGCCTCCTACCTCGGGCTGCGCTGCTCTCGCCTCACGTCGCCCGCCTCTCGCGCCGCACGCCGCTATGCCTTGCACCTTGCGCCTTTCACTCGGACTCGCGCTTTTCGTTCGGACTCGCGCTGCGCACAGCCGAGGTTTGACCTCTGTGTCCTAGCATCCAGCTCTGTGCCGGCGTCAAGCTTCACGTCAACGAGCGTCCATCGAAGGACAGCGAGTAGATAAGCACATGTTGCAACAGTATGTTTCTTGGTTTTAGATGTGTGTTGCATATGTTTTATCTGGATGTTGCAAAGGTAGATCTGGTGTTGGATATGTTGCAATTGCTATACATATATGTTGCAAGTGTATGTTTCAAATGTTTCAGCTGTTTTAAACTTATGTTGCAAGTGTTTTATCAGGATGTTGCATATGTTGCACTGACTAAACACGTATGTTGCAAGTGCATGTTTCAGCTATTTCAAACGTATGTTGTAAGTGTTTTATCTGGATGTTGCACATGTTACAGTGCACATCCACATATGTTACAAGTGTATATTATAAATATTTCCTCTGTTTCGGACGTATGTTGCAACAAATACTTTATGATACAAGTGTTTCATGAACAGACGTAATAAGACGACGCGAACCACGAAGCTGCATCATAGACATCGTGAGTATCGTTATTGAAAATGGATGGCCTTACAGGTGGACGCCAGGGCGCTGGTCTGTCCGTACAAGTTTTGCGGCCTCCTTTCTGAATCGTCCCACAAGGCCAAACCACAATCTCCGATCCGATTCGAGTCCGAGACGCGAGGGCCCTGGTGCCGGGGACGTAGTAGTAGGTCTATCTATAAAAAAAATAAACGGGCCGGGGGACCTCCGGTTATCTCGTTTGTTGTTTGCAAACAAATCGACAGCAGATCTGTTGGAGATTCACGGAGGCAGCAGCAGGTTCAGGGAGCGCCGCCGTTGCCGTGCACCGCCGCCACGTAGCAGCTCCGCGCCCCCTCGGCGCAGGCAGGATCGGAACCCGCGGGAGAAGGCGGCGGATGCGTTTACCCGGGCGATACTCGACTGCGTGCATGCGTACAGAGCCCTGGCGGAAGAAGATGTAACGGAGGAGTACCCCCGTGCAGGAAAGCTCCATAGGTACGACGACCCGGCCAACGACGAGCTAGGAAAGCGCATCGCCAGGGTCGACGACGAGGACTAGATCGATGAATCAGTCGCCGAATAATGCTATCAAAATTTTGTTGAGATGCTACTGAATTTTGAATATTTTTCAATATTAAATCTAATTTAAAATAATTGCAAATTGTGCCAAATTTATTTGTCCAAATCTAACCATTGTCAAAATACAATATAAATGTCCTATTCTAGATTAGGGGTAAAATCACAAATAGCTTGAGAAATTAGGGGCAAAATCACATGGGCATATTTTTTTATATAAAAGTTAACACCGTTAGGGAGCATGATAGAATAGTGGCAAAGCGGTGCTTCGTTTTGAAAACACATGGTAAATTCACAAAGTTAAAAAAAACAAGGGCAAAACCACAATTCCAATACAAAACAGGGGTAAGAACGCAAGAGCCCCAAAATATTACAGGTATATCACGTTTGATTTTTTTTGTTTTAACTTATTACAAGAAAAGAACATGTCATCCTATTAGAAGGATACTTTAAATCTCATCCACATGTCATATATTACATCAAATAGGAAAGTTAGATTATACATGTATATTAGATCTAATAGGAACATATTTTATCTAGACTTTTGCTATTTATTTATTTGTTGACAGATTTTTGTGGTACTAAATCTGTCAGATTTCTATACCTTTGATTGTGCTTTAGAATGTGTGCTACAACTATAACTAATAGTCGCATTTTAAAAAATCTGACAGATTTGACCACGTAAAATCTGTCGACATATAACTAGACACTCCCTTATTTTATATTTTTCATATTATCTCGACCTCCTACAAGAGATAATTGGTATCCGGATCAACGGTCCACAATTACTTTGGAGTACTGTAGCAAAACCCATTTAATTTCTCCCCCTTTCGTTTATGAACCTTGTTCTAATGATTTCCAGTGAGGGATGGTTTTGATGTTCGCCGACTGCTTTTCTTATAGAAGCCTCCTGCTCTTTGGAAACTGAAACCTTTAGACTAACCTTGATGAGAGAGGAGAGATTATTCATGCCAAAATCAAATCCTAGTTTCTCCACTGTATAACTATCATATTTAAACTCCAGATCAAGGATTTCAAGCTTTGGCATTGATCCAGCTTCAAATATGAGGCACATCCAGTCACATATGAATCGGAACACCTTCAAATTTTTGAAGCGTCGACCCACTCCACTGATGGTGAACCAAGTTTCATGGCGGGGGTTTTCTTCCAAGTGTAAGGCGAGAGAACGAAGAGCTGGTACATGTTCAAGCAACATAACATCAACTTCGTTCATTTTCTTGACACAAAGACTTAGTTCTTGTAGATTAACAAGCAAGTGCATCCACCTTGGCACTTGGAGAATGCAACCAAGCTTCATGTCGATAACGAGTCTTCTTAGTTTATGGGGAACTGGAGTAGGAAAGAAATGAGGCTCCAGTTCGAACGACCCAGTTTTATCATTGTTGATTATGTGAAGAGTTAGAGAATGAAGGTCCAAGGCGGCCAGCTGCCAAAGTGAGTGGACCAAACTATACTCAGCAAACAGCCCGTGACCTTTTATGCAATCACCGTCCCAACTTATCTCTAGCTCTCTTAGTTTAGTTAGCCGAGCCAGTTCTTGAGAGAAGTTTTTTGGGTAGATACAGACATTGATATGTGAGAGCTCTTCCAAGTTTTGCATGTCCCCAATTCCATCTGGCAATCTGGTCTCCAGATCAACAAAGAGCCGAATCAATTTTCCAAGCTGAACAATATCAGACGGCAACTCTCTTACCCATGTGTTTCTTATATCAAGTGTATCTAAATACTGTAGTTTTACAATTTTTTGTGGGAGCTTCATGATTTCTGTTTCTCTGAGGTTCAAGAATTTCAAATGGATAAGCCTATCTATATTTGACAGGTGATGATCTTTTAATCCGTTACAACCTTCCAGGTCGAGCACGCGCACAACATTCATGTCCAAAAGAGATGGCATTTGCTTCACATGCCCAAAGATGGTCAGAGATCTGACATGAGATAGTGCCTTGGAACCCTCCAGTAGTATAACTGGTTCTCCATCACCACACTGGATTGATAACCGTCGGATCTTCTTTTGCAAGCTTGATGTTAGCTCTTGAGTATCTAACAATGTAACAAAATTCTCTTCGATAGCCTTTGTTATGATTAGATCAAGAATCATATCATGCACTTGGCAAGACTCTACCTGTCCACTGGTGGAATCAACGTACACTGGCTGGATGAGTCTTCTATTGATGAGCTCATTGAAGTAACTTTCTCCTACATCTTGTACATTCCTACCATGTTCTTCTTGTATGAACCCTTCAGCAATCCATCTAATTATCAAACGCCTTCTCTTAATTGTGTAATCTTCTGGGAATATACTTAGATACAGAAGACAAGTTTTTAGATGCTGTGGAAGATCGACATAACTGATGGATAATATCTTCCTCATGACCTCCATGTCATGATTATTTTCAAGCGTATAACAAATAGAATTTGCCAATGTATTCCACTGATCCAACGTCTGAGCTTTGCTGGCTAAGAAGCTCGACATAGTAATGATAGCTAATGGAAGGCCACCACACTTCCTTAAGATTTCATTGGAAGCTTCTTTAAGGTAAGGAGGACATTCTTCAGAACCAAAAATTCTCTTAAAAAATAATCTTTCAGAATCAACAACACCAAGAGATTTCATTTCATACATATGATCACTCGATGATGAGCAACATGCCTTGGCCACATCAGTCTTGCGTGTTGTCGTGATTATTCGACTTCCACAATTATTCTGGTAAAAGGCACATTTGATAATATTCCATGTTGGGACGTCCCATAAATCATCAATCACAATCAGATACCTATTGTAAAGTAAGTCATATATTAGCAAGGCTAAGATAATTTGCTAGTAGGCTAGTTAGGAATATAACATTGGATAGGAGGCGGTTTTGAAATATGTCATTTGTTGTATAGTTTAACTTTTCATGTATTCCATTGTTAAGTGGAATTAATTGGAGAAATGACATTAAAGATAAAAAAAAACTTATGCTCCTTTCAGCCTCCATTCACCACCACCAATGGACACTACCACCATGCATGCCTCCACATCACCATTTCCTGCTCCTAGTCACCCAGACTGACTCCAAATGAACAACCTTTTTTTTACCGTCACGTCATCTTTGTAGTCCAACCAACTCCAAGCGGCTTACCTCTCGTTCACCTAAACCACATGCTCAAGGTGTATCACCACGAGCACACAGTGTATTGTTCAGCACAAACTATATCATGAGACCATGACCAAGCAGACATTCAACGCCCTAGGCTCTAGCAAGTGAAGTTTGGAACCATACAGGGACCTCCCCTCAGCGCACGCCCTCAACAAACTAATTGACACTGACACTCTAGGCAAGGACATGCTCTTCCATGTTGTCGGTACCAAGGAGCTAGTACTCAACAACAAACACTTGAATGCTGACTCCAAGCCTATCACCACTTCAAGCCGTCTCCAACGACTACTTGAGGCAAACGGAGTTTAGAAGCCCACTAGGAGAAGCAATAACTGGGCAAAGGATTTTCGCCTAGAATAGCATGTATCTTGTTTTACCCACATTGCAATAGCACATATTGAAACCAAACTTACACATGCACAGGCACACGCATGCGCGCACACCCACCCACACTCACACACACACACACACACACACACACACACACACACAGAGAGAGAGAGACCTACAGGTTAACATGCACATTTAAAACAAGGAAAAATCATCTATAGTGTATTAATTGATGCTGCTGCTGGAAAACAACAGGCAATTTGGACTACTACAGGTTCTGTTATAAAACAGCTATAGTTTTCAGAGGAAGGCCTGTTTGGCTCCATTAGTGTTAATAATTAGTATCTAGACGAGAAAAGTAAACTAATAGTTTTTTATTAGTGGGCTATTAGCTAACAAATTAGCTGAGCCCATAGATGTACGACATGCAATAGACACCCCTATGAAGGTATATACATTCTGAAAGAGGTAGTTTAATGGAAAACAATTTATTAAAAAGACATTGAAAAGGTGATGGCCGATGTTATTTTTGTGGCAATAAGGAAAACCATTCAATACCTACATTATGATTGTCATGTTGTAAGATTTGTTTGGAGAGTCTTTACAATGGCATTCGCTTTACAACTCCCTAAAGATGCACTCTCTCTGTCCCAAAATAAGTGAGGTTTTGGGTTTGTCCTAAGTCAAACTATTTCAAGTTTGATTAAATTTATAGGAAAGAACATAAATATTTATGATATCGAATAGGTAGAATATGAAAATACATTTTGTGACAAATCTAATAATACTTGTTTGATATTATAAATATTAATATTTTTTTGTTTAAATTTGGTTAAACTTGAAATAGTTTGACTTAGGACAAACCTCAAACATCACTTATTTTGGGACGGAGGGAGTAGCCGGTTTATCAGGATTGTGGTTTCAACAAATAGGACATCACATATGATCTCTAATTTGCGTGATAGCAGGTACAATTTTCTGGTCTATTTGGCTTCGCAGAAAGCATGTAACATTTTATAAAAAAATACTCTTATTTGCAGATTATTTTCAGAGCAATATTTTTAAGTAGGTCCATCAAGACCTTCCGGATACTAGGATTTCTTGACACGGACACAAAAGCTGCACAATCAAAATGGTCCCTGACTTTATTGTACGCTTGTATTGCAAGGGTAGTTTTGCCCAACCCTCCAAAACCCACTATAGATATGAATTTGAGCCCTTGATCTGATTCTCCTTTTGCAGTCAGCCACTGCATGATTTGCTCCATTGGTCTGTCAATGCCCTCAAGTTTGTTCGCCTCAACGAAGAGCGCCGTCAGGCGATGATCAGTTTCTGCAGCTCTAGGTCTGGCAAAAGAGTCATCCAAACTGTATCTGTCTCGCCGCGTGCTCTCCTCCATCACACGGGTTCTGAGTTCCTGGATCTGCTTGCCAATCTCATGATGCGACCATAACTTCCTTATCTTGTTGGCTACCTTGCAGACAAGGCCACCTTTGGCTTCGGGACTATCATTATGCATAATGTGGTCAATGCAATCTTCAATATCATAGGAAAGCTCCCGTACCCTGTCCCTCCAGTCCTTGGCCTGCACATCCAGATCTTCTATATTTGCCAGCTTGAACAGGAACAGATTCATGCTTAGCAGCTCTTCTTTTAAGAGGGCGATGTCACGCTCCACGCCTGTCAGCAGAATGTATTCCTTCTCCATCATAGTGGTGAGTTTGCGCAGCAGGGAGTTCATCACCCCGGTAGCAGCGCCCACCATGATTTTCTCCATAAGTGCCTGTCAGTGCTATTCACTTTTTTGAGGAAACAGAAGGGGCCAGGGCCCCTACTGGATCAGCATTAGTCAGTTGTCAGGAAATAGAGGCCTTACTACAGCTCTCCCTTATCTGGAATAGCATGTGATGTGCGCTTTGCTCTTGAACAACACAAGCAAATATGTTTCAGGATGGCGGATGTCTGAACGTCCTGGGAGAAAAAGAAAAGGAAAGAACAAAATTATGTATATCATGTTTATGCTATAAGAAAGTTCAACAAAAAGATGCACAATGTCCGATGTAAGAATAAAAATAGGTAAGGACCTGTGATCGAGTTTTTTTTTTGGGAACAAAACTAGGAAGTACAACTATGGCAACCGGAGGTTCCTAGGAAAGTTTCACCAACCTCCTAGTCCCAGTTCTCATGCCACGGTGAAGCAAACCTCCCACCTCTTGGCCATAATGTAAGCAACTTCAGCATGGCCCTACTCTATTGATAGGCTTAATGTCAAAAATCACACTCCAGTTGGACCCCAAATTTCAGGAGATCCACAAATTCTCCCTCAAACCCCTACTCCTCACAAGGGCTCTCAGGTCCCCTACTTTTCTGTTGGGAGGTTTTTTTCTCCTGCCCTGCTACACCAACGGTGCTGGATCTGCCCTCTCCTGTCCCATTTGCCATTGCCCGGGTGTTCAAGTTGGCCCCGGTCATCCTCTCCTAGTTCTCCGGCACCTAAGGAGCCGATCCAGAATCGACTCTCAGTCTCACCTAAGCAGCCGTTACCTGTCTACTGCCGGACAGAATCAACGCTCACCTAAGCAGTCCACATTGGGGCCAGCAGAAGTGTCTAATGCAGTGACGCTCCAGGTTATAGACTATAGAGGAAAAAGGTTGCAGAAGCTCATGCGTGTGCAATGTTGCTACTGGCTAACGGACCCTTAAAAGCACCAATTTCTTTAAACGGTCTAAGCGCTATTGAACAATTATTTACATTGAAAGTTGCGGCTCTCGCTTAATGACATTGCTTTCAATCTCTCTCTTTAAGCATATACTATGTATATTGTACACGCTCTTAGCACCATCAGTCCTCACTAGACAAAGGCTGCCGTAGAGATACTTAGGACCTGTTTGGATCCATTAGTACTAAAAGATAGCTAGCTAATAGCTGCTAATTTTTAGTAATAGGCAGTTTAGATCTACCAGCTAATACATGGTTGGACAGTGAGTTGAAAGAACATATAAACTATTAGCAACTCTAAACCAGCTAATGGAACTAATAATTAGCAGCCCATCACTAATAATTAACAGGTTTATTAGCGAGTCTATTTGGATCCACTCTTACTAATTTTGGCTGCTAATTTTTAATACCTAATAGATCCAAACAGGACCTTCCTACTCCGACCTGGCTGAATGTATGTACAGGATTTCCAAATCAAGAGCCGTGGCTCATGAGATTGTGTTTAAGAGGCAGTACGAGGAATCCGACCTGGCTGTGGGGCGACCGGTGGCGAGCTCCGATCCGGGAGACCGGGACCCGGTCGAAGACGGCGATGCTCGCCGGCAGGAGGCCGTACCCAACTCAAGGCGAGGACGCGGCAGCGGTGGACTGGAGGACAAGCTCCTGAGTTGGAGACGGCGAGACGAGGTGCCAGACTGCCAGCGCAGGAAGGGGCGTTGGGGTGGTATATATGCAACTCAGTTGCGAGGGGATCTGGGGTGGAAGAAAAACGCGTGAGGTCTGACTTTCAAACAAAAACGCTGCCAACTCCATGGCAGCCAGCAGGCAGGTATTTTCCGTTCATCCGGCTTACAATTCGTCTTTTTTTAACTTTATTTTTCAGTCAGAACATTATTTTTCTCTCACCACAAATCAGCCAACAGTGTTTCTCCACTCGACAAATTAGGCCTGGTTTAGTTTAAAAAAAAAATAGGTTCACCTATCACATCGAATGTTTGGACACATGCATAAAGTACTAAATGTAGAAAAAAAACTAATTGCACAGTTTGATTAGAAATCACGAGACGAATCTTTTAAGCCCAATTAGTCCACGATTAGCTTTAAGTGCTACAGTAACTCACATGTGCTAATGACGGATTAATTAGGCTTAATAAATTCGTCTCGCAGTTTTCAGGCGAGCTATGTAATTAGTTTTTTTATTAGTATCCGGAAACCCTTCTGACATCTCATCCGACGTGACACCCAAATATTTTCATTTCGTGAACTAAACACCGCCTAGATTTTGCGAGATACAAGTGCTAATCATTAGCTACCTAAAAATTAAATCAAATTAGTTTTGGCTAGTAGATGGGCTAATTTTTAGACAATTCTTCAACTAGTTGGTAGCCAACTTAACTAATTTGAGCTATTTTTAAACCCAACTAGTATCTGGCCCTAGCCCTAGCTCATCTAAACAGGTCCTTTATTTATGGTGACGTGAATACGTGATCATGTCAATCGGTGTATACATGCCTCGCTTGTTTGGAATCGTTTGTGATAGTTTATTTAGGCTTCGTTTGGTATGGCCTTGGTTCTCTAAAAGAACTTTGACTCCGACTCTTCATGTGGAGTAGTTCTTTGGTGAAATTAGAGCCGTCTTAGAAAGTGTTGGCAAAACCCGACTTCAATAACAGTTTCGTAATAATTTAAGGCTTGTGCTCTAGTACTCCTAAACGGCTAAACCCTCTCTGGTTTGCATGAGTGATGCGTGATGACAGAGGCGGAGCCACCACTAGGGCGAGCTAGGGCAGCCGCCCTAGGTCCCTGTCGCTGGGCACCCCTTCCCCACCACCGGAGCTGGCGTTAGTCGAGCAGTCGAGGGCACGAGGTTGAAGATGACAGCGGCGGCGTGACGCTACTTCCCTTCTGTTCGAGACGATGGACGCGTGATGGGCCTAGCGCCTGAGATTGGGCCGCGGCCTTCTAGCAACAGCCCAACAAGGCGCCCAACGTCCTAGCCTTAGGGCACTGCTCGGCCGATTCAACATCGCGTCATCGCGCCTCTCCTCCTGTCGTCCTGCGACGCGCGAGCGAGACCTCGCCATCCCTACTTCCCCAGATCCCGTCGACGCCCACCGGTTGATTCGGCACTACTGCGCCACCACCGGCAGCTCCCCCGTGGCTATGCCTCCCTGCCTCCACCCAGCGCCAGGCGACCCGGCCCTGCCGCCCTGCCCTGCGCCTCGGTAGGCCCCACCCTTTGAAGGGTCGAGATGACGGACTAGAGAGAGGGTGAATAGTCTTTTCTAAAACTTAATCGCGCCAGCTAACCAAAACCAATGTGAAATTAAAATTATCGGTCTAGCCAAGACTACACTCCTCTATCTATAACTTTAGCACTTTACAAAAAATCCTAATCAAGCAAATAAGGTGTCGAACTAGCAAGAGCTCACCTAAACAATTCTAGCTTGCAAGGTCACACAGACCTATGCAACTAGTACTTCAAGCACCGGGGAGCTCTTACACAACTAGTAAGCAAAACCACAAAGCTTCCAGGCTCACTAGCAATGCTCAATAACAAGGCAACCAATGCCAAATTAGAGAGCGCAAATTACTTAGCTACACCAACTAAGTAATGTGACTAACAAGATTACTCAAACCAAATTAGTCACGCAAAGGGAATACTTCTAGCTACACAAGCAAGAAGATATCTAGCTAGCTACACAAGCACAACTAGATACAAGAGCAACAACACAAGCAAAATATATATATGAAAGTAAATACAAGCTTGTGTTGCACGAAGGCAAACCACCGAGAAGATGATGAAAATGTTGACATGGTGATTTTTCTCTGAGATTCACTTGGTTGCCACCAAGCTACGTCCCCGTTGTGTCGACCAACACTTCGTGGTTTGGCGGCTAATCGGTATCCACAACCGAGCTCACCTAAAGAGCGCTGCAAGAACCCACCATCAAGTGTGGTAGCTCAATGACACGCTCAACTAGAGTTGCTCTTCGTGATCCCCGCGGGGTGAGCACAATCCTCCTCACAAAGCTTCTTCGGAGCCTCGCACAATCTTCTTGCGAGCTTCGACGGAGTCACAAGCCACCAAGCCGTCTAGGAGGTGGCAACCTCCAAGAGTAACAAGCACTACCGGCTTGCAACTCGAACACCTAGTGCCACTCGATGCAATCCTCACGAAGCAATGCACTAGAATCACACTCACTCGCAATTGATTCGCACTATTACAAGCACAAGTGAGTTAGAGGCTCTCCTAGCACTCCCAAAGCATGGACACTAAGTCCCAAGGGTGCCAAGCACCAGCCAAGGCCGGCCACCACTTCTATTTATAGCCCCACAAACGAATATGACTGTTACCCCTTCACTGGGTGTTTTTCGGGGGGCACTAGATGCGTCTGTCGCGCCTGCAACAGACGCGGCCAGCGTCCAACGTGAAAGTTCCTAGTTTGGTTTTGGCTAATTGATGCAATCTAAGTACTAATCACATGTGCTTAAGTGTTGATAGCAAAAGGTGATTGGTACACTCCTAAGTTATGGCAAGATGCATGTTGATCATGATGACTTGGTGCCATGCTTGGAGAAGAAGAGGAGATGGAGTGCAATCCTATGGAGCTCAAGGCAAAGGTATATATAGGATTTGCTTTTTGGTGATCAAGACACCATAGAGGGTGTGATCACACTTAGGATCGATAGCCGTACTATAAAGAGGGGAATTTTCGGGGCTATTGATCACTTAAGTGCCACTAGATGAAGATTCATTTGTATATGCATTTAGATCTAGTGGAGAGCTAACTTATTGCTTCGAAAATGATTGTGAAAATGTTAACACACATGCACATAGTGATGTACACTTGGTGATGTTAGCACATTTTCTAAGGCGGTGGTGTTTGAGAGGTAAAGAGGGGTTTGGGTTCCTCTCTCCCTCCCATCGAGCTTGCGAGGCAGGATTCGGCGCTTTTATGGAAGTAAAACGCCTATTTTCCACTGCGCCGGATGTGAAGAAATGGAGACGAAAGAGAGTCACTGGGGTGACCGGACGCTGGATCGGATGCGGCTGGCGAGTCCGGTCAGCTCATCCCGCGTGCAAAGGCAGCAGCGCGCACACCGACACGTCCGGTCGGTCATGAGACTAGCGCGTCCGGTCAAGCTCCAGAGAAGTTGCGAAACATGCGAGGTCAATCGGACACGGTGGCGCGTCCGGTCACGGTCGACCGAACGCGTCCAATCGTGTGTGGGTGCTTACTGGAATCGACCGGACGCTGGCACTATAGCGTTTGGTCAGTTCAAGCGGCGCATCCGGTCGCGTGGTCAGCAACGCGATTTAGCGGTGACCGGACGCTGTGACCGCGTCTGGACAGTTCGATCGGCGTGTCCGGTCAGTACGCAGGCAGCGGCAACTTATTCCTAACGGCTCTATTCTTTGGGGCTGCTTATAAATACTTGTTGGCCAGCTCCTAGAGGACTCTCTTGGACTTTTTGACACTCTAACATCCTCTTGAGCTGAGCACATCTCCTCCCACTCATCTCCCTTAATTGACAAATCAAAGTGAGTTTGAGTGATCTCAAGTGTATTTACTTGTGAGTTTACATCTAGTTGGCACTTGGGTGAGCATTGACTGCGGGATTCTTATTACTTTTGGTGGTTGCCGTCACCTAGATGGCTTGGAGGCAGCGGAGGAGTTGTGGCAAGAGTGGTGCTTGTTCTTGGCCACCTCCTGGCGTTTTGTGAGGGGTGTTATGCCTTCCCCGGCGGAGCGCCAAAGGCAACTCTACTAAATTGCTCGTGTTATTGAGTTACCTCACTTGCGGTAGGTTCTTGCGATGCTCTTGGGGAGCTTGGCTTTGGATTGCCAATTAGCCGCCGAACCACGAAGTGGTGGTCGATACAACGGGGACGTAGCGGGCCGGCAAACACGTAAACCTTGGGAGAAAAATTGTGTGTCACCTTTGTGATTAATTTCTTGGATTTCTCCTGGTAATTGGTCTTCATATTGTTGTGATTGGTTCATCCCTCGACACGGTGGTATAAAGATCACTTACCTCTCTTTTATATTCCGCAAATTAGTTGTAACAAGCTCTTTAGTGTAATTAGTTTTGAGAGCTTGTATTTTCTTTGCTAGTGTAGCTTGTTTCCTAATTGAGCTCTTTATTGTAGCTAGCTTGTGAGAGCTCGTAGTGACTTAGCCTTTGTTTGTTATAGTGATCATAGTTACTAGAATTGTTAGATAGGTGGCTTGCAATACTTGTAAAGCTAGAGCTAATTCATATTTCGCCATTTGTTATACTAACCTTTTACTCTAGTAATTTTGTAGAATTTTTAATAGGTTATTCACCCTCTCTCTAGCCATATTAGGACCTTTCACGACGCTCCACTGCCAGCTGCGCTAGATCATCGCCATGTGTCCACAATTAAACATGACCCATTGATCTCCAACGGTCACTAAACCGATACTACGCTTCAGCACCACTCAACAGACGCGTCTGACGCCGCGAGCCCGCGCGTCCGACGATGCAACAGACGCACTCTAGAGAGGTCCATTTTCATGCTCAGTCGACGGACGCGTCAGACGCTCCATCACCAGACACTGACGTCAGCGTCTGACGAGCACTTAGCGCCACGCGCGCCTTGCGAACAGCTGACATCACCTCCACCAGACGCTGACGCCCGACGTCTGTCGCTCCAACACCACCGCGTCCGATGCTCTAGCTTCTACATCACCTCAGTACAGCCTCAATAGACGCGGCCAGCGTCCTTCGCTCGAGCAACAGACGCACCAGTGCACGCCTCGCCAGCACAGCGCCGCTAGGGTTTAGCACCAGACGCTGAGTCTAGCGTCCGACGCCTGCGAAGCCAGCGTCTGTCGCCTGGTTTTCAGCAGAGAACTCTCTCGCGACTTCACCACTTCTTCCAACCTTCGGTGTAAAGGTAAATAATCATTTTATTTCCTCGAAAACGCCTGAATCCTGCCGAGCTTGCGAGGCGGGAGGGAGAAAGGACCACAAACCCCTATCTACCGCTCAAACTCCACCGCCTTCGCAAATGTGCCAACACCACCAAGTGAACATCACAATGTGTATATGTGTTAGCATTTTCACAAATATTTTCTTCGAAGGAATTAGGCACTCAACTTGCCATGCCACTCGATCCTAACACGTATGCAAAGTTAGATCGTTCAAGTGGCACTAGATGACCGATATGCAAACAAGTTTGCCCCTCTTAATAGTACGGCCATCTATCCTAAACTCGGTCATGCACTTCTCTACACAACCTTTGACCGGTGAAATGGAAATGCCCTAGGTTATACCTTTGCCTTGCGCATTCCATTTCATCTCCTCCGATGTTGATGCAACACATGCACCAACCAATTACCAAATGATATGATCCACTTTATATCATCACGTGACCGTACTGGTTCATCGATCTTGACATCACTTGCTTTTCACCGTTGCCTCGGTCCACCGACGTCAAGTCTTTCTCAAACTTTACCGTTACACGCGGTCTCTTGCTTCAAAGCCTCCGACTTGTCCTTCACACTTGCAACCGGTCCGTCGAGTCAAGCATCATCTTGATCATCTCCACCTTGGTCACATGGCTCCATGTCATGTCTCATATGCAATAAGCTCCTTCATGACACAATCACTTGTGGACTAATTCTCTGTGTATCTCACATAAACATAATTAGTCCATCTAAAGTTGTCACTCAATTACCAAAATCAAACAAGGACCTTTCACCCCGCCACCCAGCCCCTATCTCCAGCTCCTGCCCAGCTACGGAGCTACCCTGTGCTGATAAGTCCGCCCTAGGTCATTTCTCGAGCTGGATTCGCCACTGCGTGATGACCCTGATTTACAAAAGGTTATTGTCTCATATTGCTGAAAGCAACAAATAGTACTTGTTAATTTACCAATACTTGAAACAAATGAATACATGTCCATGAAAAATACATTCACCCGGCGGCAAGCGGGTGGAGGGATTTTTTATTTTTAATCTTTTTAATCAATATTTTAATACTAATCTAAAAAAACTAATTGCAAAACTAACCCTTTTGGTCGCGCCACATGCACTAGCTAGACAAGGAGAGCCACGCTGGCATGGATGTTTGACCAGAGCTGGCGTGGCAAAGCATGGGCCCCGCCCTATCGCGCCAGCAACTCCGGTGCGACAGGCCCATCGGCCAACAACATCAAACCGGTGTCACATATTGCCTCGTCAACCATATTAATGTCTATGAAATGTGGTACTGAGGGTACGTCGACATGGACAACCTTCAATTGCCTCAATTCAACGTCATTGTACTCCATTCTCAATGACCCGTCAGCTGGGAGCCTAGGACTCCTATTGCATCCACAAACCTTCCCTCACAATAATCACTTTTGTCCTCACTACTAGGCTTAGACCTGTACTCGTCCTCTAATACATCATCAGAAGTACTTGGCCCTGAAATAAAGTCATCTTCATCCGCGGAGGCAACATCAACTTCGTCATCCTACGATCCTTAGGATATGTCATCCATATCATATGTTCCATTCTCCGTTGCCATCGTCCTCATCAAACATTTCTTCATCGAAATCATCATTCAAGGCACCGGGCTCACATGACCTATCAACTTCTCTAATGACAACCGCATGTAACTCTTTGTCTTGGGTAAGGTTCTCTATGGGCTCCACATCCACATTATCATTAATAGCCACCACAATTGGACTACACCCCTTCTTCACAATAACTTCCAAGCACCTAACACTGCTACTCTTGACAACTTCTACGTAGTTCTTTCATTCATCCTCATATGACAAAGACATCAACACATAGTGTGTTCGTTCCTTCCCATAGTCAAATCGACCTCTCAATCTTAATGGCAACCCAAATTTTTCCCGACATTGGCTAACCAAACCATCAAAGGTAGTACTAAAGAACTGAACATGTTCTTACATGCTTTCAAACTCCCCATTTCCTTTAACTTTGCCACCATAAAACAATCGCACTAACTGATCCATCTACAAAATACGAACGAACACATCAACAACACATGAACTACGCATTTCGGAAATAAATCATATCCATTCACTAATACACTACAATAGGTCCATGCATCAACTACGTAGGTCCATGTCAACAAAGGCAACACACTAACCAATCCAAATCCTCCATGCATCAACTACCTAGGTCCATGCAACACGTAGTTCACGTCAAATCCACAGCAAGAGTATATCCTAAACCTAATCAACGCACCAAATTTTAACAACCAACGCTACAAACATTCATAGTCTCCCAAATTTCCTAACCCTAGTCAACCAAGAAATGAGCTAACAAATCAAGAAATCGAGGACACGAAGTTTAATTGGCAGTGTACTGCACTCCACAGAGCTGGGATGTCCACTCGCCGGTGATGGGAAGCCGGCCGGTGGCGCCGCCGCGGCCAGGCACCAAGGCCGCGCCCTATTCCTCCATGGGCGCCGTAGGAATGGAGGGAGATGGAGAGGGAGAGAGAGGGTCGCCTGACTGTGAGGGGGGCGAGGTGGCGGCGGCAGCGGGCGGGTTCGCGAGCAGGAAGGTGAGAGCGAGAGAAAGAGAGAAAGAAAAAGAAATGGGCGGGGCCGGCCAAAATCTAACTCGCCTTGTCGAGCCAACCCGCCTAGCGCGACCAGGCAAGGCCCACGCTCCGCCACGCCAGCTACAGTCAACAATAGGCGCCACCGTGGCTTGGCTTATCGCGCCAGCGCATGTGGCGAGACAGCGCGGCTAGCGCGACCAAAAGGGTCCGTTTATGCAAATACTTTTTTTTATTAGTATTAAAATATTAATTAAAAAGGATTAAAAATAAAAAAATTACGCGGGTGGAGACACGGCGACGGGTGTTGAGGGAAAAAATTGCATGCATACCATAGTCACTGCAGTGCCATGCATACGTGGCTCGGATGATTGCCACGTGTCCCATGAACAAATCTGGGACATCTTTGATTTGGGCCAATCGTGCTTCGTGCTTTCAGACAAGTCCAGCCCGCTTCCTGTCCGCGCACACGAACGAACGGGAACCAAGTCATGCACACGTGTCCGATAACCAAGCCATGTATGCATGGCTCCAGGATGAATACAGTATGCATGGAATTTTTTTCCGTGTTGAGTAGGCGAATGTGGGCGTGTTTCTTGGTGATGGTATACGGCGCTGCAGACTGCAGAGTCTTCTCTTGTGCACAGGCTTCATATTTGCAAGGAACTGGAATAATCTTTTTTTTTTGCGAGGGAATAATCATTCAGCCAAATGTAATCGAATAACCGAATCGAAGGAACATTTATCCACATGTAGCTTTGAAATACCTTCTAGGCTCCTACACTCTTCAAAGGAGAGCCCGTGCAATTTGTGCCCTCGAGGACATCCTTTTTATTCTTCATATATAAAAAAAGATTTGCCTATTCCTGTTGTTAAGGAGCTCATATCCATTGTGAACTCAATGCAGCGTCCTTAAGACTTAAGTAACAAGTATGGGTTGGCAAACAACAAAGCTCAGAGCATCACTTCGTTCGCCCATAGATTGTTTTCTTCGAACAAGATAATCGGCTAGCTGCTAGCCCGATTATATATGTACTAAACTTGCATGCATCCGCTGCCAAACGTCAAACTGGCTAATAAGGAGCCGTCCAAGTGGGACCAGCTTCTCGCAGGCAGCTCACTTCAGAGTAAACATTACATTACAATCTACTAGTACTTGCCAAATGCTACGAAATTGAAGATCAGATAAAGCTTCCCTCTAGGCAAGGCGATAAGCCGATAACCACACACCCTACTGTACTGTCTCAGAGGACAAGAGATATGATACACATCCTGACACGCTCAAACTGGCTCTCAGAACCATCACTAGCGTGCTGGCAAAATCAGATCACACCCAAAGCTTCAGACTATGTTCGTCATAGGGCAAGAAGGCTGGCAGGCAGCATCACTTGCGCCTCTTGGCCCTTTTGCTCTCCAGCCTCTGCCGCGCCCGCTCAAACTCCTCTTCCGTGGGCTCCGAGCTGCTCGCCTTGGAGTCGCACTTGGACGTGATGTTTGAGAGGATGGAGTTGAACTGGTTTTTCCGCTCAGCCCTGCGCTGTGAGATGGCCAGGATCAGATCATTCTCCTCACTATTCTTCTTCCTGACATGGGGTTCAAAACAACAATCAGCTGGAAACAAGCAAATGGTAGCAAAATGTAACACCTAAGGGAAACAAATGACAGATGAGTGTTCTGTGGGGACGAAAACTTACTTCACTCTCCTCTCTAACGGATTTGTTGGTGGCTCCATCTCTGAGATCTTTTTAGCCCATTTCTCATACGCCTTAGTTGACTTCAGCTCACCTGGTATCAGAAAGAGATATTTCAGTGAACATGTTCAGCAGACAACTTCTTTGAAAGAGATGGTTCAATAGACAACTAAACTTTAGCTGCCTAAATTTAGCTGCTAGGGATCCAAACGGCCCAGCTTAAACACCAGCTAAAGTTTAGCTGAGTTTAGCTACTTCAACCCAGCTACGGGGGTGTTTAGATTGAGCTGCTAAGTTTAGTAGCTAAAGTTTAGTTCCTTTTAGTCCAATTTTATCTAAACGCTAGGACTAAATGGGACTAAATGGGCATTTAGTCATTAGTCACCAAGGGGTTGCTAAATGGACTAAAAGCCCAGGCTGCCTCACCTTTTAGTCCGTTTGGATCTAAACACCATGACTAAAAGGACTAAAAGGCTCTTTTAGTCTACCAAACTAAACAGGGGTGGCTAAAGTTTAGCAACCGGTTTAGCTGGTTAAAGTTTAGCAGCTTCAATCTAAACAGGGCCTAAACCTAGCTAAAGTTTAGCTAAGTCTATTAGCTGGGGATCCAAACACCCCAGCTAAAGTTTAGCTAGGGGAACTTTTAGCTAGCTAAAGTTTAGCTTTGAAATTTTAGCTAGCTAAACTTTAGTTGGGTGGATCCAAAATTCCGAACAGACCCAAACATGCATAACCAGGCCACTTAGCTGGCACTACTGTATGAATGAATCCGAGTGAAATCTTTTAAAAAAAACAGCAGCAACTGCAACCAAGTGTTTACCTTCAGCAATTGCCTCATCAATTATATCCTTGAAGCGGTGGGAATCAAGCTTTGGTTCTGAGCAAAGCATTGAGCAGAAAAGCCTAGATAGAAGGGAACAATGTCAATATAGAAACTAAAACCAGCCTATCTGAACATTTTAACAACTCAGGATAAAGGTTTGATCAAACATAAAAGGAAATTAAAATTCAAAGAAATCACCTGTTCATGTTGCCCTTATATTTTGTGTAGAGTTCCTTCAAGTCCTTTTTCTCAGAATCTGACCCTCTGTATTTAGCTTCAAATTCTTCAATGTCAGCCTCGGTGACCTGGGAAAAAATATTAAAATAAACTGAGTACTTTTATATATAATAATATACTGCCTCTGTCCCTAATATAATGTCATTCTGGCTATTCACCAGAACGAGAGCCAGAATGACATTCTTTTAGAGACAGAGCCGCGGAGGTAGTATTATGCTACAGCAGGGTTTTCCCTACTGTATTTCCCTAAAAAATATACAACAACAACATAGCCTTTTGTCCCAAGCAAGTTCCCTAAAAAATATCATTGTAAATTAATAGACAACATTAGCCTGCATTCCTGCAATTGACATAGAAGCAAACATACCTTCTTGTACATTGTTCTGAAGTACTCCTGAAGATTGTCTGCAGCTGCTCCCACCAGTGCCTAAGATGAAAAGGAAGATTCAGAAAAATATTGCTTGAATCTGAAAGGTAGAACTGGAGTGCTATAAATGAGGTGCGCACATCATCATCAGTGATGCCAGTCTCATCATATAAAGCTCTTTTCTCTGCATCACCAAGAATGGATATAACCTTCTGCAGCTGCTGAAACTTCTCTTTGGCTTCCTGGCAGCACATAACATTTGAGACTCATTGCACTAAATCTGTAGAAAAACATTCATGCTTTACGGTTGAGATCCTACCTCATCCCCAGGGTTCTTATCTGGGTGGAGGCGCAGAGCCAATTTGTGATATGCCTTCTTTATTTCTTGTTGTGAAGCAGTCTTCTCAACTCCCAGGATCTTCAAATGATGAAAGAAAAATAAACAAGACATTAAATTACTAAATTGTGATCAGGAAAGAGAACCTGAAAGTGAAACCAGACTTTCAATGCTTAGTTTCATTAAGTGCGATCAAAGTAGTGAGCAACAATTCACTACAGTTCTGCAGTGACAGCATAGGCCAAAGAAAAACTGGAATGGATGCCACGTGATTTAGCTTTAAAGAATACGGCAAAGATGCAACCAAAAAAATCACAGCGCTGCCAAAGAAAGGTTGCCTATTATTATGTATTAACATAAAATGGTAATCATCGCTGATTCACTGAATCAGCATTGTAATATAGTCATCCAAGAGCACAGTGATCTGTACACATTTAGGCATATAATAGTTTAACAATTCTGAAACTTCATGTAGCAATTGTTGAGTGAATAAACAAATAAACCAGGACATGTTCCTTCCCCCAAAGCAGGATACCAGATACAGGTCCAGGACAATCATGCTACCAAAGAGTCAACCAAGGCATGACAAAATTGATAGCATGCAAACAAAAATTCAGTGATCAAACATATTAATTCTCTTCTGACACTCCTACAATTCCCCTAGACATGAATGTGACTTGTAATCATTCAGTGACTTGTAGCAATGGCATCCCGACAGAATCAGGAGACATATGTACCATGTAAGTGCGCAACCAATTGCATCTGAGAAAAAAGAAACCTAGAAGCAAGCAGATCAGCATTTTGCAATTCGCAGACACTACTGTCCCAATTACTTATGCTCTCTTCCTACATGCTCTCACCACCACAAGCAGATCCGAAGGACAACCACCAAATTCACGAGCAACCATACCCAAACACTAACACCAGACAAACTAATCCGAAGCCATCTAACCGGACAAGCAAAAGGGGCAATCCCTCAACCATCTGGCCGCACAAGCAAAAGGGGAAATCGCTCACCCTCGAACCCTACACCTCCCGCCTGCACACGATTCGAGCGCTGCACCCAACCCCAACCCAGCACGCAACCTTCCGCCTCGCACTTCGGCCGAGATCCCAGATAGGGTTTCGGGGGCGCCTTACCTCGTAGAGGCTCTTGCCCACGGTGGCGGCTGGAGCGGCCCTCTCATCCTCACTGCCATCAGCGTCGGCGTCGGCGTCGCGCGAAACCCTAGCCTTGCGACCCTTGCGGCCCATTTGAAAGGAGGCGGTGGTGGTGGGGAGTGGGGACTGGGAAAGAGGAATGAAGGTCCGGGGCGATTGGGATTTTATACAGGGGAGAGCGGCGGGAGCGAGCGGAAATTTTTCCCGCCCTTTTGAGCGTGCGCGCCGGGAAGGAATTTGGCGGCGTCTCGTCGAATCGCCATGAACGGGACGGGATCCGGAGTTAGGTTTGCCAGGGTGCATGTCCGTATTTTCCAGTTTTGATTTTTGAAAAAATGCATATTACTGCCTCCGTTATATTTTACATCTCACTTTGTCCTAAGTCAACCACTACTATCTTTGACCAACTATTTACTATTTTGAAAAATCTCTATAATTTCACAACATATGAATTATATATTATAAAAATATTTCTCATAGTGAATCTATAAAAACGTAAATCTTATGACATAAATCTGTATAAATTATTTGAAATCAATAATTAAAGATATAAATATTTGACTTAGAATAAAACTAATATGACATCTAATAAAAACAGAGAGTACTAGTAAATATATCGTATACTCCCTCTCTGTCCTAAAACTACATGTACATCTCGCCTCAAGAAATCAATTTTTTTAGTTTTGACTAAATATATAAAAATATTATCTCAATATCTATGTCTTTAAATAAGTTTACTATAAAAATACATTACATCAGTCTATTCTAGGAGTAAGTTATAAGTTGTTCCGGTTTTTTACGTACATTGTTTTTTCTATACACCTAAATATAAGTTATCTATAGATACATAATGAAAGCCATATATTGATATTTGTCCATATTAATCAAAAATTAAATTATGCTGCCCTAATGGAAACTAGGCTAGACGTTAAGCACGTTTTGAAGGAGGAGGGAGGGGAGGAGAACTTTTTTTTTTGAGGGAGGAGGGGAGGAGAACTAGGCTAGTGGCTAGACAGTAAGCACGTTTTGAAGGAGGCGGCAATAAACCGTACCATATAGATGCCTTTTGCAACACAAATGGCTTCTAGTTATAGTGGGAGGGGGTACAAAATCAAAGTGCCATATAGGGAGGTTTATGCATTTCTCCCATGACAGAAGTGAGAGGAATCTGGCTCCTCCTGATTCCTCAAAAACAAAAAACAAAAAAAGAAGTGAGAGGATGTTGCAATGGAAGATGTATCTTGCAACCCCGCTTTTGACATCTAGATTAGCAGAAATAAGCTTTATTTGCCGCATGAAACAAGGTTCGATGAAAGTGACATCCCATTTATAGTTTCGTCTGATTTTTTTCACAAAATTGGATAACAATATTGTACTGTATAACAAAGTAGAGTTACACAGAAACTAGAGTTACACAACTTCCTTGGGTCCTGTGGAGCAAAGAAACGTGAAGTTGGATGGTTCACAGGGATAATATATGAACTTCCGGCATAGATGATAGGTAGCAATATCGATAAATGAAATGAAAGAGCGGTAGAAAACAAATTAGAACTTGGGAGATGATTTGTTTAACAAAAGAAGTACCTGTGTTTGCAGTGGCGGAGCCAGCCGAAGAAATGTGGTAGGGCGGCTATACGCATATACAGAACTTCACCGATATATCGGTCTAACTATGTATATATACCGTATATATGTCGGTTTATCATGTACCAATTATATTCTAATATGTAATTCAACACACAAATCATAAATGGTACAGAAGAAGTTGGAATGTCAATTACCTTTCACATGAAAAAGACATAAGCAGAATTTTTGTTCCATAATCAAGATAATTAACCATGTCCATAAATCAAATGATAAAGAAAAGCATAAGCAACCTGCAAATAAAATAAAATTAGTAATGACTAATGAGTAATTGATAAATGAGGCTATATGCAAGAAAACACACCTATCCTAGAACTCTAAGGACATCGAGGCCGCTTTGGAGGTAAACTCATCTTCCGATCTTTCATGGATTGAAATGTCCTCTTAATTTTCTCATGATCAAGTTCTCTAAAAAGCTCCTTCTCAATATAGCACAAAGTCAAGTCCTTAAGCCATTCATCATTCATTCTGTTTCGCAAATCAGTCTTGATTATATTCATAGCTGAGAAAGCTCTTTCAACTGATGTCGTTGCCACTGGAAGAATCAATGCTAGCTCAATGATGCGATAGACTAATGGAAAAGCAAGGTGTGCCTTATTTTCAACCAACTTTATGGCCAAACTTGCAAAATCATGACAAGCTCTGTAATCATCAATTCTTCTCACTTGTAAAATGAATGTCTCAAGTTCATCCCTTATATTAGAACAATCAACAATTGAAAAATCTTGATCATAGATCTCCGTTAGACGAGCAATCTTCTCCAAATCAAACATAGAGAATGAATCTCTTGGATCAAGACAAGAGAAGCAAACAAGTAACTCTGATGATACCTCATTGAAGCGATGATCCATCTCTGTGATAATAGCATCAAGTGCAGCCAAGAAAGTGTCAACACGATAATGATGTTCTTTAGTTATTAAGTCATCATCAAGCCTTGATCGACCCCATCTTGGTCTACGCTCATTGATCGACCCCATCCAGGCTGGCCGGCGGCTGCTGGTCGTCGGTGCCTCGGCGACTGCAGGCTGCAGCACTGCAGCTGCAGGAGGGCCGCGGCTTCCGGTCGATTTCCTGGCGCAGCGCGCGGCTGGGCGTGGCCCGTGGGGCGGCACCTCGGCGGCTGCTCGTCGTCGGCGCCTCGGCGACTGCTCGTCGTCGGCGCCTCGGCCGCAACAGCACTGCAGGAGGGCCGCGGCTTCCGGTTGATTTCCCGGCGCAGCGCGCGGCTGGGCGTGGCCCGTGGGGCGGAGCGGCGGCCGGAGGCGCGGAGGCGGACTGCGGAGCCGCTGTCGAAGTCGAACCGAGGCACCGAGCGAGAGCGATGCGGCGACTCTGCTGTCTGCTGGGTTACTGCTTGCCCAAAGGCCTTTGGCTGGTCACTGGTGGGCCTTTGGGCCTTGACGCCTTGTTGTCTAGCTGGCCCAGCAGGCAGCAGCGTGGTGCGGACGCCCTCAGCTTGGCTCGTCGAGTCGTCGTCCAGGAGTCCGGTGGCCGCCGCTGCTTATTCTCGGAGCCTCGGACCTTCGCCACCGCCGGAGATGGAGGTCCTACCTGTGGTGCTCGCTGGAGGGGAGGTAGGGCGACCGCCCAACCTCGCCTTATAGGTGGCTCCGCCTATGTGTGTTTGCAATCAAGACCTATTGCTCTCAACTAGAAATTATCATATTAATAAAAAAAGACAACCTTATATATGTCTATAATTTTTTAAGCCAATATCAAAGTCGATAATTTTTTAAACCGACAACAAGATTTGACGTTGACACCATATACTTCTTTTGTAAACACTTGATGATCCAGTCCCCTATATTTAAATTATGGCTTTGACCCTGCAAATCCTTCTACAAACTCAATGACCATTAACCATAGTTGTAAATTTTGTTTTGGTACAGGCCGGAACAGCCGAAACACCTCGTACCCTTGCGTCAGCCGGGACACAGCCGTTCCGGCCGTTCCGGGCAGAACTGATGATCCGCTCAAGCCGGTACCGGTCAGTCGCGCTCCCTGCCAGCACGCTCACATGGGCGTTCAGGCCAGGCGCTGGCCCGCGGCTCTCCTAGCTTGCACTGTGATGAGCGCCGGAATACAGAGACAAGAAAGTACTCCCTCTATTTTAAATTATAAGTCGCTTTGATTTTTTTTAGTACATCCATTTTTTATACATCTAGATAAATAATATGTCTAGATACGTAGCAAGATGGATGAACCAAAAAATTAAAAGCGACTTATAATTTGGAACGAAGGAAGTAGTACGTAGTATGCTCTTTCCCTCACCTAACAGTAGCATGCCATTTCGGATTTCATTATTTTATCTATCCTATACTCTTAATCCTATATACCAGGCCCCTCTCACATAATACTGCAGACCACTGTTCCCAGTTTGGTGGTCCAACCAGCGTCGTCGAATCGGCACCCAGCCATCGGCTGCCGTCCACGTCGCCACCGTCACTCTCTCCTGAACTTTCTCGCTTCCACCGGCAATCCTCTAAGCCTCCAGCACCGCCGCGCCGCCGCTCGCATTGTGCCCTCCCTCCCCACGCCGTCCTCTGCAATCTCCCCTCCCCTCGCTCCCTCACCACCCCTACCAGCGCCGCCCCCGCCCTGTCCGTCCTCCTCGCGCCGCCGTGCCATCTCCTACGCTTCCCTGCCATGGCGTGACGGCACATCGGCGCGGCCGACCCCCGCCACAGAACAACGACACACCCACCCCGGCGTGGCAGCCTAGGCGCGGGCCGCCGCCGTGTGGCAGTGCAGGCACGGGGAGCAGCCCTGGTACAGACGGGAGAGATCACCACGACCTCGCCTCCATGAGCTCCCCGGTGCTTCCTCTCCCTCCAACGTACGCCGTACCACTACCAGTCGCCGGTCGGCGTCGACGGCTTCGGTGTCCCGGGCGGCCGGTCCGGGCCGCTGTAGCACCCTCCGGGCGACACCCGTGTTCCCTCCCCTTCCCACCTTGCCGTCGGTGCCTACATGTGCACATAGACGCAGTGGCGCAAACAGTCTCCGGCACGGCCGCAGCCCCTCAGCTCCATCCATGCTGTCGGTCAGGAGATCCCCGCCTCCCCACCTCACTCCCCTTCAATCCAGCATTATTGATTCACTCCGTCTCATACTCTCCTCTACTGATTTGGTACTGCTGCTCTATTGATTAGGTACTAATTGATTGGTTAAAAGGGACAGCCAATAGTTCTTCCATGGATTAGGTTATAGCAGTGATAAGATCAAATAATGAGTCTTGACTTACATATTTCAGATTAGGTACATCTTTCCTAATAGTAGATTCATGAAAAAAATTCCCTATCCTTATACATTACTGCAATCATCTTTTTGCAAAGGGTGCTATGAAAAGCCAACAATTATGTCATTAACGTTTCTCAAGTTTTGTCACCTCAATAGACCAACAGACAAACCCATCTATTAACCATTGTATATGTATTTGTTCTCTGTTTTTAAGTCTCCTATCTTAACATGTATGTGATGCTTACTGTTACTGTCCTTAGGATGTGTTCCATAATTTGTTTTCACCAGCTTCGGAGTTCTAGAATCATGGTACTAAAATTGAGATCATCTTGAATCACCGTCATATTTTTAAAATCGTAGAAGCACACCAGACATATATTTGCAAAGGTTGTTCGCATTGCATTGATCCTAACCTTGCATCCATCATGGCAATCGGTATGCTCATCCTTCCCAATATACTTCTGGTACTCAACACATATATTTGCAAAGGTTATTCACATTGCATTGATCTTGACTATGCATCCGCCATGGCGATTGGTACTAAATATGTCTTGTGCAAAAAATATCATTCACATAGCACAGAGTGTTCCTTTTATGTATAGTGCTCTTTGTGGACTATTGAAATTTAAGCTCCATATTTTCCCGTCATTTCGATATATATAGTAAGAGATGACAAAATTATGTTCGTTTACTGACTCAATTTAGAATATTTCTTTGTATGAGTTCGAGGGTTCAGTTTTTGACATATAGTGCCGACAATATACCTGTGTATTCCGTATGGCGGCCCTCCAATTTCGGTTTCCTTGTTGCAGCTACAAAATATTTGCATCCATAATTCATGACCTTTAACTACTCAATTGTCTGTAATACTAGGTTCTATGGTCCAGCTATTGACTTCCTTGCATTTTAGTTCTAAATGATAGTGTGGTTCTTACTTCATAGAGAGCATCTATCGACCTCACATCCCCTCTAAGTTGCAATTACGAATCCACTATACTATTCCATGTTAATTGTTTCTACAATATTAGGCCATATGGTACCAGATGTGTCTTAATGATTGAGTAATCTTACTGAGATTTGGAGTTGTGGTTGAATAAGAGGATGGACGAACACGGTGTCTCACCACATGGTAACCGGGCGACTCCGGCGGTTGGGACGACTCCTCCGGCGAGCTCGTCGATGGGAGGGTGCGCGAGCGTTCTGCAGGGGGATGTCCCTCTCGGGGCGTGTCCGCGTTGTCCTTGTTGGCCCCGTGAGGCCCCCTGACCTCGCCTGCGGATGACAGAAAGGAGAAGGCGGTGACTATAGTTTCGAACAACTCCGATGTGTCGGAGCTTCTCTAGCAGAGGGATGCGTGGCGCGCCGTCAACATAGGTGAGTCCGCCTTCTCCACGAATCATGCCGAGGGGGCGAGGGTTCCTTGGGGAAGCTGGATGCCATTAATGGGGGGAACTCGAGTTTATCGGAAAGCTCACGGGATCTCCTACATTCTATCATTTGGCCTTTGATTGAGGAGAGGTTTTAGGCAGGCAGGGGTGCCCAAAGGTGTCCTCTGGGTACCATCCGACTACTCGTGAAGGTCAGAAACAGCTTCGGATGCAGGTTGAAGAGGAAATCAAGTGCAATTTGTTCTCGAATCAGAAATGGGATTCTGAAATGCGAGAGCTGGCGAATGCTTCGAACCCCTTGGAGGAGACCATAGAGTGGATGATGATGTTGGATGATTCGGCCATGGACAAAGGGAGAAATACTCTGAGTCATAGTGGGAAAGATGACAACCTGATTTGGAATGGATTGGATTCCCGCTTTGAACATTCTTGGACTCCGAGCGGGACTCCGAGCGGGGCCCCGAACGGACATGGGTTGGGCTGGTACTGGATACCCAAAGGGAGAATATGTTTGGATATTACCTACCCAGTGAGGACAGGTGAGGTGAGAAGGTTTGGTCACGCCGCTAAGAAAATCAGAGCCACTTTCCCACCTCGCAACATAACCAAATCCTTCGTGGAGGTGGTGAGATTGAGAGGGATGGCGCAGCCAAATTGCTTCATGGGGAAGCGATGGCAAGAGGAGTGGATTGAAGAGGACGATCTGCTGGGTGGAGAGCTAGGGCAGGAGTAGGACCTGTGGAGGCAACTCTAGAGGAGAGGCAAAGGTCCGATGGAGCCAAATTAGGTTGGGTTCAAGGGAAGAAGACTGGAGCAAGGAGATCGTGATTATGAGAGATTGAGAGGTGGAAGGCTATTCAACCAAGGTGAAGGGTCGAGATGGCAAACTAGAGGGGGGTGAATAGTCCTTTCTAAAACTTAAACGCGTTGGCTAATCGAAACAAATGCGGAATTAAATTTATCGGTCTAGCCAAGACTATACCCCTCTATCTAAGTTCTCTAGCACCTTGCAAAGATCCTAATTAAGCAACTAAGGTGCTAAGCTTACCAAGAGCTCACCTAATCAATTCTAGAGCAAGGTCACACAAACCTATGCGCTAGTACTTTGCCAACCAAGGGAGCTCCTACACAACTAGTGAAGCAAAACCACAAAGCTCCTAAGCTCACTAGCAATGCTCAATAACAAGGCAACCAATGCCAAATTAGAGAGCACAAATTACTTAGCTACACAAACTAAGCAATGTGACTAATAAGGTTACACAAACCAAATTAGCCACGCAAGGGGAGACTTCTAGCTACACAAGCAAGAAGACAACTAGCAAGCTACACAAGCAAACTAGTCACGAGAGCAACTACACAAGAACAAGTATATATGAAAGTAAATACAAGCTTGTGAATTGAAAGTAAACCACCGAGAAGATGTACACAAGGTTGACACGGTGGTTTTTCACCGAGGTTCACTTGGTTGCCACCAAGCTAGTCCTCGTTGTGGCGATACAACCACTTGATGGATCACGAGCTAATTGACTATCAAGAGTCAAACCCTTAGCGGGTGCCGCACATCCACTCTCAAGATAGGGATCCTCAAGCCACGAGCTTTACTAGAGTTGCTCTTCGTGATCCCCACGGGGTGAGCACAATCCTCCTCACAAATCCTCCTCTGGAGCCACGCACAATCTCCACGCGTGCTTCAACGGAGTCACAAGCCACCAAGCCATCTAGGAGGTGGCAACCTCCAAGAGTAACAAGCACCACCAGCTTGCAACACGAACACCTAGTGCCACTCGATGCAATTCTCACGATGCAACGCACTAGAATCGCTCACTCACTCGATCGAATGATCACTATCAAGCTCAAGTGAGTTAGAGGGCTCACAAGCACTATCACATAAGCCACCAAGGCCTAAGTGCGCTCAGCTACCGGCCAAGGCCGGCCAATGGGCTATTTATAAGCCCCTCCACGAAAAGAGACGTTGTACCCCTTCAGTGGGCACAACACGCAACGACCGGACGCGCTGGTCGAACTGACCGGACGCGCTGCACTGCGTCCGATCGCCCTGCGACGTCCACGTGTCCTCCCGAAATCAACCGTGACTACTTGATCCTCCAACGGTCACTGCGCGCCAACGATCAAACGCAATCAACCGGACGCGCTCCACGCAACGACCGGACATGACAGTGCCAACGTCCGGTCGTGGTCTAGAGAGCTCCCATCACGACCGGACGCGTCCGATCGCGTGTGACCGGACGCGCCGCGCGTCCGATTAGCTCTTCGCCACGCTCTACTCCTCTGGGTGCCCGACCGGACGCTCTAGTTCCACGAGGGACTAGATGCACCAGATGCAAACTCTAACACCCGTGCGCCTGACTGGTACGTTGAACTGACCGAACGCGTCCGGTCAAACCGTGACCGCGTCTGGTTCAGCGTCCGGTCACCACGGTGACCACCGTTCGCCTTCGTTTCTTCTATGACTTCCGGCATAGTGAAAATAAGCGTTTCACTTCTACACAAAGCGCCAAATCCCGCCTCGCAAGCTCGGTGGGAGGGAGAGAGGAACCTAAACCCCTCTCTACCGCCCAAACTTCCACCGCCTTCGCAAATGTGCCAACACCAACAAGTGTTCACCACCTTGTGCACATGTGTTAGCATTTTCATAATCATTTTCTTCGAGGAGTTAGGCACTCAACTTGCCTCGCCACTCGATCCTAACACATATGCAAAGTTAGATCGCTCAAGTGGAACTATATGACCGATATGTAAACAAGTTTGCCCCTCTTGATAGTACGGCCATCTATCCTAAACCCGGTCATCAACTTCTCTACACACCTATGACTAGTGAAATAAAAATGCCCTAGGTTATACCTTTGTCTTGCGCATTCCACTCCATCTCCTCCGACGTTGATGCAACACATGCACCAACCATATCACAGATGATATGATCCACTTCATATCATCATGTGACCTTGGTCCATCGATCTTGACCTCACTTGCTCTTCACCGTTACGTCGGTCCATCGGCACCAAGTCTTATCTTGATCTTTGCCACCTTGGTCACATGACTCCGTGTCATGTCTCATATGCAATGAGCTCCTCCATGACACCATCACCTATGGACTAATTCCCTGTGTATCTCACATAAACACAATTAGTCCACCTAAGGTTGTCACTCAATTACCAAAACCAAACAAGGATCTTTCACAAGGGCAGCTAGAACCTAGCAGGCAATAAGGCCATCAAGGGGGTTGGGCTAACAATAATAATCAACAAAGTAATTGGAGTCAGCACAACCAAGGGGGGTCAAGGAGATTGACAATCCTACAAATTTGGGGCAATCTTCTTCCGAAGGTATGAGATTTGGCTCCCTAGCTGATGTCAAATGCTTTAGATGTCTAGAAAATGGGCATCATCAGTTCAACTGCAACAACGAACCTGTGTGCTATAAGTGCAAGCAGAAAGGACACATGGCTGTGGATTGCAGATTTAGCAAGAAACTGAAGATATGTGGTTTCGACATTTCTAGCCAAGGTTTCTACTCCATTGATATTCTAGAGGCAAGGGTGAAAGCTAACCAAGCTACTGGTTTCATCACTGTACTAGTGGGTGAGGCCAATGAGGAGAAGATAGATAAGGAGTTGAAGAATTTGGTTAGGGGGATTGGGATTTCGGTCAGGAAATCTCATGCAGGAGTACCTGGTGGTATTTGCTGATAAGAACACCTTAGCATGTTTGCTAAATTCTCTAAGTTTGAGATGCCTCTATTTGGATTAAAAGGGAAAATTGAGGTTGCCAATGTTGATCTAGAAGCTTCGACAATACTTCACACAATCTAGATAAAAATCTTCAATATACCTGGGATGGCTAAGGAGGTGGAGTCTATGAGGGAAATTGCTAACTTAGTTGTTGAGCCCATTGCTGTGGATGAGGTTAGTTTGATTAAACCTAGTCCTGTTAGGGTTCAGGGCAGATGCAGGACTCCCTCTTTGATCAAAGGATCTATTTGAAGTATTTTTCAATGGCACTGGAATCCCGATTGGCTTTGAACTAGACGATGGCAAAGGGTCAGCCAAAGGAGGCAAGGGTGGTCCACTAGGACCGGGATCAGGGAATCAAGGTGGGAGCTCTGATAAAGATCAAGATTGGGCACACCAAGATGTAAAGAAGAGGGGAGCTGACAAGTTCAAGAGATTTGGTGACATTGATAGGGATATGGACTACAACTAAGATGTCAGTGTTTGAGATCAACACCAACGAGTAAATTTGTATGCGCATCTAGGCTTGGATGGTGTGCAAAGAGGACATGAGAATGTATACTGGTTTTGGCAAAATGTCCCTACGTCCAGTGGCGAGCGGCTCGTGTTACTTGCACTTGAGTTTGTAGTAGGGGTTACAAACGGTCGAGAGAGGGATCAGCTCCTAGGTCTCTATGGACTGAGTGTGTTTGTTCACTTGGACGGGGTCATATCCTACTTGTTTCGTGATGCCCTGCATGAGGCGCTGTTGACACTTCTTAACGTCCCTCGTGTTAGGTTGTCATCCCCAACATGACACCAAGAGTGTGGTTGTATTATACTTATGCTATTTAACTAAATAAAGATATTATAGTATATATCCGCAAGCGCACAAATAAATACACCCATTGTAGCATTTCACCTAGGTTTTCCTAAGTATCATTATTTATAATTTTACCAAGGAAAGGAAAATTGAAATGAGACTATATAAATAGTTACAATGGCAGTAGAGATAATCATTTGCACTTACTCAATAATAAATATCAAAATAACTAATCACTTGTCATGAAAGGGGTAAGACAAATAAGATAAATGGTAAATGATAATCATGGGTATTCCAGAGACAAGAGGGAGTTAACATTATTCAAGTCAAGTAGTCATGGAGATTAATTTAGAGATGTAAATCATAAGTATTTCTTATTCAATCCGTCTATTAATCAATCTAGCTATACACAATCATCTATGATATAATCAACATGCCATCTATGAATAAGAAACATTACTGAGAGAAAAGTCAAGAACAGAGTAATGATCTCTTCCCTGTAACCGCGTTCTACTAAGTTCTATACTCGAGGAGTGGACTACAAAGGACTCAACAGGAATGTCACACCCGCGATCTACCACATGGCCCGAAGCATAAAGTGCATTCGCAGACAAGCATAATCTAAGCACCACGCCTACAATATGCTAGCCACTCAATCCTATCCAGAATTGGATCAAGCTTTCTATGAACATATTCATAAATTCTCTACTAATCATATTCATATCAAGATGTAGAACAAGAACAATCTCAAGAACAGAATAAAGTTGAAATATAGAAATATATTGAAGTAGCATAAAGTCGAATGATGATTACAATGAAATTACCAAGTCTCCGACGAACGATCCTAATCCCAAGCAGTTGCTTGCCCCTACTTGAATCAATCTAGACTAAACTCTAAACTTGAACTAGAACTCTAACTCTCTTTCTCTCTGGAAACCATAACTTCTGGCCTTGCCTTCACAAATGGGGAAGAGATGATCTAATTCTTCAACTGATTCCTTGAGAGGAGATCCTGGGGGCTGTTTATATAGCCCAGGGCGTGGAACCGCATCCCTTGGATCAAACCAACCTTGGCGTGGGGTTTAGATGCATCCTTAGAGGCAGTATAGGTAGCTTGCAAGAGAAGGAGCCGAGGTAGCGTAGGGGAGGGTCGGTCGGCCTAGCCCTAGGGTCGGTCGGCCCCACCTGGCGGCGGGTTGGCTTGTGTCACCTCGTGGAGTCGGTTTAGGTCTTCTAGAATCCCTATCCGCATCCGTGACGTGGAGATTAGGCCAATTGCTTCGGTTTCTTCCTTTGGAAGGAGGATCAATTCTGTATTATGCAGGTTAGCCACTGAAAAACATAGAATCACCAAAACTCGTGGAATTTGTTAGTTTAAACCTCTAAACCTACTATGGTGATCCTTTTTATCATTTATTCCTCTTATGTTGACGGTTTAAAATGATAGTTAATTACCGTCAACAGGCGCCCTGTCTCCCCTTTTATAGTTGAAAGGGATGGCAGGTTACAGCGAAGGGAGAGAAGAGAAAAAGAAGGAAAAGTTGAAAGAGAAAAACAAAAAGATAGGGTGGTCTACGGCGTCATTCCTCTTCTTCTCCTCGCGGGCCCCCTTAGTCGTGCGGGTGATGGAGACATGCGTCATCCCTAGGCCATGTTTGCTACTGGAGCAACGTGCACCCCCGGTCAATCTAGACGAGGCGCCCCATCCCGTGACAGGAGTGGGAGGGGTCAAATAGCTGATGGTGAGGCGGGCCGTATGGGGATTAGGCTGCATAGTGTCATCCTATTCCACGTTATGGGCCGATGTGGGTGCATAGGCACGCCCCATCACTGTTCCGTGTTATGCTGAGGTGTGCAGGCTGCGTCTAGAGTGGTTAGGAACGGTATAGCCCCCTGGCACGCGCACATCCCTCGCTCGAGGGTCTATTTGCATAAAATCCGTTGGGCGAGGAAGAAACCCCCTTCACGGGGTCGAATGGCGCTGGGCCGGTTCCCTTGGGGTCGGGTGAGGTAGAGAGTACGGTCCAAGGGTCGGCTGGGCCGGGACCCATTCCCTTAGGGTCAGGCGAGTCGAAAGCCTTGCCCTCGGGTTTGGGCGAGGCGAATTTCCCCGCGAGGGGTCAGATAAGTCTGTTTCACGATCTTTAATCGTTAGCTGAGCTAGTGTTGATGCTTATTAACCCTTCGTTCTTAGGAACCATGGTATTTATCCCCGATAGTAGCCCTCGACCTTTGGAGGAGTGGGGCACTCCTTCATAGGCTTTAGGATAGGCGGACCTTCAAGATCCTCATCCTTGGTCGGTTCTATTCAGCCAGAGCGTGTAGCCCCCGTGCCTCTGACGGAGTGGGGCACTCCTTCAGAGGCTTTTCTTGCTCTTTGGTCTGCGACTGCGTTGTTGGTCTCTTTTGTGAATTTGAGCCCCTGTGCGTTGCAGGGATCCGTTTGAGGGGACATTTCATCTTGCAATCGTTCTCCCTCACATGTTTTTTTTGAAAAAACGAAGGAGTTGAGCTGTGCCACGCTTTCCTCGTTGGGTGAGTCATGTTGCTCGGTGCGCTGTTAACGGGCTAGTTCGAGTGGGGCCCCGGCGTCTCGTTCACGGTGTTCTAGCGAACAGCTGGTGATCGACTCCAGGTTCTCGATGGCTAGTCCATATAGTTCCCAGGTCTGTTTGACTGGTCTTGAGGGCTCACGGCCTTTCTTCAAGGAAAAACTTTGGACCATGTCCCAATCAAGACTCGAATGAGGGTCAGGACACCCATGGTGTTTGTGCACCCGGGTGCTAGCCGCTAGCAGGCTCGTCCCTTTTCGCCCCTCACTCTGCAGGTGCCTAGAGCGGCTGTGAGCCCTTTGTTGGACCAGCCTTCGAACTCTCGGGCCTTATCGAGCCGTGGGAGCATTTCCAGCTCCATAGCCTGCTTACCTATTGTGGGCTGTGGCCCGTTGGGCGGGGAGGAGGACTGCCTCTCAGCGCATCTCTCGAGAGGACAGCTAGGGGTTGTGTGCGCACATCTCTTGATAGGACACGGTGACAGGACGCAGCGTGCACATAGATTGACATGGGGGGTTGGCCGCTCGCCTCCGCCCTCCCTATAAAACCAAAGGGTTAGGCTCCCATAATCGATACACATACCTGCACCATTGTCTTCTCTGCTCTACCATCACTAGTGTTAGGGTTTGTCGCCTCTGTTTCTTTCGCTGCCACCGCCACCGCAAATTCTGCCTTTCAACCCTAGCCTCCCATGGATCTATGGAACCGCTCGGATTGTAGCCATGCACGTATGGAGGGCCTCATCAACCACATTCTTCTTCGTGCAAGGTCCGCCGCACATGAGTGGATAGTGCCTAACAACCATGACTTCTCGGCACCGCCTGACAGCTACGTGGTGTCGTTCGTGCACTTCCACGATCATGGGCTTGCAGCGCCTGCCCACCGCTTCCTCTTGGGGCTCCTCCACTATTACAAGATCGAGTTGCAGCATCTGAATCCCAATGGGATTCAGCATATTGCGGCCTTCATCGCGCTATGCGAAGGGTACCTAGGGATCGAGCGTCACTTTGATCTTTAGCGGTACTTTTTCTGTGTCAGCCTGCATAAAAGGAGGGAGCATGGCCGGCTAGAGGTGACGAAGCCGATGGGGTGTGCTGAGATCTGCCTCAGGAACAACCAAGCCAAGGATTACATCTCCATGAAGCTATCGACGTCTAATAAGGGGTGGCACTCACAGTGGTTCTATCTTAAGAACAACACCGCCCCTTCCTTGCCTGACCCTGCTGGAGTATACCAGGTGTGTGATCGAGGTGGTCCCCGAGTCATGGAGACGGGGCGTCCTGAAGAAGGACGCGAAGAGGATCACCAACCACCTCGCCGCCATCAAGATCTTGAGGGAGGCCGATGTGAACGGGAGCGGAGTCATCGGGGCATACCACGCAAGAAGGGTGGCGCCCTTGATGGCTTTTATGCTCCCGATGCACCGTATGGTCCCCGTCGCTCAGCTAGAGGGAATGGTGCTTGCTGAGGGACCCCTCGCTGATTCGGAGATCGCGCAGCACCTCAAGGAGGCGATGGATGCCCCAAAGGACTCATTGGGGGCCATCATCAATTTCGTGTACCCGGTACCGAGGCACTCCCCGATGCGACCGAAGCCCAGCTTCATTAGATTTGTAAGTTATCCTCTCCCCTTTACCTTCTTTCCTAAGTTGATTTGTTCAGCCGAGGGACCTCAGCTCACGGAACACCTGGCGCCACTACCGAGGAGCAAGGCCGTGAGGGCTGTGAACCGTGCCTCAAACGAGGCATAGAGGAAGGCGAAGGAGGACAAGAAGAAGAGGTAGTATGATAGGCAGGCGAGGTGAGACCGAGGTGAGAACGTCTCAGATACTGACGAGGAAGATGAAGAGGAGGAAGAGGGGGAACTCAAGTACGATGATGGTGGCGTCACTTAGGATGCCCTTGTAGGGGAGGACAAGCCAGCGAGAGGTGACTCCTCCCAATAGCAGGTGGGCAGGGCCACGGGCCTGACCAAGGGGCCGATGGAGATGGGTCCTTCCGCCGACCCGTCCTAAGAGCCGATGAAGGTGGGGCGTGTTGCCAGCGTGTCTGACCTTTCAAAGCAGAGGGAGAGCTCCAAACGCTCATGCTCTGAGGAGACGGAGCAGGGGTCAAGCGGTTCGTCCCCTAAGCGTCCCCATCATCTGAAGCCACCGAGGTGAGTAGCAAAACATTTTCTGTCCCTTTGCTTTGGTTGAATCCCATTATGGTCTTATGTTCATATTCCCTGTAGTGCGGGCATATTTAGGCTCTCCCTGGCGCTGGCACCGAAGAAGAGCGTCGCCCTAGCGCATCGACCGTTGGCCGGTGCAGCGACGTCTGCAGGGCAGGCACCGTCAGCCGCGGCGACAACATCCATAGAGGGACAGCAGGAGGCGAGCGCACGAGAGGCGTCTGCAATGGTCGCAGGATGGCCAGGCATGAGCAGGGTGCCGACAGTGACGGCGGGGCACATGGACATGTTAGTCATGCAAGTGGAGGTGGAGATGCCCGTGATGGGCGCGTCATGGTCTGACGCGACTGTGACACCGCAGGAGGGGGCGGCACGGCTCGAGCCGCCAACAACGCGAACGATGATGTCCGAGTCGAGTCAGACAGGAGGGGACATGACCGAGGCGTCTCCAGTGGTTGCGGTGACACAGTAGAGGCTGCCTCTATGTTGTCGTCCTCCTCTATTGCCGGAGACATGGTCCCTGCGGAGGCATCGCGGCGAGGGGGCCCAATGGTGCCAGAGTCCAGGGAGCCATCACGGGACTTGACCCGGGTGAGTGGCGGTCTAAAGGCGTTGAACACCCAAAATTTGTAGAGTTTAAAATAGTTTAAATTGATTTATTATGCAGTTGTTTGTGCATTAAAACATAGGGGAATAATATTTTTTATTGAAATTAAAATTCAATATAAGGCTAGATACATGTTTATGCATTCACGTTGGTGCATTTGTTTTACTGTGTTGAGTGGTTCTGACTGGAATTTAAACTAATCTAAATTTCATCATTTGGAAAATTCAGAAATAAAAGAAAAGGAAAAAAACTCTCTCCTTTCTCTCTTTCGGCCTGATGGCCCAAGGTGCAGGAGCACCAGCTCCCTTCCCCTGTCATCAGCGTGCCGCGCGAACGGGCCGGCCCAGCTTTGAAAGCCCAAGTTTGGTTTAGATAATTAATGACACCAAGTTGCTAATGCCATATGTTAAGTGTTTTGAGTTAGGCATAAGCAACAAATGTGATGAAGGTGTATGTGGCAAGGAGTGGTGGCCACAAGATCATAAAGAGATGGTGCATGGACATGAATTGATGATCATGGTGAAGATGCACATAAAATGATGGACTTGATGATCAAGTGGAGGAGAAGGATCTAAGAGCGCAAGGCAAAGGTATAACCATAGTGTTTTCCTTTTGCCGGTCTAAGATGAGTAGAGAAGTGATTGACCGGGTTTAGGATACATAGCCGACTATCAAGAGGGGCAATCAGGGTTAGCTCGGGAATCAAGTGCCACTAGATCAATGTCTTGAGCATATGCATTAGGATCTAGTAGAGAGCTAACATAACGCCTTGAAAATGTTTGTGAAATGCTAACACACATGCACATGGTGGTATACACTTGGTGGTGCTAGCACATTTGTGAAGGCGGTGGAATTTAAGCGGTAGAGAGGGGTTTGGGTTCCTCTCTCCCTCTCGCGGAGCTTGCGAGGCGGGATTTGGCGCTTTTTGGGGAAGTGAAATGCCTATTTTCTACTGCGCCGGAAGTTAGAAAAGAAACGGAGGCGAACGGCGGTCACTGTGGTGACCGGACGCTGCACCAGACGCGGTCGCGGTTTGACCAGACGCGTCCGGTCAGTTCTCGCAGCAGTCAGACATGCGGGTGCTAGGGTTTGCAACCGACGCGTCCGGTCCCTCACGGAAATGGAGCGTCCAGTCAGGCACCCAGAGGGGCAGAGTTGGTCGCAGAGCCGACCGGACGCGCGGCACATCTGGTCACATGCGATCAGACGTGTCCGGTCACGGTGGGAGCTTACTGGACTCCGACCGGATGCCAGGTGCAGCGCGTTCGGTCAAACGCTAGAGCGCGTCCGGTCACGGCAACGGTAACTTCTGACACGCACTGTTCGCGCTTGTCCTGTAGTGACCGGACGTGTCCGGTCACACTGACCGGTGCGTCCGGTCAGCACGTTTTGAACTATGTCATCTAGTAACGGCTAGCTACGTACCCCTTCGCTATAAATAGAAGATGTCCGGGGTTTGATGGTATCTCTTGCATATTTTGAGACCTCGAGACATCCTTTGAGCTAGAGAACAACCCCTCCACTCATCTCTTTGCTTAGTTGCATATCTTGAGTGAGATTCAAGTGCATTGCTTGAAAGTTGCATTCTAGAGGCACTTGATCTTCAAGTTGCTGCGGATTTCTTGTTACTCTTCCGTGTTTCCCGACACGGTAGATGGCTTGGAGCAGCGGAGGTGATTGAGCTCACAATTGGAGATTGTTGGAGCCCTCACCAAGTGTTGTAAGGGGTTCTTGATCCTTCCCCACGGGAGTTCGTAAATTGGATATTCTATTGGAGCTCATGGCTTGGAGGATCCCTATCTTGTGTGCGGTTGTGCGGCGCCCGCCGAGGGCTCGACTCTTGATAGTTGATTAGCTCACGAACCGACAAGTGGGTGTATCACCACAACGAGGAGTAGCTTGCTGGGAAGCAAGTGAACCTCGGTAAAAATCGTGTGTCATCTCTTTGCCGAGGATTTCTCTTGTGGTTGATCTTTGTGATTGATTCTTTGAGTGTATTACTTCTCTACATCGTTGGTATAAGAATCAAGTCACTCGCTCTTTACTTTCTTGTACTAGTCCTAGTGTAGTTTGCTTAGTGTAGCTTTTATCACATAGGAGTAAGTAGCTTAGTAACTTAGTCTTGTTGGTGTGTATTAGAGATCATAGCCTTGCTTCACTAGAATTGTATAGGTGGCTTGCATAGTGTATTTGAGCTGGTGCTAGAATTAGCTTAGCCATCTTTTATACTAACGTGATTGTTTAGTGAAGCTTGTAGATTTTTAAATAGGCTATTCACCCCCCCTCTAGCCATTTGGACCTTACAAGTGGTATCGGAGCCGAGGCACCGTTTATTTGAGGCTTAACAATCTACGGTGAAAAAGAATTGGCTCAATTAAGTTTGCACATCAACAACACCAAGAAGGCATCTCACTTTGATGACACAGATTATGCATATTGGAAGGTTAAGATGACTGCACACCTCAAGTCAATCAATAGAGAAGTGTGAAAGGTCACCGAAACAAAATTTGAGGTTACTAATCCGGAAGCACCTACACCGGTGGAAGAGAAGAAGCTCAAATGCAATGACATTGTTATTAGTGCTCTTCATGAGGCATTAGATGACAAGACATTTGAGCAAGTGAAAAATATAGAAGTTGCACATGATGCTTGGGCCAAGCTAGAAGAAACATTTGAGAGCACCAAAGGCACAAAGACCGCTAAAGCATATATCTTGCAAGAAAAATTTTCAAGCTTCAAGATGCAAGATGATGAAAGTGTACCGGAAATATTTCATCGGTTGCAAGTCATTGTCAATGAGCTCAAGGCACTTGGTGAGGAGGTCAAGGACAACCAATTCTCTATGAATTTCTTAAGAAGCTTGCCCAAGAGATTTGATACATTGATCACCGTGCTAGTGAGGACTACATTAAAGGATTCAACTCCTCAACAAGTATTCCAAGAAGTGATGACCAATGATTCATATAGAGAAGATGATGAGAAAGAGGAGTTGGTCAAAAAGAAGAAGAAGGAAAGTGAGAAGAAGGATGATGAGAAGAAGAAGAAGAGTGCGACATTCAAAGCCACCACATCCAAGGGCAAATCCAAGATTGAATCATCAAGTGATGAAGACTCAAGCTCTTGTGATAGTGATGACATTGATAAGAAGATGACTTTTTTGTCAAGCAATTTGAGAAATTCATGAAGAAGAAGGGCTTTCGTGCAAGAAGGAGGAAGAACTCATCCAAGAAGAATGAGCATACCATGAGATGCTTTAGATGCCATAGCAAGGACCATCTCATTGCAAAGTGTCCTTATGATAGTGATGATGAAGATGCTATCAAGAAGGAGAGGAAGAAGCAAAAGAAGAAGCAAGAAAAGAAGGAGAGCTCTCATAAGAAGAAGAATGATTCTCATGTTGCTACATGGGATAGTGATGATTTCTCAAGTGATGATGAGGATGACAACAAAAGCAAGAAGAAGATACATGCTAGCATTGCCATCCAAGAGAAGGTCTCCCTCTTCGACACTCCATCGTGCTTCATGGCTAAGGCCACTAAGGTATCATCTGACGATGAGAGTGATCATGATAATGCTAGTAATAGTGATAGTGATGAAGAAGAATTCACTAAAGATGAACTAATCACTATGCTAGAAGATTGCACTCAATATTTTAAAGAATCTAGAAAGGAATGCAAGAGCTTGCTTAAGGAAAAGAAAAACCTTATGCAAGAACTTGATGAGCTTAGGGCATCTTATGAGAGTCTAAAGGTAGACCATAAGAAGCTTCAAAAGTCTCACACTAAGCTTGAAGAAGCTCATTCCTCTCTAGTTGAAAAATGTGTAAACATGCCAACTAATGTTGAGAAAGCTAAAACTTGCAACATAGGCATATCATGTGATATAATTGATGAATCTTTTCATAAGCCTATTGTTATTACTCCCACTAACCCTTCATGTAGCTCATCTACATCATCCTCATCTAGTAGTGACGGTTTCACTTGTGACTCCACACTAATAGTTGAGAATGAAAATCTCAAGAAGGAGGTAAAAGAGCTCAATCACACCTTAGCTAAGACTTATGGTGGTGAGGACCGCTTGATTATGTGCTTGGGTAGCCAAAGGGTTTCTCTCTATAAAGAGGGATTGGGCTATAACCCCAAGAAAGGCAAGGCCACTTTTGCTCCTCACAAGACTCGTTTTGTGAAGAACAATGGTAGCTATTGCAAAAGTTGCAAGCAAGTTGGTCACATAGAGCAACTTTACATGAACAAGAAATCCAAAGCTAATGTATCCTCAATTAAGTTTGATTCTTTCTATGTACTTACCAAGGGTACAAATGGTGTTCATGCTAAGTTCATTGGTGCACCATGATGGGCTCAAAGAAGAAAGCCATTTTGGGTACTAAAGAGCTTGGTCACTAACCTTGGAGGACCCAAACAAGTTTGGGTACCTAAAAAGAATTGATCTTATCTTGTAGGTCAATTATAAAGCCAGAGGAAGGCATTGGGTGCTTGATAGTGGGTGCACTCAACATATGACCGGGGATTCTTGTATATTCAAATCAATTGATACAAGTCAAAATGGTGGTTTTGATGCTATCACTTTCGACAACAACAAGAAAGGCAAGGTCAAGAGGCTTGGTAAAATCGCTATCTCAAATGACATGAGCATATCTAATGTGTTGCTAGTTAAGAGCTTGGATTTCAATCTTTTATCGGTGGCACAACTTTGTGATCTTGGCTTCAAGTGCATATTTGGTAGTGATGATGTTGAAGTCATAAGTGTTGATGGATCAAATTTGATATTCAAAGGATTTAGACATGGTAGTTTATACTTGAATTACTTCAATGATAGTGAGACACAATTGACATCATGCTTGCTTAGCAAATCTAGTATGGGTTGGTTGTGGCATAGAAGGCTTGGTCATGTTGGAATGAAACAATTGAACAAACTTTTGAGGCATGACCTAGTTAGAGGCTTGAAAGATGCGACTTTTGAAAAGGATAAACCATGTAGTGCTTGTCAAGCCGGCAAACAAGTTGGAAATGCACATCCTAGTAAGAGTGAAATGAGCACATCAAAGGCATTTGAGTTATTGCACATGGACTTGTTTGGGCCAACAACATATACTAGCATTGGTGGCAACAAGTATGGTTTTGTGATTGTTGATGACTACACTAGATACACTTGGGTGTTCTTTCTTTATGACAAGAGTGATGTTTATGATCTATTCAAATCTTTTGTCAAAAGGGTGCAAAATGAGTTTGAGACAACAATCAAGAAGATTAGAAGTGACAATGGTAGTGAGTTCAAGAACACAAGAATTGAGGAATTGTGTGATGATCTTGGTATTGGACATCAATTCTCTCCAACCTACACTCCTCAATCCAATGGTGTAGTTGAAAGAAAGAATAGAACTTTGATTGACATGGCTAGATCAATGCTTAGTGAATATAATGTGAGTCATTCATTTTAGAGTGAAGCCATCAACACGGCTTGCTATTGTAGCAGCCATCTCTATTGCCATGGAAAGCTTGGAAAGACACCATATGAGCTATTGAATAAAAGAAAGCCCAACATTGCATACTTTAGAGTGTTTGGTTGCAAATGCTATATTCTCAAGAAAGGCACTAGATTGAGCAAGTTTGAAAAGAAATGTGATGAAGGGTTCTTACTTGGTTATTCTACCACAAGCAAGGCATATAGAGTTTGGAATCTCACAAATGGCACCTTGGAAGAAGTTCATGATGTTGAGTTTGATGAAACCCAAGGATCTCAAAATGAAGCTCAAAACCTTGATGATGTGAGAGGAGACCAATTGGCAAAAGCAATGAAGAACATGGATATTGGTGATGCTAGGCCAAGGCAAGTTGATGACGATGATGATACTCATGTGATCAACCAAAATGTGCAAATTGATACAAACCAAGCAAGCTCTAGTGGTTCTCATGATGAAGTGCAAGATCAAGGTCAAGCAAGTGGAAGCAATCAACTCCCAATACTCCAACCTACTAGCATTGCAAGAGATTATCCATTGAACCAAATCTTTGGTGGAATTCAAAGTGGTGTTCAAACTAGATCAAGGCTAGCATCCTTTTGTGAGCACTACTCATTTGTGTCACTTGAATAACCTAAGGAAATAGAAGATGCTTTGAAGGATTCCAATTGGGTAAATGCCATGCATGAAGAACTAAACAACTTTGCTAGAAATTAAGTTTGGGAACTTGTGGAAAGACCAAAGAACTACAATGTGATTGGTACTAAGTGGGTCTTTAGAAACAAGCAAGATCAAGATGGCATGGTTGTGAGGAACAAAGCTAGATTAGTAGCACAAGGATACACTCAAGTTGAGGGTATTGACTTTGGAGAGACATATGCACCCGTTGCAAGATTGGAGGCTATTAGAATCTTATTAGCATATGCTTGTGCATACAACATCAAGCTCTATCAAATGGATGTCAAAAGTGCATTTCTCAATGGCTACATCAACGAAGAAGTTTATGTTGAGCAATCTCCCGGTTTTGAAGATGGCAATAAGCCCGACCATGTTTTCAAGCTAAAGAAGGCATTGTATGGTTTGAAGCAAGCACCTAGAGCATGGTATGAGAGATTGAGGGACTTTCTTCTCTCTAAAGGGTTCAAGATGGGAAAGGTTGACACCACTCTCTTCATCAAGAAGCTTGAAAATGACTTGTTTGTGTTGCAAATCTATGTGGATGACATTATCTTTGGATCAACTAACCAAGACTTTTGTGAAGAGTTTGGAAATATGATGGCTAATGAGTTTGAGATGTCTATGATTGGAGAGCTTAGTTACTTCCTTGGACTTCAAATCAAGCAAATGAAGAATGACACTTTTGTAAGTCAAGGGAAGTACATCAAGGACATGATCAAGAAGTTTAGATTGCAAGATGCTAAGCCAATGAGTACACCAATGGGCACTAATGATCAATTGGGTGTTGATGCTAGTGGCAACATAGTAGATCAAAAGTAATACCGGTCCATGATTGGAAGTTTGCTATATGTCACCGCTTCTAGGCCGGATGTGATGTTCAGTGTGTGCAAGTGTGCAAGATATCAAGCTTCACCTAGAGAAAGTCACTTGAAAGCAACCAAGAGGATATTGAGATATCTTAAGGGCACCCATGATGTTGGATTATGGTTTCCGAAAGGGTCTAATTTTGAGTTGATTGGATATTCAGACTCCGACTATGGTGGATGCAAGATTGATAGAATGAACACAAGTGACACTTGTCAATTGCTTGGAAGGTCTCTTGTTTCATGGTCATTAAAGAAACAAAATAGTGTTGCACTATCTACCGCCGAGGCCGAATACATTAGTGCCGGTAGTTATTGTGCACAATTGCTTTGGATGAAGGCCACCTTGAATGATTTTAGAATTAAGTTCAAGAATGTGTCATTGTTTTATGACAATGAAAGTGCAATCAAGATGACACAAAATCCGGTTCAACATTCAAGAACCAAGCACATTGATATTAGGCATCACTTCATAAGGGACCATCAACAAAAGGGTGATATTAGCATTGAAAGCATTGGCATCGAAGATCAACTAGCCGACATATTCACAAAGCCACTTGATGAAAAGAGATTTTACAAATTGAAGAATGAACTGAACATACTTGACTTCTCCAACTTGAGATGAGTGCACCCCCACATTCTTATATGACATGCCTCTCCTCCGACATAGCAAGGTAAAGTTGTTTGGCATATCATTCATAATTTGCTAAGGACATGTTTAGAATATATACACATATTTGCATGACAAATAGGCTCATTCATGAAAATCAAATGAGTTTAATGTATATATGGTACCACTATTGCTTCTATGTTTGATTGATCTAGTGGTAGCATATGACATGTTTGTGGGCTTGCAAACCTAGTGTTGAATCTAAAAAATGAGCTCATGATGTGTAATTCAACATGGTCAAGATAACCCTTATACTTTATGAGGTGTGAAGAAGCTTGTCCTTGGATCAAACCGAATTACATATTCTAGGCAAGTGATCTAGATTGAACCATAATTTGGACTCCCTCACATTGTTTGACTTGACTCTCACTAAAATTGGCACCTTTTTGGTGATTGTTGACAAAGGGGGAGAGAAAAGTCACAAAGATAAAAAAAAGTTAAGTTGCAAAGGGGGAGAAAGTTATTGTAAGGGGGAGAGAATGACATTCGAAAGAGATCTATTAAAATTGAGCACACAAGTAAGGGGAGCAAGCTCATGAATTATTTGTTGCATTTGTATGTGCATTAACATGATGAATTGTTGCATTGCAAAGCTTAAATTCATATTCATGATTGTATGGTGATTGGTAGAAATAGAACTTGAATGATGATTTGTTAAGAGCAGCTTTACAAGTAGTATCTAGACACCTTTGCTTATAATGTTGATCTCACGAGGTACTTTAGTGTTTGTGATCTTTACAAGTTATGTATTACATGAGGTGTCTAGCTACATCGATGCTAAGGATGGTATATAAAGGCAACTCCGATTGGTATCATGCTTCAAAGGTCCATTCTATATACCTTAGCATCAATTTGATAGTAGTAACTCTCCCAAAATTCAAATCCATACATATGTGCATAATTGAACCCAACTCATGGAAGCACATATGTAGGGGGAGCAAATACTATCGAAATTGAAAATTGATTTCATTTCATATCTTTGTGATGGTTGTCATCAATTACCAAAAAGGAGGAGATTGAAAGCCCAAGTTTGGTTTTGGTAATTAATGACACCAAGTTGCTAATGCCATATGTTAAGTGTTTTGAGTTAGGCATAAGCAACACATGTGATGAAGGTGTATGCGGCAAGGAGTGGTGGCCACAAGATCACAAAGAGATGGTGCATGAACATGAAATGATGATCATGGTGAAGATGCACATAAAATGATGGACTTGATGATCAAGTGGAGGAGAAGGATCTAAGAGCGTAAGGCAAAGGTATAACCATAGGGTTTTCCTTTTGTCGGTCTAAGATGAGTAGAGAAGTGATTGACCGGGTTTAGGATACATAGCCGACTATCAAGAGGGGCAATCACGGTTAGCTCGGGAATCAAGTGCCACTAGATCAATGTCTTGAGCATATGCAATAGAATCTAGTAGAGAGCTAACATAATGCCTTGAAAATGTTTGTGAAATGCTAACACACATGCACATGGTGGTATACACTTGGTGGTGCTAGCACATTTGCGAAGGCGGTGGAATTTAAGCGGTAGAGAGGGGTTTGGGTTCCTCTCTCCCTCTCGCCGAGCTTGCGAGGCGGGATTCGGTGCTTTTTGGGGAAGTGAAATGCCTATTTTCTACTGTGCCAGAAGTCGGAAAAGAAACGGAGGCGAACGGCGGTCAATGTGGTGACCGGACGCGGTCGCGGTTTGACCGAACGTGTCCGGTCAGTTCTCGCAGCAGTCAGACAGTGGGTGCTAGGGTTTGCAACCGGCGTGTCCGGTCCACCACAGAACTGGAGCGTCCGGTCAGGCACCCAGAGGGGCAGAGTTGGTTGCAGAGCCGACCGGACACGCGGCGCGTCCGGTCACGTGCGATCGGACGCGTTCGGTCGCGGTGGGAGCTTACTGGACTCCGACCGGACGCCAGGTGCAGCGCGTCCAGTCAAACGCTAGAGCGCGTCCGGTCACGGCAACGATAACTTCTGACGTGCACTGTTCACACTTGTCCTGTAGTGACCGGACGCGTCCGGTCACCCTGACCGATGCGTTCGGTCAGCATGTTTTGAACTGTGTCGTCTGGTAACAGCTAACTGCATACCCCTTCTCTATAAATAGAAGATGTCCAGGGTTTGAGGGTATCTCTTGCACATTTTGAGACCTCGAGACATCCTTTGAGCTAGAGAACAACCCCTCCACTCGTCTCTTTTCTTAGTTGCACATCTTAAGTGAGATTGAGTGAGATTCAAGTGCATTGCTTGAGAGTTGCATTCTAGAGGCACTTGATCTTCGAGTTGCTGCGGATTTCTTGTTACTCTTTCGTGTTTCCTGACACGGTACATGGCTTGGAGCAGCGGAGGTGATTGAGCTCACAATTGGAGATTGTTGGAGCCCTCACCAAGTGTTGTAAGGAGTTCTTGATCCTTCTCCGTGGGAGTTCACAAATTGGATACTTTAGTGGAGCTCGTGGCTTGGAGGATCCCCATCTTGTGTGTGGTTGTGCGGCGCCCGCTGAGGGCTCGACTCTTGATAGTCGATTAGCTCACGAACCGACAAGTGGGTGCATCACCACAACGAGGAGTAGCTTGCCGGGAAGCAAGTGAACCTCGGTAAAAATCGTGTGTCATCTCTTTGCTAAGGATTTCTCTTGTGGTTGATCTTTGTGATTGATTCTTCGAGTGCATTACTTCTCTACATCATTGGTATAAGAATCAAGTCACTTGCTCTTTACTTTCTTGTACTAGTCCTAGTGTAGTTTGCTTAGTGTACCTTTTTTCACATAGGAGTAAGTAGCTTAGTGACTTAGTCTTGTTGGTGTGTATTAGAGATCATAGCCTTGCTTCACTAGAATTGTATACGTGGCTTGCATAGTGTATTTGAGCTAGTGCTAGAATTAGCTTAGCCATCTTTTATACTAATGTGATTGTTTAGTGAAGCTTCTAGATTTTTAAATAGGCTATTTACCCTCCCCTCTAGCCATTTGGACCTTACAAGCTTGAGCCACGAGCCCAGCAGACCGCTCCTCTTTTCTTTCCATCTCGATGACAGCTTGGGGCCCACGCGTCAGCTGCTCCTTCCTCCTCCTGCTCGAGTTCGGCACGGGCTCGACACTGCCAAATCTCAAACTCCACGGGATCTTTTCCCGTGTTAAGCACACCGAGGCATCCTATAATAAGCCTGTGACCATCTCCTCCTCTCTTTTTGATCTACGCCACTAGGTGTAGCCCTAGCTCTGCTCGCCTCCACTGCTTGGATGTCGCCGAGCATAGAGCTCGCCCGCCGCTGCCATTGACGCCAGCCGCTGCCTCAGAGTCGTCGAATTCCTTCCGCTGCTCTTCGGCTTGAAGTAAAGAAGTCATATGTGCCCTTCTTGTCCTCCTTTTTCTCCTATGTCGTGTGCTAACCGTCACCGACGTCGGCAGGAGTTTTTCGTCCGCCACTCCAAGCTGCCCATCGTCCTTGGTCCAAATCCACCCACGTTTTCTACTCTAGTGAGATCGCCGTGCCTTTCTCTTCCTTACTGTGCTAGTCCTGTGTCAAGTGGTGACTAGAATCATCATTTAGACAAACGTCGGCGAGGTCGGGCAGTTTCTAGCCATGGCGCCGCCGTCGGCTTCTTGTTCCAGCCGGCACCCCTCTCTCTTCCTCCCATCTTTTAATCTGGACCGTCTAGATTTGATCCAGCGGTCCAAGTCTCAAAATACCCCTTCGGCTGGCATTCTTGTTAAAGAGCCCCTCGGTTCTTTTGAAATCACGCCCATAGTCCTTGGTTTAGTTTAAAATCCTGAATTTGATTTATTTTAATTCCTAGTTAAGTTTCATCTATTCACAAAAATGCCATTGGATTCAAAAGCTTATAAAATACTCGTTTTAACTCTGATTTCATCCGTTCAAGTTATGTTAGATTCGTAATCTCATAATCTACATGTTAGTACCACTGTTTAGTATGTTTTCAACTTTTAAAATTTGAGCTTCTATTAAATGAATTATTTTAATATAAGAAATCTTATGGAATAGAATTCGTTTTAACTCTGCGCAGAGGTTAATAAACTGGTATACTAGCCGTGCCCATGGATATGGGCGGCCTTGGAATCCTTATGGAATAGATGATCACTGTTTAACTGTGTGCTTATTATGTTGTTTATATGCTATTCATTATATCTCGTTCACTTGATCATGTGGTTATGAGAATTGTTGTTACCTTGTTGCTATTGATTGCTAAACATGGTATCCACATAAATGCAACCAGTAGTTTAACTAGTGTCAGCTATTTGAGCTACATGAACCCCTTGCTGTATTTGTTGAGTCCGATATGTGCTCACCCTTGCTATTTTTGCACACATCAGGATGTGCAAATGAACAGGATTGGCATGAGGATTATCGTGATGAATATTAGGCTTGATGTCAACCAGTCAATGTTCATGTGATTGAAGTTGCCACAAGAGAGTTATTTTTCTTATTTCCGCTACATTGTGTAAAGACTATGCGGTAATATTCGTTATGTAATAAATGAATGTGATGATACTCTTCTTAATTTATTGATTTATGTGTGATTGATCTCTAGGCGCACATAAGGATATGCATTTCATTTTATCCTTCAAAATGGGTGTGACAAATTGGTATCAAAGCTTTGTTGACTGTAGGACGCAAGCCTAGTTAGTAATGGTCGTTTTTAGCATCCTTTGCTTCACTTGTTTCATGCTTACCACTTCATCCATGTTATTTGCTAAATTTTTATGCTTCTTTTGTCTTATTCCATTGTGAAATTTATTGCTTCTATCTAATCTATGTCTAAAATCTTGTAGATGTCTCCTCGTCCTCGTATGACCACTGCTCAATTCCGTGCTCTGTACAAGCCTATGGAGCCCCGTGTGGATGAGATCCAGGAGATTTCTGATGAAGAATCGAGAGTGGGGGACACTCAGGAGAAGGACATGTAGGAAGAAGTCCTGACTGTTCAAGCACATAATCCTCGTATAGGTTGGACTGAAGAACTCTACTTCATGGATCCTGATCCTAATGCTCTCTCTTTCATGACCTGCTGGTGAAGACGCTGCAAAAGTACAACTCATACTTGCAAGCCACGCTGGAGTATCACAGCACGGAGCACAAGCATCCATAGAGGAGCTCATACTGGGAAACCGAGTTGTGGGTCAAGTCAGTAGATGGAGACAAGAAGGCCTACTAGGTGGAGTCGATTCACACTGCCCGGGTGAGTCGGGCTACCGCGGAAAGGACTATGGCGGATGCTGCCTACAATGCACTCCTCTACTACCGCGGACGACGCTTCGACGATATGCAATATGATGGGCTGAGGTACTATCCTCGCTACGTGCTAGAAGTGGGCTCTTGGACCATAGAGATTGCAGATACGCCATCCATGACCCACCAAGCACAAGTTGAGCTCACTCGTGAGCTAGCAAACAAGGTGGTGTCCTTGGAGGAAGAACTGCATAATGAGAGAGCTCTCAACGAGAAAGAACATGAAGTGTTAGATGGTCTAAGAGCTGAACTAGGCCGTCCCAAGCTCCATGAGAAGCTTCACACGCCCCTCGTCAAGAAAGATTCCGCTCCTTAAGTTTAAGAAGCCCATATGTAATAGTAACGCTATTAGTATCGTGTGTCGTGTTGAATTTTAAAGTGTGGTGTGAACAATTGTGTGCTTGATGGATTATTATTATGTTCTATGAGTGAGTTGGATCTTTGTGATGTGTGCTGGAGCTTTGTAGGCATGTATACAAGTTCTATGGTTAAGGATATTAAGATACAATCATGAATAAATAGTTGGGCTTGGCTATATCCTGTTTCTGCCTTTGCTGATTTCCGGAGCAGTCTGTGATGTTTCTGTTATATCTCAAAATCCGTACATTCAAAATTCATGATTTTTTCTGGAAAAAAACTAGACTTCTATATCTTTCCAATGCTGCAATAATTACCTCATTATCTGTTCTGAGCTAGGAGATATAACTGTTCTAAGACAAGGTTTCTGCGCAGTCTGGAATTCTAGAACAGTTTCAGTTATGCTCAGTTTTTGTTTAACCTAATGACAGAATCTGTTGAAACGATCTATAATAAAGTATAATAAAGTTGTAGCAAATCTAATAAGCTTTCCAACCATGTAAAGATCATCTCTGTTGGACATCTGTAGCTCGAGTTATGTCCGATTTACTGAACTGCTGAAATTGGAACTCGCCCAGAAAAATTCAGATTTACTTATCTCTTGTATATATCATCCTGGATAATACTGAGATTTGTTTTCTGTGTTTGGCAAACAGATGGAAGCCATAGGAGGCAGAGGTGGAGGTAGGGGCCGTGGCAAGGGCCCTAGAGGTTCTAACCCTCCTATCACCATGGAGGAACTCATGAACACACAGAATCAAATGATGCAGATGTTCATGCAACACATGCAGAATAACCCCCTGCAGGAGGACCACCGCCTGTCCAAGTGAGGGACAAGCATGGCGAATTCTTGAAAGGATGACCTCCAGTGTTTACTCATGCTGCTGATCCGCTGGAGGCGGATGATTGGGTGCGAGCAGTGGAGAAACAGTTGAATATAGCTCAATGCAATGATTTAGAGAAAGTGCTATATGCATCTGGGCTGTTACAGGGAGCAGCTCAGACCTGGTGGGAGTCATACCAGTCTGCACATTCTAACAATGTTCCTCCTATCACGTGGCAAGAGTTTTTTAGGGATTTCAAGGCACATCACATTCCCGATGGAGTGACAGAGCTCAAGCCGGAGGAATTCAGATCTCTCAGAATGGGTTCTATGCCCATTAGTGAATACCATGATAAGTTTGCTCAGCTATCTCGTTATGCACCTAACGAGGTGAGGGAAGATGCTGATAAGCAATGTCTCTTTCTCAAGGGTATATACTATGACCTCAGGCTACAATTGGCTGGCAACACATATGCCAACTTCCAAGCCCTGGTGAATCGTGCAATTGTGCTAGACAATATGCGCAAGGAGCAGGATAGAAAAAGGAGGATGCAAGGACAGGGCTCTAGGAGCAATACACATCAGCGCCCTAATACACAACAAGGTTTTCAGCATAGGTTCTAAGGGCCAGTTAGTCAGTGGAATCATGGACCGTACCCTCAGTGTCCTCATAATCCGATGCAGCAAGGAAACCAACGCCAACATTTTTAGCAGCGCTCCTCATTCCAGTAGCAGGGTGGTCAGCAGACACCACGTTCAGGGAATCCTAATGCCACTCCTATGAAGAATAGTGCTCCCAACACTCCAAACAAGTGTTTCCGTTGTAGGAAAGAGGGGCACATGTCTTATAACTACCCAGATAAGCCAAATCAGCAGAACTTCCAGGGGCAGAATAGCAACTAGAAGATGTACGCGTGGCCAACCAACACTGGGAAGGTGAACCATGTGTCCACAGAGACGACAGAAGTGGAACCAGAGGTCATGCTCGGTACGTTCGATGTCCAGTCCATTCTTGCCACTGTTCTTTTTTATTCTGGAGCTTCACATTCATTCATTTCACAAGCTTTTATCAGAACACATAACGTACCATTACGTGCCATGAAAAACCCCATACTAGTAAACTCACTAGGGGGAAGTATGCAAGCTTCTTATCAATGCCTCCCTACTAGTCTAACTTTAAGGGGTAGAGTTTAAAGTGAGCCCTGTAGTGTTAAGAACAGTTGGGATTGATCTTATACTAGGTATGGATTGGATGATGCAACATAAGGTAGTGATTCAGTGCAAGGAGAAGGCAGTGGTGCTGACAACACCAATGGGGGACAAGATCAGTGTTGATGTTGTGGTGCAGAAGCAGCAGTCTGCCACAGTTAACTAGCTAGATGATGGTGTCAATAAGGAAGACCAAGCTGTGGATGAGTTCCCAGACGTGTTCCCCGATGATTTGCCAGGAATGCCGCTTGACCGTGATATTGAGTGTATTATTAAATTATTACCTGTAACTGCACCTATAGCTAAGCATCCATATAGAATGGGGGTAGATGAACTAGAGGAACTTAAGAAACAAATTAAGGAGTTGCAGGATAAAGGTTTCATTCGTCCTAGTTCTTAACCTTGGGGTGCACCAGTGATCTTTGTTGACAAGAAGGATGGTACTCAGAGGATGTGTGTTGATTACCGGTCACTTAATGAAGTTACTATCAAGAACAAGTATCATTTGCCTAGAATTAATGATTTGTTTGACCAGTTGAGAGGAGCTTGTGTATTTTCTAAGATTGATTTACGTTCTGGTTATCATCAGTTGAAGATTCAAAATTCAGATATACCAAAGACAACACTCACTACAAGGTATGGATTGTATGAGTATACAATTATGTCTTTTTGTTTGATCAATACTCCTTCCTACTTTATGTATCTGATGAACAAGGTGTTCATGGAGTTTCTTGATAAATTTGTGGTAGTGTTCATTGATGATATCTTAGTATTCTCCAAGACTGAAGAAGAGCATGCTGAACATTTAAGGTTGGTCTTGCAGAAGCTTAGAGAGCACAAATTGTATGCTAAGCGGAGCAAGTGTGAGTTTTGGTTGAAGAAAGTTTCTTTCTTAGGCCATGTTGTCTCTAATGGTGGTATAGCAGTGGATCCTAGAAAGGTGAAAAATGTCTTGAATTGGAAACCACCAACCAATGTGGGAGAAATACATAGTTTCTTGGGTTTGGATGGATATTATAGATGGTTTATAGAGGGGTTTTCTAAGCTTGCTAAGGCTATGACTGCTCTGTTGGAGAAGAATGCTAAGTTTGTGTGGTCTGAAAAGTGTCAGGCTAACTTTGAGGAGTTGAAGAAGAGATTGACCACCGCACCGATATTGATATTGCCAGATCTGAGTAAGAGTTTCTCTATCTATTGTGATGCATCTCGTTTGGGTCTTGGATGTGTTCTTATGCAAGAAGGTAGAGTTGTGGCTTATGCATCGAGGCAGTTGAGAAAGCATGAATTAAGGTAGTTGAGAAAGCATGAATTAAATTATCCTACTCATGATTTGGAGTTAGCTACAGTGGTTCATGCTTTGAAGATATGGAGACACTATTTGATTGGTCATAAGAGTGATATATACACTAATCACAAGAGTTTGAAGTATATCTTCACTCAATCAGATCTGAACCTGAGACAACGTCGATGGTTGGAATTGATTAAGGACTATGATTTGGAGGTGCATTATCATCCAGGAAAGGCCAATGTTGTTGCAGATGCTCTTAGTACAAAGAGTTATGCTAATAAGGTGCGAGTGATGCCTATCTCAACTGAGTTGTGTGCTGAGTTTGAGCATCTGAACTTAGGCATTGTTACTAATGCGATGGAAACTGAAGTGACTCCTACTTTAGAGCAAGATATACGCAAGGGTCAGTTGGAGGATGAGAAACTAAAGGAGATAGCAAAGAATGTAGAGACTAGAAAGGCACCAGGATTTAGTATAGATGCAAATGATACACTCTGGTTCAGAAAAGGATATGTGTGTCGGAAGTGAAAGCTATTCGTGATACAATTCTGTGGGAAGCGCATGAGTCAGCTTACTCTATTCACCTAGGAAGTACTAAAATGTATATGGATCTCAAGTAGAAGTATTGGTGGTATGGATTAAAGAGAGATGTAGCTGAGTATGTTGCTTTGTGTGATACCAATCAAGGAGTGAAGGCGGAACATCAGAGACCTGCCGGATTATTACAACCAATGCAGATTCCTGAGTGGAAGTGGGAAAAGGTTGGTATGGATTTCATAGTGGGGTTACTGTGTACTCAGAGAGGTTTTGATTCCATATGGGTAATTGTAGATCGGTTGACTAAAGTTGCTCACTTCTTACCTATCAAGACTACCTATAATGGTCCAAGACTGGCAGAACTGTACATGGAGGGAATAGTGAGTCTGCATGGAGTTTTAAGGAAGATTGTGTCTGATAGAGGCTCATAGTTTACATCTCATTTTTGGAAACAGGTACATACTTATTTAGGGACCAAGTTGAATTTTAGTACAGCCTATCACCCTCAGACTGATGGACAGACTGAGAGGATTAATCAGATATTAGAAGACATGTTGAGAGCTTGTGCATTGCAGTATGGGATAAGTTGGGATAAGAGTTTGCCTTATGCAGAGTTTTCATATAACAACAGTTATCAGCAGAGTCTCAAGATGGCACCGTTTGAAGCTTTATATGGACGTAAGTGTAGAACGCCTTTGTTTTGGAACCAAATAGGGGAAACTTAGGTGTTTGGAACGGAGGTACTTAGAAACATAGAGAGACAAGTACATGTGATTCGGGAGAATTTGAGAGTTGCACAGTCTCGTCAAAAGTTATGCAGATACACGAAGAAGAGAATTGGTCTTCGAAGAAGGCGATTATATATACCTGAAAGTGTCACCAATGAGAAGTGTGAAAAGGTTTAATATGAAAGGGAAGTTGGCACCAAGGTATGTTGGTCCATTTAAAGTTCTAAAAAGATATGGAGAAGTGGCTTATCAACTGGAATTGCCTAAGAGTTTGTCTGGTGTGCATGATGTGTTCTATGTGTCTCAACTTAAGAAGTGTTTGCGTGTACCGGAAGAGCAAATACCTTTAGAGGAGCTTACTATTAAGGAAGACCTCACATATGAAGAGTTTCCAGTTAAAATTTTCAAAACAGTGGAAAGAGTTACATGAAGCCGAGTAATAAAGATGTGTAAAATTCAGTGGAATCGGTATTCGGAAGCTGAGACAACTTGGGAAAGAGAGGATGAACTGAGAAAGTCATATTCGCAGTTGTTCGAGTAAGCAGTCCAATCTCGAGGATGAGATTCTTTTAAGGGGGATAGAATTTGTAACACCCAAAATTTGCAAGAGTTTAAAATAGTTTAAATTGATTTATTATGCAATTGTTTGTGCATTAAAACATAGGGGAATAATATTTTTATTGAAATTAAAATTCAATATAAGGCTAGATACATGTTTATGTATTCATGTTGGTGCATTTGTTTTACAGTGTTGAGTGGTTTTGACTGGAATTTAAACTGATCTAAATTTCATCATTTGGAAAATGGCTTTGGAAAATTCAAAAATAAAAGAAAAGGAAAAAAAACTCTCTCCTTTCTCTCTTTCGGCCTGATAGCCCAGCTGCTGGCCCAAGGCGCAGGAGCACCAGCTCCCTTCCCTTCTCATCCACATGCCGCACGAACGGGCCAGCCCAACTTGAGCCGCGAGCCCAGCAGGCCGCTCCTCTTTTCTTTCTGTCTCGATGACAGCTTGGGGCCCCCGCGTCAGCTGCTCCACCCTCCTCCTGCTCGAGTCCGGCACGGGCTCGATGCTGCCAAATCCCGAACTCAACGAGATCTTTTCCCGTGTTAAGCACACCGAGGCATCCTATAATAAGCCCGTGACCGTCTCCTCTCTTTTCGGTCTACGCCATCAGGTGTAGCCCTAGCTCTGCTCGCCTCCACTGCTTGGATCTCACCAAGCACAGAGCTCGCCCGCCGCTGCCATTGACGCCAGCCGCTTTCTCGGAGTCATTGAATTCCTTCCACCGCTCTTCGGCTTGAACTAAAGAAGCCGTATGTGCCGTTCTTGTCCTCCTTTTTCTCCTCAGTCGTGTGCTAACCATCACCGACGTCTATAGGAGTTTTCCATCCGCAACTCCAAGCCACCTGTCGTCCTTGGTCCAAATCCACCCGCGTTTTCTACTCTGGTGAGATCACCGTGCCTTTCTCTTCCTTCCTGTGCTAGTCCCGTGTGAAGTGGTGACCGGAATCATCATTTTGACAAACGCCAGTGAGGTCGGGCCGTTTTCTGCCATGGCGTCGCCGTCAGCTTCTTGTTCCAGTTGGCACCCCTCTCTCTTCCTCCCATCTTCTAATCTGGACTGTCTAGATTTGATCCAGCGGTCCAGGTCTCAAAATACCCCTTCGGTTGGCATTCTTGCTAAAGAGCCCCTCAGTTCTTTCGAAATCACGCCTGCAGTCCTCAGTTCAGTTTAAAATCCTGAATTTGATTTATTTTAATTCGTAGTTAAGTTTCATCTATTTATAGAAATGCCATTGGATTCAAAAGCTTATAAAATACTCGTTTTAACTCTGATTTGATCCGTTCAAGTTGTGTTACATTCGTAATCTTGTAATCTATATGTTAGTACCACTGTTCAGTATATTTTCAACTTTTAAAATTCGAGCTTGTATTAAATGAATTATTTTAATATAAGAAATCTGGTTTAATTCATATCTTGTCCGTTATAGTTCTGATTTGCGTGTAATTCGCGTCTGTGTGATCGTAGCGAGACATATAATCATTCTACAAACATTTCATTTCGTTTTCTACGTTGATGTACTATTCTAATTATGTCTCTTGTTTGCTTCGTGTATGATTACTCGGATGCTTGTATCTTGATGTGTTGATCAAGTATAGACGGTGAGCAGTTCGTGGACGATCAAGAGTACTACTACGAGCAGGATGAGCAGGAGACTTTTGATCTGGGCAAGTATAGCTTGGGACCTTCTTGATTACCTATTCCTGATACACACTAAATTTCATATGCATGTGTCCTTTGTCACCTTTTTAAGGATTTTCTAGCAATTGATTACCGAATACATTGTCACCTTGGAATATAAGCATTTGGGTAGCATCTTTGCTAGTGCTGAATCTTTAACCATGATCTTGTAACTTGAATAATGGAATATGCAATAAACATTAAAAGATGATTTTTAGCAACATGAATTAAAGGGTGAGAAGAGCTCTAGTTTTGCTAGATGTTCTTCACCCTCCGTAAGGACTTATCTGTAAGTGATCATCCAGGACTTATAGTACAGCTATGAGGGCTACATGGCTCTGGCTCTAGTTATTTAAAAGACCTTTTCTAGCTTGTTAGTGGTAACCTTCATTGGCGTAAGAACAACTTGACACGATGGGTGTAGTGCGGCCTCTGTCCTTTTATGTATAGGCTGCGTGTCGTTGTACCATTTGGAAGGGGGCTCTATATATGCTTGCTAAGTGAATCTAATGGCCCTAACCTGTTAGACAAACTTTTAAATGACTTTATATGATTTCCGGTGCTCTAGGACTAGCTACCCTATGCATTTGGAAATCATGACTCACAGTGAAAGTGTACACCTCTGCGTAGAGTTTAATAAATTGGTATACTAGTCGTGCCCACGGATACAGACGGCCTTGGAATCCTTATGGAATAGATGATCACTGTTTAACTATGTGCTTATTATGTTATTTATATGCTATTCATTATATCTTGTTCACTTGATCATGTGGTTATGGGAATTGTTGTTACCTTGTTGCTATTAATTGCTAAACATGATATCCACATAAATGCAACCAACATTTTAACCTGTGTCAGCTATTTGAGCTACATGAACCCCTTGCTATATTTGTTGAGTACGACATATGCTCACCCTTGCTATTTTCACACACATCAGGATGGGCAAATGAACAGGATTGGCATGAGGATTATCGTGATGAATATTAGGCTTGATGTCAACTAGTCAATGTTCCTGTGATTAGAGTCACCACGAGAGAGTTATTTTTTTTATTTCCGCTACATTGTGTAAAGACTATGCGATAATATTCGTTATGTAATAAACGAATGTGATGATACTCTTCTTAATTTCTTGACTTATGTGTGATTGATCTCTGGGCGCACATAAGGATATGCATTCCATTTTATCCTTCAAAATGGGTATGACACTAGGGCGGACCCCGGATCGAGTGGGTGGACCCATAGAATCTAGGGGCCATGGCCTTCACCCTTGACGACTCCGCAGAGGGGTTTGAGTGGCACAACCTGCACTCATCGTTGGGAAGCGTGGCACAGTTGCTTACCAACACGCTAAGCACATTGAATGGCGCTATCTCGACCAGCCAGGTATGAAACATTTGTATCTTTGGTTTCTATTTTCCACTTTGGTACCTCTAACTCACGCCTTTCTTGTAGTCCCTCATGGAGCGCAGCCAGGCAAAGTCCTAGTTCCTTCTTCAACACAAGGAGGCCTAGGATCGCCTGAACGCGAAAGTGGTCAACCTTTAGACCCGCGAGGTGGAGGCCCGTCGGCACGCTGATGAAGCCAAGTGGATGGCCTTGGAGCAGCTGGAGCGATCGCACAAGGACGAGGAGGAGGCCGTGGCCTTCAAGACAGAGCAGGATGAGCTCCTGTAGAGAGATGCGGTGTCCCACCGATGAATCCTCGAGCTCCTAGACGAGGTCAATAAGGAGAGGGACTGGAAGCTAGCGGCCAAGCAGAGGCTTGCAACCTCGGAGGCAAAGGCACGCCAAGATGCCGCGACAGCCGAGCGGCTGCACCAGGAGCGAGATGAATCGCGGCTCATCGCCGAGGAACGCCGCCGCTCTAGGAGTTTGCTGTCACCGCCGTAGTGCTACGCACATGGTTGTGCCTTGCCTACCACTCAGGCGTCGTGTTTTTTTTGTTTTAATAGCTCCGTCGTGTCGCACTGGTCGCGTAGGGGTCCTTCCCTATCCCAGCCATGGCCAAAGGACGCCGGCACACCACCGGACCCGCTCCGCCGCCTGCCATGGTCGACGGCGTAATCTGCTCCGTGCGTCGTAGGGTGTGTGTTGTACCTCACTGCGTTCGTCTTGTCACGGAGAGTGCGATGGCGACCTCGCCCTTGCCGGAGACCTCGCCGCCGGTGAGGAATCGGCCGGTGGGAGTTCCCCCTGTTTCTGACTTTGTGGGCCGGCAGCTGGGCTGAGCCAAGCACAGGGCAAAGGCCTAGTTAGGGTTTAGGCCTGTTAGGATTTGCTTTTAAATTATGTTTTTCCTAAAATGCAAATTGTGCTGAGTTTGTAAAATGTGTAACTAGAATTTGGTAGCTCCAAAAATATTGATTCCAATTTTGTGGTGATCTGCATGTGATGTCCTTTATGGGAAAATATAAAAAGTGATATTTGATACTTGCAAATATGATTTCTTATTTATGCCTAAGCATGCATTGTCAATTTGTTAATTAGGATATCTAAATATCTACATGTCCAATGTGTGTGCAATTTTTATGGTAGTCTGTGTGAAGCATGAGGTAGCTACTCTAAATATCTACATGCAGATGTGTGTAAAGGACATGTTTAATACACTATTATGGAATCCATTCCCACGGGTGAAATTATTACTACTGGTGCATTTTTGGTGAACCAACAACCCGCAATTGTACTGTTTGATTCAGGTGCTTCTCACTCTTTCATCAGTTCCACCTTTGCAGCCAAGTATGGTATGAAGGTTGTTACCTTAGGTAATGGTGGGTATAATATCATTGCTGCCGAAAATAATATTTCAACCAATCAATTGGTGTTGGGAGCAAAGATCGAGATAGAAGGACGCTTATATGATGTGGATCTCATGGTGTTACTAGGATTGGGCCTAGATGTAATCTTAGGAATGAAGTGGATGAGTGGAAACGGTGTTCTGATCAATACCTCCACAAGAGTGATTATGTTGAGGGATCCAAAAGATTAACAAGCTTTTCTAGTGCAGCTTCCCCGTGATGTTAAGACTCAACATGTAGTGAATGCCATTTTAGCAAAGTCCATTGCTGATGTTCCTATAGTATGTGAATTTCCAGATGCCTTCCCTGATGATTTGCCAGGATTACCTCTGGACCGAGATGTAGAATTCAAGATTGAGTTGATTTTGGGTATTGCACCAATTTCTAAAAGACCGTATAAAATGCTGCCAAATGAGTTAGCTGAACTCAAGACCCAACCTGGTGAACTTTTGCAGAAAGGTCTGATCCGTCCTAGTTCTTCTCCATGGGGTTGTCCTGCTATCTTTGTGAAGAAGAAGGATCAGTCTCTACGCATGTGTGTAGACTATCGACCACTCAATGCAATGACTATCAAGAACAAGTATCCGTTGCCTCGTATTGATATCTTGTTTGATCAGTTATCTAAAGCAAAGGTATTCTCGAAGATTGATCTGAGATCTAGTTATCACCAAATTAAAATCCCTCCTGAAGATATACCAAAGACAACCTTCTCTACCAGATATGGATTATATGAATATCTTGTCTTATCTTTTGGTCTAATCAATGCTCCTGCACATTTCATGTACCTGATGAATTCAGTATTCATGCGAGAGCTGGACAAGTTTGTGGTGATATTCATTGATGATATCCTCATCTATTCTAAAAATAAAGAAGAACATGCCGAGCATCTAAGAATTGTTCTATCTAGATTACGTAAACATAAGCTCTACGTCAAGTTCAGCAAATGTGAATTCTGGTTAAAGAAGGTACCTTTCCTCGGTCATGTATTGTCTGGTGAGGGAATTTCAGTAGATCCGACTAAGGTACAGGAAGTTTTGGATTGGAAAACGCCAACTACAGTTCATGAAATTCGGAGTTTTCTTGGATTGGCTGGCTACTATCGTCGTTTTATTCTAGATTTCTCTAAGATAACCAAGCCTATGACTCGGCTACTTAAGAAGGATATGAAGTTTGATTGGACTCCAGAGTGTGAGCAAGCTTTCCACACTCTACGGACTTTATTGACGTCAGCTCCTATGTTGGCACAACCTGATATTGAGAAACCGTTCGATGTATATTGTGATGCATCGGGTACAGGTTTAGGCGGGGTACTTATGCAAGAAGGCCGAGTTATTGCGTATGCTTCGCGTCAGTTAAGAAAACATGAAGTCAACTATCCGACTCATGACTTAGAATTAGCTGCTGTCGTCCATGCTCTAAAAATCTAGAGGCACTATTTGCTTAGAAATGTGTGCAATATCTATATAGATCATAAGAGTCTCAAGTACATATTTACTCAACCCGAGTTAAATATGCGACAGAGGAGATGGTTGGAATTAATCAAGGATTATAACCTTCAAGTGCACTATCATCCGAGCAAAGCAAATGTGGTTGCCGATGCCTTGAGTAGAAAATCTCATTGCAACTCTCTGATAGAAGAAGATTTTCATTTGTCTCATCTCTTACATCCTGTCGTACTTTATCATATCACTGTTGATTGTTCTTTAAGAAGTCGAATCATTAAGCTACAAAAGACTGATACTGGTATAATTCACATCAAGAGAAAAATGAAAGAGCAAGAAACCAAGCACTTTCAAGTGGATGACAAAGGAATTATCTGGTTCAACGATAGACTTGTCGTGCCCAAAGACAAGGAACTTAGAAACAAAATCATGGCTAAAGCCCATTCTTCTAAATTGTCCATCCATCCTGACAGTAGTAAAATGTATCAGGACCTCAAGCCATACGGGCTGCGCAAGCACTGGAGGCGATTCGGGGATGGATGAAGAGCTTTAAGCCTAAAACGACAACGGCTACGGATGTTTCTGAAATTTAGTTGGCTTAAAAATGCTTCCATGCCTTCCTCAGTTTTTTACCACCAAACAAATCAGGATATCAACCATTATACATGTATTTGTTCTTAGAATGTGTTCCTATCCTTAGAATTGCTCCATATTATGCTTTGATCATGTTGGGAATTCTATATTCATGGACCAGAGATCCTATTCTATTGTGTTGCATATTGCTTTATATGTTGTCATGTCTCTTATCCTTTGCATATTCCTAAGAATAGTCTCTTCATAATTTAAGGGGCACTTATTTTGAAGGTCTCTTCAAAATGCATGGAAGTATGAAACTCTGCTCATCTAATATCTTCATATGACCACCTGCACATTTTGTTTACAATTGTTGATCCCTTCCACATGGCTTGCTTCATGGGATCCGACAGCTTCAAACTATTGATAAGCAATTATATTAGTTATTACCTTGTTCTGTAGCTGCTCCACTTTTGAGGTGTGCCTTAACAATACAGCCAATAATAATGGTAGTGGATTAGGTTGCATAGATCCTAATACGTACCTGCTCATTTCATTTGACAGTGCTAGAATTATCTTAAATTCATATAAATTGTCCTTTTATTTTCGTAAATGAGTAGCACATTGGTTGCCTACGTGCCCACTGAAGGTTTGCTGTAGCAGGCCATTAAAAAAATTGCAATGACATGCATAAACATACCATGTTGTAGCCCACCTTTCATATCCTTAGTTGTTTCTTTCTCTATTCGTCTATTTGCGCTCACCTAAACTATGCCGCCAGATTGATTATTTGTGTTTTTTTCTTTATGACAGATATGTCACGATTACAAACTGCTGCTGAAATACGCAACAAACGAAAGATTGTCCTACCTTTTGGAATATATACTCATGGAAACACAGGAGATTATTGTAATTATTGTTGGTATTTTTGCAGATTCTGATAACTGAAATAGATTGTTTCCGTACCCGCTCATAGACTGTCAGCTGTTCCTATCAATGTTTTCCCTGTTTCTATAGATACTGGTGAATCTCAAATAAGCTCATATGACAATGCATAAAAAATATTAAAAGTTTAAGTTATGTGTATTCATAGATTCTTTGACATCATATTATTACCTGCCTGATTACTGTTTTCTTTCCAAAATATATATGTATGCCCTGATTATTGTTGCACATTTGTTACTGAGTGCTTATTCTCTACTGTGTGATTTGTATTGTTTGCGAAATTTACAGCAGTTTTCTACGTTACCGCCTTAACAGTGCCTACTCATCTAGATGCTTTCAGTTAATCCCTGTACGTATGAACCCTGCTTTTATTTTAAATGAAAAGTTATCTCGCTGTGGAGATCTCGCCTACAGTTTTTACGGTAAAAAAAAAACAGTGCCTGCTCATGCTACTGGCCCGTGCAACTGCACGGTCCCTGGTAGTAGATATTTAATACTCTATATGGAGTACATAAGTAACATCAAACGCGTTCCATTTCCTATGCACCTGTCTATATAAACGGACGCAGGCGTAGGCCGGGGCCTCGTTTAGATGCACTGAAAAGTTAGAATTTTTTCATTCTCTCTGTCACATTAATTTTTAGTCGTTTGTATGGAGTATTAAATATAGGTAAAAAAAATAACTAATTACACAGTTTAGTTGAAAATCACGAGATAAATCTTTTGAGTCTAGTTGGTCCACAATTGGATAATATTTGTCAAATAAGATGAAAATAGTACTATTCATCAGCTAAAAAAATGGAAACTAAACGAGGCCCGGGTGGAGAAGCGTCAGCGGACCGAATCCTTCTGCAACCGGCTGCCTACCATCACCATCTGCTGCTCTTTCCTATCGCTTTCACAGGCAATACGTGTCGATGTATTAGCTTATCTCAATGCCTCTTGCATAAGTGCCCTCTTGTTATCCAGAAACTACTCCCTCCGTCTCACGATACACATCTCGTTCAAAGAGTAGTCAGTTTTTTTTTCAAGTTTTTAAATATATGAAAATATTTATAATACATAATAAGAATTAAGGATTAGCAGTAGAGTATATTCTATAATAAATATATTATATATATATAAATATGGATACTATTTATTTATAGATCTAGTTATTTTTTTTTGAAAAAAATACGGCGCTTCTAGCGTCCGGACGTATGGACGCAGGCGCGCGTCCGGACGCCCTCATCCCCGCTCCCGAGCCCTTCTCCCTGCGTCCTTCTTCCCCGAGTCCGACTAGCCCTCCCCTGCCCTCTATCACCGGCCACCGCCCCACCGCCGCGGTGCGGTAGGGTCTCGCCAGAGCTGCACAGCCGCGAGCAAGACCCTACCACGCACGCGGCGGCCTCCTTCTTCCCCTGCCCCACCCCCTCCCCTCACCGCTGCCATCTCCTTCAACTCCGACGAGCCTCCCCCGCCCTGACCTGGCTCGACTGCCCCTACCACCGCCAGCTCTCCTAAGCCGCCCGACCACCATCCCCACCGCCAGTCCTACCTACCTCCCCCTGGCTGGGCCCTTTTGCACCGCACCAGAGTTGGAGAAGAAAGAAAAGAAGAGCTTGCCAGAACTCTAGCCACCGCCACATCCCTCAGATCCAAAGAAGGAGGAGGACTCAGATCCAGAGGAGGAGGAACAACCTACCTCGTCAGAGTCACCGCCGTCCTCGTCTTCGGTGGTGGAGTGGGAGCCAGGTCGCTAGGAAGCGCTGGGTCGCAATGGAGGTCGCAGAGGGGGAGGGAGGGAGAGAGCGCGGGCGATGGGGCGACAACAAGCTGGGCGCGAAGGCCGGAGCAGGCGCGGTAGAGGCGTCGTGCGAGGGGTGGATTGGTGGAGTAGGTGTCCGACTCGGGCGGACGCCCGTGAATAAGCATTACCCAAAAAATGACTCATTCAGATATGACATGTGTATTCTTTTTTTATATGATGGCAGCACCTAATAGCGCTTGGTAATAAAGATGTGAATATCTATGGAACTAGAGTCCATAAATGTTAAGATAGTTTTAGGGTAACATCCACCAGATTGAGAAAAGAGATCTCTTTCTATATTCTTGTAAAAAGGGATTTATAGACAAAACGAGAGCTCCAGGAGATCTCCTTTCTCTATATTTTTCTCGATTAAGAAAATCCCTCTCAACCCCTCAAATAAAAGGGAGAGCAACTGATCCCCTTTCTTTTTCTCTCTCACACCGAAACACACAGAACGATCATCCATGATCGCGCGCAACTTCGGCGGCCTACCACTGCGCACAGCTCCTCCGGACCACCACCACCACCACGGACCGTTGTTTTGGGTCACCATCGATGTTCCACCGTTTCTGCTCTAGGTGCTGCCCTCACGCCGAGCCATTGCTCTGGGCTGCCACCACACCATCTTCGCCTCTACAGGGCGCCACCCCTGTGGCGAGGCGTTGCTCTATGTTGCCATCTCCGCCAAGGCAACCACTCCTCCAAGCCGTCATGCCACTCCTCTAGGCCACAACCATTCCACGTGGATGAGCGGCTTGCCCGCCCCTCCTCTAGCTGGACTAGCACGCTGGTGAGTTGGTCACCACGTCGTTCCTTCGGGCGCGCCAACGCTCCGTGCGAATGAGCGAGCCATCGTGCCACCCTTTCGCCCAGACGAGCGCCCAATCAGAGTAAGGCCCTATTTAGTTCCGCGTATACGCACGTTACGACCGAGAGAAGCGATCAAATCCCTCAAACGCCTTGCATCAGTTGTGCGTTCGACGGACGCCCACCACGCGATAAGCGGAAAAAGGATTTGCACGATCCGAAATCGCGAACATAGCTCCCGCGCCGCATTGGTGTTATCGCGGTCGCGCAATCGAATCCCGCGGAACCAAACATGGCTTAAGATACTCCAGCCATTCTAAATTGTAAGTCATTTTATTTTATTTTTTGATACGAAGCTTTTACTATGCGTAGAAATAAAATGTCTGAAAAGCGAGAATGACTTATAATTTAAAATCGAGGAAGCAATGATTATTAAATTTCTATACAGTTGCTAAATTTTGCCTCACATAAAAACAGAAACCAATTACTCCCCATTTTTTTTGGGAAACAACCAATTACACCCCATAACATAAGCAACCAGTTTCACATCATTTAATAATAAGGCAAAAAAGGACACCACGCCTCCTTCTTCCCCGTCAAGAAAGAAAAAAAGAGCCATTCTTCCTGTAAACCAGCAATTAGCAGGGACCTCACTGAAAATCCACAGCCGCATCCATCCCAACCGTCCATCAGTCCTCCCCACCGCGATCGGACGGCGCCCACCCCACCTCGCCCAGACCACTCCACGCCACCAACCGCAAATAATTCGAAATGCCAGGGGCAGGCAAGTAACTTCCCGTCGGCTCCACCTTTTTTATCTGGCTCCCCCACCTTCCCTGACCCGACGACGCCCCCATTTCGAAGCTCCTCCTCGCGATTCCAATCCACGCACGCCTCCTCCGCCTCCGCGTCCGCCTCGCGCAGGGTTAGGGTTTGCTCTGCTCCCCCATCTCGTGCTTGTTTTTTCTTGTTGGTTTTGGTAGAGAAGGCTTGATCTATGGCTCTCGGGGCCCGATTCGGCGTCCCCTGATCGATTCGTGCGATTTTCTTGAGCGGGGTGGGGGAAGGGGTTGTGGTGGTCTTGATTCGTCGGATACGGCGATTTTGCGGGTTGGGAATTGTCAAGGAGACGGGAGCTCGCAGGTTCGTGGGTTGATTTGGCCTTCGGTTGGTGTTTTCTCTTGTTCTCTTGGGATGGGGAAATGAAAACGCGTTTTTGCTTCTTTTTTTTTATTTAAGAAAACTGTATAAAAGGTTGTTTGTCACTTTGTCATGATTAGATTTGTTGGTCCATTTTGCCTGATTTTTCAAAAGTTTATAGCGCTGTTAATTGCTAGTGATTTAAGTGCTCTGTTATTGTTGAAATCGTGTGTATGTAGTTGTAAGCGGTGGATTTGTTAAATTATGCGGCAGATTTGGTGCACGCTGTTCTCGATTTACAACCTTGGCGAAAAATTTTGTATGTTTTTGTAGAGATTCGAATTTGATATATTACTCCGATTCGTTTAAAAAGTTGGTTTGAGCTGTATTTGCGCAGCATATTTTGCGATGGTGACTTCTTCCTAAAAATTAGGATCTTGTTTCGCGATTTCCTAAGGTGGCATTGATTGTTTAATGTGCAGCTTATAGTCAGTGATGGAACACAAGGAGGCGGGCTGCCAGCAGCCGGAGGGTCCAATCCTATGCATCAATAACTGCGGTTTCTTTGGCAGCGCTGCCACCATGAACATGTGCTCCAAGTGCCACAAGGAGATGATAATGAAGCAGGAGCAGGCCCAGCTGGCTGCCTCCTCCATCGATAGCATTGTCAATGGTGGTGATGGTGGGAAAGGACCTGTAATTGCTGCAACTGTAGATGCGGCAGTTCCTCAAGTTGAGAAGACTATTGTTGTGCAGCCTATGCATGTAGCTGAAACAAGTGAGGCTGCTGCTGTAATCCCGAAGGCCAAGGAAGGCCCAAACAGGTGCGCAACCTGTAGGAAGCGTGTTGGGTTGACAGGATTTAACTGCCGATGCGGGAACATGTACTGTTCGGTGCACCGCTACTCGGACAAACATGACTGCCAGTTCGACTATCGAACTGCAGCTAGGGACGCGATTGCCAAGGCCAATCCTGTGGTGAAGGCAGAGAAGCTTGACAAGATCTGAGGCGGGCATTGGTGAGCGAAGTGGTTGCGATCTGCAAGAATTCATCATGCATCTTTGCTGCTTTATCATTGAACTTCCCATTCTTGTCTGCTGTCACATCCCCTGAGGTTCAATACTGTGATGCACACAGCATCCTGGCAGCTGCAAGAATTCATCCCCAGTCGAGTCCAAAATGGTTTGCGTGTTGGCTATGTCGTGTAAGCTTATTCAGTTATTCATGGTGGTTTCGGTCGGTATTGTGGCATTCCCATTTAGGTAGCTCTGTAATGTACTATTGTCTCATGCGTGTTAAATTCCAATCAGTAATAGTAATCAGCAATTGTCTGCCATATTTCCTAAAAGTATATTTTCTTGTTCTATTTTTTTGTGTGATATTCCAGCTGAACTTCACATTCAGTTAACCGCTTTGCATTCAAATATTGTGCACTTGTTATTTCATTCAGAGGACCACAGGTTGAGAGGGGATCATGGTGGTTCCCAGGCCAGTCCGCCAGCACTCACCTCATGTTGTGTTATTTCATATGTGAAGCTACTGACTTGCTCCTTGTTCTCTGAGGAAGCAACCTGCTTGCGTTTATTCAACTGCTTCAGGAGATGTAGATTCAAGGGGGCAATGAACTAGGATTCTTCTTGAATCTTGATGAACACCGCGTTTCAAAATTCATCGTTGTTCCAGAGCTGTGATTTTGTATCATGATGCAGCTTGGTGGTTGGGTATGCTGAATCTGCATTACATAAGTCTACACAAGCACAATTTCTCGGTGAATGTTGAAACTAGGCAACTTGAATTCTGAAGCAAGGCTGCAAAGGGACATTTCATATTCTGCCATCTCTTTCTAGTGTGTACAATGGGAACATGCAACTAGCCTTTCCACATGTGATTGGAACACGCGTAATTTGTTTTGTATGATTGTCACCTGCAAAGAATTGGAACAAGTCTAAAGATCGCCGTGAGATTCCTTCGTTGTTTATGGGAGAATGGATAGGATCTCAACTTTGTCGTCCTCCCATCTCAGTAGCTGTAGACGTATTCTATGGACCTAGCTGTTGTTAACTGCTCCGTTCAGTATACTATAGAACTGACATTATAGTGTGTGCATATATATAATATAATATAGTATGCAACTGCCTGACGAAAACAGTTGCAATGCTCGGCCTCAACCATGGAGGTTATCTAGTTGCAAATCAGACAGCCAATTACCCAAATTGCACTTTTTTACCCTGCCACAAGTCAGATAGCAGCCAGGATTCAGCAAAGACAACAGAGCACTAGAGGAAACATTTTAGCAGCACCTTCATTTACCAAGAGTCAGATACTGAATGTGAACCAAAGCACCTTCAGTTACTCATCAATGGTGTAGTCATCAGCAAAAATAACTTCGTTACTTAAAGAAAACTTTCCACATCATCACAGATAACTTCCTTACTCAACAAATGGTCGAAGAAACGGGGTATGACTTGCTCGGTATTGCATAATAAGTGGTTTCACATAAGTGGCTGTTCTAAGCTACAGTGTATAAGGAAAAGTTCGCCCATTATTTATTCTGTATTATTTCTATTGCAAGTGTAAGTTTCAGGACTCAGGCCCCGATGTTGAAGTAAACCGTGTAGAATTCGTCCCTCAAACTGTACAATGGCTCAAGGAGGAAGTTCCTGGTCATCCCCTTGGCAACAAAGCTGATTGGGTGGTACTGCCTTAATGGGTCAGTTTGCAAAAAGCTCGCTGCCTGCTCGAGTATCCCACTAATGCTCTGAAGGGAACTCTTGCAGCTGACTTGAATCTTCGTCCCCGCAGAGTAATTCGTGCCTGTCACCAAGAAGCATCCTGGTCTGGTCCCGAGCTCAAGGGAAACCGAGTTAGAATTCCCATCAAGCCCAGGCACTATGTTGAAGAGGGAATCTGTGCTCTTCTGTGCAGATAGAGTGAGGTTATTGGTGATCACTGTTCCTGGCAAGTCAAATGGTTCGATCAGAATGGAAGCTCCCTTCAAGGTTGTGCTGTAGATGTCATGCAGCTCTGTTGAGTCCTGAGGGTGAGCTCTGAATGTCGCATGGATAGCAGTGTCAGTGCCGTCGACTTCAGGTCGTTCTTGCATTGTCAGGGTGCCATTTGCGCTTGAGAGGACAAATGTTTTCCCATTGGATACTTGTGTGAAGGTTACCAGCTGTGAGTTGTGCGCTGGAGGGACAGCGGTGATCCAATCTGAAATTGCACTGCCATTGCCAGCTTTTGCATCCCAGTCACCGGTGGATAGGCCAGCAAGAACAAATGGCCCAAACAGGACTGCTTGAAGGGATGCATACTCCGGTCTGTCATCTGAAGGGATAGCTAGCAGTTAATATTCAGACGAAGATTCTCGCTATACAAAAATCTCAATATTAGCACACATGGGAGCAAAATCTGTTACTTCTACTAGCGTCCTATGTATTTTATTACAACCACTGGTTATCTTGATGAAATATCATGTATGAGATAAGTAAAGTTAACCAATTTGTCCTTCAATCTTGGATTAGGTGAAGTGAAGCTTCATGAATTACCTTTAATTGCTTCAGTCCTTAACCTGATGGGAAAACGTAGTGCTAAGTGATCATCTGAGTTCCACTGTTTGGTGATTGATAGGAAAGATCCTGCCCACAGAATAAGATCAGGTAATGAAGTGACCTTAGAAGATCAATTGTAATTGAATGTTAGACACAACAGAATGATTTTACCTGGAGATATCGACCCTAAATCTTTGTCATTTAAAGTTGCTCCTGCACCATCAGCAAATGTCCATGATGGAATTCTAACATTCAATTTGGCAGTCTGACCTTTTGTCTGAACAAATAGAAAACAAATGTGCTGACTGCAGATGTTTTATCTGAATTTAACGTTTAAAGAATTGAAAATAATTACCTTTGCAGAAATGGAGAGTGAAATTTGAAGATACTGGTCAGAAGAGCTGAGAGTTTTGATTTGCTGAGTAACAGTAAGCCCAGCTGCTTTCCAATTGTAAGTGCTTGGTATGTACTGAATGATATTGAGTGTAGGCGAATCTCCTTTCTCCTCAAAGTAAATAGAATCACCAAGTTTTGAAAAGGATTCTATACCTGCAGATGGAAGTCATAATATTTCGAAACAAACAATAAGCTCGGAACCCCAATTTTAACAGACATAAAGTAAAGACGTTAAACATGAAGGGGCTAGACACCGCCTTCAGCTTATGGAATCAAAATAAGAGAAACAGTTGACTGAAATCAAGCACAGAAATTACTGTGGAATAATCACATCAAGTCAGCACAGATAGATGTTGGTGATTTTTTTTTACATCACCTGTCCCATAACAACACCAGAATGAATCGTACTTTGTTCCCCAACCATGATAACTCACAGCCTTAGAGTGTCCAGGGGCCTGGGGTAGCATGTAAATCATCACACCAGGATCTGTCCCCCTTTGAATGCTTAAAACACCATTTATCAATGCCCTTTCATAGTAATCTGCATATGCTATTTCCTTTGTCCATCTAAATAGGTTGCGAGAAATCTGCACATAGGCTGCATATGACACATATCTAAACAAGAGAATATATGTTTTAGGTGGTTTGATGATTGTCAACCTTAAGCATGTTGTAGGTGGTGCAAGATTCCTCATTCTCAGTACTCAGAGTCCCAGCTAAACGCTTTGGATCAGTCCTGAAAAGCAGTTAAGAGCACAAGTTCCTTCTGAAATGTAGTTGTCTATATACTATGGACATCAGTAAATTAGGCACCTAGAAGCTATACCAGAATTCACCAGCAGATGTGCCACCAGTTGCATAGCTATGAGAAGAATTTATTGTATCCATAAAGAATGACGCAATTTGCTGTTTCAAAATGAGTCTTATGGTCAGCTTCACCCAAATGGCACAGAACCAATGAGAAAAAGAAGACAAGTTGGTACTTCTTCAGATGCAGTCATAGACACTCAAAAATTTACTAATAACAGCAAGTGTTATTCATATCTTTGATTTTCTTAAGCTAACAAGTATACTTCTATGGGAAGAAAGTAAAATAGTCCACCTGTTACCCTTATGAACAGTGACCAGCATCATAATCGAAATTGATGAGAACATCAACTGTCTGTGAAAATGGAATACTCAACTCTCTACTAAGAAGATATAATTGAATTTTACCTTGTAAAGAGGATCTCCAGTAACTTCATACCTCATTTGCGCACCAATGACAACTGGAATATGTGTGTTGGAATGAAAGCCGGAAATACTGTCAGCCTGAAATGAAACACATACACACACAAAGGCTACCACTCAAATGAAAATCCTTCAAGAGGAACAGTAGTTTTAATCCATCGAAAAAGCCCAGCACTAGGAATCCAAGTTCAGTTTCCATGATAATACCAGCTGGGTGGTGGCATAATTAAAAATGTGACATGTAGTATTGTAGTGGCCACCGGGTGATAAAAGGATTAGATTGAAGTTAGCAATCACAGGTCTTAACATAGTAAAGACGAAACTGGTTAAGTTCTCTTTTAGTCATTTATTGTAAATTAGACATGGATAATCCATATCTATCACCAAATAGCTGAAGATTCACAATTAGGATACCAGATCAGTGTTCAGCATACCTGAACTGCAAGCAGCCCAAGAAAGCATGGCTTATCAAAGAGATGAGCTAGTGTCAAATGCTTCAGATCGTTCTGCCCAATTAATAGAAAGGAAGCATATCAGCTAGACATAACTGTATTAATCTATGCTACAATTGTAAGTTTGTAACAAACAGCAAATCACCGTTATCGTGTAGAGCTGATAGAGCACATCATTCATCCCACCAGTCTCCTCATTGAGAGACTCCCAGTGCCTCTCAATGCTATACTTCTGTATGACATTCCTCACCCGGTCACTGAAATAATTAGCCATCTTTACCACCATGTCAAGAGCCTTGGAATTCCCAGCCACTGTGTACTGATCAAGAAGACCTTGCATAATCTGCAAACCGGAAATTAGACTCACCCAACTCAGCTTGACGATATTTACATATTTAATCAAGAAGTGGTAATGGAAACACCCCTTCACCAGTTCACCTTGTGGATTGTGTAGTAAGGAGCCCAGACAGGCTTGATGGCCTCAACCCAATCGAAGAACTCCGACGGGAAGGCCGACAGGTACCCTGTGCCCATCTTCTTCTGGCAATCGGAGAGCGCGTCGACGACCGATGACATTTTGGCATTGAGAGTATCATTGTGTGTGCTAGCCCACATCTTTGCAGTAGCACTCAGGTAATGCCCTGAAAAGAACAATGCCAAGACATTGAAAATTCAGTCTAGCTGCGTGGTTGTTCTGGGTAAATGCTCCAAATCGAATCCAAACGGAGATCCGGCGGCGCACCAACAAAGTGTCCGCGGAGCTGGACCTCAGGGCCCTCCCACCCGCCATAGGGAGTCCCCGGCGCCGTCAGGCCGGCCTGCTTGCGGAAGCTCCAGACGAGGCGGTCGACGTCCAGGAGGAGCAGGTACTCCAGGTTGGTCTGCTGGGCTCGCCAGTACAGGCTGCCCGGCTCCAGCCGCACGTCGTGCAGGGACGCCTCGGAGAGGAACGCCCCAGCCGCGGCCCCGGGCCGCGGCGCGCCGCCGGCGGTGGCGGTGGTGGCTCCCCGGAGCTTGCGGTAGAGCATGAGCCAGTCGAACGCCTCCTCGCGCCGCAGCGCCCGCCGCGGCATGAGCGACATCCAGGTGGACTCGTCGGTCGGGGTGAGGTGCTGCTCGTGTCCGTGGTCGTGGTCGTGGCGGTGAACGACGGGCTGGAGCGCCGTCGCCGGCGGCCCCGGCCGCAGCTGCGCCGCCGCGCGCTCCGTGTGCGACGAGGTCAATCCCGGGAACGCGTTCGTGCACGATTTCCCTTCCGCACCGCGGAAGTCGGCGGCGGCGGCGGCCAGCAACACCACGATCCCCAGCGCCGTCGCCGCCGGCACGCTCGGCGCTCGCGCCATGATCCCCTTTCTTGCAGGAACAAGAACCGCTCGGTGCCCAGTACTCACCACCAACTCCTCAGTCGATGGACACCCACGGCATTAGCGGAAGCCTTCAACACCCCCGGACCTTTAATACCTGATGACAATCGCGAAGAGGAGAAGCATCAAGAAATGGCGACAACAGCCAAGGATTGGAGAAGACGATCTTTTTTCCTCTCCTCGCAAGCTGATAGTGATGGATGAAGTGACCGACTACGGACTACCACATAGTGAACGACTGACACTTTACCGAGAGATCCCCCCCCCCCCCCCCCCCCCCCCCCCCCCCCCAGGGTTCAGAAATACGCATCGGGGAGAGCGGACGGATTTATAGGGGATTCTTGGACCCCAAGAGCGGCAAGCCGAGTGCGGAGCGCCGAGGCCATCATCAGGGGGTCCTCCTCCGCCTGCCCGTTCCAATCTATCATTGGCTTGGCCACCGCTCGACGCTTGTTTGCTTGCACGCCGCCACCGCAACGGCGATGGCGGCGAGTGGCGCGTCCGCGTCACGTCGCACGCCACGCAGGTCTTTTCTCTTTCAGTCTTTCGTTCGGTTCCTCTACTCGGCGAAGTGGCGAGCGAGCGATCCTACACTGACGAGTGGCCACTTGCCGGGGCTCGCAACGGAAGCCACGGAGAGCGGATGCGTCAGGTTGCAACCAACCTGGCCGGCCGTTCTGTGCATGGGATCGTGGATCACCAGGATGACCTGAGCCGAACCCAACCGCTCTCTGCGAGGCCACTTGCGGCAAAGGTCGTGCGCCGCTCGCCGTCTCTCTGGTCTCGGCACGCTGCTGCCGTTTGCAGGACATGGCATGGCATGCCATCCATTTGCCGGCTCTGGTTCGCTTTGCTTGCTGGACATGCATGGCATCTAACCGATCCTGTTTCCCCGTTTTCCTTATCTGTTGGATGTTCAGAGGCAGGTGCATCCATCTATGCATGCATTCCTTAGATTGACGATACTAGGAATGCACTGACCGATGGTCGTGTGTCACTGTTACAGTGTGTACGGTGTTACTCACGTTCAGAATGATTGGACCGCGGCAGCTTGTAGGTACTCTGTTTTGCCAATCTGAACACTGCCCTGGTTTAGTTCTCAACTTCTCCCTCCAAATTTCACTATACAAAAAGAAGATTCTCCGTCACATCGAAATATCAGCACATGTATGAAGTACTCAATATAGATGAAATTAAAAACTAATTACACAGTTTTGTTGTACTTTGCGAGACGAACATTTTGAGCCTAATTAGTTAAAGTTTGGACAATTTTTACCAAATAAAAACAAAAGTTGCTACAGTGCGATTTGACAGACACTGTTCCAAGTTGGGTCTCCCAACTTGGGATCTAAACACGGGCACTGACAAATAGATCAGTCATAGTTAAAAGGGGAGTCTGGTTTGAAAAACCATCCCATTCTATATGAGGTGATGTTTTATTATAAGTATATCTCTTAACATTATTTTGTTTGCAGCGTGTGCTTATCTGATATGACGGAGGAAATATTGCCGATCTGGAGGAGTTGTGACGACACACCATGCAGTGGGCGAAGCTATAGTGTGGCTAGGGGGTGCAATGCACACCCTAAATTTTCAAAAAAAAATTATAATGACCAAATTTTCACTATATATGCACATTCCATGATAAAAGTCTATGCACCCATAAGACAAGTGCACCCCTTTCAATTTCCTCTAGCTTCACAACTAGTATGCACGAGGCTAACCCGGCAGGCCTATGTTGACACTTGTGGTTGCACGCAGAAAAATCCGTAAGCGCACGGATATTGTAGTAGTTTTTCACCCAGAGTGTTCTAAGTATCATATCCACAGGGAAATGTGTGAGTTTAAATACATTCTAACTTAACAAGGGATAGCAACAAGATTAGGATAAAAATGAGTATAGAGAGGTCTTCTAAGGCTTTTAACTTCTAACTTAAGTTAGTGTTGTATTCTAGTGTTCACCGAGGGACATTACTAATGAAGAGTATAGCAAAATATACTTCTTTCGTCGCAACATGGGTCCTACTAGTCTTACAGACGGGAGATAGATTCCAAAGGACCAACGTGACTGTCACTCATGCGGCCTACCACACGTTCCAGAATATAGGGTGCATCCATAAGTAACCAAGAGTCTAAGCACCACGCTTACACTAACGATTACTACTTTAAGTCCTTCTTGCTAGGATAAAAGCACCCAAACGAGTTGTGATCTTAATGAATACCAAAGCACAAAACTACTTTAAATCAGAAATCAGTTAGCAGAGTTGTCTCGAATGCAGGCTCGAATAGATCCTAAATCCACCAAGGTACAAGCCGTAGAGATAGCACCGACAAACCTGGTACTTCCTCCAAACTCTTCCCTCACTCTCTAACTTACTATTTTCTATGTACAAAGAATAAATCCTACTCTAGAGGATTAATCTTCTCTTGAATTGCGATATGCCTTCTGGAGGGGGTCTTGGGGTCCTTTTATAGGGGGGAGATGGAGTAGGAAGCAAGCCAGCGCCCCGTCATCGATCCGTGTTACTTTCCTCAACCAAAGTTGGATAAACCAACCTTACACCGCCTTAGAATCAAGGGTGTAGATCTTAGTGACGTGCACAAGGCGGGGCGGAGAGTTGGGGCCCACAGGGCAGGTCGGCCGACCTACCCATAGGGTCGGCTGACCCCCTCTCAAGGCAGGTGGGGCCACTGAAAGGTCTTGATGGCTAGAGGGGGGGTGAATAGCCTATTAAAATTTTCTACAAAGACAAGCTAAACAAGTTTATCAATATAACAAGTAGCGAGATGCGAGTTTTGCTTAGCCTATGGGGTGTTTGCAAGCCACCTATCCAATTCACAATTCTAGTATATGCACTCAACCGCACAAGTCAAACCGAGAAGGTAATTACAACTCCAACTAGCAAGCTACACAAAAGAGTTACTCTAGCAAAGCTAACTAGCTAGTAAAGATAACTAAGCAAATAATACAAGAGAGATAGGAGGGTATCACCGAGGGGCGAAGTATTGAGCCAACCAATATAATCAACAATGAATACCAAGATGACCAAACACCGGGATCAATCAATCACAATATGAAAGTGATGACACAAAGATTTATCCCGAGGTTCACGTGCTTGCCGGCACGCTAGTCCCCGTTGTGTCCCTCTTCACCACGTGGTTCGGTGGCTAATCGGTCACACACCGAGCCTCTCAAAAGGCGCCACAAGAACCTACCAAATGGCAAGAGGTTGCAATGACACGAGCAATTCACTAGCGTTGCCTTTGGCTCTTCGCCGAGGTAGGCACAAACCCCTTACAATCACCGGAGGTGGCCAAGATACAATCACCAACTCTTGCCAACGCCTCCAAGCTGCTACAAGCCGTCTAGGTGGCGGCAACCACCAAGAGAAACAAGAATCCCGCAGCAAATCAACCACCAAGTGCCAACTAGATGCTATCTCACAATGCAAATGCACTTGGATCACTCAATCTCACTTCGAATATGCAAAGAAGTAAGAGAGATGAGTGGGAGGGGAGTTGCTTAGCTCAAAGTGCTCACAAGTATGTCAAATGTTCGAGAGTGAGAGCCTTGAGCCGGCCAACGAGTATTTATAGACGTACCCCTTCGAATATAGCCGTTAGAAACTGAAATCAGCAGCAGTCGCGCTCACCGGACGCGCTGGTCGCGTGGACCGGACGCGCCGGTGCCTCAACGGCTAAAATTCGAAACACTGACCGGACGCGCCGGTCGTAACGACCGGACGCGCTGGTCACCACCGGACGCGCCGGTCCCGTGACACACCGGACGCGCCGGTGAACTCTGAGTCGCGCAAAACAAACCAACCACCGGACGCGCTGGTGAACAGACCGGACGCCACAGTGACCGCGTCCGGTGAGAGTCCAGTAAGCTCCCTGGACCACCGGACGCGTCCGGTGGCCTGTGACCGGACGCGCCTTGCGTCCGGTGCAGCGACTGAAAAACGCGCAGTTGCTGGACACTGACCGGACGCGCCGGACGCACAGAGACCGCGTCCGGTGCAGCGTCCGGTGCAGCGTCCGGTGCCGCGTCCGGTGACTTCTGTGACCACCGTTTGCTTCCGTTTCTTTTCCGTTTGATTTCCGACTTTCGGCGTAGTAGAAAATAGGCATTTCAACTTCTCGAAAACGCCTGAATCCCGCCTCGCAAGCTCGGCGGGAGGGAGAGAGGAACCCAAACCCTCTCTACCGCTTAAACTCCAATGCCGTCGCAAACGTGCTAACACCACCAAGTGATCATCACTATGTGCATGTGTGTTAGCATTTTCACAATCATTTTCCGAGGCGTTATTAGTTCTATCCAAATGCATATGATCATGAAATGCACACCTAGAGGCACTTAGGAGTTCAATAGCCGCGTCATTCCCCTCTTTATAGTACGGCTATCTATCCTATAATGTAACCACACCCACTAGGTGTCTTGGTTACTAAAACACAACCCTTAAGCATATACCTTTGCCTTGATCACATAGGGTTGCGTCCAAATCCAAGTGTGGCCATCATGATCACCATGTCCATCTTGCCACCAACCTTGGAATGTACTAATCCTCATATGCTACATACAACTTAGGCATAGGATTAGTACTTAGGTATTGTCACTAATTACCAACACCAAACATAGGACTTTCAATCTCCCCCTTGTTGGTAATTGGTGACAAACCTTTCACAAAGATATTATAATAAAATTTTGATTGAACCCATGTCACATTGTCCAAGTATATTACCATGTGTAAGAATTATGGACATGTGATCATGAATTCAAATTGATAGCAATGGCTCCCCCTACATGTATGCTATATGTTTGGATTTTGGAAGCATACATGTTAGATAGGAAAGATTAGGAGCATTGTCTACCAATAGGTGCTAAGTATTTTAGATTATAGACCTTTGAAGCGTGATACCATCGGAGTAGCGATAAACACCATCTTAGCACCTTGTGTAGTTAGATTCCACTTGGAAAAGCACAAACATAACTAGAAACCTCATGAGATCAACATTATAAGCAAGGCTCTAGTACCACTTTGAAAAACATGAAGCAACGAAAATCTAACTACTTCCTATTCATGCTAGTACCACAATGCATCATTCAAATTATACTAGCAAGTCACCACACAAGCAATGTATCGGAGAAAACGAAATGCATAACTATGCATCATACATATGAAGTGCACATAGAAATGCAACATTCATGTTTAAAGAGCTTGCTCCCCCTACTTGTGTGCTCAAAATTTTAGTTGATCCCCTTCTTTTATCAATTCTCCCCTTTTAGAATCTATCTTGTGAACAACATTTTTCTCCCCCACAACATTGTCTTCCCTTTTGAGTTCTATCTTTGTGAACAATATTTTCTCCCCCTTTGGCACCAATTGACCACAAGGAGCAAACTTTAGATAGATTATCATGTTGAAATATGGGGTGAGGATCAAGTTTATGATTCAACCTAGATTGCTTGCATAAATAAAATACTTCGGTTTGATCCAAGGGCAAGCTTCTTCACACCTCACTAGAAGGGTTATCATGCACCATGTTGAAGCAAATATTTAGACAAGTTTTCTAGATTAAATACTTAGGATCACAAGCTACTTAAACAAGTTATATGCTACCACTAGATCATACAAGTCATGGAAACAATAGTGGCACCATATAAACTTCAAATTCATTTAATTTTCATGAATGATCCTAGAACATTAGAAATCATGACTAGATGCACTAAACATGTCCTTAGTATAGAATGTATGACATGTCAACTAATTGTACCTTGGGGCTCGAAGGAGAGGCATGTCATATATGGGGTGCATCAACTCATGTTGGAGAAGTCAAGTATGTTCAACTCATTCTTTAGCTTGTGAAATCTCTTCTCATCAAGTGGCTTGGTGAATAGATCGGCTAATTGATCTTCGGTGCCCACACTCTCAATAGCAATGTCACCCTTTTGTTGATGATCTCTAATGAAATGATGACGAACATCAATATGCTTTGTTCTTTGATGTTGAACCGGATTGTTGGTTAGCTTCACGGCACTTTCATTGTCACATAGCAAAGGCACATTCTTGAAATTGATTCCAAAATCCTTCAATGTTGCCTTCATCCACAAGATTTGTGCACAACAACTACCCGCGGCGATGTATTCGGCTTCGGCGGTAGATAGTGCAATACTATTTTGCTTCTTGGATGACCATGAGACAAGTGATCTTCCCAACAATTGACATGTCCCGGAAGTGCTCTTTCTCTCCACTTTGTCACCGGCATAGTCGGAATCCGAATATCCAACTAGCTCAAAGCTTGCACCTTTGGGATACCATAATCCAACATCTTGTGTATGCTTTAAGTACCTCAATATTCTCTTTGTTGCCTTCAAATGACTTTCTCTTGGTGAGGCTTGAAATCTTGCACACATGCATACACTAAACATCACATCGGGCCTTGATGCCGTCACATAGAGTAGGCTACCAATCATTGATCTATATAGCTTTTGATCCACCATGTTGCCACTCTTGTCACTATCCAAGCTTCCACTAGTGCCCATTGGAGTTGTAATACTCTTTGCATCTTCCATGCCAAACTTCTTGAGCATGTCTTTGATGTACTTAGTTTGGCTCACAAATGTACCTTCTTTCATTTGTTTGATTTGAAGTCCAAGAAAGAAACTAAGTTCACCAATCATTGACATTTCAAATTCCTTTGCCATCATTTTCCCAAACTCATCACAATAATCTTGATTGGTTGAACCAAATATGATATCATCAACATATATTTGCAATACAAATAAGTCTTTCCCAATCTTCTTGGTGAATAGTGTTGTATCAACTTTGCCCATGACAAATCCTTTGGATAGCAAGAAATCCCTCAATCTTTCATACCATGCTCTAGGTGCTTGCTTTAATCCATACAAAGCCTTCCTTAACTTGTATACATGATTGGGTTTCCTGTCATCTTCAAAACCGGGAGGTTGCTTCACATACACCTCCTCTTGAATGTACCCATTGAGAAATGCACTCTTTACATCCATTTGATATAGCTTGATATTGTGAGCACAAGCATAGGCAAGTAAGATCCTAATTGCCTCCAATCTTGCAACCGGGGCATAAGTTTCACCAAAGTCAAGACCCTCTATTTGTGTGTAACCTTGAGCCACTAGTCTTGCTTTGTTCCTTACTACTATCCCATCTTGATCTTGCTTGTTGCGAAAGACCCATCTTGTTCCAATGACATTATGATTCTTAGGCCTCTCAACTAGTTCCCATACTTCATTTCTCTTAAAGTTATTGAGCTCTTCATGCATTGCATTTACCCAATCCGGATCTCTCAATGCTTTATCAATGTCCTTGGGTTCTTCCATTGACACAAAAGAAGAGTGAGCACAAAATGATGCCAATCTTGATCTAGTTTGAACTCCTCTTTGTATGTCACCAATGATGGAATCCAATGGATGGTCTCTTGCAATGTTAGTTGGTTGAAGCACTTGCACTTGATTGCTTGGATGTTGATGTTGATCATGAGTTGGAGATGATGAACTAGCCACTTGTTGATCTTGTTGCACTTGAGATGATGTACTAGCTTGATTTTGCATTAGAGAACCACTAGCTTGAGTGATTGGACTTTGGAGCACTTGATCTTTGTTGTCATCTACATTAATAACTTGCTTTGGTCTAATATCACCAATATCCATTTCTTTCATAGCATTACTCAATTGAGTTCCTCTCACATCATCCAAGTTATCTTCTTCATCTTGAGAGCCATTTGTTTCATCAAACTCAACATCATGTACTTCTTCAAGTTGTCCACTAGATAGGTTCCATACTCTATAAGCTTTGCTAGTAGTTGAGTAACCAAGTAGAAATCCTTCATCACATTTCTTCTCAAACTTGCTCAATCTAGTGCCCTTCTTCAAGATATAGCATTTGCAACCAAATACCCGAAAGTATGCAATGTTGGGCTTTCTTCCATTTAAGATCTCATATGGTGTCTTCTCTAAGAACTTGTGGCAATAGAGGCGGTTGCTATAGAAGCAAGCCGTGTTGATTGCTTCGGCCCAAAATGAATGACTTACATTATACTCATTCAACATTGATCTTGCCATATCAATTAAGGTTCTATTTTTCCTCTCAACTAGGCCATTTGATTGAGGTGTATACTTGGCCGAGAATTGATGTTTGATTCCAAGCTCTTCACATAGCTCATCAACTCTTGTGTTTCTAAACTCACTTCCATTGTCACTTCTCACTTTCTTGATTGTGGTTTCAAACTCATTTTGCATTCTCTTGATGAACTTCTTGAATATGTCAAATACATCACTTTTGTCCATAAGAAAGAATACCCATGTGTATCTAGTGAAATCATCCACAATCACAAAGCCATACTTGTTGCCACCAATGCTTGTGTATGTAGTTGGCCCAAATAGATCCATGTGCAACAACTCAAATGCCTTGGAAGTACTCATAATGCTTTTTAATGGATGAGTGTTGCCTACTTGCTTTCCGGCTTGACATGCACTACATAGCTTATCCTTCTCAAATGTGACATCCTTCAAGCCTCTAACTAAGTCATGCTTCACTAACTTGTTCAATTGCTTCATGCCAACATGACCAAGTCTTCTATGCCATAACCAACCCATACTTGATTTGGTGAGCAAACATGTTGAAAGTTGAGTGTCACTAGCATTGAAATCAACCAAGTATAGATTCTCATATCTAAAACCTTTGAAGATCAAGTTAGAGCCATCAACACTAATTATCTCCACATCATCAACACCAAATATGCACTTGAAACCGAGATCACACAATTGAGCAACCGAGAGAAGATTGAAGTTCAACTTTTCAACTAAGAGCACATTGGAAATGCTATGATCATTAGAGATTGCAATCCTTCCAAGAGCCTTTACATCACCCTTGCTATTGTCACCAAATGTGATACTATCAATGCCACTATCATTTGATTTGAGAGAATTGAACATTCTTGAATCACCGGTCATATGTTGAGAGCATCCACTATCAAGCACCCAATGCCTTCCTCCGGCCTTGTAATTTACCTACAAAACAAATTAATGTTTCTTAGGTACCCATACTTGCTTGGGTCCTTGGAGGTTAGTCACTAAGCTCTTTGGTACCCAAATGGCCTTCTTCTTTGGGCCCACAATTGGTGTACCAACAAACCTAGCATGCACACCTTTCTCACCCTTGGTAAGTACATAACAAGAATCAAAAGGAATGTAAGGTACATTAGCATTTTTCTTGTTCTTGTTCATTTTATTGCAATTAATCTCTAGATGCCCAACTTGCTTGCATCTATTGCAATAACGACCATTGCCCTTCACAAAGCGAGGCTTTGGAGTAGCAAAGGCCGCCTTGCCCTTCTTGGGAGTATAGCCCAAACCCTCTTTGTTAAGAGAGAACCTTTGGCTACCCAAGCATTTTAGCAAGCGAGCATCCCCACCATAGGCATTGCCTAATGCGCGGGTGAGATCATCCACCTCTCTCTTGAGAGTCTTGTTCTCAACCACAAGTGATGAATCACTAGTAGTAGAGGTAGAGTTGGTTGTGGTGGATGATGATGAGCTACATGAAACATTAGTAGGACTAACAAATGAAGAATCATCAATAATATCACATGTTAGTCCAATATCACAAGTGACAATCACTTGCTCCTCCTTAGCTTCCTTCATGAGCTTCTCCAACTCGAGGTCCTTCTCCTTGATGAGCTCAAGTAGAGAGGAGTGGGCTTCCTTAAGCCTAGTGTGAGCAACTTCAAGGTCCTCGTGGTCTTCCTTTAGATACTCACGAGAGGCCTCTAGCTCATCAAAGGATTTCCTAAGAGCTTTGAGCTCTTGTTCAATTCCTTTGCACTCCTTACTCTTTTTGAGAGCAACAAGCTCCTCTATCAATGCATCATTTTCATTGCACTTAGCAATGAACTCTTGCTCCAAGATTTTGTACTTCTTGGTTGTCCTCTTGTAGCCCTTGCTCATTTGATCTATTACACCTAATAGATCATCCTTGGAGTAGTTTTCATCCTCCTCATCATCACTCCTACAATCATCACTAGCACAAGAATCATCATCACTATCATCATATTTTACCTTGGTAGGCTTGGCCATAAGGCATGTCGATGTAGTGTCGAAGATGGATGACTTGTTGGAGAGGGCGATGTTTGCAATGGCTCGCCGAGTGATCCTCTCATCATCACTAGAGCTTGCATCATCATCACTATCGGAGTTGTCACTATCCCAAGTGACTACATAACCACCACCCTTCTTCTTCTTGTTGAAGGTGAAGCTCTTCTTTGTTTTCTTCTCATTCTCTTTCTTGTTCTTCTTGAGCTTCAAGTCTCCATTATGAAGTCTCTTATCTTCATAGGGGCAATCCCCCACTATGTGATTGGGGTTATTGCAATTGTAGCAAAGGGTCTTTGCCTTTATAGTGTCTCTCCTCTTTCTTGCACCATAGCCTCTCTTCTTCATGAACCGACCCATCTTTTGCACTAGAAGGGCCATGATCTCATCATCAAGTGGATCATCATCATCACTCTCCATCTTGCTCTTGCCCTTAGAAGATGAAGCCTTGAATGCAATGGGCTTCTCTTGCTTGACCTTGGTCTCCTTCTTCTCTTCTACCTCATCTTCATCATCATTGTATTGGGCATCGGTCATTATATCTCCAAGCACATTGGTTGGTTTGACCTTGTCCAATCCCTCTCTAAAGATCATTCTTCTCAAGGTGGCAAACTTCTTGGGTAAGCACATTAAGAACTTGTGTGAGAAGTCCTTGTCCTCAACCTTCTCCCCAAGCCCCTTAAGATCATTGACAATGACTTGGAGCCTATAGAACATCTCCGGTATGGACTCATCATCCTTCATCTTGAAGCTTGCAAACTTATCTTTGAGCATATAGAGCTTGGCACTCTTTACCGTTGAAGTGCCCTCATATGTTTCCTCTAATCTTGTCCACACTTCACTTGCCTTTTCAAGATCTTTGATTTGCTCAAATACTTTACTATCAACGGCCTGACAGATTGTGGCAAGTGCCGACGTGTTGCATTGTTTGTTGATGCGGTCATTGGGAGTGAGGTTTTCCTCATCAAGAATGATGTATCCTTCTTTGGTCACATCCCAAACCTTCTCATGTATATTGCCTAGATATAGCTTCATCTTCCTTTTCCAATGATCAAAGGAAGAGACGCCATCAAAGAATGGAGGCTTGCCATTAACATGGTTGAACATAACTTGAGCCATCTTACACCGAGGTTGTTAAGCCTTACAAACGGTGACCACGGCTCTGATACCACTTGAAAGGTCTTGATGGCTAGAGGGGGGGTGAATAGCCTATTAAAATTTTCTACAAAGACAAGCTAAACAAGTTTATCAATATAACAAGTAGCGAGATGCGAGTTTTGCTTAGCCTATGGGGTGTTTGCAAGCCACCTATCCAATTCACAATTCTAGTATATGCACTCAACCGCACAAGTCAAACCGAGAAGGTAATTACAACTCCAACTAGCAAGCTACACAAAAGAGTTACTCTAGCAAAGCTAACTAGCTAGTAAAGATAACTAAGCAAATAATACAAGAGAGATAGGAGGGTATCACCGAGGGGCGAAGTATTGAGCCAACCAATATAATCAACAATGAATACCAAGATGACCAAACACCGGGATCAATCAATCACAATATGAAAGTGATGACACAAAGATTTATCCCGAGGTTCACGTGCTTGCCGGCACGCTAGTCCCCGTTGTGTCCCTCTTCACCACGTGGTTCGGTGGCTAATCGGTCACACACCGAGCCTCTCAAAAGGCGCCACAAGAACCTACCAAATGGCAAGAGGTTGCAATGACACGAGCAATTCACTAGCGTTGCCTTTGGCTCTTCGCCGAGGTAGGCACAAACCCCTTACAATCACCGGAGGTGGCCAAGATACAATCACCAACTCTTGCCAACGCCTCCAAGCTGCTACAAGCCGTCTAGGTGGCGGCAACCACCAAGAGAAACAAGAATCCCGCAGCAAATCAACCACCAAGTGCCAACTAGATGCTATCTCACAATGCAAATGCACTTGGATCACTCAATCTCACTTCGAATATGCAAAGAAGTAAGAGAGATGAGTGGGAGGGGAGTTGCTTAGCTCAAAGTGCTCACAAGTATGTCAAATGTTCGAGAGTGAGAGCCTTGAGCCGGCCAACGAGTATTTATAGACGTACCCCTTCGAATATAGCCGTTAGAAACTGAAATCAGCAGCAGTCGCGCTCACCGGACGCGCTGGTCGCGTGGACCGGACGCGCCGGTGCCTCAACGGCTAAAATTCGAAACACTGACCGGACGCGCCGGTCGTAACGACCGGACGCGCTGGTCACCACCGGACGCGCCGGTCCCGTGACACACCGGACGCGCCGGTGAACTCTGAGTCGCGCAAAACAAACCAACCACCGGACGCGCTGGTGAACAGACCGGACGCCACAGTGACCGCGTCCGGTGAGAGTCCAGTAAGCTCCCTGGACCACCGGACGCGTCCGGTGGCCTGTGACCGGACGCGCCTTGCGTCCGGTGCAGCGACTGAAAAACGCGCAGTTGCTGGACACTGACCGGACGCGCCGGACGCACAGAGACCGCGTCCGGTGCAGCGTCCGGTGCAGCGTCCGGTGCCGCGTCCGGTGACTTCTGTGACCACCGTTTGCTTCCGTTTCTTTTCCGTTTGATTTCCGACTTTCGGCGTAGTAGAAAATAGGCATTTCAACTTCTCGAAAACGCCTGAATCCCGCCTCGCAAGCTCGGCGGGAGGGAGAGAGGAACCCAAACCCTCTCTACCGCTTAAACTCCAATGCCGTCGCAAACGTGCTAACACCACCAAGTGATCATCACTATGTGCATGTGTGTTAGCATTTTCACAATCATTTTCCGAGGCGTTATTAGTTCTATCCAAATGCATATGATCATGAAATGCACACCTAGAGGCACTTAGGAGTTCAATAGCCGCGTCATTCCCCTCTTTATAGTACGGCTATCTATCCTATAATGTAACCACACCCACTAGGTGTCTTGGTTACTAAAACACAACCCTTAAGCATATACCTTTGCCTTGATCACATAGGGTTGCGTCCAAATCCAAGTGTGGCCATCATGATCACCATGTCCATCTTGCCACCAACCTTGGAATGTACTAATCCTCATATGCTACATACAACTTAGGCATAGGATTAGTACTTAGGTATTGTCACTAATTACCAACACCAAACATAGGACTTTCAGCCACCCCCTCTGGTAGGTGGGTCCTACACTCCATTTTGAATGGGTTTTTGCAGGTTTGCACACTTGTTGACGTCGACTTATATACTTGGTGTGTATGATGATGGGCCCGTTGATCCTATGAAGTAAACATGAATCCTTGGATGTTTCTAATTGGCTTGCTTTGATCCGTTTCTATATAAATCAATCTGCATATAAATATCCACCAAGACTCGTGAAATTCGTTAGTTTAAAACCTCTAAACCTATCTTGATGTTTGGTTTTAATAAGGATAAATGCAGGTAAAGTTGACGGATTATTCTCGTTGTAGAGACCGTCAATAGCCTATTAGATGTGTTTCCTTGGATCGGGAAGAGGTGACCATGATGTCGATAGAGCAACCAAGTAGCAAACCCCTCATAAGAATTATCTACATACTAAATGTCAAAGAGAATTCAATCTGAAGAAAGAAAGCTAAAGTAGCCAGTATATAGCGGTAGAAAAAGGCACAAAGATTGATCATCATGACTCGGCCAACGGGTCAACATCACGTCCTTTGCCGAAGGAAATACTAATTCTTGTAACGTCATGTAAGGGAACCGCTGGCTGGCGCTGGCGATTCTGAACCACAAATCCCTGAAGTTGTCTATAAGCAGTGGCAGAACTAGGGGGGTGTGCCACCCCCCTCCCCCCGCCCCAATCCCCACCAACAAACAGTGTAGAAAAATTTATAATACCCTTATTTTTTTTTCAATTTATAGCACATCAAGCCTCAATTCATCCATTTGTTATCACAATGTTATTATTTTTTTTTTACTGTGAATACTAACTACACAAATAAAAAAACATTTAAAAAAAGTTACTGAGAATATAATTATGCATATATTGATCACACTTAGATGTGTCATCATATTTGTCCGACCCTCTTAGTCAAAGTCGCTGGTTCTGCCACTGTCTCTAAGTGTCGTATAAGTTCCCAAAGTCCGAAAATGCATTTCTGGGTAGTTACTGTAACAGAACCGACCAATTATACGAAATTAAGTAAGAAAATCATCCACTGAGCAGACGATTTAGCAAACTTAAGCCCGTATAACCCGGTAGTCCGTGAAATCATGACGGATTTCAAACCAACTTGCATGCCAGCCAAGATCGTAATAAGTTTAGCGGTCACCATCATAAGTTACATAAAAGTTCGCGTCGTAAATACATCAGAGTTTAAACATAGTTATTACAAACCAAGTTCAAATAAAAGTAGCGGAAGCATTTAGTTCAAACCACACACACTCACACAGAGTTCGAAATAAAGTGCCAGCTCAGGTCATCTTCCAACAAAAGCATCAGACGAGACGTAGTGAATGACCATTGCCCATGGTCCTAAGCTTCTCCCATCGCAAGATAAAGGCAGTTGATACAGTAGCCGTAATACATCTGTCCATCTGCAACAAGTGGGAACAAAGCCCTGAGTACGAGAAGGTACTCAGCTAGACTTACCCGACATAACCAAAAAATAAAAGACACCAAGGATCATGACAGGCTTTATGGTAAGGTAGCTGACTCATTTGCAAAAAGGTATTTTTAGTATTTAAAGAATCTTTTCCAGAAGCTTTGCATCAAGTTAAATCTTTATTACACTGTCAACTATATTTGCACATGTACTAGAGTAACATGTAATTAAATAGGTAAGGATAACTAATGATCATTAACAACTCTCATCATGTCATATTCCATATAACTGTCCAAGTGTTCTATCAAGATTACTACGATGAAGTAACTCAAGTCAAGTGTTCACTATCCAGTGAACGATGACGATTCGAATCGATTATTAACCAGCTGGTAATTTATTCCTCACACAAACCTCACTCACCCGCTAAAGTGAGATATTGGTCACCGAGTCAACCATTCAGGTAAAGTCTCGAGTTTGCCAGGAACCACATGTACCTAGGGGCCGTCCGACTGCTCTTTGGCCTTATCATCACGCCTCCGTGTCCTACCACACCTGCTCCGGTACAGTGCGTTGCAGGCAATCCACTCGTCCCGAATAATTTTCTAGCTTCGCGGTCGAAAGGTACATTATTCGGCCAGCTAAATGTAAGATATGCATTCAACATGACTCGAGGCCCAACAACGGTCGGTCCTTAATCGACACAGACGGAAAACACTACAGTCCAAAACCCTGCAAGTCTCCGTTCGGTCTCAATTTCACATTAACACTTAGTTATTCTACGATGACATATTTTTTCAAGAAGATCCAGGTAACCAACTATAGCTCGTAGGTGACAGGAAATCACCCGACTTCTACCGGTCTAAGCAAGCTAAGCATTTTTTGACTACGAATACCAAGGTAACAAGGATATGGTAGAACAGGGTAAACAAGATATAATGCAGCAACGGTTGCAAACAACTCCTAAACGTAATGCATCAGTTAAAGTAAAGCATTAATAAAATATTTGCAAACCGGGAGATAAAATGCTCCGGGGCTTGCCTCTTTTGAACGAGCTTGGACAGTGGTCGGGACACTCTGGAAGATCCTTACCGACCTCCTCGTCGGCTTCGGGCACCTCCTCCTCTTGCACCTCGGGCTGCTCTTCCGGCTCCTCGGGAACTGCTACCGGAATTACTTCTTGCAATCCTGTATGATGCAAAGGTATAAGTGCTCATGCCTAGGTGCATTGCAGAGATGACATGTAATGATCATGATGAATGAAATGTAGATGAACAGGTTTACTTTATTTCATAAAGTAGGAATACAACTCTTCTACAAGGTAGTCAACATCATCCAAGAACATATACTAGTAAGCTACTATAAATATTCTCTACCACTTCAAGTCACCACATAAATCTAAGATGCTTCAAAGATACACCAAAGCAATCTTATTAATTAGTTATGCATTAACAAGGTTAATTAAACCCTAATTGTAACTAGGTTTGAACAGAAACACCTATTTTGGTAGCACAAAAAAATCTGAGAAAATTACAATAACTTACTATCATCTAATCTAGCATGCCACAAAAATTTCATTCCATTTGGAGTACTATAGCTGCCTACACAAAAATAACAAGCTAGGGCCTAAAAATGAGCATAAAAATACTTTATACTATGAAAAGTGTCAAACAACAGATTTATCATTTTTCTACATTCTACACAATAAATCATCACTATAGAAAAATTATTATATACATGTTTTATTCATATTTTCCTCTCTATCAAAAATAACAATTATTAACAATTGTAAGCACTTGTACTACACATAAAAATTTTTCTACAGAACATACATGGCACATATTTTTCCTAGAAAGCACATCACAAAAGAAAATTATTGCAAGTGGAACCATATTTTTCTGAGCTTTCTATGATTTATTACATATTTAACAAGAAAACAACAATTTTAGTGATTAAATAAAAACCCTATAGAAAAGTATTTCAAACTTGACATGCAATATTTTTAGATCATAGATCTACTTATGAGAAACACTACAAAATTTGTTTCACAATTTTTGGAGCTAAAATGAGCAAGTTATGAATTTCTAAACCATTTTCATCTTTTCTGGAAAATTATTTTCAAAATTCCTTTTAACATCAGCCGCTGAAAACGTTAGATGCACCCGGTGCAGTGCACACGCGAGCGCACACTGAGACAGACAGGTGGACCCGTGACCCCACGGGTCAGTCACCCAGAGGCGGGGGAGGCGCTGACCGCGCGGTTCTCGCCGCCGGTGAGCTTGCCGGCGGTGAGGTCGCCACCATCGTGATCACCGTGCCAAGGCGGTCACGTTGGTGCAAACGGCATGACCGGAGGACCTCGGGAATAGGCTTGCCGTCGCCAATGGCGGAGCGACGGCGCGGGTGGTCGCCGGCCGGCCATCCCCGACCCTGCCACGGTCACCGGAAGGGTGCTCGAGCACCGGTGAGTCGAGGCGAACAAGACGCGCGCGCAAGAAGGGCAAAAGGTGGAGCGGAGAGGCGAGCTCCACGGAGCGGCTCACTCCGGTGAGCTCGGCCGAAACTCTGACGAGTGATTCACGCGGAGGGGAGGCTTACCACGGGCAACTGGTGCGAGCACGGGCTGCGCGAGGGAATGGCGGAGCTCGGGGCAAGATGGAGGCGTCGATGGTGCGATGCGGTGGCCGGAACGGCAGCGGCGGCGATGGCGCGTGCTCGGCCACGGGGCGAAGGCGGTGCGCGGGCTCTGCTCTTGCGGCTGGCGAGCTGAGGGAGTGGAGGAGGAGTGAGTGGGCGCGGACGGGGGTGCCGAGACGCGTATGAAGAAGAGCGCGGCCGCGGGGGCCACCGGGCGCCACGGGGCGGCCGGCGTCGGCGTACGGGCGACACGGGGCGGGCGGACTCTGCCTCGAGCGCCACGGCGTCGCGCGCGCACGTGCGGGCGGGAGGAGGCGGACGCTGGCACGGGCCGGGCCGGCTTCGCGAGCAGGCCGGGAAGTGAGGCGGCGGCCCAAAAGGTGAGGAAAAACTTTTTCTTTTTATAAATAAATTTCCAGATTTTCTAAATTAATTCAAATTCAAATTTTGAAGATGAAAAATATATTTTCACAAGTTGTCCCCAAAACAAAATTTGTTCAAAATTTAATTCTCTACAACTTTCATTTAGGGCAATTTTCAAAATTATTAACAGATTTTGAATTAGTGATTTAAAGTCTAATTTTTAATAAAAACTCATTTTTCTAGAATATTTTTAAAAGCAAAATTTTGGGAGATTTTGAATACAAAAGTTGCTCCAAAAATCATGCTAAATAATTCTAAGCCGTTTAAAGTTATAGCCAAATAAGTTTTACCACTCTTAACAAGCAAAATACACTAATTTAGGGTTCAAACAGATATTTTTCACACTTCAATTTACATTCAACTTATATTGCATGTGATGATAAAATGAATGTGATGCAAATGATCATGCTTTGGGATGTTAATGCATGCTTAACACCCAGGGGTGTTACAGTTACGGTTGAGGACACCACAAGGTCCGTGCATCATGTTCATGTGTTTGCATAAGTCTATGTAATCTGTCTGACGTTGAACATTTGTATCCTCGAGGTCTGGAGGACATTCATGTTTCTTCTTCAATTTATAATTGATTACACTTCTTAATTCCACATAGTTCAAGCTTTACTATATTTGTATGTATTGTATGGGATAAATTGTTGAGCAAAATATTTTCATTGCATCAGTATTATATAAGCTGCGTGCAGTGGCGGAGCGTGAGTAATAATCAAGGGGGGGGGCAAATTACCATTAAAAATTTATCAGCAACCAAAGATGTTAGATTAGTGAGAAAGTATAGTACAATTTATAATGACGGAACCATTAAAAATTTAGTCTCATATATAAAAACTAAAATTTGGTGCTAATATAGGAGGGCATCTCCGGCCAAACTAGAGAGAAAAGTGTATTAGAAAATTCATCAATCACACAGGTAAACTGTTGCTGCTTAGTCCTGCACTCCTGCCGTAGATGCTACTCCTAAATGAGGTCAGTCCTGCCTTTCATACAGATGCAGCTTTTCAGTCTTGACTTCCGATGGTTTCACTGGCCAATCAAGTACGTATACTACTGGGAAGTTGTCTCGGACAAGGGGGGCCGGAGCCCAGTTTGGCCTCCACTGGGCTCCGCCCGTGGCTGCGTGTCTCATTGATCATTAACACGCAGCAGCAGCTACTGAGTGAAGAGAGGGAGATTTAATGCATCATGACTAAATGGTAGATAATTCTTAGTGGATTCAATCACATCTCAATGGAAGGAATGCAGGTGTTAATGATTTTTACGCTAGATCAACGATTTGCCTATTCCTGTTGTTACGGAGCTCATCTTCACCTCAATGTACGGTTGGGAAACAAGTAAACAACAAAGCTCAGAGCATCACTCAACCTGTTCGATCATCTGCTAGCCCGACTATATACATGTAATAAATTAGGAATGCATAATCCGCTACCAAACCACATTAGGCTTTGTTTGGATGCGCGTGTATTCATCTCAATCCACATGTATGTTGAAGTGGATTGGAGTGAAATTAAACTAAATTTCATTCTATTCCACTCTTTTTTTAGAACCATTCTATTCCACTCCAATACATGTGGATTGAAGTGAATACACATGCATCCCAACGAGGCCTGACGCTGCACCATTGCCCATGTGTCCGTGGCGAATCAATAAACTGCATGCTCAAACTGGCTAATAAGGAGCCTTCCAAGTAGGACCAGCTTCTCGCAGGCAGCTCATTTCAGAATAAACATTAGTAGATCAGTCATGGTTAAAAGGGGAGTCCAGTTTGAAAAACCATTCCGTTCTATATGAGGTGATGTATTATTATGAGTACATCCCTTATCATGTTTGGTTTGCTGCGCGAGGTTATCCAAAAGGATTTGATTCTAAATTTATAATACTGCAACTAACAATGTTGTTTGGTTTGCGATATGGAACTGTACCTTCTATCATCGGGTGCTACTCCGTGGAGTGAGTCTTACGCGATCATAGAGGACCAAGTCCAAAAGAACAGGACGGATCCATTTTTGTTTTCATCGGGTCCACAGGATCAATAGCCAAAAAAAACATGATGTAAGTTCAGTGGAATGACTATGCTTTCAAATTAGAAGTCGTTTTGGCTTTTTTAATTATATAGTTTTTGCTTTGCATTTAAATATATACTTAACGATTTATAATCTGGACTAGAGAGTACTAAATACTAGCTTATGATGAATAAGACAGTAAACTAGTAATGGATCAATTTATTTTATTATACAAACCAAAATAAAGACAAAGAGTAAGAAAATAGACTATAACAATTCATGGAACGAAGACTCTGTAGATAAATGTTTCTGCTAGAGTAAAAGAACCATCACGTCGCATGGACTCTCCTGCATCGTTTGTGTATATTACGCCTGTTTGAATCGTGGCCTTCCACGAGAGAGGAGGGGGCGAGACATAGGTCCGTATAGTTTTTACTCAAATTATTAAGGTTCCATTAAGGTAACGACTTCTTTACGCGCGACCGTAAAGAAGTCTAAATGCACGCACACTCCCTCCCTCACTCACTTGCATGCCCACGTTGGTCTCTCTCTCTCTCTCAATCTCTACTCGCACGCCCTCTCTCTCCCTCTCTCTCTCTCTTCCTCCCCGGCAACCGGCAAGCTCCTCCCGGTGGTGTCCTCCCCTTGCCCATGCCCCACCGCCTCCCCGCGCCTGTGCTCGCGCCCCACCCGTGCCCAGCTCGCCGGTCATGGCGGATCCACCGAGGTAGGCATTCTTCTCCTCCTCCTCCGCGTTAGCGTTCCGGCGAGTTCTCTCTCCCTTCTTCCCAAATTTCGGTGGCCTTAGAAGGAAAGATGGTTTGGAGAGGAAGGATAGCCAGGCGGTGGGGATGCCGGCGGGCGGTTTAGGGGCCCTGGCGTCGATGGAAGCGACCGAGCCAAGTCGGGGCGGGGGCGCCATGGCCAAGGCAGTGGCGGCGGGGCGGGGCGGGGAAGAAGGTGGTGAAACCCTAGCTCGCCACAGCGGGACGTTGGGCGGCGGCGGGGGCGAGGGCGTCGGAGTCATGTTAGCCGCGTCCAATTATTAAATTTGTTTTTTAAAAGATTGTTGACCCCCCTCTTAATGAAATACAAGTGAATGACCCGATCGTGAAAAAAAATTATTAACCCCCAAAAAATATATTTCTCACTCCACCTCTGTGTGGAGCTAGCACGGCGCCAGGCAGTTGCTTGAGCCACGACCAAACAGTCCCAAAATGCTAGCAAACACGACTTGAAAATTGGGTTTTTTCTGTACTCTCAATCTGAAGAGCAAAAAATTGCTAGTCGGGACCAAATCAGCCCGTTCAGCCCCAACTCGCACCGTCACCTCGGCATCGGTCCCACCTTATCCGGCCGCCACGTACCCGCCGCCCGCCGTTGGCCTTGGCACCAAGACAACGGCCCCCGCGGACATCGCGCGTCCGCACTCCGCACCGCGGCACTCTCCGCCGCCTGTCCCTGCTCCTCGGGCCCCTCGGTGGCCCACACGCCAGAATCGAGCATTTGCCTCTGAGTAAGGCCGCGTTCACTTGCCATGCATATCCAAAATATTTCCTCTTCCACCTGTCATATCGAATCTTTAGACGCATGCATAAAGCATTAAATGTAGGTAAAAAAATAACTAATTGCATAGTTTATCTGTAAAGTTCGAAACGAATCTTTTGAGTCTAATTAATCCATAGTTAAACAAATTTTACCAAATAACAACGAAAAGTGCTACAGTCACGCCAGAATCGAGCATTTGCCTCCGAGTAAGGCCGCGTTCACTTGCCATGCATATCCAAAATATTTCCTCTTCCACCTGTCATATCGAATCTTTAGACGCATGCATAAAACATTAAATGTAGGTAAAAAAAAAACTAATTGCATAGTTTGTCTGTAAAGTTCGAAACGAATCTTTTGAGTCTAATTAATCCATAGTTGAACAAATTTTACCAAATAACAACGAAAAATGCTACAGTAGCTTTTCACCCCGATTTTCTCAAACACAGCCTAAAATCCGAGAGACCGAGAGAGCGAAAGCAAAGCCACGGGCGGACGATCCAGCTCTCCCGCCCGTGGCCGCGCCCGCCGCCTTCTTGGTTTCTTGGCGAGGTCCTTCTGCTCGTGTCGCGCCGCCCACCCACCACCAGCGTTCTGTCGCGGTATCCGCCGTGGATCTTGCCCCCGGATTGTCCCTGTAGCACGCAGAAAAAAGGTAGCCTTTTCCCCTTCGCGCGCCGGTTCGGTACTGACTACCGAGTGTGTCGGACTGGTATTCGTGTTCCGCCGGGTGCCGCGGTGGGCTGGCGGTCTTCTGCCGTCTCGTCGTCGCCGGCTCCCCGTCGCGTGCATCGCAAGGTGCGACCTTCTGGACTCCACATAATTCGAAATCAATATGTTGATTTGATGTTATGTGCTTGCTGGGGAGAGCACATCTGAGCACCTGCATTGCATCTTCCGGACGTTTGCTAGTGAGCTTAATTGGATTTGTTCTGGATCTACCTCAATTAGATGCGTTCCTATGGGCAAAAAAAAATGTTGTTTTCGCTGTCCCGGATGTCTAGACTGTGGTTGTAGTACTTGCATGAGATGAAATGATGCTACATTACCCTGAATTGCCCTAAAGTGAACTTTAATTCTCGTCTCCTGGAAGTGGTACACTAGCTGACTAGTACACCTGTTCTATTATAGTATTATTCCTTCGAAACAACTGTCATGTGTAGCTGAAATGGGTCAACACAAGCAAGCATGTTTCAAATAAAGAAATGTTTTCCTTTTTCTATATCTGCGACATTGAGTTACCAAATGTATCAAAACCATGTCATCTGCCTTTTAAGAAATGTTCGGAATATTTGGTGTTTGGTTCAGTAGTTTGTATTTCACGAAGCGTTGTTTGGTCCTTCCAATTTCAGAACCAACCACTCTAGTTTGGCTTTGGCCCTTAGCAGTTCTCTACTCTTATTATGGTTTCTTGTTGTATCCAAATCTGGACAACTTTTGTAGCTCACTGTGTTGAGTGCTTAATTCGTGTTGCTATGCCATATCTTTTTTAGATAATGGAAATAAATCTGGCTTCATCTCTCGTCTCCAAGAGAATCAGACCACTTATTACAGTATTATGTAACCACACAAATGTCTCAAAACGCAATTCTAAAATTATAAGACCATCCAAAGGACGCAAAAAAATCTATTGCCATTGCCTCTAGCATTTGACAGACTTGGATAATGTGCTGCTTATTGGCTTCATCCTGCTGTAATGGTACACTAGCTGACTAGTTCACCTATTCTATTATTCCTTCGAAACAACTATCATGTTTCATGTGTAGGTGAAACAGGTCAACAAAAGCAAGCATGTTTCAAATAAACAAATGTTTTCCTTTTTTTATATCTACGACATTGAGTCACAAATGTATCAAAACCATATCATCTGCCTTTTAAGAAATGTACGGAATATTTGGTTGTTGGTTCAGTAGTTTGTATTTCACTAAGCGTTGGTTGGTCATTCCTTCAGAATCGACCACTCTAGTTGGCTTTGGCCCTTAGCAGTTCTCTACTCTTATTATGGTTTCTGGTTGTATCCAAATCTGGACAACTTTTGTAGTTCACTGCTCTATATATCTGTTGAGTGCTTAATTTGTGTTGCTATGCCCTATCTTTTTATATAGTGGAAATAAATCCGTCTTCATCTCTTGTCTCCAAGAGAAGAAGACCACTTATTACAGTATTGTGTAACCGCACAAATGTCTCCCTCAAAACTCAATTCTAAAATTATAAGGCCATCCAAAGGACGGAAAAAAAAACATTGCCATTGCCTCTAGCATTTGACAGACTTGGATTTGTGCTGCTTATTGGCTTCATCCCGCTCTAATTGCGCTCATTGACGTAGCCAATGTGTTCCTCTAATATAACCTGCAAAAAAAGTTTTGGGTCAACACTTGTCAAAAACAACTGTGTGAGCCTCCACTGTGTGACTGTGATATGCTGCAGACCGTCCTTCTGTTAAGTGTTCCTGCTACATCGAATTTCCTAAAGAATGTCAAACCTTGATTCTTGTTAATTTTGTGTTGCAGGCATATCTCGGTCTTTTGTAATTATAATTTATAAAAAGAAGGTATTGTCTTGTTATTGCACAAATGGTTTCACATAAGCGAATATATGCAAGGGGTACACATGAAACAACTCATTTACTCTTTCATTGGCTGTTCTAAGCTACAGTGTATGAGAAGAAAAAGGCCGTCCATTATTTATTCTGTATTATTTCTACTGCAAGTGTAAGTTTCAGGACTCAGGCCCCGATGTTGAAGTAAACCGTGTAGAATTCGTCCCTCAAACTGTACAATGGCTCAAGGAGGAAGTTCCTGATCATCCCCTTCGCAATGAAGCTGATTGGATGGTACTGCCTTAATGGGTCAGTTTGCGAAAAGCTCGCCGCCTGCTCGAGTATCCCACCAATGCTCTGAAGGGAATTCTTGCAGCTGATTTGAATCTTCGTCCCCGCAGAGTAATTCGTGCTTGTCACCAAAAAGCATCCTGGTCTGGTCCCGAGCTCAAGGGAAACCGAGTTAGGATTTCCATCAAGCCCGGGCACTATGTTGAAGAGGGAATCTGAGCTCTTCTGCGCAGATAGAGTGAGGTTATTGGTGACCACAGTTCCTGGCAAGTCAAATGGTTCGATCAGAATGGAAGCTCCCTTCAAGGTTGTGCTGTAGATGTCATGCAGCTCTGTTGAGTCCTGAGGGTGTGCCCTGAATGTCGCATGGATGGTGGTGTCAGTGCCATCAACTTCAGGTCGCTCTTGCATTGTCAAGCTGCCATTTGCGCTTGAGAGGACAAATGTTTTCCCATTGGATACTTGTGTGAAGGTTACCAGCTGTGCGTTGTGCGCTGGAGGGACAGCGGTGATCCAATCTGAAATTGCACTGCCATTGCCAGCTTTTGCATCCCAGTCACCGGTGGATAGGCCAGCAAGAACAAATGGCCCAAACAGGACTGCGTGAATGGATGCATACTCCGGTCTGTCATCTGAAGGGATAGCTAGCAGTTACTATTCAGATCAAGATTCTCGCTTTATAAAAATCTCAATATTAGCACACATTGGAGCAACATCTGTTATGCTACTAGCATCCTATGTATTTTATTACAACCACTGGTTAACCAATTTGTCCTTCAATCTTGGATTAGGTGAAGCTTCACGAATTACCTTAATTGCTTCAGTCCTTAACCTGATGGGAAAGCGTAGTGCTAAGTGATCATCTGAGTTCCACTGTTTGGTGATTGATAGGAAAGATCCTGCCCACAGAATAAGATCAGGTAATGAGGTGGCCTTAAGAAGATCAATTGTAATTTGAATGCTAGACACGACAGAATGATTTTACCTGGAGATATCGACCCCAAATCTTTGTTATTTAAAGTTGCTCCTGCACCATCAGCAAATGTCCACGACGGAATTCTAACATTCAATTTGGCAGTCTGACCTTCTGTCTGAACAAATAGAAAACAAATGTGCTGACTGCAGATGTTTTATCTGAATTTAACGTATAAAGAATTGAAAATAATTACCTTTGCAGAAATGGAGAGTGAAATTTGAAGATGCTGGTCAGAAGAGCTGAGGGTTTTGATTTTCTGAGTAACAGTAAGCCCAACTGCTTTCCAGTTGTAAGTACTTGGTATGTACTGAATGATATTGAGTGCAGGCGAATCTCCTTTCTCCTCAAAGTAAATAGAATCACCAAGTTTTGAAAAGGATTCTATACCTGCAGATGGAAATGATAATATTTCGAAACAAACAATATGCTCAAAAATAATTGCAACCGCAATTTTAACAGACATAAAGTAAAGAGGTTAAAAATGAAGGGGCTAGACACTGCCTTCAGCATATGGAATCAAAATAAGAGAAACAGTTGACTGAAATCAAGCACAGCAATTACTGTGGAAATCACATCAAGTCAGCACAGATAAATGTTGGTGATTTTTTATATTACCTGTCCCATAACAACACCAGAATGAATCATACTTTGTTCCCCAACCATGATAACTCACAGCCTTAGAGTGTCCAGGGGCCTGGGGTAGCATGTAAATCATCACACCAGGATCTGTCCCCCTTTGAATGCTTAAAACACCATTTATCAATGCCCTTTCGTAGTAATCTGCATATGCTATTTCCTTTGTCCATCTGAATAGGTTGCGAGAAATCTGCACATAGGCTGCTTATGACACATATCTAAACAAGAGAACATAAGTTTTAGGTGGTTTGATGATTGTCAACCTTAAGCATGTTGTAGGTGGTGCAAGATTCCTCATTCTCAGTACTCAGAGTCCCAGCTAAACGCTTTGGATAGGTCCTGAAAAGCAGTTAATAGCATAAGTTCCTTCTGAAATGTAGTTATCTATATACTATGGATGTCAGTGAATCAGGCACGTAGAAGTTATACCAGAATTCACCAGCAGATGTGCCACCAGTTGCATAGCTATGAGAAGAATTTATTGTACCCATAAAGAATGACGCAATTTGCTGTTTCAAAATGAGGCTTATGGTCAGCTTCACCCAAATGGCAGAGAACCAATGAAAAGAAGACAAGCTGGTACTACTTGAGATTCAGAGTCGTACACTCAGAATTTTACTAATAACAGCAAGAGTTATGCATATCTTTGATTTTCTTAAGCCAAAAAGTATACTTATATGGGAAAGAAGTAAAATAATCCACTTGTTACCCCTTATGAACAATAACCAGCATCATAATCGAAACTGATAAGAACGTGCACTGTCTGTGAAAATGGAATACTCAACTCTCTTGTAATAAGATATAATTGAATTTTACCTTGTAAAGAGGATCTCCAGTAACTTCATACCTCATTTGCGCACCAATGACAACTGGAATGTGTGTGTTGGAATGAAAGCCGGAAATACTGTCAGCCTGAAATGAAACACACACACACGAAGGCTCTCTCTCAAATGAAAATCCTTCAAGAGGAACAGACTAGGAACCCAAGTTCAGTTGGCTGGTGGCATCATTAAAAATGTGTTTGATGTATAGACATGTAGTATTGTAGTGGCCACCGGATGATAAAAGGATTAGATTGAAGTTAGTAATCACAGGTCTTAACGTAGTTAAAGATTAAAGACTAAACTGGTTAAGTTCTATTTTAGTCATTATTGTAAATTAGACATAAATAATCCATATCTATCAGCAGATAACTGAAGATTCACAATTAGGAAATCAGATCAGTGTTCAGCATACCTGAACTGCAAGCAGCCCAAGAAAGCATGGCTTATCAAAGAGATGAGCTAATGTCAAATACTTCAGATCATTCTGCCCAATTAATAGTAAGGAAGCATATCAGCTAGACATGACTGTATTAATCTACTCCCTCCGTCCCTAAATAATTGTCGTTGTTGGTGTGCGTACCGCAAGTTTGACTCGATTTTTAGAAAATACTTGCACATTTCTATCTCCAAATAAATTTATTAAAAAACTAGATTCAAAGATCTTTCCAATGATACTCATTATGTACCATATGTATTAATATTTTTAATATATATTTAGTCAAAGTTGTTTCTCGGGAAGCGAAAACGACAGATATTTAGGGACAGTGGGAGTATGCTACAATTTTAAGTTTGTAACAAACAGCAAATCACCGTTATCGTGTAGAGCTGATAGAGCACATCATTCATCCCACCAAACTCATCATTGAGAGACTCCCAGTGCCTCTCAATGCTATATTTCTGTATGACATTCTTCACACGGTCACTGAAATAATTAGCCATGTTTACCACCATGTCAAGAGCCTTGGCATTCCCAACCACTGTGTACTGATCAAGAAGGCCTTGCATAATCTGCAAATCGAAAATTAAACTCACTCAACTCGGCGACGATATTTACATATTAATCAAGAAGTAGAAATGGAAACACTCCTTCACCAGTTCACCTTGTGGATTGTGTAGTAAGGAGCCCAGACATCCTTGATGGCCTCAACCCGATCGAAGAACTCCGACGGGAAGGCCGACAGGTACCCTGTGCCCATCTTCTTCTGGCAATCGTAGAGCGCTTCGACGACAGATGACATTTTTGCATTTAGAGTGTCATTGTGTGTGCTAGCCCACATCTTTGCAGTAGCACTCAGGTAATGCCCTGAAAAGAACAACAGCAAGACACTGAAATTCAGTCTAGCTGCGTGGTTGTTCTGGGTAAATGCTCCAAAATCAAAGCCAAACGGAGATCCGGCGGCGCACCAACGAAGTGTCCCCGGAGCTCGAAGTCAGGGCCCTCCCACCCGCCGTAGGGAGTTCCCGGCGCCGTCAGCCCGGCCTGCTTGCGGAAGCTCCAGACGAGGCGGTCGACGTCCAGGAGGAGCAGGTACTCCAGGTTGGTCTGCTGGGCTCGGCAGTACAAGCTGCCCGGCTCCAGCCGCACGTCGTGCAGGGACACCTCGGAGAGGAACGCCCCCGCCGCGGCCCCGGGGCGCGGCGCGCCGCCGGCGGTGGCTGTGGCGGTGGCTCCACGGAGCTTGCGGTAGAGCATTAGCCAGTCGAACGCCTCCTCGTGCTGCGGCGCCCGCCGCGGCATGAGCGACATCCAGGTGGACTCATCGGTCGGGGTGAGGTGCTGCTCGTGTCCGTGGTCGTGGTCGTGGCCGTGGTCGTGGTCGTGGCCGTGGCGGTGGACGATTGGCTGGAGCGCCGTCGCCGGCGGCCCCGGCCGAAGCTGCGCCGCCGCGCGCTCCGTGTGCGACGAGGTCAATCCCGGCAACGAGTTCGTGCACGATTTCCCTTCCACGCCGCGGAAGTCAGCGGCGGCGGCGGCCAGCAGCACCACGATCCCCAGCGCGGCCGCCGCCGCCACGCTCGGCGCTCGCCCCATGACTCCCTTTCTTGCAAGCTGATAGTGATAGATGAAGTGGACCGACTACGGACTACTAGGCAGTGAACTACTGACACTTGTACGCATCGGGGAGAGCGGACGGATTTATAGGGGATTCTTGGACCCCAAGAGCGGGAAGCCGAGTGCGGAGTGGCGAGGCCATCTCAGAGTGTCAGATTGACTACGAAGAAAGCGGGAAGAGTCACTGTTGGGCGTCCGACAACAGAGAAAACGGGGTAGTATGACACTGAGAGTGGGTTGTTAGTCTGCTGTTAGGCAGTTGCGTAACGGTGAAGGATGGCTTATAGCGGGGTGGGCGGGTGGACATAAGGCTGGACGAAAAACTCGAAGCTCGTTAGCTCGCTCGGCTCGTGGCTGGCTCGGCTCAGCTCGGCTCGGCTCGTTATGATAACGAGCCGAGCCGAGCCAGGATTTTAGCTCGTTAGCTATAACGAGCCAACTCGAGCTGGCTCGTGAGCCGCTCGGGAGCCAAACGAGCCGTAGTTTTAGAGAAAAAGTCATCATAACTTATATTAGTTTTGTATTACTTCATGTTTTGTACTTCACAAATAGATGATATGTTAGCTCATATGAATATTTTGTTCGATTTAAAGCTATTGAATATATTATTTTTATATTATTAATATTTTTATGCTTTAGATAAATACAAATATTATATTTTGTATATTTTTTTTACCTGGCTCGCGAGCCTAACGAGCCAGCTCGAGCTCGTAACGAGCCGAGCCGAGCTGGCTTTCTGGCTCGTTAAGATAACGAGCCGAGCCGAGCTGGCTCGTTATCCTAACGAGCCAGAACGAGCCGAGCCGAGCCGAGCCGAGCTGGCTCGTTAGCCAGCCTTAGGTGGACATATATAAGCGCCGTGTAATGGGAGGTCTGAATGATTGAACAATCGAACTCCAACTCTGGATAACAAACCCTGCCCTCTGCAGTTCTTGCTTCCTCCCTGAACTCTTCGCTGATTCCTTCCCCAAACTCCATTTCAATTATCCTGACCAATCCCCAGCGGGTTCGTGACTAAAGGAAGTGTATGGTTAGGCAGCAATTCCTTGGCTCAGCCACATGTGATCCAAGCTATGCATAGCAGTGGACTGGGGGACACTCAGGATTTCAGACCTCTTAGTACATAATTAAGCAGCTTTTCACTTGGCCAGGCACGAAGGCCACCATCAGAGATTTTATTAGGTCTTGCTCTATCTGTCAGCAGGCTAAGGTTGAACATAGTAAACTAGCTGGCTTATTGTAGCCATTACATGTGCCACAGCAGGCTTGGAAAGTGGTGTCAATGGACTTTGTGGAGGTTCTGCCCAGGTCTTCCAGATTTGACACAATTATGGTAATCATCGATAAATTCATCAAATATGGCCACTTCATTCCATTAGCTCATCCTTTTATTGCCATGCAGGTGGCTCAAGCTTTCATGGATAATGTCTATAAGTTACATGGATTGCTTGAGAGCATTATATCTGACAGGGATAAAATATTTACAAGTGTTGTGTGGAAACTTGTTCAAAATTACTAACACACAGCTTGTCATGAGCTCTTCTTATCATCCTCAAACTGATGGGCAGACGGAAAGGCTCATTCAGTGCTTAGAAGGGTTTTTGAGGTGCAGTGTTATCGGGTATGAATATTAGGGTACCCGGAGAAGGGGAACTAATGGTCATCAACATTAACTCACCCAAACGATCAAGGGTATAACCACGACCTCGTTCGACCCCTACGAGGAAGGTTCCGATTCGCCTGACCCCAAGGGCACGGGCTCCATCTCGCCCAACCCCAGGGGCACGGGCTCCGTCTCGCCCAACCCCTTGGGCGCGGGCTCCGTCTCCCCGGCCCCCAGGGAGCGGACTCTGTCCCGCCCGACCCCCCGAGGAGGGACTCCACCTCGCTCGATCCTAGGAGACGTATCCAGCCTTGGACGGAGTGTAGGCCCCCGCGGGGGGCCCGCCCTGTCTCCAACCACTACGAGTATGACGGCGTGAGCCTGAGACCATGCTCTTGACGTCAGGAAGGGAGCAGGCACGCCTCGACGCGACCCGTGGCCGCGACGGCCATACCTAGGCGTGCATGTCGCCAACAACACCGGGCGGACCGGCACTGTGCTGCCTAATCCTCGTACGACTCTTGTCAAGGGATCCTATTGACCGTGCCATACACCAGGACGGGATGGACCGCCATGACCTGCTGACGACGCCCGCCTGTAGCACCAGTGACGAACAGGGTCGCAACGTGGAGCCGCCTCCGTCATCATCTGCGGGACCAGCGAGACTCGCCTATAGGAGAAGAAGGACGACACAGTCCTAGGGCCCTCTTCCTCTATGCTTTTCTCTCTCTCTCATGTAACCCACGCCCTCCCCTTGGTCTATAAAAGGGGAAGCGGGGCGCCCCACAGAGGAGGCTTCGGGACGCTCTCGAGCTCTCTGAAGCCATTCGAAAGCAACTCAACTCCATTCAACTCCACACACCAGAGACTTGGGATCTCTTTCCTCTCTCGCCTGTTTATAACTCCTACTGCAAACTTAGTGCTAGTAACACAAGCAGCGCCTCACTAGACGTAGGGACATTCAGCTCGAACCAGTATAAATCCTTGTGTCCTCCGACCACACCATCTGACCAAACGCGCAAATATAAATTTACTAGTCGGCGGTTCAAAACACCTACAGTTGCCACGCTAGGTAGGGGCCTTTTGCGCGTTCCATCGTCCACATTAGGCCACGGATGGCTAGCCACAGGGTGAGTTGGACCCCGGGCACACACGTGTGTTTCGAGAGTCTGGACTTCTTCATCACTGCAGAGGGAGAGCTAACGCGGGCTCTCACCCCTATCTAGCCTCTTCACTCTGCCGGCCTCGACATGGTTGTCAAGGCTCTCGAGGAGCTATGGCTGCATTCCCCGGAGGCACGCCTCCCACGGGCGACCGACTCCTCGACTTTGATTACGAGAGGCTAGAGCGCCAGCTCGCTGTCTTCCTAGGACCCCGACCGTCCTAGGAGGATCTACGCCACCTGTCTTTCTCATTTGCCAACGTCATAACATAGCTCGCTGGAGGGGAACTGCTCTCTCTAGCATACCTCGCCCGAAACGCCCCGACAGCATTTCCATTCGGTCTGTGCAACACTGCGGGGACCATCGATCACCTCGTGGCGTAGCGCGTGCATCCGTCTCTCACAGACGATGAGTTCGTAGGGATGGCTGATTACGTTGTGGAATCTATCCACAACCTCATCGCAGGAGATTCTAAAACAATCTTTGACTCTAACTCTAGTGGAGGGAGCCATCACCCCTCGTGCGAATGCTTCATGGCGGACAGCCCCCGAGGGACATGTCGAAAGCATCCACGAGCGGGAGGTCACTCCACCGGCTGACCTCGATGACGAGGTCGAGGGAGATGCGAGAGTGCTGCCTCGCCTACAGGTAGAGCAGCTGAGGGCGCGACAAAGAGAGCTCGAGGAAGCACGACTCTAGCTAAAGCAGGAGCGCACGAAGCTCGAGCGCGAGATCGAGCGCCGCGAGGAAGGAGGGCGTGCACGCGCCATCGCCCACGACATGAACCGGAGGATCATCGAGGACGATGACAGTCTCTCGCACTTCGCTCAGGTGAGCCAGAACATTACTGCCACCGCAGCCTTGCTCCAAGGGCTCCCGGAGCCTGCAACACCAGGAGATCATGGGCCCATCGTGAGATCCACACACTACTTAAGCGCACAATAGTGCAACAGGCGGAAAGCTCGTTGTCTCGGCGACGCGAGTTCGACGCCAGCTAGTGCACGTCTTAGGGACGACATGGCAGGGACGTGTCCATCCACCAACAAGCATTGCGTAATGATGGGGGACGCGTCGCGGTCTTGATACATGAGCATGTCGGCCCCATCCGCGATGCACACATCACCCTGAATGCCCTTAGGCGCAGATGGGATGATAGGAGAGAGGAAGCTACCCACGGCTACTGTCCTCATCATGGCGGATGCTACGGCAACACTAAGGACCGGAGCCCGAGCCCCACTCTACCGGGTCCTCAAGTCTTCGGCCGCCACATCCTCAACGCACCTTTCCCATCGCGTTATCAACCGCCGACAAACATCCCAAAATACTCTAGGGAAACGAACCCCAGACTGTGGCTCAAGGACTACCGGCTCGCTTGTCAAGCCGGTGGCGCGGATAGCAATTCTTTCATTATCCGCAACCTCCCCTTATTCCTAGCCGACTCGGCGCGAACTTGGTTGGAGCACCTTCCACCCAACAAAATTCAAAGTTAGGCGGACCTAAACAAAATCTTTGTGGGAAACTTCTAGGGCACCTACACGTGCCCTAGGAACCCCTGGGATTTGAATAGCTACCGACAAAAGTTGAACGAGACTCTCTGTGAGTACATCGGACGCTTCTCCAAGCAGTGCAACGAGTTGCCCAACGTTGTCGACGCTGACGTCATTGGGGCCTTCTTGTCAGGGACCACCTGCGAGTCCCTAGTCCATATGTTGGGACGCAAGGGCCCGCGGACCACCAAGGAGCTCCTCGACATCGCCACTAGCCATGCCTCAGGCGAAGAGGTGGTTGGGGCAATTTTTTACCATCCCTAAGGCAAGGCAAAGCGGAATGAGGACGCCGGTGAAGGCGCCTCCAACCGCTGCAAAAAGAAGAAGAACAAGCAGCGGCATGGGGACTCACTCGTGGCCACCGCCGAGCAAAAGGGCAGGAGGGCACCCGCCGAGGGCACCCCTGACCACTTTGAGAAGCTACTCGAGGGGTCATGCCCGAATCACACCTACCTCGTCAAGCACCTATACAAGGACTGCTCCCTCGTGAAGTGGTTCTTGTCTGAGGGCTCCAAGAAGGGGGACTAGAAGAAGAAGCCTGACCTGGTGGAGGACGACGCCGAGGAGAAAGGGGATGCCTTTAAAAAAACGACTGGCTGCCTCATGATCTTTGGTGGAGCAGCGGCTTATGACTCCAAGCACCACCAAAAGCTCACGCGTCGTGAGGTCTACGTGGCCGAGCGTCTGAAAGCCCAAGTTTGGTTTTGGTAATTAATGACACCAAGTTGCTAATGTCATGTGTTAAGTAGTTTAAGTTAGGTATAAGCAACACATGTGATGAAGGTGCATGTGGCATGGAGTGGTGGCCACAAGATCACAAAGAGATGGTGCATGGACATGAAATGATGGTCATAGTGATCAAGCATGAGGAGATGGACATGGAATAAAGTGATCAAGGCAAAGGTATAATCATAGGGTTCACTTTTGTCGATCTAAGATGAGTAGAGAAGTGATTGACCGGGTTTAGGATTGATAGTCGACTATCAAGAGGGGCAATCACGGTTAGCTCATGGATCAAGTGCTACTAGGTCATCTTCTTGAGCATATGCATTAGGATCTAGTCAAGAGAGCTAACATATCGCCTTAGAAAATGATTGTGAAAATGCTAACACACATGTATATGGTGATTTTTCACTTGATGGTGTTGGCACATTTGCGAAGGAGACAATGTTTGAGTGGTAGAGAGGGGTTTGGGGTTTTCTCTCCTTCCCACCGAGCTTGCGAGTGCGGGATTCAGGCGTTTTCAAGGAAATGAAATGCCTATTTTCCATTGCGCCAGAGGTTGAAAAAGTGGTGAAAGCACATAAGTGTTTTTTGAGCTAAAACATGTGCTTTAGTGATACACATATGGAGAGTAGCTCATAAGTGAAAGGGTGGATCAAGTGGAACGAGCGACAGATGCTCGGCTTGCTGGTGATAGATGCGGGGTGTGGCGTCTGACAGCAAACCCTAGCTCGGCATGTGCACGCGGGTGCGACAGACGTGGGGATGTGACCGCGATAGACATCGTGCATGGCACTGTTGCCACGTCTGTCATGTGTTGCAGCTCGGGCATTTTAGGCGCAGCGCGGCGTAACGCGATAGACGCGTTACTTGGCTTAGCACCGGACGCGTCTGACGGTCTGGCGGGCAAACAACCTCTCTGTGCCGCATCTGTCGGTCACGACAGACGCGTCTAACGCTGTGGAACTACGTGGGCACGTGAGAGTGTGAGCGACAGACGCTCATCGCTGCGTCTGTCGACCTAGTAGCGTACGCATCCGATGGCTCAGCGCGAAAACACATCCTCTGGACCGCGTCTGGTGCCGCGTCTGATGTGGTACTGTGCTGCGTCCGTTGCATCGCCTGTCCGAGCATGAGCTGAGCCGACCGTTGGAGATCAATGGGTCACGTTTAACTGAGGACACATGACACGAGGAGAACGTGATAGACGCTGGGCGTGCGTCTGTCAGCTTGGCGACAGACGCTACTGTGCAGCATCTGTCGCCCCCGAAAATCATCCAGTAAAGTTGATAACGGCTAGCTCTTGAGTGAAACGTTATAAATAAGAGGTGGCCGGCCCTTGGGGGTTCACTCTTGCACATTTGAGATATCGAGGCACACTTTGAGCTAGAGAACTTCCCCTCCACTCATCTCCTTGCTTGGTTGCATACTCTAGAGAGATTGAGTGAGATTCAAGTGCATTGCATTGTGAGTTGCATCTAGTGGCACTTGATTCTTGAGTTTGCTGCGGATTGCTTGTTACTCTTGGGTGTTTTCCAACACCCTAGACGGCTTGGAGCAGTGGTGGTGTTGAGCTCGTGATTGGAGATTGTTTTGAGCCTCACCAAGCGATTGTGAGGGGTTCTTGAGCCTTCCCCGCAGGAGTTCGTGAATTGGCTACTCTAGTGGAGCTCGTGGCTTGGAGAATCCTCATCTTGTGAGTGGATGTGTGGCACCCACTGAGGGTTCAACTCTTGATAGTTGATTAGCTCGCGATCCATCATGTGGGTGCATCGCCACAACAAGGAGTAGCTTGCCGGGAAGCAAGTGAACCTCGGTAATAAATCTTGTGTCATCTTATTATCGAGGATTTTATTTGTGTATGTGATCACGTTGATTGATTGGTACATTAGACATATCTCTTCTCATCAACATTGGTATATCTTTTCAAGCTCGCTGCTTTTCTTATTATTCTTTGCCTTGTTTAGCTTGAGTAGAATAGCTTATCACTTAGGGGTAATTAGTTTAGAGACTTAGCGTTGTTGGTGTGAACTAGAGATCATAGCCTTGCACTAGAATTGTATTTGTGGCTTGCTTAAAAGTAGTTGAGATAGTGCTAGAATTAGCTTCGCCATCTTATTTACTAACTTGTTGTTTAGTAAAGCTTGTAGAAAATTTAAATAGGCTATTCACCCTTCTCTAGCCATTTGGACCTTACAGCGTCCACGCCCACTTTCCTCCGATGGTCACGATCTCCCATCACCTTCGACCGATCCGACCACCCGGAGAGCTTCCTGCATCTAGGCAGATACCCGCTCGTGGTCGACCCGATCGTCGATACGAAGCGACTCACCAAGGTGCTGATGGACGGAGGCAGCGACCTTAACATTGTCACAGAACCTCCTAATTATGATGGCCCACATGTACCTGTCATCGTCATAATGACCTCTGACACCATACTTATGTTCCTCATAACTTTAAAGGCCTGCTTTCCTCCGAACAGGATCCAATCACAGGAGTATTGCAATATTACAACAGTTTATTCAAAATACCATCAGAGTAAAGTAGTGGAAGTCTTACAATAACTTAAGTTTACAAACCATAGTTTCCAAACTCCAAACCTTATGTAACATTATTACAAACCGGTAGTAGGGAAGTATTAGTAGTAACTTTATTACAATCACACAAACGAAGTGCCTTGCCCAGAGGCCACACAGTCTACTCATCGTCACCTTCTTCAGCCACAATGGTCATGCAACAAGGCTGAAAGCAGACTTGTTCATGAACCACACCTGCAACAAGGGGTTTAACAAACCCTGAGTACAAGAGTACTCAACAAGACCTACCCGACTAGGAAAAGACTCCAAGGGCATGCTAGCTTTAGGGAATCAGGGTACGGGTATTCAAGAATCAAAATTTCTTTTACAGAAAAGCTTACTAAAATAAGTCCTTACCTTCATTATTTTACTTTTACCATTTATGGTTCATTAACCAATTCTAAGTGATCCTAATCTAGATCAAAGTAATTCTCATTAAGATATTTCTCATTCTTTCTTTCAATTCCAGTTCTTAACTACGATGTTGGTGCAAGGCCAAGACTCCTTTCTCATGGAGCAACGACAATTTGAACCGCTTCATTTACCCAGCTGGGGATTCCTAACCACACGACATATGTAGAACCGAATCTTGCATATATCAACTCTTACCCGAGTAACCCAAAACCAGAACGTGTCCATCGCCACCCGAGAGCACAGTACTCCTCGAACCCGGCCCAATTCTAGCCCCGAGGGTACACGCTACTCTCGCCATCTCTCTACTCCCAGTGCGAGGTTAGACGTTCTCGTAATGGAATAGTCGAAGTAAGGCTTACCCGACATGGGTACATGGCTAGTACTAATAAAAACTCCATGACGCGAGGGCCAACAACGTACGGTCATTAACTGATAAGGCGGAAACACTACATTGAGACTCATTTCCCAATGCAAGTTAGCAATAGCCAAACCACCCACCCGATCTTACAAGTTTATTCTCATATTTCAATATTTATCAAGTATGCCATCATGGCCATGTAAACATTCATTTAAAAAACTTAACTCATAAGCATAGCGAAGCATACTACGCATTTTCAGTAAAATAGGTATCAAGGGTGATATTACAATAATCAAGGATGATAATGCAATAATTGGGTTATCACTCAACTCCTAATTACTTAATACAGTAAACCCTAGTATAAATAATAAAGATTTGTAAAACTCAAGGTAGGGTTTAAATGAACCGGGGTTTGCCTTGCTCTGACGTGACGACTGACTCGGACTCGAAGACTCCGACTTCCGGTTCGGAACCCACCGACGACAACTCTTCTTCGGAGACTTGCTCGCCAACTTCGACTTCCTCGAAAATGGGAACTACACGAGTATATAACTTGTTTCAACATGATGCGGTGATAAACATGATGCTTGATAATGATATGCCACGGTTTACGACTTGAGTACAACTTTTCTTCGCGGTACAGTCGCAAAACAGTAAAACCTACTAACTAATAGCGATAACTTAAGCGATACTAACATTTCTTACCAAACATGTTACTAACGAGCTCAATCATAAAATTAAGGTGCCAAGGATCACCAAGAATTAGTGACCCAAGGTCATCACTCAATCAAAAAGGCACACAACACTTAAAGTTAACAATTTAACAATTATTTAAATATTTAATTAATTAGGGCATAATTAATAATAAATCAAACTTCATCTAATTGAGCTTAAACTTTTTCTAAGGATTAACCATGGCCTAAAACAGAGTTAGAATAAATTTCATGATTTTTAGATTAATAATTTAATTACTAAAATTCATGGAAGTTGCATTTAATATTTAATTGAACTAATTCAATAACTTGCAAAAAGTAATAAAATTTAGCATTTAATATTTTTCCTAAGTAGTTTACATCTTGAAAAGCTTACACAAAAAATTTTACTATTTTTGGAGCTCTACAGAATTTTTAATAAAATAAACAAATACTATTACTATTTACATTTTTGAAAAAGAAAAACAAAAACTTTCTCGGGCCGCTTTCCCTTCCTTCCTCCGGTTCGGCCCAGCCAAACGGCCCGCTCGCACTCGGCTGCGTTGCATGCTCGCGCGGCCCAGCAGACCAGCCCAGCCGTGTCCGCGCCCGCGCTCCCTCTCTCTCTCGCTGACAACTCGTCCCCACCTGTCATCACCTTCCTCCGCTCTCGTCTTCTCTCCCGCGACCCAGCCATGCCCGCGCGGTGGCCGGTCGGCGACCACGGCGTCAGTCGCTCAACCAAGCTGCTGAAAGTCCTATGTTTGGTGTTGGTAATTAGTGACAATGCCTAAGTACTAATCCTATGCCTAAGTTGTATGTAGCATATGAGGATTAGTACATTCCAAGGTTGGTGGCAAGATGGACATGGTGATCATGATGGCCACACTTGGATTTGGACGCAACCCTACGTGATTAAGGCAAAGGTATACGCTTAAGGGTTGTGTTTTAGTAACCAAGACACCTAGTGGGTGTGGTTACATTATAGGATAGATAGCCGTACTATAAAGAGGGGAATGTCGCGGCTATTGAACTCCTAAGTGCCTCTAGATGTGCATTTCATGATCATATGCATTTGGATAAAACTAATATCGTCTCGAAAAATGATTGTGAAAATGCTAACACACTCACACTTGACGAGATCACTTGGTGGTGTTAGCACGTTTGCGAAGGCGGTGGAGTTTGAGCGGTAGAGAGGGTTTGAGATCCTCTCTCCCTCCCGCCGAGCTTGCGAGGCGGGATTCAGGCGTTTTCGAGAAGTTGAAATGACTTTTTTCCACTACGCCGGAAGTCCGGAAAAGAAACGGAGGCGAACGGAGGTCACAGAGGTGACCGGACGCTAAACCGGACGCGGTCCTTGCATGACCGGACACGTCCGGTCAGTGTTCAGTGTCTGCGCGTTTTTCAGTTCGATGATCGGACGCGAGGCGCGTCCGGTCACTGATGATCGGACGCGTCCGGTCATTCAGGGAGCTTACTAGACTGTAACCGGACGCTGGCACTATCGCGTCCGGTCATGTTCCTTCAGCGCGTCCGGTCGTTGTTTCGTTGAGCGCTGCTCAGGCGACCAGCGCGTCCGGTCATTCTCGGGACCAGCGCGTCCGGTCGTTTCCAGTGCGTCTGGTCTGCGCGATGAGCGCGTCCGGTCGTTGCTTCGCAGTTAGCCGTTGGGCGACCGGCGCGTCTGGTCGTTTGGACCAGCGCGTCCGGTTAGTACTTCACAAGTTAGCCGTTGGGCGACCAGCGCGTCCGGTCAGTTAGACCAGCGCGTCCGGTCAGCGCGGTTTCGGATGTTTAAGTTTCTAACGGCTCTATTCGAAGGGGTACGTCTATAAATACTCGTTGGCCGGCTCAAGGCTCTCTCTCTCGAACATTTGACATACTTGTGAGCACTTTGAGCTAAGCAACTCCCCTCCCACTCATCTCTCTTGCTTCTTTGCATATTCGAAGTGAGATTGAGTGATCCAAGTGCATTTGCATTGTGAGATAGCATCTAGTTGGCACTTGGTGGTTGATTTACTGCGGGATTCTTGTTTCTCTTGGTGGTTGCCGCCACCTAGACGGTTTGGAGCAGCTTGGAGGCGTTGGCAAGAGTTGGTGATTGTTCTTGGCCACCTCCGGTGATTGTGAGGGGTTTGTGCCTACCTCGGCGAAGCGCCAAAGGCAACATTAGTAAATTGCTTTGTGTCATTGCAACCTTTTGCCATTTGGTAGGTTCTTGTGGTGCCTTTTGAGAGGCTCGGTGTGTGACCAATTAGCCACCGAACCACGTGGTGAAGAGGGACAAAACGGGGACTAGCGTGCCGGCAAGCACGTGAACCTCGGGATAAATCTTCGTGTCATCATTCTTATTGTGTTTGATCGATCCCGGTGGTTGTATATTGTGGTATTCATCTCTTGATCATATTGATTGGTTGGCTCAATACTTCGCCCCTCGGTGATACCCTCCTAACTCTCTCTTGTATTAATTTCTTAGTTACCTTGCTAGCTTGTTAGTGTAACTCTTAGCTTGTGTAGTTAGCTAGCTTTAGTTGTAGTTAATTTGTGCGGTTTGACTTGTGCGGTTGAGTGCAAATATACTAGAATTGTGAATTGGTTAGGTGGCTTGCAAACACCCCGTAGGCTAAGCAAAACTAGCATCTCGCTACTTGTTATATTGATAAACTTGTTTAGTTTGTCTTTGTAGAAAATTTTATAAGGCTATTCACCCCCCTCTAGCCATCAAGACCTTTCAAGTGGTATCGGAGCCGTGACACCGTTTTCAAGGCTTAACAACCTCGGTGTAAGATGGCTCAAGTTGTGTTCAACCATGTCAGGGGCAAGCCTCCATTCTTTGATGGTGTCACATCTTTTGATCATTGGAAAAGAAAGATGAAGCAATATCTTGGCTCTATTCATGAGAACGTTTGGAAGGTGACACACCATGATTATGCTATCATTGATCCCGACAACCTCACCAATAATGACCGCATCAACAACCAATGCAACACTATGGCTCTCAATACTCTCTACAATGGGATTGATGCAAAGGTCTTTGAGCAAATCAAGGATCTTGAAATGGCAAGTGAAGTGTGGACAAGATTAGAGGAAACATATGAGGGCACTTCAATGGTAAAGAGTGCCAAGCTCTATATGCTCAAGGATAAGTTTGCAAGTTTCAAGATGAAGGATGATGAGTCCATACCGGAGATGTTCTATAGGCTACAAGTTATTGTCAATGATCTCAAGAGCCTAGGAGAAGATATCAAGGACAAGGACTTCTCACATAAGTTCTTGATGAACTTACCTAAGAAGTTTGCTATCTTGAGGAAGATGATCCAAAGAGAGGGTTTGGATAAGGTGACTCCAAACCAAGTGTTTGGAGATGTCATGACCAATGCTCAATATGATGATGATGAAGATGAAGATGAGAAGAAGGAGATCAAGGTCAAGCAAGAGAAGACCACCACATTCAAGGCTTCTTCTTCCAAGGGCAAGAGCAAGGTTGTTGATGATGATGATCCATTTGATGATGAGATCATGGCCCTTCTAGTGCAAAAGATGGGTCGGTTCATGAAGAAGAGAGGCTATGGTGCAAGAAAGAGAAGGGACTTCATGAAGGCAAAGGAGGTGCTTTGTTACAATTGCAATAGCCCCGATCATGTAGTGGCAAAGTGCCCCTATGAAGACAAAAGATATCATGATGGGGAGTTGAAGCTCAAGAAGAACAAGAAGGATAAGAAAGAGAATGAGAAGAAAGCAAAGAAGAGCTTCACATTCAACAAGAAAAAGAAGGGTGGTGGTTATGTAGTCACTTGGGATAGTGACAACTCCGATAGTGATGATGATGCAAGCTCTAGTGATGATGAAAGGACCACTCGGCGAGCCATTGCAAACATCGCCCTCTCCAACAAGCCATCCATCTTCGACACTACATCAACATACCTTATGGCCAAGCCTACCAAGGTAAAATATAATGATTGTGATGATGATTCTTGTGCTAGTGATGGTTGTAGGAGTGATGATGAGGAGGATGAGGACTACTCCAAGGATGATCTATTGGGCATAATAGATCAAATGAGCAAGGGCTACAAGAGGACCACCAAGAAATACAAAATCTTGGAACAAGAGCTCATTGCCAAGAGCAATGAAAATGATGCCTTGATGGAGGAGCTTGTTGCTCTCAAAAAGAGTAAGGAGTGCAAAGGAATTGAACAAGAGCTCAAAGCTCTTAGGAAATCCTTTGATGAGCTAGAGGCCTCTCGTGAGTGTCTAAAGGAAGACCATGAGGACCTTGAAGTTGCTCACACTAGGCTTAAGGAAGCCCACTCCACTCTACTTGAGCTCATCAAGGAAAAAGACCTCAAGTTGGAGAAGTTCATGAAGGAAGCTAAGGAGGAGCAAGTGATTGTCACTTGTGATATTGGACTAACATGTGATATTATTGATGATTCCTTATTTGTTGGTCCTACTAATGCTTCATGTAGCTCATCATCATCCACCACAACCAACTCTACCTCTACTACTAGTGATTCATCACTTGTGGTTGAGAATGAGACTCTCAAGAGAGAGGTGGATGATCTCACCCGCGCATTAGGCAATGCCTATGGTGGGGATGCCCGCTTGCTAAAATACTTGGGTAGCCAAAGGTTCTCTCTTAACAAAGAGGATTTGGGCTATACTCCCAAGAAGGGCAAGACGGCCTTTGCTACTCCAAAGCCTCACTTCGTGAAGAGCAATGGTCGTTATTGCAATAGATGCAAGCAAGTTGGGCATCTAGAGATTAATTGTAATAAAATGAACAAGAACAACAACAAGTTTCATGCTAAAATGGATTACATTCCTTTTGATTCTTGTTATGTGCTTACCAAGGGTGAGAAAGGTGTGCATGCTAGGTTTGTTGGTACACCAATTGTGGGGCCCAAAGAAGAAGGCCATTTGGGTACCAAAGAGCTTAGTTACTAACCTCCAAGGACCCAAGCAAGTATGGGTACCTAAAAGACATTAAATTGTTTTGTAGGTAAATTATAAGGCCGGAGGAAGGCATTGGGTGCTTGATAGTGGGTGCTCTCAACATATGACCGGTGATTCAAGAATGTTCAACTCTCTTAAATCAAATGATAGTGGCATTGATAGTATCACATTTGGTGACAATAACAAGGGTGATGTGAAGGCTCTTGGAAGGATTGCAATCTCAAATGATCATAGCATCTCCAATGTGCTACTAGTTGAAAAGCTCAATTTCAACTTGTTGTCGGTTGCTCAATTGTGTGATCTTGGTTTCAAGTGCATATTTGGTGTTGATGATGTGGATATAGTTAGTGTTGATGGCTCTAACTTGATCTTCAAAGGCTTTAGATATGAGAATCTATACTTGGTTGATTTCAATGCTAGTGACACTCAACTTTTGTAACACCCAAAAATTCTAAACTTTAGGAATAATGAATTTCGAATAAGTTAGATAACAATTAATGACAAATTAAAATTTAAAAAAAAAACTATTTGGTGATGCATTCATGCTGTTGCATTTATTTTATTTTGTGGTGTGGTTATATTTGTTTTATTTTAATTGATTTGGTTTTGGAAAATATATATATAGAAGTGAATAAATGAAAGAAGAAAAAAAAGAAGAAAACACTTACCTTCTCCCTGGCAGCCAACGGGTCAACGGCCTGCTCTCCCGAGCCGGCGCCTGGGCCGCGCAGTGGGCCGCTGCTGTTTTCCTCCGCGTAAGCCACCGGTCGAGCCAGCCTGAGCCCAGCAGCCACGCCTTCCCTCTCTCCTTGGTCGCTGACGGGTGGGGGCCACATGTCAGACGCACCTTCCTCCTCGCGTCGTAACCGAGCCGGATTCAAGCTCGCAATCACCGAATCTCCACCGCCTCTATACCGAGATCTCCTACCCGAACACGATGTGGTAGAGCTTTAAAAGTGAAGCCGCGACCCCCTTACCCCTTTTTCCATCTAAAAGCTGAGTTTAGCCCCGTGAAATCGAGCCTTGCGAGCTTGGAACCCTAGGCGAGTTCGGTCGCACACCGCCGTCACTTACGGGTGGTTTTGCGCCTTCTTTCTTCGCTTGGGTGAGTTTGTCATCTTCTCCTCTCCCTCCCAATGCTCTTCTTTTGAGTTTTTGTGCTTTGTATCGTGGGATTGGAGTTCACCGTAGTGCGGTAATGGCGCCGCCGCCCCTTGTTGTCGCACGTCGTATTCGGTCTATCGTAGCTAGTTCTTAATGCTTAGATGAGTTAGCACGGAGCTTCTCTTCCGTTTGGATCAACTTTTGGGTTGAATGGTGGTCTAGGTGAGGAGATCCTTCATCTCCGGCCATGGGGGAGTCACCGGCCATGGGGGAGCCGCCAGCCGGACCTGAGGAAGGAGGCCGGATGTGAACTGTGAGGTTGAAGATGCATGTGAGCCGTCCGTTTTTGAATCAGCGGCTCGGATTAGAAGATACCCCTTCGCGGGGTAATCTTTCTAAAGAGACCCTGAACTTTTTAGTAATCAAACTGCCATCCAAAGCGTAAAGCTGGAAATACGTTTTCGCGTTTTGAAAGCGTATTCTCTCCCGGTTAAATCAAAAATACGTTTTTAGGTATTTACAGTTTTGCCACTAGAATTGTTTTGGTCATAAAAACTTCGTTTTAACTCCGATTTGATCCGTTCAAGTTGCGTTAGGTTCGTATTTGCGAGCTCTACATGTTGGTAGTATTGTACAGTAGGTTTGTGATAATTTATTTTCGAGTTTATATTAAAGTAATTATTTATATATAGAAAATCTTAGAAAATTCATAACTTTCACGTTTTAACTCCGAATTTGGTGATCTTTGCGTCTGTGTGATCGTAGAAACGTGTAGAAGAGTTTTATAAACTTTTATTACTGTTTTTCTACTGTTGGTGTACTGTTCTAATTGTATCTCTTTGTTTGCTTCGTGTTTGTTTGATTGGATGCATGTGTGTTGTTGATTGATGATCGAGTATAGAAGGTGAGCAGTATCTGGACGATTTGGAGTATTACTTTGAGCCAAGTCAGCAGTATCACTTGGAAAGCTTTGATCAAGGCAAGTATAACACAGGACTATCCTTGTTACCTATACATTGAATTGTCATACATATGCATGTGCTTATCTTGACAACCTTAGAGATTATAACTTAGTGATTGTTATCTTGATTCCTTGTCAACCTTGGGAATGCATATGGGTAGCTACTGCTAGTGCTTAAACTAAGAACAATGATCTTGTAATTGGATTAATGGATTAAGCATTCAACCATTAAGATGATTTTATTACTGTTAAAAGGGGGCTAGAGCATGTGTATTATTTTGATGCTCTGGTTTCTCTCCTTAAGGACTTATCTGTAAGTGATAACAGGGATATACAGTATAGCTGTGAGGGCTATATGGCTCTGGCTTTAGTTGTTCAAGAGACCTTTTCTAGCTTGTTAGTGGTTACCTTAAATGGCGTAAGAAAGGCTTGCCACGTTGGGTGTAGTGCGAGCCCCTGGCCTAGTGTGTATAGGCTGCGGTTGTTGTGCCACAGGGAAGGGGGGGGGGTTCTACATCTGCCTGCCAAGTGAATCTAATGGCCCTAACTTGTTAGACGAACTTTTGAGTGGCTTTATATGGTTCTCGGGTGTTTGGGCTTGATCTCCCCACTCATTTGGAAATCATGACTCACAGTGAAAGTGTACACCTCTGCGCAGAGTTAAAAACTGGTATACTAGCCATGCTCATGGATACGAGCGGCCTTGGGGATTCTTATGGAATAGTTGATCATAACTGTTATATCATGCTTAATTATTGTTGATTATTATTTGCTCATGTTAACGCTATTCATTATCCTTATTACAATTGATCATTGGTTCTTTAATGGGAAGAGGTTTATCTTGATGCTACTCAATTGCTAATATATGATTAAAAGCTAAACGCAGTTAAATAATGTCTAGCCTTTTTGAGCCTCATGAACCCTGTGTTATATTTGTTGAGTTCGATATGGACTCACCCTTGCTATTTCCACCATAACAGATGAAGATATAGAGGAAGATTATCGGAATGAGTACTAGTCTTGGTGTCAACCAGTTAACCGTGTCCCTGTGTGGAGTTTCCACTGAAGAATTACTATTAGTTATTATTACCTATCATTCAAGACTATGTCTTAAATATTTATTCGTTATGTAATAATCAATGTGATGATACTTTGTAATTTGTCAACTTATGTGTGCGACTGTTTTCTGGGGCGCACATGAGTCTTTTATGCATCCTATTTTTGTCCTTAAAAATGGGTGTGACAGATTGGTATCAGAGCCGTGTTGACTGTAGGACGCGAGCCTAGTTAGAATGGTCGTTAATAGCATCCATACTTCACTTAATTCATGCTTCCTCTTTTCACCTTGTTAATTACTAAAGTTTTATGCTTTCTCTACTTTATTCTATTACGAAAATACATTGATTCTATCTAATCTATGTCTAAATCTTGTAGATGTCTCCTTATCCCCGTCTGTCAGCTGCACAGTATGTTGCCCGTTTTAAACCTCAGGAGCCGTATGAAGATGGTGATCAAGAGCTATCTGATGCTGAATCAAGGGTTGGTGATACACCAATGGAGAATGTAGTTATGGGGTGGACTACGAAGCTTCATATCATGGTTCCTAAAGCTGATGCTTTCTTCCATGACATGTTGACAAGAACCTTGGACAACTACCACTATGACTGGGAAGCTACGTTGGAGTATCGCAGTGTAGAGTATAGTCATCCATGGATGGATTCCTATTGGGAAACGGAGTTATGGGTCAAGAAAAGGGATCCTACCACTAAGGAGTCTAAGGTGGAGTCAAAGTTCATTACCAGAGTGAGCCGGGCAACTGTGGAGACAAGCATGGAGGATGTCGCTTACAATGCATTTGTTTACTACCATGGTCTACGCTCGGACAAGACGTTAAAGGGTGCACTCCGGCATTTTCCTTGTTTCTTACATGACAAGGGTATTTGGACCGTGCCGCTTGCAGATGATGCCTCCTTGACTTTACAAGCTACGGTGGGATTAGCTCGTGAATTGGCTCTCCATGAGGTGGATTTGAAGGATGAGTTGCTGAAGGAAAAAGAACTTAAGGAGCAAGCTTATAAAGAGATTGACCAATTAAGGGCGGAGTTAGGTCGTCCCAAGATTTATTAGAAGCTTAACTAGGCAATAGGAAAAATCCCTATGTAATAAGAACGATAGTAGTTGCGAGTCAATTTTAAGTTGGATTGTTTTGAGAGTCAGTTTGTGGTGTGAACAATTGTGTGATTGATGCATTGTTATTATGATAATGTGTGATTTGGATCTTTGTAATGTGTGCTGGAGTTTGTAGACATGCCTACAAGTTCCATGTTTAAGAATATTAAGTTTGATCAAAATATATTAGTTGGTTGTGAGGTGAACATAGTTCTGTCCTTTGCTGATTTTTGATCAGTCTGGGATGTTTTAGAAATAACTTAAAATCCGTTCATGAGAAATTTAAGAAATTTTACTGAGAATAATTAGACTTCTATATCTTTCCAACCCCACAAGAATTATTTTAATATCTATTATGATCTAAGAGATATATCTGTTCCAAGTTGGGGTTACTGCACAGTCTGGAATTCTGAAACAGTTTCGGTTAAGTTCAGTTTTTGGCCAATTTATTGACAGAATCAGAAAAACTGTTGTGAATAGAAGTTGTAGATAATTTTGTAAGCTTTCCAACCATGTAAAGATCATCTGAATTGGACGTCTGTAGCTCGAGATATGACAGTTTTACTGAGTTGCTGAAATTGGAGTTCGTCCAGAAAAATCAGATTTTGCTTATCTATTGAATACATCATCTCGGATCGTACTGGATTTCATCTTCTGTGTTTTTGGAAACAGATGTCAGGCAGAGGACGTGGCAGAGGTCGTGGAGGTGCTAACCCACCCATTACTATGGAGGAACTCATGCAAACTCAGAACCAGATGATGCAGATGTTTATACAGCACATGCAGAACAATTCCCCTGCAGGAGGACCACCGCCTGTGCAAGTGAGGGATAAGCGTGGGGAATTTTTGAAGGGACGCCCTCCAGTGTTTTCTCATGCTGCTGATCCTTTAGAGGCAGATGATTGGGTGGGGACAGTGGAGAAACAGATGAATATAGCCCAATGCAATGATATGGAGAAGATGTTATATGCATCTGGTCAGTTACAGGGGACAGCTCAGACTTGGTGGGAGTCGTATCAAGCTGCACGCCCTGACAATGCTCCTCCTATCACTTGGAATGAGTTTGTTAGAGATTTTCGAGCTCGTCATATTCCTGAAGGTATAATTGAGCTGAAGCAGGAAGAATTCAGAAACCTTAGGATGGGACAGATGAGCGTTAGTGAATATCATGACAGGTTCACCCAGTTGGCTCGCTATGCTCCTAATGAAGTGAGGGAAGATGCAGACAGGCAGCGTCTTTTCTTGAAGGGAATTTATTATGATCTTCGCTTGCAGTTGAAGGGGAACAACTATGCTAGTTTTCAAGAGCTGGTAAATAAAGCTATTGTGCTTGATAATGAGCGTAGAGAGATGGACAGGAAGAGGAAGATGAAGGTACAAAGCTCAGGAAGCAACAACCGACAACGCACGAATTGTCACACCCATTTTTAAGGACAAAAATAGGATGCATAAAAGACTCATGTGCGCCCTAGGAAACAGTCGCACACATAAGTTGACAAATTACAAAGTATCATCACAGTGCTTATTACATAACGAATAAATATTTAAGACATAGTCTTGAACGATAGGTAATAATAACTAATAGTAATTCTTCAGCGGAAACTCCACACAGGGACACGGTTGACTGGTTGACACCAAGACTAGTACTCATTCCGATAATCTTCCTCTATATCTTCATCTGTTATGGTGGAAATAGCAAGGGTGAGTCCATATCGAACTCAACAAATATAACACAGGGTTCATGAGGCTCAAAAAGGCTAGACATTGTTTAACTGTGTTTAGCTTTTAATCATATATTAGCAATTGAGTAGCATCAAGATAAACCTCTTCCCATTAAAGAACCAATGATCAATTGTAATAAGGATAATGAATAGCGTTAACATGAGCAAATAATAATCAACAATAATTAAGCATGATATAACAGTTATGATCAACTATTCTATAAGAATCCCCAAGGCCGCTCGTATCCGTGAGCACGGCTAGCATACCAGTTTTTAACTCTGCGCAGAGGTGTACACTTTCACTGTGAGTCATGATTTCCAAATGAGTGGGGAGATCAAGCCCAAACACCCGAGAACCATATAAAGCCACTCAAAAGTTTGTCTAACAAGTTAGGGCCATTAGATTCACTCGGCAGGCAGATGTAGAACCCCCCTTCCCGGTGGCACAACAACCGTAGCCTATACACACTAGGCCAGGGGCTCGCACTACACCCAACGTGGCAAGCCTTTCTTACGCCATTTAAGGTAACCACTAACAAGCTAGAAAAGGTCTCTTGAACAACTAAAGCCAGAGCCATATAGCCCTCACAGCTGTACTGTATATCCCGGTTATCACTTACAGATAAGTCCTTATGGAGAGAAACCAGAGCATCAAAATAATACACATGCTCTAGCCCCCTTTTAACAGTAATAAAATCATCTTAATGGTTGAATGCTTAATCCATTAATCAAATTACAAGATCATTGTTCTTAGTTTAAGCACTAGCAGTAGCTACCCATATGCATTCCCAAGGTTGACAAGGAATCAAGATATCAATCACTAAGTTATAATCTCTAAGGTTGTCAAGGTAAGCACATGCATATGTATGACAATTCAATGTATAGGTAACAAGGATAGTCATGTGTTATACTTGCCTTGATCAAAGCTTTCCAAGTGATACTGCTGACTTGGCTCAAAGTAATACTCTGAATCGTCCAGATACTGCTCACCTTCTATACTCGATCATCAATCAACAACACACATGCATCCAATCAAACAAACACGAAGCAAACAAAGAGATACAATTAGAACAGTACACCGACAGTAGCAAAACAGTAATAAAAGTTTATAAAACTCTTCTACACGTTTCTACGATCACACAGACGCAAAGATCACCAAATTCGGAGTTAAAACGTGAAAATTATGAATTTTCTAAGATTTTCTATAGATAAATAAATACTCAATTATAAACTCGAAAAATAAATTATCAAAACCAACTGTACAACTACACTAACATGTAGAGCTTGCAAATACGAACCTAACGCAACTTGAACGGATCAAATCGGAGTTAAAACGAAGATTTTATGACCAAAACAATTCTAGTGGCAAAACTGTAATTATCTGAAAACGTATTTTTGACTTAACCGGGAGAGAATACGCTTTCAAAACACGAAGACACCATTCGGGAAATACGCTTAGGACGACAGGTTCTATAACCCAAAAACCCAGGGACTCTTTAGAAAGATTACCCCGCGAAGGGGTATCTTCTAATCTTGGCCGTTGATCAGAGAACAAACGACTACCGTTCAATCCAGAAGAGAGAGAGGGAGAGAGAACCGGCCATCTACATCAACTCCGGCCGGTGGCCACCATGGCCGCCGCCATGAACTAGCCGGAGAGCTTCAGCCCCAACTTTTCCGACCACAACTCGCCCCGCCACCAACACAAATCGAAAGAGGAAGTAAACTCAAACTCATCTATGCGGTTTAGGAGCGCTACGACGACCCGATGAGAGAATGCGGCTCGGGGAGGATGGCGGCGCCATTGCCGGCCACGGTGAGCTCCAATCCCGCGATACAAAGCACAAAAACTCAAAAGAAGAGCATTGGGAGGGAGAGGAGAAGATGACAAACTCACCCAAGCGAAGAAATTGACCTCCAATCCACCCAAAACTCCCTAACCGTTCAACCACCGACCTTCAACAACCTCAAACCCTAGAACTCGATTTCACGTGGTGGAATTCACGGTTTAGAGGAAAAATGGAAAGAGGAGGGTCACGGCTTCACTTTTATAGCTCCACCGCATCGTGTTCGGTTAGGAGATCCCGGTTAATTTGGCAAGGATCGGTGGCGGCAAAGTCTGGCTCGGTCAGGAACATGATGAAGAAGACGAGACCGACAAGTGGGGTCCAGTGGTCAGCGAAGCAAGGAGGGAGAGGGCGCGGCTGCCGCGGCTCTGGGCCGGCCCACGCGGTCGCGAGCGTGGAGAAGCAGGCTCGGACCGACGGCCCAAAGGAAGAGGGAGAGAAAGCGGGCCGGTTCGGTTGGGCTTCCAGGCCGCCAGGGAGAAGGTAAGTTGTTTTATATATTTTTTCTTCTTTCTTTTCTTCATTTGTTTATTTTCCAAAACCTTTTCAAATAGAGTTTCAAATCCAAATCAAAATAAAATAAAGTCCACACCACAAAATAAAATAAATGCAACAGCATGAATGCATCACCAAATATTCTTTTCTAAATTTTAATTTGCCCTTAATTGTTATCTAACTTATTTGAAATTCATTATTCCTAAAGTTTAGAATTTTTTTTGGGTGTTACACGAATCCTCAGCATGGTTTCCATCAGAAGTTTCAGGGACTGGTTAGTCAGTGGAATCGTAATCCGAATCAGAGGTGGTCCCAGAATTGGCAAAGTAATCAGTCACAACAGCGTTCATCATATCCACAGCGTCAACAGTATCAGCAGACTGGGCAACAGACTCCTCGCACTGGAAATTCCAATGTTACCCCCATGAAGAATAGTGCTCCCAGCACGCCTACTAGATGCTTTGTCTGTGGTAAAGAGGGGCATATGTCTTACCATTGTCCTGAGAAGCAGAACCAGCAGACTCCTCAGAGCCAGAAGAGCAACCAGAGGCAATCTGGTACTGGAAGGGTGAATCACGTGTCTTCTGATACAACTCATGATGCACCAGAAGTTATGATTGGTACGTTCAATGTACATTCCACTCCCGCAACTGTTCTTTTTGACTCTGGAGCCTCTCATACATTCATATCCAACATTTTTGTTAAAATGCATAGTATACCCATGCTAGCTATGAAAGAACCTCTCTTAGTAAATTCACCTGGAGGTACCATGCAAACCAGTAATCGTTGTCTTCCAATTAGTATGGTATTAAGGGGGTAGAGTTTAAGATAACTCCTATAGTGTTGAGGACATCTGGTATTGATGTGATATTGGGTATGGACTGGATGAAGCAAAATCAGGCAGAGATTTAGTGTCAGCAGAAAGTGGTAGTTGTGACTGCACCTAATGGAGATAAAATCAATGTGGATGTAGCAGTGCAGAAGCAACCAACCGCTGTGGTGAATCAGCTTGAAGATACTATAAAGTAGAATTCAGTGATTGAGGAATTTCCGGATGTCTTCCCTGATGAATTGCCAGGTATGCCACCTGACCGAGACATTGAATTTCTTATTGAATTACTTCCTAGAACTGCACCTATAGCCAAACGACCATATAGGATGGGAGTAGATGAATTAGAAGAACTTAAGAAACAAATTAAAGAATTACAAGATAAAGGTTTTATTCGACCTAGTTCATCACCTTGGGGAGCATCAGTTATTTTTGTTGATAAGAAAGATGGCGGTCAGAGGATGTGTGTTGATTACCGGTCACTAAATGAGGTAACTATCAAGAATAAGTACCCTTTGCCCAGGATTGATGACTTGTTTGATCAGTTGAGAGGTGCTTGTGTGTTCTCTAAGATTGATTTACGTTCTGGTTATCATCAGTTGAAGATTCGTGTTTCTGATATTCCAAAGACAGCTTTTACTACAAGGTATGGATTGTATGAGTATACTGTTATGTCATTTGGATTGACCAATGCACCTGCATACTTTATGTACATGATGAATAAGGTGTTCATGGAATATTTGGATAAGTTTGTGGTAGTGTTTATTGATGATATACTGGTATTTTCCAAGACAGAGGTAGAGCATGCTGAACATTTGAGGTTGGTATTGCAGAAGCTTAGAGAGCATAAACTGTATGCAAAGCGAAGTAAATGTGAGTTTTGGTTGAAGGAAGTTTCTTTCCTTGGTCATATTGTTTCTAATGGAGGGATATCAGTGGATCCAGGTAAAGTAAAGGATGTATTAAATTGGAAACCACCTATTGATGTTAGCGAGATTCGTAGTTTCTTGGGATTAGCTGGATATTACAGACAGTTCATTGAAGGGTTTTCTAAACTTGCTAAACCTATGACATCTCTGTTAGAGAAGAATGCCAAGTTTGTGTGGTCAGATAAATGTCAAGCTAGTTTTGAGGAATTGAAGAAGAGGTTGACTACAGCGCCTGTTTTGGTTTTGCCAGATTTGAGTAAGAAGTTTTCTATTTATTGTGATGCTTCTCGTCAAGGTTTGGGATGTGTTCTTATGCAAGAAGGCAGAGTGGTGGCTTATGCATCTAGGCAGTTGAGAAAGCATGAGTTGAATTATCCTACACATGATTTGGAGTTAGCAGCTGTAGTTCATGCTTTAAAGATTTGGAGACATTATTTGATTGGACATAAGAGTGATATATACACTGATCATAAGAGTTTGAAGTATATTTTCACTCAGTCAGATCTGAATTTGAGGCAACGCAGATGGTTAGAGTTGATTAAGGATTATGATATTGAGATACACTATCATCCTGGTAAGGCTAATGTAGTAGCTGATGCTCTTAGTAGGAAAAGTTATGCCAATGAGATACGGACATTGTCTATGACTAGTGAGTTATGTGATGAATTTGAATATTTGAATTTGGGCATTGTTACTAATACAATGGAATTAGTGATAGAGCCTACCTTAGAGCAAGAAATCTACAAGGGTCAGTTGAAGGATGAGAAACTAAAGAAGATAGCGGAAGATATAGTGATTGGTAAGTCACCAGCCTTTCGAATGGATGATAATGGAATTTTGTGGTTTGGAAAGAGGCTATGTGTACCTGAGGATCAAACTGTTAGACAGGTAATTCTTCGCGAAGCTCATGAGTCAGCTTATTCTATTCATCCTGGTAGTACTAAGATGTATTTGGATCTGAAACAGAAATATTGGTGGGTTGGATTAAAGCGAGATGTGGCTGAGTATGTGGCATTGTGTGACACTTGTCAGAGGGTGAAAGCAGAGCATCAGAGACCTGCTGGATTGTTGCAACCAATGAAGATTCCTGAATGGAAGTGGGAGGAAGTTGGTATGAATTTTATAGTAGGGTTACCGCGTACTCAGAAAGGTTATGACTCTATTTGGGTGATAGTAGATTGGTTAACTAAAGTTGCTCATTTTATACCAGTTAAGACTACTTACCATGGACCAAAATTGACAGAGTTGTATATGGAGAGAATAGTCTGTTTGCATGGAGTACCAAAGAAGATTGTATCTGATCGAGGATCGCAGTTTACGTCGCATTTTTGGAAAGCTATGCATGAATCATTGGGAACAAAATTAAATTTTAGTACAGCATATCATCCACAGACAGATGGACAGACTGAAAGGACCAACCAGGTATTAGAGGATATGTTGAGAGCTTGTGCATTGCAATATGGAACTAGTTGGGATAAGAGTTTGCCTTATGCAGAATTCTCTTACAATAACAGTTATCAACAGAGTCTTAAGATGGCACTGTTTGAAGCTTTGTATGGACGTAAGTGTAGAACTCCATTGTTTTGGGATCAGACAGGTGAATCTCAAGTGTTTGGTACAGATGTTCTTAGAAACGCAGAAGATCAAGTGCGAGTGATTCGTGAGAATTTGAGAGTAGCACAGTCACGTCAGAAGAGTTATGCTGACAATAGAAGAAGAGATTTAGTTTTTGAGGTAGGTGATTATGTCTATTTGAAGGTGTCACCTATGAAAAGTGTGAAGAGGTTTAACATAAAAGGTAAACTAGCACCAAGGTATGTTGGACCATTTAAAGTTATTACTAGACGTGGGGAAGTTGCTTATCAGTTAGAGTTACCTAAGAATTTGTCTGGTGTTCATGATGTGTTCCATGTTTCTCAACTTAAGAAGTGTTTACGGGTGCCTGAGGAGCAGATATCTTTAGAAGAGTTGACTGTTAAGGAGGATCTTACATATGAAGAGTTTCCGATTAAGATTTTAGAGACTGCTGAGAGAGTTACTCGAAGTCGGGTTATTAAAATGTGCAAGGTGCAGTGGAATCGATATTCAGAGGCAGAGACAACTTGGGAAAGAGAGGATGAATTAAGGAAATCATATCCGCAATTGTTTGAGTAAGCAGTTCAATCTCGAGGACAAGATTCTTTTAAGGGGGGTAGAATTTGTAACACCCAAAAATTCTAAACTTTAGGAATAATGAATTTCGAATAAGTTAGATAACAATTAATGACAAATTAAAATTTAAAAAAAAACTATTTGGTGATGCATTCATGCTGTTGCATTTATTTTATTTTGTGGTGTGGTTATATTTGTTTTATTTTAATTGATTTGGTTTTGGAAAATATATATATAGAAGTGAATAAATGAAAGAAGAAAAAAAAGAAGAAAACACTTACCTTCTCCTTGGCAGCCAACGGGTCAACGGCCTGCTCTCCCGAGCCGGCGCCTGGGCCGCGCAGTGGGCCGCTGCTGTTTTCCTCCGCGTAAGCCACCGGTCGAGCCAGCCTGAGCCCAGCAGCCGCGCCTTCCCTCTCTCCTTGGTCGCTGACGGGTGGGGGCCACATGTCAGACGCACCTTCCTCCTCGCGTCGTAACCGAGCCGGATTCAAGCTCGCAATCACCGAATCTCCACCGCCTCTATACCAAGATCTCCTACCCGAACACGATGTGGTAGAGCTTTAAAAGTGAAGCCGCGACCCCCTTACCCCTTTTTCCATCTAAAAGCTGAGTTTAGCCCCGTGAAATCAAGCCTTGCGAGCTTGGAACCCTAGGCGAGTTCAGTCGCACACCGCCGTCACTTACGGGTGGTTTTGCGCCTTCTTTCTTCGCTTGGGTGAGTTTGTCATCTTCTCCTCTCCCTCCCAATGCTTTTCTTTTGAGTTTTTGTGCTTTGTATCGCGGGATTGGAGTTCACCGTAGTGCGGTAATGGCGCCGCCGCCCCTTGTTGCCGCGCGTCGTATTCGGTCTATCGTAGCTAGTTCTTAATGCTTAGATGAGTTAGCACGGAGCTTCTCTTCCGTTTGGATCAACTTTTGGGTTGAATGGTGGTCTAGGTGAGGAGATCCATCATCTTCGGCCATGGGGGAGTCACCGGCCATGGGGGAGCCGCCGGCCGGACCTGAGGAAGGAGGCCGGATGTGAACTGTGAGGTTGAAGATGCATGTGAGCCGTCCGTTTTTGAATCAGCGGCTCGGATTAGAAGATACCCCTTCGCGGGGTAATCTTTCTAAAGAGACCCTGAACTTTTTAGTAATCAAACCATCATCCAAAGCGTAAAGCTGGAAATACGTTTTCGCGTTTTGAAAGCGTATTCTCTCCCGGTTAAGTCAAAAATACGTTTTTAGGTATTTACAGTTTTGCCACTAGAATTGTTTTGGTCATAAAAACTTCGTTTTAACTCCGATTTGATCCGTTCAAGTTGCGTTAGGTTCGTATTTGCGAGCTCTACATGTTGGTAGTATTGTACAGTAGGTTTGTGATAATTTATTTTCGAGTTTATATTAAAGTAATTATTTATATATAGGAAATCTTAGAAAATTCATAACTTTCACGTTTTAACTCTGAATTTGGTGATCTTTGCGTCTGTGTGATCGTAGAAACGTGTAGAAGAGTTTTATAAACTTTTATTACTATTTTTCTACTGTTGGTGTACTGTTCTAATTGTATCTCTTTGTTTGCTTCGTGTTTGTTTGATTGGATGCATGTGTGTTGTTGATTGATGATCGAGTATAGAAGGTGAGCAGTATCTGGACGATTTGGAGTATTACTTTGAGCCAAGTCAGCAGTATCACTTGGAAAGCTTTGATCAAGGCAAGTATAACACAGGACTATCCTTGTTACCTATACATTGAATTGTCATACATATGCATGTGCTTATCTTGACAACCTTAGAGATTATAACTTAGTGATTGTTATCTTGATTCCTTGTCAACCTTGGGAATGCATATGGGTAGCTACTGCTAGTGCTTAAACTAAGAACAATGATCTTGTAATTGGATTAATGGATTAAGCATTCAACCATTAAGATGATTTTATTACTGTTAAAAGGGGGCTAGAGCATGTGTATTATTTTGATGCTCTGGTTTCTCTCCTTAAGGACTTATCTGTAAGTGATAACAGGGATATACAGTATAGCTGTGAGGGCTATATGGCTCTGGCTTTAGTTGTTCAAGAGACCTTTTCTAGCTTGTTAGTGGTTACCTTAAATGGCGTAAGAAAGGCTTGCCACGTTGGGTGTAGTGCGAGCCCCTGGCCTAGTGTGTATAGGCTGCGGTTGTTGTGCCACAGGGAAGGGGGGGGGTTCTACATCTGCCTGCCAAGTGAATCTAATGGCCCTAACTTGTTAGACGAACTTTTGAGTGGCTTTATATGGTTCTCGGGTGTTTGGGCTTGATCTCCCCACTCATTTGGAAATCATGACTCACAGTGAAAGTGTACACCTCTGCGCAGAGTTAAAAACTGGTATACTAGCCATGCTCATGGATACGAGCGGCCTTGGGGATTCTTATGGAATAGTTGATCATAACTGTTATATCATGCTTAATTATTGTTGATTATTATTTGCTCATGTTAACGCTATTCATTATCCTTATTACAATTGATCATTGGTTCTTTAATGGGAAGAGGTTTATCTTGATGCTACTCAATTGCTAATATATGATTAAAAGCTAAACGCAGTTAAATAATGTCTAGCCTTTTTGAGCCTCATGAACCCTGTGTTATATTTGTTGAGTTCGATATGGACTCACCCTTGCTATTTCCACCATAACAGATGAAGATATAGAGGAAGATTATCGGAATGAGTACTAGTCTTGGTGTCAACCAGTTAACCGTGTCCCTGTGTGGAGTTTCCACTGAAGAATTACTATTAGTTATTATTACCTATCATTCAAGACTATGTCTTAAATATTTATTCGTTATGTAATAATCAATGTGATGATACTTTGTAATTTGTCAACTTATGTGTGCGACTGTTTTCTGGGGCGCACATGAGTCTTTTATGCATCCTATTTTTGTCCTTAAAAATGGGTGTGACAGATTGGTATCAGAGCCGTGTTGACTGTAGGACGCGAGCCTAGTTAGAATGGTCGTTAATAGCATCCATACTTCACTTAATTCATGCTTCCTCTTTTCACCTTGTTAATTACTAAAGTTTTATGCTTTCTCTACTTTATTCTATTACGAAAATACATTGATTCTATCTAATCTATGTCTAAATCTTGTAGATGTCTCCTTATCCCCGTCTGTCAGCTGCACAGTATGTTGCCCGTTTTAAACCTCAGGAGCCGTATGAAGATGGTGATCAAGAGCTATCTGATGCTGAATCAAGGGTTGGTGATACACCAATGGAGAATGTAGTTATGGGGTGGACTACGAAGCTTCATATCATGGTTCCTAAAGCTGATGCTTTCTTCCATGACATGTTGACAAGAACCTTGGACAACTACCACTATGACTGGGAAGCTACGTTGGAGTATCGCAGTGTAGAGTATAGTCATCCATGGATGGATTCCTATTGGGAAACGGAGTTATGGGTCAAGAAAAGGGATCCTACCACTAAGGAGTCTAAGGTGGAGTCAAAGTTCATTACCAGAGTGAGCCGGGCAACTGTGGAGACAAGCATGGAGGATGTCGCTTACAATGCATTTGTTTACTACCATGGTCTACGCTCGGACAAGACGTTAAAGGGTGCACTCCGGCATTTTCCTTGTTTCTTACATGACAAGGGTATTTGGACCGTGCCGCTTGCAGATGATGCCTCCTTGACTTTACAAGCTACGGTGGGATTAGCTCGTGAATTGGCTCTCCATGAGGTGGATTTGAAGGATGAGTTGCTGAAGGAAAAAGAACTTAAGGAGCAAGCTTATAAAGAGATTGACCAATTAAGGGCGGAGTTAGGTCGTCCCAAGATTTATTAGAAGCTTAACTAGGCAATAGGAAAAATCCCTATGTAATAAGAACGATAGTAGTTGCGAGTCAATTTTAAGTTGGATTGTTTTGAGAGTCAGTTTGTGGTGTGAACAATTGTGTGATTGATGCATTGTTATTATGATAATGTGTGATTTGGATCTTTGTAATGTGTGCTGGAGTTTGTAGACATGCCTACAAGTTCCATGTTTAAGAATATTAAGTTTGATCAAAATATATTAGTTGGTTGTGAGGTGAACATAGTTCTGTCCTTTGCTGATTTTTGATCAGTCTGGGATGTTTTAGAAATAACTTAAAATCCGTTCATGAGAAATTTAAGAAATTTTACTGAGAATAATTAGACTTCTATATCTTTCCAACCCCACAAGAATTATTTTAATATCTATTATGATCTAAGAGATATATCTGTTCCAAGTTGGGGTTACTGCACAGTCTGGAATTCTGAAACAGTTTCGGTTAAGTTCAGTTTTTGGCCAATTTATTGACAGAATCAGAAAAACTGTTGTGAATAGAAGTTGTAGATAATTTTGTAAGCTTTCCAACCATGTAAAGATCATCTGAATTGGACGTCTGTAGCTCGAGATATGACAGTTTTACTGAGTTGCTGAAATTGGAGTTCGTCCAGAAAAATCAGATTTTGCTTATCTATTGAATACATCATCTCGGATCGTACTGGATTTCATCTTCTGTGTTTTTGGAAACAGATGTCAGGCAGAGGACGTGGCAGAGGTCGTGGAGGTGCTAACCCACCCATTACTATGGAGGAACTCATGCAAACTCAGAACCAGATGATGCAGATGTTTATACAGCACATGCAGAACAATTCCCCTGCAGGAGGACCACCGCCTGTGCAAGTGAGGGATAAGCGTGGGGAATTTTTGAAGGGACGCCCTCCAGTGTTTTCTCATGCTGCTGATCCTTTAGAGGCAGATGATTGGGTGGGGACAGTGGAGAAACAGATGAATATAGCCCAATGCAATGATATGGAGAAGATGTTATATGCATCTGGTCAGTTACAGGGGACAGCTCAGACTTGGTGGGAGTCGTATCAAGCTGCACGCCCTGACAATGCTCCTCCTATCACTTGGAATGAGTTTGTTAGAGATTTTCGAGCTCGTCATATTCCTGAAGGTATAATTGAGCTGAAGCAGGAAGAATTCAGAAACCTTAGGATGGGACAGATGAGCGTTAGTGAATATCATGACAGGTTCACCCAGTTGGCTCGCTATGCTCCTAATGAAGTGAGGGAAGATGCAGACAGGCAGCGTCTTTTCTTGAAGGGAATTTATTATGATCTTCGCTTGCAGTTGAAGGGGAACAACTATGCTAGTTTTCAAGAGCTGGTAAATAAAGCTATTGTGCTTGATAATGAGCGTAGAGAGATGGACAGGAAGAGGAAGATGAAGGTACAAAGCTCAGGAAGCAACAACCGACAACGCACGAATTGTCACACCCATTTTTAAGGACAAAAATAGGATGCATAAAAGACTCATGTGCGCCCTAGGAAACAGTCGCACACATAAGTTGACAAATTACAAAGTATCATCACAGTGCTTATTACATAACGAATAAATATTTAAGACATAGTCTTGAACGATAGGTAATAATAACTAATAGTAATTCTTCAGCGGAAACTCCACACAGGGACACGGTTGACTGGTTGACACCAAGACTAGTACTCATTCCGATAATCTTCCTCTATATCTTCATCTGTTATGGTGGAAATAGCAAGGGTGAGTCCATATCGAACTCAACAAATATAACACAGGGTTCATGAGGCTCAAAAAGGCTAGACATTGTTTAACTGTGTTTAGCTTTTAATCATATATTAGCAATTGAGTAGCATCAAGATAAACCTCTTCCCATTAAAGAACCAATGATCAATTGTAATAAGGATAATGAATAGCGTTAACATGAGCAAATAATAATCAACAATAATTAAGCATGATATAACAGTTATGATCAACTATTCTATAAGAATCCCCAAGGCCGCTCGTATCCGTGAGCACGGCTAGCATACCAGTTTTTAACTCTGCGCAGAGGTGTACACTTTCACTGTGAGTCATGATTTCCAAATGAGTGGGGAGATCAAGCCCAAACACCCGAGAACCATATAAAGCCACTCAAAAGTTTGTCTAACAAGTTAGGGCCATTAGATTCACTCGGCAGGCAGATGTAGAACCCCCCTTCCCGGTGGCACAACAACCGTAGCCTATACACACTAGGCCAGGGGCTCGCACTACACCCAACGTGGCAAGCCTTTCTTACGCCATTTAAGGTAACCACTAACAAGCTAGAAAAGGTCTCTTGAACAACTAAAGCCAGAGCCATATAGCCCTCACAGCTGTACTGTATATCCCGGTTATCACTTACAGATAAGTCCTTATGGAGAGAAACCAGAGCATCAAAATAATACACATGCTCTAGCCCCCTTTTAACAGTAATAAAATCATCTTAATGGTTGAATGCTTAATCCATTAATCAAATTACAAGATCATTGTTCTTAGTTTAAGCACTAGCAGTAGCTACCCATATGCATTCCCAAGGTTGACAAGGAATCAAGATATCAATCACTAAGTTATAATCTCTAAGGTTGTCAAGGTAAGCACATGCATATGTATGACAATTCAATGTATAGGTAACAAGGATAGTCATGTGTTATACTTGCCTTGATCAAAGCTTTCCAAGTGATACTGCTGACTTGGCTCAAAGTAATACTCTGAATCGTCCAGATACTGCTCACCTTCTATACTCGATCATCAATCAACAACACACATGCATCCAATCAAACAAACACGAAGCAAACAAAGAGATACAATTAGAACAGTACACCGACAGTAGCAAAACAGTAATAAAAGTTTATAAAACTCTTCTACACGTTTCTACGATCACACAGACGCAAAGATCACCAAATTCGGAGTTAAAACGTGAAAATTATGAATTTTCTAAGATTTTCTATAGATAAATAAATACTCAATTATAAACTCGAAAAATAAATTATCAAAACCAACTGTACAACTACACTAACATGTAGAGCTTGCAAATACGAACCTAACGCAACTTGAACGGATCAAATCGGAGTTAAAACGAAGATTTTATGACCAAAACAATTCTAGTGGCAAAACTGTAATTATCTGAAAACGTATTTTTGACTTAACCGGGAGAGAATACGCTTTCAAAACACGAAGACACCATTCGGGAAATACGCTTAGGACGACAGGTTCTATAACCCAAAAACCCAGGGACTCTTTAGAAAGATTACCCCGCGAAGGGGTATCTTCTAATCTTGGCCGTTGATCAGAGAACAAACGACTACCGTTCAATCCAGAAGAGAGAGAGGGAGAGAGAACCGGCCATCTACATCAACTCCGGCCGGTGGCCACCATGGCCGCCGCCATGAACTAGCCGGAGAGCTTCAGCCCCAACTTTTCCGACCACAACTCGCCCCGCCACCAACACAAATCGAAAGAGGAAGTAAACTCAAACTCATCTATGCGGTTTAGGAGCGCTACGACGACCCGATGAGAGAATGCGGCTCGGGGAGGATGGCGGCGCCATTGCCGGCCACGGTGAGCTCCAATCCCGCGATACAAAGCACAAAAACTCAAAAGAAGAGCATTGGGAGGGAGAGGAGAAGATGACAAACTCACCCAAGCGAAGAAATTGACCTCCAATCCACCCAAAACTCCCTAACCGTTCAACCACCGACCTTCAACAACCTCAAACCCTAGAACTCGATTTCACGTGGTGGAATTCACGGTTTAGAGGAAAAATGGAAAGAGGAGGGTCACGGCTTCACTTTTATAGCTCCACCGCATCGTGTTCGGTTAGGAGATCCCGGTTAATTTGGCAAGGATCGGTGGCGGCAAAGTCTGGCTCGGTCAGGAACATGATGAAGAAGACGAGACCGACAAGTGGGGTCCAGTGGTCAGCGAAGCAAGGAGGGAGAGGGCGCGGCTGCCGCGGCTCTGGGCCGGCCCACGCGGTCGCGAGCGTGGAGAAGCAGGCTCGGACCGACGGCCCAAAGGAAGAGGGAGAGAAAGCGGGCCGGTTCGGTTGGGCTTCCAGGCCGCCAGGGAGAAGGTAAGTTGTTTTATATATTTTTTCTTCTTTCTTTTCTTCATTTGTTTATTTTCCAAAACCTTTTCAAATAGAGTTTCAAATCCAAATCAAAATAAAATAAAGTCCACACCACAAAATAAAATAAATGCAACAGCATGAATGCATCACCAAATATTCTTTTCTAAATTTTAATTTGCCCTTAATTGTTATCTAACTTATTTGAAATTCATTATTCCTAAAGTTTAGAATTTTTTTTGGGTGTTACACGAATCCTCAGCATGGTTTCCATCAGAAGTTTCAGGGACTGGTTAGTCAGTGGAATCGTAATCCGAATCAGAGGTGGTCCCAGAATTGGCAAAGTAATCAGTCACAACAGCGTTCATCATATCCACAGCGTCAACAGTATCAGCAGACTGGGCAACAGACTCCTCGCACTGGAAATTCCAATGTTACCCCCATGAAGAATAGTGCTCCCAGCACGCCTACTAGATGCTTTGTCTGTGGTAAAGAGGGGCATATGTCTTACCATTGTCCTGAGAAGCAGAACCAGCAGACTCCTCAGAGCCAGAAGAGCAACCAGAGGCAATCTGGTACTGGAAGGGTGAATCACGTGTCTTCTGATACAACTCATGATGCACCAGAAGTTATGATTGGTACGTTCAATGTACATTCCACTCCCGCAACTGTTCTTTTTGACTCTGGAGCCTCTCATACATTCATATCCAACATTTTTGTTAAAATGCATAGTATACCCATGCTAGCTATGAAAGAACCTCTCTTAGTAAATTCACCTGGAGGTACCATGCAAACCAGTAATCGTTGTCTTCCAATTAGTATGGTATTAAGGGGGTAGAGTTTAAGATAACTCCTATAGTGTTGAGGACATCTGGTATTGATGTGATATTGGGTATGGACTGGATGAAGCAAAATCAGGCAGAGATTTAGTGTCAGCAGAAAGTGGTAGTTGTGACTGCACCTAATGGAGATAAAATCAATGTGGATGTAGCAGTGCAGAAGCAACCAACCGCTGTGGTGAATCAGCTTGAAGATACTATAAAGTAGAATTCAGTGATTGAGGAATTTCCGGATGTCTTCCCTGATGAATTGCCAGGTATGCCACCTGACCGAGACATTGAATTTCTTATTGAATTACTTCCTAGAACTGCACCTATAGCCAAACGACCATATAGGATGGGAGTAGATGAATTAGAAGAACTTAAGAAACAAATTAAAGAATTACAAGATAAAGGTTTTATTCGACCTAGTTCATCACCTTGGGGAGCATCAGTTATTTTTGTTGATAAGAAAGATGGCGGTCAGAGGATGTGTGTTGATTACCGGTCACTAAATGAGGTAACTATCAAGAATAAGTACCCTTTGCCCAGGATTGATGACTTGTTTGATCAGTTGAGAGGTGCTTGTGTGTTCTCTAAGATTGATTTACGTTCTGGTTATCATCAGTTGAAGATTCGTGTTTCTGATATTCCAAAGACAGCTTTTACTACAAGGTATGGATTGTATGAGTATACTGTTATGTCATTTGGATTGACCAATGCACCTGCATACTTTATGTACATGATGAATAAGGTGTTCATGGAATATTTGGATAAGTTTGTGGTAGTGTTTATTGATGATATACTGGTATTTTCCAAGACAGAGGTAGAGCATGCTGAACATTTGAGGTTGGTATTGCAGAAGCTTAGAGAGCATAAACTGTATGCAAAGCGAAGTAAATGTGAGTTTTGGTTGAAGGAAGTTTCTTTCCTTGGTCATATTGTTTCTAATGGAGGGATATCAGTGGATCCAGGTAAAGTAAAGGATGTATTAAATTGGAAACCACCTATTGATGTTAGCGAGATTCGTAGTTTCTTGGGATTAGCTGGATATTACAGACAGTTCATTGAAGGGTTTTCTAAACTTGCTAAACCTATGACATCTCTGTTAGAGAAGAATGCCAAGTTTGTGTGGTCAGATAAATGTCAAGCTAGTTTTGAGGAATTGAAGAAGAGGTTGACTACAGCGCCTGTTTTGGTTTTGCCAGATTTGAGTAAGAAGTTTTCTATTTATTGTGATGCTTCTCGTCAAGGTTTGGGATGTGTTCTTATGCAAGAAGGCAGAGTGGTGGCTTATGCATCTAGGCAGTTGAGAAAGCATGAGTTGAATTATCCTACACATGATTTGGAGTTAGCAGCTGTAGTTCATGCTTTAAAGATTTGGAGACATTATTTGATTGGACATAAGAGTGATATATACACTGATCATAAGAGTTTGAAGTATATTTTCACTCAGTCAGATCTGAATTTGAGGCAACGCAGATGGTTAGAGTTGATTAAGGATTATGATATTGAGATACACTATCATCCTGGTAAGGCTAATGTAGTAGCTGATGCTCTTAGTAGGAAAAGTTATGCCAATGAGATACGGACATTGTCTATGACTAGTGAGTTATGTGATGAATTTGAATATTTGAATTTGGGCATTGTTACTAATACAATGGAATTAGTGATAGAGCCTACCTTAGAGCAAGAAATCTACAAGGGTCAGTTGAAGGATGAGAAACTAAAGAAGATAGCGGAAGATATAGTGATTGGTAAGTCACCAGCCTTTCGAATGGATGATAATGGAATTTTGTGGTTTGGAAAGAGGCTATGTGTACCTGAGGATCAAACTGTTAGACAGGTAATTCTTCGCGAAGCTCATGAGTCAGCTTATTCTATTCATCCTGGTAGTACTAAGATGTATTTGGATCTGAAACAGAAATATTGGTGGGTTGGATTAAAGCGAGATGTGGCTGAGTATGTGGCATTGTGTGACACTTGTCAGAGGGTGAAAGCAGAGCATCAGAGACCTGCTGGATTGTTGCAACCAATGAAGATTCCTGAATGGAAGTGGGAGGAAGTTGGTATGAATTTTATAGTAGGGTTACCGCGTACTCAGAAAGGTTATGACTCTATTTGGGTGATAGTAGATTGGTTAACTAAAGTTGCTCATTTTATACCAGTTAAGACTACTTACCATGGACCAAAATTGACAGAGTTGTATATGGAGAGAATAGTCTGTTTGCATGGAGTACCAAAGAAGATTGTATCTGATCGAGGATCGCAGTTTACGTCGCATTTTTGGAAAGCTATGCATGAATCATTGGGAACAAAATTAAATTTTAGTACAGCATATCATCCACAGACAGATGGACAGACTGAAAGGACCAACCAGGTATTAGAGGATATGTTGAGAGCTTGTGCATTGCAATATGGAACTAGTTGGGATAAGAGTTTGCCTTATGCAGAATTCTCTTACAATAACAGTTATCAACAGAGTCTTAAGATGGCACTGTTTGAAGCTTTGTATGGACGTAAGTGTAGAACTCCATTGTTTTGGGATCAGACAGGTGAATCTCAAGTGTTTGGTACAGATGTTCTTAGAAACGCAGAAGATCAAGTGCGAGTGATTCGTGAGAATTTGAGAGTAGCACAGTCACGTCAGAAGAGTTATGCTGACAATAGAAGAAGAGATTTAGTTTTTGAGGTAGGTGATTATGTCTATTTGAAGGTGTCACCTATGAAAAGTGTGAAGAGGTTTAACATAAAAGGTAAACTAGCACCAAGGTATGTTGGACCATTTAAAGTTATTACTAGACGTGGGGAAGTTGCTTATCAGTTAGAGTTACCTAAGAATTTGTCTGGTGTTCATGATGTGTTCCATGTTTCTCAACTTAAGAAGTGTTTACGGGTGCCTGAGGAGCAGATATCTTTAGAAGAGTTGACTGTTAAGGAGGATCTTACATATGAAGAGTTTCCGATTAAGATTTTAGAGACTGCTGAGAGAGTTACTCGAAGTCGGGTTATTAAAATGTGCAAGGTGCAGTGGAATCGATATTCAGAGGCAGAGACAACTTGGGAAAGAGAGGATGAATTAAGGAAATCATATCCGCAATTGTTTGAGTAAGCAGTTCAATCTCGAGGACAAGATTCTTTTAAGGGGGGTAGAATTTGTAACACCCAAAAATTCTAAACTTTAGGAATAATGAATTTCGAATAAGTTAGATAACAATTAATGACAAATTAAAATTTAAAAAAAAACTATTTGGTGATGCATTCATGCTGTTGCATTTATTTTATTTTGTGGTGTGGTTATATTTGTTTTATTTTAATTGATTTGGTTTTGGAAAATATATATATAGAAGTGAATAAATGAAAGAAGAAAAAAAAGAAGAAAACACTTACCTTCTCCTTGGCAGCCAACGGGTCAACGGCCTGCTCTCCCGAGCCGGCGCCTGGGCCGCGCAGTGGGCCGCTGCTGTTTTCCTCCGCGTAAGCCACCGGTCGAGCCAGCCTGAGCCCAGCAGCCGCGCCTTCCCTCTCTCCTTGGTCGCTGACGGGTGGGGGCCACATGTCAGACGCACCTTCCTCCTCGCGTCGTAACCGAGCCGGATTCAAGCTCGCAATCACCGAATCTCCACCGCCTCTATACCAAGATCTCCTACCCGAACATGATGTGGTAGAGCTTTAAAAGTGAAGCCGCGACCCCCTTACCCCTTTTTCCATCTAAAAGCTGAGTTTAGCCCCGTGAAATCAAGCCTTGCGAGCTTGGAACCCTAGGCGAGTTCAGTCGCACACCGCCGTCACTTACGGGTGGTTTTGCGCCTTCTTTCTTCGCTTGGGTGAGTTTGTCATCTTCTCCTCTCCCTCCCAATGCTTTTCTTTTGAGTTTTTGTGCTTTGTATCGCGGGATTGGAGTTCACCGTAGTGCGGTAATGGCGCCGCCGCCCCTTGTTGCCGCGCGTCGTATTCGGTCTATCGTAGCTAGTTCTTAATGCTTAGATGAGTTAGCACGGAGCTTCTCTTCCGTTTGGATCAACTTTTGGGTTGAATGGTGGTCTAGGTGAGGAGATCCATCATCTTCGGCCATGGGGGAGTCACCGGCCATGGGGGAGCCGCCGGCCGGACCTGAGGAAGGAGGCCGGATGTGAACTGTGAGGTTGAAGATGCATGTGAGCCGTCCGTTTTTGAATCAGCGGCTCGGATTAGAAGATACCCCTTCGCGGGGTAATCTTTCTAAAGAGACCCTGAACTTTTTAGTAATCAAACCATCATCCAAAGCGTAAAGCTGGAAATACGTTTTCGCGTTTTGAAAGCGTATTCTCTCCCGGTTAAGTCAAAAATACGTTTTTAGGTATTTACAGTTTTGCCACTAGAATTGTTTTGGTCATAAAAACTTCGTTTTAACTCCGATTTGATCCGTTCAAGTTGCGTTAGGTTCGTATTTGCGAGCTCTACATGTTGGTAGTATTGTACAGTAGGTTTGTGATAATTTATTTTCGAGTTTATATTAAAGTAATTATTTATATATAGGAAATCTTAGAAAATTCATAACTTTCACGTTTTAACTCTGAATTTGGTGATCTTTGCGTCTGTGTGATCGTAGAAACGTGTAGAAGAGTTTTATAAACTTTTATTACTATTTTTCTACTGTTGGTGTACTGTTCTAATTGTATCTCTTTGTTTGCTTCGTGTTTGTTTGATTGGATGCATGTGTGTTGTTGATTGATGATCGAGTATAGAAGGTGAGCAGTATCTGGACGATTTGGAGTATTACTTTGAGCCAAGTCAGCAGTATCACTTGGAAAGCTTTGATCAAGGCAAGTATAACACAGGACTATCCTTGTTACCTATACATTGAATTGTCATACATATGCATGTGCTTATCTTGACAACCTTAGAGATTATAACTTAGTGATTGTTATCTTGATTCCTTGTCAACCTTGGGAATGCATATGGGTAGCTACTGCTAGTGCTTAAACTAAGAACAATGATCTTGTAATTGGATTAATGGATTAAGCATTCAACCATTAAGATGATTTTATTACTGTTAAAAGGGGGCTAGAGCATGTGTATTATTTTGATGCTCTGGTTTCTCTCCTTAAGGACTTATCTGTAAGTGATAACCGGGATATACAGTACAGCTGTGAGGGCTATATGGCTCTGGCTTTAGTTGTTCAAGAGACCTTTTCTAGCTTGTTAGTGGTTACCTTAAATGGCGTAAGAAAGGCTTGCCACGTTGGGTGTAGTGCGAGCCCCTGGCCTAGTGTGTATAGGCTGCGGTTGTTGTGCCACAGGGAAGGGGGGGTTCTACATCTGCCTGCCAAGTGAATCTAATGGCCCTAACTTGTTAGACGAACTTTTGAGTGGCTTTATATGGTTCTCGGGTGTTTGGGCTTGATCTCCCCACTCATTTGGAAATCATGACTCACAGTGAAAGTGTACACCTCTGCGCAGAGTTAAAAACTGGTATACTAGCCGTGCTCACGGATACGAGCGGCCTTGGGGATTCTTATGGAATAGTTGATCATAACTGTTATATCATGCTTAATTATTGTTGATTATTATTTGCTCATGTTAACGCTATTCATTATCCTTATTACAATTGATCATTGGTTCTTTAATGGGAAGAGGTTTATCTTGATGCTACTCAATTGCTAATATATGATTAAAAGCTAAACGCAGTTAAATAATGTCTAGCCTTTTTGAGCCTCATGAACCCTGTGTTATATTTGTTGAGTTCGATATGGACTCACCCTTGCTATTTCCACCATAACATATGAAGATATAGAGGAAGATTATCGGAATGAGTACTAGTCTTGGTGTCAACCAGTCAACCGTGTCCCTGTGTGGAGTTTCCGCTGAAGAATTACTATTAGTTATTATTACCTATCGTTCAAGACTATGTCTTAAATATTTATTCGTTATGTAATAATCACTGTGATGATACTTTGTAATTTGTCAACTTATGTGTGCGACTGTTTCCTGGGGCGCACATGAGTCTTTTATGCATCCTATTTTTGTCCTTAAAAATGGGTGTGACAACTTTCAACATGCTTGCTCACCAAATCAAGTATGGGTTGGTTATGGCATAGAAGACTTGGTCATGTTGGCATGAAGCAATTGAACAAGTTAGTGAAGCATGACTTAGTTAGAGGCTTGAAGGATGTCACATTTGAGAAAGATAAGCTATGTAGTGCATGTCAAGCCGGAAAGCAAGTAGGCAACACTCATCCATTGAAGAGCATTATGAGTACTTCCAAGGCATTTGAGTTATTGCACATGGATCTATTTGGTCCGACTACATACACAAGCATTGGTGGCAACAAGTATGGCTTTGTGATTGTGGATGATTTCACTAGATACACATGGGTATTCTTTCTTGGGGACAAAAGTGATGTATTTGACATATTCAAGAAGTTCATTAAGAGAGTGCAAAATGAGTTTGAAACCACAATCAAGAAAGTGAGAAGTGACAATAGAAGTGAGTTTAGAAACACAAGAGTTGATGAGCTATGTGAAGAGCTTGGAATCAAACATCAATTCTCGGCCAAGTATACACCTCAATCAAATGGCCTAGTTGAGAGGAAGAATAGAACCTTAATTGATATGGCAAGATCAATGTTGAATGAGTATAATGTGAGTCATTCATTTTGGGCCGAAGCAATCAACACAGCTTGCTTCTATAGCAACCGCCTCTATTGCCACAAGTTTCTAGAGAAGACACCATATGAGATCTTAAATGGAAGAAAGCCTAACATTGCATACTTTCGAGTATTTGGTTGCAAATGCTACATCTTGAAGAAGGGTACTAGATTGAGTAAGTTTGAGAAGAAATGTGATGAAGGCTTCCTACTTGGTTACTCAACTACTAGCAAAGCTTATAGAGTTTGGAATTTGGCTAGTGGTTTACTTGAAGAAGTACATGATGTTGAGTTTGATGAAACAAATGGCTCTCAAGATGAAGAAGATAACTTAGATGATGTGAGAGGAACTCAGTTGAGTAATGCTATGAAAGAGATGGATATTGGTGATATTAGACCAAAACAAGTAATTGATGTGGATGATGACAAAGATCAAGTGCTCCAAAGTCCAATTACACAAGCTAGTGGTTCTCTAATGCAAAATCAAGCTAGTACATCATCTCAAGTGCAACAAGATCAACAAGTGGCTAGTTCATCATCTCCAACTCATGATCAACATCAACATCCAAGCAATCAAGTCCAAGTGCTTCAACCAACTAACATTGCAAGAGACCATCCATTGGATTCCATCATTGGTGACATACAAAGAGGAGTTCAAACTAGATCAAGATTGACATCATTTTGTGCTCACTCTTCTTTTGTTTCAATGGAAGAACCCAAGGACATTGATAAAGCATTGAGAGATCCAGATTGGGTAAATGCAATGCATGAAGAGCTCAACAACTTCAAGAGAAATGAAGCATGTGAACTAGTTAAAAGGCCTAAGGATCACAATGTCATTGGAACAAGATGGGTCTTTCGCAACAAGCAAGATCAAGATGGGATAGTAGTAAGGAACAAAGCAAGACTAGTGGCTCAAGGTTACACACAAATAGAGGGTCTTGACTTTGGTGAAACATATGCCCCAGTTGCAAGATTGGAAGCAATTAGGATCTTACTTGCCTATGCTTGTGCTCACAATATCAAGCTATATCAAATGGATGTAAAGAGTGCATTTCTCAATGGGTACATTCAAGAGGAGGTGTATGTGGAGCAACCTCCTGGTTTTGAAGATGACAAGAAACCCAATCATGTCTATAAATTGAGAAAAGCTTTGTATGGATTGAAGCAAGCACCTAGAGCATGATATAAAAGATTGAGGGACTTCTTGCTATCCAAAGGATTTGTCATGGGCAAAGTTGATACAACACTATTCACCAAGAAGATTGGAAAAGACTTATTTGTGTTGCAAATATATGTTGATGATATCATATTCGATTCAACCAATCAAGATTATTGTGATGAGTTTGGAAAAATGATGGCCAAGGAATTTGAAATGTCAATGATTGGTGAACTTAGTTTCTTTCTTGGACTTCAAATCAAACAAATGAAAGAAGGTACATTTGTGAGCCAAACTAAGTACATCAAAGATATACTCAAGAAGTTTGGCATGGAAGATGCAAAGAGTATTACAACTCTAATGGGCACTAGTGGAAGCTTGGATAGTGACAAAAGTGGTAACATGGTGGATCAAAAGCTATATAGATCAATGATTGGTAGCCTACTCTATGTGACGGCATCAAGGCCCGATGTAATGTTTAGTGTATGCATGTGTGCAAGATTTCAAGCCTCACCAAGAGAAAGTCATTTGAAGGCAACAAAGAGAATATTGAGGTACTTAAAGCATACACAAGATGTTGGATTGTGGTATCCCAAAGGTGCAAGCTTTGAGCTAGTTGGATATTCGGATCTATGCCGGTGACAAAGTAGAGAGAAAGAGCACTTCCGGGACTTGTCAATTATTGGGAAGATCACTTGTCTCATGGTCATCCAAGAAGCAAAATAGTATTGCACTATGTACCGCCGAGGCCGAATACATTGCCGCGGATAGTTGTTGTGCACAAATCTTGTGGATGAAGGCAACATTGAAAGATTTTGGAATCAAATTCAAGAATGTGCCATTGCTATGTGATAATGAAAGTGCCATGAAGCTAACCAACAATCCGATTCAACATCAAAGAACAAAGCATATTGATGTTCGTCATCATTTCATTAGAGATCATCAACAAAAGGATGACATTGCCATTGAGAGTGTGGGCACCGAAGATCAATTAGCCGATCTATTCACCAAGCCACTTGATGAGAAGAGATTTCACAAGCTAAAGAATGAGTTGAACATACTTGACTTCTCCAACATGAGTTGATGCACCCCCATATATGACATGCCTCTCCTTCGAGCCCCAAGGTACAATTGGTTGACATGTCATACATTCTATGCTAAGGACTTGTTTAGTGCATCTAGTCATAATTTACATGTTCTAGGCTCATTCATGAAAATCAAATGAATTTGAAGTTTATATGGTACCACTATTGTTTCCATGACTTGTACGATCTAGTGGTAGCATATAACTTGTTTAAGTAGCTTGTGAACCTAAGTGTTTAATCTAGAAAACTTGTCTAAATATTTGCTTCAACATGGTGCATGATAACCCTTCTAGGGAGGTGTGAAGAAGCTTGCCCTTGGATCAAACCGAAGTATTTTATTTATGCAAGCAATCTAGGTTGAATCATAAATTTGATCCTCACCCCATATTTCAACATGATAATCTATCTAAAGTTTGCTCCTTGTGGTCAATTGGTGCTAAAGGGGGAGAAAATGTTGTTCACAAAGATAGAACTCAAAGGGAGAGAAGCACAAAGGGGAGAATTGATAAAAGAAGGGGATCAACTAAAATTTTGAGCACACAAGTAGGGGGAGCAAGCTCTTAAACATGAATGTTGCATTTCTATGTGCACTTCATATGTATGATGCATAGTTATGCTTTTCTTTTTCTCTGATACTTTGCTTGTGTGGTGACTTGCTAGTATAATTTGAATGATGCATTGAGCTACTAGCATGAATAGGAAGTAGTTAGATTTTTCTTGCTTCATGTTTTTCAAAGTGGTACTAGAGCCTTGCTTATAATGTTGATCTCACGAGGTTTCTAGTTATGTTTGTGTTTTTCCAAGTGGAATCTAACTACACAAGGTGCTAAGATGGTGTTTATCGCTACTCCGATGGTATCACGCTTCAAAGGTCTATAATCTTAAACACTTAGCACCTATTGGTAGTCAATGCTCCTAATCTTTCCTATCTAACATGTATGCTTCCAAAATCCAAACATATAGCATACATGTAGGGGGAGCCATTGCTATCAATTCGAATTCATGATCACATGTCCATAATTCTTACACATGGTAATATACTTGGACAATGTGACATGGGTTCAATCAAAATTTTATCATAACATCTTTGTGAAAGGTTTGTCACCAATTACCAACAAGGGGGAGATTGAAAGTCCTATGTTTGGTGTTGGTAATTAGTGACAATGCCTAAGTACTAATCCTATGCCTAAGTTGTATGTAGCATATGAGGATTAGTACATTCCAAGGTTGGTGGCAAGATGGACATGGTGATCATGATGGCCACACTTAGATTTGGACGCAACCCTACGTGATCAAGGCAAAGGTATACGCTTAAGGGTTATGTTTTAGTAACCAAGACACCTAGTGGGTGTGGTTACATTATAGGATAGATAGCCGTACTATAAAGAGGAGAATGTCGCGGCTATTGAACTCCTAAGTGCCTCTAGATGTGCATTTCATGATCATATGCATTTGGATAAAACTAATATCGCCTCGAAAAATGATTGTGAAAATGCTAACACACTCACACTTGACGAGATCACTTGGGGGTGTTAGCACATTTGCGAAGGCGGTGGAGTTTGAGCGGTAGAGAGGGTTTGAGATCCTCTCTCCCTCCCGCCGAGCTTGCGATGCGGGATTCAGGCGTTTTCGAGAAGTTGAAACGACTTTTTTCCACTACGCCGGAAGTCCGGAAAAGAAACGGAGGCGAATGGAGGTCACAGAGGTGACCGGACGCTGAACCGGACGTGGTCCTTGCATGACCGGACACGTCCGATCAGTGTTCAGTGTCTGCGCGTTTTTCAGTTCGATGATCGGACGCGAGGCGCGTCCGGTCACTGATGATCGGACGCGTCCGGTCGTTCAGGGAGCTTACTGGACTATAACCGGACGCTGGCACTGTCGTGTCCGGTCATGTTCCTTCAGCGCGTCCGGTCGTTGTTTCGTTGAGCGCTGCTCAGGCGACAAGCGCGTCCGGTCATTCTCTGGACCAGCGCGTCCGGTCGTTTCCAGCGCGTCCAGTCTGCGCGATGAGCGCGTCCGGTCGTTGCTTCACAGTTAGCCGTTGGGCGACCGGCGCGTCCGGTCGTTTGGATCAGCGCGTCCGGTCAGTACTTCGCAAGTTAGCCGTTGGGCGACCAGCGCGTCTGGTCAGTTGGACCAGCGCGTCCGGTCAGCGCGATTTCAGCTGTTTAAGTTTCTAACGGCTCTATTCGAAGGGGTACATCTATAAATACTCGTTGGCCGGCTCAAGGCTCTCTCTCTCGAACATTTGACATACTTGTGAGCACTTTGAGCTAAGCAACTCCCCTCCCACTCATCTCTCTTGCTTCTTTGCATATTCGAAGTGAGATTGAGTGATCCAAGTGCATTTGCATTGTGAGATAGCATCTAGTTGGCACTTGGTGGTTGATTTGCTGCGGGATTCTTGTTTCTCTTGGTGGTTGCCGCCACCTAGACGGTTTGGAGCAGCTTGGAGGCGTTGGCAAGAGTTGGTGATTGTTCTTGGCCACCTCCGGTGATTGTGAGGGGTTTGTGCCTACCTCGGCGAAGCGCCAAAGACAACATTAGTAAATTGATTTGTGTCATTGCAACCTTTTGCCATTTGGTAGGTTCTTGTGGTGCCTTTTGAGAGGCTCGGTGTGTGACCGATTAGCCACCGAACCACGTGGTGAAGAGGGACACAACAGGGACTAGTGTGCCGGCAAGCACGTGAACCTCAGGATAAATCTTCGTGTCATCATTCTTATTGTGTTTGATCGATCCCGGTGGTTGTATATTGTGGTATTCATCTCTTGATCATATTGATTGGTTGGCTCAATACTTCACCCCTCGGTGATACCCTCCTAACTCTCTCTTGTATTAATTTCTTAGTTACCTTGCTAGCTTGTTAGTGTAACTCTTAGCTTGTGTAGCTAGCTAGCTTTAGTTGTAGTTAATTTGTGCGGTTTGACTTGTGCGGTTGAGTGCAAATATACTAGAATTGTGAATTGGTTAGGTGGCTTGCAAACACCCCGTAGGCTAAGCAAAACTAGCATCTCGCTACTTGTTATATTGATAAACTTGTTTAGTTTGTCTTTGTAGAAAATTTTATAAGGCTATTCACCCCCCCTCTAGCCATCAAGACCTTTCAGCTGCTCAACAACATCTACACTTCACCGCGAATCTATTTTAACACCTAACGGCTACGCTACAGCTCCGGGAAGACCTTCCCGAAGCCATGGCGGACAGGCGGTCACAGTGACCGGCGTCCCGGCGATCCACTATGGTAGCATCTAAAGCGAAAGCACGGGGAGCAACAAGAGCTTACAACGGTCGTAGTGAAGCCACAAGGAGGCGCTGGGAGGCGGTGGAGGGTGCTGGCCACGTGAGGGCGGCTCGGTCGCCGGAGTTGGGCACGAAAAACGGTGGTGCAGCGATTTTGGGCGAGAAAAGGGCTAGAACAGTTGGACCACGAGGTGCACGAGGGTGAGGTGAATGTGATGGCGTGGTTTGCATGGCTGGTGGCAGCTCAACGGCGGCAGCGGCGAGCGGCAGAGCTAAGCGGCAGCGGCGGTAAAACAGAGAGGAAAAACGACTCACGGTGAACTCGGGTTATATATAGGCAACGGTCCCGGTAACAGCACTGGAAGACGCGCGACATCGCGCTGGCGGTCCTGGCGCGCGCGAGAAGAGCCTAGACGGCCACGGCGGCGCGCCGGCGCCCATACCGGCCGGTGGCCGGCCGCCATTGGTCGCGGCACTGTAGCTCTTCCCCCCAAAGTTTTCAAAAACAAACTATTTTAACAAATTACTCCCAAATTCATGTAGCAACTTGAAAAATTCCCAAGATATGAAATCTTCATAATTTAAAGCTCTACAAGTTTTGTATTGAACACTTTTTCAAATTCGAACTAAATTTTAAAATTTGAGTTTAAATTCAAAAGGGGACACTTTTTGAAAATTTGGTAATTTAGAAATTACTTTGGATTTTATATTGAAACTTCAAAAACTCCAAACACCAAAGTTGTACATCTAGCCAAGACCTACAACTTTGCTAAACAAACTATTTTCAAATTCTGCCTCCATTTCGAAATTTGAGTTTGGGGATAAAAAGAGGTCAAATTTGAAATTTGCTTCTTTTCAAAATTGCTCCACATTTTACACTAAAACTTTAAAAACTCAAAACACCAAAGTTGTAGCCCTTGAAAAGTTCTACAAACTTGGTTTTAAATTTTTTCCCCAAATTTTGCTTAGATTTTGAATTATTTCAAAAGGGGTAAAACGGGGTTTTGGATTTTAGGGTTTTCGGAGGAATTTTCAATTGAAATTTGTTGCTACCTTAATTGGTGATTATTTAATGATCAAACCATCATCCAAGGGCATCATTTAGACAAGCATAACATGGTTGACCAAATGCCACTCTTGGTTGATCAATTTAGCTTTTGAAAATCTTTTTAATATTTCCCCAAATTTGAATTCAAATTCGAATCGGAAAACTCGCGACAAGTTTTTGGATTCCAATTCAAACTCAAACTTGGAACTTCATTTTACATGTCGTACTTGAGTTCATACCCTACACTTGACACTAGTGTGTAACACAGTCACACACCTCAAATTACGCAGGGCATGGACTAAGTATTTGCGGTGGCATTCGAAATTAGAGTTTTCGGTTCAGATCACATCACTGAGAAGCACATCCAACCTAGAAAGGTAAACTCATTTTAGTTAATGCATAACAGGGTTGACCTAATCATGGATGCTTTGCGATGCAGTATGATGACATGGCAGGTTAATTACAACCATAACACCCGAGGTGTTACAAACATCATGTACGTTGAGACGCTTGACGCCATGGGCATTGGTCGGTCGCGCATCTGACTGACCGGAGCACCTTTTTGTGGCGTTGTGCTAGGGAAGCAAGCTAAACCTCTCAGGCAGGTCGACCTGCCTGTCTCCTTTGGGGATCCGTCCAACTTTAGGACGGAGACCCTCACCTTCGAAGTGGTCGGATTCCACGGAACCTACCACGCCATCCTGGGTTGCCCATGCTACGCGCAGTTCATGGTCGTCCCCAATTACACCTACCTCAAGCTTAAGATGTCAGGCCCGTGCAAGATCATCACCATCGGCACCTCCTTCCAGCACACTTACGAGTGCGATATCTAGTGCTGCGAGCTTACCGCGACGACTATCGCCTCTGAGAAGCTCGCGGTCATCAAGGAGGGGACTGCCGAGAAAGCGCCTGACTCCAAGCGGTCGACTGGATCCTTTGAGCCCACAGAGGGCACCAAGGAGGTCCTCATAGACCCTAGTAGCTCCGAGGGCAAGGTGGTGCGCATCGGTAGCTCGCTCCCCCCTAAATAGGAAAGTGCGCTCGTTGAATTCCTCCGCATGAACAAAGACATTTTTGTGTGGAAACCCTCGGACATGCCAAGCATTCCGAGGGAAGTCGCCAAACATGCCTTGAAGATTAGGCCAGGCTCCAGGCCGGTGAAGTAGCGCCTGCGTCGCTTCGATGAGGAGAAGCGCAGGGCATCGGTGAGGAGATCGTGAAGCTTTTGGTGGCTGGATTCATCAAGGAAGTGTATCACCCCAAATGGTTGGCCAATCCTATTCTTGTATGAAAAAATAGGAAATGGAGAATGTGTGTTGATTATATGAGTCTCAATAAGGCATGTCTGAAGGATCCATTTCCTTTGCCGCATATAGACCAAGTAGTAGACTGAACCTCGGCGTGCGAAATCCTCTGCTTCCTTACTGCGTACTCCGGGTACCATTAGATCGCGATGAAAGAGTCTGGCCAGCTCATGACCTCTTTCATCACCCCATTCAGATCGTTCTACTACATCACAATGTCGTTCGAGCTAAAAAATGTGGGGGCTACATATCAACGATGTATGCTCAAGTGTTTCGGAAAACTCATCAGAGAAACTGTTGAGGCTTATGTAACAGAACCGCCCAATTATATGAGATTAAGTAGGAAAATCATCCAATAGAAGGACAATTTAACAAACTTAAGCCCGTATAACCCGGTAGTCCGTGAAATCTCGACAAATTTCAAACCATTTTACATAACAGCCAAGATCGTACTAAGTTTAGCGGTCACCGTCATAAGTTACATAAATGTTCGCGGCATAAAATACATCGGAGTTTAAACATAGTTATTACAAACCAGGTTTGAATAAAAGTAGCGGAAGCGGTAGTTCAAATCACGCACACACACAACATTTTTAAATAAAGTGCCAGCTTGTGACCATCTCCAGCAAAAGCATCAGACGAGAAGTAGCGAATGACCATTGCCCATGGTCCTATGCTTCGCCCATTGCAGGATAGAGACAGTTGATACAATAGCCATAGTACATCTGTCCATCTGCAACAAGTGGGAACAAAGCCCTGAGTATGAGAAGGTACTCAGCTAGACTTACCCGTCATAAACCAGAAATAAAAGACACCAAGGAATCATGATAGGCTTTTTGGTGGGGTAGCTGACTCATTTGCAAGAAAAGCATATAAACTAACAGTTTGTTTACAAAAGCATGCAGTATTATAATCTTTATTACCCTGTCAACTATGTTTGCACTTATACTAGAGTAACCATGTAATTAAGCAAGTAATGATTACGATTGATCATTAACAATAATTACCATGCCATTTTCCACATAACTATCCAAGTGTTTCATCAATATTACTACGATGAAGTAGCTCAAGTCAAGTGTTCACTATCCAGTGAACGATGGCGATTCGAATCGATTATTAACCAGCTGGTAAGTTATTCCTCACACAAACCTCACTCACCCGCTAAAGTGAGGTGTTGGTCACCGAGTCAACCATTCAGGTAAAGTCGCGAGCTTGCCAGGAACCACTTGTATCCTGCCACTACTGCTCCGGTACAGTGCGTTGCGGGCAATCCACTCGGCCCGAATAATCTCCCAGTTTCGTGGTCGGAAGGTACTTTATCCGGCCAGCTAAATGTGAGGCATGCATTCAACATGACCCGAGAGACAACAACGAACGGTCCTTAATCGACACAGATGGAAAACACTACAGTCCGAAACCCTGCAAGTTTCCGCTCGGTCTCAAATTCATTTCACACTTAGTTATACCATGACTTCATAGTCATCCAAACAGATCCAGGTAACCACCTATAGCTCGCAGGTGACAGGAAATCACCCGACTTCTACCGGTCTAAGCCAGCTAAGCATTGACTCGACTGCGGATACCAGGGTAACAAGGATATGGTATAACAAAGGTAAGCAAGGTATAATGCAACAACGTTTGCAAACAAATCCTAAACGTAATGCATCAAATTAAGTAAAGTTAATAATAAATTATTTGCAAACCGGGAGAGAAATGCTCCGGGGCTTGCCTCTCTCGAAGGAACTTGGACGGTGATCGGGGCACTCCGGGAGATCTTCACCGACCTCTTCTTCAGCTTCTGCCACCTCCTGCTGCTGCACCTCGATCTGCTCCGCTGGCTCATCGGGTAAGACGACTGGGTTCTTAGTTTGCGATCCTGTATGATGCAATGCGCGTAAGTGATTATGCAAGTATGCATCGAAGGAGATGAATGCAATGAATATGTTGAAATGCAAGGTAGTCAACATCATCCAAGAAACTATATACTACAAGCACATGTCATCTACTGCATTCTCTTCTACTACTATTATGTTAAGTTAACCTACCTTATGAAATGCTTCAAAGATACACCAAAGCTTTACTAATTTCTTAATCACACTTAAAGCAACACTTGCTTAAACCCTAAGTAATAATAGTAGGTTTGAATAGCAACATATATTTCTGATGCTCCTAAAAATCTAAGAAAATTACAGTAGCATAATACTACCCTAAACAGACTACCATAAAAATTTCATGACATTTGGATAAGTAAACTATCATATACAAAAATAACAAGCTATAGCATAAAAATGAGCATGAAATTACTTTGTACTATGAAAAGTGTCAAACAACAGAATTAATATTTTTCCTAGGTTCTTTATAGCATACTATGACTGTATAAAAATTATCACATGCATGTTTTATACAAAGTTTGCTCTCTAGCAAAAATAACAAAAAAAATCAGCCATTAAAGGCACTTGAACTACACCTCAACATTTTCCCACAGCACATGCATGAAACATATTTTTCCTAGGAAGTACATGATATAAGAAGATTAACAAACTTGAAATCATATTTTTCTGATACATATAGGATTTACTAGCTATTTTACAAGATATCAGCAATATTAAGAATTAATTAAAGCTCTACAGAAAAGTATTCCAAAAATGACATGCAATATTTTTAGATTGTAGATCTGGTTCCAATGAATCCCTAGAAATTTATTTCACAATTTTTGGAGCTGAAATGACTGCTAAGATATTTTCCAAAGCATTTTATCCAGAATAATAAAAGAAAATGGAAATGAATTTTCATAACGGCACTGGGCCGGCCCGGGGAGTCAAGCGGCCCATAGTCGTTCTCGGCCTAGCATCGCGCGCGCGGGGGAACGGCCGAGCCGGCCTGCTCGGGACGCGGCCCACAGGGCGTAGCCCAGTCCACCGAAAAAGGGGGGGAAACGGAGCGCGGTCGCCGGCGTCCACGGTCTCGACGTCGCGGCGGCGGCCGAGGGCCAACGGCCAGCTCCGGCCAAACCGCGACCAGCTAAGGTGTGCAAAATGCTCGCAAGAGAGTAGCGAACACGTGAAGGGGACGCGGGAGGGCAGAGATAGGGCGAGCGAGGCGGTGCGCGGGGCACGGGCTCGACGGCACCGTCGCGGTGGCACGGCGAGGCGAGGAAAATTGAGCCCTACCGGGGCAAACGAGGAGAAGGCGACACTCGTTCAGAGGAGGGGAGGATGGGGCGGAGCCTCGTGCACGGGCAATTGGACGGAGGTGGTCCACCGGTGCCGGAACAGGGCGGTGACGGTGGTGGAGCTCGGTGGCGAGCGGTATTCCGCTGTGGTTTCACCGGAGGGAGGAAGAAGAGAAGCAACCGAGGCGCAAGTGGGAGGGAGACCAGGTGCCCGGGCGATTTTGAAGCGGAGCGCGGGCGCGGGGTCCACGGCGGCCACGCGGTGGCGTCGCCGGCATGCGGCCACCACGCGGCGGGCGTTTGCTGCCGGGGCGCCAGCGTGCGTGCGCGCGGGCGGGAAGGAGGGAGAGGGGAGGCTGGCTGGGCCGGGCCGAGGCGGAGGCGGCTGCGGGCGCGCGCGCAGGAGTGGCGCGGGCCGATTCGGCCAGCGGGCCGAATCCGAGACGGCGGCCTGCTAAGCTGGATTTGATTTTTTTTTTTTCAAATTTTTCATTTCAAATCAAATTCAAACACAGATTTTAAACCCCATTTTGAACAAGAAGAAGACGTTTTCTAGAATTGATCCAAAAATAAAAGTTGCTTAGAATTTAATTCTCTACAACTTTGATTAAGGGGCCGACTAAAAATTCCCAATAGATTTTGAATTGAAGAATAAAAGCTAATTTAGAGAGGATTTTTGAATATTTTCAAATACATTTTTAAAACAAATCTTTGACAAAACTTTGAGTGATTTTGTTGCTCCAAAAATTTTGACCTATAATTCTAAGTGATATAAAATTTTTAGTTGCACAATTTTGATGGAATGTGATTAGCACATTAATATATTACATCTCAAATACCACTTTCTAAGCTTTTATTTCACTCAAATTATAATATTAACATGTATGATTATGATGATGTGAAATGCCATGCATATGATTGCCATGCAAATGCTTGCGTAACACCGGAGTGTTACAGCCCTCCCCCCTTATAAAAAATCTCGTCCCGAGATTTGGGTTACGAACCATTTATTATAAAAATCTTCGTATGCTTTTTGTAAGTATTCACCCGTTTCCCACGATGCATCTCCCTCATCATGATGACTCCATTGTATCTTATATGTTTTCACCACACTGTTCCGAGTAGCCCTTTCTTTGGAATCCAAAACTCGAATTGGCTGCTCACGATACACCAGATCTGACTTAAGTTTTATGCTTCGGGGTTCAATTATTTTCTCTGGAACGCGCAAACATTTCTTGAGATGTGATATGTGAAAAACTGGGAATATAGCACCCATTGATTCTGGTAATTCCAATTTGTAAGCCACTGGACCCTTTCTTTCTAAGATTTTGTAGGGTCCGACAAATCTGGCGGCAAGCTTTCTGCGTAATCCAAACCGCTTCTTCTTCATTGGCGTGACTTTCAGATAAACATAGTCACCAACTTCAAACACAAGTGGTCTCCTTCTCTTATCCGCATAACTTTTCTGACGTGACTGAGCTGCTCTCATATTTTGCTGAATGATATGAACTTTCTTTTCGGCTTCTTCCACGAAGTCAATACCATAATACCTTCTTTCCCCTGGCTCAATCCAGTTTAAAGGTGTTGTGCACTTTCGTCCATACAAAGCCTCAAAAGGTGCCATTTTGATACTTTCTTGATAGCTATTACTATATGCGAATTCTGCTAGAGGTAACCACGACTCCCATGAACCTCTGGAAGACAACACACAAGCTCTCAACATATCTTCTAAAACAGCATTAACTCTTTCAGTCTGACCATCTGTTTGAGGATGATAGGCAGTGCTACGAATCAGACTAGTCCCCAAACCTTTGTGCAAATGCTCCCAAAAGTGAGCAGTGAACTGTGACCCTCTATCAGACACTATAGTCTTCGGTATGCCATGCAATCTCACAATCTCCGCAATATACTTCTCGGCATATTGAGGTGGTCTATAAGCTGTCTTGACAGGCAAAAAGTGAGCGGTCTTGGTAAGACGATCCACGATTACCCAAATCGAATCATGGCCTTTCTGAGTAGTGGACAAACCTGTGATGAAATCCATACTTATATCATCCCACTTCCAACTAGGTACTGACAAAGGTTGCAACAATCCGGTAGGTTTCATATGAATAGCTTTCACTCGACAACATGTGTCACATCGGGCCACATAGGCTGCAATTTTCTTCTTCATCTTTGTCCACCAAAAACGAGGTCTTAGTTCTTGATACATTTTACTACTGCTAGGATGAATGGATAACTTAGAGTGATGAGCTTCATCCATAATTTTATTCTTAAGCTCTCTATCCTTTGGAACAACAAGACGGTTGTCGAACCACAACACGTCCTGCTCGTCCACTCTAAAGTGTTTTTAAGGTTCTTCTTTAATTTTCCTTTTGATGTGGAATATCCCTTTGTCTGCTTTCTGACCTTCTATTATCTTACTCTCCAAGGTACAACTGATCTGAATACTATGTAACACGCAGGGTGCATTAGATTAAAACCATCTTTGAGTAAGGGTTGCATATTCAGACAATGCGACTTTCTACTCAGAGCATCGGCTACCACATTGGCTTTCCCAGGGTGATACTATACATTCAAGTTGTAATCTTTAATTAGTTCTAACCATCTTCGTTGTCTCATGTTCAATTCTGGTTGGGTGAAAATGTACTTGAGACTCTTGTGATCGGTGAAAATATTGCACATATTACCAAGTAAATAGTGTCTCCAAATCTTTAAGGCATGCACCACGGCGGCAAGCTCAAGATCGTGTGTTGGATAATTGATTTCATGTTTTCTCAACTGACGGGAGGCATAAGCAATGACTCTTCCTTCTTGCATCAGAACACAGCCTAATCCTGTTTTTGATGCGTCACAGAACACGTCAAAAGGTTTCTCGATGTCTGGCTGTGCAAGAACTTGAGTAGTGGTCAACAGTTTCCGCAAGGTGTGGAAAGCTGTCTCACACTCCTCTGTCCATACGAACTTGTGATCTTTCTGTAACAGACTTGTCATTGGCTTAGCAATCTTTGAGAAGTCTGGGATAAAGCGGCGATAGTAACCCGCTAACCCTAGGAAACTCCTGACTTCTGGCACTGTGGTTGGAGTTTTCCAATCCATAACCTCTTGCACTTTGCTCGGATCTACCGAAACTCCATTCTCCGATAGAACATGACCAAGGAAAGGAACTTTCTTCAACCAAAATTCACATTTGCTGAACTTAGCATACAACTTATGATCTCTTAATCTGGTCAAGATAATTCTCAGATGTTCTCAGAGTATACTAGAATGTTATCAATGAAGACAACTACAAACTTGTCCAACTCTGGCATGAAAACCGTATTCATCAGATACATAAAATATACAGGAGCATTTGTTAAGCCAAAGGACATAACAAGATACTCGTACAACCCGTATCTGGTAGAAAAGGCGGTTTTTGGGACATCTTGTGGCCTGATCTTTATCTGATGATACCCTGATCTTAGGTCGATCTTGGAGAACACTCTAGCTTTAGCCAACTGATCAAACAAAACATCGATATGAGGCAAAGGATATTTATTCTTGATAGTTACCGCATTAAGAGGTCGATAATCCACACACATCCACAGAGTACCCTCTTTCTTTTTCTTCACGAACAAGGCAGGACATCCCCATTCAGACTTACTTGGTCGGATAAACCCCTTCTTTAGCAATTCTTCCAGTTGCTTTTTCAACTCAGCTAACTCATCCGGAGGCATCCGATAGGGTCTCCTCGAAATAGGAGCTGTTCTGGGGATCAACTCGATTCCAAACTCAACATCTCTATCTGGTGGAAGGCCAGGTAACTCTTCTAGAAACACATCCGGGAATTCACACACTACTAGGATCTGGTGGATAGGAACAACTTTCATGGCACAGGTCACACTCACAAGGTCTATTCTTTTGGGCAATGGTACCTGAAAAGTACCCTCTGCCTGTGGATCCTTAAGGGTAAGCAATCGACTGCTTGTATCTATGACTGCTCCCTAGTCTTTCATCCAGTTCATTCCTATTATTACATCCAAAACTAGTCCCGGCATAACTATCAGGTTCACTCGAAACTTCCGACTATCTAACTCAAGGGTTGCCCCTCTAACCATCTTATTGGTTAGCACATCAGCCCCTGCTGAACTTATGCGATAACCATAACTCAATTCTGTGCATAGTTGTTCATGCTTCCGTGCAAATGCTTGACTCATAAAAGAATGTGAGGATCCAGAATCAAATAGAACAACTGCAGGGTGATGGTTAACAAGAAACTTACCGGTAGTTACAGGTTCTCCTTCAGGAATCTCATCAACGGTGGTATGGTGCACACGGGCAGTGTAAGTCTGTTGCTTCTTTCTAGGCGGATAAGGGCAGAACTTTGAAAAGTGGCCTGGCTGACCACAATTGTAGCAGGGCCCCTTCACTATACCAGCAGATCCTATTGCTCCCTTAGAGTTGCTTTGTTCTGCAGTTGCGGTGATCTTTGCTGGCGGCACGGCCATCATGTACGGCTTCTGTGGTCCCTTGTAGTTCTGAGTTTTATGCTGTGGAGGCCTGAACCTTGCACCAGGTGCGGACGGACGATAAGAAAGACGATTTGCAGTGACAACTCTGGACTGGGATGGTCCTGACTCAAACACCCTCTTGCGATTCTTGGATGCAGTGTAGGCGTTGTTGTTCTTTCCTTGTTTCAAACAATCACTGACAAAGTCATTGAACCTGACGCGGGTATTGGTACCCACATGCTTCATCATCTTCAGACTTAACCCTCTCTTAAAACTAGCAATTCTCTTTGCATCTATGTCGACCATGTCTGGAGCATAACGACACAAGTTGTTAAATGCATGCAAATACTGTGTTACAGTCTTGGTACCTTGATTTAAGGCTAAGAACTCTCCGAGCTTCATCTCAACCAACCCTGGGGGAATATAAACTCCCCTAAACGCTTCAGTGAATTCTCTCCAAGTAATCTGGGCATTAGGAGGAAAGGTGGTGCGGTGATGCTTCCACCACATCCCTGCCGGTCCCTGTAACTGATGTGCAGCATATTCTGTCTTCAGAACTTCTGTCAGTCTCAGCACACGAAACTTATCTTCCATAGTGTTGATCCATTCTTCAGCGTCGAGTGGCTCTACTGCTTCCTTGAAAACTGGCGGCCTGGTGTCCATGAAATCCTTGAAATTGCTGTACTGGTTCACCCCATGGCCACCACCTTGATTATTTCCTCTCTGCACATTTTCAGCGATGGTACGCAGAAAATCTTCCATATTCCTTTGTGACTGCTCGGCATTGCGCTGGCTTCCAAGAAACTGTGCGAAGAACACCTCTGCAGTGAGCGGTGGAGGAGGGGGCAATTGTGGCTCTGGCTGTGGCTCCTGGTGATTGACGTTGTTTGCACCACCCCCACCAGCCCCTGCACTGTTGCCACCAGTTTCAGCGGCCTCATACGTGGCACGGCGAGTGTTTGCCATCTGCATATTTCAGCAACAAGTAATAATTGAGCAAAGTGGTAGTAATTGTATCCGAATGAACAATCATGCCATACTGAATTTATTAGAGAGAACAAGTCATGCAATAAAACAGAGGCACAATAATCACATTCCAATTAAAACACATCACTAATCAAATTACTTCGAATGCAACATCGCGTTCCCTACAACCACGTTGCCAGCATACATACACTGGACTTTCATGTGTTCAAGCATCACATACACAACCAAGATCCAAAAGATCGCCAGTCTCAAGATCGAACAGGATACAACACGATACATGGGAACCAAAAGAAGGCCATCGCGATAAAGCCTATCACTAACGCAAGGCAACTAGCCTACTCCTTGGGGCTGTCGTCGAGGTCGGAGGCGTCACCATCGCTACCATCAGTAGCGGCGTCGTCGTCGACGTCCATCTGGGTGGCGTCCGGAGGAGCATACGGGCCTATCCCGTTGTATAGGGCATGGAACTCTTCATACAAGTTGGCGTTATACCCTTCTAGCTCCTCGACCCTTTGCCTGAGAAGGTCCCTCTCGTTCCAGGCTTCATTTCTTTCCTGCACTAGCTGTCCCATCATGCGGTCTGCATTTCTGTTGGCCTGAGTCAACGTCTGCACCCGCTGCATAGCACTCTCACCTCTCTCGAGAGCCCGATCTCGCTGTAAGCTCATGTCGGCCAACTGCTCCTGCAAGCTAGCTATAGCACGTGCTTGCTTCTTCTTTTGCTTCCTTGCTTCAAGCCGATCATTACCTCTTAGACCAGTCAAGGTCCAATAGGTATTCTCAAGACCCTGGTATGCTCTGATGGTTGCATACATGGCACTCATCATGTGGTTGTCGCTAGCCTGTCCTTCACTTGGGCCTCTAACCAAGGCACTTCCTTGCGGTTGCACCCAAATGGCATCACGAGGATCATCTCTCGGGAAAGTACCTGCCAAAGCTGCTGCTAACTCATTAGGAAACCTGCTCATTATGTCTCGGATGATGTGAAAGGCTGCACCCTCTGCACCCTCAACTAGAGTGCGTCCTTCAAACTCCAAATGCCAACCATCCCATTCTGGCGCATCACCAAGGGCAGGGACGGTGATCTCCACTATTGCAAGTCCATCCTCAGCTAGCTGGCTCTCATTCCAAGAGTACACCGGCTCTTGACTCTCTGGGTACCCCACATCATGGAGCACTCTCCAAAGCAAGGTGGGCATGCCAAACTCACTTAGAAAAGTGACCGTGCTGCGGTGTTCCCGCGGGGCCATCTGGTGACGGGGTGCTCTTCCACCAGTGGACTTACGGGCAGTCTTCTTCGTGCGGGCCATCTGTAGCACAAGTTTTAAATTACCCGGTGAGACATATTTTAAGTTGATGTCACTTTTATCAAACTGGGATAATCCTTTTATAAGGGGAGGAATGCAGGTTATGAATGAAATGCTTAGGCAGTATGATGCATGCGCGAGTCTTACGTTCTCACAAACTTAGAAAATAAAGACATCTAACGATGAATTCAGTGGCATACAAACGATCTCTCATATATGTAACTAATTCGATCTACACGATAAACACTGTTATGTACCTGCAGAAAATTCATTTTAGCCCATTTCCCATGAATGCATGAAGGCAGTAAATCTACCTACGCGCTCTACACGAATCCCCAGATGCGTGTACAACGGTAGTAACTACCCAAACACATCGTCCTATTGACAGCATCGCCTCAACGGACGGAACACCCACACATGCGATACTTTCATAAAAACATGTGTACAACATGTAATTATTCTAGTATCTAATAAAACACTCTCCCTAGATCGGCGGTGTATTCGATCATGCTCTCACAGCTCACACTTACCAAAGCATAGAGGTAACTGATCCATACATTACCACTCAATTAAGTGGCACTCATACAATAGCACGCCGTATGAGCAACGAAAGAGAAATATGATGCAAGAACCCCAAGTTAGTACTTAAATAGCCACCTAGAGTCCTTAACTGGGCATACAGGATATGACCACTGGCACACATTTAGTTTTAAAATCACATTTTTTTAAATAAAATTTGGTTTTAAATACACTTATGAACAGTAATCACGCTAAACCATGCTCCGATGCCAGCTGTAACAGAACCGCCCAATTATACGAGATTAAGTAGGAAAATCATCCAACAGAAGGACAATTTAACAAACTTAAGCCCGTATAACCCGGTAGTCCGTGAAATCTCGACGGATTTCAAACCATTTTACATAACAGCCAAGATCGTACTAAGTTTAGCGGTCACCGTCATAAGTTACATAAATGTTCGTGGCATAAAATACATCGGAGTTTAAACATAGTTATTACAAACCAGGTTTGAATAAAAGTAGCGGAAGCGGTAGTTCAAATCACGCACACACACAACATTTTTAAATAAAGTGCCAGCTTGTGACCATCTCCAGCAAAAGCATCAGACGAGAAGTAGCGAATGACCATTGCCCATGGTCCTATGCTTCGCCCATTGCAGGATAGAGACAGTTGATACAATAGCCATAGTACATCTGTCCATCTGCAACAAGTGGGAACAAAGCCCTGAGTACGAGAAGGTACTCAGCTAGACTTACCCGTCATAAACCAGAAATAAAAGACACCAAGGAATCATGATAGGCTTTTTGGTGGCGTAGCTGACTCATTTGCAAGAAAAGCATATAAACTAACAGTTTGTTTACAAAGCATGCAGTATTATAATCTTTATTACCCTGTCAACTATGTTTGCACTTATACTAGAGTAACCATGTAATTAAGCAAGTAATAATTACGATTGATCATTAACAATAATTACCATGCCATTTTCCACATAACTATCCAAGTGTTTTCATCAATATTACTACGATGAAGTAGCTCAAGTCAAGTGTTCACTATCCAGTGAACGATGGCGATTCAAATCGATTATTAACCAGCTGGTAAGTTATTCCTCACACAAACCTCACTCACCCGCTAAAGTGAGGTGTTGGTCACCGAGTCAACCATTCAGGTAAAGTCACGAGCTTGCCATGAAGCACTTGTACCCAGGGGCCACCCGACTGCTCTTTGGCCTTATCATCGCGCCCCCGTATCCTGCCACTACTGCTCCGGTACAGTGCGTTGCGGGCAATCCACTCGGCCCGAATAATCTCCCAGTTTCACGGTCGGAAGGTACTTTATCCGGCCAGCTAAATATGAGGCATGCGTTCAACATGACCCGAGGGACAACAACGGACAGTCCTTAATCGACACAGACGGAAAACACTACAGTCCGAAACCCTACAAGTTTTCGCCCGGTCTCAAATTCATTTCACACTTAGTTATACCATGACTTCATAGTCATCCAAACAGATCCAGGTAACCACCTATAGCTCGCAGGTGACAGGAAATCACCCGACTTCTACCGGTCTAAGCCAGCTAAGCATTGACTCGACTGCGGATACCAGGGTAACAAGGATATGGTATAACAAAGGTAAGCAAGGTATAATGCAACAACGTTTGCAAACAAATCCTAAACGTAATGCATCAAATTAAGTAAAGTTAATAATAAATTATTTGCAAACCGGGAGAGAAATGCTCCGGGGCTTGCCTCTCTCGAAGGAACTTGGACGGTGATCGGGGCACTCCGGGAGACCTTCACCGACCTCTTCTTCGGCTTCTGCCACCTCCTGCTGCTGCACCTCGATCTGCTCCGCCGGCTCCTCGGGTAAGACGACTGGGTTCTCGGTTTGCGATCCTGTATGATGCAATGCGCGTAAGTGATTATGCAAGTATGCATCGAAGGAGATGAATGCAATGAATATGTTGAAATGCAAGGTAGTCAACTTCATCCAAGAAACTATACACTACAAGCACATGTCATCTACTGCATTCTCTTCTACTACTATTATGTTAAGTTAACCTACCTTATGAAATGCTTCAAAGATACACCAAAGCTTTACTAATTTCTTAATCACACTTAAAGCAACACTTACTTAAACCCTAAGTAATAATAGTAGGTTTGAATAGCAACATATATTTCTGATGCTCCTAAAAATCTAAGAAAATTACAGTAGCATAATACTACCCTAAACAGACTACCATAAAAATTTCATGACATTTGGATAAGTAAACTATCCTATACAAAAATGACAAGCTATAGCATAAAAATGAGCATGAAATTACTTTGTACTATGAAAAGTGTCAAACAACAGAATTAATATTTTTCCTAGGTTCTTTATAGCATACTATGACTGTACAAAAATTATCACATGCATGTTTTATACAAAGTTTGCTCTCTAGCAAAAATAACAAAAAAAATCAGCCATTATAGGCACTTGAACTACACCTCAACATTTTCCCACAGCACATGCATGAAACATATTTTTCCTAGGAAGTACATGATATAAGAAGATTAACAAACTTGAAATCATATTTTTCTGATACATATAGGATTTACTAGCTATTTTACAAGATATCAGCAATATTAAGAATTAATTAAAGCTCTACAGAAAAGTATTCCAAAAATGACATGCAATATTTTTAGATTGTAGATCTGGTTCCAATGAATCCCTAGAAATTTATTTCACAATTTTTGGAGCTGAAATGACTGCTAAGATATTTTCCAAAGCATTTTCATCCAAAAGAATAAAAGAAAATGGAAATGAATTTTCATAACGGCACTGGGCCGGCCCGGGGAGTCAAGCGGCCCATAGCCGTTCTCGGCCTGGCATCACGCGCGTGGGGGAACGGCCGAGCCGGCCTGCTCGGGACGCGGCCCACAGGGCGTAGCCCAGTACACCGAAAAAAGGGGGGGAAACGGAGCGCGGTCGCCGGCGTCCACGGTCTCGACGTCGCGGCGGCGGCCGAGGGCCAACGGCCAGCTCCGGCCAAACCGCGACCAGCTAAGGTGCGCAAAATGCTCGCAAGAGAGTAGCGAACACGTGAAGGGGACGCGGGAGGGCAGAGATAGGGCGAGCGAGGCGGTGCGCGGGGCACGGGCTCGACGGCACCGTCGCGGTGGCGCGGCGAGGCGAGGAAAATTGAGCCCTACCGGGGCAAACGAGGAGAAGGCGACACTCGTTCAGAGGAGGGGAGGATGGGGCGGAGCCTCGTGCACGGGCAATTGGACGGAGGTGGTCCACCGGTGCCGGAACAGGGCGGTGACGGTGGTGGAGCTCGGTGGCGAGCGGTATTCCGCTGTGGTTTCACCGGAGGGAGGAAGAAGGGAAGCAACCGAGGCGCAAGTGGGAGGGAGACCAGGTGCCCGGGCGATTTTGAAGCGGAGCGCGGGCGCGGGGTCCACGGCGGCCACGCGGTGGCGTCGCCGGCATGCGGCCGCCACGCGGCGGGCGTTTGCTGCCGGGGCGCCAGCGTGCGTGCGCGCGGGCGGGAAGGAGGGAGAGGGGAGGCTGGCTGGGCCGGGCCGAGGCAGAGGCGGCTGCGGGCGCGCGCGCGGGAGTGGCGCGGGCCGATTCGGCCAGCGGGCCGAATCCGAGGCGGCGGCCTGCTAAGCTGGATTTGATTTTTTTTTCAAATTTTTCATTTCAAATCAAATTCAAACACAGATTTCAAACCCCATTTTGAACAAGAAGAAGATGTTTTCTAGAATTGATCCAAAAATAAAAGTTACTTAGAATTTAATTCTCTACAACTTTGATTAAGGGGCCGACTAAAAATTCCCAATAGATTTTGAATTGAAGAATAAAAGCTAATTTAGAGAGGATTTTTGAATATTTTCAAATACATTTTTAAAACAAATCTTTGAGAAAACTTTGAGTGATTTAGTTGCTCCAAAAATTTTGACCTATAATTCTAAGTGATATAAAATTTTTAGTTGCACAATTTTGATGGAATGTGATTAGCACATTAATATATTACATCTCAAATACCACTTTCTAAGCTTTTATTTCACTCAAATTATAATATTAACATGTATGATTATGATGATATGAAATGCCATGCATATGATTGCCATGCAAATGCTTGCGTAACACCGGAGTGTTACAGCCCTCCCCCTTATAAAAAATCTCGTCCCGAGATTTGGGTTACGAACCATTTATTATAAAAATCTTCGTATGCTTTTTGTAAGTATTCACCCGTTTCCCACGATGCATCTCCCTCATCATGATGACTCCATTGTATCTTATATGTTTTCACCACACTGTTCCGAGTAGCCCTTTCTTTGGAATCCAAAACTCGAATTGGCTGCTCACGATACACCAGATCTGACTTAAGTTTTATGCTTCGGGGTTCAATTATTTTCTCTGGAACGCGCAAACATTTCTTGAGATGTGATATATGAAAAACTGGGAATATAGCACCCATTGATTCTGGTAATTCCAATTTGTAAGCCACTGGACCCTTTCTTTCTAAGATTTTGTAGGGTCCGACAAATCTGGCGGCAAGCTTTCTGCGTAATCCAAACCGCTTCTTCTTCATTGGCGTGACTTTCAGATAAACATAGTCACCAACTTCAAACACAAGTGGTCTCCTTCTCTTATCCGCATAACTTTTCTGACGTGACTGAGCTGCTCTCATATTTTGCTGAATGATATGAACTTTCTTTTCGGCTTCTTCCACGAAGTCAATACCATAATACCTTCTTTCCCCTGACTCAATCTAGTTTAAAGGTGTTGTGCACTTTTGTCCATACAAAGCCTCAAAAGGTGCCATTTTGATACTTTCTTGATAGCTATTATTATATGCGAATTCTGCTAGAGGTAACCACGACTCCCATGAACCTCTGGAAGACAACACACAAGCTCTCAACATATCTTCTAAAACAGCATTAACTCTTTCAGTCTGACCATCTGTTTAAGGATGATAGGCAGTGCTACGAATCAGACTAGTCCCCAAACCTTTGTGCAAATGCTCCCAAAAGTGAGCAGTGAACTGTGACCCTCTGTCAGACACTATAGTCTTCGGTATGCCATGCAATCTCACAATCTCCGTAATATACTTCTCGGCATATTGAGGTGGTCTATAAGCTGTCTTGACAGGCAAAAAGTGAGCGGTCTTGGTAAGACGATCCACGATTACCCAAATCGAATCATAACCTTTCTGAGTAGTGGGCAAACCTGTGATGAAATCCATACTTATATCATCCCACTTCCAACTAGGTACTGACAAAGGTTGCAACAATCCGGCAGGTTTCATATGAATAGCTTTCACTCGACAACATGTGTCACATCGGGCCACATAGGCTGCAATTTTCTTCTTCATCTTTGTCCACCAAAAACGAGGTCTTAGTTCTTGATACATTTTACTACTGCCAGGATGAATGGATAACTTAGAGTGATGAGCTTCATCCATAATTTTATTCTTAAGCTCTCTATCCTTTGGAACAACAAGACGGTTGTCGAACCACAACACGTCCTGCTCGTCCACTCTGAAGTGTTTTGAAGGTTCTTCTTTAATTTTCCTTTTGATGTGGAATATCCCTTTGTCTGCTTTCTGACCTTCTATTATCTTACTCTCCAAGGTACAACTGATCTGAATACTATGTAACACGATAGGGTGCATTAGATTAAAACCATCTTCGAGTAAGGGTTGCATATTCAGACAATGCGACTTTCTACTCAGAGCATCGGCTACCACATTGGCTTTCCCAGGGTGATACTGTACATTCAAGTTGTAATCTTTAATTAGTTCTAACCATCTTCGTTGTCTCATGTTCAATTCTAGTTGGGTGAAAATGTACTTGAGACTCTTGTGATCGGTGAAAATATTGCACATATTACCAAGTAAATAGTGTCTCCAAATCTTTAAGGCATGCACCACGGCGGCAAGCTCAAGATCGTGTGTTGGATAATTGATTTCATGTTTTCTCAACTGACGGGAGGCATAAGCAATGACTCTTCCTTCTTGTATCAGAACACAGCCTAATCCTATTTTTGATGCGTCACAGAACACGTCAAAAGGTTTCTCGATGTCTGGCTGTGCAAGAACTGGAGTAGTGGTCAACAGTTTCCGCAAGGTGTGGAAAGCTGTCTCACACTCCTCAGTCCATACGAACTTGTGATCTTTCTGTAACAGACTTGTCATTAGCTTAGCAATCTTCGAGAAGTCTGGGATAAAGCGACGATAGTAACCCGCTAACCCTAGGAAACTCCTGACTTCTGGCACTGTGGTTGGAGTTTTCCAATCCATAACCTCTTGCACTTTGCTCGGATCTACCGAAACTCCATTCTCCGATAGAACATGACCAAGGAAAGGAACTTTCTTCAACCAAAATTCACATTTGCTGAACTTAGCATAAAACTTATGATCTCTTAATCTGGTCAAGATAATTCTCAGATGTTCTTCATGATCTTTCTCATTCTCAGAGTATACTAGAATGTCATCAATGAAGACAACTACAAACTTGTCCAACTCTGGCATGAAAACCGTATTCATCAGATACATAAAATATGCAGGAGCATTTGTTAAGCCAAAGGACATAACAAGATACTCGTACAACCCGTATCTGGTAGAAAAGGCGGTTTTTGGGACATCTTGTGGCCTGATCTTTATCTGATGATACCCTGATCTTAGGTCGATCTTGGAGAACACTCTAGCTTTAGCCAACTGATCAAACAAAACATCGATATGAGGCAAATGATATTTATTCTTGATAGTTACCGCATTAAGAGGTCGATAATCCACACACATCCTCAGAGTACCCTCTTTCTTTTTCTTCACGAACAAGGCAGGACATCCCCATTCAGACTTACTTGGTCGGATAAACCCCTTCTTTAGCAATTCTTCCAGTTGCTTTTTCAACTCAGCTAACTCATCCGGAGGCATCCGATAGGGTCTCCTCGAAATAGGAGCTGTTCCGGGGATCAACTCGATTCCAAACTCGACATCTCTATCTGGAGGAAGGCCAGGTAACTCTTCTGGAAACACATCCGGGAATTCACACACTACCGGGATCTGGTGGATAGGAACAACTTCCATGGCACAGGTCACACTCACAAGGTCTATTCTTTTGGGCAATGGTACCTGAAAAGTACCCTCTGCCTGCGGATCCTTAAGGGTAAGCAATCGACTGCTTGTATCTATGACTGCTCCCCAGTCTTTCATCCAGTTCATTCCTATTATTACATCCAAAATTAGTCCCGGCATAACTATCAGGTTCACTCGAAACTTTCGACTATCTAACTCAAGGGTTGCCCCTCTAACCATCTTATTGGTTAGCACATCAGCCCCTGCTGAACTTATGCGATAACCATAACTCAATTCTGTGCATAGTTATTCATGCTTCCGTGCAAATGCTTGACTCATAAAAGAATGTGAGGATCCAGAATCAAATAGAACAACTGCAGGGTGATGGTTAACAAGAAACTTACCGGCAGTTACAGGTTCTCCTTCAAGAATCTCATCAACGGTGGTATGGTGCACACGGGCAGTGTAAGTCTGTTGCTTCTTTCTAGGCGGATAAGGGCAGAACTTTGAAAAGTGGCCTGGCTGACCACAATTATAGCAGGGCCCCTTCACTGTACCAGCAGATCCTATTGCTCCCTTAGAGTTGCTTTGTTCTGCAGTTGCGGTGATCTTTGCTGGCGGCACGGCCATCTTGTACGGCTTCTGTGGTCCCTTGTAGTTCTGAGTTTTATGCTGTGGAGGCCTGAACCTTGCACCAGGTGCGGACGGACGATAAGAAAGACGATTTGCAGTGACAACTCTGGACTAGGATGGTCCTGACTCAAACACCCTCTTGCGATTCTTGGATGCAGTGTAGGCGTTGTTGTTCTTTTCTTGTTTCAAACAATCACTGACAAAGTCATTGAACCTGATGCGGGTATTGGTACCCACATGCTTCATCATCTTCAGACTTAACCCTCTCTTAAAACTAGCAATTCTCTTTGCATCTGTGTCGACCATGTCTGGAGCATAATGGCACAAGTTGTTAAATGCATGCAAATACTGTGTTACAGTCTTGGTACCTTGATTTAAGGCTAAGAACTCTCCGAGCTTCATCTCAACCAACCCTGGGGGAATATAAACTCCCCTAAACGCTTCAGTGAATTCTCTCCAAGTAATCTAGGCATTAGGAGGAAAGGTGGTGCGGTGATGCTTCCACCACATCCCTGCCGGTCCCTGTAACTGATGTGCAGCATATTCTGTCTTCAGAACTTCTGTCAGTCTCAGCACACGAAACTTATCTTCCATAGTGTTGATCCATTCTTCAGCGTCGAGTGGCTCTGCTGCTTCCTTGAAAACTGGCGGCCTGGTGTCCATGAAATCCTTGAAATTGCTGTACTAGTTCACCCCATGGCCACCACCTTGATTATTTCCTCTCTGCACATTTTCAGCGATGGTACGCAGAAAATCTTCCATATTCCTTTGTGACTGCTCGGCGTTGCGCTGGCTTCCAAGAAACTGTGCGAAGAACACCTCTGCAGTGAGCGGTGGAGGAGGGGGCAATTGTGGCTCTGGCTGTGGCTCCTGGTGATTGACGTTGTTTGCACCACCCCCACCAGCCCCTGCACTGTTGCCACCAGTTTCAGCGGCCTCATACGTGGCACGGCGAGTGTTTGCCATCTGCATATTTCAGCAACAAGTAATAATTGAGCAAAGTGGTAGTAATTGTATCCGAATGAACAATCATGCCATACTGAATTTATTGGAGAGAACAAGTCATGCAATAAAACAGAGGCACAATAATCACATTCCAATTAAAACACATCACTAATCAAATTACTTCGAATGCAACATCGCGTTCCCTACAACCACGTTGCCAGCATACATACACTGGACTTTCATGCGTTCAAGCATCACATACACAACCAAGATCCAAAAGATCGCCAGTCTCAAGATCGAACAGGATACAACACGATACATGGGAACCAAAAGAAGGCCATCGCGATAAAGCCTATCACTAACGCAAGGCAACTAGCCTACTCCTTGGGGCTGTCGTCGAGGTCGGAGGCGTCACCATCGCTACCATCAGTAGCGGCGTCGTCGTCGACGTCCATCTGGGCGGCGTCCAGAGGAGCATACGGGCCTATCCTGTTGTATAGGGCATGGAACTCTTCATACAAGTTGGCGTTATACCCTTCTAGCTCCTCGACCCTTTGCCTGAGAAGGTCCCTCTCGTTCCAGGCTTCATTTCTTTCCTGCACTAGCTGTCCCATCATGCGGTCTGCATTTCTGTTGGCCTGAGTCAACGTCTGCACCCACTGCATAGCACTCTCACCTCTCTCGAGAGCCCGATCTCGCTGCAAGCTCATGTCGGCCAACTGCTCCTGCAAGCTAGCTATAGCACGTGCTTGCTTCTTCTTCTGCTTCCTTGCTTCAAGCCGATCATTACCTCTTAGACCAGTCAAGGTCCAATAGGTATTCTCAAGACCCTGGTATGCTCTGATGGTTGCATACATGGCACTCATCGTGTGGTTGTCGCTAGCCTGTCCTTCACTTGGGCCTCTAACCAAGGCACTTCCTTGCGGTTGCACCCAAATGGCATCACGAGGATCATCTCTCGGGAAAGTACCTGCCAAAGCTGCTGCTAACTCATTAGGAAACCTGCTCATTATGTCTTGGATGATGTGAAAGGTTGCACCCTCTGCACCCTTAACTGGAGTGCGTCCTTCAAACTCCAAATGTCAACCATCCCATTCTGGCGCATCACCAAGGGCAGGGACGGTGATCTCCACTATTGCAAGTCCATCCTCAGCTAGCTGGCTCTCATTCCAAGAGTACACCGGCTCTTGACCCTCTGGGTACCCCACATCATGGAGCACTCTCCAAAGCAAGGTGGGCATTCCAAACTCACTTAGAAAAGTGACCGTGCTGCGGCGTTCCCGCGGGGCCATCTGGTGACGGGGTGCTCTTCCACCAGTGGACTTACGGGCAGTCTTCTTCGTGCGGACCATCTGTAGCACAAGTTTTAAATTACCCGGTGAGACATATTTTAAGTTGATGTCACTTTTATCAAACTGGGATAATCCTTTTATAAGGGGAGGAATGCAGGTTATGAATGAAATGCTTAGGCAGTATGATGCATGCGCGAGTCTTACGTTCTCACAAACTTAGAAAATAAAGACATCTAACGATGAATTCGGTGGCATACAAACGATCTCTCATATACGTAACTAATTCGATCTACACGATAAACGCTGTTATGTACCTGCAGAAAATTCATTTCAGCCCATTCCCCATGAATGCATGAAGGCAGTAAATCTACCTACGCGCTCTACACGAATCCCCAGATGCGTATACAACGGTAGTAACTACCCAAACACATCGTCCTATTGACGGCATCGCCTCAACGGACGGAACACCCACACATGCGATACTTTCATAAAAACATGTGTACAACATGTAATTATTCTAGTATCATATAAAACACTCTCCCTAGATCGGCAGTGTATTCGATCATGCTCTCATAGCTCACACTTACCAAAGCGTAGAGGTAACTGATCCATACATTACCACTCAATTAAGTGGCACTCATACAATAGCACGCCGTATGAGCAACGAAAGAGAAATATGATGCAAGAACCCCAAGTTAGTACTTAAATAGCCACCTAGAGTCCTTAACTGGGCATACAGGATATGACCACTGGCACACATTTAGTTTTAAAATCACATTTTTTTAAATAAAATTTGGTTTTAAATACAATTATGAACAGTAATCACGCTAAACCATGCTTCGATGCCAGCTGTAACAGAACCGCCCAATTATATGAGATTAAGTAGGAAAATCATCCAACAGAAGGACAATTTAACAAACTTAAGCCCGTATAACCCGGTAGTCCGTGAAATCTCGACGGATTTCAAACCATTTTACATAACAACCAAGATCATACTAAGTTTAGCGGTCACCGTCATAAGTTACATAAATCTTCGCAGCATAAAATACATCGGAGTTTAAACATAGTTATTACAAACCAGGTTTGAATAAAAGTAGCGGAAGCGGTAGTTCAAATCACGCACACACACAACATTTTTAAATAAAGTGTCAGCTTGTGACCATCTCCAGCAAAAGCATCAGACGAGAAGTAGCGAATGACCATTGCCCATGGTCCTATGCTTCGCCCATTGCAGGATAGAGACAGTTGATACAATAGCCATAGTACATCTGTCCATCTGCAACAAGTGGGAACAAAGCCCTGAGTACGAGAAGGTACTCAGCTAGACTTACCCGTCATAAACCAGAAATAAAAGACACCAAGGAATCATGATAGGCTTTTTGGTGAGGTAGCTGACTCATTTGCAAGAAAAGCATATAAACTAACAATTTGTTTACAAAAGCATGCAGTATTATAATCTTTATTACCCTGTCAACTATGTTTGCACTTATACTAGAGTAACCATATAATTAAGCAAGTAATGATTACGATTGATCATTAACAATAATTACCATGCCATTTTCCACATAACTATCCAAGTGTTTCATCAATATTACTACGATGAAGTAGCTCAAGTCAAGTGTTCACTATCCAGTGAACGATGGCGATTCAAATCAATTATTAACCAGCTGGTAAGTTATTCCTCACACAAACCTCACTCACCCGCTAAAGTGAGGTGTTGGTCACCGAGTCAACCATTCAGGTAAAGTCGCGAGCTTGCCAGGAACCACTTGTACCCGGGGGCCACCCGACTGCTCTTTGGCCTTATCATCGCGCCCCCGTATCCTGCCACTACTGCTCCGGTACAGTGCGTTGCGGGCAATCCACTCGGCCCGAATAATCTCCCAGTTTCGCGGTCGGAAGGTACTTTATCCGGCCAGCTAAATGTGAGGCATGCGTTCAACATGACCCGAGGGACAACAACGGACGGTCCTTAATCGACACAGATGGAAAACACTACAGTCCGAAACCCTGCAAGTTTCCGTCCGGTCTCAAATTCATTTCACACTTAGTTATACCATGACTTCATAGTCATCCAAACAGATCCAGGTAACCACCTATAGCTCGCAGGTGACAGAAAATCACCCGACTTCTACCGGTCTAAGCCAGCTAAGCATTGACTCGACTGCGGATACCAGGGTAACAAGGATATGGTATAACAAAGGTAAGCAAGGTATAATGCAACAACGTTTGCAAACAAATCCTAAACGTAATGCATCAAATTAAGTAAAGTTAATAATAAATTATTTGCAAACCGGGAGAGAAATGCTCCGGGGCTTGCCTCTCTCGAAGGAACTTGGACGGTGATCGGGGCACTCCGGGAGATCTTCACCGACCTCTTCTTCGGCTTCTGCCACCTCCTGCTGTTGCACCTCGATCTGCTCCGCTGGCTCCTCGGGTAAGACGATTGGGTTCTCGGTTTGCGATCCTGTATGATGCAATGCGCGTAAGTGATTATGCAAGTATGCATCGAAGGAGATGAATGCAATGAATATGTTGAAATGCAAGGTAGTCAACATCATCCAAGAAACTATACACTACAAGCACATGTCATTTAATGCATTCTCTTCTACTACTATTATGTTAAGTTAACCTACCTTATGAAATGCTTCAAAGATACACCAAAGCTTTACTAATTTCTTAATCACACTTAAAGCAACACTTGCTTAAACCCTAAGTAATAATAGTAGGTTTGAATAGCAACATATATTTTTGATGCTCCTAAAAATCTAAGAAAATTACAGTAGCATAATACTACCCTAAACAGACTACCATAAAAATTTCATGACATTTGGATAAGTAAACTATCCTATACAAAAATGACAAGCTATAGCATAAAAATGAGCATAAAATTACTTTGTACTATGAAAAGTGTCAAACAACAGAATTAATATTTTTCCTAGGTTCTTTATAGCATACTATGACTGTACAAAAAGTATCACATGCATGTTTTATACAAAGTTTGCTCTCTAGCAAAAATAACAAAAAAAATCAGCCATTAAAGGCACTTGAACTACACCTCAACATTTTCCCACAGCACATGCATGAAACATATTTTTCCTAGGAAGTACATGATATAAGAAGATTAACAAACTTGAAATCATATTTTTCTGATACATATAGGATTTACTAGCTATTTTACAAGATATTAGCAATATTAAGAATTAATTAAAGCTCTACAGAAAAGTATTCCAAAAATGACATGCAATAATTTTAGATTGTAGATCTGGTTCCAATGAATCCCTACAAATTTATTTCACAATTTTTGGAGCTGAAATGACTGCTAAGATATTTTCCAAAGCATTTTCATCCAGAATAATAAAAGAAAATGGAAATGAATTTTCATAACGGCACTGGGCCGGCCCGGGGAGTCAAGCGGCCCATAGCCGTTCTCGGCCTAGCATCGCGCGCGCGGGGGAACGGCCGAGCCGGCCTGCTCGGGACGCGGCCCACAGGGCGTAGCCCAGTCCACCGAAAAAGGGGGGGGGAAACGGAGCGCGGTCGCCGGCGTCCACGGTCTCGACGTCGCGGCGGCGGCCGAGGGCCAACGGCCAGCTCCGACCAAACCGCGACCAGCTAAGGTGCGCAAAATGCTCGCAAGAGAGTAGCGAACACGTGAAGGGGACGCGGGAGGGCAGAGATAGGGCGAGCGAGGCGGTGCGCGGGGCACGGGCTCGACGGCACCGTCGCGGTGGCGCGGCGAGGCGAGGAAAATTGAGCCCTACCGGGGCAAACGAGGAGAAGGCGACACTCGTTTGGAGGAGGGGAGGATGGGGCGGAGCCTCGTGCACGGGCAATTGGACGGAGGTGGTCCACCGGTGCCGGAACAGGGCGGTGACGGTGGTGGAGCTCGGTGGCGAGCGATATTCCGCTGTGGTTTCACCGGAGGGAGGAAGAAGGGAAGCAACCGAGGCGCAAGTGGGAGGGAGACCAGGTGCCCCGGTGATTTTGAAGCGGAGCGCGGGCGCGGGGTCCACGGCGGCCACGCGGTGGCGTCACCGGCATGCAGCCGCCACGCGGCGGGCGTTTGCTGCCGGGGCACCAGCGTGCGTGCGTGCGGGCGGGAAGGAGGGAGAGGGGAGGCTGGCTGGGCCGGGCCGAGGCGGAGGCGGCTGCGGGCGCGCGCGCGGGAGTGGCGCGGGCCGAATCCGAGGTGGCGGCCTGCTAAGCTGGATTTGATTTTTTTTCAAATTTTTCATTTCAAATCAAATTCAAACACAGATTTCAAACCCCATTTTGAACAAGAAGAAGACGTTTTCTGGAATTGATCCAAAAATAAAAGTTGCTTAGAATTTAATTCTCTACAACTTTGATTATGGGGCCGACTAAAAATTCCCAATAGATTTTGAATTGAAGAATAAAAGCTAATTTAGAGAGGATTTTGGAATATTTTCAAATACATTTTTAAAACAAATCTTTGACAAAACTTTGAGTGATTTAGTTGCTCCAAAAATTTTGACCTATAATTCTAAGTGATATAAAATTTTTAGTTGCACAATTTTGATGGAATGTGATTAGCACATTAATATATTACATCTCAAATACCACTTTCTAAGCTTTTATTTCACTCAAATTATAATATTAACATGTATGATTATGATGATATGAAATGACATGCATATGATTGCCATGCAAATGCTTGCGTAACACCGGAGTGTTACAGCTTACGTGGATGACATCGTAGTCAAGTCCAAACGGGCCAACCAACTCATGGCGGAGCTGCAAAAAACTTCCACGAAACTTTGAGCGAACGACATCAAACTCAACCCTGAGAAATGCGTTTTTAGGTCCTGAGGGGTATGTTGCTCGGATTCATCATCTCCAAGCGTGACATCGAAGCTAACCCAGAGAAAATCTCGGCCATCACAAGGATGGGTCCGATTTAGAATGTAAAGGGGTACAACGGATCACAGGGTACCTCACAGCACTCGGTCGCTTTATCTCATGCCTCGGCGAACAAGGCCTCCCCCATTACCTTCAATAGTATAGAATATTTTAAGTTTTATGTGCTAATATAAGTTTTGCATATATTCATTCATTCATAATGTGATTGTTGCATATATCACAGACTATAAAACTAGTCAGGTGGCTAGAAGAAACACTATGGCTGCTCGGGGTGGCGGACATCTTCGAGAACACGACAAGTGAGGTCATGAATGATGACGAAATATGGAAGTGCAGTTTCGCCTTTAACATCCCCATTAGGTACAATAATGAGGTACGTTAGTAAATCATGCAGGTTGGACAACCCATGCCGACCAAGGTAGGCGCGTAGATCAATGTCGTGTTGTTTTCTTTGCAGGCATTTGAGCAAATTGGCTACCATATACTTGATTGGTCGGCGTTGAAGATACAAGCTTTACGGCAGGGCAGTTTGGACATGCCTCGAGTAAGTGAGAGGCATGCGACATTCAACTTAATGGATGTGGTACATCATGTATGATATGAGAGTAATGTTTATTTATTCTTATTATTATATGAGCGCTTCCTGATACTTTTTGTCTGCTTGCATGTTTTGCTCTATGATCACACCTATGCTTCATGTGCCTTGAAGCCCATTCTCACGCAAGCTCTTAAGCGACTATGGTACGTCTGGGACTTTGAGGATGTGATGGTCCAGAGGACGACAACAGGCTACCAGTTTTATGTGAGATTTAGGTAGAACCAGGCCATCGATAGTCCGTCAGTACGCTACATCTATGGGTGCCATGTCCTTGGCGTTGTGAGGCATTAGAGAGTGTTGTAGTGCAGGCCTTGCATTACATAGACAATGACCATGGTTACACCATCCGAGACGTACGCTACTAGGAGTGGAGATAGATTAGTGCTGCATTCGGTTTGTAGCATTATTGTGTTAGTTTGGTTTATTCGTGCAACCGCACCCTTCGTCTCTAGACTTGGAGTAGTTCGTCATCCACCTCCGACATCCTCTAGCCCTTATTTGATCCAACCTTGGGGCTAGAAGAATGTTTTTGAGATGGTTATTTTATAATATGTTGGTACACTTTGATTGTAACATTGACCTACTCAGAGAAAGGTCTTTATTATTGTATCTGTAATTTTATTATTAGGTCTTTGTTATCGTATATGCAATTTCTATTTAAGGTTCTCTAAGATCTTTATTATTGTTATCATATCTTTATTATTATCTTGAAAAGTTACACAACTTTGTAGTTTACAACTTTTTCATTTGAAGTCATCTTTTCAAGGAAAACTATGTTTGAATTTCTCGCATTTGAAATTTGAATTTTTAAAATGACCTCAAATGAAGAAACAACCAAAACTAAAGTTGTAGATCTCAAAAAGTTATGCAAATTTGTAGTTGACAACTTTTTCATTTGAAATCATCTTGTCAAGAAAAACTATGTTTGAATTTTTCTCAAATTTTTGTAGCATATGTTATTAAACATTTGAAGCATGAAACAAAAACATTATAAATTGTATATCAAAGCAATTTTGTATTGCAATTTTTGGAGCCATATTTTTTACTACACAATTTGTAATTCTCAACCTATTTATATTAAAGGATATGTTAAAAACTGTTGCCTCGGCGTGAAATGAAACTACCGTGTAGGAAACAATTTCGCCGCATGCCAAAATTAGGCTTTAGTCCTGGGTTGGGACACCAACCGGGACTAAAGCCTCCCTTAGTTCTGATTGGAGGAACAACTCGGGACTAAAGCCTAAACTTTTAGTCCCAGGTTGGGCCTCCAACCGGGACTAAAAGTCTTTTAGTCCCGGTTGGTGGCCCAACCCGGGACTAAAAGTTCCTAACTATATATTCGGTGCATCGCTTTGCTCCGGCTGACCTCGTCCTTGTCTCCACCGGCGCCTCTGGCTTGGACATTGTCTCCACCACCGCCTTCGTCTCCGACCTCTCGACACTCGTCTCCACCGGCGTCTTCGTCTCCGGCCTCGCGCAGGTTCGCCTCGCTGTAAGGTCCAAATAGGCTAGAGAGGGGGTGAATAGCCTAATTAAAACTTCTACAAGAAATACTTAACCACAAGTGTTAGTACAAAAGGTGGTGAAGCAAAATACACTAGCTCTAACTAATTAAGCAAGCCACCTACACAAGTCTAGTACAAGGCTATCCACTAAACACAACAACTACTACAAGCTAGATACAAGGAGTAACGCGAGAGAAGAGCTTCGAGTGATTATACCGTCGTGTAGAGATAAGAAGTACCAATCAATCAATCACACAAGAGAAATCCTCAGGAAGATAACGACATAAGAATTTATTCCGAGGTTCACTTGCTTCCCGTTAAGATACTCCCCGTTGTGGAGATACACCCACTTGTCGATTCGCGAGCTAATCGACTATCAAGAGTCAAGCCCTCGGCGGGCGCCGCACAACCACACACAAGATGGGGACCCTCCAAGCCATGAGCTCCACTAGAGTATATAATTCGCGAACTTCCACGGGGAAGGATCAAGAACCCCTTACAACACTTGGTGAGGGCTTCAACAATCTCCAATTGCGAGCTCAATCACCTCCGCTGCTCCAAGCTGTCTACCGCGTCAGGAAACACGGAAGAGTAACAAGAAATCCGCAGCAACTCAAAGATCCAGTGCCTCTAGAATGCAACTCTCAAGTAAAGCACTTGAATCACACTTAATCTCACTCAAGATATGCAACCAAGCAAAGAGATGAGTGGAGGGGTTGTTCTCTAGCTCAAAGGATGTCTCAAGGTCAGCAAGAATGCAAGAGATTCCCCCAAACCCCGGCCATCTTCTATTTATAGCAAAGGGGTATGCAGTAGCCGTTTTGGCTCTGCGTCGGGCTGACCGGACGCTCCGGTCGACACCGACCGGATGCGCAGGTCACTAGCGTGCTCCAACGGCTATTTTCGCGCGCATAAACTTGTATTGACCAGACGCGCAGGTCACTAACGGGACCGGACGCGCAGGGCACAACGAAACAGTGAACAAAGAGGTTCTAGTAAGCTCCCGACGCGACCGGACGCGTCCGGTCACTTTTGCACGCGAAAAACACTGACCGGACGCAGGTGCTGACCGGACGCGTCCGGTCACGAGTCCAGTCATAGACCACTCTTCGGTAAAACGGCGATAACTCTTAGCTCCGAACTCCGATTTTGATGATCTTGGATATTTTGGAAAGCTTACTCAAAGGGATACACAACCCATATGGACATTTAATCCAAGTCACAATGGATCAAATCATTATTCCACTCCAAGAGCCATCCTAGTGTCCGGAGAACACCGAAAAACCTTTCTCCCTTCACCAAGTCGATCAAAATCAAATCCAACACCTTCTCCTTTGCAAATGTGCCAACACCACGAAGTGTACACCATCATGTGCATGTGTGTTAGCATTTCACAAATATTTTTAAAGGGTTATGTTAGCTCTCAACTATATCCTAATGCATATGCTCAAGACATTGATCTAGTGGCACTTGATTCCCGAGCTAACCGTGATTGCCCCTCTTGATAGTTGGATATGTATTCTAAACCCAGTCAATCACTTCTCTACTCATCTTAGACCGACAAAAGGAAAACCCTATGGTTATACCTTTGCCTTGCGCTCTTAGATCCTTCTCCTCCACTTGATCATCATGTCCATTATTTTATGTGCATTCCTTCATGATCTTGCTCATCATTTCATGCACCAAATCATATGATCTTGTGGCTATCTCTCCATGCCATTTCCAACTCCATCACATGTTGCTTATGCCTAGCTTAATCACACTTGATCACATAACATTAGCAACTTTGGTGTCACTCAATTTCCAAAACCAAACTTTGGGCTTTCACTCGCCTCATCCCTTCCTGTGCTGTATGAAACCGAGCACAACCCTAACTTAAGCTAATTTGCTTGGCTAGCTATTTGTATTCGATCTAATTTAATTAACTTGTAATTGTTTTAGTGATATATTTTGATCTAATTTGATATATATATATACTAACTTTGGTGATATATTGACTTTACTGTGATAAATTGTATATACACTTTAGTGATATGCATTTTCGTGTTTGAATTTTGATATATAGGGTTTAGTGATGTGAATTTTGATATTTGTAGACATATGAAAAAAAGACTTTAGTGATATGATTTTTGATATATTGACTTTTGTGGCTACATAGGTTTTAGTGGCTACATATCATGGAGGGGATTCGATCTAGTAGTGTTGCCGAATGTACCCTTTAATCATCCAAGCATAGTAAGCAACTCTATATGTTTCCAATAAATTAATGTGTCAAATATGCTTGTATAAATATATTTTCTGATATGTATATATATGTGTTTCTTAAATGTACCATAGAGAATTGACCAAGTCATTTGGCTTGAAGAGACTCTCATATTTCGGGTTGAGGAAGTAGATGTTGAATGCTTTGAGGTAGACAATGGTCAATTGATGCAATGTTGAGTTGGCTTTTCCATCGTAGCTAGGAGGGGTAGAAGTGGTGTTGTACAAATCTCAGAGGTGGAAAGAAAGGCACCTGATCAGGTTATTGCACAAAAATATGGTGTCCTAGAATGTGTGAATAAACTTGCGACTATTGGGTACAACCTGCCTACTTATTCCTCCATGAAGATACAATCTATTGATGCGGGCTCTTATCATGATCTGGCAGGTTTTTGTGCAAGGATGGCTCGAAACAATCGGAATGATGTGGTAAGTCGAAGTCGAACTCCTAGCTTGTATCAAGATTTATTGTTATTGGAAAGCTTGGTTCTCATATCCATTTTTTCTGCCAACACTTAACTACAAGTTGAGGACTATGACTTAACCTACGCAGGTTGTAGCCTTGAAGCCATTCTTGACCAAACAATGCATGCATTGGATTATAATGGAAATATGACGATGATTGGCCAACACTCACTACAGAAGGATTTTAGGCGAAGCTGCTTGCGACTAAGAGGGGACAATCTGACCCACTGCCATTCACCATTATCAGTAGACCTTGTGCTCATACTTTTGAAGCAAGGGAGAGTGCATTATTGCATGCTTTGGACTTCGTCAATGACGTTTGTGGATACCACATCGGCGATCTACACTTCACCGACTACATAATGCGACGTAGTCAACTTTGGCGGTGATCTACTTGCATTGTGCTTGCATGAACTTGGTGTGTGTGTAGTTGAACTTTGGGGTGTTGGACATCTCTAGCTAGTTTGTAATGACTTGTTCTTAATTAGGCTCTTACTATGGTTTGTAATGACTTGTTCTTAATTAGCATATATAATACGTGTATGAAAACTATTTGAAACAAAAACAAATTGAATGGAAAGAAACTGCAAAAGAAAAGAAAAATAAAAAGAAAACAGAAAAATGGGATATTTAGTCCTGGTTGGTTATACAACTGGGATTGGAGGTGGCCGTCCAAGGGCTCGACCTGTGATCCCTTTAGTCCCAGTTGGTATAAGGAATCGGGACTAAAACCCCCCAATCAATCCTGGTTGGCCTGCCCAGGACTAAAGGGGGGCCTTTAGTCCTGGATTGGCAGTCCCGGTTGGGAAACCGGGACTAGAGGGGGTTTCCCAACCGAGACTAGAACCCAGACCTACACCAGTGTTTGCCGATGACGAAAGAGCGAGGGTAGGTGAATCGAGCACTGGTGGCAGAAGAGCAGAGGCGACAAGATTGTGGTTAGGCGTACCGAAGACGGAGGGTAAGGTCTCTATTTATAAGGGAAGGTGGAGTAAGAGGCGAACCGTCCGCCTCGATCCACGTGCCTACCACGTCTCGTCATCGCACCTCTGCAGGAGTCGTGCATGCATGACCCCCGGTTGCTTCCTCGAAGGATGCATTAGACGGGTGGTTTGTCCCGCCCCAATGGGCCATGAACCGCCACAGGTATAAAGGGTTATGGAGTTAAAAACACTCCTATGGCCCATTAAGGCCTAGGAGTTCGAAAGTTGGCCCACCGACGGGTTCACAATTGCTCTAGGGTGCCTTTTAGAGTGAGAGGTGGTTAAGGATGGGCTCACTAGCGGCCAGTACCCGGGCGCACGAGCGCCATGGGCGTCCTATCCCACGTTCGAGTCTTGGTAATGCACGGTCCATGGTTTTTCCTCAAAGAAAGGCAGCGAGCCCTTGGGACCGGTCGAACGGACCCGGGAACTATATGGACTGGCCGCCAGGAATCTGGAGTCGATCACCAGCTAACCCATGTCGGATCCCCACGAATGGGAACCGGGGCCCCACTCGAATTGGCCTGTTAACAGCTCACCGAGCACCATGATTCGTCCAACGAGGAAAACACGGCACGGCTCAACCCCTCCATTTTCTCGAGAAAACGCTTGAGGGAAAATGACCACAAGATGAGCCGACCCCTCGACCAGACCCCTACTATGCGTGGGGGCTCGGGGGCTTGGACTCGCAAAGAGACCCGGTGCGCGGTCACATATGAACAGCGGATCGGTCATCGCAACCCCATAAAGACACTCTGCGAGCCACAAGAGGTAAGCTAGGATATCGGTGTCCTCCCATTCGAAAAAAGCCTCTGAAGGATTATCCAACTCCTCTACAAGCTCGGGGGCTACTGTCAGGTATGAATATTAGAGTACCCAGAGAAGGGAAACTAATGGTCATCAACATTAACTCACCCAAACGATCAAGGGTATAACCATGACCTCGTTCGACCCCTCCAAGGAAGGTTTTGATTCGCCTGACCCCAAGGGCATAGGCTCCATCTCGCCCGACCCCAGGGGCGTGGGCTCCGTCTCGCCCGACCGCTTGGGCGTAGGCTCCGTATCGCCCGACCCCTTAGGCGCGGGCTCCGCCTCGCATGGCCCCCAGGGAGCGGACTCCGTCCCACTCGACCCCAAGGAGAGACTCCGCTTCGCTCGATCTCAGGAGGCGTATCCGGCCTCGGACGGAGTGTAGGCCCCGCAGGGGGCAGGCGCTGTCTCCAACCACTATGAGTGTGACAGCATGAGCCTAGGACCATGCTCCTGACATCAGGAATGGAGTAGGCATGCCTCGACACAACCCATGGCCGTGACAAGCCATACCTAGGCACGCACATCGCCAATAGCGCCGGGCGGACCGACACTGTGCTGCCTAATCCTCGTACGGCTCCCGTCGAGGCAGCCTGTTGACCGTGCCGTACGCCAGGATGGGATGGAACGCCATGACCGGTTGATGACGCCCGCCTGTAGCACTAGTGACGAACAGGGTCATGACGTGGAGCTGCCTCCGTCATCATCTGCGGGACCAGCGAGACCTGTCTATAGGAGAAGAAGGACAACGCAGCCCTAGGGCACTCTTCCTCTCTGCTTTTCTCTCTCTCTTTCTCTCTCTCTCTTGTGTAACTCGTGCCCTTCCCTTGGTCTATAAAAGGGGAAGCGGGGCACCCAACAGAAGAGGCTTCGAGGCGCTCTCGAGCTCTCTGAAGCCATTCGAAAGCAACTCAACTCCATTCAACTCCACGCACCAAAGACTTGGATCTCTTCCCTCTCTCACCCGTTTGTAACCCCTACTGTAAACTTAGTGCCGGTAACACGAGCAGCACCTCACTGGACGTAGGGACATTTAGCCCGAACCAGTATAAATTCTTGTGTCCTCCGAGCACAGCATCTGGGCCTAACGCGCAAATACAATTTTACTAGTCGGCAGTTCAAAACACCAACAAGTGTTTATTCCTGTCCCAAGTAGTGGGCTAAGTGGCTATCCCTTGCTCAATTTTGGTATAATACTTCTTATCATTCATCTCTAGGTAGGTCCCCTTTTGAGGTATTTTATGGACATCCACCATGACATTTTGGTATTACCAATGATCTTCAGTCTCATGCACCAGAGTTGGAGCGATGGCTTTTGGAAAGAAATCTTTTGCATGATGTTATTCAATATCAGTTGCAAAGAGCCCAACATAGAATGAAACACTATGTTCATCCGAACTGAAAAGGACTTTGTAGTTGATGATTTGGTATATCTTAAGCTGCAACCATACATTCAGTCTTCGGTGGCTCCAAGAAGTAATTAGAAGCTGAGTTTTCGATATTATGGTCCCTTTAAGGTGCTTGCCAGAGTGGGTGCAGTAGCTTATGATCTGCACTTGTCTGATAATTGCAAAATTCATCCTGCGGTCCACATTTCTCAGTTGAAGCGCCATGTTTCAGCTTTCTGTACACATAGAAGATGATATTTCAGCCATTCCTGATGATCCATTGGAGGTTGGAGGATGTTCAACCAATTCATTTTCTAGAGACTGGAATGGTTCAGAAGGGTGCTACCACCCTATCTCAGATCAAAGTTACAGTAGTCTGGTTATCCAGAGTCCTTGACCACATGAGAGGAAGCTCTGGACTTGTGTCACCGCTTTCCAAAGTGTGCAGCTTGGGGTCAAGCTACTTTTCAAGGAGGAGGCAATGTCAGGATTACTAAGAAGAAGGCGGTGAAGAGTCCTATTACTGTTGGGCGTCCGACAGCAAAGAAAACGGTGACAGCGGCGACTGGCATGGTAGGGTAGTATGCCACTATGAGAGTGGGTTGTTAGTCTTCCGTTAGTCTGTTGTTAGGTAGTTGCGTAATGGAGAAGGGCGGCTTGTAGTCGGGTGGGCGTATATAAGCGTCGTGTAATCGAAAGTTTGAATGATCAAACAATTGAGCTCCCGAACTCTGAATTACAAACCTTGTCCTTTGTTGTTCTTGCTTCATCTCTGAACTCTCTCTGATTCCTTCCCCGAACTCCATTTCTAGTTATCCTGTCCGATCCCCCGTGGGTTTGTGACATAGGGGTCCTCCTCTATCTGACTGCCCATTCCAATCCATCATTGGCTTGGCCACCGCTCGATGCTTGTTTGCTTGTCGCCACCACCGCAACGCCGACGACGGCGAGTGGCGCGTCCGCGTAACGTCGCACACCACACATGTCTTTTCTCTTCCTCTTCTTAGCAAAGCGGCCAGGGATACTACACCATGATGATGGCCACTTGTTGGAGCTCGCAACGGAAACCGTAGAGAGTGGATGCATCAGGTTACAACCAATCTGGCTAGTCGTTCTGTGCATGGGATCATGCTCCGCCGATCGTCTTTCTGATCTCGGAACGTTGCTGTCGTTTGCAGGGTAGGGCATGCCCATCCATTTTGCTTTGCTTGCTGGACATGCATGGCATCTAACCGATCCTGTTTCCCCGTCTCCCTTTATCTGTTGGATGTTTAGAGACAGATGCAGCAGCCACGGGAGAGGCGTGCTTGGTGCATCCAGATTGACAACACAATGTACTTACCGATTGCATAGTTATTTGGACCGGACTGGACCGGCGGTTTGACTGGTAAAAGACCGAACCAGGGCCTCGGCCGGTCCAATCCACCTTAAATGATCGGTAAGCAATTGAACCGCTATTGAACCGGTGAACCGGCGGTTTTTTCATAGAACCGGTATAAAACCGGACATTGAACCGATGAAAACCGGGCGGTTTAGAGCGGTGCAACGTGGAATGAGGGGGAGAGGAGAGAAAATGAGGGGAAAATGTGTAAAAGGGGGGGGGCTGTAGGGATTTGAACATTCGTCTCTCTAGGGCAAGAGAGATGGTTCTCCACCACTGAACCAGAAGATCAATTGTGTTTTTTTAGCATTCATCATTCTATTTGAACCGGATCAAACCGGCGGTTCAACCGGTTGGACCAATCAAACCGTGAACCGAGGGCTTGAGCGGTCCGATGTCCGGTCCCGTCCTAATATCTGTGACCGATTGTCGTGTGCCACTGTTACAGTGTGTACGATGTTACTCAGGATCAGAAAGATTCGAGCATGGCAGCTTGTATGTACTCTGACTTGCCAGTCTGAAGACTAACGCATAGATCAGTCATGGTAAAAAGGGGAGTCTGGTTTGAAGAAACATTATTATAAATATATTCCCGTCAAGTGAACCTTAAGGGATCATACAGGACCAAGTCCAAAACTACCAGATGAATCCATTTTGTTTTAAGCAGGTCCATCCTTGTTCGAATTTTTTATTTTTTAGCCCTTATTTTGAAAAATATTCATAATTATTTGTATTCCGTTTTTGGACCCATAGGGTCAGCGCCGTGAACCACGGCGCCGAGGTAACACGCCATAGTTTCTGGCGCCAAGATCCGTGGCGCCGAGCTTGGCGCCAGAAACTATGACGTGTTACCTCGGCACCATGGGTTATGGCGCCGAGCCTTGAGTCCAAAAAAATGAAAATAAAACGTTCAAGGATCTAAATGTGAATATTTATCAGTAAAAGTGATAAAAAAATAAAAAAAATCGGCATCCTCGTGTTGGATACGACCAATAGCCAAACCAAACACGATGTAAATTTAGTGAAAAGACTTCATTTCTCGCATATGCTAGTACTCTATTAGTTCCAAACTATAAGTCGTTTTGTTGACTTTTCTAATTACATAGCTATTGCTATGTATTTAGACACACATTATGTCTAGACACATAGTAAAAACTATTAATCTAAACAAACTAAAATTATTTATAATTTGGAACAGAGAGAGTACTAATTATTAGCTTATGATGAATGAGATAGTAAACTAATAATGGGTCAACTATAAACCAAGTTAAAAATAAAGTGTGAGAAAAAGATAGACCACATCACTGTCATCATTAAATAAATCCTTTTCTAGAGTTCCATCATGTCGCATGGACTCGTGCATCATCGGTGCATAGAGGGCTTGTTTGGACGGTATCCTGTCACATGGCGTGACCATCATGTAGCAATCTCAGTCTACAAAATGCAAACCTCTAAAAAAATCATATCTCTAAACCAACCTCCATGGGAAACTAGTGTGGCACCAGGCTAAAATTACTGGTTTTCTGTCACAATTTAGCAAGCACCGCTAAGGGGTGTTTGGTTTGAGGAGTTAAAGTTTAACCAACACTGTAGCACTTTCGTTTTATTTGGCAAAAAAATTTCAATCTTAGACTAATTAGACTTAATAGATTCGTCTCGTAAATTACTTCTAATATGTACCGACATGCATGCAATTAGTCTACATTTAGTACTCCATGCATTTGAGGGAATATTGATTATTGATGTGATAGGAGTTAAACTTTAATAGAAAAAAAAAGAAACCAAACAGGCCCTAAACTTACTGGTTTTCCCAACTACTGGCTTATCCGGCCGCCATGCACCCGCCGGCCGCCGTTGGCCTTGGCACCAAGACAGCTGCCCTGCGGACACCGCGCGTACAAACCGCGGTACTCTCCGCCTGTCCCTGCTCCTCGGGCCCCCGGTGGCCCACACGCCAGAATCGAGCATCAGATCCGCGAGAGCGAAAGCCAAGCCACGGCGCCGTCCCTCCCCATCCCCGCGGTCGTCGCCCACCGTTTCTTCCTCTTCTTCGGTTGAGCCGTGCACAAGGAATCCGTGGAGCTCCTCTACCAGACAGAGAGAAAGCGAACCGTGCAGCGAGGCTCGTGCGATCCAGCTCCCACCCGTGGCCGCGCCCGCCGTCTTCTTGGTTTCTTGGCGAGGTCCTTCTGCTCGTGTCGCGCCGCCCACCCACACCACCCGCGTTCTGTCGCGGCATCCGCCGTGGATCTTGCCCCCGGATTGTCCTTATACCACGCAGAAAAAGGTGGCCTTTTTCCCCTTCGCGCGCGGGTTTGGTACTGAGTGTGTCGGACTGGTATTCGTGTTCCGCCGGGTGCCGAGGTGGGCTCGCACTCTTCTGCCGTCTCGTCGTCGCCGGCTCCCCGTCGCGTTCATCCCAAGGTGCGACCTTCTGGACAACCCATAATTTCGAAATCAGCGTGTTGATGTTATGTGCGTGCTGGGAAGAGCACATCTGAGCACCTGCATTGCATCTTCCGGACGTTTTTAGTGAGCTTAATCGGATTTGTTCTGGATCTACCTCACTTAGTTGCGTTCCTCTGTGCAAAATTGCTGTTTTCGCTGTCCAGGATGTCTAGACTGTGGTTGTAGTACCTGCATGAGATGAAATGATGCTACATTACCCTGAATTGCCCTCAAGTGAACTGTAATTCTCGTCTCCTGGAAGTGGTACACTAGCTGACTAGTTCACCTGTTCTATTATTCCTTCGAAACAACTGTCATGTGTAGCTGAAGCGGGTCAACACAAGCAACGCAAGCATGTTTCAAATAAAGAAATGTTTTCCTTTTTCTATATCTGCGACATTGAGTTACCAAATGTATCAAAACCATGTCATCTGCCTTTTAAGAAATGTTCGGAATATATTTGGTGGTTGGTTCAGTAGTTTGTATTTCACTAAGTGTCGGTTGGTCCTTCCAATTTCAGAACCGACCACTCTAGTTTGGCTTTGGCCCTTAGCTGTTCTCTACTCTTATTATGGTTTCTGGTTGTATCCAAATCTGGACAGCTTTTGTAGCTCACTGCTCTATATATCTGTTGAGTGCTTAATTCGTTTTGCTGTGCCCTATCTTTTTTAGATAATGGAAATAAATCTGGCTTCATCTCTTGTCTCCAAGATAATCAGACCACTTATTACAGTATTGTGTAACCACACAAATGTCTCACTCAAAACTCAATTATGAAATTATAAGGCCGCAACTGTCATGTCTAGTTGAAATGGGTCAACACATGCAAGCATGTTTCAAATAAATAAATGTTTTCCTTTTTTATATCTACGACATTAAGCCACCAAATGTATCAAAGCCCATGTCATCTGCCTTTTAAGAAATGTTCAGAATATTTGGTGGTTGATTCAGTAGTTTGTATTTCACTAAGCTTGGTTGGTCATTCCAATTTCAGAACCGATCACTCTAGGCAGCTCTCTACTCTTATTATGGTTTCTGGTTGTGTCCAAATCTGGACAGCTTTTGTAGCTCACTGCTCTATATATCTGTTGAGTGCTTAATTCGTGTTGCTATGCCCTATCTTTTTTAGATAATGGAAATAAATCTGGCTTCATCTCTTGTCTCCAAGATAATCAGACCACTTATTACAGTATTGTGTAACCACACAAATGTCACACTCAAAACACAATTCTAAAATTATAAGGCCATCCATAGGACACAGAAAAATCCATTGCCATTGCCTCTAGCATCTGACAGACTTGGATAATGTGCTGCTTATTGGCTTCATCCCGCTGTAATTGCGCCCATTGACGTAGCCAATGTGTTCCCTGAATATAACCTGCAAAAAAGTTTTGGGTTGGCACTTGTCAAAAACAACTGTGTGAACCTCCACTGTGTGACTGTGATATGCTGCATACTGTCCTTCTGTTAAGTGTTCCTGCTGCGTTGAATTTCCTAAAGTATGTTAAACCTTGATTCTTGTTAATTTTGTGTTGCAGGCATATCTTGGTCTTGTAATTATAATTTATAAAAAGAAGCTTTGGAGAATCAGGTTTATTTAACCAGTGGTTGGACATGGTATCAGTTAATCTTGGGTTAGTGCATTATGTCCTGGACCACATATATGGAACTCTTCTTCATCGCACCAAACTAGGAACACCATTTTTCTCAAAGGGATGGGGAGGTACCAAACTTGATTTGCTAGAAAAGATGGTGAAACAGTTGTTTCCAGAGGCACGTTGCCAAAACTGGCCACCAACTGCTGTGCAGCCAATGTGGAAAACAGTATGGGAGACAAACAGTTCTTGTTTGCGAGAAGGTGTTTTCAGGACTACATGTGATGAGCGACTAATTGACGCATTGCCCCTTGAGAGTCACAATGCAAGAGTTGCTTTTCTTACCCCTAAAAATGTTACACCTGAGAAGATGTCATGTGTGGTCCATCTTGCAGGTACATGATTTTGTAGTTTCTTTATTTGTTCCCTAATGCTGTATAGGTTATGAAAACCTTTTCTGATATGACTGTTTGGCTTGTATGCTTTCACTTTTTAAAAAGGCTTTTGCTAGTGGAATGCTATATGGAAGTATTGTCTGCTGGCTTTCTAGCACTGCCAACTTTAACATTCCTCTTTGACAACTTCCCTATCTTCAAGATATTTTTTTTCTCGCTTCCAAGTGCCAAACTTGAACAATTACTAGTCCTTTTTATTGTAAGTATCATTAATTCACGAACGCCTAAGCAGTATCATAAACTTGTTCTTGCCTAAAAATGTATACTTTCATTTTATCAAAATCTGCGCCTCTTTTTTATATAAAATATTCCTTTACTCGCATGTAATGAATCAATCTACATTTTCTGAAATATTATAGGCACTGGTGATCACACATTTGAGCGCAGGCTTCGGCTCGGTGGGCCTCTTCTGAAGAACAATATTGCAACTATGGTTCTTGAGAGGTGAGATTTGCTTGCATTTTTTTGTATGATTTTTTATCCACTGTTTGCCAAGATCTGATATCTCATGAACTACAGCCCCTATTATGGACAGCGACGTCCTAGCATGCAGCGTGGTGCAAAGCTCCAGTGTGTCAGTGACCTGTTACTTTTAGGGAAAGCCACAATTGATGAAGCTCGCAGTCTCCTGTACTGGCTGCAGACTGAGGCTGGTTACAGCAAGATGGGCGTATGTGGGCTCAGCATGGGTATGTAATACTGGTTTTACTTTTTTTTTCCCCCCGAACACACAGGAGATCTGCGTATCTTTGTATGAGAGTGAGGGAGGGAACAACCCTAGCCTGTTAGTCCTAGCCCCTGACCTGTGCCCAATCCCTGAAGCTCTCTAGCTCCAGCTAGGCCCCATAATCTCATGTCCTCTTTGAAATACTGATAAGCCATCAAGAGTGAGGGGGAGGCACCATCAAAGACACTTGTTTCTGTGAATCCATGACATCCAAGTACCTAAATTCAAGCACTGCTAAAATTACTGGTTTTCCTGATGACTGAATAAGTGCCTCTTAGAAATCATGTAGCAGCCTATTTGTCAAAGCCATCTGTTCTTGTAATTTTTCTGGTTTCATTTTACAAGATATCTTGTGCATTCTTCTCAAATGGTTTCTTTGCTGATGTCACAGGTGGAGTACATGCTGCAATGGTGGGATCCCTGCATCCTACACCAATTGCCACACTGCCATTTCTCGCTCCACACTCTGCTGTGGTACCTTTCTGTGAAGGGGTCTACAAATATGCCACAGCTTGGGATGTTTTGAGAGAAGATGCTGCAGCATTAACTCAAGATGTAACATCTTTGGCAGAAGATGCTGCACAGAAAACTGGGATTACTATTGAACAAGTCAGAGATAGGTTGCGGTCAGTGTTGTCTTTGACTGATGTCACTCGATTCCCAGTCCCAAAGAACCCACAGGCAGTCATCTTTGTTGGTGCAACGGTTAGTGATGCTCTCCGAGCTTTATGGCCTTTCAACATCAGTTTATTATCTCAAAAAACATAATTGTTTTCCCGCTCGGCTTTTTACTTGGTTTCATGATTTTGGCAGAGTAACCACTAACCATGATCAGATTATGTCACTAGTTGACTGCCTACTTTATTACTCCTTCCATTTCAAAATGCAGGGTGTATTAATTTTCGTAAAAAGTCAAACACTATAAACTTGGATCATCAGTTAGTCAAAATATATGTGTTTTTAGTACACAGTGATATATCAATGGATTTGTGTTTATGCCTTTTTGTAGGATTTTTATTTGTAGTAATTGCTTATACGCTGAGAAATTAATGGAATAATGGTCAAAGATTATCTTGAAAGACTATCAAATCCTGTTACAGCTTATAAAAGGAAATGGTGTGAGTACTCAAAATATGTCTCTTGCCTGCGCTGCGTACAGCAAACAGCAGGTTACCTTAGCTTGCTTGAGCAATGTTGAGAAATGGAAACATACATTGATAGCAGATAGTTTACTCGAGGACTCTTTTTTTTTTAAGATTGGTTAAATTACCTCCTTATTTCAGAGGATTCGATTTCTTACTCGGTAGTCTTATTTGTCTGGAGCATTCTTCTAATCTGGTGCTATGTTCTCTTTACAGGATGATGGTTATATTCCCAGACATTCAGTCATGGAGCTCCAGAAGGCATGGCCAGGCTCAGAAGTCCGGTGGGTAACAGGCGGCCATGTTTCCTCTTTTTTCCTCCACAATGACGCATTTCGCAAGGCCATCATCGACGCCCTTGACAGATTGTAACACCAGAAGGTGAGAGGGAAGTCATCCTTGCGATGGCACTTTACGTTGTGTGACTTCTGAACTTGGGGTTGTGAGTTGCGACATCAGCTGAACCCTGTAACCGCATTTCATACTAGATACACCCTGTACTGGAGTTTTTTTAACTGCAATTTGTCACCTGCTCTTTTTGTGCACTGAGATTGGAGGGAGGCTGGCTGTACATGACAATCGTAGCATTATTTGGCAATAGTTCTGCAATAATTTATTTTCTCACCATGTATCAATCTGAATGCTACATCTTCTTAGTGTCATCAGCTTGGCAATTTGACAGTTTCTAACTTTCTGTTATTATTCCTTCCCACTATTTCATACTGCTGAATCAGCTAGCACTATTTAATGTTTACCCTTTATATGTACTACTACACAGTTACATGTGTATAAACACTCCTAGAGCTGATGTCAAATAAGCGAGAAATGGGTTCCTGATCAGTGATCAACTCTATATGTATCCCTGAAACTATCCCAGGCTCTTATGTCTATAGTAAACCGTCTCTACTTTGGTAGGGCGGTCTCTGGCTGCTGGACCCGGCCGCCGGGTTGCTCGCCGCTGGATCTTGGCCTGGCCGGGTGTGCCAGAGTTCGCTGAGCGCGCGGAGGCGGTGGGAGTAGTCGGCGATGGCGAGGAAGCACCGCGCAGACTGCCGCGCCGTCAGGATCTGTGGCAGCTGGTGTAGCGCCTGCAGCCTAAGCGCGTCCGCCTGCAATGCAATGCAACAAAGCACGCGTTCACCATTGTTGCTGTTACCGTTTCATTATGGTAAACACAGAACCAAGCTTTGCTTACTTGTCTGACGAAGGCTTCGAGGGAGGCGAGCTTGCTGATGGCGAGGGACATGGTGGTCATGAAGCCGGGCACGTCGGAGTAGGGGAAGAGCAGCGCCGCCGCGTCGGAGGAGACGGCCTCCGAGACGGAGCGGTGCATCGCCTGGAGCTCGTGGTCCAGCGCCGCCTCCGCGTCCCTCGCCCACTGCCGCAGATGCCCATCGCCTGCTGCTTCGTCAGGGGCTCCGCGTGCCGGGCCGCTATCTGCGTGGGGATGCATACTGCATTGTTAATTCATTGATATCTTCATATTACTCTTTTTGAGAAAAAATAGCAGCATTAATAAATAATCAAAGTTGAAAGTGCTACCTGGCTGATAAGAATTGAAATTTGGACAACTTAACCATGATAAAAATTAAAGCACGCACAAAATTAATTTTATTAGTACTATATATATATATATATATATATATATATATATATATATATATATATATATATATATATATATATATATATATATATATATATATATATATATATATATATATATATGATGTTCAGCATTAGAGGAATGAACTACCGATAGGTAAATGAATATGAGCTTTTAACACATGGAGATAGACTGATGTGGTCGGTGAACAACGGACAGCTGGGATGGGTTTTACTGATGATGGACAGTAGAGCAATAAAACCCTTAGCTCAGAAACCAGAGATCTTATATGATTAATTTTATTAGTATATCAGCATTAGAGGAATGAACTACCAATAGGTAAATGAATATGAGCTTTTAACATTCGGAGTTAGACTAATGTGGTCGGTGAACAAACGGACGGCTGGGATGGGTTTACTGGTGATGAACAGTGGAGCAGTAAAACCTTTGGCTCAAAAACAAGAGATCTTATATATATTTTATTAGTATATTATACATATGGATATACTTCGTCACGATGTTATGCATTAGAGGAATGAATTACCGATAGGTAAATGAATATGAGCTTTTAACACTCGGAGTTAGACTGATGTGGTTGGTGAACAAACGGACCGCTAGGATGGGTTTACTGGTGATGAACAGTGGAGCAGTAAAACCCTTAGCTCAGAAACAAGAGATCGTATATATATTTTATTAGTATATTATACACATAGATATACTACATTACGATTCAGCATTAGAGGAATGAACTACCGATAGGTAAATGAATATGAGCTTTTAACACTCGGAGTTAGACTGATGTGGTCGGTAAACAAACAGATGGCTGTGATAGGTTTACTGGTGATGAACAGTGGAGCAGTAAAACCCTTGGCTCAGAAACAAGAGATCTTATATTATATGATATGATATGGTATGGTATGATATGTATATCTATACAAAAAATAAAAAATCTCCTCTAAATTTTCATTGTCACTATGCCCCGGTCCTCATGATCCATGAGCTAGAACAACGTATGTTCCATCATGATATAGAGTGATTTTAAGAGATGACACAAGCTGCACGCGAGCATACTTGCTAGTCTAATATTAGAGGCAACAAATTTCTTTTGTTCGTTCCTCTTTCTCACACCTCTTCGTCCATCACTCTCTCGGCCGTTTTTCATCCCTCACCCACATACCTCTTCTCCCATCCTTTGATCCGTTGTTTCTCAATACTCCCTCCGTCTCAAAAATAGAGTCGCTATGGGAATCATGCTGATCAAACTTTCTCAACATTGACTAGGTTTGTAGAAAATACGTGCAACATTTATATCTCCAAATAAGTTTATTATGAAAGTATATTCAACGATCTACTTAATGATACTAATTATGTACCATAAATATTAATATTTTATTAAATATATTTAGTCAAATTTAAAAGTTGCTGACTTTTTGGGAAGTGAGAATGACTCTTTTTTTGGGACAGAGGAAATACAACTCTTCTCGTCTTCACAAGTGGCATAGACTCTAACTCTTCTCGCCTTCACAAGTACAAGTGGCAAACATAGACTTTCTAACTCTTCTTGCCTTCACAAGTGGCAAACATAAACCCAGAGTCTGAGGCTTGGGTGACAAACATACGCCCATGGCAAAGAGTCCGAGGGCCGATAGATAGTATCATCCTTTAACACGGCATTACCTATAGTTTGGAACTACAAATAGACTGTATACTCTCGGACACGACGTTGGTTACAGTGTAGAACTGCAAAACCTTTATTGATGCTTGACACTTTTATCATAACCTCGCTTCCTGAGCCCATGGCACATGCGTGTGTGGCTCGCATTTCATCTTTCTTAACCTCATGATAGGTGCACATAATATAGCCATCCCTTTAAACCGAGTCAATATCTAGTCGATTTTCTATATGAGATCAATCCCTTCACTGTAAGAGATGCTACCTTATGTGACTGTTCAGATAATGATGTGGTCGCGCGTGGGAAGAGAGATGCGGGACAGAGAGTAGCCGTAGCGCATGATGTGCATTGCTCACCCTTGTATCTTCACTGTGGCAGCCTAGCCACTGTTAGGCCGGAAGAAGGAGAGAAGGAGCCGTCCACGCCCTAAGTTAGCCTAGAAAAGAGATAAGATGAGAAATAAATGGTCCAAAAGCTCGAGGTAGGTTTGGGTGAGAGAAAAAAAAGTTGGGCTAAGAGCAAGCCTAATAGTATAGCCTGCTGCTGGTTAAATGGATCTTTGCAACATATCTCTCAGCCTATTCATATAGTAGTTAACTCTTTATTATTAATACATGGCATATTTGTCTCTCACAAAGTTTCTTGTTCTTGTGTCTAAGCCAACCAACCCGCTTCTCCTCTCACTCCTCCACCTTAGCATACAACCCACTCACAACCCTTAGAGCATGTAAGGAAGAGAAACTGATTTAGCTTTTGTTTTAAGTCCATGGAATTCAAAGTTTAGTCAAATTCTATAAAAAGGTGACCTGAAAATTCTATAAAATTTTAGAAAAACACATTGATGCTTGAGAAACTTGGATACGAGGTTTGGTGACCTATTTTCTCATATATTTTTTTTGCCACATTTTCTGATTTAGTCGAAATAAGGTCCAGTCAAGCCTAATTAAATCCAAAAAAGATAGTTAGCTAATTACCATTATCATGAATTGGTCTAAGTGACTATACAATAAAATGGTCGATACACCCTATTGTAACGTACACATACAATAAGCAGAGCTTGATGGTTTAAGAAAAAGTTCGCCTGGCAAGTTTGACAGTTTTAAGAAAAAAAAAGTTCGCGTTGTATTGGGAGAATAGAGACATCTACCTATACTTTAGAGTTGTAACAGGGACTTTTTCTTGTACTATTGTGAAACCCAGGGTTGTTGGTAGTTCCCAAGTTGCAAGTTCCAACCAATCCATCTAGAAGCCGAAAGGCATACATGCATGTGTCAAGGCCAAGCAGGTCCTTTGCATTGTTGTAGGTAAGTTAACCAAACCCGCGGTCTCCATCTCCCATCTAAGAGCATCTCCAAGAGTTTGTCAAAATTCACTTGGCAAATATCGTGATTTGACAACTCGCTAAAATATATGGCAAGTTAAAAAATAGACTCTCTCCAAGAGTTTGCCATTTGGACTTGGTAAAATAAGAAGAGGCCCGCTAAGCGAACGAAGAGCCCCGCTAAGAAACGAAGAGCCCCGCTTAAATTTGCACGTGAAGCCGGATGCGCGCTCGTGCTCAGCGCGCAAATATGCGCATGGAGGGGGGAGATTTGCCAAGTTGCTAAAATTTGCCAAGTTGGATGCCAAACTGTTGAAGCACAATTTTTTCTGTTTTGCCAAAAATAGATGGATGCCAAGTTGATTTGGCAAACTCTTGGAGATGCTCTAACCTACTACCCTGTTGCAGTTGCAGTAAGTACCCAGTCACATAGTAGTAGTAGATGGCTGCCGGTGTACTATATAGAAAAGTCCGAAGACAATTCCAAAGGCCTAAAACTGTTCCCATCAACGTAACTGGGACCTCTTACCTACCTAATTAATCAGCTAGCTAATCCACCATATATACATTGATTCTGCTTTTACCTAATGTCTCTGCCCATTAATCCATTATTAGTACCAAATAGCACCTGAATCCTTAACCTTTTCATATGTATATACGTATGTGTGTGTACTATTGTCGTCCTACATCATCAGCACGTACAGGAACCTATATGCATAGCTGTCACTCTCACTCGTGAGCCGTGAGTCGTGAGACATGCATGCATGCCTCGTGTACATGGCCAAAAACAAGGAGGCAGCTCGGCAGGAACTGTGTGTCATTGGTGGGTCAAATAAAGTTAAGACACGCAAATGCACTACTTCTACGTACTAATTAATTTCGTGGACTTGATTTGGGAACACCAATTAAAGAATGGATCGAGTAGCACGCAATTTGTTTATCATACGTGAGTGTAGCCCGTGAGCTCAGCGTAAAACTAACCTTGATGAGCTCTGAAGGGCGGAAGCCGCCGATCCAGAGGAAGCAGCGCTCGGCGGCGGACACCCACGCCCCGGACACGAGGTGGAACGCGTCGGCCCTCGCCGCCACGGCCTTCAGCTCCGCCAGCACGCCGTGGTGCGCCGCGGCCGCGTCCACCAGCTGCCGGAGGAGCTGTGCGTCCGCCGCCGTTGACGTCGCCGTCGCCGCCGCCGCCGCCGTGGCGTGCTCCGCCTCCAGCGCCGCCCGCAGGTGGCGCATCATCTTGCCGTGTTCCTCCTGCCACCTCGCGTGCTCCATGTCGAACCATGCCGCCTCTGCTCAATCTCATGCAAGATTGCACTATTCAACAACTTGTGATAAACGTGTAAACGTGCAATGCATGCAGGAGATATCATCAAAAGGAGCGGCATGTAGGATTACGTAATGTAAGAGATGCACATGCATATGCGAGCAGTTTAGCTAGGGTTTGAATGCATGCCTGGGCTTAGTAGTCCGCCACTGCAACCAGAAAGAGCTCCACCACCAAACACTGCTCCCTGCGTTTGGCGAAATGCACACGGAGCAAACTCAGTCATCAGTACGTTTATGAAAGTATATGGAACTATATTATCTTCACTTTTATAATATCTCCTTAGCAGGTGACTAATGGAGAGTTTATCCATCAGTCACCACTCCTCCACCGCCGCCGACTGAGGCCACAGTTGCGGGCGCCTCCTTCGTCGACCCCAGATTCCTAGGCACGCCCTTCCTGCTCTTGGGACTCGCTCCCAGCATGCTTATCGCTTCCTGCTCGCTCCCTCCCCCCTCGCTTTGCGAATCGCAGCGAACTTGGGTGTTGGCCGGACCTCCTCGGCAATGGCGCGAACCAAAGCACAGCTAGCTAGCTAGCCCGATGGCCGGCGAATATGAAGGCAGGTGGGTAACGGCCTAACGGGGATCGGATTGAGAAGCCAAGGAAGAAGACCGACAGACGGTCGGGCGGTTGGATTGGATGGACAGCGAATACCCAAGAGGAGGAAAAAATCGGACGGTGGAGAGAGGTGCCTGATGGATTTGCATGATAGCAGGCAACTGCTGTCAAGTAAATCTGTTTATAATAAGCTTAATTATATGCAGTTGTTTTTTCATAAAAATGCTGATTCTACCTAGTAATAATAATATAACTAGATCTTTTTTGGCAGGCCTCCCTGCTTCATGTTAATTCCAAATCTCTTCAGTAATAAGGTTGGAAATACATTGTTATTAATTTAGCATACTTCTTTTCAGTTCGTTCATACCTGAGTTCTGGATCTGTGTAAGTCTTGCTCCAGCTGGGCCAGCCTAATCCTGCTTGTCTCTAGGTTCTGAATGTAAGCCTACGATCATCGATTATATTTTAGAGAGAAGAGACAAATGAAAACGAACATTAATCAATCCAGGCCACATGAAGAAATGGTATGGGAAACATACAGGAAATGGGAATCCCATGACAAATCCAAAGTTAATTTCACCATTTTCTTGGTTTTGTTAGGACTCGCTTTCTTGGTTAGGCGCAGGATGAAAATTGAAACACATATATATACCTTCTTTCTGAGCCTGCTTTTCCTTGCGGCCTCCCTGTTCTGCGCGAGCCTTCTCAGCGTCTTGGCGTCCGAAGCTCTGGGCACCTCCTGTTGATTATTCGACGTCGATGGCGTCCCGCTTCCCATGGCGGCGCCACTGCTGCTCCCTTCTCTCTGACGACGACGACGACGACGACAATGGCATGGGCACGCGTCAGCTAGGTGCAGTGTGTTGTGTGTGTATATACGGACGGACGGTCAGGTAAGTGAACTAACCTTGACGCCGGCTGCCGGCTTGCCGCCGTCCTTATTTGTCCTCGACGGATGGTTCGATGGCAGCGGCTGCTGCTGCTGCTTGGACGGGCCAGCGCCGGCGGCGTTCGACGCCGTGTTGTCGTTAGTCCCCATGGATCCCTGCTATAAATTTGATCGATTAGAATTTCAAACCGAAAATAATAGAAAGAAATTAAAATGCATGCATCCAATTAAACACCATATATATGCATCGTGTATTCAAGCTGATGAATAATGCATATACACGTGTACGTACCTTTGGTGCGGGGTCGACGACGACGTGCATTGGCTGAGAAGGGAAGATGTTGAGAGTTTCTGCATGCACAGCGCGTGCCAAAATTAAACATGCATGAACATACCATATACACATTGACGTTTACAACAAAGCTAATTAGTCCATTGAACTAATTTATCTTTTAGAAAACGGCAATTAAGAGATTACTATATATATTATTAGGAGGAAAACACAGTGACCAAACTAAACAAGAACAACACACAAAAAACAAGAGGAAAACAATACAAGCAGCCGTGCACAACTGCTCTGGGATCTAACAGCACAGCCCCTACAACTACTATAAGTACTAGAATATATGAGCTAAAAGTACAACAAAAAAGATCAAAACCATAGAGGGCAGCTTGTACAACGGTAGAGAAAAAAATGGACTAATGCTTGGAATAATGATCCATGAGTTTGGGGTGCCAATCGAAATTATTGCTTGACGTCCTCCTGAATGATATAATTAAGCTAATTCAACCGGCCGGTTGGAGACCGTCTTTTTGGAAGGTTGTTCTTCAATTTCTTTCTTCCCACAAATTCTACCAAAAGTTGATCATGACACTATTGTGAACTAATTATTAGCTTGTCCTATACATTATATAGTTAAAAGCGAAGAATAAATGTATAGGAGTATATATACTCAATACGGACAAGGGAAAAAAAACGCATGCACATATGCGTGTATATGGTTCTTGGAAGTAGATAAGTGGTGAAGGATATTTGGACATTGAGAAATCATATCTCTGCCTAACTGCTTTATTTGAGCAGAAAGAAAATGACCTATCCAGAATGAACACACATACATGAGCATGTGTTTGTTACATGTCACTCTCCTTGAACTAGCAGAGATTCTTTTTTCGTTTTCTGAAATTGGTTTTTGTCAGACTCAGACAGAACAAGCTTTGCGTACAAGAAGGAAAAACGATGGAGAGGTTTGATCACGCCATTGTCTCGCATCTTGGCTCATTTTCTTGTTTTTTTTACCATGTCCAATCAGGGTAGATGCATGACTAAATGACATGTTTATGTTTAATTATTAATTAATCTGCCATGTATGATCAACCTATGCAGCTATGTATATGCATAAGCTAAGGGAGTTAAGTGTGGTTTACGAAGTTGATCTTGAATAACTGATGCTTGATCCTGGCTGTTAAGATAGAGGAAGAGCGCTTGGTCGAATTCGGCCATGTCGTATCCGCCGCCAGGTTCCTTTCTGCTGCACTTGCACAGATTAATACACGCAAAAATTATAAATTAAGTTGATATCAATCATCACTTTAGTCCATTCAGTTACTAAAATGCATGATATACTGGGAAAATGCTACCAATAATAAATAAATAAATTAATGTAAAGACAAAAACTTTTTCGATGTTCGACAATTAAATTAAATCCACTTGGAAATGCTACCAATAATAAATAAATGAATGTAAGCTAACATTTCCACGCACACAATTCATTTCCAACTTGTGGGAAAGGTTAAGTAGAAGGAGATAATTGCGGACAACGATTAACTTTGATAGGATTGGATTGACATTTCATATTAAGAAAACATATATATTATATAAAAAAAGGTTTTGATAGCTTGCATCCATGGTTAAAGACTTCCAGCACGACATTCTCTGAACATACGTCATGAGTAGTGCATATTACATATGCAAGTACATACTAATTAAAGAAAGAATTATTTTTAAAATTAGGACGCCCAAACTTCATTCATAATCTCCAGAAGTATAGTAGATAGATGATTATATATGCTAGCTCTGTCAAATCATGCCTGCGTAGGTAGCTAATAATAATCATAACCGCGACATGAAAATAACTATCCAAAACCTTAATTAGCTGAAGCACAGGGCCGAAAAAGATGATGAAAACCAGAGAGAAGACTAAGGGCCATATGTAAGGCACGAGAAAAAAAATTCATATATGCTTCAGAAATCAGAAGAGAGGAGTCAAAAGCAAGCAAGAAAATAGAGGAACCTTCAATTCTACGTACATATCTATTCGAATAAAATAGAACAAGATTCGAATCAGCTATCTATGCGTGTTAGGGTTTACATGATGCTGCCATGGACGGAGGAGGATGAAGCTTGGACCATCGTCGTCCCTGTGTCTGGATAAGGAGCCTGCTCATGTGGCTGCTGCCATGTCCTATCCCCCATGCATGCAATCACTTGCTACCAGTGCGGAGGCCGGCAGCTTAATAAGCTTCTTGATCACTTTGACCTTCTTCTCTCGGACCTCTCTTAAGTCTCAACTGGATTGATGAAGCAGGAAAGGTATATGATTCAGAAAATCAGCTTCATCCGATTCGCCGCTGTTCTTGTTTAGTTCGGCCCTTGTTATGGCTTCTTCTTCCTGGGCTCCTGGCTATGGCTTCTTCTGACCGGAAACTAGCAAAAGTAGGACTTGTAGCCTGATTGAGGTGGAGTGCTTGTACAAGAAATATAAGGGAGTGGTTACAAACCATGGAAAAAGCTAGGCACAATAATTAGACTTTCTTTTTTTTAATAAAGAAAAAAGTAAGGTTAGAATACGATGTGTCGTTGGATCGAGTCAGGTAGGATGACTGGTTAGTTCGGAGCAGTTAGTTTTCTATTTACCTGCTACTTGATCTCTCATGTTTCATCTTAAATTAGAGATCCAAGTCAATTTTGACAAAAAAGAAGAAGCTATATATGAATCATCAATTGGGTTCGCGAGTAAGACATTAATCGCTACTAATCGCCAACTGCTCTATATTTGTGCAAAGTTAATAAAATAATGCAATAATATCTGGCCATACTATTCAACTTTGTTGCTTTGGGGCGAATTGAGCTCAGCTGGTTAGGTTCATTATGGTGAAATCTACTCACTCGGGTTAATTTAAATCCTCGACTTAACGTAAATTATTGTATTTTTCTAGATTTATTTCAAGATTCAACGGTGTTAGTTGTTCTTTTAGTGATAACAAGACGTTTATGGTGACTTCGTCAATTTTAAGATCTGATGGCTCAGTCTTAATCTTTTCTGAGGTGTTGTGTGGTTTGAAAAAAAACCTTGTTACTTTAGGCTTTTGGCCGGATTTATATGGAAAATTAATTATTTGGGTCCTAGAAAACGAACTTCATTCTGTTTGGACCATCGTCGTCTAACAGTGGATCAGTTACGGGGTTATGTTAGATGAGTGAGAGGATTTTATATTAATTTCTTTGGTTTATGCATGGCACACTTTGTGTATAACAAGCTATGTGATGTGTAACTGATCAAACTTTTGGTGGAAAAAGGTGATCATGATATCCTAGCTAGCTAGCAGCAAAGGCAGCTCCATTTTCTAAAAAAAAGTTCACAAACAGTATCTCAATTCAACCAAAAGTTCCTTTGAAAAAAAACACACCCAAAGAAATCCCAGAACTTCTCAGGAAAAGTTTGACCATGAGAGGGGAAATTGAAGAATGTAAGATCACCAAAGAAGAACTACCAGGGGCCATTTGGATCCTTCTGAAAGCATCTAGGCCCCGGTGTTGGTTTTGGCAATTAATGACAACACATAATTACCATGACTAACGTGTGTTTTACAGAAACATTGGTAAGTTAGGTCATGGAGATGATAACTGCTTTGGGCAATATGACAGTCATGTCCCTTGATGGAAATCGTTTCGGTTTTCAAAGGATCAACGATAAGATTAAGGACGGTTAGTTCCGGACGTCAAGGTGTTGAGATACATCTGGAATAGTCGTTAGGATCTTTGTTTCTTTCTTTGACCGTACTATAAAGAGGGGCATGAGCGAGTAGCTTGACCTAGGTGAGTCTTGTGTTTAGGTGTGGTGCACACTTGTCAAACTTAGCACTAGGTAGCTCGAGAAAAGCTCAGAGTTCAGTTAGAAGCAACTTGGTTCAAGTTGCATCGCGTTTAGAAGACGTTTGAGCCGTTTACCTATGACCGGACGCGGTCCTGATCATGACCAGACGCGTCCGGTCAGTACTAAATCTTCACTGCGTTTTTTAGCTGACTGACCGGACGCGGTCCTTGAGAGGACCGGACGCGGTGGTCAGGCTGACACGTGTTCCAGAGGGTAAATAGCGTAATCGTACGCGACTGTGAAAATGATCGGCGCGTCCGGTCATGTTTCAGTAAGGTCCCATGGAGACCTGACACGTCCGGCCACCTATGATCGGACACGGTCGTGCGTCCAGTCATGTTCCAGTAAGGTCCCGTGGTGACCTGACGCGTCCGGTCACCTATGATCGGACGCGGTGATGCGTCAGGTCAGATTTCTAGAGAGCTCCCTGATCGGCGCGTCCGGTCATCTCAGACCGGCGCGTCCGGTCACCACAGATCGGCGCGTCCGGTCACTCAGCACAGGTTTCCGTTATTCGACCGTTACAACTGACCGGCGCGTCCGGTCATATCGACAGGCGCGTCCGGTCAGTGCGTGTCTGGCTGTTTCGAAAGGTAACGGTTGGATTTGTTTGAGGGGTCTATAAATACAACCCCTCCACCTCTTTTAGAGGTCTCTTGCTCATTTGTTTAGCTGAGAAACATCTTTGAAGTGCAAGGGAGTGCAAGAGCCCTAGTGAGGATAGTGATTTACGAATCAAAGTTTGAGAATCCTCTCTAGTGACAAGAGTCAAGCAAGTGTGCATCCATCTTCTCATTAGGCTTGTTGTGGTCAAGTGAGAGTTCTAGCTTGTTACTCTTGGTGATCGCCATCACCTAGACGGTTTGGTGGTGATTGGGAGTTCGGTAATCATCCGACGAGATTGTGGGTGACCCAACTCAAGTTGTGAGCGGTTTTGGGTGATTCGTCGCGATGGAGTGTCGAAGAATTAACCCGTAGAGAGCACTTGATCCTTGCGCGATACACCCTTGCGCGGGTGCTCCAACGAGGACTAGTGGGGAGTGGCGACTCTCCGATACCTCGGCAAAACATCGCCGTGTTCATATTCCCTACTTTCAAGCATTTACTTTCTTGCATTACTTTCATTGCTTGTTTACTTTCCTAGAATTGCCTTGCTAGTCTAGGATTGAAACTTAGGGTGCAAAACTTTTATCGGTAGAATCACAAGGAACACAAGTAGGCACTAGGGGTGAAGTTTGGCTTGTAGGATTTAATTCTTGCAATTAATTTTTAGAAAAGCCCAATTCACCCCCCTCTTGGGCATCTTGATCCTTTCAATTGGTATCGGAGCCGTGTTGCTCTAAATTTAGGCCTTACCGCCTAGAGCAAGATGTCTAATGGGGAAGGACCACCTCCCACTTTTGAGGGAGACGATTTTCCATATTGGAAAATTCGTATGGAGGCGTACCTCGAAGCCATAGATGTTGGGTGCCTTAGAGCCACAACCGAAGGGCTTCCTCCCATAAGGGATCCCGCTAACCCAAGTGGTGACAAGGAGAAATACGACCGGTGGAATGCAAAAGCAAAAAGTGCAATCTACCGGGCGCTAGGCAAAGATATTTTTAATCATGTGCGAAATGCCAAAAACGCTCACGAATTGTGGGAAAATCTTTGTGCTCTCCATGAGGGAACTAAGAGTGAGCGTGAGGAACGCTATCATATTGCTTTAAAGAAAATTAATTCTTTTGAGATGCTTCCTAAAGAAAGTGCTAACGACATGTACACTCGTTTGAATGTTCTTGTAGAAGATCTAAATGCTCTTGGACTCACTAAAATGAGTCAATCGAATGTTGCAAGGAGAATCTTAAGTGTTCTTCCCGTTGAGAAGTATGGACACATTGTCACCGTACTTCACCAAAGTGATCTCTCCACCGCAACACCAACTCAAGTATTGGGGAAGATCAACGCACATGAGATGTACATGCACATCACTCCGGAAGAGGGCTCATCATCTTTCAAGAAGAAAGACTTGGCCTTCAAAGCTAGTCATGAAAAGAAAAAGAAGAAGGCCCAAGCCATGATTGTGCAAGAAAGCTCTAGTGAAAGTGACATTGATGATGAATCACTTGCACTCATGGTAAGTAAGACCACCAAGATGCTAAAGAAGCTCAACAAGAGTGGCATCAAGTTCGATGGCAAGAAGAAGAAATTCTTCACAAGTAGCAAAAGGAAGCCAATCTCTGAAATGGATTGCTTCAATTGTGGTGAACTTGGCCATCTAGCTCATCAATGCCCAAAGCCTCCAAAAGACAAGTACAAGAACAAGTACAAGGGCAAGAAAGATAATTCAAGTGATGAAGAAGATGACAAAAGAAAGAACAAGCCATACAAGAAGAAAGATGGCAAGAAAAGAGAATTCTACAAGAAGAAGAAGGGAGGCAAGGCCTATATTATTGGTGATTGGCTCACCGACATTGAATCATCATGTGAGTCCTCCGGCGATGAAAGTGACAATGTCAAAGAAAAGATCACCGCACTTGTGATTGGGCCATCATCATCTTCACCGACATCTTCATCACCACTTTCACCGCCATCTTCACCATCATCTTCTACTACTCATCTATGCCTTATGGCAAAGGGTGATCGAAAGGTACAAAATAGTGATAGTGATGATGATGATAGTGATAGTGATTGTAACACCTCAGGTGTTTAGCTCCTTAATTGCATTGCATTTGCATGAGCATAAGCAAGCATCATTCATTTCATGCATAAGCTTATAATATGTTTATATTTCATGTGAAGTAAGAAGTGAGTAGTGTGCAAAACATAAGTACCTTATGTGCAATTTCCTTCGTGAGACATGTCAACCACTTTAGCGTAACATAATTAGCTAGTGTTATGCAACACACTCATGCAACATGTGCAACATGAGCTTGCAACATTTGGGTGAAAGTGTTGAATTACTTGTTCCAAAGTATGTGACACTAGGAATCTTGTGCAACCAATGTGTAGAGTGGCTAATTAGGTCTTATAACACCTTAATTACATTTAGGGTAAGTAGTGGAGCAATGTTCATGTTGACCAAAATTACCAAATTACCCTTCCAAATGTTGTTGACTAAGTTGGACCCCTAGAGTGATCTAGTTTGACCAATTAAAAAGTCCAGTTTAGAGATCTTGCATGGAGGAGCACCCTTAAGCAAAGTTGTAGAGAATTTCATAAGGAACAAAAGTTCTAATATGGCCATCTCATGAAAATGATCAGAACATGCTCAAAAATGGCCCACAAGTCGATATTAGAGGCTGCTTTAGGACTTAGCCATTTTGGCTAAGTGTGGAGCTGAAAACTGTTTCACTGTACCTCACTTTAGCAACTTGTAACTCACAAACTAGGCCAAACCAGTCCTTGAGCCAATTGACAAAGTTGTTGTCCACACATAGCTCTACAACATTGTCAATATCACCATCACCTAGTTCTAAATAGTTTAGGAGATATAGCGTCAAGAAGTTAGGGTTTCAGTCGACGCTTATCTCTGAAACTGCATTTCAGTTTCCAAGTACACTAGTTTGGAGCCCTGTAGTTTCAAATCCAAACCGAACTAGCTCATGGTGCCTTTTACAAACTTGTAGTGCTCACATAGGTCTACAACTTTGCTAATTGGAGGTTTCACTAACACGAGCTGGTTTGAGAGTAAATCGTCGACGAAACTGCCCTGTCAGTCGGTCTTTGGAGGCGCGGTTTCAGTCACGAGCTCGAACACCGGCATGTCGTGGCGCCCGAGCAGAAGAGCGTCGCCGCGTGTCGACCAAGCGCTGCCATCGCCTCCACGTCACGAGCCCAGACGCGAGATTGAACACCGAGCGGCCACCTCCACCCCCCACTCGCGCCCATTTTCTTCTCCCTCCCCTCGCTCTGGCCGGGTTCACCGAGGCGGAGAACGAAGGCGCCATTGTCGCCGCAGCCCGCTCTGTGCTCATGCAAGCTCACCGTCGCACCCCCGTCCTCCAAATCCCGTCCATCGCTCCACCCGAATCCCCTCCACCTCCTCCAACCGTGGCTTGACCGGATTGTGTCGAGGTGAGGGCAAATTTCGTTTTCCGCCACCGTAAGTCCTCGCCGGCGCACTGTCCGCGCGGCGGCTCACCGTGGCCAGCTCCCTACTGTCGCCCTCTATTCTTGCTAGTTCCTATTCTGGGTTCCGGATCGGGTAGAGAAGCTTAGGCGATGATGTTACCGGCAAGGGTGGACGGTACACGCTGGAACACGGTCGTGCGCTGCCGCGCCATGATCACCGACGCGGTGCTCACGCGGTCAGCCGCATTCGCCCCACCTCTGTCCTTATCCTTAGCTTGGATAGGTCCGCCATCTCCTCTGGAAGCCGTAGCACGCCCAACCTAGGTCCCTGGCTCCCGGAGCTCGCCGGACCGCCGCCGGGTGCCGTCTCCGAGCCGCGCCCGCCATGGCCGTCGTAGCTAGGGTGGTATAGGGTTAGCAAAGCTAGGTTTGGTCGATGCGGAAAGTCACGTGGAAACCGTCGGTGGTCTTCCCGTCGCCGGAGACGCCGTCGTCAGCGAGCTCGAGCTCGTCGGAGTTGCGGCCGTCTCCTCCTCTCCGCTCGTCTCTCTATGACCTGCGGGCCCGCGCTGTCAGCACCCGCGCGCGGGCGGGATGGCTGAGCAGGCCGCGCGTGCGTCGCGGGCCGCGCGCGCGCGCCGTGGGCCGCGTCCTTTCCCGGGCCGGCCCAGTATAAAATGAGATCTTTTTCATTTTTATTTATCTTTGCTACAGAATTTTGGTTAAGTTTGGAAAATGTAGATCTAGGGTTTTACTTGCCTAAAAATTATGAGATAAATTTTGTTGGGATCTACAGGATGTGTAGTATTTTAGAAAAATATAAATTGGATATGTGATGTTTGTTTTCTGGGATATTTAAATAGGTCCTTGAAATGTGTTTTAAATCACATGCAAACTTGTTTAAATTATATCTTGAGTTTCAGTGTTCTAAAAATTATGAAATTTGGTGAGTAGGCTAATTTATACTTGCTCTAGCTTTGGTAAAAATTTGGGCAGTAGTGCTTAAGTACTTTTCAAGTTATCAAGCTATCTTGTGATTCTAGGAAGTACTTAAATGAATTTTAGTAATTTTTCTACATGTGCAATGTTCATATAAATTTTTGGAGAATGTCTTGGTACCCTAGAGTGTCCAAGAAAATTAAGAAATCTGTTGTTTGACACTTTTTACTATGCTTTGTTATTTATACAAAAATCAGCCTTTTGGGCTTGTGAATTTTGTTCAGAGAGTTCCTGTGAATAAATTGAGTTCAAATTTTTACAGTAGTCTCTTTTTGGGTCAGAGAGTCCCCTGTAGTTTTTGTAGAATTTTAGGAGCAGTTTACATATATGTTTAAAATTCCACTTAATTACTTAAGTAAATTAAGAAAGGGGTGTAAATAAATATTCTAGGTGGGCACACCTTACTTTCTGGTGTTCTTGTGACCTTTGTGAACTTGTTGTAACAGTAGTTTGGTCTTATGGGATATTTGCCACATAAATAAATATTTAATCTTTGCAATTCTAGGTTTTCTGGACAGCTGGTAGCATTTCTAGGTTTGACCCTTAATAAAAGTATTGGCTAGAAAACTTGTGAATACCAAAGTGGTAGTAAACTGGTTAAACTAGCTTGTGTCAAAATTTGATGGCAATTGGGCTAGTAGTTTAGGAGTTATTGCTGTTTTAAGTGACAGTCCAGAATTGGCTGCTCTCTGTTTAGAGAGAGCAGATTCTGGGACTTTAGAATTTCGACTAGGTAAATTTTGGAATTAAGTGCTGTGGTCTGAAAACATTTTGTGGTGCATTTCATAAGCTTTCCAGATTGTCTTAGATCATATCTTTTGGAGTTGGGATTCTCCAGTTATGTTAGAATCTTTGAGCTGCTGTCCAGAATGTTTTACTGTGGTAACCTAAGTAATATTACTCTTGTATTGTTAGGTGTTAGGGCCTTAACCGAAGAAGAACAACTATATCTTAGGTTGGGTAGATTAGGTAAGTACTTTTCTACCGGAGAAGAGATTTGCACGTACTAATAAAGTAACTTGATTGGATTATTATTTTATTTCTGAAATACATTTCATCCCAAGCATGTTGCACCTTTATGCATCCATGATATTTATTGTGCATTCATGCAATAGGTGTACCGGAGGGGGTAACTCTCCTCGAATTCGAGCCTGTAATTCCGGAGGAGGTTCAGGAGCAGCAGGAGCCCGAGGATCCAGCAGGCGAAGGAGTGCCCACAGACGACCTTCCTGAGTGCCCTGACCACGGGCCTTCGACCTTTCTGAAAGGCAAGCCCCGGTGCATGCTGAACCTACTGATTTATAAATTAATCTTGAGTACTTTTAATTGTTTACTGCATTAAGTTGTAGGAGTTATATGAAAACACTTGTTGTATTATACCTGTCCTTGTCCAGATATCGTACTTCATCCTATAATAGGTTTAGGCACGTGTCAATGCTTAGCCCTGCTTAGTACGGTAGAAGTCGGGTGATTTCCGGTCATCCGCGAGATGTAGGAAGGAGTCACGAGTGGCTTTATGGCTATCGTGGATAGAACCATGCTTTAAAATGAAACTGAGACCGGGCGGGAGTTCGATAGTACAGCCGCAAGACACTTCACGTCTTGGGTGTGGAGCTATGCCCGTCTGAGTCGTTTAAGGACCGATTCGCTGTACGTCCTTGAGTCATGTTGAACGCAGTCTAACACTTAGTTGGCCGGATAAGCCGTTCCGACCGCGAAGCCGAGTAATGTGGTTCAGGCCGGGAATCGAATGGTAGGTCGCTTCTTGGAGGAGAGAAAGGATGTGCTTGGGGACATTGGCGTGAGACCAAGGGGGGGTTAGAGTCCCTATCACCTGGCAGAGTGTCGCCCTTGGGGTCGCGACATCATTCGGACCCGCGATTCCTGAATCATATGAAAAAGTGGCTTGTGCGACCCTGGCAGGGGCCTGCGCGGTGAGTGTTAGAAATACCCCTCCAGCTGGATAGGAATTCGATTCGAATCGCCGTCGCTCCCGGTTAGTGAGCACTTGACTTGAGCAGCGGCAACGTAGATCTCATTAAATGAACAGATGGTTAAGTGAATGATATAATGTTGCCACAATGATATACCTGCTATGGATATATTAATAATGTTGTTTGATTATACTCAAGTGAATGTTTAGTACAGGTGCTAAGATAGATGACAGGTAAATGCTAAAAATAACTGCTAGTACAGGCTATAAGAGTTTCAATTACTTATGCCTTTATGCAAAATGTTATGTCAGCTAGCCTCTTGTGTAAGCCTTGCATAATCCTTGGTGTCATCTTATTTCTGGTTTTCGACGGGTAAGTCTAGCTGAGTATATTCCAGTACTTAGGGTTTATTCCCTCCTGTTGCAGATGATATGCTCTATCAAGGCTTCTGCAAAACTTGTCTCCACCCTGCGGGTGAAGAAGACTAGATCACTTGGGCGTGATCATCCTTTATGTACTTTCCTCATGCTTTTGCGGGTTGTTGATCATCAAGACTGGCAGTAGTTAAACAACTGGTGTGCGTTGCTTCCGCTGCTTTTATAAACTTGGTTTGTAATAACTACGACTCCGTGTGTGTAAACTTATTTCGGAACTACTTGCGAAATGTAAGGTATGATGTTGTATGTTGAATGATGCGATCTTGGTTGTAAGCAAGTTGGTTTGAAATCCTTCGTGGTTTCGATTGACTACCGGGATTATATGGGCTCAAGTTCGAAAATTTGAGCGCTTAGTTGCTTGTTTTTGTACTTGTTCTCTTATAATTTGGTCGGTTCTGTTACAGCTGGTACCGGAGCATAATTCAACATTAAAAACATCGTACGAGTATTTAAAAAAACAAAAGTATTTAATTATGAAAAAGGGTTAAAACACTAAAAATTATTTTTAGGTATGCCAGTGATCACATCCCTTAGCCCAAATAAGGACTCTTAGGTGGCTTATTATAAAGACTAACTTGGGGGCCTTGTTTGTTTTTGTTTCGTCGTCCATACGGCGTGATATTGTATGGATGCCATCCACTTGGGTGGTAATGTATGGATCAATTGCCTCGACGCTCTGGTAAGTGTGAGTTGTGAGAGCATGATCGTCCAACCGGCGATCTAGGGGAGAGTAGTTTTGGTGACTTGCATACTTACATGTTTAAACCATGTAATTACGTAAGCACTTAATTGTGGGAACCTTTATATCGGGTAGCTTGATACTGAAGTATATACCTCAGGGGATGTGTATATGGAAAGTATTTAAATTACTGCTTTCTTGTGTGCTTATTTTGGGAAACTGTTGGGCTGAAATGAGATTTTTCTGCAGGTACACTAACAGCGTAACGAGTAGACCGGTAGTTTCGCTTATATGAGAGAACATATGTATGCCACCGCCTAGCGTTAGAACTTTAGGTTTCTACTAAGGTGAGAGGGCGTACGGAATGTGCATGCATCATGTTTAATTGTATCATACATATCATTTACTCTCTCCTTAAAAATTTCAGTACTCCCGACTAAATTAAATTTCGTATCCCCTAAATGATCCTCACTTTAAGTCGTATCTTATCTGTTGCTACAGATGGCACGTACCAAGAGGACCGCTCGTAAGTCCACTGGAGGCAGGGCACCGCGACACCAGCTCGCTCCACGTGAGCCCCGCCCCGAGCCTACTGAGGTGGAAAGGCTGAGGGCGGAGTTGGCTGAAGTGACTGCTGCCAGGAATGCAGCGCGTCAGCAACTGGAACAAGTGATTCGTGATCGTGACCAGGAAACCCTTGTAGTCCAGAGATTGACAGTAGCAAACCGCAACTGTCAACGCATGCTGGTCCGTGTCATGAACCAGAGGGATGAAGCCTGGCACGAGGAGAACGTTCTGAGAGCTCGTCAGTTTGAGCTCGAACAGCAATTGGAGAATGCTAAAGAATACAATGACAATCTTCATGAAGAAGTGCACCGCCTGAACAACGAGCTTAATCCCCTGCTGCCTCGAAACAACAACGTCGATGAGGACATGGGTTCTGAAATCGTTATGGCTGAAAATGATGATGAAGTGGAGGTCAACGGACCCCAAGATGCCGAACCAGAGGAAGCACCAGAAGAAGAAGAAGACGAGGAGTTAGAGCCTGTTAGTGATGAGGACGGAGAGGAGATCCTTGACACCGACCCTGAGGACGATGCTTAGAGTAGTTATCACATAGCTATGATGTTAGGATCGTCCCTTGTGCCCTCCCTGTGTTGGAGTGAGGCTTTGTAATAACTTGACTTTTCGAATGTAAGGTCGAACCCTATGTTTCCTGGATGTTTAGTTGAAACCTGTTAATTTCGATCGCAATTGGATGTCTTATTGTGTTGCGTTCGATGATGGTGTCACGATTAGTACCCTTCGGTGCCGCGACGAAACCGAGGGCCCCCTATGGCGCGCGACATAAGGCTGTGCTGCTTGGCACGCGCTGGTATCGAGGTGGCTAGTCATGATCCACCATGGAACTCTACCGTTGAGAAGTCTCCTTGTGGTCAGATTGAAGTAGCTTTCTTAGTCAACTAAAAACTTTGAAATCGAATCCAAGTACCGGGCGAAAGATCAAAACTCACGTAGACTTTAGTGTAAACGGTCCAGTCACTGTTGTGCCTCTGTGAGTGAGCCTTTATCAAAATACATCTTGATGGATACCCTCGCATGATTGTGATAATTGATCCGCTTGAACGGATTGTGCGGTTGTGATGAATTATTGTGCCATGAGTATTTTGAGAAGTCTATTTCATGAAGTCAGTTTGACATATTTACAATAATTCATCTACAAAGGTTCCACATCGTCAGTGCTCATTGGCTATGCATTTTGCAGATGTCGTACAATCTCCGTCGGGGTCGTGGCAATGAGGATGAGGAACAGCCACCCCCTCCGCCACCCCTACCCCGGCTGAGCTGATGCAGACAGTGGTCGAAGGGCAGCGCATGTTGGCAGATGCTATGCGCCAGCTGGCCAACCGGGAAGCTCGTCTTGGCCGCCAGGGCCCAGAACCCAATCAGTACAGTGATTTCAAGGACTTTCTTGATACTAAGCCCCCGCTCTTTAAGCAGGCGGAGGAACCACTGCAAGCTGATGAGTGGTTGAACACTATTGAGCAAAAGTTTCGTCTGCTTCGCCTGACTGATGAGCTAAAGACTGAATATGCTTCTCATCAATTGCATGGTCCAGCGGGTATTTGGTGGAGCCACTATCATTCCACACTGCCTGCAAATGTTCTGATTGCTTGGGACCAGTTCAAGGCTGCATTCCGTGGGAACTATATTCCTCTAGGTCTTATGGCTATCAAACACACAGAATTCATGAGGCTGTCGCAGGGAAATAAAAGCTTGACCGAATATCTACAATCTTTCAACAACCTGGCAAGGTATGCCACAGAGTTTGTGGATACCGATTCCAAGAAAATTGCTAGCTTTAAATGAGGCCTAGGCCGAAGCTGATGAAGACTATGGGCACTAGCAAGTGCACTACTTTCAATGAATTTATCAGTGATGCTCTGACTCAAGAGAACAACAATGCTATCTATTCTGCCTCTAAGAGCCGCAAAAGGGCCATTGAGGCGAGTGCTTCACAATCTCGAGCTCCAGCTGCCCCGAGGGCTCCTCCTCGCCCTCCTGCCACAAATGCTAAGTTCCGTCCTCCACAAAAGAAGGTGCCAGTGAAGATTGGGTTTCGTAAGGCATATACAGTGGCTCTGCCAAAAAGTAGTTCGAGCCAAGGCAGCTCCAGTGTCCCTCCTAGCAACATGCCTTGCTGGAACTGCAACAAGCCAGGCCATTGGTCCAGAAACTGCCCTTACCCCAAGAAGAATGTCAACCAAGGTGGCCGTCAAGGGCACGCTCATTATAACAGTATCAAGGAAATTCCATCTGGTGAAGTTGTCACCGCTGGTAAGTTCCTAGTTGACCAACATCCTGCAGTGGTACTTTTTGATTCGGGTGCTTCACATTCCTTTATCAGTTCTAAGTTTGCATCAGAGTTTGCACACAAATTGCATACTGTTGAAGGTGGGGGTTATTGCATTAGTGCAGCAAGTGGGAATATTTCCACAAATAAAGTAGTGGGGAATCTTGAGCTTGAGATTGAAGGGCGAAAGTACTCGCTTGCCTTAGTGGTTTTGCCGGGCTTAGGCATAGATGTTATCTTGGGCATGAATTGGATGAGTCAGAATGGGGTACTCATTGATACATCCACTCGGGTAGTTATGCTCAGAGACCCTACAGATCAAAAGGGTTTTCTGGTACAACTTCCCAGAAAAGTTGATTTGTCTGGGGAAGTTCATGCTGTGCAAGCAAAGGCGTTGGCCGAAATTCCAGTAGTGAATGAGTTTCCGGACGTTTTTCCCGATGATTTGCTGGGACTCCCTCCGGATCGGGATGTGGAATTTAAAATTGAGTTGTTGCCTGGCACGACGCCCATCTCTAGGAGACCCTATAGGATGCCTCCGAATGAACTCGCGGAACTTAAGGTGCAATTGAATGAACTTTTGAAGAAGGGGGTGATTCGTCCTAGTTCGTCTCCGTGGGGATGTCCTGCTATCTTTGTAAAGAAGAAGGATCAGTCGTTGCGGATGTGCGTAGATTATAGACCTCTCAATGCAGTCACTGTCAAAAATAAGTACCCTCTACCACGTATCGACATCTTGTTCGATCAGTTGTCTAAAGCTAAAGTTTTCTCCAAGATCGATCTAAGATCTGGCTACCATCAAATTAAAATCCGCCCGGAAGATGTTCCAAAGACAGCCTTTTCTACCAGATACGGTCTTTATGAGTATCTTGTTATGTCTTTCGGCTTGACAAATGCACCCGCACACTTTATGTACTTGATGAATTCGGTGTTTATGCCCGAATTGGACAAGTTTGTGGTGGTGTTTATTGATGATATCCTGATATACTCTGTAAATGAGGAAGATCATGCTGAACATCTGCGTATAGTCCTCACAAGACTGCGTGAACATCAACTATATGCAAAGTTCAGTAAGTGCGAATTCTGGCTTCGAGAAGTACCTTTCCTTGGGCATGTGTTGTCCGATGAAGGAATTATGGTGGACCCCGCCAAGGTACAAGAAGTACTGAACTGGAAGGCTCCTATCTCGGTTCACGAGGTCCGGAGTTTTCTTGGTTTGGCTGGCTATTATCGTCGCTTCATCCTGGATTTCTCCAAAATAGCCAAGCCAATGACTCGGTTACTACAAAAAGACACCAGGTTTGTCTGGACTCCTGAGTGTGATGCGGCTTTTCACAAACTACGAACCCTCCTAACCTCAGCTCCGGTTTTGGCACAACCGGATATCGAGAAACCATTTAATGTTTATTGTGATGCCTCAGGCATAGGTTTGGGAGGTGTTCTGATGCAGGAAGGCCGAGTAATTGCATATACCTCTCGACAACTTCGGAAACATGAGGTGAATTATCCAACACATGACTTAGAACTCGCCGCGGTTGTTCATGCTTTGAAAGACTGGCGGCATTATCTGCTGGGCAATGTTTGCAATATCTTCACAGACCACAAAAGTCTCAAATACATCTTCACCCAACCCGAGTTAAATATGCGTCAACGAAGATGGCTCGAGTTGATTAAGGATTATAACCTTCAAGTGCACTATCATCCTGGCAAGGCAAATGTGGTTGCGGATGCTTTAAGCCGTAAGTCTCATTGCCATTCCTTAGTTGAAACTGATTTTCATCGATCTCGCCTTCTACATCCAGCAGTCTTGTACAACATCACTGTCAGTTGTACTCTCAAAAACAGAATTATGGAACTCCAAAAGACTGACACTGGTATATTCCACATCAAGCGTAAGATGAAAGAGCAAGAAACTACACAGTTCAGGGTAGATGAAGAGGGTGTACTATGGTTCAAGGATAGATTAGTCGTGCCTAAGGACCGAGAGCTTAGAAATGATATTATGTCTGAAGCACACTCCTCTAAGTTGTCCATCCATCCTGGCAGCAATAAGATGTATTATGATTTGAAGCCATATTATTGGTGGACCAAGATGCGGAAAGAGATAGCTGCATATGTGGCTAGGTGTGACACCTGCTGTAGGGGTTAAAGCTGTGCATATGAAAGCTGGGTTACTTCAACCACTTTCTATCCCAGGTTGGAAATGGGAAGAGATAAGTATGGATTTCATTGTCGGTCTTCCTCCTACTGTCAAAAATCATAACTCCATCTGGGTAATTGTGGATCGTTTGACCAAATCAGCTCACTTCATTCCAGTTAGAGTGGACTATCGTCCCACTGACTATGCTGAGTTGTACTTCAATCAGATAGTCCGGCTTCATGGGATACCTTGTACTATCATATCTGACCGTGGTTCCCAGTTCACTGCTCACTTTTGGGAGCACTTGCATCACCTTCTGGGAACCAAGTTAGTGAGAAGCTCTGCTTATCACCCCTAGACGTCTGGTCAGACGGAACGGGTTAACCAAATCTTGGAAGATCTGTTGCGGGCATGTGTAATATCATCCAAGGGTTCTTGGGAAAAATGGTTACCTCTAGCCGAATTCTTGTACAATAATAGTTACCAAGAGAGTATTAAGATGGCCCCATTCAAAGCTTTGTACGGTCGTAGGTGTAGAACCCCACTAAATTGGATAGAATCTGGTGAGAGAAGATTTTATGGTATTGCTTTTGTTGAGGAAGCTGAGGAACAAGTCCGTACCATCCAAAAACATATGGCTGCAGCCCAAGCTAGACAGAAAAGTTATGCTGATCGTCGTAGAAAACCACTCGAGTTTGAAGTTGGAGACTTCGTTTATCTGAAGGTTTCTCCAATGAAGAGTGTCCAACGTTTTGGTGTTAAGCGGAAACTTGCGCCAAGATACGTGGGTCCTTTCCAAATCATAGGCAAGAGTGGAGCTGTTGCGTACAAAATCCAGTTACCTCCTGAAATGAGTGCCATATTCAACGTCTTCCATGTATCACAGCTCAAAAAGTGTCTTCGAGTTCCTGAGGAAAGAGTCCCTTTAGGAGATATCAGGCTGGAATCCGATCTAACTTACGAAGAAAAGCCCGTCCGAGTGATCGATACTCAGGAACGAGTGACTAGAAGCAAAGTGGTTAAGTGGTATATAGTAATGTGGAGTAATCAGGGTAGTGAAAGTGACGCTACATGGGAACGGGAGGACTATTTGCGGGATGGTTATAAAGAATTCTATGAAAAATGGTACGCTTTCCAAATCTCGGGACGAGATTTTTATAAGGGGGGAGGGCTGTAACACCTCAGGTGTTTAGCTCCTTAATTGCATTGCATTTGCATGAGCATAAGCAAGCATCATTCATTTCATGCATAAGCTTATAATATGTTTATATTTCATGTGAAGTAAGAAGTGAGTAGTATGCAAAACATAAGTACCTTATGTGCAATTTCCTTCGTGAGACATGTCAACCACTTTAGCGTAACATAATTAGCCAGTGTTATGCAACACACTCATGCAACATGTGCAACATGAGCTTGCAACATTTGGGTGAAAGTGTTGAATTACTTGTTCCAAAGTATGTGACACTAGGAATCTTGTGCAACCAATGTGTAGAGTGGCTAATTAGGTCTTATAACACCTTAATTACATTTAGGGTAAGTAGTGGAGCAATGTTCATGTTGACCAAAATTACCAAATTACCCTTCCAAATGTTGTTGACTAAGTTGGACCCCTAGAGTGATCTGGTTTGACCAATTAAAAAGTCCAGTTTAGAGATCTTGCATGGAGGAGCACCCTTAAGCAAAGTTGTAGAGAATTTCATAAGGAACAAAAGTTCTAATATGGCCATCTCATGAAAATGATCAGAACATGCTCAAAAATGGCCCACAAGTCGATATTAGAGGCTGCTTTAGGACTTAGCCATTTTGGCTAAGTGTGGAGCTGAAAACTGTTTCACTGTACCTCACTTTAGCAACTTGTAACTCACAAACTAGGCCAAACCAGTCCTTGAGCCAATTGACAAAGTTGATGTCCACACATAGCTCTACAACATTGTCAATATCACCATCACCTAGTTCTAAATAGTTTAGGAGATATAGCGTCAATAAGTTAGGGTTTCAGTCGACGCTTATCTCTGAAACTGCATTTCAGTTTCCAAGTACACTAGTTTGGAGCCCTGTAGTTTCAAATCCAAACCAAACTAGCTCATGGTGCCTTTTACAAACTTGTAGTGCTCACATAGGTCTACAACTTTGCTAATTGGAGGTTTCACTAACACGAGCTGGTTTGAGAGTAAATCATCGATGAAACTGCCCTGTCAGTCGGTCTTTGGAGGCGCTGTTTCAGTCACGAGCTCGAACACCAGCATGTCGTGGCGCCCGGGCAGAAGAGCGTCGCCGCGTGTCGACCAAGCGCTGCCATCGCCTCCACGTCGCGAGCCCAGACGCGAGATTGAACACCGAGCGGCCACCTCCACCCCCCACTCGCGCCCATTTTCTTCTCCCTCCCCTCGCTCTGGCCGGGTTCACCGAGGCGGAGAACGAAGGCGCCATTGTCGCCGCAGCCCGCTCTGTGCTCGTGCAAGCTCACCGTCGCACCCCCGTCCTCCAAATCCCGTCCATCGCTCCACCCTAATCCCCTCCACCTCCTCTAACCATGGCTTGACCGGATTGTGTCGAGGTGAGGGCAAATTTCGTTTTCCGCCACCGTAAGTCCTCGCCGGCGCACTGTCCGCGCGGCGGCTCACCGTGGCCAGCTCCCTACTGTCGCCCTCCATTCTTGCTAGTTCCTGTTCTGGGTTCCGGATCGGGTAGAGAAGCTTAGGCGATGATGTTACCGGCAAGGGTGGACGGTACACGCCGGAACACGGTCGTGCGCTGCCGCGCCATGATCACCGACGCGGTGCTCACGCGGTCAGCCGCATTCGCCCCACCTCTGTCCTTATCCTTAGCTTGGATAGGTCCACCATCTCCTCTGGAAGCCGTAGCACGCCCAACCTAGGTCCCTGGCTCCCGGAGCTCGCTGGACCGCCGCCGGGTGCCGTCTCTGAGCCGCGCCCGCCATGGCCGTCGTAGCTAGGGTGGGATAGGGTTAGCAAAGCTAGGTTTGGTCGATGCAGAAAGTCACGCGGAAACCGTCGGTGGTCTTCCCGTCGCCGGAGACGCCGTCGTCAGCGAGCTCGAGCTCGTCGGAGTCGCGGACGTCTCCTCCCCTCCGCTCGTCTCTCTATGACCTGCGGGCCCGCGCTGTCAGCACCCGCGCGCGGGCGGGATGGCTGAGCAGGCCGCGCATGCGTCGCGGGCCGCGCGCGCGCGCCGTGGGCCGCGTCCTTTCCCGGGCCGGCCCAGTATAAAATGAGATCTTTTTCATTTTTATTTATCTTTGCTACAGAATTTTGGTTAAGTTTGGAAAATATAGATCTAGGGTTTTACTTGCCTAAAAATTATGAGATAAATTTTGTTGGGATCTACAGGATGTGTAGTATTTTAGAAAAATATAAATTGGATATGTGATGTTTGTTTTCTGGGATATTTAAATAGGTCCTTGAAATGTGTTTTAAATCACATGCAAACTTGTTTAAATTATATCTTGAGTTTTAGTGTTCCAAAAATTATGAAATTTGGTGAGTAGGCTAATTTATACTTGCTCTAGCTTTGGTAAAAATTTGGGCAGTAGTGCTTAAGTACTTTTCAAGTTATCAAGCTATCTTGTGATTCTAGGAAATACTTAAATGAATTTTAGTAATTTTTCTACATGTGCAATGTTCATATAAATTTTTGGAGAATGTCTTGGTACCATAGAGTGTCCAAGAAAATTAAGAAATCTATTGTTTGACACTTTTTACTATGCTTTGTTATTTATACAAAAATCATCCTTTTGGGCTTGTGAATTTTGTTCAGAGAGTTCCTGTGAATAAATTGAGTTCAAATTTTTACAGTAGTCTCTTTTTGGGTCAGAGAATCCCCTGTAGTTTTTGTAGAATTTTAAGAGCAGTTTACATATATGTTTAAAATTCCACTTAATTACTTAAGTAAATTAAGAAAGGGGTGTAAATAAATATTCTAGGTGGGCACACCTTACTTTCTGGTGTTCTTGTGACCTTTGTGAACTTGTGGTAATAGTAGTTTAGTCTTATGGGATATTTGCCACATAAATAAATATTTAATCTTTGCAATTCTAGGTTTTCTGGACAGCTGGTAGCATTTCTAGGTTTGACCCTTAATAAAAGTATTGGCTAGAAAACTTGTGAATACCAAAGTGGTAGTAAACTGGTTAAACTAGCTTGTGTCAAAATTTGATGGCAATTGGGCTAGTAGTTTAGGAGTTATTGCTGTTTTAAGTGACAGTCCAGAATTGGCTGCTCTCTGTTTAGAGAGAGCAGATTCTGGGACTTTGGAATTTCGACTAGGTAAACTTTGGAATTAAGTGCTGTGGTCTGAAAACATTTTGTGGTGCATTTTATAAGCTTTCCAGATTGTCTTAGATCATATCTTTTGGAGTTGGGATTCTCCAGTTATGTTAGAATCTTTGAGCTGCTGTCCAGAATGTTTTACTGTGGTAACCTAAGTAATATTACTCTTGTATTGTTAGGTGTTAGGGCCTTAACCGAAGAAGAACAACTATATCTTAGGTTGGGTAGATTAGGTAAGTACTTTTCTACCGGAGAAGAGATTTGCACGTACTAATAAAGTAACTTGATTGGATTATTATTTTATTTCTGAAATGCATTTCATCCCGAGCATGTTGCACCTTTATGCATCCATGATATTTATTGTGCATTCATGCAATAGGTGTACCGGAGGGGGTAACTCTCCTCGAATTCGAGCCTGTAATTCCGGAGGAGGTCCAGTAGCAGCAGGAGCCCGAGGATCCAGCAGGCGAAGGAGTTCCCGCAGATGACCTTCCTGAGTGCCCTGACCACGGGCCTTCGACCTTTCTGAAAGGCAAGCCCCGGTGCATGCTGAACCTACTGATTTATAAATTAATCTTGAGTACTTTTAATTGTTTATTGCATTAAGTTGTAGGAGTTATATGAAAACACTTGTTGCATTATACATGTCCTTGTCTAGATATCGTACTTCATCCTATAATAGGTTTAGGCACGTGTCAATGCTTAGCCCTACTTAGTACGGTAGAAGTCGGGTGATTTCCGGTCATCCGCGAGATGTAGGAAGGAGTCACGAGTGACTTTATGGCTATCGTGGATGGAACCATGCTTTAAAATGAAACTGAGACCGGGCGGGAGTTCGATAGTACAGCCGCAAGACAATTCACGTCTTGGGTGTGGAGCTATGCCCGTCTGAGTCGTTTAAGGACCGATTCGCTGTACGTCCTTGAGTCATGTTGAACGCAGTCTAACACTTAGTTGGCCGGATAAGCCGTTCCGACCGCGAAGCCGAGTAATGTGGTTCAGGCCGGGAATCGAATGGTAGGTCGCTTCTTGGAGGAGAGAAAGGATGTGCTTGGGGACATTGGCGTGAGACCAAGGAGGGGTTAGAGTCCCTATCACCTGGCATAGTGTCGCCCTTGGGGTCGCGACATCATTCAGACCTGCGATTCCTGAATCATATGAAAAGGTGGCTTGTGCGACCCTGGCAGGGGCCTGCGCGGTGAGTGTTAGAAATACCCCTCCAGCTAGATAGGAATTCGATTCGAATCGCCGTCGCTCCCGGTTAGTGAGCACTTGACTTGAGCAGCGGCAACGTAGATCTCATTAAATGAACAGATGGTTAAGTGAATGATATAATGTTGCCACAATGATATACCTGCTATGGATATATTAATAATGTTGTTTGATTATACTCAAGTGAATGTTTAGTACAGGTGCTAAGATAGATGACAGGTAAATGCTAAAAATAACTGCTAGTACAGGCTATCAGAGTTTTAATTACTTATGCCTTTATGCAAAATGTTATGTCAGCTAGCCTCTTGTGTAAGCCTTGCATAATCCTTGGTGTCATCTTATTTCTGGTTTTCGACGGGTAAGTCTAGCTGAGTACATTCCAGTACTCAGGGTTTATTCCCTCCTGTTGCAGATGATATGCTCTATCAAGGCTTCTGCAAAACTTGTCTCCACCCTGCGGGTGAAGAAGACTAGATCACTTGGGCGTGATCATCCTTTATGTACTTTCCTCATGCTTTTGCGGGTTGTTGATCATCAAGACTGGCAGTAGTTAAACAACTGATGTGTGTTGCTTCCGCTACTTTTATAAACTTGGTTTGTAATAACTGCGACTCCGTGTGTGTAAACTTATTTCGGAACTACTTGCGAAATGTAACGTATGATGTTGTATGTTGAATGATGCGATCTTGGTTGTAAGCAAGTTGGTTTGAAATCCTTCGTGGTTTCGATTGACTACCGGGATTATATGGGCTCAAGTTCGAAAATTTGAGCGCTTCGGTGCTTGTTTTTGTACTTGTGCTCTTATAATTTGGTCGGTTCTATTACAGTGATGATGAATATGATGCTCCCTCTTATGATGAACTAGTAAAATTGTTAAATAAATGTTCTAAAATCATAAGGAGGACTAGAAATGAAAATGGTGAGCTTCAACATGAAAATGAATCACTCTCATCTAAGCTTGAAAGTTCACATAATACTAGGGATGAGCTCATAGATCAAAATGAAACTATGTCTTCTTCTCTCAAAGAGCTTAAAACTTCTAACAAGGAGCTTAGAGATAAACATGATAAAATTGAGAAGAAGCATGGTGAACTCATCACTAGACTAAACTTGCTAAAAGAAGAGTACACCACCTTGAAAATTAATTATGATACTCTTATTGTTGCTAATGAGCTTGCTCTTGAGACACATGATGCTACTAACCAAATTGTTAAGATTGATATAGCTACATCATGTGATGACTTGATTGTTGAGAACTTTGAGCAAGGCTCTAGCGGCAAAGGCAAGAGTGTGGTTGAGGCAAATGACTATGATGAGTATGTCAAGCTCAAGAGTGAAAATGAGATGCTTAAAGATGAGAACAAGAAGTTGTTGGCTCTTGAAAAGCAAGCGTCAAATGAGTCACTCATTGAAGAAAACAAGAAGCTCAAGCAAGAGAAAGAGCATCTCAAGACCGGCCTAAGTAAGTTCACAAGAGGCCAACATTTGCAAAGTGAGCTACTCATGAACACCGTCATGAAGTTGGATAGGAGTGGCATTGGGTATTTGGCAAATCAAGAAAAGAAGGTAAAGGCCAAACAACAACAAAGCAAGACAAAGCCCAAGCCAAAGAGATGTGTTGAGTGTGGACAAGAAGGTCACTTTGCTCATAAGTGCAAAACCCCATCACCACAACCCTTGCCCAAGCATGCTAGACCCTTTGCTTTCAATGCTCACTACATGCTTAGAAAGGACTCTAGTGGAAAGATGAAAGTCATGTTCTTGGGTCCTCCTAACAAGAATAGGCCAAAGAAAATTTGGGTTGCCAAGTCACTAGTTGAAAAAGTTAAGGGTCCCTAAACATAAGGCTTGATCTCTTGTGTGTAGGTGAACTACAAGACCGGTGGATCTCATTGGGTGATTGATAGTGGTTGCACACAACATATGACCGGTGATGCTCGTATGTTCACCTCACTTGAAGAGGATGGGGTATGTCAAGATAAGATCACATTTGGGGATAATTCAAAGAGCAAAGTCAAGGGTATAGGCAAGGTTGTAATATCAAATGATTATTCTCTCTCAAATGTGCTCTATGTTGCTTCATTGAGCTTCAACTTACTATCCGTTGAGTAACTTTGTGATCTTGGCTACCAATGCTTGTTTGGTCCAAATGAAGTGGTTGTTACCAAGATAGATGATAAGCAAGTGATTTTCAAGGGCTTTAGATACAACAATCTTTATCTTGTTGACTTCACCTCCGAAGATGCAAACTTGATGACATGTTTGTTCACCAAGACTTCACTTGGATGGCTTTGGTATAGGAGGCTTGCTCATGTTGGAATGAACACTCTCAACAAGCTATTGAAGAAAGAACTAGTGAGAGGTTTAAAGGATGTAAAGTTTGAAAAGGACAAACCTTGTAGTGCATGTCAAGCCGGCAAACAAGTTGCAAACACTCATCCAACCAAAGCCTACATGTCAACATCAAGAGTACTAGAACTTCTACACATGGATTTGTTTGGTCCTACAACTTATAAGAGTTTGGGTGGAAATCTTTATTGTCTTGTGATTGTGGATGACTTCTCAAGATACACTTGGACCTTCTTCCTTCATGACAAATCCGAAGTGGCAAGTTGCTTCAAGAAGTTTGCAAAGAGAGCTCAAAATGAATTTGAAGTCAAGATAAAGAAGATTAGAAGTGACAATGGAAAAGAGTTTGACAACACCAACATTGAAGCCTATTGTGATGAAATTGGAATCAAGCATGAAGTGTCATCAACCTACACTCCTCAACAAAATGGTGTAGTTGAGAGAAAGAACCGGACCTTGATCACTCTTGAAGAACAATGCTAGATGAGTACAACACACCGGAGAAATTGTGGGCCGAGGCAATCAACACCTCATGCTATGCTTCAAATCGCCTCTTCCTACAAAAGTTCCTTTGCAAGACCCCTTATGAGTTGCTAAATGGGAAGAAGCTGGACGTCTCATTCTTCCAGGTGTTTGGTTGCAAATGCTACATCTACAAGAAGCGTCAACACCTAGGGAAGTTCCAAAGACATTGTGATATTGGTTTTCTTGTTGGCTACTCATCAAAGTCCAAATCATATAGAGTATTTAACCATGCCACCGGTTTGGTTGAAGAAACATATGATGTGGAATTTGATGAATCTAACAGCTCCCAAGGAGCAATTGAGAATTGTGATGATGTAGGTGATGAACCATTGAGGGAGGCCATGAAGAACATGCCCGTGGGTGACATCAAGCCTAAAGATGATGAAGACGATGTACAAATTGTCAATCCACCATCTTTATCATATGTGCCTCAAGATGATGACAAGAATGAGAGAGTTGAAAATGAAGACACCCATGTCTCTCATCATCAAGCCAAGTCACAAGCACAAGATGTTGATGCTCCCCATCCCACTCCACAAATGGTTGATCGAAGAAACTCACCTCTACTTCAAGCACATCCACAAGATCTCATCATAGGGAGTCCTACAAAGGGTGTAATGACTCGATCTCAAAAATTTAATTCTTTTGTTGAACATCACTCCTTTGTCTCTTGTCTTAAACCTAAGAATGTAGAAGAAGCTCTTCAAGATCCGGATTGGGTGAATGCCATGCATGAATAATTGAACAACTTCGCCCGCAATCAAGTATGGACACTTGAAGAGCATCCAAAAGGTGCAAGAGTCATTGGAACCAAGTGGGTGTTCCGCAACAAGCAAGATGATCAAGGGGGTAGTGGTAAGAAACAAGGCAAGACTAGTAGCAAAAGGGTTCTCTCAAGTTGAAGGTCTTGATTTTGGAGAGACTTTTGCGCCCGTTGCAAGACTTGAAGCCATCCGTATCATTCTTGCATATGCATCACATCATGATATGAAACTATATCAAATGGATGTGAAAAGTGCATTCTTAAATGGCTTCATAAATGAATTAGTCTATGTTGAACAACCTCCCAGGTTTGAAGACCCTAGATATCCTAATCATGTTTATAGGTTGTCCAAGGTGCTATATGGGCTCAAGCAAGCCCCTAGAGCGTGGTATGAGCGCCTTCGGGACTTTCTCATAGAGAAGGGTGAAAGGTCTTGATGGCTAGAGAGGGGATGAATAGCCTTTTAAAATTTTCTACAAAGACAAGCTAAACAAGTTTATCAATATAACAAATAGCAAGATGCGAGTATTGCTTAGCCTAAGGGGTGTTTGCAAGCCACCTATCCAATTCACAATTCTAATATATTTGCACTCAACCGCACAAGTCAAACCGTACAATTTAACTACAACTAAAGCTAGCTAGCTACACAAGCTAAGAGTTACACTAACAAGCTAGCAAGGTAACTAAGAAATTAATACAAGAGAGAGTTAGGAGGATATCACCGAGGGGCGAAGTATTGAGCCAACCAATCAATATGATCAAGAGATGAATACAACAATATACAACCATCGGGATCGATCAAACACAATAAGAATGATGACACGAAGATTTATCCCAAGGTTCACGTGCTTGCCGGCACGCTAGTCCCCGTTGTGTCCCTCTTCACCACGTGGTTTGGTGGCTAATCGGTCTCACACCGAGCCTCTCAAAAGGCGCCATAAGAACCTACCAAATGGCAAAATGTTGCAATGACACGAGCAATTCACTAACGTTGCCTTTGGCGCTTCGCCGAGGTAGGCACAAACCCCTCACAATCACCGGAGGTGGCCAAGAACAATCACCAACTCTTGCCAACGCCTCCAAGCTGCTCCAAACCGTCTAGGTGGCGGCAACCACCAAGAGAAATAAGAATCCCGCAGCAAATCAACCACCAAGTGCCAACTAGATGCAATCTCGTAATACAAATGCACTTGGATCACTCAATCTCACTTCGAATATGCAAAGAAGCAAGAGAGATGAGTGGGAGGGGAGTTGCTTGGCTCAAAGTGCTCACAAGTATGTCAAATGTTCAAGAGATATCCGAGAGAGTAAGCCTTGAGCCGGCCAACGAGTATTTATAGACGTACCCCTTCGAATATAGCCGTTAGAAACTTAAACAGCCGAAATCGGGCTGACCGGACACGCTGGTCCAACTGACCGGACGCGCCGGTTGCCCAACGGCTAACTCGTGAAGTACTGACCGGACAAGCTGGTCCAAACGATCGGACGCGCTAGTCGCCCAACGGCTAACTATGAAGCAACGACCGGACGCGCTGGTCCAACTGACCGGACGCGCCGAGAACGACCGGACGCGCTGGTCCCGTGAAAGACCGGACGCGCTGGTCGCCTGAGTAGCGCTCAACGAAACAGTGACCGGACGCGCTGAAGAACATGACCGGACGCGACAGTGACAGCGTCTGGTTAGAGTCTAGTAAGCTCCCTGAACAACCGGACGCGTTCGATCATCAGTGACCGGACGCGCCTCGCGTCCGATCATCAAACTGAAAAACGCGCAGACACTGAACACTGATTGGACGCGTCCGGTCATGCAAGGACCGCGTCCGGTTCAGCGTCCGGTCACCTCTGTGACCTCCGTTCGCCTCCGTTTCTTTTCCAGACTTTCGGCGTAGTGGAAAATAGTCGTTTCAACTTCTCGAAAACGCCTGAATAGTCGTTTCAACTTTCGGCGTAGTGGACCCCAAACCCTCTCTACCGCTCAAACTCCACCGCCTTCACAAACGTGCTAACACCACCAAGTGATCTCGTCAAGTGTGAGTGTGTTAGCATTTTCACAATCATTTTTCGAGGCGATATTAGTTCTATCCAAATGCATATGATCATGAAATGCACATCTAGAGGCACTTAGGAGTTCAATAGCCGCGTCATTCCCCTCTTTATAGTACGGCTATCTATCCTATAATGTAACCACACCCACTAGGTGTCTTGGTTACTAAAACACAACCCTTAAGCATATACCTTTGCCTTGATCACTTAGGGTTGCGTCCAAATCCAAGTGTGGCCATCATGATCACCATGTCCATCTTGCCACCAACCTTGGAATGTACTAATCCTCATATGCTACATACAACTTAGGCATAGGATTAGTACTTAGGCATTATCACTAATTACCAACACCAAACATAGGACTTTCAAAGGGCTTCACTATTGGGAAGGTTGACACCACACTATTCACCAAGAAATTCAAAGAAGAGATCTTCATTTGTCAAGTGTATGTTGATGATATCATCTTCGGGTCAACAGATGAAGACTATTGCAAAGAATTTGGTGAATTGATGTCAAAAGAGTTCGAGATGTCAATGATTGGTGAGCTAACATTCTTCCTTGGGTTTCAAGTCAAGCAAATGAGAGAAGGGATCTTTATCTCTCAAGAGAAGTATACCAAGGATCTTCTCAAAAGATTCAAGATGGAAGAATACAAGCCAATCAAGACCCCAATGCCAACTAATGGACATCTCGACCTAGATGAGGGAGGTAAACCAATCGATCAAACTCTTTATCGTTCAATGATTGGTAGCTTGTTATACCTTACCGCATATAGGGCCGACATCATGTTTAGTGTGTGCATGTGTGCCCGCTTTCAAGCGTGCCCTAAAGAACCTCACCTAAGTGCCGTAAAAAGAATCCTAAGATATCTTAAGTATACCCCAAGCATCGGACTATGGTATCACAAAGGAGCTAGATTCCAACTAGTTGGCTACTCCGATTCGGATTATGCCGGTTGCAAAATTGATAGAAAAAGCACATCCGGAGGGTGCCATTTGCTTGGGAGATCCTTAGTATCATGGTCATCTAAAAAGCAAAATAGTGTGGCTTTGTCCACCGCCGAGGCGGAATACATTGCCGTGGGGGCTTGTTGTGCACAAATCTTATACATAAAACAAACCCTCCTAGACTATGGAGTTGTTCTTGAAAAGGTGCCGCTTTTATGTGACAATGAAAGTGCGGTTAAAATTGCTAATAATCCGGTACAACACTCTCGCACCAAGCACATTGATATCCGCCACTACTTTCTAAGAGACCACGTTGCTAAAAATAACATATCACTAGAAGGTGTAAGAAGTGAAAATCAATTAGTGGATATCTTCACTAAACCTTTAGATGAAGCTACCTTTTGTAGGTTGAGAAGTGAACTCAATGTGCTTCACTCTAGTAACTTTAGAAAATGAGCTTGTGTTGTCCCTAGCATTGCATTGTTTTATATGTCATGTTTAATTACCCGCAATGCATCTAGGCCTTGGCTAACACGGTTACGATAACCCTCCTTTGGAGGAGTGAAAAAGCCTAACCGTGGATCAAACTTGACAAGCAACCTAGCTTTACTTACTTGTTTTGCATTGCATATGCATGGTTGTTGCTTTGTCGTTTCTCTTCGGTTAAGCTTTGAGCAACCTCTGTGTTTGTCCATGGATAGAGAGAGCATTTTGACGCTCCCAAAGGTTCAAAAACTCTATTGCATGGCCATACGTTGCTCCTTGGTAGGGATGAAAACGGATCGGATACGGACGGATATCACTGATATCGTATTTGTTTTCATATTTATGTCCGGATTCGGATTCGAATACGGATAGTATAAAAAATGTCGGATATGATACGATTGGATATCGACATCATAAATATGTGATTTAAATATTTGGATACGAATACGGTATCGGATGTTAAATATCCGGACTCAGATACGGACGGATTAAAATCCCTCTAAACGGATTCGGTCTCGAATACGGTCGAAAAATATCCGTACCATTTTCATCCCTGCTCCTCGGGTGTTTGTTGCCTATTTTCCTAAAAATAATATTAGCCTAAGGCAAACTATTTTGAGAAACTTGAAGGTTTGAGTGAGGTCACTCACATCTTGTTCCAATTGGTGTTTATTTGTGTCTCTTTGAATTGGAACTTGATTGGGAGAAGTCGCGTCGAAGTTCGGAATGAAGAAGGGTGAAAAACAGTGACCGGACGTTGGACCGGACGCTGCACCGGACGCAGTGATGCTTCACCACCGCATCCGGTCCCAGCGACCAACAGCGCGTCCGGTCATCCTGAAGACCATCTCCTGATCTAGTGACCAGACGCTGCACCGGACGCGCCCCAGTTGACCACCGCGTCCGGTCCCGGTAACCACCACCGCGTCCGGTCATCTGTCTCAGTTTTCTGGGCAAATCAAAACCGGACGCTGTCCGCATCCGATCGTTGATAATTGGACACGTCCGGTCATTCTAGGAGCTTAGTGGAATGTGACTGGACGCTGCCTCTCCGCGTCCGGTCATACCGACCACCGCGTCCGGTCATCGCGTAACGAGCGGATCTAATCCTTCATATAAACTTTCATGTTCTTCTTCCTTTTATTCATCCGCGCCGTACAACTCTCGATTCTGCCGCCTCCTTGCCCTAACTCGCCGGAACTTCGCCGCCGTAGCTCGCCGGAGTCCCGCCGCGCCTGCGCCACCGCCCGCCGCCGTGAGCCGCTGCTGCCTGCGAGCCGCTGCTGCCTGCAGCCGCGCATCTCCCGTGCCCGCGCCGCCTCCTCCACTGCGTCGCGCCTGCGCCGCCGCCGCCGCCGTGAGCCGCTGCTGCCTGCGAGCCGTGTTCTCCTTCACCCTGCACAACCTCCGGCCAGCCCCTGCCCTCGCGTTCATCCTTGATTTTCGGCCACCGCGCGTCGCCCTAACCCTAGGGTTCGCACTGCGGCGTCACCTTCGTTCGTCGTCGAAAAGTTCTTCGCGCGACGTCTTCGCTCCGAGGTTGTTTCGCACATCCTTGATCTTCGTGTTAGGGTTTGTTGAAATTTTGTTTTCGTTAACCCTAATCGACTTCTGTTTCGGCGAATCAGCGCTCGTCCGGTGCGTCGGGAAGACTCGCAACCTAGGTCATCTCATCTCTTCACCGGATTTCTCGTCGATCCGAGGTAGCCATCGCGTTTCGTTTCACGTCTTATCTTATATGCTTGCTATCTCTAGGGTTTCGTATCTTTTAGATCATATATGTTGCTTATAGTAGATCCATCTATTTCGTCTTTTCAGCGAGTTTATCGTGTGTCGGGGTGACTGCTGTTCAGCTGTTGAATCCGAGGCCAAGCCTGCGGATACGGATTGAGGCCAAGCCTCTCGAGTGTCAGTACATCATCTTTCAGAGGTTTTCTGACAGTGTGACAGCATGGTTCGTTGCAAGAATGCTGGTGGTGCTCCTAGTGACGGGGACAACAGTCCTCCTCGTATATCTGAGGTTGCGCGTGGAAAGCGCATCAAGATCATGGCCAGAAAGAAGAAGAAGACTCTTACTGATGCAGAGATAGCTCAGGCAGTGGCAGATGTAGCTGATGCAGTAGAGAGGGGTGGCAGGAGCAGTGGTATACGCATTGGTGATAGTCGTTTTCATCTTGAAGGACGACAGCTTGGTACAGAGACCACTGAGACCACTGAGGGCACAGAGGTGCAAATGGATGCAGATACTATGTCAGTTGATCCACCTGTAGCGCCTTCAGAGGGGACAGAGGAACAGCCAGCTCAGACTCCATCACATCGCCGCTCCACACGCACACGGGCTCAGGTGACTCCCAGGCCAGAGGGCTAGCGTCGTGGAGGACGTCCACATCCGAGAGTTAGAGGTATACCCCCAGTTGAGCACTTTGACTTGAGAGGTGCTACTGCACGTCAGGTGCAAAGTTTGAGATTTGTTGAGGTCAGCCGGTGGTTCCCACCTCAGAGGGACTCCAGAGCTTCAGAGGGTTTTTATACTCCTCTACAGGAGGATTTTTATAGAGCTCTTGTTGACAGTTGTATTGCTTTCGACCACAGAGGGTCTGTCGCATTGAGTCACTTATTGAGGTAGTGGGTGAGCAGCTTCATCCGCACCTGTCCTATCTACCAGGCTTGTCAGATTTTCTTGGACGGACGGGTGCATACTGCGGCACTTGGGTTAGGGAGTTCTATGCTTCATTATGGATTGATCCAGCCCATGAGTTCATACACTTTGCTTTCAGAGGCCGCGACCGCAGACTGTATAGCACAAGAGTGCGGGAGATTCTCAGACTCCCAGCTTCAGACACGAAGATTCACCAGCTCTGTTTCGGTCAGACAGCTCCACCTAGACGCCCTCATGGCGGTACTGTGCCACCTACAGATCTGATCCGACCCTGCTTCCGTGAGCCTTTTGGCGAAGGGTCTCGTCGCACACCTGCCAGTTTGACACCTCTTGCCCGAGTCCTGGATGCTATTGTCAGGCGTACACTTCTTCCCAGGCTTGGTTACAGAGAGGGACTGACCAGAATGCAGCTATGGGTAGTTTACCATCTTTTCTCACAGACACCTTTTGACATTTGGGATCTTATGGTCAGTGAGATAGAGGACACCCTGGCAGAAGGCTTCAAGGGACACCGTCAGCTGCTCTATGCTCATTGGATTTGCTTCATCATCAGATCTGCACTTGAGCTGCCTTCAGAGATTAGTGCTGAGATAACTGAAACTACTACTGTTTTTCCTGAGTATGATATTCGTCAGTTATGGGCTTCAGTTACGAGAGAGCAGGTCCCTGTGCTAGGATAGAGAGAGAGACCTGAGGTGCCTGAGACAGCGGCTGAGCAGGATGCGACCGTACAGGGTCTTGCTGAGGCAGAGCTTACAGATCTAGACGCTCAGCCCGCTGATATAGCTAAGGATGAGGCCTCCGACAGCACTGACGAGGATTATCAGCCTATCCCCAGGTATCGGTCTCCTCGGCCTCACGACCACGAGGCCGGTGGCTCTGGTTCAGCCTCCCGCTCAGACCTAGCCATGGTGGCTATTCTTGAGAGGCTGACCCAGGCACAGGAGCGACAGGAGCTTCAGCTGCAGAGACAGGCTCAGGATACAACTACTGCATTTGCACAGATACAGGCTCGACAGGACGAGTTCCAGAGACAGCAGCTTGAGATACAGTGCCAACAAGTCGAGATGCAGCATCAGCAGTATGAGATGCAGCGACAGAGTGCAGCTAGCCAGCAGCAGTACTTGGATCTCCTGCGTCACCTTGTCACAGTTGGGGTTCCTCCACCTGCATCTATCCTGACTTCAGCTTTACCTTTCAGTGGACCTTCAAGTTAGGATCAGCCGAGCTTTCAGTTCACCTCTCCACAGCTGCAGGTTCCTCAGTCGTTCCAGTCCCCGAGCTATACGCCCATTCAGACGGGGTTTACTCCTTCAGACCAGCCTCGCCCTCACATGTTGACCGGCACACCTTTCATTGATCTAAGTGCCACATATAGCGAGTTGACTGGTCAGCCAACGCCCTCGAACACCACATTTGCTACTTCATCAGGGTTGTCAGCTTCAGAGGCAGCTTTTCCTCCAGTGACAGGGACAGGCACTACAGAGACAGTTCCTTCGTCCGTTGCCTCGACAGATCCCCTAGCTTTTGGCTCTCTTTAGGCTCAGGTCACAGAGACTGCTCCACTTATTGCCACTTCGGCAGCACTTGTTCCTGTTGATCAGACCCAGACCGCTTCACAGCCGCGTGCTTCTTCAGAGGGTCAGCCAGATAGCTCAGAGTCCGAGGAAGACACTTCTCAGTTTGTGATTACTACACGCTCCTCGGCACCCGACTCGACTCCGTCTGTTCCCCCGTCAGATCCTTAGATTAGTTTTTGGCGGTTGATGCCAAAGGGGGAGAGAGAGAGAGTAGATTCAGGGAGAGCTTTTGTTAGAGGGTTTTCGTTCTTTTCTTGTGTGCTACACTCATGCATCATGTTTACTTTACAGTAATTACATTCGCGTGACATGTGACCTTATGAGGTACCTTGAGTCTCTATGGTTTATCTTATCACAGTTTTTAAATCATGTCACTTGTTTGTTTATAGCTCATAAGGTTGTGCTTCCGTGCCTTACTCTGATTTCATATGAGCTATGATTTATTTGTACTAACTCTTCATGTCTTATCTTATGAGTACACTTAGTTGGCTTGGAACACATAAGCATTGACTAACCCCTTGTGCTTACAGCTTTATGCTTATGTGAACCAAGCATAATCGAAAACCTCAACTCATATCTTTTGAATCTAAGTGTTGTCATCAATCACCAAAAAGGGGGAGATTGAAAGCATCTAGGCCCCGGTGTTAGTTTCGGCAATTAATGACAACACATAATTACCATGACTAACGTGTGTTTTGCGGAAACATTGGTAAGTTAGGTCATGGAGATGATAACTGCTTTGGGCAATATGGCAGTCATGTCCCTTGATGGAAATCGTTTCGGTTTTCAAAGGATCAACGATAAGATTAAGGACGGTTAGTTCCGGATGTCAAGGTATTGAGATACATCTGGAATAGTCGTTAGGATCTTTGTTTCTTCCTTTGATCGTACTATAAAGAGGGGCATGAGCGAGTAGCTTGACCTAGATGAGTCTTGTGTTTAGGTGTGGTGTACACTTGTCAAACTTAGCACTAGGTAGCTCGAGAAAAGCTCAGAGTTCAGTTAGAAGCAACTTGGTTCAAGTTGCATCACGTTTAGAAGACGTTTGAGCCGTTTACCTATGACCGGACGCGGTCCTGGTCATAACCAGACGCGTCCGGTCAGTACTAAATCTTCACTGCGTTTTTCAGCTGACTGACCGGACGCGGTCCTTGAGAGGACCAGACGCAGTGGTCAGGCTGACACGTGTTCCAGAGGGTAAACAGCGTAATCGAACGCGACTGTGAAAATGATCGGCGCGTCCGGTCATGTTCCAGTAAGGTCCCGTGGAGACCTGACGCGTCCGGTCACCTATGATCGGACGCGGTCGTGCGTCCGGTCATGTTCTAGTAAGGTCCCGTGGTGACCTGACGCGTCCGGTCACCTATGATCGGACACGGTGATGCGTCAGGTCAGATTTCCAGAGAGCTCTTGCATGATCAGACGCGTCCGATCATCTCTGATCGGCGCGTCCGGTCATCTCAGACCGGCACGTCCGGTCACCACAGATCGGCGCGTCCGGTCACTCAGCACAAGTTTCCGTTATTCGACCGTTACAACTGACTGGCGCGTCCGGTCATATCGACAGGCGCGTCCAGTCAGTGCGCGTCTGGCTGTTTCGAAAGGTAACGGTTGGATTTGTTTGAGGGGTCTATAAATACAACCCCTCCACCTCTTTTAGAGGTCTCTTGCTCATTTGTTTAGCTGAGAAACATCTTTGAAGTGCAAGGGAGTGCAAGAGCCCTAGTGAGGATAGTGATTTACGAATCAAAGTTTGAGAATCCTCTCTAGTGACAAGAGTCAAGCAAGTGTGTATCCATCTTCTCATTAGGCTTGTTGTGGTCAAGTGAGAGTTCTAGCTTGTTACTCTTGGTGATCGCCATCACCTAGACGGTTTGGTGGTGATTGGGAGTTCGGTGATCATCCGACGAGATTGTGGGTGACCCAACTCAAGTTGTGAGCGATTTTGGGTGATTCGCCGCGACGGAGTGTCGAAGAATCAACCCGTAGAGAGTACTTGATCCTTGCGCGGATCAAGGGGGAGCTACACCCTTGCGCGGGTGCTCCAACGAGGACTAGTGGGGAGTGGCGACTCTCCGATACCTCGGCAAAACATCGCCATGTTCCTATTCCCTACTTTCAAGCATTTACTTTCTTGCATTACTTTCATTGCTTGTTTACTTTCCTAGAATTGCCTTACTAGTCTAGGATTGGAACTTAGGGTGCAAAACTTTTATCGGTAGAATCACAAGGAACACAAGTAGACACTAGGGGTGAAGTTTGGCTTGTAGGATTTAATTCTTGCAATTAATTTTTAGAAAAACCCAATTCACCCCCCTCTTGGGCATCTTGATCCTTTCACCTTCGCTTTAGAGGAATTTGAATCACTTATTGGATTAGGCTATTTTGTTTGGAATTTAGTATTTCACAACTTCCCCAAGCTCATAAATAAGTATATCTCAAGTTCATCGGGTGAGAGATAAAAATGGATTCTACAGATCACCATGCTATATTTCTACTCTCCAAGTACACTCTTCACCTTGTTTCCCTACAATAGAAATGCAACATATAAAGTATGTCTCTTGTATGACTAACAATAATATATAAATATATTTCATATACAACAATATTAGCTTAATTAACCTATAACGAAATTATAATTATTATAATGAATTCAATTCCAAGAATTATAACTAAATTATTGTAAGTAATCTATTTTTCTTAATGGTCTCTTTATTATATATATTAAAAAAGGGAATAATGTAAGGTGATAGAATAAATTAAATCAGGTATCCTCGAATTTTCTGCTATGTCGTTACAAAGAAATTCCTGACACTTATCAACACTCTGTCTGATGTTTGCTAAGCATAAAACAGTGTTTGCCTTTGATTAATTCCTCTCTGGCCAGTACTGGCTGCCTGCATCTGTTAGGTTACGAACTTGCCGGGCAATGCATGCATCCAGCTAGCTAGCCGCCACGTACGTTGCCATGCAGCACCGTGCAAATGATATGATGTGTTGCAGTCGTTGACCTCAAATGATGCATGCATTTGTATGATGATCTACGCGTTGCACCTTCACCGGCCCTATAAATAAAAGAAAAAAAACAATGATGCTCAAAATTAAAGAAATCAGAACACTTGAGATCTGTTGGAACAAAACAGCTTTTGGCATTTTAATCCACCCCAATAATCCATGTAGTCAAACAAACACTTAGCTGATATATACAATTCAGTCATTAGGAATAGAATAATGTATTATATATATGTGGGTCAAACACTAATAGTGTGTTTGGTTGGAGGATTGAATTAGTTCATCATCTGCCCATTCCTCATTTTTTTCGTTAGGTTCATGGAATGGAATATGTTGTTGCATTATTATTACCTCATTACTCATAAACTAATAATTAGTACTAATAGCTCATGATGCACCACCTCATAGGATGGAGTGACTCCTTAAACCAAACACCTGGTGTTTGAATCCCCAGGAGTAAACTTTGGTCCCTGTCGCATCGGATGTTTGATACTAATTAGGAGTATTAAATATAGACTAATTATAAAAACCAATTGCATAAATGAAGGCTAATTCGCGAGACAAATCTATTAAGCCTAATTAATTCATGATTTTCGAATGCGATGCTACAATAAACATATACTAATCATAGATTAATTAGACTTAATAGATTTATCTTGTGAATTAGTCATGATTTATACAAGTAGTTTTATAATTAACTTATGTTTAGCCTTCCTAATTTACACCCAAAAATCCGATGTAATCCGAACTAAACTTTAGCAGTGTATCATAACGGTGGACAGAATCAAACGAATGTATGAATTGAATTATACACATGTAATTTAAAACATTTTAATCTCTATAGGATTTGGGAGAAATTAATAAATTCCTACGTCCAGTATGTATATATATAGCCAGGTCCGCAACCGAATCAGTTTGATTGATTGTGCTGGAGACTTTTACAGGATCAGGAATGAAACAAGTGTCGTCCTTTGTGCGTGTGCCTCACGACACGAGTTTACGCCATGGGGTCTACATAATTGATTGACACTGATCGTACATGATGCTGCCCCGTGAGCCGTACGGCCGACACGTACGTCTAAGATCAGGTGATGAAGAGGGTGAATATAATTAACCAAAGAGGTAACTAAACGTCTCATGTACTCCCTCTCCTCCTTCCCAAAACAAGTGTCGCTACGGTCAAATTTTCTTTGATTAGATTTGTAGAAACGAATAACAACATTTTTTATCTTCAAATACGTTTATTATGAAAATAGGTTCAGTGATCTATCTAATGATATACTAATTATGTATTATAAATATTAATATTTTCTGTATATATTTGGTTAAAGTTAAAAGTGTTTGACTCCTCGAAAAACGAAAATGACACTTTGGGACGGAGGGAGTACGTGACAATACACCCAACTTCAGAAAAGAGTCTTATATTAAGAACACAACCTTTTGCATTGGCCTACTATTTATTGATTGACATACATACCTGAAATATATAATCACCATGTCAAATTTGCACATTAGCAACACGGGTAGACAGTCATTAGGGACGAGGAAAAAACGCGTAACAATGTGAATATATTAGTGACGTGCAAAAACATGTTATTAAGAACATCTCCAGCAATTCCCCTATATTCCACCTCCAATAAAATGATATTAGAGATCCCCCATACTGGATTTCAGGTTTATGGGAAGGAGTGCTTCAGGAGTCCCCCAATAATTCATCCCAATAAGCTCTCTCTTTTTAGTTCTCTCTATGTTTATGCATATAAACACTATGTACATTTCATTTTCACATCACAATAAATTTGATCTTTATGTACTACCAATCACAGTTGAAATCAACAAATTTCAAACTGAAACTCAAAAGGTCAAATGAAATCCGAACAACATGCAGTTTACCACCAAATGATAAGTGATATAAAGAAAAAATCCGTTTGAATGCAATAGTAGTGCATTAACCAACGACTTGCAAAAAAACACTGTGTATGGCAATAGCAGTGTTCGCTTAAACTAGAGCACATACACCTCAAATTCAAATTCAGACATAACTTATGATCCACTACATAACTATGACATATGTGCCAAATGCACGCACATAGATCAAGCACTCCTATTTTGACCCCCACTCCCATTCACACCCATCCTGGACACTAAATTTGAGCATGCATTGTTTCAACAAAGGTCTTTTGCATTTCATCAAACCCACTAATGTCCATGAACATTATCTTGCATTCCTGCTTCATCTTCTTTGTTTCCGGTTTATCCTCTTCAATCTTTACTTTGCGCTCTTCCAAGGCCTTGATCTCCATCCATCTTGATTCCTTGTCTTGCTTCTTCCCAACCTCCAACTCTTTCCTTGATGCAATCATCTCTTGCACTGCAGTTTGAAACACAACATGATCTCCTCAGGGCGAGCACCGGATTTGGGGGTGGCTGTGACGATCATCGTTGGGGACGTCGAGTGGGAGGTAGCGGAGGCCGATGGGACCTCAGGGCGGTGGCCGGAGAGGAGGAGCTCGACGCGGCCGCCGGGGACCAAGGCGGCGGAGGAAACCGAAGCGCGGGAGATCGGCGCCCGTGGTGGGACGTGCGTGCTCGCGCCAAAAGAATGGGGGTATTGGGGGTAGGGTGCTCTCCCCTTTCTTTGAGGGGCCAGGAGACAATTTTTGAGGGGCTGAGAAATTTTTTTCTCATTAGGGATGATAATGGGAAACTGCTGGAGCACCTCAAATCCCTAAAACAACAAAAAAATTCATTGGGGATAGAAAAGGGAGACTGCTGGAGATGCTCTAATGACCCATCAACCTGTGTATAATATCCAAAACATGTCACTGTTGAGGGTCATTAGAGACCCAAATAGCCAAAACACATTACATGTGAGTTATCAGTGACTCTTATGGCCAAAACACGTCTCTAACGAGGGTCTCATCAGAAACATTTTAGTCACGTCTCTAAATGATGATTTACAAAAACAAAAAAAGAAAATCTCTACCATAGTACTATATATATCAGTCATGTTTCATCCATTTCAACGATCAAACTCTTAACAAAATTTAGATACAGACTAATACACTAAGTAGAGTTTACACAAACAAGGGAGCTAAGCAATGCAAGGACTTTTTTAATCTCGCATTAGTAACATATATATCTAAGAAATAGGCAATGTATATATATAAAGAGAAACAAGTATTGCACACCATGTTATCAGTTGTTGGAACAATTATTTTAGCAAAAAATGTTAAAAGATATAAAATTAAAAAAATCGAGAGAGACAAGGTAAACCCGAGGCCTGGCCCGGCCCGTACCTGAACGTGCTCTCGTGCGGCTCACTACGACAGATCGGAGGTGGTGCGTGCGTACCCAGGCCGCAGCCCGTCATCCATCCACGGGCAACGGCCCACAAGCACGCACGCCGCACGGGCTGTGAGTACGTGGAGATCCGGGCCGTGACGTGCCTGGCCGAGCCACACATCCGTCGTCCATTTCGAGCAACGAACGACGTACTCCTGCTGCTAATCCCATCTTGCCACGACCGAAACCACAGATTTAGAAACAACAAACTACCCTTCAAAAAAGAGAAAGAGAGAGAGAAAAAAAAAGAAGGCCCCGCATCGAGCCACTTTCCTCCGATCCTCGCCATTCCCGCACAGCACTCCCAGATCTCCCCCTCCCTCCTCCACGCCCCTCTCGCGTCGCCGCGATGGCCGACGAGGCCCTGGACCAGCCGCCGGACGCGGCGCCGTCTCCGTCTCCGTCTCCGGCTCCAGCGACGCCGCCGGCCCCCGCCACCCCGTCCCCTGCGGCGCTGCTCCGCCCGCGGCGGGAGGCGTTCGAGCACGGGCTCCTGCCCATCCCCAAGCTCATCTTCCCGGAGGGCACGCTGGCGCAGACCCTCGCCCAGCTCAAGGAGAAGCTCGCCGCCTCGGCCCCCGACGGCCGCGTGCCCGCCGCGGCGCTGGCGGAGGCGCTGCAGATCCCGCAGGAGCAGGCGGCGCTCGCCCTCGGCACGCTCGCGGCGGTGCTCCCGGCCGAGGACCCCGCGCTCGGGGACGGCGCCGTGGATGGTGCCGCCGCCGACATCCGCGACGTGCTGCTCTTCCTCTACATCCAGTCTTACAAGCGCCTCGTCCCGCGGAGCGCGCACAAGGACTCGCCCGCCGTGGCAGACGTCTGGCCCTCCACCTCCGCGTTCGATGGGTACCTCTCCGCGCTCTCCCCGATCCAGGTTAGGATTAACACGTCCCGTTCGTTTGATCGCTTTTCAAAAAGATTGTGATGCGAGTGTTAGTAGTCGATGCAGAAGATAATGCGTTTCAGTTCCACATTGTGTTTTTGAAGCAGCAATTTTGATTCAAAATGACAGCTATAGCTATCCGGGAACCAGACCATATCCACAACATAAATAGTTAAATCAACCCTTTTTTTCATTCCAAGGCATGGCAATACAATTTATCTTTTGTGGGTCACTTTGGTAGAGCTCCTCTTGCTTCTAATCCTCTGTGGGAAGTGAGAGAGTTATTCTCTCAGAGAAGTGATTTTGTGACTAAAAGTGATTCTCTATGATTCTATAAGATAAAATCTACCGAGGAAGTGATTCTATGTGGGAAGTGAATCAGGGGAAACTTATTTTTCAGTTCCCAGTCATGTTTCATTTCGAGAATCACTTCATACAATCTTCTGTATAATATCGTTTAACCTAGGAGCTGCAGTGGGAGCTTTGCCAAACAAGCCTTCGTTTACTTCTTTGTTATTGGCTGTAGCCCTAGTCAGTTTTAGCTGTGCTGCCATCTTCCATTTCAAGTGGTTAGATTGTCTATAATTTTTAAATCACCTCTGACCCGCCTTTAATTATTCCAATTTATATTGTTTTACAGCTTGTTCGCAGTAACAGCCGTCGTTTTATGCCTTCTCAAGCTGATGAAGAAATTCATCAGTTGTCCTATCTGCAAAAACATATGGCGAATATTCTTACTCTCTTGGCAGATTCTGTTGAGGGTGAGAGTGACGATTCGCTGGTATGCCACCATTTCTTCTGAGCAATATGCACAGGCATGTTTTGTTTTCTGATTTTCCTGCTAAAGCTGAGATGATGAACAGCTGGTTAAACAATAGCCTTCAACATTAGAGTAGACAGTAATAGAAATGGGTGATTCCTGTACAATGGCATGTAAAGCCCTGTTATCACTTTTTTCAAGATGTAGGCCTTCACTAGTATAATATGAGATATGCTGTGAGTTTTCATGAAAGAAATCAACACACAGGTAGACATGTCTACAACTAATCTTAAGAATCAAAGATAAAAGAGTGAGGAATGGATCTTTTATGCAGATGGTGATATATATGGTCCAAATGGCATTTCACCCTTTTGTCTGTTTATTTTAGGATAGGGAAATGCTACAGGACACTACAAGTGAAGTCCCTTTGCCAGCGTACACCAAAAAAGTCCAATTTGCTGGTGGACACTCTAGTTTGTGATAATTTTGCTGAAATACACGGGGTCCACTATAATATTCATTTTCAGCTCGGGAGGAGAGAAACTGCAGTGGACGTTTTTACCCCTGTCCATTTCTTTTTCCTCCTTCCCTTTCTATTATTTCTCTTTCCTCCCCTTTCTCTCTTCTGTAGGACCAAGGCGGTCATGGCATGGGGCCTTTGTAGGCGTGTGGCACAGCTGTGTGCGGGGCTCGAGCATGTGGCGTGGCTGTGACCGCGTGAGAGCAAGGCGTGGGGGAACATGCGGACAACCACGGAGGTGTGCAGCGCGCTTGCGAGGAAGCAGTGCTCTGCGGCCGACGAGGGAGAGGCCACTAGTGGATCTGAGCGTGTGTGCATGGATTGGGGGTGCGTTGTGTGCACTGAATCGATGAGCGGTGGCCATTGCTGCCCGAATTTAGCACAATGACGACGATGAGCTTGGGAGGCGCCATGCTGATTCGGTTGCCACCCCGCCTACGGCTGTCACTTGCTTAGCCCCAATAGCTGCCTGATTGAGCCTCATGTCCTTGCACACCTGTTGTGTGCCTCTGCAGGCCGCACCACCGACAACACCCCCTTTGCCGCCGTACCGCAGCCATGCTGCGCCGGCTGTGCCGCCTTTGCCCATGGTCGTCTTGTGGCCACCAACGGCCAAATTGCAGCCACCCACAGGTGCGCTAGGGGATGGAGTAGCCCTTCAGGTCGCACATCGCCGCCGGTGCCCCAGCCGATGGCCAGTGCTCATACTGCAAGGGGAGAGAAATGGGAGGAAAGAGAAATAATAGAAAGGGAGGGAGGAAGAAGAAAGGGCCAGGGGTAAAAGGGTCATTTCACATTTTCACCATAGTTACCTCTCCTCCCAGGCTAGAAATGAATACTTTAATGGACACAGTGTCTTCTCATAAGTTTGTCACGAACCAGAGTGTATTCACTTTTAGTGTCCTGTAGCCCCTTTAGGATACTGTTGTGAAAGTAATTGTAATTTTTTTGGTTTTGACCTAGAAACTTAAATTGGACCTTGAAGAAAATGTCGGCTGGGATTTTTTTAGAAATGGACACATGAAAGATTATAATGATGTCTGTACTGTGCCTTGCTCTTCAATGTAGGGCAAAGCTGCAGCCTGCATGTGATAAGACCATCTTGTTGCAGAATGCTGACTCTAGAGTTGTTGACTGTTATTTGCATTGATTCTTGTGCAGGTATTGACAATGGAGACTTTTGAGCACCTTGGATTTCTAGTTCAATTCTCAGAAGGAACTTCCTTAAGCCAGGCTGCTACATTTTTTGCAAACTCAGATCCAGACATGCCTGCTGCCCCTGTCCCTGCTGCCCAGGTTCTTGATTGGATGTCACAGAACATAGCTTCTTCACTGGAATATTCTGCTGAGAGGTCAGCAGCAAAAGAAAGCAACCTGCAAACCATGTCTGATCTTGATGTAACCATGGCTGAGGCCAACACAAGTCACCCACGGAACAGCACACCTAGTGCCAATCCTGCATACTACAGAAATGTAACGTTTGTGGAGGGCTTTTCCAAAACCTCTGTTGTCAAGCATGCATCTGATGTCAAAGGGAATTCAATAAAGGTACATTGATAGTTTGTTGCCAATTGATAGATTTTAATGGTCATTGATAGATTTTAATCTTTCTCCTTTAGCAAAGTTTTGGAGTGTTATCCCCATCAAATATGCAAAGTTGGATTTCAGAATTCATAAATATAAACTATGATTTCATAAGTTTTGGAGTGATTACATTTATCTCTCCATTTTTCTTTAACTGTCGCTGTGGGCATTGGTATGGTCCCTCTAGACACCTTTTGACTATTACATTTTTAATTATACATTCACAAAACTGACAAATGAAAATTATATGTAAGTAGTTTTGATGCTATCATTTATTCATTTCTGTATGACCAATCTAAGTATTTCTATGTATTATAATTCTATATGCTCAAAGCTAAAGAAGTTGACCACTGTCATTCTATTGTATCTATATATATGGTCATAATATGTTCTGTTTAGCTGGTTATTGAAATGGCACTTCAAACACTGTCAAGTGTAATTTTTTCACTGGGTCTGTACCAATCTATGCCAGGTGCTAGCTCTTAGATTAGAAAGCAGAACACTACATTGTAGCTTTTTGGTAGGGAGATGATAATTCTGACTATCATGTTGTGGGTCAGTGTCTAGAGGATGTTTAAACTGGAAAAGAAATATATGGGTCGATAATTTGATCGATAGTGGTATATGCAGCTTCTGCTGCACTACACTTTGACAAAGATGGAGGCTGATTTTGGGCTGCTATGAGCTGCAGCTTGCTGGTGCCTTTACATCTTATTTATAGCTGAAAAGAGAGTGCAGAAAACAGCCCTAGTAGTTTTCTTAGAAATTACCTAGTGACTTTCCTAGAAATTAAGAGGAAGACTAGAGTGGACTAGAGTAACTGACTTCCTAAGGTACAATACAGACCTTGACCCATTGACTTAACTGTTAACTCACTAACAAAAGACATAGCTAGGATTATACTAACAGTTCTCCCGCTAATCCTTGCGCATCAGATTTGGATGGACTGATTTGGACCATTCCAATCCTTGCCCTCAGCTCATGGAACTTGACTTGCCGAAGTGCCTTCGAGAGTATGTCAGCAAGCTGGTCTTTGGTGCTGATGTAGCTGGCACTGATGCTCCCCTCCTCCATGCAGTGCCTGGATGAAATGATATCAGAGATCAATGTGCTCGCTCCTTTCATGGAAGACGGGATTCTTTGCAAGTGCTAGGGTGGACTTGCTGTCCACCTTGAGCTTGACTGCATCAGGCTTCTTCCCATGGTACTCGCCAAGCAGCCGAGCGAACCAGATAACTTGAGTTGCGGCACTGGTGGTTGCAACATACTCTGCCTCACAAGAAGACAGGGCCACCACACGCTGCTTGATTGACTGCCAGCTGATCAAGCAGTCACCAAGGAAGAAGAGGATGCTGCTGGTGCTCTTTCTCGTGTTGATGTTGCCGGCCAGGTCGCTGTCACAATAGCCAACCAGCTGCGCTACTTCAGTTCGCCGCCCGTAGCGCAGACCAGAGTCTAGGTCCCTGTGACGTAGCGCAGGATGCACTTTACCACATAGAGATGCTCCTCCGTGGGCTTCTCCATGCGCCTGCTCGCGAACCTGCCAGCAAACGCCAGGTCCGGCCGGGTGTGGACAAGATAGCGGAGTCCTCCCACGATCCGCTGGTAGTGTGTCGGGTCCACGGCCTCCGCCGTGCTTTTTTGGCTCAGATTGAGCCGCTCCTCCTTGGGGGTGTAGACCGGATTGCAGCAGGCCATGTCCACCAGCTTGAGGATGCGCTCGGCGTAGTGGCCTCAAGGTGGACAGCAAGGCCGCCCTGGCACTTGCAAAGAATCCCGTCTTCCATGAAAGGAGCAAGCATGCCAGCTACATCAGCACCAAAGACCAGCTCGCTGACATACTCACGAAGGCTTGGGCGAGTCAAGTTCCATGAGCTGAGGGCAAGGATTGGAATGATCCAAATCAGTTCAAATCCAAATCTGATGTGCAAGGATTAGGGGGAGAGCTGTTAGTAATCCCTGCTAATCTCTAGGTATATCCCAACCTCTCAGATCTAACAGCAGCAAGATTATACTAACAGCAGGAATTATACCAACAGTTCTCCCCCTAATCCTTGCGCATCAGATTTAGGATCGATAGTGGTATATGCAGCTGCTGCTGCACTACACTTGAGAGATGCAGGTTTATTTGGGCTGCTATGAGCTGCAGCTTCCTGGTGCCTTTACCTTTTATTTATAGATGAAAAGAGAGTACAGAAAACAGCCCTAGTGGCTTTCCTAGAAATTACCTAGTGACTTTCCTAGATATTAAGAGGAAGACTAGAGTGGACTAGACTAACTGACTTTGTAAGGTACAGACCTTGACTCATTGACTTGACTCACTCACAAAAGACTAATAGCATCAAGGTTTATACTAACAGCAGGGATTATACTAACACTGAGAACCCTGCATCTAGCAACTTTGGTTTGCATAAAGGCATGTGCTCCCTGCGTTGATATATGAAAGAGTATTTTGATTTGCAAAATTCACACTCTGTGACTTTTGACTAACAATTTGTCTACTCATACACATCTTTAGAGTATAGATGTTCTGTCAATAGTTCAAAATACCTTTGAAGATGATGTTAATTTTGTAGAAAATGGCAATATACTGTAAAATAAATTAAAGCTCAAGATATACTTTTGAAGACTCTCTTGTACCAAAATATGCCTTATGGTTGTTGGACAGAGGAAGTGTTTTATATAGTTTCACAATGCACAATTGACATTGCTTTAATCTGCTGCGATATATTATATTGCTTCATGACTTGAACAATGAACCCTCAGAGGTAGGACTATGCTTGCTGTATCTGTAACTTATTGCAAACTCCTTTTGTAGGTTTTGAACTGCCATGATTCTGTTATCTACATATTAGCACCGCTGAAGTATGCTACTGTGTACGGTTGTTCTGATGCTACAGTTGTTCTTGGTGCTGTTGGTAAGGTATGCATGTAATTCTATTTCTGTTGTGGATTGATTTTTCTTTCTGGTTACTCTGTTTTATTTTTATCTATATTTTGTTTAAGAATGATTCCACTTGATTCCTTGATAAGTCTGAAATAGATCTGCCACCTGCCCATTTTCAGCTACAGTGGCTTTGTTCACATATATGATTCATTGCCTTGTACTTTTATAAGCTCTGGAGATAACCTGCCATTGCCGTGGATATTTGTTGTGGTTTGTAAAATTTTAGTTGATGTCCAGGTGCAACAAAGGTTGTGAGTGTTTAGCAGTTACAAATTTAGCTCTCAAGGAATGGGACTGCAGCAAGCTAGCAATCAGATTCTACTTTATGGTTGCAGTCTTGCAGAAATAGGTTGTAGATGATGTAGGTAACTGTTACCCTTCTGCCTCTTTTGACCACGATCCTGGGCCTTATCAGCTGTGGGGAGATATTGTGGGTTGTTTGTGACGTGTTCTGAGAACCAATGTGCACAAGGTGTTTTTTTGTTGTAAAGAATTAAGCTTTTCATGGACATGGCCTATGACCCCTTTTGTCAGAGTACCCCTGTTTTCATATCGGACGACTAATCGCGATTAATCACGATTAGTCGTCCTTATCGCAAATTCGTGCACGATAAGGGCGTTCGATTAGTTTTGTTCGATTAGTTATCTTATCGTCTGACTAATCGCGACTAGTCACGATTAGTCGTCCGATAAGCCTTGCCGGACGACTAGTTGGGCCAGTATGTAGGGACAAGGGAGAACTCAGCCCACCTTTAGCCGGCCCATTAGGGTTTAGGAGTGACTGAGTGAGTCTGTATATATTTACATCATGGTAATGATTCATTACGGACATGATTTCATAAATTTACATCATATATATATAGTATATACATGGTCGATCAGGTCATCCAGGCACAAGGACGACTAAATGTCCGATTAGCCGACTAGACCGATCAGGACCGACTAATCGACCCTGATCGACGACTAATCGCGATTAGTCGTTTGATCGGTGGTCATACGACTAGCCTCGATAATACGATATGAAAACATGGCAGAGTACATGCCTTGCTATAAGAGCTGAAGACCTGTATCAATGAGAGACACTGGTGAAATTGAATCCTGAACCCTTCTCTACTGTTCGTCCTCCTATAGCTCTCCTCTGATCCCCCACTCCTATTTCATTACCTTCCCAGTCTATCCCAGTAATTAGTTGCATTGGTAAAACTTTAGCAAGTCATAGTAAGTTAGTAACATATTTTTTATTTATTGCGAAATGTTTTACAAGTGTGACTAGGGGCTCATGTTGGGTTTCAACTCTAGCCTACCCCAACTTGCCTGGGACTGAGGCTTTGTTGTTGTGAAATGTTTGACAAGTCTACTTTGAATTTTTATGTTGTCAGGTAGTTAAAGTGGAGCATTGTGAAAGAGTGCATATCATTGCAGCTGCAAAACAGATTTGTATTGCCAACTGCCGTGAGTGCATATTCTACTTAGGAGTAAATCACCGACCTCTTGTGTTGGGGGACAACCATAAATTACAAGTAAGTTTCTGTTGTTCCTTTGTCTTCTGCTCTTTTAAATGGCAGTGATAGGGGGTGATGTTTAAATAGTTGATTTCCCATTTCTTAAATGGATGGCTTAAATACAAGGTCTAAAGTTAATAATTATACATAGTGTTTGCTACTCAGGGTACATAGAAATATCAAATAAGTGTGAAGGACAATATTGAACTCAGTGATGTGATTTACACTATACATTAGTATTTAATAATTAATATTTTCTCATGGTAAATTTTCTTATCTGTATGAACAGGTTGCTCCATTCAATACATGCTACCCACAACTGCAGGATCATATGATGCAAGTGGGTGTCGATCCCAGTATCAACAAATGGGACCAACCTTTTGTGTTGGGAGTTGTTGATCCACATGATTCATTATCCCATCCTGCTGGGGTTTCAGATGTTAAAGCTGAATCAGCAACATGTCTGGATCCTGATCTATTCACCAATTTTTTGGTATGTTTAAAAAAATGCTTTAGGCTTTAGTTCTATAAAACGACGCGAGCAAAGATCCAATCTTCTACCTTAAAGTTTCTTTTTCTCTGCTCTTGATGCGGTATGAAAACATTGTTTCTTGCCTTGTTCATCTTTTCTGTTGCAAGTTAGTATTGAGTCCATTCTGTAAATATGCCAGCTGCATGCAGTAATTGCAATGTGGCAACTTGAATTACCTGCATGCTAGAATACTTGAGTCGGTTCTTGATTTATCTATCACAATTTTCTCCACTGATGCTTCCAACTGGAAAATGCATTTTAAGTGATGCATTGTTTTCTTTTTTTTTCCTCGAACAACACATGAGAGCTGTGCCATTTCACCAAGAAAGAAAAAAATTGTACAACTGCACAGGAAAAGGGAAAGGCCAAAGAAAGCCCCCTCCCAAATACATCCCGCATACTACTAGGAGACTAAACTCTATAGCTAATAGAACCGCTATTTGTAATAAAAACATATTAAGTGATGCTGAACCTGTCATTTGATGCATTTTTTAATAAATAATATAACTGCTGTTTTTTTAATAAAAGATTAACTTTTCTTGTGCAGATTCCTAGTTGGTTTGGGGATGAAAGGCAAGAGCCTACAAACTGCAATCCTTTCCCACTGCCTGAAATTTATGGGGCATTCCAAAGCAAAAAGGTATATTAAGTGACTAAAGTCAATAGAGCTAAGCATAATACATCTCTTAAGCATAGGTTCTAATGGCATCTCAGAAATGTTTCTCTGTTTCAAAACTAATATTAATTGGTATGGAGCTGGCTTACTCATTTCATAATACATGAATGTAAAATACCTTGGGGTATACTTGTGGATTCTGTCAGCTCTCTATTTATAATGGCATGGGCAACCTCAGTTTCTTCATTTAGTGTAATATATTCTGTTTGATGGCTACACTGTCTTCATGGGATGTGTGCTACGTCCTCCATTCTAGAACGTAGAGTCATTTTAGTTCTGTCCTAAGTCAAACTTAGTTAATTTTAACCAAGTTTATAGGAAAAATATACTAAAATCTACAATACCAAATATATGCACTATCAAGATATATTCCATGGTGGATTTAATGAAACTAATTTGGTGCTGTAGACATTGGTGCATTTTTCTATTGACTTGGTATGTTAGAATGGAGGCAATAATAAACATTAATGTAAATTGTGATATTTTTAAAGTTTTTACATGGCAAAGAAATGGAAAACATGAGGAAACTTTTTTTTTTGGGGGGGGGTGTGGATTCTTTGTTTACCATACCTACCCTACCGTCTACTGTTTTCATCATTAGTGCAACGCCAATCCTGAGTGTCCTATACTCCAATCCTAATCCAAGAAGATGAATGAGGTTTGAAATTATTGTTTCTATATTTCTCAGTAAAGTAGTAGAAAGTTTTGCAAATATAGTGCAAATTTTGATATATTCTTAGACATTGTTTGGCACAGTTAGTTCACTTCTATATTTCACCATGTTGTATTCGTAAAGGTCACATGTTCCTAAGTATGTTATATTCATTATCAGCGTTCTGCTCTGGAAGATATCCAAAAGATGATTCGAGAGCTACAGCTTGATGAGAATCGGAAAAGGGAATTGGCAACTGCCCTTCATGCTCAGTTCAAGGATTGGTTATATGGTAACATGCTAACATCTCATCGTTACGTTTGATCTTGATCGACATTTCAGTAGAAACTGACTGTGGGTTTACATTAAGAAACCTTTGGTGTTATACAATTTATGCCAATTATGGTTAACAGATATGGAGTGATATGGTATGGTAATTACCTGTCAGCACAAGCAGATTTCTATAGTTCTTTACCCTTGGGAAATATACTTTCTTAATTTGTTAACCTAGCTTAATCACCGAAATTAAATGTGCACTATTGCACAGTATGTGAATATATGTGATACCATAAAAAAATACAACAACAACAACAACAAAACCTTTTAGTCCCAAGCAAGTTGGGGTAGGTAGGCTAGAGTTGAAACCTAACATGAGCCCCTATTCAATAGAAAAAATACCTTTTCCTTTTTTGACTCTTTATAAACTAATACTTGGGACCGGCGTTCGACTTGTCTTTTCTTTCTTTTTCCCTTCCAAGGAATTGGCAGCGCTCCTGCCACTTTTTTTAGCACAATGGTTCTGAATGGTATTTGCTGAAACAATGTTTTCAAGTCGTCCGATTAATCGCGATTAATCGCGATGGTCGGTCTCAGGTGACCGATTAGGGGTACTGTCGACCTGTACAAGTCGTCCGATTAATCGTGATTAATCGTGATTAATCGTCCTGGTCGGTCCCAGGTCCGACCAGACGATTTGAAAACATTGGCTGAAAATGATATTAGTCAGTTTCATGTGGGTCTTGTCTTGAAAACCCTGGTTTGTTTTGTGTGAGTAACTGGAAATTGGTTGTCTTGTCCTCAGCTTCGGGCAATATCCGCCAGCTCTACTGTCTACAAGGCGATTAACGGTGCAATTTGCAAGACTGATTATCCTCTGCCGACTCCTACTCCAAAACATTCGACAATTGTCGAAGCTGACCTTCCTTCCATGGAGAGGACTCCCACCCTGCTCACTCACCCAGCCTGTAGTATTTACACAAGCATGTAAAAAAAAAGGTGAAGATGTACTATTACCTTTTTTTTTTACAGATTCATTTGCGTATTTCCCCAAGTCTCCCCTTTGCTGCGAGTTGGGTATTAATTAGGATGTAATCTTGTTTTGTTTACACCCCTTTGTCAACTCATTTTTGGCCCTTGATAATGTCCACGAGTATGTAATAGGGACTAATGGATCAAACGCTATTAAATAAACATTTCATCCCGTTTTGATAAATGGCTCATCATGTCAGCCCTCTATGTATCATACATGTTTCTTTGCACTTCCTTGTTTGGCGAAAGTTCTGCTACTCTCAGGGTTTGTTTGTTCGAGTTTCTGTGAAGGGATAAATCGTCAGAATTTTGAGGCTTTTTTAGCTGGTGGCGCAGAGAGCTGGTTGGTCAGGCACATGCCATGCCGGAGATGATGTATTCTGCATGCAATGCAATTATTGTGTGGTGATGTACGAGCGCATGCATCCACTGTGTTCCGTATGGGCTGCTGCCTCCTGCAGCTTCCTTCCCGTTGGTTCGTTTTGGCTGCTTCCCTTGTCTAGCCGTTGCTGGGTGCTGACGCGCGACTCGTGTTTCACGCATCTCGCGTACGTTCTGGTTGGTCGTTGCCCCTCCGAACAGGGCCGGCCCCGCCGAGCGCCCAGTCTTGGGTGATGATGAGGGGGGCGTTGACGCTGCTGCCTGCAAGACCTCGTGACAGACTAAGCGTAGGCAGGCATGTTGCCACCGCGGAAACGGACGCGGGCTGACGCGACGTCGCCGGTGGCGCCTTGCGATCGACGGCCCCGCGTGGCGCGGCGCTAGCTAGCTGTCCGTCCGTCTGGTCTCCGCGCGCGCCTCGTCACCGGCGGGCGGGCGGACGCGGCACACACGGAGGAGGAGGAGGACGGCCGAGAGCTGGGTCCGACGGTTCCGGTGCTCTGAAGTCTGAACTGAACTGAAGCACCTGTCGCCTATCGGGGTGTGTGTGTGTGGTGTGTTGTGCGTGGGCGTCGTGCGACATGCACGCGAGTCGTTCCAACGATCGAGCACAAGGCAACGAGGACGTCCAGTCGCCACTCGTTTTGGAACGTGTGGATTTCATTCGTCCGGTTTTTCTTGGAAGAGGCAGCTTAGTGTCATCTAGTGTTAGCTACAGTCATGTGTGAAATCAAGGGCTGTGATCGGCTGTGCTTTTGCCTGAACTTATCTCGTAGTGTCATCTAGCTAGTGTTAGCTACAGTATAAGCGGTCCTTAAACTTATCTCGTAGTGTCATCTGGGTCCACAAACTCTCAAAATGCATTTTTAGGTACTCGAACTTATCTCGAGGTGTCATTTAGGTCCATAACTATCAAGATTTCATTTTTATGCCCTCAAACTAGTCACGTTATATCATCTAAGTTCAAATGAGGTCCAACCAGACCACATTTTGCTCTCTAGACTCTAACGCTCTATCTACATGCTCTCCCTTTCCCTTCTAGATGCATCTTCATGCTCTCTGCTTTTCCACATTCCAATCTAGTGTGGCACCGTATCACCGTTGCTAACTTGCCATCCCCACCCTATGCCTTCATCATCTTCTACATCAATGGCCATGGCACAAGGCCAAAGCTAGTTCTCCTTAGACAAAAAGGAGGTGGGCGAACAACTGCTTTTCCTTTAAGTTCCTTCCCGAGACAAGAATAAAGTGTAGATCCAACCAATATGGTATGCGACTGAAAGGATCAAGATGCCCAAGAGGGGGTGAATTGGGCTTTTCTAAAAATTAATTGCAAGAATTAAATCCTACAAGCTAAACTTCACCCCTAGTGCCTACTAGTGTTCCTTGTGATTCTACCGATAAAAGTTTTGCACCCTAAGTTCCAATCCTAGTCTAGCATGACAATTCTAGGAAAGTAATCAAGCAATGAAAGTAAAGCATGAAAGTAAATGCTTGAAAGTAAAGGTTAGGAACACGGCGATGTTTTCCCGAGGTATCGGAGAGTCGCCACTCTCCACTAGTCCTCGTTGGAGCACCCGCGCAAGGGTGTAGCTCCCCCTTGATCCGCGCAAGGATCAAGTGCTCTCTACGGGTTGATTCTTCAACACTCCGTCGCGGTGAATCACCCAAAACTACTCACAACATGAGTTGGGTCACCCACAAGCTCGCCGGATGATCACCAAACTCCCAATCACCACCAAACCGTCTAGGTGATGGCGATCACCAAGAGTAACAAGCTAGAACTCTCACTTGACCACAGCAAGCCTAATGAGAAGATGGATGCACACTTGCTACACTCTTGTCACTAGTGAGGAATCTCAAACTTTGATTCTCAAATCACTATCCTCACTAGGGCTCTTGCACTCCCTTGCACTCCAAAGGTGTTTCTCAGCTGAATAAATGAGCAAGAGACCTCTAAAAGAGGTGGAGGGGATGTATTTATACACCCCTCAGACAAATCCAACCATTACCTGCTAAATCAGCAAAACTCGTACTGACCGGACGCGCTGGTCGACGTGACCGGATGCGCCGGTCGAGTGTAACGGTCGAAAACTGAAAGTCAGCACTGAGTGACCGGACGCGCCGGTCAGGGATGACCGGACGCGTTCGATCATGCAAGAACCTTACTGGATTTTGACCTGACGCTTGACCGTGTCCGATCATAGATGACCGGACGCGTTAGGTCAGTTAAGAACCTTACTGGAACGTGACCGGACGCGTCCGATCACTTCACAGTCTCGTCTGATTATACTGTTTACCCTCTGAAACACGTGTTAGACTGATCGCCGCGTCTAGTCCTCTCAGGGACCGCGTCCGGTCAACCTGTTAACGACGTAGTGACTTGTTAGTACTGACCGGACGCATCCGGTCATGACAAACACCGCATCCGGTCAAGGGTAAACTGCTCAAACGACTTAGAAACGCGACGCAACTTGAACCAAGTTGCTCCCAACTAAACTTTGAGCTTTACCAGAGCTACCTAGTGCTAAGTTTGACAAGTGTGCACCACACCTAAACAAAAGACTCACCTAGGTCAAGCTACTCACTCATGCCCCCTTTATAGTACGGTCAAAGGAAGAAACAAAGATCCTAACGACTATTCCGGATGTAACTCAACACCTTGACATCCGAGACTAACCGTCCTTAATCTTGTCGTTGATCCTTTGAAAACCGAAACGATTTCCATCAAGGGACATGAATACCATAGTGCCTAAAGCAGTTATCAACTCCATGACCTAACTTATCAACGTTTCTGCAAAACGCACGTTAGTCATGGTAATAATGCATTGTCATCAATTGCCGAAACCAACACCGGGGCCTAGATGCTTTCAATCTCCCCCTTTTTGGTGATTGATGACAACACTTAGATTCAGAAGATATAAGAGTTGAGGTTTTCGATCATGCTTGGTTCACATAAGCATAAAGCTGTAAGCACAAGGGGTTAGGAATTGCTTATGTGTTCCAAGCCAACTGAGTGTACTCATAAGATAAAACATGAAGAGTTAGTACACATAAAAACATAGCTCATATGAAATCGGAGTAAGGCACGGAAGTACAACCTTATGAGCTAAACACAATTAAGTGACATGATATAATATAAAGTCTCACAAGCACACTTGTCACGAAATGCAGGGCGAGTAAATAAACATGATGCATGAAAGTAGCACACAAGAAAAACGAAACCCTCTATCAACACTCCCCCTGAATCTACGCTCTCTCCCCCTTTGGCATCAAACACCAAAAAGAAAACTAAGGATCCGACGGGGAACAGAAGCTGTCGTGTCGGGTGCCGAGGAGCGTGGAGTGATCACAAACTGCGAAGTATCCTCCTCAGACTCTGAACTGTCAGGCTAACCCTCTAAAGATGGATATGGCAGTGAAGCGGTCTAGGTCTGTAGAGCAAGTGCAGTAACTGAAGGTGTTGTAGCAATAATAGGAGCAGTCACTATCGCCTGAGCCTGAAAGACACCAAGAGTAGGAGGATCTATCGATGCAACTGACAAAGGCAGTCTCTGTAGTTGCGGCCCCTGACACTGGAAGAAAAGCAGTCTCTGAAGCTGACATCCCTAAAGTGGTTACAAAGGTGGTGTACGAGAGTGTCGGCTGTCCAGTCAGCTCACTGTAGGTGGCACTCAAGTCAGTGAAAGGAATGCCCGAGAGGAGGTGAGGTCTCGGCTGAGCTAGTGGAGTGAACCCCGTCTATATAGGAGTGTAGCTCGGGGACTAAAATGTCTGAGGCACCTGCTGCTAGGGTGAGGTAAACTGAAAGCTCGGCTGGCCCTGACTCTGAGGTCCACTGGACTGTAGTGCTGGAGTCAGGACAGACGGTGGTGGAGGTACCCCAATAGTGACAAGGTTTCATAGGAGCTCTAGGTACTACTGCTGGGTGGCTGCCTGCTGCCTCTGCATCTCAAATTGCTGCCTCTGAAACTCCAGCTGCTGCCTCTAGAACTCGTCCTGACGAGCCTGAATCTGAGCAAATGCGGCAGCTATGTCCTGAGCCTGTCTCTGCATCTGAACCTTCTGTCTCTCCTGGGCCTGCGTCAACCTCTCAAGAATAGCCACCATGGTTGGGTCTGAGCGGGAGGCTGAGCCTGAACCACCGGCCTCATGGTCGTGAGGCCGAGGAGAGTGGTACCGGGGGATGGGCTGATAGTCCTTATCTGTGCTGTCAGTAGCAACATCCTCGACTGGATCAGCTGGCTGAGCATCAAGATCTACTAGCTCAGCCTCAGTAAGACCCTCAACGGTCTCGTCCTGCTCAGCAGCTATCTCTGGAACCTCTGGCCTCTGACGCTGTCCTAGGCCAGGTGCCTGCTCTCTGGTCACTAATGCCCACAACTGTCGGATATCATACTCTGAAAAAGCTGTAGTGGTATCAGATATCTCTGCTCGAATCTCTGCAGGCAGTTCACACGCAGATCTGATAATGAAGCATATCCAATGTGCATAAGGTAGCTGCCTGTGACCCTTGAATCCCTCTACCAAGGTATCCTCCATCTCACATAGCATCAGATCCCAAAGATCGAACGGTGTCTGTGAGATGAGGTGATGCACTACCCATAACTGCATATGGGTCAGTCCCTCTCTGTATCCCAGCCTTGGAAGTAGTGTCCTTCTCACAATGGCATCAAGGACTCTAGCTAGGGGTGTCAGGCTGACAGGTGTACGTCTAGACCCCTCGCCAAACGACTCACGGAAGCAGAGTCTGATCATGTCTGTAGGGGGCACTGTCCTGCCATGAGGGCGTCTCGGAGGTGCGGTCTGTCCAAAGCACAGCTGGTGTATCTTTGTCTCTAAAGCTGGGAGTCTGAGAATCTCCTGTACCCTAGTGCTGTAGAGTCTACGGTCACGGCCTCTGAATGCAAAGTGAATAAACTCATGTGCTGGGTCAATCCAAAGTGAAGAGTAGAACTCTCTGACCCAAGTGCCGCAGTAGGCTCTAGTCCGTCCAAGAAGATCTGACAAGCCAGACAGAAAGGACAGGTGCGGACGGAGCTGCTCACCAACCACCTCAACTAAGGCCTCCAGTCGACAGACTCTCTACGGTCTGAATGCAATCCCGCCGTCAACATAGGCTCTGTAAAAGTCCTCGTGCAGAGGTGTGTAGAAGCCCTCTGAAGCCTGGGGATCCCGCTGAGGTGGGAACCACCGAGTGACCTCAACGAACCTGAGAGCCTGCACCTGTCTAGTTGTAGCTCCCCTGAGGTGAAAGTGCTCAACTGGGGGGTGACCTCGAGCCCTGGGAGGTGGACGACCTCCACGACGCTGACCCTCTAGCCTGGGAGTGACCTGAGCTCGCGTACGTCCTGAGCGACGACGCTGTGGAGAGTGAACTGTCTGCTCCTCAGTCTCCTCTGGGTCCTCTGTAGGCTGCTCTGCAGGTGCATCCACTATCTCTTCTGTGGCCTCAGTACCGAGCTGTCGACCTTCAAGGTGAAAGCGACGCTCGCCAATACGAATCTCACTACACCTGCCACCTCTCTCTGCTGCCTCTGCTGCATCTGCGACCGTCTGAGCCACCTCTGCCTCTGTAAGTGTCCTCTTTCTCTTCTTGGCGGCTATCTTTACTCGCTTGCCGCAAGCCACCTCTGTCCTCCTAGGAGGACTCTCATCCATGTCACTAGGTGCACCACCAACATTCTTACAGCGAACCATTCTAACAAACTGCTGTGTCTGAGAAAATCTGAAAAGTGACAGATGGTGAACTGACACTCGTGAGGCTTGGCCTCAATCCGTATCCGCAGGCTTGGCCTCGGATTCACAGCTGATCACTTGACACACAAAGCACCGACATGATGCACTCGGATGAGCGAAGTTCCGATGAACGGAAGATGATCTCGACGCGCTAGGGTTACCCGGAAATGATGATCAAAACCCTTGCGGAGACGGAGACGCTCGCAGAGATAGAAACTCGCGAAAAACCTCAGCTAGGGTTAGGTCTCTGGCGCGTGGGGCTACTCGGCTACGGCGGCTCGGCTACGGAGGCGCTCGGGCAGCGAGCACGGGCACGCGGTGGTGGACGTGGTGGCGCGGCGGCTCAGCTACGGCGACAGAATGGTGAGCTCACAGGCGCGTAGGCGGTGGCGTGCGCGGCTGCGGTGGAGTGCTCGGCTGCGGTGGAGTGCTCGGGCGCGAGCGTGGACGGCGGCTCGGCAGCGGCGGCGCTGGACTGCGGCGGTGGTGGCGAGATTACGACGAGTACGGCTAGGGTTTGGAGCTGCGAAGGATTTTTTTTAGAAGAAAGAACGAGATCCGAACGTACGGTTAAAAAGGGTGAGATCCGCTTTTCGCGCGATGACCGGACGCGGTGGTCGCATGATCGGACACGGTGGGGGCAGCGTCCGGTCACATTCCAGTAAGCTCCTGGAATGACCGGACGCGTCCGATTAGGCATGATCGGACGTTGACAGAGTCCGGTCATCGGTTGCCCAAAAAAACTCAAACGGATGACCGGACGCGGTGGTGATGGCCGGGACTGGACGCGGTGGTCAGCAACGACGCGTCCGATGCAGCATCCGGTCGCTGTTTAACGCCTTTCTTCAATTCGATCTTCGACGTGACTTCTCCCAATCAAGTTCTAATTCAAAGAGACTCAAATAAACACCAATTGGAACCTGATATAAGTGACCTCACTCAAACCCTCAAGTTTTTCAAAGTATTTTGCGTTAGGCTAGTATTGTTTTTAAGAAAATATGCAATAAACACCCGAGGAGCAACGTATGGCCATGCAATAGAGTTTATGAACCCTTGGGAGCTTCAAATGCTCTCTCTATTCATGGACGAACACAGAGGTTACTCAACCGAAAAGAAACGATAAAGCAACAACCATGCATATGCAATGCAAAGCGAGAAAGGTAGACTAGGTTGCTTGTCAAGTTTGATCCACGGTTAGGCTTCTTCACTCCTCCAAAGGAGGGTTATCGTAACCGTGTTAGACAAGTTCTAGATGCATTACGGGGTAGTAAACATGACATATAATACAATGCAAGGGACAATACAAGCTCATTTTTTAAAGTTACTAGAATCAAGCACATTTAGTTCACTTCTCAACCTACAAAAGGTAGCCTCATCTAAGGGTTTAGTGAAGATATCCGCTAATTGATTTTCACTTCTTACACCTTCTAGTGATATATCATTTTTAGCAACATGATCTCTTAGAAAGTGGTGGCGGATATCAATGTGCTTGGTGCGTGAGTGTTGTACCAGATTATTAGCAATTTTAACGGCACTTTTATTGTCACATAAACGCGACACCTTTTCAAGAACAACTCTATAGTCTAGGAGGGTTTGTTTCATGTATAAGATTTGTGCACAACAAGCCCCCGCGGCAATGTATTCCGCCTCGGCGGTGGATTTAGCCACACTATTTTGCTTCTTAGATGACCATGATACTAAGGACCTCCCAAGCAAATGGCATCCTCCGGATGTGCTTTTTCTATCAATTTTACAACTGGCATAATCCGAATCGGAATAGCCAACTAGTTGGAATCTAGCTCCTTTGGAGTACCAAAGACCGATGCTTGGGGTGTACTTAAGATATCTTAAAATTCTTTTTACGACACTTAGGTGATGATGAGGACATCGCCAAGATGGAGTCGAGGACGACTCTAATTCAAGAAAGGGAGGATGATGAGGACATCGACACTCTAGACACACCGACGTTATGGTCTTCCCCAAGTTGTAATTCGTCCCCAACTCAGCTGCCACGTCACCCTCGGATTCAGCAGACACGTCGTCACTGTTTTGGTCATAACTCTCTCATACGACATCAAAACGGGGCGTTCTTGGATGCGTTGGAAAGGGGACGACGACGCCATCGTTTTGGATCTTGTCCTAGCTCCAGAAGGTCCGTGGATCATTCTGTGTGACCACGTCAAGGTGCTGCGTCACCTATTTGGGCCAACTTGGCCATGTATCGTGTCGGGCCTTAAGCCCAAGTTGTGGGCGCCCAACCCCTGGCCGTTCCCAACCCTAGGTCGAGTCGTAGACTATAAATATAGCCGCCGCCGCTATTAAACAATTGGGTTTTTGTTTAGAGTTTAGTTTTCCATCGAGAAACTGAATCGTTCATTGTAACTGTGGTGACAAATCCTTTTACAGTGATCCAGGGCCCCCGTTCTTGATCTCCTCCACTGTGTCGATTAGTCCTTTGGAACCGAGTTCTTGAACCTCTATTGATATTCACATCATTCATATTTGCAATTTCAGATTACGTGTTTTTACCTTCTTGCTTGTGTTCTTTGATTCGCTTGCAGGAAAAGCCTTCTTGGCGAGGTCAATCAAGTTGTGCTTGGTTGATAACCAACGGAGCAGTGGTGTAATGGTTGCAGGGTTCGAATCGTGTCTGATTTGAAGCCGGATCGCCAACGTCGAGATCTCCACAAATCGAACTTACCGGTTACCTCTCGAAAGATCGGGCCAGTATTCATCAATTGGTATCAGAGCCGTCTACACCTTTTGGGGTAAGTAAATTGTCTAATGTGCAGAACAAAAGTGCCACTCCAGGTGTTTTCCCTCGCTCCTCCTCGTCCAGCTCTAAAATCATTTGCCACCGATGCAAAGGCATGGGACATGTCATGAAGGATTGCCCCAGTCATCGTGCTTTCATTGCTACCGAGGATGGATATGTAAGTGCTAGTGATGTTGAAGATGATTTAGCCCTTGTTGCTAACATTGATGCAGATTCCACCGAGGACGATCAAGATAAGGAGGCCCTCATCATTGACTCCGTGGCTGCTGCCGCAGACTACCCTAGCCTTCTTGTGCAGCGTGTGTTGAGTACACGTGTGGGACATGAAGAAGAGATGACGATCCAACGCCACAATTTGTTCCACATGTATTTTATTGTGCAGGGTTATCGTGTTCTCACTATCATTGATAGTGGGAGTTGCAATAACTTGGTGAGTTCAGATTTGGTTGATAAGCTTGGTTTGACCACACGACAACATTCGTATCCATATAAACTTCAATGGTTCAATAATAGTGGTAAGACTAAGGTAACTAAATCAGCACGCATTAGCTTCTTTACAGGCTCTTATCATGATACTGCTGATTTTGATGTTGTTCCTATGCAAGCTTGTTCCATTTTATTAGGTCACCCATGGGAATTTGATAATGATGCTTTACACCATGGTAGAACTAATACATACACTATCATACATAAGGACAAGAAAATTACATTGCTACCTTTGTCTCCTACGGATATTATTAAACATGCTAATGAGATTAAAAATAAACCTCCAACTCACATTGCTACAAATAATGGGATTAAGTTAAAAGGAGATACTTTTCTTGCTACGACTTATGCTACTGCTGAGTTATGTGATAATCCTGATGCGCCATGTTATACTATGTTTTGTCAACCTATTCTGTCTGGTGCATTGCCTGCTGTCACTAACCTTTTGCAGGAGTTCGCTGATGATGGGATGAAGTCGAGGACGACTCCAATTCTAGAAGGAGGGGAAAACTGACAAGGACACGCCTACGATGTCCAATAATAATTTGCCCAATCTTTCATGGTGCAACAGCAAGCACAAGCAATTTCTGAAATTAACCTGTCAGACGACAGTAGTTCTTGCTATTTAATCACTGATTTAATCCTATGGCCAAATCTGCTATCACTGCAGAAAGAGATGCAAATCAAACCCTAAATAACTCCTTCCACCCGTAGCCTTGACGACCACGATCAGAAGATAGGGAACTCCGAGAATTCCAAGCGACGTACCCAAGCTGTAGCAGCTCGATCACGCACTCCACGCAAATCCGTGAGGATCCAGATCAACACCCGCTAGGGTTTCACGAGCGATGGCTCGATGAGAAATAACTCCTAAATAAAATCCAATCTCCACTCTTTACATGGCGGCTCAAGCCAAATATATGTGCACGCAGGCACAGGACACATGGACTCTTAATCCGACTCAGCCGAGGCCCATGACTACCCAAACTAACGAGACCAGGCCATTTAAAATATTAAACTAACACATAACTAACCTGGCCACATATAAATTATTCCAGCAGCTTTGCCATTCTTCGAAGGAAAAAGAGCCAAACTTAATGAAAGAAAATTCTTTCATATTATTACCCAATAAATCAACCAAAGCTGAAAGATTAACTTGAGGAGCCATGGGCTCATCATCCTCTTCTTCTTTAAACAAAGCCGTCCTCGGCTTTGATATATTCTCATGCGTATCTTGTGCATCAAATATATTTTGTGAAACCATGGGTTCATCATTCTCCCCTTCTTGAAACAAAGCTGTCCTCGGCTTTGACATAAATGCTGAAGCTTCTTTCATCAAACAATCAGCAAAATTAGTTGACTTATCATTCTTCATGTCAGCATTACTAGTACCCAACTCAGTGGTATGAAATATTAATGAATTAACCTTCTCAACAATAGATATATTTTCTCTTAGAATAAAATCATCATGATTCACATCAGTCTTGGATTCAATTCTAGAAACTATAGATGTCCATATAGGAGCATTCTGAGTGATATCACCTTTAATTAATGGGGCATCAGGGACACTATCAATAATTCTAGGTGCAAGACATGTCTCATCATTTTCCATCCTTTGAAGCAAAGCCGTCCGCGGCTTTGGAGCAATTTCAGCAACCTTTTTCTTCACTTTTGAAGTAGCAAATACCTCAGCCTTAATAGCACTCTCAGGCATTGGTTTGAGCACATGATTAACACCTTGGTGCACAAACGAATAATTATTAGAATGACTATAATCAGCCATTGAAAAAAATCCAAATGCACCGTGAGCAACCCAGAAGCCGATACCAACTGACAAGGACACGCCTACAATGTCCAATAATAATTTGCCCAATCTTTCATGGTGCAACAGCAAGCACAAGCAATTTCTGAAATTAACCTGTCAGACGACAGTAGTTCTTGCTATTTAATCACTGATTTAATCCTATGGCCAAATCTGCTGTCACTGCAGAAAGAGATGCAAATCAAACCCTAAATAACTCCTTCCACCCGTAGCCTTGACGATCACGATCAGAAGATGGGGAACTCCGAGAATTCCAAGCGACGTACCCAAGCTGTAGCAGCTCGATCACGCACTCCACGCAAATCCGTGAGGATCCGGATCAACACCCGCTAGGGTTTCACGAGCGATGGCTCGATGAGAAATAACTCCTAAATAAAATCCAATCTCCACTATTTACATGGCGGCTCAAGCCAAATATATGTGCACGCAGGCACAGGACACATGGACTCTTAATCCAACTCAGCCGAGGCCCATGACTACCCAAACTAACGAGACCAGGCCATTTAAAATATTAAACTAACACATAACTAACCTGGCCACATATAAATTATTCCAGCAGCTTTGCCATTCTTCAAAGGAAAAAGAGCCAAACTTAATGAAAGAAAATTCTTTCATATTATTACCCAATAAATCAACCAAAGCTGAAAGATTAACTTGAGGAGCCATGGGCTCATCAGGTGAGGTTCTTTAGGGCACGCTTGAAAGTGAGCACACATGCACACACTAAACATGATATCGAGCCTAGATGCGGTAAGGTACAACAAGCTACCAATCATAGAATGGTAGAGAGTTTGATCAATTGGTTTACCTCCCTCATCTAGGTCAAGATGTCCATTAGATGGCATTGGGGTCTTGATTGGCTTACACTCTTTCATCTTGAATCTTTTGAGAAGATCCTTGGTATACTTTTCTTGAGAGATAAAAATCTCTTCTCTCATTTGCTTGACTTGAAAACCAAGGAAGAATGTTAGCTCACCAATCATTGACATCTCGATCTCCTTCGACATCAATTCACCAAATTCTTTGCAATAATCTTCATTTGTTGACCCGAAGATGATATCATCAACATAGACTTGACAAATGAAGATCTCTCCATTAAGCTTCTTGGTGAATAGTGTGGTGTCAACCTTCCCAATAGTGAAGCCCTTCTCAATGAGGAAGTCCCGGAGGCGCTCATACCACGCTCTAGGGGCTTGCTTGAGCCCATATATCGCCTTGGACAACCTATAAACATGATTAGGATATCTAGGGTCTTCAAACCCAGGAGGTTGTTCAACATAGACTAGTTCATTTATGAAGCCATTTAAAAATACACTTTTCATATCCATTTGATATAGTTTCATTTTATGATGTGATGCACATGCAAGAAGAATATGTATGGCTTCAAGTCTTGCAACGAGTGCAAAGGTCTCTCCAAAATCAAGACCTTCAACTTGAGAGAACCCATTTGCAACTAGTCTTGCCTTGTTCCTCAGTACTATGCCTTGATCATCTTGCTTGTTGCGGAACACCCACTTGGTTCCAATGACTCTTACACCTTTTGTATGCTTTTCAAGTGTCTAAACTTGATTGCGGGCGAAGTTGTTCAATTCTTCATGCATAGCATTCACCCAATCCGGATCTTGAAGAGCTTCTTCTATATTCTTAGGTTCAAGACAAGAGACAAAAGAGTGATGTTCAATAAAAGAAGTAAGCTTTTGAGATCGAGTCATTACACCCTTTGTAGGACTCCCTATGATAAGATCTTGTGGATGTGTTTGAAGTAGAGGTGAGTTTCTTCTATTAACCACTTGAGGAGAGGGATGGGGAGCATCAACATCTTGAGCTTGTGCCGCGGCTTGTTGATGAGAGACATGAGTATCTTCATTTTCAACTCTCTCATTCTTGTCATCATCTTGAGGCACATATGATGAAGATGGTGGATTGACAATTTATACATCGTCTTCATCATCTTTAGGCTTGATGTCTCCCACCGGCATGTTCTTCATGGCCTCTCTCAACGGTTCATCACCTATATCATCACAATTCTCAATTGCTCCTTGGGAGCCGTTAGATTCATCAAATTCCACATCATATGTTTCTTCAACCAAACCGGTGGTATGGTTAAATACTCTATATGCTTTGGACTTTGATGAGTAACCAGCAAGAAAACCAATATCACAACGTCTTTGAAACTTCCCTAGGTGTTGACGCTTCTTGTAGATGTAGCATTTGCAACCAAACACCCGAAAGAATAAGACGTCCAGCTTCTTCCCATTTAGCAACTCATAGGGGGTCTTGCCAAGGAACTTTTATAGGAAGAGGCGATTTGAAGCATAGCATGCGGTGTTGATTGCCTCAGCCCACAATTTCTCCGATGTGTTGTACTCATCTAGCATTGTTCTTGCAAGGGTGATCAAAGTCCGGTTCTTTCTCTCAACTACACCATTTTATTGAGGATTGTAGGTTGATGAAACTTCATGCTTGATTTCAATTTCATCACAATAAGCTTCAATGTTTGTGTTGTCAAACTCTTTGCCATTGTCACTTCTAATCTTCTTTATCTTGACTTCAAATTCATTTTGAGCTCTCTTTGCAAACTTCTTGAATCAATTTGCCACTTCGGATTTGTCATGAAGGAAGAAAGTCCAAGTATATCTTGAGTAGTCATCCACAATCACTAGGCAATAGAGATTTCCACCCAAGCTCTTGTAAGTTGTAGGACCAAACAAATCCATGTGAAGAAGTTCTAGTACTCTTGATGTTGACATGTAAGCTTTGGTTGGATGAGTATTTGCAACTTGTTTGTCAGCTTGACATGCACTACAAGGTTTGTCCTTCTCAAACTTTACATCCTTCAAACCTCTCACTAATTCTTTCTTCAATAGCTTGTTGAGAGTGTTCATTCCAACATGAGCAAGCCTCCTATGCCAAAGCCATTCAAGTGTAGTTTTGGTGAACAAACATGTCATCAAGTTTGCATCTTCGGAGGTGAAGTCAACAAGATAGATGTTATTGTATCTAAAACCTTTGAAAATCACTTGCTTGTCATCTATCTTTGAAACTACCACTTCATTTGGAGTGAACAAGCATTGGTAGCCAAGGTCACAAAGTTGCCCAATGGATAGTAAGTTGAAACTCAATGAAGCAACATAGAGCACATTTGAGAGAGAGTGATCATTTGATATTGCAATCTTGCCTATACCCTTGACTTTGCTCTTTGAATTGTCCCCAAATGTGATCTTCTCTTGACATACCCCATTCTCTTCAAGTGAGGTGAACATACGAGGGTCACCGGTCATATGTTGAGTGCAACTACTATCAATCACCCAATGAGATCCATCGGTCTTGTAGTTCACCTACACACAAGAGATCAAGCCTTTTGTTTAGGGACCCAAACTTGAGAGGGACCCTTGACTTTCTCAACTAGTGACTTGGCAACCCATATTTTCTTTGGCCTATTTTTGTTAGGGGGACCCAAGAACATGACTTTCATCTTTCCACTTGAATCTTTTCTAAGCATGTAATGAGCATGCTTGGGCAAGGGTTGTGGTGGTGGAGTTTTGCACTCATGAGCAAAATGACCTTCTTGTACATACTTAACACATCTCTTTGGCTTGGGCTTTGACTTGCTTTGTTGTTGTTGAGCTTTGACCTTCTTCTCTTGATTTGCCAAGTAACCAATGCCACTTCTATCCATCTTCATGACATTGTTCATGAGTAGCTCACTTTGCAAATGTTGGCCTCTTGTGAACTTGCTTAGGCCAGTCTTGAGATGCTCTTTTTCTTGCTTGAGCTTTTTGTTTTCTTCAATGGGTGACTCATTTGATGTTTGCTTTTCAAGAGCCATCAACTTCTTGTTCTCAATCTTAAGTATCTCATTTTCACTCTTGAGCTTGACATACTCATCATAGTTGTTGGACTCAACCACACTCTTGACTTTGCCGCTAGAGCCTTGCTCAAAGTTCTCAATAATCAAATCATCACATGATGTAGCTATATCAATCTTAACAACTTGGTTAGTAGCATCATGTGTCTCAAGAGCAAGCTCATTAGCAACAATAAGACTATCATAATCGATTTTCAATGTAGTATATTTGTCTTTTAACAAGTTGTGCCTAGTGTTGAGCTCATCATGCTTCCTCTCAAGTTTATCATGTTCATCTCTAAGCTTTTTGTTAGAAGTTTTAAGCTCCTTGAGAGTAGAAAACATAATTTCATTTTGATCTTTGAGCTCTTCACTAGTCTTTTGTGCATTTTCAAGCTTAGATGAGAGTGATTCATTTTCATTTTGAAGCTCATCATTTTCATTTCTAGTTCTTCTTATGATTTTAGAATATTTATTCAACAATTTTACAAGTTCATCATAAGAAGGTGCATCATATTCATCATCACTATCATTATCATCATCATCATCATCACTCTCATTGTTTTATACCTTTTTTTTACCCTTGACCATAAGGCATAGGTGAGAAGTAGACGATGATGGTGAAGGTGGTGGTGAAGGTGGTGATGAAGATGTTGGCAAAGATGATGATAGCCCAATCATAAATGTGGCGACCTTCTCTTTCTCATCGTCGCTCTCATCGCCGGAGGACTCACATGATGACTCAATGTCGGTGAGCCAATCACCAACAATGTAAGCTTTGCCTCCCTTCTTCTTCTTGTAAAACTCTCTTCTCTTGCCATCTTTCTTTTTGTATGGCTTGTTCTTCTTTTTCTCATCTTCTTCATCACTTGAGTCATCTTTCTTGCCCTTGTTCTTGTTTTTGTACTTGTATTTTGGAGGCTTCGGGCATTAATGAGCTAAGTGGCCAAGTTCACCATAATTGAAGCAATCCATCTTGGATATTGGCTTCCTTTTGCTACTTGTGAAGAATTTCTTCTTCTTGCCATCAAACTTGATGCCACTCTTGTTGAGCTTCTTTAGCATCTTGGTGGTCTTTCTCACCATGAGTGCAAGTGATGTATCATTAATATCACTTTCACTTGAGCTTTCTTGCACCATCATGGCTTGGCCCTTCTTCTTTTTCTTTTCATGGCTAGCTTTGAAGGCCAAGTCTTTCTTCTTGGAAGATGATGAGCCCTCTTCCGGGGTGATGTGCATGTACATCTCATGAGCATTGATCTTTCCCAATACTTGTGTTGGTGTTGCGGAGGAGAGATCACTTTGGTGAAGTACGGTGACAATGTGCCCATACTTCTCAATGGGAAGAACACTCAAGATCCTCCTTGCAACATCTGATTGACTCATTTGAGTGAGTTCAAGAGCATTGAGATCCTCTACAAGAACATTTAATCGAGTGTACATTTCATTAGCACTTTCTTTAGGAAGCATCTCAAAAGAATTATTTTTTTTAAAGCAATATGATAGCGTTCCTCACGCTCACTCTTAGTTCCCTCATAGAGAGCACAAAGGTTTTCCCATAATTCATGAGCGTTTTTGGCATTACGCACACGATTGAAGATATCCATGCCTAGGCTCCGGTAGATTGTATTTTTTGCCTTTGCATTCCACCGGTCGTACTTCTCCTCGTCACCACTTGGATTGGCGGGATCCCTTATAGGGGAAGCCCTTCGGTTGCGGCTCTAAGACACCCAACATCTATGGCTTCGAGGTACGCCTCCATATGAATTTTCTGATATGGAAAATCGTCTCCCTCAAAAGTGGGAGGTGGTCCTTCCCCATTAGACATCTTGCTCTAGGCGGTGAAGCCTAAATAAAGAGCAACACAGCTCTGATACCAATTGAAAGGATCAAGATGCCCAAGAGGGGGGTGAATTGGGCTTTTCTAAAAATTAATTGCAAGAATTAAATCCTACAAGCCAAACTTCACCCCTAGTGCCTACTAGTGTTCCTTGTGATTCTACCGATAAAAGTTTTGCACCCTAAGTTCCAATCCTAGTCTAGCATGGCAATTCTAGGTAAGTAATCAAGCAATGAAAGTAAAGCATGAAAGTAAATGCTTGAAAGTAAGGGTTAGGAACACGGCGATGTTTTCCCGAGGTATCGGAGAGTCACCACTCCCCACTAGTCCTCGTTGGAGCACCCGTGCAAGGGTGTAGCTCCCCCTTGATCCGCGCAAGGATCAAGGGCTCTCTACGGGTTGATTCTTCAACACTCCGTCGCGGTGAATCACCTAAAACTGCTCACAACATGAGTTGGGTCACCCACAAGCTCGCCGGATGATCACCAAACTCCCAATCACCACCAAACCGTCTAGGTGATGGCGATCACTAAGAGTAACAAGCTAGAACTCTCAGTTGACCACAGCAAGCCTAATGAGAAGATGGATGCACACTTGCTACACTCTTGTCACTAGTGAGGAATCTCAAACTTTGATTCTCAAATCACTATCCTCACTAGGGCTCTTGCACTCCCTTGCACTCCAAAGGTGTTTCTCAGTTGAATAAATGAGCAAGAGACCTCTAAAAGAGGTGGAGGGAATGTATTTATACACCTCTCAGACAAATCCAACCGTTACCTGCTAAATCAGCAAAACTCGTACTGACCAGACGTGCTGATCGACGTGACTGGACGCACCGGTCGAGTGTAATGGTCGAACACCGAAAGTCAGCGCCGAGTGACCGGACGCGCCGGTCAGGGATGACCGGACGCGTCCGATCATGCAAGAACCTTACTGGATTTTGACCTGATGCTTGACCGTGTCCGATCATAGATGACCGGACGCGTCAGGTCAGTTAAAAAACCTTACTGGAACATGACCGGACGCGTCCGATCAGTTCACAGTCACGTCCGATTATACTGTTTACCCTCTGAAACACGTGTCAGACTGATCGCCGCGTCTGGTCCTCTCAGGGACCGCGTCCGGTCAACCAGTTAACAATGCAGTGACTTGTTAGTACTGACCAGACACGTCCGGTCATGACAAACACCGCGTCCGGTCAAGGGTAAACTGCTCAAACAACTTAGAAACGCGACGCAACTTGAACCAAGTTGCTCCCAACTGAACTTTGAGCTTTACTAGAGCTACCTAGTGCTAAGTTTGATAAGTGTGCACCACACCTAAATAAAAGACTCACCTAGGTTAAGCTACTCGCTCATGCCCCCTTTATAGTACGGTCAAAGGAAGAAACAAAGATCCTAACGACTATTCCGGATGTAACTCAACACCTTGACATCCGAAACTAACCGTCCTTAATCTTGTCGTTGATCCTTTGAAAATCGAAATGATTTCCATCAATTGACATGAATACCATAGTGCCCAAAGCAGTTATCAACTCCATGACCTAACTTATCAACGTTTCTGCAAAACACACGTTAGTCATGGTAATAATGCATTGTCATCAATTGCCGAAACCAATACCGGGGCCTAGATGCTTTCAGCGACATCGTGACATAGAGTAGATCGGGTCTATTTTGGACCTAAATGATACATCACAGCAAGTTCAGAGACCTAGATGATACACTATGATAAGTTTGGAGACCTTAAAACAACATTTCAAAAGTTTGGGACCTAGATGATACACAAAGATAAGTTTGAGAACCTAAAAATGTATTTTAAAAGTTTGGTGACCTAAATAACACAGCGAGACAAGTTCAAGGACTGCTTGTGTATTTTACTCCAAAAAGTTATATAGCACTAATAGCAGGGAGGGTATATATACTGATGACTTTCATTATTTATCGGTTTATCGAAAGATGCGGAAATTTTCAACTAATGATGACCATAATAAACATAGAAGTAAGAAAATTCCATGAACACAACACCTAAAATACATGTCCATGGCTCGAAAAATATGCCCCTAGGCCCATTACTTTCAATCACTAAATCCATCAACATAATCACAGCTACAACATTTATGTTCAATTGGCAGTCAACTCAAAAAATCAATGGTTCATTACATTATGTATTGAAGTGCATATAGTCTAGTCGAAGAGGAGAGAGAGAGAGAAAATACCACGCTAAAAGAACTCTAAACAAATGCCAAAGTTTAGCAGAATTAAAATGTTATTAGCTGTAACAGTGCAATAGCTCCCACGATTGGCAATACTTGGACGACCAAGTAAATTTGCATCATGCTCTGTATATAGAGGTTGCTAAGATTAAGCACCTGTTTGGTACTTTGGAAAAAGTATGGCTCTAGGAGGCTTCAGCTCCCTCCTAATCAATATAGCGCTATCGCAGAAAGGAGCCGTTTTGATTCCCCGTCTTTTTTGTTTTTTAGCCCTTTTTGCGAAACATTCTCTCAAATATGCCCCTGGCGGAAAGATTTCAAAAAATGGACCCTTCTCATGGCGCCATAGTCGTCGGCGCCAAGATATAACTGCATGGCGCCAGGGTCACTGGCGCCATGACCCTGCACGCGTGGCGGTGACGTGGCAGGGTGCATGGCGCCATGGATCTTGGCGCCATGCATGCACGTAAAAACGGCCCTCGATTTTTTTTCTTTCTTCTCTCTTTCTCTTCTCTTCGCCCGGCCATCGGTCCTCGCGCTCGCGCTGCCTCCCGCTCGTCGCGCCGCCGCCGCGCGTGCTCGTCGCGCCACCCGTGCACCTCGTCGCGGCTTCGTGCGCCGCTCGCGCCCGCCCCCGCGCCGCGCCACCACCGCTCCCCGCGCTCGCCCCCACGCCGCGCCGCACAGCCGCGTGCCGCGCCCGCCCCCGCGCCGCGCCGCCACCGGTCGCCGCGCCGCGCAGCCACGTGCCGCGCCCGCCCCCGTGCCTCACCGTGCCGCCACCGGTCGCCGCGCCGCGCAGCCGCGTGCCGCGCCCGCCAGTGCCCGCCCGCCGCTCGCATCTCAAGCGTCGGCATCTCCGCTTCTGCACAAGGTAAAGTAGTTTGTTGTCTGTCACTAATAATAGTACATTAGTCATGAAGCTAGTTAGTAAGTTTATTATAGATTAAGATTGATTGATACTTTATATAGTTACTTAGTTATTTAGTTAGTTATATAGTTAGTTACTGAGATAGTTACTTGACATCGTTAATTAGTAGTACTGTGCTGTTAGTAGTTGTTATTAGTTATAAATACTTAGTAGTTAGTAGTATTTTTGTATTTACTTTTTGTGTAGATTGTAGTAAAGTAATTGTGCTTCGTTATGTTTGGGAACTAGATGGACAACCTAGTGAGCATATATCATGGAGGAACTGTGGAACGAGATCGCTATGGATATGTTGAGTTTGTTGACATACAAAGTGTGCCTGTGTTATTCAATAAGAAGCCATCATTTAGTGAGTTGACTGCAAGGGCTCGCGAGGAGGTACATTGCTATGGAGATGATGGCATCATAGTTGAGGGTGTACTTCACCTAGGTTTTCCTCCTAACATGCTAAGGAATATGATCCTAATAGGATGTGTAGATCAGTGGGACAACTATGTGAGATCGGCTATGAAAAGCCAATTCCAAGGTTTGGACGTGGTTGTGCATCGTGTGCTCGTTGATCCCATCCCTCTTGGGTTGTCCCCGCTAATGGGTGAGCAGGCATTTTTTGAACCTCGCGTCCTGGAACGTGATGTGGATGCTGAGGTTCCGCCTACCGTTCCCGATGCGCAATCTGCCCCCAATGATGTGGCACATCCTCCTCAGGAGATCCCTTTGACACAGAATCATCCGAGTAAGTGTCAATTAGGCATCATTTTATCTTTGTAGCTTAAGTATCTTCTTCTCATCCACTTTTCTTATCATCTCCTCTTATTTGTGGCTATGTTGTAGGAGACGTTCCCGATAATGAGGGCGCTCCTCCTGCTGATGCCCAAGTCCAGATTGGCGATGGAATCCGTGCTTCCAATAGTGTTAAAATTATGAATGATTTAGAGCCATATGAGATCACAAGGGCTGTTGATTCTGACGATGATCATCCCATTGGAGAGCTCACGGAGAGTGACGCTGAGATGTTGAGGCATATTTTTCTCGGCCGCCGTGATTCTGTGGTTCATGAGTTCACTGATCTTACTCATTTCGATCAGGTGTGTGCCGAAGGACGTGAAGATGAGCTGCAGGAAGCTCCAGAGGCTGGTCCTAGTATGGAGATAGAGAATGGGAGGGTTTTCAATGACCTCCCTGCATTGAAGAGGTGGTTGCAGGCGTTTGCAGTGATACACAAGAGACCGTACAAGGTCCTGCATTCCCATGTGGAGCGGCGTTACACGGTTATTTGTGACAAGGAATGCTGTCCATGGAGGGTTTGTGCAAGGAAGCAAAAGGTCTTCAGAAAGTGGAAGATCACAAGAGTTGTCGGGCCACACACTTGTTCTTCACATGACCTCAGCACGAAGCATCGACAATTGACATCTACGCTCATTGCCAAGCGGTTGATGAAAGTATTACAGGGTGAGCCGAACATGAAGGTTAGGATAATTATCAAAATAGTTAATGAGGTGTATGGAGGATATGACATATGTTATGGCAAAGCCTGGAGGGCTAAGCAGCGGGCATGGAAGATGATATATGGGGTCTGGGAGGATGGCTATGAGCAGCTTCCAGTACTTCTCAATGCAATTAAAGAAGTGAATCCAGTCATGCATTATGAGTACATCCCTAGGCCAGACTCATGGAAGGATGGGAGACAGATATTCTTCCGTGCTTTCTGGTGCTTCCCTCAGTGTGTCGAGGCATTTCGGCACTGTCGTCCAGTCTTCTCCATTGATGGTACATTCTTGATTGGCAAATATCGTGGCACACTTCTCATAGCCATATCGTGTGACGCAAACAATAAGCTTGTTCCTTTGGTATTTTCTTTGGTTGAGAGGGAGAATAATGATAGCTGGGGATGGTTCTTGAGCCTAGTCTGGATACATGTGGTTGGGCCTGACAGGGAGGTCGGCGTCATATCAGATAGGCACCAGGGCATACTTAATGATGTACGAGAGGAGATAGAGGGGTATGCACCTTTGCACCATCGTTGGTGTACTCGGCACCTTGCTGAGAATCTACTTCGGAAGGATGATGTGAAGGATAATTTTGATCTTTTCTAGGAGGCTGCTCGACAGCTTGAGGATAGGAATTTCTGGAGGAAGTTAGAGGAGGTCAGAACCGCATCTAATGCCGAAGGTAGACAATGGTTGATAGGTTTGATGAGAGATGTGGACAAATGGACAAGAGCTCACGACGCAGGTGGCTGGAGGTACGAGTTTCAGTGCAGCAACATGGCCGAGTCTTTTAATAAGCTGCTGCTGGGGATTCGTGGTATGCCCGTGAATGCTATCATTCAATTTACATTCTACAAGCTTGTTGCCTGGTTCAACGATCGGCACGCACATGCATTGCAGTTGCAGAGTGAAGGTAAGATTTGGGCTCCCACACCACATGCACATCTAGACAAGGCGAAGGAAAGGGCTCGCACACATGAGGTCACATGTTTTGACCATGCCACAGGAAGATATGAGGTGAAGTATACCGGTGGTACTACATCTGATGGTGAGGTCCGAGAGTTGAGGAGTCATGTGGTAGTCCTCCAAGATTTCTCATGCACTTGTGGGAAACCAAGGCAGTATCACTTTGTATGTTCTCACCTTGTAGCAGCTGCTAGGCATCGCAACTATGATATTGAGGCTAGGATACCTCGCGAGTTCAGTGTCGACACGCTTGTCCAAACATGGAGACCCCACTTCGTTCCTTTTTGGGACCCAAGAGAATGGCCTCCATACGATGGTCCAACGTACGTTGCAGATCCAGCTTATCGTTAGGACAAGCGTGGCTCCAGAAAGAGGATGAGGCACAGGATGGTTATGGATCAGATACCCGGTAGAACGCGACGTGGGAGGGCGACGTCATTTCTTAATGACCCAGAGCAGTACGATTGTGGCAAGTGCGGTAGACTTGGCCACAATTCCCGCACTTGCCATTGGCAAATTAGTGAGGTGCGACTTGAAGTTGTTTGTATTATTTAATACCTATCATATTTAATGTACATTCTTGCTTTATGTTTAAATGCATATTTATTTAATAACTAACTGACTATATTTTTTTGTAGGATGGCGCAATTCCACCTTATGGACCCGATGTACGACGAGAGCCACCGAGGACGTCTCGTAGCGTCAGGGCAGGTAAGATTTCACACTCCAATATCACATACTTTGAATTATAAGTGCATATGTGTGTGTCAAGTAACATTTGTATTTCATTAAAATGCAGAACCTTCCGCTCCTTCATTCTAGAGTACATGGAGAGTTCTTGGAAATGCAGTACGACGACAGGTACACACCTTACCTATCGAGAGCTGGCCTGGACGTCATATCTTTCCAGGTTCGTCGTGGCCTGCCTTTGTTCAACTCAGCGAGCTTGACTTCGTTGGTTGACAGGTATTTTATGAACACATAGGTTGTATTAATAATCATTTGTTCACGCGGTTATGTTTCTGAGGAGCATTATTGGTTTGGTAAAATAATAGGTGGCGACCTAAGACTCACAGCTTTCACATGGCGTTTAGGGAGATGACAGTCATGCTACAGGACTGTCAGAAGTTGCTAGGTCTGAGGGTGAGGGGAAGGGCAGTGACATGGCAGTGTAGGTCAGAGGGTTGGAGAGCTCGGGTGGAGGCCTTCCTTGGACGTCTGGTGGGTGAGCAAGGAGAGCGCACTTCTGGTGTTCTCCTCTCATGGCTTCGGGCTGAGTTCGCACAGTGTCCTCTAGGGGTAGATGAGCAGACAGTCCAGTACTACTGTAGGGCATGGATCCTACACTTGTTTGGCTCTGTTCTCTTCCCCGACGGAATGGGGGACACTGCATCGTGGATGTGGATCCACTGCCTCACAGACTGGGATCAGGCGGGTCAGTACAGCTGGGGCTCTGCAGTGTTGGCTTTCCTTTACCGTCAGCTTTGCAAGGCGTGTCGGCGGTCCTCACAGTCAACCTCACTAGGTGGGTGTGCGTACCTACTCGAGCTGTGGATGTGGTTGCGGCTTCCAATTGCTCGTCCCATGGTGCTGGCTCCTCGCGACTGGTTCCCAATGCATAACGCACGTCTACAGCCGATGTGGGCGTACCTGTGGGACAAGGTGACAGTTCCTCATGCGAGGATGGAGCGGGCGTACAAAGAGTACACGGACGAGCTAGACAGGCTAATGGCCTCTAGTGTAAGTACAAATTATTATACATGTTGGTTCGAAAGAAATTATTTATTAAGCTATCTAACTTCTTGTTTGGACACGTTGCAGGTGACTTGGGAGTCGTACGCGGATGAGGCCGCACTTCCTTTTGCGGTGAGCAACGTGTGTGACAGCGACAGCGAGCTCTACAGGGTGAGGTGCCCTCTTATCTGCTTCTATGCTGTCGAGTACCACCTTCCACATAGAGTTGCATGCCAGTTTGGAGCAAGGCAGCGTTGTCCACCATCTCCAGTGTCGACTGGTGTTGACTTCCACCATCTCCTTGAATTTGCACGGTTATAATTACCACTTCATATATGTCGAATAAGATGGATGAAATAATTATTGGTATGTTAGTATGTCTATGGAATGCATATAGGTGTGGTTTGTATCAACAAACAAAGGAAACTCTGCCGAAATTTTTAAGTTTGGCATACATGCATGTTATGTTCACACCATGATGACAAACTATTATACGTGTTTTGCAGGCTCAATCGTAAGAAAAACAGGAAAATCTTTGATTGGGCCCATCACCACAGAGACTACATCGAAGAGTGGGAGATGTTCGACGAGAACGTGGACGACAACGACGAGCCGCACACAAACAGAGAGTACAGGCGGTACCAAGCTTGGTACCACCAAGCGACTCGTCCGAGGCTTAAGCTACAGTGGACACACGATGACTACGTTGACATTGAGTCGTCCGAGGATGAGGACACGGCGTACGACCACTCTACTCGTGTAGGTCGCCAGGTGGAAGCAGGACCGATCTTGGACAGAGTGGTATGTCATTTGCTCTACTTTTATATATCCATTTGCGTAAAAAATGACTTACAACTTACAACTTTGTTGTAGAGCAACTCCCTCAGGATGTCGGTTAAAGAAATTGAACGCTTTCGTTCGAGGGTGAGGGACGACGACACACGTAGCTTCCTTGACGTAAGTATCTATAAATATTTAAATATTAGATTACTAACACGTTCAATACATTCAGTTGACATGATTTTGTGCACCAGAGACTGGCTCGTCGTCTACGCCGTACCGCTGCACGCTGTGGTTGCAGGATAGGCACGACGGAGGACGTGCACGTGCCTTCTGCACCCAGAGGTGGCGTAGGTTCGTCTAGCCACGAACCTACGGGGTCGCGAGGGGTTTGCAACGACGAGGACGACAAGGACGAGGACGACGACCACGAGGACGAGGACCAGGGCCACGAGGAGATTGGACCGTCTCAGCTAGACGATGCTCCCTGGACTCAGCCTTCGCAGCAGGTTGGTACCAGGCGACATCGACCACCTGACCCTTACACTCCAGGCACCCACGCTCTTGGACACAAGGGCAAGGGTAGGTCTAGGAGACAGTGAGGGACTGTAGCCGAATTATGGACTATATGGACTGTATGGACTGCTATTATGTATTGTATGAACTACTATGGAGTTTATAGACTCCAGGCACTCATGATTTGAGGAAACTGATCTACATTGTTTAAGGTGATTGTCATATATAATTGTTGATGACATATGTTACTGTGATATTTGTGTTTGGGTTGAATCAAAAACAGGGAAAACTCTGCCAGAATTTCCCCTAACATGTCAAGTTGTATCGTACAGCGAGAGCAAGAAGCCTTTTCAGTACACCGATAGCAAGTAGCCTTTTCAGTGATTTATCATGTCACTATCCTATCGTACATCCTCTTTTACAGATGAATTGATTGATCAAGGAATCTAGCCTTTTTAGATGAGTTTTCAAATAGGCTTTTCAGGGATGGCGTCTAGCCTTTTCAGTAGCATTAAAGCCATAATACAACGGCTCTCAACACCACTGCTAGCTATATATACACCTTCCTCAATACAATGGTAGTCACTTGAAACCAGAAGTTGGTTATAAACGAGTAGTAATGTCTGGAGGGTCATCGAGAGGGAAGAGAACGGGGGGGACTAAGGGTACTCCAATTGTGTGGGAGGGGTCTCTAGGTCCGGAAGACTTTGATGAACCAGTGTATCATTTTCCTATCGAGACCAAGAGAGATTTTGTAACGGAACCGCCCAATTATACGAAATTAAGTAAGAAAATTCACCTACCAGAGCAGAGATTCTAGCAAACTTAAGCCTGTATAACCCGGTAGTCCATGAAATCTCAAAGGATCTCAAACTTTTCAACAAACAGCCAAGACCGTACTGGTTTAGCGGTTACAGTTCACATGCGTACATAGTTCAAATACATCGAAGTTCAAATAAAGTTATTACAACACTGAGTTTGAAATAACCGGTAGCGGAAACATTATTGTCCAAAATCAACACACACCGTTTTGTTTAAATAATACTGCCATACTGTAGTCTCCTCCAACAAAAGCATCGAGATAAGAAGTATGGAGCGACCATTGCCCTTGGTCCTAATAAACACCTGCAACAAGGGGTAGAAGAACCCTGAGTACAAGAATGTACTCAGCCAGACTTACCCGACAACAACCAGAAAACAATAAGACACCAAGGAGTATGCAAGGCTTTATAGTGGGGTGGGCTTGACAACATTTTGCATAAAAGCGATAGCACTTAACTTGCAATATTAATCTTTAGCATCAATTTAATCTGTTCATTTAAACCTATCTAGATTTGCACCTGCACTAGAGCAATCACTTGGATAAGATTAAGCAATCAATAGTAACCAATTCTGTTTAGCATTTTCCACATTATACTCACAACCATAAACATCATCGTGTTCCATAATCACATTACTACGATGACGTAACTCAGTCCAGTTGCTCACTATCCAGGAGCGATGACGACTCGAATCGATTACTAACCAGCTGGTGATGTATTCCCCACACAAACCACACTCACCGGCCCAGTGAGCTACAGGTCACCCTTGGTACTATTCGGAAAAACATCGCGGGACCGCCATGAACCCTATACACCTTGGGTTCCTCCCGCGCCAGGTCACTCAAGTTATGCCTGCCCACGCTGGAGCCAGGTCATTCTTGTCCACGGTCAACAGGCCCGAGGTGGTCTTGGCATCATCTCGGTCACCGGTCCGAACAGAGCTACTAGGCTTCGCGGTCGGAAGTACTTATCCGGCCAGCTAAATGTGGGGCACGCGTTCAAAAAGGACTGAGGGCCGACAACGGTACGGTCCTTAATCGACACAGACGGAAACTACAAGCACACAAGACCCATGCCTTGCTGCCCAACATTCCGCCCGGTCTCCATTTATTTAACCACAAATGGTTCTCTCTCCATGATAGCACATTGCTAAACATGACATGTTTTTACCTAAATCGTAGGTGACAGGAAATCACCCACTTCTACCGAACTAAACATAGCTAAGAAGGTATTCCAGAACTAGACTTAAATAGGATATCAGGATATATCGAAGTATTCAAGGAATATTGTAGTGATATGCATCAACAGTTTCAAGCAACTCCTATAACTTAATGCAACATTACATATAACATATATATTTATCTTGCTTTGATAAAGTAGGGAGACTTATAATGCTCTGGGGCTTGCCTTCCAGAAGGTTGACAGACGGTGGTCCCGACACTTCAGTAGATCACCGTCTGGCTCCTCGACTTCTGGTTCTCCCAGGGGTGGCACCACTCGTAGCACGGCGTCCTCGAGAACTCCGTGCTCCACGTGTACTGCTTTCTGCACCGATCCTGTATGATGCATGTGTGCATGGTTATAAGTGCTGATGGAAAAAGCGCACCGATGGGATGGCACATGATGCTCATGCTTGCATGTGTATGTAAATGCACAATTCACATTCTACTTAACAAAGCAAGTTCGTACTTCTTCTCTATCTACTAATCACATGGAAAAACAAACATGCATGCAATCACACCTAAGTATTTCGCTACTAACTACTTGCTGCATTACAACATGAAACAACATGGCATAACACACCAGCAAGCTAATTGGCGCTTCAAAGATACACCAAAACAGCATTATTAACTAAACATGCAATAAAGAGATTCCTGAGTAAACCCTAATTTAATCTAGGTTTGAACAGCAATCTAAATTTTTAGTTCACAGAAAATTCTCAAAAAAAATACAGTAGCCTAATCATGTCAAACATAGACTACCACCAAAATTTCACTACATTTGGACATGTATAACATCCTACACAAAAAGGACAAAAGCAGTGCTATACCATGCATAGAAAATACTTTGTACTACAAAAGGTACCAAACAGCACATTGCATATTTTTCTTATGATTTACACAGTAATTAATCATCATAGAAAAAGTTTCACATGCATGTATTATTCATATTTTTAGCCCTAGCAAAAATAACTAATCTAGGCAAAGAAAGGCGCTTAAACTACACATCAATATTTTTCTACACAACATGCATGACACACATTTTTCACAGGTAGTAAATCTCATAAGAAGACTAACAAAATTGGAACTACATTTTTCTGACACATATAGGATTTACTATGTATTTCTGAAGTTAAAAGCATTTATTAAGAATTAAATAAAACCCTATATAAAAGCATCACAAACATGACATGCAATATATCTAAACTACAGATCTATTCATGACAATCACAACAAAATTTGTCTCACAAATTTTGGAGCAATAAAACAGGAGATAAGATTTTTGGAAGGATTTAAACCATTTCTGAAAAAAAAAACATTTCCAAAAATCCTTTTCAAAAACCCGGCTGTAGAAAGGCTAAGCGCACCCAGCTAACTCCCCCAGATCTCGCACTGAGGCGCTGCCGCGCGGGCCCCCATGGTCAACCGGACCCACATGTCGGCCGCACGCGAGGTAGGGCGGCGCTGACCGTCTAGTTCTTCGCTGGCAGTGAGGTCTCCGGTGGGATGGATACCACGGCGGCTTCCTCACGACGAGGCGGACACGGTCGGCTAGAAAACGCCGTCGATTGTGAAACGGAGCAAGCCCACCGACGGTAATGGCGGGCGGCGGCGGCAGTACGACGGCGAAGGCACCGTTGCTGGCCAAGGCGAGACGAGGCGAGGCGAGCACGGTGTTCGCGAGAGTAAGGCGGACACGAGAAGGAGAGGAAGGGAGCAGAGGGGCTCCGGCCAAGGTGGGTTAAGGCCGGCGGCCATGGCGCAGGCGGCGGAGAGGATTTCCTGATTCGGCCATCCCTCCCGTCGAGAGCTGCTGCGAGCGCGAGCACAAGGTGGAGGGGGTCGAGGCGGAGCCGGACGCAGGAGCAATCGGGCGGAGCTGCAGCGGTGGCAGGGCACAACGCCGGCAACGGCCGCAGTGGCGCGCTGCGCTCTGCACGGTGCACAGCGGGGAGAGCGAGACGGGATGGAGGAGTGCGAATGGGGCAGATGGGGTGGGGCGGTTCGGACCGCTGCCTTGAAGGTGAGGGTGAGGTCGGCAGGCCACCGCCCCGGCCAACCGTTCGCCGACGGCCACGCGGCAGGCGCAGCCTGCGCGCAGTTGGCGCGGCTGAAAACGGGCGGGAGCGTGGGAGTGGCGTGCGGGTGATGGCGGGAGCGGGCCAGGCCGGATCCCAGCTGGGCCGAGAAGCGAGGGCGCGGCCCAACTTCAAAATAAAAATCCTTTTCTTTTTATTTTCTAAATAGCAGCACATAAAAATACATTTTGGAGCATTTTCTAAACCTTTTTGAGAAAAAGTCCAAAAACAAAAGTTACTCCATTTTTCATTATCTACCACTTTGTTAAAAGACACATAGCCAAAATCCCAACCGATTTTGAACTAGGGTTAAAAAGTTGATTTTCAAATAAAAACCTTATTTTTCGATGATATTTTTAAAAGCAAAATTTGGGAAAATTTTTAAAAGGAACTTTGCTCTAAATTACTTGATGACCAATTTTAAGTTGTTTAAACACTCAAACAAGCATGATCACGGTACTATTCTAATGAAAACAAGTAAATGCAACACTCATATTTTGTTAGCATGTTTTTGGATGTTTTATTTATATAACATGATATGCTTATGAATGCATGATGGTGCTTATGATCATGATTTACAGATGCTAAATGCACGCGTAACACCGAGGTGTTACAGATTTCAACAAAGAGTGTCCACTCCGAGGATATGATAACCGGAAAGAAGATTGGCTAAAATATAGGCATGGTGAGGACTGTTTAGTGCAGATGTTCGTGGAGGGTTTGGATGGAGGTCGCCGATTCTTCAAATGTCCGCGAGCAGAGGTAATTGGTTTTAAAATTTATTACTCAAATTTTTTTCCATTATTTTGCATCTTAAAGGCGAAACTAACTGCATGTTCACTAAAATCTTTGAAATGCAGTGTTCAGAGTCCAAAGAAAACTGTGGCTTCACTAGGTGGGTCGATCCTAGACCAATCTATCCGCACGCACAGTACATCTACTACTTGCAAGACCGTATCTACGAACTAGAAAGAGAAGTTAGCAACGGTTACAAAGACGATGAAGCAGACGATACCAGTAGTGGTGCCGTTTCACAGGACGGACCATACCATGATCCATATTGCACCTGCCCTAACCACAAGAACAACGGGCCTCCGCCACCACCCCCGCCACCTCCACCATCAACAATGGAAGGGTACTATGGAGAAGGGGCTACACAGTTTGCTATGTGGCCGCACTACTAGATAGAATAAATCTATCGTATACACATGCCATGTAATGTGCTTGTTGTTCACTCTAATTACCTAAGGCATGTTAGGTTTAGTCCAGGACAAATGTGCCCTAGTTTGGTACAAGTTCTGACATGCCATATCCTATGTTATGCGTGTTGAATTGTGAAATCTAGTACTTATGTTTTATGTGCACCTCGAGAACTAGTTTCAGTAACGAAGTAACATTAAACCTAATATATGACAATACTATGCAAGGTTCAAAAACTTAAAGTGCATATGAAGTACATGACGGATGCAATAGATAACAAAGAACATGCCCTAAGTACATGATTTACCTAAAGTACAATAGATTAAACACATTGCAAACTAGATCGACCACATTGTTTATGATTAAACCATACAACTAGCATACTACTGAGTACAACGAGGCCACTTTTCCTTTTTCTGGGCATCGGGATTCTCCTCCATCGCTGTCTTCGCTCTGCGCACGCGCTCAAGCTTCTTCTCCCTCTTCTCCCTACACGCAGCAACACGCCTCATTTCCTCCTCTTCCTTGTGCTCCTTTGCTGCTGCCTCCTCTCTGCGTCTCTTCTCTAATATCTCTAGGCGCTCCGCATCCCACTCCTTCAGGCCTTGTAGAAGCCACATGTCAGCCTCCTTGATCTCAATGTCGATCCACTGCTCAAAATCACATAGCGGTGGAGGGGTCTGCAGTAAATAAAATTTTTCAAATCCAATTAATATGCAAAATTTCATATGACACAAATTAATTAATAAACAAAAGCAATTTCTCACAATAAATGTACTGCGGCGCTGACGCTCTGTAGGTTCCCATGCAAAATTGGAACACATCCAATATCTCTGCTTATATGTTGCCTCATCTTCTGAAATGTCTACCTTGCAAGGATCGCCACAGAAGCACATGGGTATTGGCACACCGCTAGGGAGCGGCTTTGGGACGTACGGACTTTCGGTCATCCGTGCATAGCTACAATTCAATAAATTCTAGTCTAATATAACAAACCAAATAACAATAAAACTAAAAACTAAGGGATTACTATATGAAGAAAAAGATCTACACATACCTTTATTTTCTAGCTTTTCCACGCCTAGGCATCCTACGGTTGAAAAATACATACGATTTTTAAAAAGCACATGAACAAAGGACATGTGAAGTTCATAGGTTAAGAATATGATTTTATTTTACCAAATCGATTCCAAAAATAACGAAGGGTGAGAGAATACCTAGCTCTCGAAGATCGACGAATAAAATCCAACTTCTAACGGTCTAATAGCTCGATTGAAGAGGTTGGGCGAAGTATACAGAAGGAAAACGCGAGGAGTGGAGAAAGAAAATGAGAAAGAGTCGTGGGAGGGGGACGGTTAAAACGTGCATGCATGGCGCCAAGGTCGATGGTGCCATGCATGGCGCCAAGATCCATGGCGCCATGGCGCCATGCACGCTGCCACGTCACCGCCACGGCGGCAGGGTCATGGCGCCAGTGACCCTAGTGCCATGCAGTTATATCTTGGCGCCAACGACTATGGCGCCATGAGAAGGGTCCATTTTTTGAAATCTTTCCGCCAGGGGCGTATTTGAGAGAATCTTTCGCAAAAAGGGCTAAAAAACAAAAAAGTCGGTCTTGATTCCCAAGGAAAAAATGAACAGAGAAAAGAGAAGAAGCCGAGAAAAAATGAACTTTACCGGCTCCAGCTCTACTGTGCTACAGTGACCTACAGTAGAAGAGCGACAGGGAACTGCGCCAAGTGGCCCCCTAAATGTGAGGTCACAAGTAGACCGATCCACACTGTACAGGACCTTTTTCTTTTCCTTTGGTTTTTTCTTTGTTCGATGACAGGTAGCACAAAAATCCAGGCAAAGGGGGTGCAGGCAGCCCACGCAGGGAAATCTATGTCCGCCCATTGGCGAGCCGCCTAGGATAAGGTTTGGGATGGGCCGTGCAGCGGATCGCTCCCCGTTTGTCCTCCTGTGTCTGCCCCAGACACCAAGCTACAGGTAAGGATGAAAACGGTCGAACACGGTCGAAAAACTCCTCAATTGTTTTCTATTTCTACATTTAAATACGAAAACAAAAACGAAAACGGTCAAGCTGTACACGAACACGAACTCGAACTTACGGAGTTTCGAAAACGGACCTATTCGAGCGGAATAATGTCGAACACGGTCGGTGTACGAAAATTAATACGGAATATCGACCGATCGTGCGTAACTTTAAACAAGTGCATGACCAAACTAACAAGTGCATAATTTAGTTCAAGTGCATACAATAATTAACAAGTGCATGACCCGAGGTCTTAACTCTTACTCCCTCCGTCCCCTTTTAAGTGTCGCCCGGGAAGCGTGTTTGTGAGGGAAACACGGTTTTCTAGAGACACATATTAAGGGACAGAGGGAGTAAGTATCATCACAAACACACAATCACCGACAGTCCGACACACAAATACTTAGTCTAGAACAAGCAATTATCACAACATGAACGTCTACAGTTCATCAGCATCATTCATGGCATCAGGATCACTTTCCATGTCTTCTGCTTCCTCATTGTCCTCCTCCTCATAGTCCTCATCCCCCTCCTTGTTATTTCCCTATAAGTTTGCAAAGTTAATTAGAACTAGTAGAAGAGCATGAGCCGAGGCCAAAATAGTAATACAACATCGAGAAAGAGGTGATTACAAAAACAGTAATACTCCAGCACAAATTGAAATCTGATTGATCATTGCAAGCAGTCAATACTCAATAAACATACCTCAATTTTTAGTTGAGCCACAACATTAGTCAAAGTGTCAACCTCAAGATCATTCACAATTGATCCAATCATTTTAGAATCTGAACGAAAAATTAGAAAGGAAAAAAATCAATGCATTAGTCTGCTGCAATTACAAGTGTCTAACTGAAAAAAAAACAGATAAAATGAGCACCTTTACTTGCTGCAGCAACCCAATCCTTTGTGCAAATTAATGCCTGCACCATCTCTGGATCAAGGCGACTGCGATAGGGATCAACAACACGGCCAGCAGCACTAAAAGCAGACTCGGATGCTACTGTTGATACTTGTATGGCCATTACATCCCTAACAATTTGTGAAAGGATAGGAAAGTGTTCTCTCTTGTTTTTCCACCATGCTAAGATGTCAAACTCACCAGCAATTTTCAGTAGTGGTTCTCCAAGATACCTGTCCAACTCACTTGACTCAACCATATCAGGTTCATTTGCATCATATAAGAATTCCTCTAGGTCATGGTCTACATTTTCCATTAATATATCAGATGTGTTGCTAGGTCCAGGTGCAGCCCCTTTACTAGTTTTCTTTGATGATGCAGCAGCACTGACATAAAAGTTGTACAATTTCTTTATCACACTAATAAACTCATCAAGTTCAGCTAGATAATGATCACCATAGAACTTCTTCATGTAGTACTCTATCAACCTTTTCTTGTACCTTGGATCAAGAAAACAGGCTACAGCTAGAGCATTGTTGGACTGCTCCCAATATTTCTTAAATTTAGCATTCATAGCAATTGCCATTTCTCTAATTGTAGCATCTTCACCACAGCACCAGTCATCAAGCAAGAGCTTTATATCACAGAAACCTTTATAAAATAAGTTTGCAGTAGGATATGAAGTGCCAGAGAGAATTTCAGTGAGATCATAAAATTTCTTCAAGCAGCCATTAATTGTCAATGCATTGTCCCATTCAACAAAAGATGGAGAAATCTTGGCATACCTATGATGATCTGAAGACTTCAGCCTAATAAATGCATCCTTGTAGTACAATGCATCTCTCAGCATTAGGTAGGTAGAATTCCACCTAGTAGAAACATCCATTTGAATACCCCTCTTTGTATCCAACCCAGCTTCGGTGGCACGCTTCATAAGCTCTTCCCACTGCAATGGAGACCCTTTCACAGCTAGTACAAGTGATTTGATCTTCTTGAGTGTTCCTGAAATGACTTTCAGCCCATCTCTAGCAACCAAATTGAGAATATGGCAAGCACATCTAACATGAAAAAACATCCCATCACAAACTAGGGAACCATTACCATTCTCTTTCAGATCTGAAACTATATCATTGACAGCCACTTCATTTGAACTAGCATTATCCAAAGTCAAAGCAAACAATCTATTTTCAATGTACCATTTAACCATAACTTCAGTGAATGTCTCAGACAACTTTGCACCAGTATGCCTACCTTTTACATTGAAGAAACTTATAATTCTCTTTTGCATATGCCAATTATCATCTATCCAATGAATAGTAACACACATATATCCTTTATTTTGGCATGAGGTCCACATATCCATTGTTGCACTAAAGCGACACTTCAAAGTTTTCAAGTGTGCATACAAAGTTTCCTTTACTTCAAGATATTTGTCCATTATTTCTTTCCTAACAGTGACACGGGATTTTATTGGAAAGCTAGGACGGAGAGATTTTATGAAATCAACAAGATACTCATGCTCAACTATATTGAAAGGATATTCATGCATGGTTATTGCCAAATTTAATTTCTTCAAGCTAACTTCTTGGTCATATTTGAAAGGATGAGCAAGAACATTTTCAGAACCAGGGGTCTTACCAACTCTAAGCTGTTGTTGTCCCTTCACAACACTGTGCTTTGACTTCAAATGGTTCTTGAATGCAGTCGTTCCACAGACACCCTCAGCTCTGTACCTCGTATTACACCTAGAGAAATTGCAGTATCCCCATATCTGCTCAATCTGCTTTCCTTCCACCTCTACATATTCCAATTTCTTGTTGAAATACTTCCAGACCCACGATGTGCATTTCTTATACCTCTTGCCAGAAAGGCGAGCCTGCTCTTCATCCTCCGCATCATCCTCTAGGTCACCATCGTCAACATTAATTGGCACTTCAGTAGGTGGAGATATTGTTGATGCTGCTGTAGCTGGACTTTCACTAGTTCCACCAGATGCAACACTTTGAGATAAAGGCCTTTTATTCCGTGATCCTACAAGAGCCAAGTGAAACATTGCTAAATCAGTAAAAATATAATGTCCCAAATACAAGATCTCAAATACTAACGAGGCTAAATTTAGTTGAAGGACGAGGCAATAATGCAACACCTGACATTAACACAATTACACAAGTGCCGATTGGGTACATGCCTACTAGAATAAACCATCCGACAATGTCAATACTTATAGCTAATACATGTTATAACGAAAAATTGTACTGCTATTCTTTGACCATGTCGGCATTTTTCAACTTTTGGTTACTCTCGGACAAGACCTCAGGCCCAGATTCAAGCTCATTCATGTGATCATATACTGTACGCTGATATGTGGTTCAAACAAATATAAGGAATCTGGGTTTGGACTTTTCTTACCAGAAGATTGGCCACACAAATCAAGCCATAAGATGTTGAACCGAATTAAATTAGTTAGGATTGACATGGCATATATGAAATCAAAATGTTATAGTTTCACATGCCTATTATTTTATCGAGTACAGATATTTAAACTTATGGAATCACATCTGTCAAGTTTTCAGTACAAGCTAAAGCAGAGGGCAAGCCCACCTAAAGGAGGACAGTACAATTTCAGAGAAAAGCCTTATAGAACCTGATACCAGGGACCAAGCTAACAAATTTTAGAGAGAACTTGATACCGGGGACAAGCTTACAAATTTTAGAGATATGAGATCGCAAATTAAAAGGAAGAAACAAGAAAAGCCAGCACACTAAGACATAGCTAACCCCACAGACGCTAAACAGCTCCAGTGATGTCCCGCCTATAAATCAAGAGTACTTACAGGTCAAGTCCTCAAATGAGCACCCAAACACAATCTACTACTGCATCCAAATATCCACTTCACCAAAGCAAAAATGAATTACCTGCTGCTACAGAAGGCGTTGCTGTCGGTGCTGCCGGCGGCGCTAGAAGTAAGCGCACGCTCTTCTTCTTGGTCTTGCCCCCATTGCCCTTCGTTCTAGGAACGGGACCATCTCCAGCGGGCGCCATGGATGGGCGCGGTCGTGGTGCTGCTTGAGAGTCGAGGCTGGGTCCTGGCCTCCTTGGTGGCGCCGGAGGCCGGCGGCCGGCGGCCGGCGGGATCAGGTGGAGGCGCGGCGTCTGGGGCTCTCGCAGAGTCGGAGGCGCGGCTCTCGCAAGTCGCGACCGCGCGTGAAGAGGGTGCCGCCGAGAATCAGATACGGGGTCACGGGGGAACGGTGGGAAGTGGAAACTTAGGGTTCTGAACTTGTTGGGCTGGGCTATAGTGGGCTCTCTGTGACCTGCAGGAGGGGGCGAGGGGCTGTTTGTAATATGGTTCATTCCGAATAAAATGTAGAAATGTAGAAATCGGTCGAACAAAGGCTAAACCGATTCCGCTCCGAGTTCGAATTTAGTACTCCGAATTTCGAACCGAATTCGAATTTGTCCGCAAAATACGAAATCGATCGGGTAAAATGTAGAAAACGATGCGGTTCGGTTCGGGATATTTCCGTTCCATTTTCAACCCTAGCTACAGGTACTACGATGTGCCATTTCTCCAAGAAAAAAGAAAAAGAAAAAGAAAAAAGAAAAAAAACTTGTGGTTGCCAGCAAAGTATTGTCGTAGGTTTTTGGGTTCATAAGCCATGCAAGTGTTGTGAATTCATGTAACATTCAAAGGGTTGTACGTACAAGTGCCCAAGTAACCAAGGCAAGCACAATTGTTTGTATATGTTCAATATGGTTTGATTGAAATTGAGTCAAATGGAAAACAAAATGTACCTGAACAACGTGGTTTGTACGGTTGTACCTATACGAGGAAGATGGGACGATGTGCAAGTGCAAGCACTGTTCCCGTGATACATACTGCTAAACCCTATTGACGGAGATGGCGGATACATACGTGACGGAGAATGATCGAATGCGCAAAGTTAAATCCAGCCATCCTTGGAATTTTCCATACTTCCTCTCCTTGATTGAAAGTGAGATGTGCAACATGTCCCCATTAGCTACAGGACCGGTTAGGGATAACGAACCTCTTCTTTTTCTGTTCAATGGCCCGAATTGAAGTAGCTCTTAATTAGGCTCTTAATAGGGGTGTTGACCATTGGTTGATAAGGGCACTCCCAACCAAAAAACCACTAAATTTCTATGTTCATTAATTAGGATGCTAACTAAGTGATTGAACAAAAAATTTATTCTATAGAAACTATCCATTGAGTATGTAATTTCGACGTGCAGTGTCTACTTAATAAGGATATAAACTATATATTTGTGGGTACTAGCATTGGGACTGCCCTAAGGCTACTTCTATCATGCACATTAATTGGGTGCCACATATGATTACCTTTTTGCTGATTTGATAGTAAAATAATCAGGAGAGAGAGAGAAAGAGATTGCTTTGGGCACTAAATATGGCAATGAAAATTGTGTAATAATGTTAATTAGTACATGGAGCTGCTTCATATGATACTTTCTTTCGGTCCACTATACTACTCCCTCCAGTCCGGTTCATAAAACATAGTCTTATATGGCAAGGTTTCCTAATTTTTTTGACCTTTCATTTATACTCCCTCCGTCCATAAGTCTCTATCGTATTAGCCTTCGGCGCAATGACCAAGGAGCAGTAAACAACACCGATTTGCATTTAAGGCAATGAGCAACCAAGGAGTTGCAGCCAATGAGCAGTCAAGGAGCAATAAATGCAGACAAGGAGCAGTCAATGAGCACCAAATGCGCAGCACATACGAAAAGCCACACCCCGTGGTTCCAGACTAATACGAAGGAGACTTTTGGAAAAAAAAAATTTGCTTAGATGAAGGAGATAAATGGACGAAGGGAGTATATGGCACAATTTCCTATATTATATAGGCTTCATTTGAGCAAGTTGTTCAAGTCAAAAATACACATAGAAACACATTGGACGGAAAGAGTGGAAGAAAGAGGATCAAAGATTGGACAAAACAGTTTTTGAGCAACACACCTCGAAGAAACCAACCAGGCCGCTTGTTGACCAGTGAGGCTGGTTCCCAACTGGCCTGGCCGGTTCTACAGTGGCCAACACTTGTTCATATTTGTTTTGAGGGTTTAAATTTGTAAAAAAAAACTATTCACCCCCTCTAGGCACCGTTTAGGTCCTTTCACCGGCAATATGCAGGCGACTGCTGGCGGCTGCTTGCTTGATGCGGCCTCGGTGCTCATCACCTACTAGGGTTGGGGGATGTGAGGATCAGAATTGAAGGATGCCCAATGCATCGCGCGCATTCAATTGGGAACAATAGATGGGTAAATGGGCATCATTGAGTATGGGACGATTGAGCTTTCAGTAGGCTGCTGCTGGGCTAAACCAAAGTAGGAACACTCGGTTGGCAGCCGGAGCTAAGGAAGAAGGGAGAGGGAGGGAGGAGGTCTGCGGGGGCTTAGGCGACCACACCAATAGCTGTGGCGTTTGCCCCACATGGGTGGCTCCGCCCCTGACCGAAAGCATGAACAACAATGTAATTGCACGATAATGATCTCATCGTGATTCATATATAGTGCCCATCATTGAAGAATGCCCAGAAGCTATGATTACACATATGTTTATATATACACTAAGTACCAACTCAAATTTTGAGTTATGCAAACCTGCTTTTGGTCGATCTCCCGCATTATATTTTATCAAACATTTTACTTAGCTTGTATATAAAAAATCATACCATGATCAATTTTAATACACTCTTTTTTGGAGAAAAAAAACAATGTCCATTAATCACATCAATTGTAATTCACCAGGGGCACAGCTAGCACGGCACTTGTACGTAGGGGGTCGCTATTTTTTTCATTATCATTACACAACTTTTTTTTTTTGAGAAACAACTGTTTTGTTAAGTATTATTAGGCTGATGTTAGGTTATCATTCTAGCTCGTTCACGTGTGTGAGCAGGGCGTGTGAGCCCCCGAGGCCCCAGGTCCTGTATGTCACTGTTGGTGGGCCCACCCATGCCCAGGCCATTCCATGGTGTGGCCCACAGACGCTTGGCTACTCGCCAGCCGTCCGATCGCCAGGGTTAGAGCGTGACAACCGGATCGGAAGATACGCAATTGTGAGCGCACATCAGCCAGCTCAGCTGGGCATGCACAGTTGCTATCGCCTTCGGGGGCATTCGGGTTGGCGTGTGGGGTCACCGTCAACTCCAGAGTAGAGAAGTCTAGTACTCACTGCAGCAACGCTAAAGGCCCCCAGGACCTAGGCCATGTTTAGTTTCCAAAATTTTCTTGAAAAAGTACTATAGTTCTTTCGTTTGTATTTGATAAACTTTGTCAAATCATAGATTAACTAGGCTTAAAAGATTTGTCTCGACATTTACAGACAAACTATGTAATTAGTTATTTTTTTATCTACATTTAATGCTCTATACATGTGCCGGCATATGCGATATGACGGAAAATCTTAAAAACTTTTTGCATTTTGGAGTGAACTAAACATGGCCTAGTGGACCTGTGTAATGATTAAGACTTCAGTTTGTCCGTTTTTTATTTTATTATTTTTTTCAAATATAAGGCTGATCTGCAATAAGGTTTCACTGTCCGCGAATAGAAAAAAAAAAAGGCACTCCTAGACGTAACTTAGTGTTCAAAGCATGCACGTAGCTCGGTCATGTATACACATCATACATGATACATCTACTCTTGGCTCTTCTGTAAGTATTCACCCATCACCATGGTCTCTGTGTGGACAGTATTTACCCTTCTATCGTGGAGATATTGTTCTGTATAGGAGGAAACTGTGTGGTCTATTTTACTCTGAGTAATATACTCTGAAAAGTACGTGATATTTTACTATATGCAATTAATCTTTCACGCTATTTTGATAAACAAAAGTTAAAATATAAATATAGATGTCTGATTAGGGGTGGAAATGTAAAATCTGAGTTATCCGAATATAATTTTTGTACTACGAATATCCATATATGTATCTGTTTCTAATATGAATGCTAAATGGGGATATCTGAATCCGTTTTTTGTGATTTTTTCCCTATCCAATTCTAGATCTGTATTAAAAAAAATAGATGGATATCTAACGCCATCCATATTCATGAAGAATATAGTGCTAGGTTCTCCTGAAATTAGCAACAAGCGGCAGCTGCTGGTGGCTAGCGCATGGAGCCAAAGGCCCTGCCTGGCCACCCCGGGTTCGAACCCGGTGACCGCGGTGTTTCCGTGCACAGTGCACGAAAATAAGGAGAAAAGGCTCCCGGTTCAAAAAAAAGTTCTCCTGAAATTAATAACTAATTATATTTTTTTATAATATTAATAATATGTACCATTGGGGCTGCTTAAAGGAAATGAGTAATAATATGGATTCTAATATTAATAGTATGTCATTATTTTGGCATACAATAGGTGCTGGATTGCAGACCATCTTGCTAAAAGAGGTCTGCCCCATCCTGAACGCTGCCCGCTCTGTGATCATGCTAAGGAAATGATTGAACATCTACTGATCTCATGTGTCTTCTCTCGGCAAGTATGGTACAATATTCTACATAAGGTCGGCCTGCAGGACCTCTACCCTAGCCTGACAACAACTCCTTTGATGCATGGTGGGCAAGCACAAGTTTTGGGGTTGATGAACGGACTAAAAAAGGTCTCAATTCCATCACCATTCTGAGAACTTGGTCCATTTGGAATCACCGCAATCGCTGTGTTTGATGGGATTCAACCGAGCCTAAATAGTGTTCTAGTTTCGGATGAGTTTCTCCTGTGGAGTTTGACCGGAGCTCGGGGAATATCCAATCTCCTTGCTCTAGAGCCAGCCAATGCGTGAGTTCCTCTCTAGTGGTCTTGGGTCAAGTTTAAAAACCATTAGATGTAGAAGGGTGTGTGTATGTGTGTGGATGTATGGGGTTTCTAAACCTAATCCTTCACTCTTCTTAATATAATGATACACAGCTTTCCTGCGTATTCGAAAAAAGAAAAAAAGTATGTTATTATTTTTATGTCATCAATAATATTTGCTCGGTACATGGCAAAATATAGCTCACCATAGTGTGTTTAGATAGATTGTTTTCCCCTTGCTTCACATGCTATAAATGACGAAGCAAAATAAACCCATGTTCTTTTGAAATAGATTCTTTTTTTGATGACCTTCTTTAGATCTTCCAAATTCTTGAAGTGATTATGTGGATATTGCCTCCACTATTCACAGGCATAATCTTTAAATTCAAGTACGTCTCTTGATATCTTCTTGTCTTTAGAAAAATCTTGCAGTTTAAATTTAAGTACTTCCGTAGGATGGAAGTTGGATGTATCTTTGACCTATCATGGTTAATGTCTATGCAAAAATAGCAAGCATATATGTGTGTGTGTGTGTGTGTGTGTGTGTGGAATATGATAATATATAGGCATCTAACAACTTCATGTGTCTTATCAAACAAAGCTTTTATGAATTCCCTGCATATTAGAGAAGTGTAATGTGTAGTGGTAACAAGAAAGTGATGATTAAGCGAATATAAGATCAACATTTCGATTATTGTGGCTTATATATGGATCTTGGTGGGGGAATGATGCATATGAAATATAATTTGAACTTTAGTTATTGTAAAACTAAGTCGCAATCCAAGTGATGTAAATGTATCAACACACACACAAAGAAATTTAAAATTTGATGCAAACAAGGAGTATTCCTAGGATGAAAATTTCACACAAAATTAAAGATAGCACACTGGTTGGGCAACTTGATATGGAATGTTGAGTACTTGTGCACATAAACTATATGATTTTTCACAACTATATCCTTTTTATTGCAAAATTTCTTTCTGTTCTTTTTTGACATTTTTCTGTGACACATGAGGAACAAATGATAAAATATGACACTTGCAAATTTATGATGGAAACCAAATACAGCAAGTAGCTTTAACTTGGCAAGATCAAAGTTTACACAAATGATGAGACTGGTTACACACTTTCTTTTGTGAGGATTTTATTATGTGAAAGGACACGAATGACAAGCAAAGGATGATATGATCAACAACTAAACAACGACTCTAATGAATTGAAACTTAAGCAAACTTACTAAAATAACAGATTGAAACAAAAAATGTTATTCCAAATATTTTTGTGGCTTTTTGGTGGATAGAAAGAACACAAAATATATATAGATAAGGGTAAATTTTTGTAAATGTTCTTGTACTCCGTGTAATCCATCTTGGGATAGATGGCAACCAGTTCCATCTATTTTATTCTTCTATCGTCTTCATGTAGCACATTATTTCAACTTGCGTAATGAATGCCTTCTTGTGCATAAACCTTTTCAAATATAATCAAGCACACAACGTCCATTAGTTTTCATAATATTGTTGTCTTTTTTGGATTGCATTGGGTAATTCAAAACTAGCTAGGCAGCTAAGACATTACTCTTTTTGTTGTTGAAGCTAGACTAATACACAATGGGAGCAGGCCATGCATGGCGCATTTTCATACAGATCCAGGACTAGATAGTTCACCGTTGTGTATCACCTATGGTAAACTACGTCCTCATTCTTTTGAAGAAAAGGAGAGTCAATTAATTCACGTGTTACTTCATACAGATGACATGCTAGATATAAAATTGAAGATATGTATATTTATGCAGAATATCGCACTGCACTTTTCAAGAGTAGTGGATGGACTTAGGTTACAATTTTAAGTATGTATGAACTTGAGTATGACAAACTAAAGTAATGTAGCTTGTCAAGAGTAGTGTATGAACTTATGTAAAAATGTGTTCTTTGATTGATGATAAGATGTTGTTCCTGTGTGTTTGTGATTTCGGGTGCGAATTAGTGACTATAAGGTCTCTATCACCCCTCTCTAGTTCAACAAATTGAACCAGTTTTCCATCTTGTCTTAGTCATATTATGAAGAACTAATACAATTGAAACTAGAGAGGGAAAGTAGAAACAAAACTATAAAAGAAAGAGACTTACTCCTGGTTCTTAGGCTGAGGAGTTTTATGACATTGTTTGCAATATTGTCATGTTATATAGAATGAAATCAAATATGGATGAAACACCCACTCTCAATGGAAAGATTCATTTTATGGTTCCATAGACATTGAATTTCATGGCTCACACTCTTAATCGTGCCAAGTCAGTTTCATGGATGAAACACCCATTCTCAATCATGCCAAGATAGTTTCATTCCTATGAAACTCATTTCTTATCTCTGTTCTCAAAAACATTGCCACATCATAGTGTACGGAGAATGGCCTTAGCCTCGAACGTTGTCCGGTTCAGTTTCTGTGAAGGGAGTTTATTATTACGAACCGGCAGCTGTACGAGCTTTTTCACATTTTTGTGTGGTAGTGGTGCCTCAGTATGTGTGCCATCAAGGTTCATCCATCCATCCAGCGCACACACAAAGACACAAATATCAGCTCGTTCTGAAAGTAACGCATTGGCATAGCGTTGGTGATGTTCCGGGAGGTTATGTACTACGTTACGGTGCTTGCCGAATAGAGCAGCTCCCATTCATTCACACGTGAAGCCAGTGAAGATTCAAAGGATGGTGGTAAGGTTGCTAGAGAGTTTGAACTTGAGTAGCCAACATAGACGACGACTCTAGTTTCGAATTTCAGGGGGGAAAAAAAGTTTCAGCCTGTGTCCATTGAGCGAGGTTTCATGTTTCATGCATGTGTCGTTTCTCCAAAATCATGAAAGCCAGCATATATTAATACGTACGTTACTTGTTACGTATTTCCCATGTTTCCATATAATCATAATATTACGGTTAATTCGTAGATTTTGGAATATTATTAAATGTACAACAAGAGCAAACATACCGGAATAGACAATTTAACTTGTCATCACATGATGCATGTTGCCATGCGTACCTATACAAATCTTTGAAGGTAGATTTATTTTGTATAAGCTTCTTAAACATCTATACTATATAGTAGCAGTAATATTTTAGGTTTACATCGAATACCAGTAGTTTATCTTCGCAAAAAAAACACTAGTAGTTTATAATGAGCTCCCTAAGACATGCATGTCCATCACATTCACATGCACCGTATGTACATATATGAGTGTAGCCTAGTGCTTACAAAAGCCTTAGTAGCACTTTAGGTCTAGGATTCATTGTTCTTTTCAGTGGTAGGTGATGTTCTCGTTGACTGCGAGGCACTTGTGGTGATTTCGTGAATCTCTAGGATTTGCCGGTCCAGTCTTCGAAGATGCTCATAGGAGTAAGGTTTGTGTGCTGCGTTCATATGCGTGAGTGTACGTGCGTTGTGAGTGTTTTAGTTGTACTACGTATTGGCAAAAAAAAAACATATGCGTTCTTGGAGACTTGAACGACAACCATTACTATTTGCTCTTGCTTTAATTTATCTCTGGACTTGTATATTGGTATGAATTGAACTCTGGAGAGTACTGCTGTGTATCTAGTGTGTAGTCTGTAGTTCATCCGGGCTTGGACGTACGCCTCGTATATGTGAAGCTAGCAGACGTACGTACGTGGCTATGCCAGTGTACCCCCTGCTGACCTGTGAACCATGGATCAGAGAGAGGTGCCAAATGGGCGATGACATACTCTCACATGCGTTGCCGGGTGACAGACATGAAAGTTGTACCCTGCCATGCATGCTATGCATCCTCGCTCGTGCTACACAGCTACTACCTCTGTCCCACAGAAAGGATAATTCCAAGGACATTCTTTCGTTTGGGCTGAATTACAATCTACTTCGTGAACTAGACTATTTGGCTAATATTTTTTCAAAATTTAAGTACAGACTGTCAAATTCAGAAGGCAAGAAATGGAAAGCAAGACGGTAAGAAATGGAAAGTGAGATTCATAGCCACCGCCGTCTGATCTCCTTCACTCGTCTGATCTTCTTCACTCGTCTCTCGTGAGTCCCGACACAAAAAATAAGCTCCTTGTGGGATACCCTAATGTTTGTTGTCAAGCTCTCATCAGTGGTAACACTTCAATTATTAAGATTTGAACTGGAATGTAATTATTCTTGATTCAATTCTACGGAAACAAACATGTTGTAACAGTGTTGAGTCAAACCTTCTTAAGTTTAACTAAATTTGTTTAAAATACTACTCCCTCCGTCCCAAAAACTTAGTTTTGTTCTAAGTCAAAATATTTTAAATTTAATCAAATTTATAAAAAATTTACTAACATTTTATAAGACCAAATAAGTATAGGCCCCGTTTAGTTCACCAAAAATTTTGCAAAATTTTTCAGATTCCTCGTCACATCGAATCTTTGACATATGCATGAAGCATTAAATATAGATAAAAAATAAAACTAATTACACAGTTTAGACGAAATAGACGAGACGAATTTTTTAAGCCTAATTAGACCATGATTGAACACTAATTATCAAATAACAACGAAACTTGATACAGTGCCATTTTGCAAAAAATTTTGGATCTAAACCGGCCCATACTATGAGAATACTTCCTCTGGCCTAGTAACGTGTATAGGTGTAGTACCATCCCAGAACATCACCTGTCCATCGCAGTGCAGCAGGTTGCAGCCTTTCCCTCCCCCTCTCACACCACCTCGCAGACACTAAGCCCTTGTTTATATTGGGAAAAAATTTCAATCCGATAAATAGTATCATTTTCGTCTTATTTGACAAATATTGTCCAATCGTGGATCAACTAGGCTCAAAAGATTCATCTCGTGATTTACAACTAAACTGTGTAATTAGTTTTTTTTACCTACATTTAATACTCCATGCAAGCAGTTAAAAATTGATGTGATGAAGAGAGAGTGAAAAAACTTGGAATTTTGATGTCATCTAAACAAGGGGTAAGTTGCAGCTATTAAATGATTGCTATATAGGGGTGATGGAGTCTTCTGTCACCAGCCTTGGTAACTGGGCACAAGTGTAAACAACAAACATTAAGGGACGACGGGAGTATATTGCATGACAAAACTGATTATACTTATTTGGTAACATAAACATTAATATTCTAGTATATTAAATTTGGTCAAACTTTAGATAGTTTGACTTAGGACAAAACTAAAACATCAAGTTCTTTGGGACAAAGGAAGTAATATTTAACATATTAAATATGTATATCATTATATTAATCATAGAATATATATTTTGCAATATATATTTCAAGTCATAAATGTTAATATTATTTTTATAAACTTATCGAAAATTAAAATAGTTTGTTTTTTTGAGCTAGCGTAAGGATTTGTTTAGATGCACTCGTATTCATCTCACCTCAGTCCATATGCTTATGCAACTCAGTCCGTACGTGACTTCATCACATATGGACTGAGGTGTGAATACGAGTGCATTCAAATTCCAAACAAACTCTAAGAGTCTCTGCTAAGGAACTAAAGGTTGAAGAGATAACGTTAGCCTTAGGATAGCTCCGATGGTAACTTATGAGTTAGCTCTAAGCATATTATTTTATACTTTAATAAAAGAGAGAAACTATCTCTTAGTTAAAAAGGTAGTCTCATACGTACATTCCAAATTCAATAAAATTTCCAGTAGGGGTTTCCCTCCTGTTCCATCGAAAAAAAAATTATATAGACATGTCATGTAGGGCCATTCATATGTAATATTATTGATGAAAAAATTATCTCAGAACTAGTAACTGTCGAGGTTGTCCTCACGAGGTAACTATCTCGTACTTGTCCTTACGGATCGGAGCTAGCTGCTGGCCAACAATTGTTGTAGCGGTGCAGCTTTCCAATAGTACGAGCCTATCACTATGCTACTGGCTAGTAGCTATCATCAACACAATTGTTTTTTTATCAATGTGCATACTCCCTTCGTCCCTATTTATTTGTCATTATTGGTGTTCGTGCCACAAGTTTGACTCGATTTATAGAAAATACGTGCAACATTTGTATCTTCAAATAAATTTATTAAAAAACTAGATTCAAATATCTTTCCAATGATACTAATTATGTATCATGAATATTAATATATTTTAATATATATTTAATCAAAGTTATTTCTTGGGAAGCGCAAACGACAGATATTTAGGGACGGAGGGAGTATCCGATAGCAAGAGGCGTTCGGCGACACTCCCTTTTGTTCTACCCGCTACCTATCTGGCAGTAAAATCTTGGTTCCCTTTTTTTATTAGAGTAGAAATTTTGGTAAAAATGCCTCCAGTACAAACATAGAATGATCACATACATATGCCGTTTAATTTGAAACGTTGTTTAGCTCATGTTTGCAAACACTTTATTCATGTTTTTTTTTCCTCAAATACGCAAAAGGTTTGCGCATCTTTATACTTTGGATGGTATACCTTAATGATGCAGCATCAACTTGCATCTTTGTACCTTTGGATGGTACTCCCTCCATCCCAAATTATAAGGCATTCCAAGAGTTAAAGGATCTCAAGTTTGACCAGATTTATATGATAAGATAATAATATTTATGACACCAATTAAGTATTATTAGATTCTTTATTAATTATATTTTCATATGATGTTATAAATTTTTGTAATTTTCTCTATAATTTTGGTCAAACTTAAAATGCTTTGACTCTCCAAGATTCTTGGAATGCCTTATAATTTAGAATGAAGAGAGTATACCTTAATGATGCAACATTAACTCTTTTAGGCAGAACGAAATAATAGCACAATCAATAAAATAATTTGATCTTGTTTTTGCCTCATTTAATTTCATCTTTATGTACAACGAAAGCAACTCATTGTCAAAACACACAGTCCCACACACATATACATGGCCAACAGGGCGCACGGACATGGCAATAGCACGATTGAACACGACATGGCTAGGCACGACATTATACGGCACGGTGGCTTAGTCGTGCCTGATAGTGCTGTCGTGCCGAAGTTGAGGCCCAGGTACGGCACTACGCGAATTTAGCCGTGCCGTGCCTTGCCGATGGGTACGACGGCCCACTAGACCTATGTTGGCCCGAGGTCGCTACAGCCACCGTGAGACGCACCGTCACCGCACGCGCAGTCGTGCGCCACATTGCCACCCCGCGCCACTACTGCCACAATTGGGACACTCCGTTGAGTGCCGCGCCGCCATTTCTGGTCGCGCCGTCGTGCGCGGCACCGCCACCACCACAGGCCCTCGGTTGCGCGCCGCCACCGCGAGGACCCGTCCATGGTCGCGCGCCCTCAGCTGTGAGTGCGGCACCTACCGGTACGCGTGAGGAAAAGAGGAGAGAGAGAGAGTAGGATGTTAGGGTTTGGGAGAGATGAGGAGGTGCTTATATACTTGTGCTTTAAATCCAACGGCTCTGATTCATCATGTATGCATCCAACAGCTAAAATACATCGTGCAAGATAGTGTCAGCCCAAAAACCATGCCGTGCCCGTGCCTGACCGGAGTCAGGGCCTAGGCACGGCACTATGACCGTGCCCGTGCCGCACTAGCACTATGAACTTCATGCTGTGCCGGCTGTGCTTTATTTGGAGCGTGCCCGTGCCAGCCCATCGGACCTGGCCCATTTGTCCCTCTATGCGCGTGCACACGGAGGGAGAGAGAGAAGGGGCAGTGCTGCATGGTCATTCTGACCACGCAAAAAATGAGCAGACACAGACACAACATCATTTTAGGGCATGTTTGGTTTGGGTGTTAAAGTTTAACCAACACTATAGCACCTTCGTCTTATTTGACAAAAAGTTTTCAATTTTAGACTAATTAAGCTTAATAGATTCGTCTCATAAATTACTCCTAATCTGTGTCGACATACATGCAATTAGTCTACATTTAGTACTTCATACATTTACCGAAACATTGATGTGATGGGAGTTAAACTTTAACATGTTGTAACTAAACGGGGCATTATCCTCTCTTTCAATCTCCAAGCTACCAGTAGTAGCAGCCATTCCCGGGCAAGATGGTTTCAGAAGCGAGCGAGCTTGGCATTGGCACACACTAAACTACTCGCTGATATTCCGATTTCCCACGTGCGACACGGCATCTCCACCCATCATCCAACTCCCTCATCTCTCCATCAAGCTCGCTATATATATGCCCACAACGCCGCGGCACACACCAGCCATAAGCACAGAGCACTTGAACTCCAAGCAACAGCAGTAGCATCACATCTCGACTACTAGCTAGCTTCAGTCACAGGCCGGCCGCTCACAGCTAGTTGCAGCTGCTGGGTGCTGGGTGCTGCTTAACCACCAGTCCGATCTGATCTACAGGCAGGGGCAGCCGCGCACGCGCGCCATGATTAACCTGAACCTTAAGCAGCCTCTCATGCTGCCCGCGCACCAGA